>CM028137.1:322820000-324095000 GCA_016271365.2 Neoceratodus forsteri
AGAGAGACCAGGGTCCTTGCCATCCAACTCGAACAGTAAAGATGTAATGCCAGGTCGATTAGGAACAAGACTGCTATTATTGCAGATCTTGTTGCAACATCTGACCTGGCACGTATCGAGACCTGGCTGGATGAAAATGCAGGTCCTATCTTGACTCTGCCACTCCAGCTGGGTTCTCGGTAATGCACCGGTCCGAGATTGGATCGTAGGGGCGGGGAGTGGCCATCTTCTTAAGATCAGAGCTGAGTCTTGTGGAGATGCCAGTGGGTAACACCAGATCCTTTGAGTGTATCCTGGCAGCAGGTGCAGAGCTCAGGATTCTCCTCATTTACCGTCCACCCGGTGATGGTGGTGAATTCCTGAGAGTTCGCGGACTTCATCGTTGACATGGCACTGGAGTCGCCTAGATGGCTAATTCTGGGTGACTTCAATGCCTGGGTCGACGATGAACTCGCACTTGGAAAGAACTTCCTCCAACTTATGTCTATGTTGGGCCTGTCACAGGTAGTTACCTCTGCTACCCATATAGGTGGACACTCATTGGACCTGGTGTTCCTACTGGATTTGGATGTTTCACATTTGAGGTGGAACCAAATGTGTGGACAGACCATCACACCATAAGATTCAGTTTTGGGGCACCCCTAATAGGCCTGTCCCACGGAGATGGTCAGTATCGCCTTAAGGGGAGTAAATCCAGAGGGCCTAATAGCGGTACTGGACCCATCGGGTGTTGGATGAGAGCATGGGTCCAGGGACATGGTTATTGCCTATAACAAGGCGGTGACCAGGGCCCTGGATCGAATTGCTCCCAGCCTGTACGCTTCACTCACTCAGCGCCCAAAGACTCCTTGGTTTGATGAGTCTTTGAAGGAGCTGAGAGAGTGGGCAAAGCTAGAGAGAGCATGGCGAATCTTGCCTGGATGCCACAAACTTAGATTGATGGATCATTATGTTATCTATCAATCGGCAATATCCGTAAGAAGTCAGAATTCCTGTCCAGGAGATTGCTGCTGCGAGAAACCGACCGGCTCAACTCTTTCGGACTGTTGACAGATTGTGCAATCCACTCTGTCTACAGTCTGGAAGAGATTTTTCACAAATAAAGTGTGATGAGCTTGCTCGATTTTTGATGATAAGATTGCCGGCATTAGGGCGGATCTCGGCCAGCTCACTCTACAAGGGCTTGCAGTGATCGGCGAGGAAGCAAACACCTGTGTCACCTGGTTCTGACTTTGGTAGGCCGGAATTCATGGACATCATGAGGATTGTCCAGACTGTACGTCCAACCAGTTGTAGTTTGATCCGGGCCCTACGCCACTTTTATTGGGTGCGATATTATCTGTCCGACCATTGCTGAAATCGCCTGAAATCTTTGGAGCAGGGATATTTCCTGAACTCCTAAGGAGGTGGTCGCTCGACCACTCCTAAAAACCTTCATTGAACTGGCTGTCCAGCTAACTACAGACCTATCTCTAACCTGCCCTTCTTGGTAAGGTTATTGAAAAGGTGGTTGCACTGCAACTGGACGACCATCCTACAAATCATAATGTCTATGATACTCTTCAATCGGATTTAGGAAAAGACATAGTACTGAGACTGCTCTTGTCCAGGTTCTAAATGATCTCCTGATAGCGAGGGATCAAAAGGCTTGTACTATTCTAGTCCTTCTTGATCTCTCTGCAGCTTTTGACACTGTGGACCATGGTGTGCTTCTGGAGCATCTGCAGTTCCATTGTGGACTGTCTGATACGGTTCTACAATGGTTTCAATTTTTCTCACAGGGCAGAGACATAGGGTTATCACTGGAATTTATTCCTCTGATGCCGCTCTTTGCCCTGTGGGGTTCCGAGGGTTCCATTTTGGCACCCATGTTGTTCGCTGTCTACATGCTGCCATTGGGAGACATTATTAGGCAATATGGCTTTGGGTTTCACTGCTATGCAGATGACACCCAGCTATATTTGTCCTTTAGCCCCGGCAAGAAGATGCAGTCTCTAAACTTAACAACTGTCTATCCGAGATCAGTGATTGGATGAGTGCCAGCTGGCTAAGGTTAAACCCGGATAAGACTGAGGTGTTGGTGGTGGACCCAGGTCGTCGTGAGGCGGATTTTAGGGCTGGTCTTCCTTCGGGCATATGGATCGATGGAGCCAGCTCTCGACCTCAGACCGGTGTGTAACCTGGACGTTATTATTGACGACAGTTTGACGCTGAAATTCCAGGTGTCATCTGTCACAATCCTTTTTACCATCTGAGGAATATTGCTCGGGTGAAACACCTTGTTCCTCGGCTGACCTCCGACATTAGTCCATGCCTTTGTTACTTCTCGCCTTGACTACTGCAATGCCCTGTACCTAGGGCTGCCGGGGTTGATATCCGCCGCTTGCAGCTGGTGCAGAATGCTGCAGCCAGGCTTTTGACGGGACATCTATAAGGAATCATATTGCGCCTGTGCTGCCACGAACTGCACTGGCTGCCGGTTCAGTGGCGGATCACCTTTAGAGTCGGTTTACTGACCTATAAAGCCCTACACGAACAGGGACGCGATATCTTCAAGATCTGTTTGTTCCCTACCGTCCTCCCGCTCACTCCCGCTCCACCGGCGAGGGATTGCTAGAGGTTCCCGGGTTCGTTTAAAACATCCGGGACAGGCGTTTTCTTATGCTGCCCCTACCCTGTGGAACTCTCTACCTCGTCGGATACTGGTTGCCTGACCGTGTAAGCTTAAGTCAGAACTGAAAACCTATTTATTTCAAAAGGCGATGGGGAGTAGTTATTGCACTGTATTGAAATTATATTTTATTGTTGTTTGTTATGCTGTATGTATGTTTTATATGTATTTAACTGTTTTATTGTACAGCGCTTTGATTTCAAAAGCGCTTAAAAATAAACTTTTACTTACTTACTTACTTGCCCTGTCCAGGGAAGGAAGGCTCTGGCCTTCTGTGTCTAGCTCTGCACCTACGAAGGTGAGGAGCTGGACAGGCTCTAGAACTAACTTTGGAAGATTTAGAAGGAAACCCAAAGAAGTGAGCAGTTGCTGAGTTATCTGTAAGTGTAACTTGATTCTGGTCTGGGGACTGGCTTACTATGAGCCAGTCGTCCAGGTAAGGAAGATGGCAATCTTCTGCCTTCTTAGAGAAGCAACTATCACTGCCAGGCTTTTTGTGAATACCCTTGGAGCAGAGGAGAGGCCAAAGGGCATTGCTCTGAACTGGTAATGGCCTGAGGGGCAGCTCGAACCTGAGGTACTTTTATGGGAGCTTCTGACGAGAATATGGAAGTACGTGATCCTTGAGGTCCAGGGACACTAGCCAGTCCCCTGGCCTTACAGAGGGTAGAATAATTCCCAGAGTCACCATTTTGAATTTTGGTTTTAAAAGGTGCTTGTTTAAGTATCTGAGATCCAGGATGGGCCGCCATTCTCCTGTCTTTTGGGGTAAGGAAGTACCTGGGTACAACCCTTGCCCCGGTGTAGGGGGAACCCTTTCCACAGCTCTGAGAGCTAGGAGGGAAGAGACCTCTGCCTCTAAGGCAAGTGCCTCTGATGGATTTGCAGGTGGAAAGGATCTGGTTCTCATCTTTGGAAACTTTTGAAGCTGAGAACCAGTCCCTGGCTTACTACTTCCAGGACCCATTTGTCTGATGTCAGAGACTCCCAGTCCTGGACAAAGTAAGCCAGCCTGCCCTACAGGTAGCTGAGAATCGGCCCGACAACCCCATCAGGGTGCCTGTTTGGCAGGGGCTTTGGGCTGAGGGTGGAAGCAGGCCTGCTTGTACCCGTCTGCCTCTCCCTCTAAAGAACCCCTCTAGGCATAAGCAGAAGAGGAGGCCTGGGCTTGTCAAAAAGGCCTATGAAAAGGCCTGCCCCTGCCCTGGGAAGCTGCCTTTGAGGAGTGGCCTGCCTTTCCTTGGCCTGTGCACTCCTATGGTGATCCTATACTCATCCATTTTCTTCATGTAATTCTCTGTTTGCTCCCAAACAGAGAATTACCCACAACAGGAAAATCCATGGCCTTAGTCTGGGTATCTTGTGACAGGCTAGCATCTGAGCCAAGCCATTCTTTGAAGTGCCACAGATGTAGCCATGACTCTAGATGACACATCATTGAGTCTACTGCAGCATGGAATTGCACCTTGGATGCCTCAATACCATCAGCAGCCACCTGCTCCAGCGCCTTGGCAAGCTGGCCAGGGACCTGTTTTGCTAGGGCCATAACAGTGTCCCATCTGGATTTTGATACCTAGCAGTATAGGCCTATAATTGGCCTGTCTGAGTCCTCAAGGACGCCATGTACTGTTTCTTTGCCATGGCATCAATCCTCCTGGAGTCCTTGTCCGGGGGTGGAAGCCAAGGAATGTTTGCCTTATCACAGGCTGCAGCCTGCACTACCCCAACATGGCTGCATTGTTGTGTAAGGAACTCTGTGTCAGAGCCTGACAATGTATACCTCTTGTCCATTCTCTTATCCACAGGAGGTATAGTGTTAGAGTCTTTAAAATCTTAAATGTCTGTTTCCCAAAGATTTGTGCAAGGAATAGACAGCCTCCTAGACTCTGGGATATTCATAATTTCCACATAGTCAGGTTCCTCCTGGTCATCCACAGCTTCTTCCATAGGAAGCTGGAGGGTTTCAGCCACTTTTTTATAAAACATGAAATGGGAGGGGACTCAGAAAGCCTAGGAGGAGACACTCCTGAAGGTCTGTCTGGGATGTCCAGGTCAATGGGCACATCCAGACTTTCAAATCCACATTCACTTTCTCATACTCCTCTTCCTCCTCCTCCTCCTCCAGTTCATAAAATTCCTCAACTCATACTCTTGAACGGTGGAACCGGCCGAACCAGCGTCTGCCTGATGGTGCCAGTTCGGTCGGAACCAGAAAGCGACTGAACAATTTTGATCGCTTTGGCTATTTCTTCAGCGGTTGGAGAGGAAAGTTTGAGTTCCACACCAGCTGATTTTCTTTTCAGTTCTTTTAGCGAGAACTGACTCCTCAAAAATTGGCTCTCCTTTTGCCGAAGAAGTCTCGCCCTGGTCAGAGGGCACTCCTTCTGGTTCGGTTTGAACCGAACTGGGCTGGCCATCCGTTCAGCAGACTTTTGGCCTCCTTTCCTGAGCCTACCAGCTCTCTTTCTAGGGTAGCTTCAGGAAATTTTGCAAATCTGGCAGTCTGCTGTTGAGTGGTCAAACCCCAGACAATAAACACAGGTGGTGTGGGGATCAGCCTTGGCAAAGACTTCCCACACACACTGCAGTGTTGAAACCCAGTGGGTCCGGTTTTTGGTTTCTAGACATAGTGCCAGTCCTAACCAAACTTACCTTTATGGCAATCCGCCAGGCAAGACCCTCTTATCGGTTCCTGACTGTGTCACGGGTCGTGGAAAAACATAATAAAATCCGTTTTTTTTAGAACCGATAAGAACCGTAACCACACTCTAAAAGCACAATTCAAGATTTTTAAACAACCTGATTGGTTCAAACCGAACCGATAACCGTTTACAAGTTCCACATGGAATAGAATGAAATAAAACCTATCTAGTACTCACAAATACCACAGACAGAGACTGAACCGACAGGTTACGTGTTTAAATTCGTCAAAACCGAGAAAAGCGGTACTTTAACCGACAAATTGAACTGAGCAGAAGGAGAAATCTCCGAGCGACTGTTCAGTGAGGCGGAGTAAAGAATCTGACGGTTTGAGTTTGAAGAACAACAGACAGAGTCTCAACTGAGCTCAAGCTCAGCATTCCATGCCTGGCATGGAAAGTTAACTCTTTCATCACCGGGCAGTTCAAGGTTGGGACTCACTGCTACTGTCAGAATATAGCAAGACTTCATGTTGTTTGAAGGAGGAGTTACACTAGATAGGGAACGTGTTTACAAGAAACAGTGTTGCTGTCACTTTAAGCTTGAGCAGCTGGCTGACAGTAGCCTGTAGGAGTGAGCTAGTGTCGGGGGTTAAGTGTATTTAAACAGCACGGGGTGGGGTGGGCAGGAGGGCAGAAAAATCAGGCTCCTAGGTTCCCTTCCTGAGGTAATCAGTCCCAGAGGGCGAGTCCATACCTGAGCTTCTGTGAGGGGCTAGTGGCTTCAGATTTGGACTGTGGATGGCAATCTGGCAGGTCGGGTTCGTCCGAGAACCATGGCTGTGGCTCTCAGACTACCTGAAAAGAGAAGGACAAGGAGAACTTAAATAAGAGAGGGGGGGCTGCTCGTGGAGCTAAAAAGAAATGCAGAATGGCTTAAACAGGGGTGTGTTACAGACCAAAATGTTAGGCAAGGTGCCACAAGGTCTGAGAGAGCAAGAACAGGGCTAATTAAAACACAATAACAGAGTAAAAAGGTGAAGGGGGGCAGTTCAAGACCTGAGCTGAGATCGCTACTGGGTCTCTACAGGCACTTAGATTAAATCAGCAAAACTTGAACTCTAAGTCCCTGTCCACACTACACCTGAAAACACCCTCTGTAATGTTACAGAATGCCTATAACGGTACTGTAACGTTAGCATCACACTGGTAATGTTACGGAGAGTGCTTAAAACCGTTGTTGAAACCTGTTAGTATGTGGTTTCAACAACGGTTTCTGTAATGTTTTCAGTACTGTAATGTTACAGAGCTCTGTTTAAACGCACAACCATGTAGCCTCCAGTCCCTCCAGTCTGCCAGCATACCGTAATGCTTTGCAGCGGCTCCATGATGCCAGCTCCCAGCTCCCAGCATGAGAGGCAAATACAGAAGGAAGCACGTCAATCCGCCTCCTGACAATTCACTCCCACGTCGTTACACACCTGAGATAATCCACTCTCCGTCAATCCGCTCATGAATTCATCCTTTAACAGTTACTGCTGCAACCCAATTACAAATATATATATATATATATATATACACATATATATACATACATACACACACACACACACACACACACACACACACACACACACACACACACACACACACACACACACAGAGTAACCACCATGCCACAGAGGACAGACAGCCACCTGCTGCTCCCTAACACCTCTCGCCTCCCAGGCTGTTATGCCCTTCATTTGTCTCTGTATGCCTGTCTGTGTTCACTGGTGGTGGTGCTCATAACATATATTCATAAAACAACAGAATGACGCTCTCCAAAACCCCACAGAAGATGAGCGACTATCCGCCTCCCGTCGACCGTCACTGTGAATATGTCCCTACAGTTTCAGTTCGATACTGTGACACAGTTGCTGAGTTCAGGTGAAAGGTAGAACAGGGGATATGTTAGGGACATTACAAACTAATTACACATCTACAATCTTCACCTCTGTGTCACAGCTCACCCGTAGGCAACTGTATTCGGTTTCACAAGGAAAGACTTGCTGAGCATACATGCCCGTGACCAGCAACCACAGCCTGGGAAGGATGACACAGTTGGAAGGAAGGGACAGGCAGAGTTTGCAGCAGCTGTGACCAAGGACAGGGTGGGTTGGGGAAAGAAAGAGCAGGCAGCAGCCAGCGGGGAGAACTGGACTTACAGCTAGCACGGTGACCTCCTGGAAGCCCAGCTCAATAAGTTCCTTATCTCTGTACCACAACTTCTGCAGGAGATATTGACCAGCACGTAACGTACTGGAGTGAGCTAGCGCCGAGCAAACTGTCGAGAGGGGTAGTCGGGAGCGAATAGATGTGAATGAATAGTCATGGACCCAATGCTGCCATGGGACGTCTTGCAGATAAGTCTGTATCTGTACGTGCAGGCAATACATAGTCAGGTGCCCTTATGTGATGTGGGGCAATTCTGCACTTTGTAATGCTGCTCCTCTAGCCACAAGCTCATGGAAGTGTGGAGCAGTGTGGATCGTGACTATTGTCAGAGCTTGTGGCAGAGGAGCTGCAGCAAAAGGTGTAGTTGTGCCCACACCACATAAGGCACCAGACTGTTTATTGCCTGCACTTACAAATATAACCTATCTGCCAGATGGCCTGTGGCAGCATTCAGTAGGTGCCTGAAGCAGGGAGCAGTGACTATAGCAGCCCACAGAACTGAAATGCTGGAAGTTCTGCTGCCAAGGAGTTTCACTGCAGCAGCTGCACCATAACCTCAGCATAGCACTATGGCATTCACATGCTTGCGACACAGTTAATGACATTGTGCTGGGGAGGATATACTGGGATGAGAATCGTGCTCTGCAAAGTATTGCATCATGGGATGTGCCCAGCTCTACACAGGTTGGTAACAGTTACAGATCCATTTGCAGTGTGGACAGGCTGTAACATTTTGAAAATGTTTTCACATATTGTGTGAACACACTGTAACGTTTTCATTTTCAGGTGTAGTGTGGACAGGGCCTAAAAATGTTAGCAAGGCAGTATTAACAGAAATCAAAATCCAGTAAAATATTATTCAAGCATTCACAGTGCAGAGCTATATAGAGCCAATTAAAGTGCTCCTGGGGCTAACTGCGCCAATGGCTCACAGCAGTAATAGATGCCGGATTTAAACCCAGAAACAGCTGTCCTCATGTAAAAAGAAAAATCAGCCTCCTAAGGGCTCCTTCCTGGAGGTAATCAGTCCCCGAGGGCAAGTCCGCACTTGAGCTTCTGTGAGGGCTGGTGGTTTTGTGACCTAGACCGGGATGGCAGTCTGGCAGGTCAGGTTCATCAGAGCACCATGGCTGTGGCTCTCGTACCTGAGCTTCTGTAAGGAGCTGGTGGCTTCAGACCTGACCACGGATGGCAGTCTGGCAGGTCGGGTTCGCCAGAGAACCACGGCGGTGGCTCTTGGACTACCTGAGCTTCTGTGAGGGGGTCAGAGAACCACGGCTGTGGCCTCAGACTACCTGAGCTTCTGTGAGGGTTGGTGGCTTCAGACCTGGACCACTGATGGCAGTCTGGCAGGTCAGGTTCGTCAGAGAACCGCAGCTGTGGCTCTTGGACTACCTGAGCTTCTGTGAGGGGCTGGTGGCTTCAGACCTGGACCGCGATGGCAGTCTGGCAGGTCGGGTTCATCAGAGAACCATGGTTGTGGCTCTTGGACTACCTGAGCTTCTGTGAGGGGCTGGTGGCTTCAGACCTGGACCATGGATGGCAGTCTGGCAGGTCGGGTTCATCAGAGAACCACAGCTGTGGCTCTCGGACTACCTGAGCTTCTGTGAGGGGCTGGTGGCTTCAAACCTGGACCACAGATGGCAGTCTGGCAGGTCGGGTTCATATGATAACCACGGCTGTGCTTAAGAGCAGGGTAAGAGGGGAGAGGCAAGGTATGTAGGAGGTTTACTCCAGACAGCGTGAAACACAGAAAGTAGTCTGACCCATGAAAGTATTGCAACAAAGAGTAATGACGGTTTGAGAGTCAAAATAGTGATAAGTAGGCTGCCTTCTGAAGAAGGTTTACAGTAAGCTGAATAAAATTAGAGCAAACTACTCAAAGGGGTTTCAATGTATTCTGACGTACTGTGCAAAGTATGTTATTTTTCTTTGGGCAGGCCCAAGAAGTTTTTAGTATTTGGGGAGGCTCAAGAACTTTACATGGCTTGAGAGAGGCTTACTATAACAAAGTCTGGGAACTAATGCTCTAGAGGAGCCATTTGTGGCCCTAACAGTCAGATTGCTCTTTACAAGCAAGCACCATAGCATCCTACTGGCCAAATATACCTTCTGTGGCTAGTAGGGGGTTACAGGCACAACTGGATAGTGCTTTGCAGGTATATCGAATATGCCTAGAGTGCTCACACTTTGCTTCAGCATACTCCTAGATACCTGTGGTTCGGCTCCAGGCACTAACTTGTTCCTGGAGCAAACATTTAGTGGGGCAATCCTGGAGCTTTGAATAACCTGGCCTAGGGAGTTTTTAATTCGCATGAGCCCTCCACAACATTTTAACCACTTTACAGATCATTTGCTTCTGAAACTTCCAACCAGCCTAATTTTTACAGTTGCATGAAAGAATTATTGCAATAACCTTAAGTTGCACAGTTTACTTGAAAAAAACTCAGACTTTTTGGCCAGTAGCAAGTTAAAACATAGGCATTTTAAAACGTTTACTATTATGGTTAAAAATAATGCATTAAATCACCTTAGAGAGGGCTTCATGTTCAATGCATCTTTGCAAGCCTTTTGACTGTTGGACTAACTGAACTTTGTGTCTGAGCACAATGTCTTTCATAAGTTCTCAGAAACCGTTTAAGAACAATGGAAACATCTGGCATTGAGCGTGGCTTCCTTTTTCCTTTTCTTTTCCTCAGGCATGATTTCTCCTTCTGCCAACTACATTCCCTAAAACACAGCAACACAGAAACTTCATTTAATGACAATAATTAGTAGGAGACACTGGGTCATTTTTTAAAGTTGTTAGATAAATTACAGTTACATCAAGAAAATCTATTTAAACACGAAAAGACTGAGTTTGAAAATTGTGCAGCTTTTCACAAGTAAGTATTTCAAGCATTTACCAAAGTTGCATGAAGGGGGCTTGCTTTACAATCATATAATCATGATAAAAGTGGAAAACCTGTATAAACATAGTAAGCTTACTGGTGAAAATGTACGCTAAAAATAACTCCCTCTCACAAAGCTAGCAGGCAATGCTGGTACCCAGCACCTTATATTAGCCATCCACCCCACCCCCAGCACTAGTACTCAGTGTTGGCACATGCTCTCCACAAAATAACCCCCGACTACCTATCTCACACTCTGTCCTTTGATAAGGAAGAGGAAAGGGAACATTTTAACCAGGAGTAGCACACTAAGCGAAGCTTGTTTCCAGATGCGACCTGGGAACACAAGGAAGTTAAGTGACTTGCTCAGGATCTTACAATATGCCTGGTGGTGGCATGATCCAGCACTGGTTACCTCTCATCGTACGTCAATGCAGGACTGAGGTTTATGACAGTCAATCCACCCTTACACCAAAACCCTCTTCAATCTGAACCACCCTCTGAACCTGTGTGGCTGACTGTCACCTAAATGCCACTACCTGCAAATGGGGATGCAGGGAATGGCACAGCTTTGTGACTTGATGCACATCTGTATGTGGGTCTTTATGTGAAACTGAAATCCCTTTGTTTGAGGATGCGTGTAGTTGTGCTGTTGAAATGATTGCAAAAGCTACTTGGAACTCTTGAGATGCAGCACAAACTCTTGCTGAGCTGTCAACAAAAGGTCCGTTCTGAGACACAGTGTTCTATGTTGTTGCACCTGCAAGGAAACTGACAAGTTCTAATAACATTCTATGAGAAACAGGATGTTTGTTAATGAACTGAGGTTGCAGAAGTCAATTACCAGGCAAAGACTTATTATAAAAGAGCAGCAATCTTTTTCTTCTGAGAGACTGAAACTAGGAATTAGAGATACCCTCAGATGAAAGAACTTTGTTTGATATACTATGATATCCTGACATCGGCTTGCCTGACACCTCTAGCCAGATGCCAAATCCCAAAACGGAAAATCCTGACAGTGGGATTTTGCCTGTTTTCTTGTTTCAGTAGTTTGTCCCCCACACCGCCTTTAATTAGGATTACTAACTTTGGGGGACAAACCCACTGTTGGGATTTTGTGTTTCGGGATTCTGTGGGCTGGCTACAGGGTGTCAGACAAGTGAGTTTGGGATAATGTAGTGATACCCTTTGTTTTCTCTGCTTGTACTGCCTTTGTAAATAGTTATATTGAACAATTTTTATTTTGTATTTTACTGTTATTGATGATAATAAAATGTGAATGTTATACCTGCTTCTGGTTTTCTTAGGCTTCGATCTATGCCTCTATGACATAAACTGCTCATAATACAGGCATGTGACATGTATCAAGCCCTGAGGCTATGTTGTTTCATGAAGCCCTCCGTGCACACTGGCATTTGGACTGCAGTCAGCTGAGGAGCTGTGGAGGAGGTGGTTCAGATTAGGAAAGATTATTTTACACAGTGTCTGTGAAAATGTGAAGCAGAGGACAAGTAAGCACTAACCCACGACAGAGCATGATTCTACTTGAGAATTAATCCATGCCAGCGAGGGGCTGGGCATAAGGCTGCAAGCCGAGTGGCTACAACCCTCCCAGGCGTGATCACTCCCCGCAGTCCATGCTCATCATGGCTAATGCACTTGTAATATGGGTAACACAAAGGGTTCGGCCCTGAGCCAATTAATTTGTTTAGCCATGTTACAAACACAATACGATGGGAGGCACACTGGACAGAGGAAGATGTACTGCTGCTGTTGCCGACAGGCTGCGTCTCTCAGAGCCACAGTTTCTTAAAGTCACTAACTGTGTATGGGTAAACGGTAAATACTGCAGCTTAAACAACAGTATTGTTTGGGGACAGCCAGAGGAAAAACATTCACTGGGGTACTTTTACCGATCGTTGGGTCTGTATATTCAACAACGGACTGCTGTGCTGTCACAACTACTTGTGCTTTGCTGTAACATGGTGAGTGCGATGTATGAACAAAAAGCAGGAATGGTGAACTCCGCTTGGTCTACAGTCCCGCAGCTCGCTGTCTGTCTAGGTGTCTGTCCACTCTGTCTCCTCTGCGGTGCTGCCGCTGCCATCCCCGCTAGACTTGCTCCCCACTGTGCTCACCTGCCCATACTCCCAGTGCCCCAGTGCCCGGTTCCCTCCACAGATCCTTACCTCACAGTGACTTCACAGGGTGATGAGGAGCAGGTGCTGGTGGTTCTCTATATTACTGCATGACTGACCAGGAGTAAAGAACCCTGCCTAAATGGTAGATGCAGGCACAAATATTCTGGCTGCTAACACCTCTCCAGTCCCCGACCTTCCCGGTAGCACACGTAAGGTCCCTCAGTCCCGACCTTCCCAGGTAGCATACTGGTAAGATCCCTCTGTTCCCCTGGTGTTTGTCAGACATTAAAGAACAATTCAGTGACACAAGATGCGCATTGCAAAACCATTCTCAAGTTGGCATGACAGTCGGAAATGTTTACAGAAACTGTGAAGTGGGGCAACTGGGGTCTTGTTTCACAGGGGAGGGGCAGACAGTTGTCTCCAGTATCTGTAGTGACTGTTACCGTGCCAGGTTCTGAACTTTTCACTGGGGCAAGGAATGTTTTTGAGAGACAGACACACACACACAGCGATGGACAGACTTAGCTGACTCCTGCGAAACTGCAGTTTTCTCTCTCTGGCAATCAACAGAGAGAAACAGAGCGAGACAGACAACAACAAAACATTTCAGAATGATATGACACATTATGAAGTGGGTAGAAAGAATGCTGAATTCTGATTGGCTGAGAGCTGCTTTCGGCTGGGCTGTTATCCCATCACAACGGCATAGCTGACAGTATTATGTTTCAAAATGCATAAAATTTACTAAAATGACCCATTCATAATCAGTAAGGCACTCAGGGGATGTTATGGTGGTCTAACTGCCTTTTTTTGGTGTTGAAGCCTCGCTATGCCTTGTGCTTCAACCCACCCCGAGGTGGCAGTTATCCCACCATAACACACCCCTGTCGTGCCTTATTGCTTAATTATTTCCAGCGAGAGTTTCACAGTGTATCCATGATTGAGCAGCATGCAAGGTATGGTACTCTCTGAATATGGAAGTGTGACATAAACTAAACTTTATTCAGCACTGTACAGCAAGGAGCAAGACACCAGGTTTTGGTATGTGGGAGGGGTGCACAGACAGATGGTGTCGTCCCATAGTGGCATTCTACTGAGCAGTGATTGTTTCATGGGGAGCCAAGGAACAGAGACACACACAGAACACATGGATTTTGGTGTTCCTGTATGGCTCCAGGCACACTATGCAGTCAGTCTCCAGGAGGTCCGTGGAGCAGGCGGGGGTGGAAGTTAGACAGCAACCAGGGAAAATATTTCAAATGTTGTGTTGCAGACACTGTTGTATCATGCTGTGACTCACCTTACAAAGTTCAAAAGTGTGGGTCATCACAGCCATGGCACATGGCTAACAAAAGGGTGCACTGCACTGCAAGACAGACAGCTAATGGCAGCCACAGAGAACAGTGGTTGTTCTGGGTACTGCAGCAGCTACCATGGGTTAATTAAAAATTAATCCATGGTTACTTGCTGGCTTTCCGCTGATCCACATCGCAACCCTTTTTGTTACCCATGTTACAACCAGAATTGGATCAAGATATTAGCTTCATTTACTGTTACATAGCTTATATTTAAAATAAAGGGAGACTATGGGTGTAGAAATCATAGGGGCTGCCACCCACTATTTTATACTAGAGCCTTTTAAGTCTTTTAAGCTTTACCTGCCTAGCAATTACTACAACCCATGCTTCAGCCTCAGCCTTGAATAGCTGAGTTGAGCTGGGTCCAGTCTGAAAGTGTGCAGCACATGCTTGTGATCACCAAGACAATGTCTCTCTCATCCACCTAGTGGAACCACAGAATGACCTCTTTCCTGTCCCTCTGTGTATTCCTGCTGCCAACACTTTCAGTAGTTGCAGAAACATGGTCCTAGATCCCAACAACCTTGACTTTAAAGAACTGCTTTAGTCAGTTTCACCTCTCAATGGAAGCAGACTCCTGTCCTGCAGATACTCTAGACGAAAAGTCTCTCCAACGTACAGAAAACAGTGGCCAACAATAAGCCCAGTGAGAAGTATTCTCTTCTGCATGAACTGCTTCCTGGTAATTTTCATTATGGGCCATCAGTACAAGCCTGTCTGCATACACCTGAGGGGTCCCCTGACTAGCACCTTCATCCACTGAAGCTCATCTGTATACCATATGATGTACTGATGTTAGGTCACTCAGCAGGAACAAACTGGCTCCAAGGAGTCCAGTGCTCCAGCCAGGACTTATTACAGGCCTCAGTTCCAGCAGCACACCACCTGGATTAGACATCTTCCAGACCCAAGATATAAAAGATCTAGAAACCTGTTGGGATCCAGGTCCCATTTAGCCCAAAACTGGATAACCTCCATAGCCAGATGTGGTTTGTTTTGGAACCTGACACTTAACTGAATATGGTATGGCCCAATCAAATGACTAGATTCATTGAGAGGTTATCTATCTCTGTTTCCATCCAACCAGGTCCAGGGAATGGGAGTAGTCCAAGGCAATACCTGACCTGGAGGTAAATGTTCTCTAAAAGGCACAACCACCTCAGTTGGTCTACTGAATATAGGATCCTTCCTTGACGCATTTAAAGTCCAAACCTACAGAAAATTCCTAAAATAAAATTGTTGCTTGTTTGAATTTTACGCCCATTTTATGAAAATACGAGTATACAACCTCTATATGTTACTGTATACTGTAAAAAGTTTATGACAAAAGGAAAACTCCTGAAATATACAAAATTAATTTTCACTCTTAAGTCCTCCCAAATGTTTCTGTCTTCATCATACAGGTCACTGACACCAGCCTGTTCCCATATCTCCAGGCTAATAGAGTGGTGTCAGGGACCTGTATGTGGATGAAGACAGAAACCTTGAGGAGGATTAATATACTGTGTCCTACTAAGACACAAACAAAACTTTCACATCATGGAACCCTGCATGCATCAACATTCCTTCAACAGTTACAGCCCAGCTGCAGTATTGCAATGCAGTTCACAGACAAGATTATCTTCAGATCATAAAAGGTTCCACTCTACTCAGTAGATGTTCAAGTATCAGTCACAGCTTTTGATCATAGTGCTTCGCATAACATCTTCATTTAGAAACAGAAAATGATGGCAGAAGGAGACCAAGGGTCCATCTAATCTGCCCATGAGTTCCCAAGACCTACTCAGATCCCAGGACCTCAGCTACCCCACCCCAGTTTGAATTATGTCATGGTCTTTGCTTCCACCACCTCCGTGGGCAGCCTATTCCATGCCTCCACAACCCTTTCCATATGTTTCCTCAGCTCCCTCCTGAAGCTCCCCTCAACTTCCACTTGTGACCTCTAGTGTTGGAGTTGGCAACTCTAGTTGAACAGGTCAGAGGAAGGCACCTTATTTATTCCTCTCAGGAATGTGTATGTTTCAATCATGTCCTCTTTCTCCCACCTAGTCTCCAGCGAGAACATATTCAAAGTTTACAGGCGCTCTCGTACGACAGCCCCTGGTAGCCCTGGATCATCTTGGTAGCCCTTCTCTGGACAGACTCCAGCCTGTTCTTATCCTTCCTAAGATGTGGACTCCAGAACTGGACACAGTACTCCAGATTGGGCCGTACCAGGGACCTTCAAAGTGGGAGTATCACCGCCCCTGCTCCTGCTGTCAAATCCTCTCTCTATGCACCCTAGCATTCTGCTGGCCTTGCTGTAAGCACAACCAATAGCACTAGCTGGCCTGTTTAGAGTATGTAGATGATAACTACAAGTCCCATTCTTCCTGTGAGGCACTGAACTGGACCGTTAAGCCAGTATACTGTCTACTGCAATTTAATCATATGGCTTACTTCAACACTTTATCATTTGGAAATGATTTCATATCTCTAATTTCTGTATATTGCAGTAACTTAATATCACATTAGAAATAAATCAACACACAAATTGCATATGTAACCCCTCACCCCTGCCTTTCCAGCAAAATGACAGGTGGCATGCTGTTGAAGCTGACAGCAGTACCTGGTGGGGACTGGGTTCGGGGAGGATGAGGTTTCTCAGCACAGGGACCTAGGGTTTGGCTACTCTGAACAGGGGCACCCAAGTAAATCTGAACACAGGAAGCAATAACTGTAATGTCCAGAACCAGAAATGGGATTCTTCAGTGTGGCTTTTATTCATATCCAAGCTGAACAAACAAAGCATAGACAGACCCCCACGGGCTACATTCCTGGTAATGCAGATTAGAGACAACAGAACACTTTATTACTATTTCCAGCCCTCAGGCTCTAAACCCTGGCACACAGCCCAGACTTGCGCGCAGCTTTGGGTACATAGCCCGACTTGCACTACTTAGGTTTCCCCTGGCCCTCCCCCCACCGGCTACTTGATCCATGGTCCATTTGAGGAATGAACCAATTATCCTGTTGTGGCTCCCCAAACCACACTAGAGTCTTGACTCCTAGAGAATTTTCCTCACAATCCCACATCTGGGTACTTCCCTCATCACTGGCCAAGTGCCTGAGGTAAAGTAGAAATCCACAGAAGAAATCCGTAGAGGTGGACCTGGTCACTAAAGATGGGGGGCCACCCACCTCCAGCTCCCACAGCCCATACCCGCCATTTCTCTGGAAACTGAACAATTCCTTTACTGAACTTTCAAATGTAGATTCTGGGTAAACGTCTGTCACATCTCCTCTACATAAGAAGACTTCCCCAACAAGCTCTGGACTTGAACCTACTTTTAACTTGCTAGCCCCATTACCTAGGCTTCCCAATATTTAGTAGTTCAATCTCACATTGTCACACAAGTCCCAGGGTGAAAAACATAGGCCCTTTAGCAAGAGCAGACACTCACCTCACGCTGCAGGTGCCCCACAGGCGACTCACAAATCTTCTTGTTCTCCCAGATAAACACTGGCACACATAGGAAGCTTTTCCTTCACAAGCAGAACTAGGGGTTGCCCCAGGAATCTGCAGAGCCTTTCCTGCCCCTCCTGAGAGGGAGGGCCCGAGACCCGAAACAGCGGTCTCCACCACTTCAGTTATCTTCTGTGTCTCTCTTTAAGGTGGAGACACACACCCTTTTAAACTAAAAGTAGCCCTCTGTCAGGCTGAGGCTCCTAGAGCCTTCACTGAGCTGCTTTCTCAGCAAGCTCCCAACTTCACACTCACTCACTGAAGACTGACTTCAAAACCTCTCAACGTTCTAACCAACTCCCTTGCTGCAGATTCCAATGTGGCCATGCAGCTGCGATAGTTCTATTGGTGATGTCATCCTCAGTCTCAGCTGAGACTGAGAACAGAGTGAGACAGTGTGAAACCCATTTAACTGGAGTTTCACCAGCTGCCTTCCCTGCCTACCACTAGGTCTTACTGGGATTCTAAGTAACCCGGGTAACAAGGGGTTACACTCGCCCTTGACCAGGAAAATGACTGTCACGGTCAGTATTTACCCGGCCTTAGGCCATCCCACCCTATGTGCTACCTGCGGGCCGGGTGATCAGGCCCTCTACCATGTGCAAGCACAGGCAGGCAACACTAAGGCCTAGAGGCCTTTAGCTGACATATCAGCTTCTACACTATCCACTTACTATGTGGACACGTAGTGGTCTGGTAGAACTATCCAGAGCATAGCCCTGATAAATCAGCACTGCGGTCCCAATGGCCATTCAGGACCACAGCCTGTGTATCCCCAACCCTCTAGGGAAAACCTATCTGCTTTAACCTAATACTCCAAAAACAAAAACAACCCGGGACCTCCCCGACCTTGAACCTGCAACCACACACACACACCATTAAAATACCACATTTTATAACATTTACTGTCTCCTCCTACCCCACAACCACACCTGCAGAAGGAAAGGGTTAATATAGTAATAAAATAATAACACCACAGTACTTTAAATTCTACACACTAAAGTACTAATGAGGAACTCCGATGAGCTCCTCTTCTCTTCTTGTCTTCTCTTCTGTCTTCCCAGGAACACCTGGAAGAAAAAGAAAGACAAACACACACTCTCCTAATCTGCATACACAATCTACCTAGACCTCTACCATCAAAACACTGCAGAATCCCAAAAGATTTTTTTTTTTTGAAAAGGTAGAAAACAGTATTTACATTAGAAAATGACGACATTATTTACAATACACATTTGGAGGATGGAGTGCCTAAAAGTCCCAACTAGTGACCACAATGCCCGAAGGCTAGTCCAATAAAGAGTCTCTCCTGGCCGTAGCCTGTGAAGCACAGTTCTATCAGGCCAAAGTCCCGAAGGGGAGAGTCTTTGTGGACAGTTCACACATTTTGAAGTCTGCTAGTGTAGGGTGTGTACTGCAATGTCATCAAGATAGAAAAGTTCGGACTTACCAGCCACTTGTAGTACGAAAAATTCTTAACCAATCTGCACCTCTAACGAAGACTCTCCCTGGCAGCATTTCTTCCGATACAGCTGGACGGACATCTTCGGGAACCACAGGAGGTACATCTGAGAACTGCTGGATTGATGTCATCTCTGGAGATGGAACCTTAGAACAGGAACAAAAAGAAAACAGCTGGTCCAACGTCATCTGACTACAGGCGATGAACAGGATACAGCTGGGCTAGTGTCCTCTCTGGATCTGAAGTCATCTGGTGGGCCAGTTGATGGATACTGGAGAGGCCAGTACACTGTAGACTGATGAATGGGGCACCTGAGTCCTGGATGTCCATATTGGCGAATCAATAAGGCACTTCACAGTCTGGTGGAGTATTGACTACCACTGCTCGGCTTTCCATTTAGTAGGCACGGGAACATTTGCTGGGAGGTCCTTGCACTAAGCCAATAGTACGGGGTCAGGAGCTTGAATTATTACCCCATCTGGTCAGCATATAATTCACACAGTGGGAGATTTTACATCCCTCTCCATCCACTATTCTCACTCTGTCTATAAACAGTGTCCTGCCTCTCTTCCACTGGGTATACTTCTCGTGAAACAGTCTGTTTTTCACCGCTTGTTAGCCCCAGGATGCACACTTTCATGGCTTCGTCCCAGATCCAGGATTTCCTGCAGTTCTCAATCTCCTCCCAGACTTTCCGAGGAAAGGTAGGAAAGGTCATTCCATAGATCTCATTTGCCTTTCTAGAACCAGTCTCTCCTCTTTACTTGCTTTGGTCAATCTGAGACCGCTGGCCTGGCTTGGGGTGGCCAGTCCTGGTTCTGCCAGCTATGCATCCTTAAAGAAATTAGAAACGGATCCCTGACTTCTTCCGCTATGCCAGGCAGTGGCATCACCACTTTCTTCCATGCATTCCTCCAAGGCAAGATCTTGAGGCTGTGTACCCGTTCCTTTTTCACAAGGCCACATAGGTTCCCCTCATCTTCCTCTTCACTGAGGATTTGAGCCCAGGAGTGAGCAGTCGTCCTCACTCCTGAGACTATCCACTCATCACTAGGCGCAGAGGTCGATACCTCCCAGATACCAGGCCTCAAAGGCCTCCGCATCTTATCTTCGTCTAAGAGACTTGGCTAGCCCCCCTTCCAGGGGTCTATTGATGCTTATCCGAACTTTCCTTCTGGGATCCAGCATCCGTAACTTCAACTTCTGGTTCTGTCTCTAACTCTGCACCCTCTAGCTTTGTGCCACACTCCCCTGAGGGGCCTTCTCCACAGGCTCCACCTGGTGCTGTGTGCTGCCAACTGCAGATTCCTGAACTTTTGTCCATGTGGAGCCAAACAAATTTGAGGCGCTTTATACAAGCTATATTTTCCTAGGCATCCAGCACAGTGAGGAATCATGAAGCGTCCTTCCAGCTCTCAAGCATATTTGACATACATGCACTTGATATCCAGGAATCGCCACATGAGGAGGCAATTGCCCTCCATAGCACCACTTTTCAATATCCCTCAGTCTATTTACTGCTGCTGTTACTGCAACCCGGCATGATCCGGTAACGAGCTGGTCCTGAGGCCATAACTGCAGAAAAACAAACAAAAGTTCACTGTAACTGAAAGTCCCACATTACTGAACACACTCTTTAGTTGTAAATGACTCCTCTGCTGCTGTGTTTACTTTACTACCTCACCCTGTAATGGCGGTGGCAGCACTCCTGTGCATCAACATTCAGAATCTGGTCAAGCCACTGCGCACCGATTTACAAACAAACTACTGATAACTTTTTGCTCAAACTGCACGACTTGCTCTGTTCCTGCTTTAAACACATTTACAGGATTTTCCACAGACTTTTTACATGCTGGAAACATTTATTTGATTCACAGTCCCTTAAAGCTTCAGGTTTTAGCACAGGATTGCCTGTATTACTAGTGCTGCACATTGGCTACAACCCACAGTCTCTCTCTGCTTCAAACTTTAAACTGAGACTGGATTTATTACTATGCAAACAGTCAATGGCTTAACAGACTTGCACTTGCTGGTAGGACTTGACATTGTCATATTGCTAGCGACTACACTGTTGCACACATTTATATGGCATAGTGCAGAAAATCACTGTTTGAGCAGTTTTTAGGTTGTTACTTACTGTTATCAGTAGCAGTTTGCTGCGATGTGGAAAAACAGCCTGCAGCCAGTTCTCAGGCCTCAGAACAGAAACGGCGGGCAGTCCTGCGATCGTCTTCTGACCACCAAACTTGCAATTCCGACGATCGATTAGCAGATTGAGCCCGATTTTAAATTAGATAGTCTATTTTTATAAGGTTTACAGCGATTTTAACACTCCATGACAATAAGTCCACTAGCAATACATGCACTCCTTACACTCCCTCTCGAATGCTGGGGCAGTCACTGTAGAGCTGGCTGAGGGCGGGACTGATTGCAGCCTGACCAATCACACGACGCCATGCAAATGAGCCTCTTCTTCCTCGCGAGGGCTCTTCTTCTCATGGCGATCATCGAGCAGGCAAATTTAAACTGCAGAATGCAACTTTTTTCTTTACCAACTGACTCCACGGTGGGAGCCCATTTCAGCCATTTAACATAGCCATTAAACCTGCAAGTCTCTATACATTCAGAAAGCATTTCCAACATCCAGGGCACAATTTTCCTGTTGCTACTCCTAGTGTTCCACACTTTTCTTTACCACAGTTCATTTTAAAGCATTTCCAACGTCCAGGGCACAATTTTCCTTTTGCTACCCTAGTCTTCCACACTTTTCTTTACCGCAGTTCATTTTAAAAGCAGGCAAAACGCTGTAAACAATTTGATGCAGGACAAGGGCACACCTTTGGCTTTACTGCTCCTTGGTAAACAGTTGGCAATTTTAAACAGCAGCACAAGATCCACAGCACACAGCAACACTCTAGGAAATTGCTTCAGCTTTTTGGGCTACCCACTGCCAGATAGCCAAAACGCTAGCCCCTTTGCCCAAGCACCTTCCTCCCAGAACAAAATCCAAAGCGGTGCCTCCACTTTGTAACCCCTCACCCCTGCTTTTCCAGCAAAATGACAGGTGGCATGCTGTTGAAGCTGACAGCAGTACCTGGTGGGGACTGGGTTCGGGAGGATAAGGTTACTCGGCACAGGGACCTTGGTTTGGCTACTCTGAACAGGGGCACCTAAGTAAATCCGAACACAGGAACGGGATTCTTCAGTGGCTTTTATTCACATCCAAGCTGAACAAAAGCATAGACGGATTCTACCGGGCTACATTCCTGGTAATGTAGATTAGAGACAACAGAACACTTTATTACTATTTCCAGCCCTCAGGCTCTAAACCCACCAGGCACACAGCCCAGACTTGCACGCAGCTTTGGGTACACAGCCCGACTTGTATACTACTTGGATTTTCCCCACTGGCCCGGCTCCCCCGCCAGCTACTTGATCCGCAGTCCATTTGAGGAATGAACCAATTATCCTGTTGTGGCTCCTCAAACCACACTAGAGTCTTTGACTCTAAAGAGAATTTTCTCACAATCCCACGTCTGGGTACTTCCCTCATCACTGGCCAAGTGCCTGAGGTAAAGTAGAAATCCACAGAAGAAATCTGTAGAGGTGGACTTGGTCACTAAAGATGGGGGCCACCCACCTCCAGCTCCCACAGCCCATACCCGCCATTTCTCTGGAAACTGAACAATTCCTTTACTGAACTTTCAAATGTAGATTCTGGGTGACGTCTGTCACATCTCCTCTACATATCATTTGCATCCCAACAAGCTCTGGACTTGAACCTACTTTTAACTTGCTTAGCCCATTACTCTAGGCTTCCCAATATTTAGTAGTTCAATCCACATTGTCACACAAGTCCCAGGGTGAAAAACATAGGCCCTTTATCAAGAGCAGACACTCACCCTCACGTTGCAGGTGCCCCACAGGCGACTCACAAATCTTCTTGTTCTCCCAAATAAACACTAGCACACATAGGCAGCTTTTTCCTTCACAAGCAGAACTAGGGGGTTGCCCCAGAAATCTGCAGGGAAATCTTTCCTGCCCTCCCGAGAGGAAGGGGCCCTGAGACCCGAAACAGCGGTCTCCACCACTCAGTTATCTTCTGTGTCTCTCTTTAAGGTGGAGACACATCCTTTAAACTAAAAGTAGCCCTCTGTCAGGGCTGAGGCTCCTAGAGCCTTCACTGAGCTGCTTTTCAGCAAGCTCCCAACTTCACACTCACTCACTGAAGACTGACTTAAGACTGACTTCAAAACCTCCCAACGTTCTAACTAACTCCCTGCTGCAGATTCCAATGTGGTTCAAGCAGCTGCGATAGTTCTATTGGTGATGTCATCCCTAAGTCTCAGCTGAGACTGAGAACAGAGTGAGACAGTGTGAAACCCATTTAACTGGAGTTTCACCAGCTGCCTTCCTGCCTACCACTAGGTCTTACTGGGATTCTAGTAACCCCGGTAACAAGGGTTACACATAACTCAGTTTTCTTGTGCCTGAAAACAGTAAATGTGTTGGAACAACATCACAACTGATCAGAATTTCATGTATTGGAAGAATATTCTCCAAGAGAGAAATTCTAGGATAAGACCCAGTGAAAACATTGGAACTAACAGAAAATAAATCATGGTAGGTCTCATAAAATGTCTTCTTTCTGTGTTGTTCCATTTTGTCTTTGGATTACCCAGAACTACTGGGATGCAATAAGCAGTATTCATTCACATCCTCACTGGGAGGGGAGAATATTCTTCCAGTTCATAATTTTTCATCTTTTGACTGCTGCTCGTCCCAAAAGATGCATCATAGTGACTGTGGGTGTACAATCCATAATGTGAATGAAAGTGAAAAAGACAAGTGCCTGCTTTGCAAAACGGAGGAGACACTGAAGCATCTGCTTTTTTGCTCAAGATATTGCAAAACCTTTTTGAATGCACTTTCATCAATGCTGGTTACTTCAATTTTGCTGACACATAAGCACTTGCCTCAATGCTTTTGTGCTGAGGTTCTATGTCTTTTAGCCTTTCCTATGCATGATATTGCCCATGTCGCACTGCCATGCAGGAGGTCAAGGTGCTGCATTAAGAAGTACGCCAGACTGCAGTGCGCTGTGGTCAGAAGGGATAGCATTGGGCAATCGGTACTGCAGCAACTCTTGCAGTATCTCATGTATCTTGTTCCTCCATGGAACAACACATCGCAGCTGAGGCACTGCCAAGCTGTGCCCATGCCAAGAGGAGGAGGACGGGGAAAGGAGAAATGTCTGATAGAGAGGTCGCACTATCAGTGGTGCAGGATAGTGTGGAAATGAGAGGCAGCCAGACCCAGATACTCTATATAACTCCCCACAATGTTCACTAGGCACTCAAAAAGAGTAGCTGGATGCTGAAATCTTGGAACAATTGAGATCTTTATTTGAAGTGCAAAATTCGTAATTAGCAGCATCAGCTATGAATAACCACTTTATAATAATTGGTGACTTCTACAACGACTGGATATCCAGTCCTGATAAAATGTTGCAATAACCTGCTGAATTCTGTAATAACTTGGTAGCGGGTTATTATGGCATTTTTTCCTTGTGCTCTCACTTTGCTGAAGCGCGAACAAAAAGCACCCCTGTATTTGTGTGACTATGGCGACTCTTTGTGAGACACGCTCACTCACACAAATACAGCTTGAAGTTTTGTCTCAGTCTAAACCTTGCACCAGTCATTATAAAATAATGCCTGTGCAAAGTTTGTCTTCTGAAGATTTTTCATAAAACCTCAGTGTGTGAGAAATCCCCATAACACACACCTGCACAGCATTATTCTCTAGGTCTCAAACTTTCTCCAGTTTGTTCTCCAATTCACAATGTGGGATACAGGCTCGAACTGAAGCCACATTCACAGGCCTGTATTTCACTTTGTAGTTGACCGCATTTGGTAGTTGCACATTGATTTGCACGTTATTAACTTTCGCTGGAGCAGTTTGAGATTAAATGGTTATTGACAATTGACACTGCTTCCTAAACTCTGGTCCTCTCTGTGTCTGTTCTGTCTCTTCCACCTTCACCTTTAAATCTCTCTGTGTGACCTTATATCTCCCTCCTGCAACTGCCCCTGATCTCTAGAAAAGCTCTCCTTCCCCATCATTTGGCTGCTTTTGCCCCATTTTGCTTTGATGTTTCCCTCTACTTTTTACAATCTAGTTGGGATTGTCCACTGCACCTGCCTAGTGCAATTTTATCTACCTTTTGTTACACTGTACTTAATCTCATTCATTATGCAGATCTGTAATGTATTGTAATTTGATCCCATGCTGATACACTTTATTGTTTGACATTTGCTTTATTTATTTATTTATTCCACACAAAACCCTTTAGGCAGGGCCTATTTACAAAGAGTTTAGAGTCAAAATAACAGAAACAATAACAAGTCAGGAAATGGCAGAGTAACGGCATCCAGTACAACTCAATACAGCACTGAGGCAGGGCTGTACTTACTACCCTTCAGTCAGTAAATGACATTGGTACAACAAATGTTTACCCAAACAGAGTAAGTACACAATATTCACAAACTAAATGCCTTTATGTTTAGTGCTACCATGGCGAGATGGGCATCGATAAAACAAAACAGAGCCTAACAGTTTTGCCTCATCTAGTATCAGCTTAATGATGTATTCTGCTAATGTTCTTTTATTCTTTCACCTACTGTAATTTCTTCATCATCCCATCCACCCAAGGACACATCTGAAACAAGTTGTTATCAGCTCAATATGTCTTCCCTAGTTAAACTTTTGAAATAGATAGATAGAGTTGATTATGGATTTTGCATTTTAAATAAAAGATCATCTGTTCCAAGACTCAATGTCCAGCTATTCCTTTTGAGAGATTGTGGAGTGAACTTTTGGAGGAAGGTGAGAAACCAGGAGAACACCCATGTGCCATCTATATGTTGGCCTGGGTTCCTGGACTCCCCTGGGCCTCATGCCAACTGACACTGGATCCTAGTTTACAGTAGTGGGCTGCCTTGGGAGGGAGGGAGGTAGGACGACCCTTCCCCAGAGCCTCTGACACTGAGGTGAAGTTGTGGTGGACATCAGTATGACTTTGGACCTAGGGGAGGACTGGGGAGTACAGGCTACATTGGGGCATACTGCTGGGATGAAGACATAAAGCTAACTAACTATTGCTAATCTGAAATAGTAATAATAATGAAAGTAATCAGACTCCCAACCCCTAAACATCCTACAATAATAGGCATTATCCCTAGACTCAAGTCACAGATAGCCTAAGTAAAAAACAGCACAGGAGTTCACCACAAAGCTGTAGTGCAGTGCCCCCTTGTTCTAGTAGGAGAGGAAGGGTGGAGCTCAGAATACAGTAAGATTCTCTTGGAAGAAACAGGATTATTGTGGTAAATAATCTCTTCTTCTAACCCCAGAACATCTTACTGTATTCTGCCATATGCAGACTAGCCAAGCAGTGCCTTTGAGGTAGGCACAGAACCTATTTAGGAAACAGGCTCTGCAGTACTGCTATGCCAAACTTGGCATCACTCCTGGTCTGTAAATCCAGGCTATAATGTTTGACAAATGTGTAACTCCTATGTGGCGCTATCCCAAGGGCTACTACCCCTGCCTGTCAAGCTAGTGACAGGTTAAGGGGCCTAGGTTCTATGACGAGTGCCTCCACCCAGAGGTCAGTGTTAGTAGTGGTTAAACTAGACTGGTGCAGCCCTCTGGGACACTGTGACAGCCTCCCTATGTTCCCACTGGTGGCCCACACGGTACACTGGGAGTTACCTTCCAATACCCCACATATGAACATTTTTCACACATATAGATACCACTTACCCTCGAGACTGATTCGCAGCACTGTCTCTGAGGACCCCTGTAAAACAAGGTTAAACAACATACATAGCAAAATGTAATACTTTCCTACATGTACTGACACCACAGACAGCATATAGTTCAATAATAACAAATCTGATTTATTAGAGGGGCAGTAACAAGGAGGGGCAATCAGGTTGATTTTGTTTGTAAATATTCAAATCACAGTACTGTGCATCCATATAGGGTCCAAATGTCACTCTCTGGGTACCCAGGATGGGGGGCTAGCCAGGTCCATTGCCCAGGGTTGGCCAGCTGGTGCAGATGGATGAGGCCCTGTAGGAAGAAAAATATGCACAACACCTAATTGTAATCTGGAGCCGGATGGCTCAGTTCTTGAAGAGATGAAACAGCAATAATCAGATGACACCTGTAATTGATAACAGGCTGCAGGGAATACCCGATCTCACCACAGTGCCCAAAGCTGAGAACTGGATGGTGAGTGTTCTTGCTGGACTGCCAGAAACAACAGGGCATGGAGACAACGTCCTTGTGACTGGACCCAATTGCAGTTGAAAGCAAATGGATTTAGTCGCACAAGCTGCAATTTGCTTCCAGCTTCAGCACACAGTCTCAGTAGGGAAGGAGAGATACCCATTCCCACAAGCACTACACATATCTATGTAAAGAAAGTACTATACCAGGCAGGCTGCTCCCGATCCCGATCGAACTTACTGCAAAATACCGGAGCACACAGCAGCTTCAGTTCCTGACAGACCGAGCGATTCAGCAATTTCTCCAGTCTTCTACAGGGTGAGCCTGGTTTCCACTCTTCAGACCTTCTCCTCAGAACTCGGTTCAATCCGAACCATCGCTCATAACGGCTGCAGGCCAACTTCAAGGTCCCCCACGTGCTTCTCAAGAAACTGTACAATACAGAAGCACAGAGTTCTCCTTCTCTTCACTGTCAACAACTCATCTGACTTTGCCAGCAACAGTTCAGGGCATTTTTTGGCTCCACACCAGTTCTGTTGGTGGATTCAGCTGTCAATCACTGCAGGGCTCCCTCTGTTGGTGCAAAAGGCACCAAGGTCGAAACTACATTTTTCCCCAGAGTCACTGCCCATACAATCCTCTTGTGGCTGGCTCAAAATTGAGAGTCCAAGTTCTGATTTGCCAGCAGCAGGCTCCATTTTAAAGGTCCCCCTCACTGATTGGTCCAGTTCAGCAGTTCACAACCAGAATGGAGGGCTAGGCAAAACAGTTCAGACTGCAAAGAAAAGCAGGTTACACAAACTGTATTTTCATTATTACTCTAAACAATTCCTGGCTGATTACTATACCTTTGAAAGAGCTCCCTCTGCACATTTAGCGACTGGCAGAAATGGAGCGAGTTGACAGCAGCCTGGCAGGACTCGGGCATTGAAACACACAACTCTCTTCTAATTAATTATGTCTGCAAAGCAGACAGCTCTAAAGAGACAGTACGTGGAGGCTCAAATAGCACTCACTTGGAACCACATTTAAACAGCTTAGATGTCAACACCTCCAGGCTTGAAGCATTCCTGCAAGCTCCTGAAGACTTCTGGAACTCCCATTTGCAGGGGGTTACACATGTGTGAACAGTTTTCCAGGTAGCTGCTTTACAAATGTCCAGTAAGGGTATGTCCCTTGGAGGCTGCTATGGAAGTTGCAGTGCCCCTTATGGAATGGGTTTGAAGGCCCACAGGAGGCTCTTTACCAGCCTTGCTATAGCAAAACTGGATACAGGCCACAATCCAGTGAGCAATAGTCCTTTTGAAGCTGGTTTGCCTTTCCTACCTCTCCATAAGTGAGGAGCAGCTGGGTCCTGTTTTCCTTTGTCCCTTGTGTGCTCTAGGTAGTAGCTGATAGTTCTTTTTACATCCAGGCTATGCAATCTGTGTTCACCTGAGCATGAATGATCAGTAAAAGACAGGCAGAGTAAAAGACTGATTAAGGTGAAAATGAGACACCACTTTAGGAAGGAATCTCCTGTTTGTTCTCAGGACTACCTTATCCCTATGGAGGAAATGTAGTCCTGATCTGTACACAGAGCCTGTAATTTACTGATCCTTCTGGCTGATGTGATGGCTATTAAAGACAGTTTTCCAAGTAACATACTTGAGCTCTGCTGATGACATGGGCTCAAAGGATGGCTGCATCCAACTGACCAATACAGATGTTCAGATCTCACCTAGGTGGGCTCTCTCTAGGAGGATCCAGGTGCAGAAGCCCTTAAAGGATTTCTTGAACACCTGCTCAGAAGCCAAGGAAGGCTTTCCCAACCAAAAGGTAGGCTGAAACTGCTGCTAGATGAACTTTAATAAAGAGAACTTAAGACCAAGTGAATGGAGGTGTACCAAGTAATCTAGCACTAGAGGTACACCTGCCTGGGTGCTAATCACATCCTGTTGCTGGCACCAACAAGAAAATCTCTTCCACTTAGAGACACAAGTTTGCTGTGTGGAGGGGTTTCTGGAGCTCTTAAAACCTGAAGTACCCCTCTGAAAACCCTAAATTAGCAATTCTATGTCCTCAAGAATGAGGCCTTGAGTTTGAGAGATTGCAGGTTGGGATAGAATTCGACCCTTTGAGGCAGTGAGGAGATTGTGCCTGTAGAGTAGGGCTATTGGCTGGCTGACGGACAGAAGTAGAAGCAGGAGTACCATGGTTGCCTGGCCCAAGCTGGGGCTGTGAAGATCATGGTGGCTGACTGAGATCTGAGTTTGTTCAAAACTCTGAGCAGTAGAGGGAAAGGAGGAAATGTACAGAAATTTCCTGTCCAATCCAACAACGGTGCATCCATTGGTACTGTGGCCATTGTGGGAGGTCTGCAACAGTACTGTGGCAGGTGGTGATTGTCTGCGTGAACACAGAGATCCACCTCTAGGGTTCCCCACCATCTGAACACTGTTAGAAGCACCTGTCTTTTCAAAGTCCATTCGTGATGGTTTTGATTGATTCTGCTCAGTGCATCCGCTAGGGTGTTGTCCTTCCCTGGCAGGTACAGAACTATGAGGGACAGATTTGGGGAGTAGGCCAACTTCCATATTAACATGGCCTCTGTACACAGTGGGGAAGACCGAGTGCCCTTGCTTGTTTATGTAGTACAATGTGGTGGTATTGTCTGTTCTGACTTGTACCGCCTTGTTTGCCAGCTCTGAAGTGAAGGACTGAATTCCCAAACATACTGCTCGAGACTCAACGGGTTTATATGCAGGAGGGTCTCTTTTTAGGGCCAGGTGCCATGAGCTGTGTGGTCCCTGTGTATGCTCCCCACCCTAGGAGGGAAGCATCTGTGGTTAGAACCTTTGAGGGAGTTGCTAGAAAGGGACGTCTTGTCTTGGGTTTTCCTGTCCTGCCACCACCTTTCCCCAGTGTAGGGGTGGAACTGGTTCTACTGTCCTGTTCAGTAACAACTTCTGTACCCCTCCAGTAGCTGTGATTCTGTCAAGGATAGAGGACTGAAGACCTTTGTCCTGAGCTTGGGCAAGGCCTTGAAGCTGAGGAGAGGCCTCAGCCCCTACCTCCAGGACCCACTTGTCTGTAGTTATAGACTGCCAGGCCTGGGGGTAGTGCTTTTGCCCTGATTTTGCTTTGATGTTTCCCTCCCCTACTTTTACAATCTAGTTGGGATTGTCCACTGCACCTGCCTATTGCAATTTTATCTACCTTACGCACCTTGCCCTTTTTGTTACTCTGTAATTAATATCATTCATTATGCACATCTGTAATGTATTGTATCAGCGAGCCTGCCCCCTACAGAAGAGGGAGGCGACCATGACAGACACTTCAGGGGTTCTACTTCACCTGTGGGGTAGGCTGAGGGCTTGGACCCGCTCTACCAGTAGCCTTTCTACCCACACCCCTGAAATAGCCCTCTGAGGTTGGTAGGTCGGAAGGGCCTGGGTCTGGAGAAAGGGCCTAGAGTAAGGTCATGCTCTACCAGCCCTGGGCTGCTGTTTCTGAGGAGTGGCTGCCTTTTCTTTGGCTGCTGCACTCTGTAAGCCACTTTGTATTCATCCATCTTTTTCATATAGGCTTCAGTCTGCTATCCAAAGAGGGATGAGGGTCATAGGAAAATCCAAGGATTTTGACTGTCTCCTGGGATAAATTAGTGGTTCTCAACCAAGCAAACCTCCTGAGAGAAATAGAATTAGCCATAAGCCTGGCTGTAGTGTCGTTGGCATCCACAGCCATTCTAAACTGACATTTGGATGCCTCAACACCGATTTTTATAGCCTCTGCCAAATCAGCTGCCATAGGTTCAGGGCAGGATTTTCAATCTCTGAAATTGTACCCCAAAGACTTTTCTGAAATCTGGCCACATAAACCATATAAGTGGCTTGTCGAATGGCTAGAGAAGAACCCAGATTAGATTTTCTGGCTAGAGAGTCCATTTTCTGGAGTTCTTATCAGAGGGATGGGATGCTAGAGGTATACCAGCCTTGTCCCAGGCTGCAGCCTGTACAACACCCTCATGGCTGGGGTGTGCAAACAAAAATTCAGCACCAGACTTGGCTACCCAGTACTTCCTATCCAGTTTCTGAAGTAGGTGTCCATAGAACCTTAAAACATGTTTCTTTAGGGTTTAATGGATGGGGAAAGGCAACTTCTTTGCTGGAGCCACATCCATCATTTCAACAAAATCAGCCTCTTCCTCCTCATCTGTAGTCTCTTGAGTAGGAAGGTCTAAAGTCTGTGCCAACTGTTGCATAAAAGCAAACAGGAGGTAAAGTCCTGAGATCCTTTATCAGGGGAATCAGAACGATGAGGGACAGGAGAAACCTCCGGTTCTCTATAGACCTCTTCTTCCTCCCACCCATAATCCATATCCCTCTCCTCCTCCATGTATTCAGAACTGGGATCGAGGGACCAATAACAGGAAAAACCTGGGGCACAACTGCAGGAAACTTAACCGAGGACTGTGGAACCTGAACTGGGGAGGCTGGAGGGACTGAATAATCGAATAGCGTTAGCTATCTTCTCCATGGCAGGAACAGACGGTTTACTGGTTGCGGTTCTGTGTGTTTTCCTTTTTCTTTTCTTGCCATCGTGTCGGTTCAGCGGCCTGATCAGTGGTGCATTTTTTTAGGCTGTGAACCAGTACGCTAGTCAGAGGGTGTTTCATACAGTTCAGCAGCATTTTTGATTTAGAGGATTTGTCTGCAACTGAGTCAGTGGTTGTTTCAGATATTTTCTCCTTCAGTCGGTTCAATTGCCTGTCCAGCGTGGACTAAGGAAAATTTATTTACAGATTTCACAGTCTGTCTCTAAGTGTTCAAACCCGAGACAGAGAACACACATCAAATGGGGATCAGCTTTAGCAAATGTTTCCCCATACTCAGTGCTTTGTTGAAACCAGTCGGGCCAATTCTTTTGTTAGGTGTCTGAGACATGGCCAACTATCCCAAAGTAAAATATCTTTTTTTTTTTTTGTGGTTGGTTTAAAGATCAGAGAACAAACGGGTTTAGTCCAGTAATGAGTCAGAAATATATACTTACAAGAAAAAATAAGAATAAATACTATTGGTTCCTGACCGGAGAACTGGACAGAAACCAAGGACTTGCCTAACTCTTTCTATCTATACTAGTTTACCTTTGTGAACCAGAGACAGCAGTTTAAAATGTCAAACTAAAAGTGGTTGTAAAACTGAGAAAAATAAACGTGAGTTTAGTAAAGATGCAGAGGATTCTCCGAGGCGCCTGACTAGTCGTAAGCGGAGGAAGAATCGGATGGTTGATGGATTGTTTACCAGGGACAGTGGTTTGAAAACCGAGCCGAGCCTAGCATTCTTTCATTTGCATAGGTTCTATTAACCTTTTCAGCTCTGGGGCAATTCTTACATGGTGCAATACTGCATATGTCAGAATACAGTAACATTTCCTGGGTTAGAACAGGGTATATCTCAATACACCAGCATGGCCAGGAAGAAAAGCTCTATTGAAAAAGAAAACATGGACTTTTTAAGGCATCAGTATTTGCTAGTCGGCAAAATGTTTATCAAATATTTATTTTGTTTCATTTTTTTCTTTAGTTTTCCCTCCTGTGGTCCCTGTACCCAGTGACATCCCCAGCTCTGACATTGACTTGTCTCATGGACTTACAGGCTAACCACCACTTCGCAGAGCCATATTAGTGGGTGGCCTGCCACATAAGGTTGTGTGGTACCTGTGGGGGATGTCGAACGAGTCAGGACTTTTCCTCTTTTCAACCCTTGGGTGTCTGCATGATACAAGGCCACATGTGCATACTGATGCACATGCACCTGCGCCGGCTGAATCTCCTCCCCCATGCCTGCTGGTCCCACCATGCTGCTTCCCCCACTCCACCAGGTGGCAGGCAAGTGGTGGATTCAGGACCCCCTCCCAAGGGAGGTAGGACATCCTTGAGATGCTCAATCATTCCTCACCCAGCTGGACCCTGAACTACCCTGGTCCATTACCAAACACGGGTTACCGGCGTGACAGGAGGTTAGCGTCCAGTGCCTCAGCCCTTCCGTGCCACTGGGCTGGCTGTCATACTGTAGTTTTTAGCAAAATGTGTTTCTGACATCCTTCAATTCATTATCAGTAGCTTTTTATGCTATGTGAAAATTGGTAACCAGCAGAGGCACACTGAGCCAAGGCTCATTTCCAAGGTGCAACCTAGGTGAAGGGAATAGAAGAAGCAGACTATAACACTCTATGCGAATCAACTCTGGCAAACATTTCCTAAGTAAGCTTGGTACAGAAATAGGTTGGTACAAAAATTGCCTTTTAATTTCCTCAGATGTTTACAAACAGCTTTTACAAATATTTTTATAATTAATTACTTGAGTCATTAAAGATGGCCACCACTCACATTACTTAAAAATGTTCTCTTTGAGGGTAGATTTTGACTGTAAATACTGGATTCATATTGTAAATGTAAAATAATAGTGCTAGTACATGCTTCTTTTTTTTTTGAATGATGCTTTTCTTTTCTCAGATCTGCCCGATGGCACCCCCTTAGCTCTGTCACTGACCTTCAAATAGATTTACCGGTTGTTAACCACAAGACCACATTGTGGTGGATGGCCTGCCATATCTGTTATACATGAACCTGCCGGGTGTGCCAGTGTGAAACAGTCTGGCATTTTTCTCCAGTCTCTGATTTGCTTCTAGGTGGTGCTGGCTGTACATAATGCAAAGGCACATGCGTGCTATGGCATGTATGCATGCCAGGGAGTCTGGTGGGGACCCCCTTGGTATGCTCCCAGCCCATGCTGCTGCCTCACCTCCACTGGCAGGAATGGGGCCACCCTTCCTGAGGACGGAGAGCACTCCCTGGGATGCTCAGTCTTTCCTCCCCCATCAAAACCATGGCGATCCATGCTTGCACCTGTTTGTGATGGTAAGTAGTACCACACTACACTAAGATGTTTCATTCTTTCATGGTGTGCAGTGAAAGGGGCACTAACTTCAAAATCATATTTCTCCATTCAGGAATGAAAGAAAATGAAAAGAAAACAGGTACAGTGATGTTTTTGAGTACATTATAATTAGACAGCAAGATTACTAACAAAAACATCAGCTGTGGCGGGGGCAGGGATATTTTGCTTTATTTTTAATCTTTTTTTTTTCCTGTTGACGTTTATTAATATTTTATAAATAAAACAATTCAAGAGCGTACCTCTTGCATTCATTGGGTACCAGAACCATAATCTGACACAGATGCCAAGTGCTTCATGCACACATGTTTAGCCAGTGGGTTTTCAAACCAAATCAAGTAGTGAATCTGATGAAAGCAGCATCACAAATAAACTCTTAGTACCCTCCCTCCACAGTATTGTTTGGTCAAATTCAAGCATACTTCTCAACTGCTATGAATTTTGCATAGCGCTGTGATTTTTACACTCACATTTGCCCTTCGTCGCATAGGTTTACTGGTGTTCTTAATGATGTTTGAGCTATTTCTGGACACACAATTTATTAAATCATTGAACTAATTTGATAAGACACATTCCTTATCATTAACTATATGGGGCCCACTATTTATAGGCATATTATTGTTTAAAATAAGAAAGTGCTAAACATTCTGGTCATTTGCTATGATTTTGAAGGCCAGTGCTATGATTTTTAATGCTGAAAGGTTGAGAGGTGTGAACCCAAGTCCACATGCTATATTATCAGTATATTTGCCAGTATATTTGAAAGTTTTTCATTGAAAATGTATTTTTTTAACCCAACTCAGGAAAACTCCAAATATTGCAAGAAACTGCAAAATTGCATATTTTGCAATAAAATTGTAGATGCAATTTTCCAGTGGCTCCCCCATCATCACTCAAAGAATGCATGAGTTCACATCCCTGAAGACTGCAGAAGATGCTTGGCGCCTTTTGTATTTACTAAACTTTGCAAGAAAAGAGCCTAGAAACATTCATTGGCCAAAACACATAATTAGACCATGGTTTAACCAAAAGCTTTTACATGGCCACACTGCTTCTACTAGATGTCAGCTCTGGTGCTGACCCGTCCCTGAACCAATGCACAGTCATTATATATGGCCCCTCTCTGCACTGGTGCAAGCCACACTGGAGAGGGGCCATGAGAGTCTTGGAGCAGAAGGTAGTCAGACCAGGAGCTTACAGAGCATTTAGAATATGTCTATCATGCCTGTAATCAAAACTCATATGAATTAGCTTGCATCACGAAATTAATAAGAGTTCTATTATTTTGAAGTTGGGCTTGTCAAATACAAAACAAGTTATTTTCACAGATGTCACACTAACAACAATCCAACTGTTTAGTTGAAGACACTGACAATCATGTACTTAAGCAACAATATACTACAGTAGTGGGGGTTGAGGGTCTAAGGGACAAGCTGGGGGGAGGGTACAAAGCCAAAACTTAGTTTAAACTGCTGGTGGGGCAAATGGGCCTGCAGGCCCTGAGACTCGGAAGGAGGTCAGCAGACCTCCACCCCAATACCAGTAAGAGGGAGACTGGAGGTGGAGGAAGGGGCAGCAGCAGGGGTGGTGGGGCACAAGCAATGGGGAGAAACTGAAAGACAAATGGAGGGAAAGTAAGGAGACCGAAGGTGATGTCCCTGATTGCACAAAGTCTTGGGAACAAGATGGATGAGCTACAGACATTGATGGCAGAGAGTGGAGTGAACATTGTGGCGGTCACAATGAGCCACACCTAACCATGGCTGGGACCTCTCGTTGCCTGGGTATAAATTATACAGCAGTGACAGGGAGGTAGGAAAAGAGAGGGGTAGCAGTTTACAGTCAGTGAGTATACAACTTCAACAAGGGAGGAGTTGGAAGAGGTGAGGTGGAAGCAATGTGGATTCAGTTACTGTCTAATGTAGGGAGAAAAGGGAAGTTGGAGTAGTTTATAGACCACCCAACTGGGAGGAGGAGGAGGAGGAGGAGGAGGAGGAGGAGGAGGAGGAAAGAGACAGGAACTGAACTTGAAAATATTGACTGCTGCCGGAAGGGAGAGGTGGTGAAAGTGGAGACTTCAATCTGCCCAAGGTGGATTGGAGGGTACTGGCCACGACATGGGCCATGAGTCAGGTGATCCTAGATGCACTGCAAAGTGGGTTCTTGACTCAGGGCATCACAGAACCTACCAAGGAGGAGGAGGCAATCCTTGATCTGGTGCTGCCAAATGGAGCCATGTACAAGAGATAAAGACTGAGGAGCCCCTAGGTGGGAGTGACTACTGCACGTGTGGTTCCAGTTGAACATAGGAGAAAAGTCCCACTAAGACTAAAATCTTGGATTTTAGAAAGTGTGACTTCAGAAAGCCAGGTGAGCAACTAAGAAGACACCTGGCAAGCATCTAAGTAGATGGGGGTTGACCAAAGGTGGTTCATGAAGATGAGAATAATGCTTGCTTACAGGGGAGCGATATGCTCAAAGGAAGAATTCGAGCCAAAGAACTCAGCTGGTCTAGTGCTGAAGTCACCCAGGCACTAAGGGATAAGAGGTCAGCCTACAAGAAATTCAGGAGGACAAAAGAGGAAAAAGAGACATAGTATTATCTGAAGATGGCTAGCGTAGCAAGTAAGGTAGTCTAGTGGGCTAAAGCTCCAAAAGAATTGCAGCTAACTGAGGAATAAAGAAGGGAGAAAAGGCCTTTTTTCACTATATTAGCAAAAAAGGGACAAGAAAGATGGGCTTGTTAGGCTTAGGAAAGGGATGAGTGGGTGGAGGAGAATGGGGGCAAAGCAAAGGTACTGAACAAGTACACATCTGTCTATGCCAGGGAGAGAAAAGGCCAGTACCACTGGGGGACGGATATGGAAGTAAATAGATGCTGTGATAGGGGTGGAGAGAGTGAGGACAGGGCTGCTAGCATTGAGGGTAGCTAAATCCTCAGGCCCGACTGCATGCATCCAAGGATGCTGAAGAAACTGCTGGAGGAGCCTGCAGATCCCTTGACTGCCAGTTCAATAGCTCACTGAAGTCGGCGTGGTACCACAGGACTGGAGATTGGCAAAGGTAGTGCCCCCCTCCCAGAACATTCCAGGATGACCCAGGAATTATGAACCGGTCAGTTTGACCTCAGTCGTATGCAAGCCATAGAAACCATACTTAAGGAGAGGTTAGTGAGCATCTTGGATGTTTCTGCGATCTGGACTAACCATAATCTCTCCTTCCTTCCTCATATCGAGGAAATAATAAAAAAGCTTAAGCAGAGACTTGGTCTATTTTATAGGATCAAGCACCTGCTGAGTCAGGATGCTGACTGGTCCAATCCACTTTCCTTTCGATTCTGGACTATGGTGACTTCCTTTATGGCCAACCTCCTGCAACTGTATTAACTGAACTTGATGTGCTGTATCATAGAGCCATAAGATTCATCTCTGATGCGCCATATTCTATGCATCACTGCTCTCTACACTTTAGCTGGCTGGTCATCTCTCACTTTCAGAAGCAAAGAAATGCTGCCTTCTGGATATATAATCACAAAGAAGTTGCCTATGTACACAGCTGACTGTCTACCCCAAATACAATAAGCAAGTATGCATTGAGACGCTCCACTTATATCACCTTATCAATACCTAAGGTCAAATCAAGATTCAGTAGGTCCTCTACATGTTTCACTCTACTCCAACTGTGGAATAAATTGCAAAACAACTCTTAAGGTGGCCCACCCTATCTCCCTGGCCTCATTCAAGACACTTTAGTTATGATCTATCAAGGAGGCATGTAAATGCTTCCCCTGATTGTGGCCTGGTATTACCTGTTTGCAGTTGCCTCCTTGGTGCACTTGACAGCATCCTCGCTGAGTAAAGTTGGTGCCTCCATCACTTTGTATCTCCTCCTTCCTCCTGTCTCCTCTTGCATCCTGCTCTCTCCTCCCACTATGCATAATGTCCCCACTCTCTTCCCTCCATATGTGAGGCACGCAATAGGTATCCTATATTTAATTATATGTTGCTCAAGGATACTCTTATAGTACTGCCTGCAGGCATTTGTATATATTGCAAACTGCAAGTTACTTGTACATATTGTGTATAGACTTTGCTTTCTCATACTATTGTTCTCTAGATTTCTCTATTGTACAAGTCTCACATCGTTATGTATTCATCCTGTGTACCCATATTCTGCATTATGTATACTGTTTTCTTATTGTACCTTATACTTATCTTAGCTTCCCAGGTGCACCTTGAAAATGAGTTCACTCAATGGTGTTTCGCCTGGTAAAATAAAAATTGATTGATTGGATTAGCGTGATCTCCAAGATGACGACAACAGGAGCTTATGTGAGTGCGGATGTGTCAAACTAATCTGACTGACATCTCTGACTGGGTCACTAAAGCAGTGGACAGGGGCCAGGTGGTGGACATCCTTTACCTGGACTTCAGCAGGCCTTTGACTCTGTACCAGAAGTTGATCAGGAAGTTGGTGGATCTTAGGTTTGGGGAGAAGTTGACTAGATGGATGGAAAACTGGCTGAGGGCAGGACCCAGAGCATGGTGGTGAGCTATCTAGTACCAGAGAGGTCACCAGTGGGGTCCCACAGTGCTCAGACTGGTGCTGTTCTATGTCTCCATCAACGATACTGGGGATGGCATGAAGGATAAAATGGGCCTATTCGAGGACAACACCAAGCTCTCACGGGAGGATGAGCACAGTAGAAGGGATACAAGACCCAAAGGAGGATCTGGAAAACTAGACAAGTGGTCTGGAATTTGGCAGCTTCAATGCAAAGAAATGCAAAGTTGTGCACATTGGAGACAAGAACTCAAGGACAAAGTACAGCCTCTGAAGGGTCCAGGTATCTGCATCAAAAGGAAAAGGCCCTGGGTGTGATGATCACTAGTGACCTAAACCACTCCACACAATGTAGGAATGTAGCAGTGAAGGAAAACAAAATGTCAGGCTGCATTGCCAGAGGGATCAGCAGCAGCCAGAAAGAAGTAATACTGCCCTTGTACAGGTCATCAGAGAGCTGCACTCAGAGTACTGTGTACAATACTGGTGCCCTTACCTGAAAAAGGACATTAACCTGCTGGAGACTGTCCAAAGGACAGCAACTAAGATGATTGTGGGCTAACAGAGTATGATGTAACAGGAGAGGTTAGGGTCCTGAACAGGTACTGGGGAGCATGACAGAGACCTTCAGGTATTTCAAGGGAATAAATACAGTGGAAAAGGAGGGCCTCTTCAAGCTTAGAAAATTGGTCTGTCAAATTCTGCACCCTGATTGGCTGACACATCCAACCACGCAGTATCAGGCAACAGAGACCAGGAAATAATAAGTCCCATTCTGTCTGCCTGCTTACTGGTATTTTTAGGCAATGGAATGTTAAGCACATGTGGATGGCTGCCATTTTTTAAATCTAGCTTAGTTAGATCGAGTAACAGAGCAACTCTCCCCACCAGTCCCTTACTCTTTTCTCTCTCCACAGTTTCTCTATTGCCACTTTAAATTAATAAAATAAAATAAAATAAAAAACTCTGCCTAAGCTGCTATACAGTGCGATGCATCTTGCCCTCAGCCCAAAACGAAAGTACAGTACACAGTATTCTCAGCACCCACTGAACTCCTATACTGTACCTTGTCACCTGATCGATTGCAACTGATGTAAAAACATCATCACCTAAGCATGCTGCTGTATGAAAGTGTTCTCACTCGCTTACTTACCGTGGTCTCTGGTCATTGCAGCTCTGCCTGTCTATGCCTTCTGATTATGTTAAAAAGAAAAAAATTGGTGGCATTGCTTCACCTCTCCTGGTCTTCTACTGACACACAATGCCAGCAACTCCAGAGGTTTACCTGTCACACTCACCGGGGACACCGATAACACCATGAAAGAGTGGTCTGTTAAACTGAATAAAAAAAGACAAAAATAAGTAAAATTGCTGCCGTTGTACATTGAATTGTAGATCTCTCCACTGCTTGATTTTACAGCCCATGTTGTGCACCTAACAGCCGCATCTTCCCAATGAAAAAAAAAAGGTTTTACAAGGAAGGCAGAGAAGTGTTTTTTGAACATGAAAACTATGCCAAGATATGGGGGACTTAAAGTACCATGTCTTCTTCTGTATGTGAGGGTGGGGATATGTAAATAAATAATGGCGGGGGCAACAGAAGATGGAACAGCTCAGAAGCAAATGGACTACTTTACCCAAAAGAAAGTTTTTTGTTTTTTTTTTTAACATTTATATTTCTTTTAAGTTATTTACACTGTTATTTTATAGCCTAGTAAAATATACACAGATGTCCATTTGCTAAGCGCAATAATACCCTCCAGGGTGGGCAGTATGCTATACTGGACTACTTAGGAGCTAGAGGCCCTCCACCTGTGGCGTCCAGGCCTCATTATGCCCCTGGCGATCCGTATAGCACAATACCACCCACCCTGTTGAGTATTATTGCTTACTTAGGGAATCAAATCATGAGGGAACACAGTCTCAATTTGCCCTGGTAAAATAAAAGCTTTACTCCTGGTGGTACAACACTTCCCATTGCGACAATATATCACTGCCCATGCTGCCAGCTGTTGTGCCCAATCAACCAACACAAACTAGGCACTATACTGCCAACAGCCAAATAATACATAGAATACTAGCTGGAGACTTGCACAACCAGCCTGTTCTGCCACCGAGGGGTTAATTCTGTTGTCCCACGAATCAGAACCCATGTCTGTCATTCAGGCTGGTTGCGCATAGCCGCCCAGCTAGTATTTTATACAGTGTAGGGAGACCCAATGTCAGTAAAGTATAGCTTTATATGAAAATGCGTTAAATAAGGTGAACAGACACAGTGTCCTCCATAGATTTCACACACTTCTCAGCCACCCTGAAACAACCACCGCCGCCATCCTGTCACAGTATTCACTGTTTGAATATTGAGATGGGTGCGCGGTTTTTCCCATTGAGAAGAGTGTCTCGAGCGCTTGAAAACCAGCCAAAATATTGTTATACCACAGTGTGGTGATACAGCATTCTAAGAATTTTCTACTGTGGTGTAACAACATTTTGACTCTGATAGATTTCCGTGTGTAACATAGAGAATACTGGATGGGCAGCTAGTGTGTTCTGCCACAGAGGGATTCCGATTCCCTCTGACCTTGAAAGCAAAGCTTGAGAGGTCCATGGAATCAGAACCCAAGCTGGCAAAACACACTGGTTGTGTCATAGAGTTGCTCATCCTGTATTTTTCAGTCTATAGTACTGTGAGTTCTTTTGCTTTCATAATGAAACTGACTCATGCAGTCTCTAGAGGTTCTGTAATGCTGTTCTACCACAGTAAGGTAGAACAGCATTCCATGACCTTGGAACTGTGGTAGAACAGCATTCTGAAAAAGGATGGAATTCTATATAGAACAACATTTCACTACACACTATAATGGGTCTCCATACACTATAAGTCAGTCTGCATAAAGTGCAGGCTAAAACAGACTAGTAAAGCTCGCTCTAGTCTGTTTTAGCAACCACTTGTGTGTACTCACTTAACTGGGAACTTCTATATTTTATATCTAATAAAAGAACTGTTTAACTAGAAACAGTTATTTTAGCCATTATATAGCTATTAATTTAGATACATCCTACTTAAATCTACAAAGGTGTTACAAGTGCCTTGGTTTTTGTCGGCTTCCCATGTATTGTGGCATTTAAAGAGTGCTCTTGTTAGGCTGATATAGGGGTCACCAGAAACTGTATTTGTATGTGTAACCCTCACCTCTGCCTTTTGCAAATGACAGGTGGTATGCTGTTGAAGCTGACAGCAGTACCAGGTGGGGACTGGGTTCGGGGAGGACTAGGTTACTGGCACAAGGGCTAGGTTTGCTACTCTGTACAGGGGCACCCAAGTAAATCCAAACACAGGAAGCAATAACTGTAATGTCCAATACCAGGAATGTGATTCTAAAGTGTGGCTTTATTCACATCCAAATAGAACAAACAAAGCATATACGGACCCCAAGGGACTACACTTCTAGTAATGCAGATTAAGAATCAGAACACTTCCCCAACACTTCCAGCCCTCAGGCTCTCTGAACCCACCAGGCACATAGCTGGACTTGCACACTCTGCTTTTGGGTACACAGCCCGAACTTGTACACTATTCTGGGATTTCCTGCTCGCTCCCTTGCCGGCCACTCAAACACCTTCCATTTGACATGGACACATTTTCCGGTGGCTCCCTAAACCACCTTTGAGGCCTTGACTCCATAAGGAAACTTCCTTTTAATCCACGTCTGGGTACTTTCCTCAGCACTGGCCAAGTGCTTGAGGGAAAGTAAAGAGCCTCAGAGCAAATCCGAGGTGAATTTGGTTACTACTGATGGGGGTCTCCCACCTCTTGCTTCCACAATTCATACCCAGCCATTTCTCTGGACATTAAACATCTCTTTCTGAAAAGCTTGGCAATGTAGATTAAAGGGTAAATGCATAGCACATTTCCTCTACATGTCTTGGCTTTCCTTGTGCTGGACTTGAACATACTTTTACTTGGCTTAGCCTATTCCTCTAGGCCTCCCACTGATTAAGCAGTCCAATCCTCACTTTACAACAGTGCAGGTGAAACAATGGCCTATGTAACAGCAGACTCACCCTTTGGTTGCAGGTGCCCCCACAGGCGTTCTTGACAGCTTCTGGTGCACAGCACAGCTTGAAAAATAAGGCAGCTTCTTCCCTAGCCCGGAACCAGGAAGGTTGCCCCTGGAATGACAGGCAAACCTTTTCACCCCCATCTCCTAAGGGATGGGGCACAGAGACTCAGTAACAGCGGTCTCCACCACTTCACGAACTGCTTACTGTGTTCCTCTTTGGTGGAAACACACACCTCTCCCTTAAAGTAGCTCCTATATCACAGCTTTAGGCTCCAAGAGCCTGTGCACAGACTGCTGTGCTCCTCTCTTCAAGACTCCTCACACAAACTCCCCAACATTCTAGCCTAACTCCCAACTGCAGATTCCAGTGTGGCTCATGCAGCTGCGAGAATTCTATGGTGATGTCATCCCTCAGTCTCAGCTGAGACTGAGAACAGAAGTGAGATGGTATGAAATCCATTTAACTGGAGTTTCACAAAGCTGCCTTTCCTGCCTACCACTAGGTCTTACTGGGATTCTAGCAACCCCGGTAACAGGGGTTACATGTGCACGGTATACAAAGATGGGCTACCTGCAGTTTTTGTCACATGAACAGCACAAGTGAGCAGGAAGCCACAACATCCTGTTTCTTCTCTGTAATGCATGGTATGGCTTCAAGAGCAGTCATGAAACGCTACTTTTGAAATATTAGTCTATACATACACACTTGGCAACTTGTGGGTCTCCTTGCTAAAGCATTAATATGCTAAGTAACACCAATCGTGAAATGATTTCCCAGCACTGCAACTGCTGCCCAACACAATTTAAAGATATGTGTTCTGTGTACCAACTTCCTGCCTTGAGGTTTTGAAGTTTCGTTGGACAACTCGACGTATTGTACACCACGCTTGACCAGTTGAACAGGCAGCCCCTAGCTCCGTCTGCATAAAAGGAAGCAGAAATTCGTACATTAAAGTGCAAAACTGCAAAATACGCTCACGCCGCACTTACCTGCAAACATTTCTTCCAAAGCGTCCGTTACTATAGAGACAGCCAAGGCCCCTTGCTTTGTGCTGAAAGCAAAGTTGCCGGCATTGCACTTGTTTGGAGATTTGAAAATCAACTTGTCATGCGTCTGCTAGGTAAATGTTCAAATTCTTTGTCCGGTGTTTTGCCTAACATCATCTGATATAGAATTATTTTAAATTCTGAAACCTGTTGAGCGTCAACCAAAACAAAGCTTTCAAAAGGCAATCTAGTTAGACACGCCTGGCCATTGCCGGGAGAACTTATCAGACTGGGCAGCAACAGTGAACTGCAGAAAACACATCGTGAACTGACACATGAAGGTTTTCAGTTATTGTAAGCATATGTGATTGTTTACATGGTGTTGTAGGTCGTCTTTATATAAAATAAAATATAGTCTTGAGTTGGTTATTTATCCTTTAACTCCCTGATCGGCTAGCAAGTTTTGTCTGGAGACCCATTACACAGTATATACGATCTGCCTGGTGGGGTGCAAATGTTTGGAAATGTGCAAATAAAGGTTGTTTCATTCATGCCTCATGCCTCTTCACGGTGCCACATTTACAAGGGCAGTGCCCGTTGGCGTTGCCACCTGCCCTGAATTTGATCTGATTAGAGTCCAGGACAGTCCTGGTTTGGGGTGCGCCCTGAAAAAAAAAAGAAAAGAAAAAACGGGAAAATAAGTGATGTATTTTGTTATTTTCGGAACATGGTGGCGTGAGCTAAGGATGCTAGAATATAATACATCACGCAAGGGTTGTTTAACTATGTCTTAAATCAACCGACTGTCAAAAAATGATGCAAGACAGCGCACCGCAATCCCAGTAGTACAAGTGTGGTTTGTGCCGCGGAATGTTTCTGGGGCACCTTCTTCCCCAAGACCATTCCCAAAATGCTGATTGAGAACTTGAGAGGCGGCTGGGCGCGAGCCTGCGCATAGCGCTCGTCTCGGTCTGGGTCGACTTGGTAGGGAGGTGGGTGGCGCTGGGGCGTGAGGCGCGCTGTCAGCAGTGCTCTCAATCCCCGACAGGTCTCGCCGTCTCCAGTTATTCTGCGAGACTCAGTGAGCGAGGGGCTGCCAGCCAACGCGCGTGAGATGATCATGCAGGGGCTAGAAAATCCGCGATTCTGTCCGGGGCCACTCATGCCGGGCCAAAGGTAAGATGATGGTGGGCCCTTGCAGCGTGATGTCTACAGGCGCAGCTTTTATCGTAAAACCATTTCCTATGTACATCCAGCTGCAGTCATCACAAATAGCATTAGCTTGCTCTGCAAGTGTTAATTTTAAAACAGTAGGCTTGCTGTGTACACTGCAGGTGTCCGTGTAGGTGGTGATGATCATTCACGTAGTTTTTGACCAGGAAAGGCGTACTCAACTGAAGCGACCGGGGAGACAAGTTAAACGCTAAGGATTAAACAAGGGGTTAAGTGACTTGCTTGGGGTCACACATAAGCAGGTAGCAGTGTTGGGAATCAAACCCAGGTCCACTTGGTCTTCAGGTTCACAACTCTGTGCTATAATCACTAGCCTGTATTTTTTCCGTAGTAGCGCAGCATTTCTGCATTTTTTTCTAAAACAATAATGGGATGTATTGTAATTATAAAAGTTGTAGTGGAGTGTTCAGTACTGGTAACCTGGTATTCATATTTGTTAAAGTCAAGTCTGAAATCGGTGTCGTGTAGTCCGATTACTTTTAAGTAACTGATTAAACGTAAAGCCCCATAAATTACTAGATTAGGTGTAGTTATTTTATGTGCCTCTTTTGCTTATATTAGTACTGTAAAATTACTGGTCACTTTGTGTCTTATACAAGCATTTGTTGTTTCACGAAAAGAAAAGCAACAATAACAACACCATATTATATTATAATAGTCCTAAAACCTGTAGCAGGTCTGGGGAGATGGGGATTTGTTGTAGCGCTGCTTCACATTGGAACAGGCTGAGTACCGCCACTAGAAATATGCCGACACTCAGTCTGCTCCCAAAAAGCCTAAAACGTGAGTTAATACATGTATGTAATTGTATATGATTTTTTTATTTGTTGTGAAAACTTTTGTAACATGATTTTAACATTGTATTGTCTCTGTGTGTGTGTATGGACCAGTACATCCGAAAATGGGCTTCGGTCAATAATGATAATCCTTTGTAAAGTGCATTTTACTTACTTACTTTTACTTACTGTAATGTACTCAGACCATTTTTCAATGTTTCTAAACAATTGTTTTCAATATAGTATATCGTCAGAGCGTCACATATGATGCCGATCAATCGGAGCGCTTCCTTCAGTTGGGTGTGAGGTATTCTTATTTCCATAAGTGTGTTACGTACTGACCTGCGGTAATGGGTCTCTTGCTGACTGCTTGCGCCATCAACATCGGGTAGATAAAAAGTAATTAAAAAGGTATGCGATCAAGAATAATTTTATGGGTCTGGTTGGAGGGCCACTTGTGGATCTAAGAGTGTTGGCCTTTGTTGTTTTTCTTTTCTATTTTGTAATGTAGAGAATAAGGTATGGAAACCATGTGTAATGAGTTTTTATACACACTCAAATTGTACGATAATTCATAAAGTAGGCAAGCAAAGATCAAAGTGTATGTAAGCAGTAAGCCCCCCCTCCCACAAGACCAAAAGTCTGTGTCCTTGCACTCATGGGAAGTGCATTCATGTCTTTAATGCACACCCTGAGGGCTTATTGCACTTATAAAGTGGTTCACTATCACTGCTGTTTTGTAATACATATTTGTAAAGTGAAACATTTTTAATAGTTTTCTTTATATAAATTACTTTCTTTGTTAACTGGGTAAGGCACACTAAGCACAAGTGCCCTTTGCTGGAAGCACTGGGAGGTGAACTAGGAGCACTGGAGAGGTTACCGACTTGCTCAGAGTCACATATGCAAGTGGGAGGTTATGGGAATCAAACCCACTTCTGCTGGATACACTAAGCTCACTCACAGCTTGTTACTCTAACCATTGGACTGTACTGCCAGCCCATTTGTTTAAATACATTATAAATCGCAAAAATATATACATAAGATAGACACTAGTACCTGATTTCATAGGTAATGAAGCTTTTTTGCCTTGGTAACTAGATCTGCACCTGACCTCATGGAACTAGAAATGTAATGCATGGTCTGAAACTGCTCTTGGCCAGTGAAGTTTCTAGTTTTTTTCTTGCCATTTTATAATTAGGTGTACGCAGTCAGCATGCTATTTTTACATCTGAAAACATTGTTCTTAACATAGGTTAAGAACAGTTTCTTCAGAATGTCTACAACTTTCCTCAGCTGCTGCAATCAGACTTGTTAGAACCACATCTTACTAAAGAAAAAGCTGAGCTGCAGTCTCAGCTGTTTCAGTTAGAACTGCACACTGAGTAAAACCACATTACCCCTGCAACATTTCTAGTGCTCAGACATTCCTTACAAGTGTAAACATTCCATCAAGTCCAGTCTGAGGAGTACAGGAGCGCTGTAAATGGAGTGTGTGCTTTAACATAGCTTTTCTGCTTGCCTGTTGTGCTGGTTAGGAGGCCATGGGCTTGGCTACGAATGTGCCACTTTCAGTTCAAAATTGTTTAATAAAAACAGGTTAATTCTTGTATTATAAAATTTAAAAAAGTGTTAAGAACTCATTGATTCACATGCCTTGTTAGTGTTGTGACACCACTGAGGCACTCAAGCTTTGCTGTTGTGCCAAATTATGTCACAGCACTAACAAGCATATGAACCAGCTTGTTCTTAACACTTTGGTGTTAATTACTCTCTATATTGAACCTACTGAAATTGTTGTTACCTTATACAGTATTCTGTATTGTATCAAATCTGTTATTCAATGTAGTGTCTCCAAATTGCCTACCTGTACCTTGTAACCTCCTGGGTCGGGCCTGAAAATACTCACTCTTGTGTCTAGTGCCCCTACCTGGTTAACAAAAAACTAAATAAAATAAATATTGTAAGCACTCTCCCAGGTCTAGGGAAAATTACCAGCAACTTGTTTACTGGGAGTGGTATAACAGTAGTTTTAACACTGTGCATTTACTTAACTGATGAATTTGGGTTACTTACACATTGGCAGTATGCAAGGTCAGCGGCAAGGAGCTTCAAGGCAAAATTATTAGTAGAACATTTAACTACAAAACCAATGTCCACAGCGAGTGTTAAAGTCTAAAACTTAGATCCAGTTTATTTTACTGCATAAATTATTCATTTAGGCTGCAGACAGGATAGTAATCATTTAACCATTTTTAGCATGCTTGAAGTTGGTTTTACAGGTATTGTCTCTGCCCTCACAAGGGCAACGTGTACTGTCCAAGCAGGTACACATCTACAACTAGTATTTTTAAAGAAACAGCTTTCATGTGGAAGAGAAAACACTTCTGGTCTGGGGTGACAGCAGCAGCTTGGGTATAGCAGTTAGGAATTTACTACAAAGATGTTCTAAGTCCCAAGTTCTTGGCTGGACTATTATACTGGAGGGTCTCAAATAATTCTTTTATACTTCACTTCCTGAGTATATTGGCACATTTAGCATATGCCCAGGCACAAGGAAAACTGTGGGATCCAACTTCATTGAGGGTCACTCGGGGCTGTTCCTCTAAGCTCATTAGTGCCATCATCCCATCAGTCCCATCAAGTGCTGTCCAGCCATACAAAGGGGCATGCAGGGTGGCTACAGGGTCTATGACCCTGTGCCAACTCATGCTTAGAAAAAGTTGGGATTAGGTGGTCACTATAATGTGGGATGCCCTCCACACGGGAGAGGAAGGAATCAGGGTTTAAACTGTGGTTTAAACATTTTTCTTTCTATTTTACCTCTCACAGAAAGTAACAAGTTCTATTGAGGCAGGTCTTGAAAATCCACAAACTATTAGTTCATACAGTTCTTAAACTAGGTGTCCTGGAGGCCGCCTGGTGGTGCAGAGGGCTGAGGTGCTTAGTACCTTCACCTCTCCCACATGGGCAGCCTGGGTTTTGGAATGGACTCAGGTCATCAGGGGTCAACAAGGGAGGGAGATGATCAAGTGTCCTAAGGATTGCATTCCTCTTCTGGGGGAGGGGCTATCATCGGCCTAGACTACCCTCCAGGTGGAGGCCTGGGGCTAGAGCAGTTCAGGGAGGCAACATAAGGGAGGGTCTGTGGGGAAATGTTGAACGGGTGTGCTCACCATGAGTCTGTTGCTCAACAGTAGAGGGAGGGACCAGAAAATGAAAAGGAACATCACGGAGCTTCATGAAGCCCAGTTCAGCCATCTCCACTTCTCTGCCACCACTCTGTTCATGTTTTGATCCACCTTGCAATTGTGTACTGGGGGATGGCCCTCCTCCTCCTCCTCTGGCCCTGCCATAAGAGAATAACTTATGGGGAGAAACCGACCGAGCATGCAGCAGAGGAAGATGGTCAGCTGGCCTGGAGGGCTGGGGACTGAGCTAGTGCAGCCACCCTCGATGAAGGAGACAGAAAAACCTGTATAGAAAAAATGTATCCTGGCTGTCTAGCAAACTGTAGTGAAAAAAGTTTCTGAGACCAGCCACTCAGTTCATCATAAGAAATGTAGTTTTATTTTGATATTTTCTTAGAATACCATGATCCAATAGGTACGCCCAGCGTTTCACCCAACACCGGCTTCCCAGGGGCTTAGGATCTAGTGTTCCTAAATAAATTTTCTTTCATTATTGGCTTTAGAACAACTAGGATAACCTTTTGTGGCAGATTATTCCATAGTTTGACCACTCTCTGTGTATAAATAAAATCGTTTTCTACTGGTTTTGTATAAGCTCTCTTTGAGCTGTCGGTTATACTATCTAATATAATAATGGTCACTATTTTTGTATTCAAGCCCCATTTCCACATACACAGCATATCGTCTTTTAGTATTTTGAACAGTCGAATAAGATCACCTTGAGTATGTATCCACTCTAAACTATTTAAACCTAATGTTTTCATTCTAGAACTGCAGTCCATGTCCCTGAATCCATAAATTGTTTTTGTAAATCTTTCCTTTCCAGATTATTAAGCTCTCACTGTCACGGACATGAGTTTAGGATAACACAATTTCAGGCAGACCATAAGTCAGGTGCATAAAAAGCGATGGTTGCATGTATCATTTTATTTTCATCAAGTAAAATATATTGAAAGCAAAATGGTAAGTCAGACACTGCTTAAGCTTTAACAGTTTCTAAGGCTTTTCTTCAGCCTAGCATGAATCAGACAGTGTGAAAGCACACACTACCAGGAGGTCTTTCACCTTTCTCAGTCAGTATTCAACTGATATCTCTCTCTATCTATCCTCTCTCAGCACTGAGGTAGGGCTTTTTATAAGATCGCTAGAAGTTGGAAAAATAGTTTCCCCTGCCTTTTGATTAACAGCAAATATAATAACATAAACTAGCCCCTAGGGGCCACTGTTGCTCCATAGAGAACAGTTATTTGGCAGCCACCAGGAGCACATTGCATAACTCATTTACAGCATTGGTAAAGGTCAGAGCCGAGGTCAGAACATTTCTGTGCTCTCCTAAACTCTCCTGCAGGGTCATATTACCTCATGCTGTCTGCTGTAAAATATATCTTAGAATGGGACTGCTAACATCTAGAAAAAAGCAGACACAGGTTTTGTAATTCTTATATTAAGACAGCCCTCTCATTTTGCAACTGTTTTAGGTTAATATGCCCAGAAATCTTTATAAGCCTTTTAGCACTTAATTTATAACCAGCCAACCAGCACGTTCAACATTGTACAAAACATAAACTGCTTGGGAAAGGAGTTTCAGTTTATCCCAGGGTGTCCACTATGACTGGGGTCACCCTGTCACACATCCCACATAAGAGGGAAACCATCCTACAGTTGTCCAAATTCTCAACTAACACCCTGGAAGGGTGTGAGTTAGTCCACACTTACCGTGAGCTCTATCTCAGGGTCCCTTTCAAAATAAAAACATTTGTAAAGTATCTTATTCATAACAATACAAATACTCTGAGACATCTTACATTATTTTGAAATTAGTCTCCATTAGTAGACTACAATATCATCACATACATTTTGGAGAAAGAACTAACGGCAGTTTTATGCCATCTACTGACTTTCTCATACCAGATACACTTGAACAGCTGGACAATCCAGCACCCAGTTGAATTGCCTTCAGGGAAGGACTTTCTTGCCATGGCCCCATTTAGACATTTAAAGGTAGGCTAGTAACATACCAAGCTGTATGCCTAACAGCCTGTCCCTAACATCTGGGTTTATGTATCAAATCTTATACACTACTAGTGGCTACCACCTAGTCTCTTCTGTTTTATGTGGGAGTCTCCCTCCATCAAGGGTGCCATCTCTTGCCCTTCACCCTCTGGGTTACCCCTCCCACATCACTATCAGGGTTGCTACCTGTCTGCTCCATAACAGGTCTTATAGTATGCTGCCACCTGCCTGTACATGCCTGGCCAATAGAAATACGGGGTTAGTCTAGCCAAACCTTCCCATGGCTCAGATGCCCCGAGTGACTGGAGTGCCCATCCTCCATCACCTTTTCCCTATATGCCACAGTTACCACTACCTGGGCATCCACTTGCTTTGTCTGGGGGTTGGGCCTCATATGATAGAGATCTTCCTTCCTAAATTCATACCACCATAACCTGTCCCCCATGCCACTATTAACCTGTCTCCCATCCTTGATTTTTACATAATTCCTTAACTGGATTACTTCAGTATCCCCAACTGCAACTTTCCCCAGTCAACATCAGGAGAACAATCATTTTCATAGGAGAAGATTTAAAACATGCAAAAGTCTCTTCAGCCAAAATGGCTTGTTCCATCTTGCTTGAAGTCTTCTCCCCAGTAATACATTGCCAGTCAAAGTCTTTCCTGGGGTCTTCTCGTCACCTTCTTCCACCAAATAGCAGCCGGAAAATGGGATATCCATAAACGTTGATCGCAAATGCTCCATTGGGGTCCTCCTCCTCCAGAGTCTATGGATTCTGCTCCACTGATTCTTCCTCAACATCCTCCAAATGGGACCTCTCGAGTAGCTCTTGGCATTAGCGCTCCACCTCTCTCTGGTGTTGATCAGCCTCCAGCTATCTCCCACTCATCCCGTGAAGAAGCCATATCAGGGTCTCCATTTGGTCATCTGGTCCATCTTGTCCCATCCATGGTGCCTCGCCCAGGCCACCATCTCCATCAGGCGCTGTCCTCATCTCACCCTGGCACCATGCACCTCTGCCATCTGGCACCAACTGACTGGACTCCTCTGTTTCCTTGGACATCCTGTCAGATCCACTTCTAACTCCATATGTCACTGAGTGTGGATTTAGGATAACACAGTTTCAGACAGATCGTAAGTCAGGGTGCACAAAAATGCATGGTTGCATTTATCATTTTTATTTTCATCAGGTGAAATATACGAAGCAAAATGGTAAGCCAGACAACTGTTTAGCTTTAACAGTTTCTAAGGCATTTCTTCAGACTAGCTTGAATCAAACAGTGTGAAAGCACATACTACCAGGAGATCTTTCACTTTCCTCAGTCAGTAGTCAACTGACCTCTCTATCTATCCTCTCAGCACTGATGTAGGGCTTTCTATAAGCTCACTAGAAGTTGGAAAAATAATTTCCTCTGCCTTTTGATTAACAGCAAACATAACATAAAACTAGCCCCTAGGGGCCACTATTGATCCATAGAGAACAGTTATTTGGCAGCCACCTGGAGCACATTACATAGCTTGTTTACAACATTGTTAAAGATCAGAGCCGAGGTCAGAACATTCTGTGCTCTCCTAAACTCTATTGCAGAGTCATATTGCCTCATGCTATTTTCTGTAAACTATATCTTAGAAGGGCTGCTAACATCTAGAAAAGCAGACACACATTTTGTTATTCTTATATTAAGACAGCCATCTCATTTTGTAACTGTACTCTTAGTTTTGTTTTAGGTTAATATGCACAGAAATCTTTATAAGCACTTCAGCACTTGATTTATTTTTTGTAACTTGTCTTTTATTTAAAAGATCTTAAGCATGGTATATAGTCTATTAGTTATAGGTAGGTACATCTTTCATTCTTAGGACAATAAGAAAATAAGGTCTAAAATCATTCTTATCATCATTACAATCTTCTTATATCATTTCAGATCATATTAATTTACTTACCTTCTTCCTGTCTAAATCATTACTAACTCGATTCAATAGTGTCCTTTGAGTCCAGGTTTTACTTCCTTCACTTTAACCTCTTATCTTCTCTTTCTTTCTTTCATTATCTAATCTCCTCCTCCTTCTATCTTTCTGCTCCACCTCTGGATCTCTAGGAACCTCCCTTTTCTTTGTACCATGTCTATACATCTTATATTCAAACTTATGTATGTTAATAATTGCCATCTTATCTAATACACTAATATTTACTTTGTAACTGTATAACCTTCAGCAGGATGTGTCCCTGAGTGATTCTCTTTTCTCCAGTCAGCCTTGAATACCCACTGTCTTTTTGACCCCACCATTCACATCTTACTCTCCTTCTTTCTGTTCTATTATTTTGTTTCCTTCCATCACTATCTCTCTTCCTCCTACCCCTTCTACATTAAGTATTGGTCCAAGGGTAGCCATCTAGCATTAAACCTTTCTATCCTTAACTGAATTTTTGCTACTATGCTTTCTAACTGCTTGTTTCTTTCCATATTATGTTCCCAAATCCCTACTGAGGGTGAAGTCCGTAAGCCACTTCTGTGTAATTGCTTTTGTTGCACTACACAGATATAAAATAAGTATCTGTAATCTTTCCTTATCAAATCTACGGGGGAGGCCCAAGACCAGATTTTCAAACTGAGGAAGTAGGTGCAGTTCAAACATTTTCATCATAGTTTCTTCGAGTTGGCCAGTACTTAGTTAATATTGGACATCCCCAAAAATATGGAAGTGCGAGCCCACTCCCCACAACCTCTCCAACATTTGTCTGAATGCTGTCCACCATAGTGCTTGGTTATTGTTGGGACCTTAAAAATCTGATGCCCACTTTCCATCTAAATTCTCTCCAATTTTGTAGACTGGTAGTTTTCTGTATACCCTCCCAAATCCCCTCCCCCAATCTTGCCGGTTGGATTTTATACCCTATCTCCTTTTCTTATTTTGCTTTTATATTTTCTCTATATTCCCTGCCTTCTCCTTGGCACATTAGAGCATACAGTTGTGCTACTATCCCTTTGTATCCTTTAACATCATTCTGCTTTGTATCATAGCTACCTGCTCTGTTAAGGGGTGAGCCACCTCTGCCACTCCTATCTCCCCACTATTATATTTCTACATTGGAAAGATCTAAATAATTCCTTCTGTGGCAACTGGAATTCTTGTTGTTAACTCAGAAAGATTTGACCCCTCCCCCTTCCACCAAATGGGCCAGTGTTAATACCCTTCCTAACCCATCCTTCCAGGGAAACAAAATCCTTCTTGCCCATTGTAGATGGTATGTATTCCAGCGGAATTTTCCGCCATATCGGTACTGGCATTTCCTACTTTTGTCTGATCTGGAGCCATATCCCAAGAGTTTGTCTCGTCCAGCAATTCCTGACCTCGGTCAGATTTGCCTGCTTTAATTGTGGATTTGTCTGTCAAAGGGAGACATTCAGTCTCCAAATAGGGTGTCTCTCTTCTTGTTCCACCATCAGGACAGTCTCAACCGGAGCATGGTCCGAGTTAGTGATCAAGTGTATTCGAGATCCAGAGGCCATATACATATATGCCTTTTGCAGGAGAAATAAATCAATCCTAGAATATGACCTCTGAACCATCGAATAGTAAGTATAATCCCGTGTCCTGGGGAAACGTGCTCACCACACATCAACAAAATCTAAACTTCTTATCAAGCACTTAAGCCATGTAGTCGCTTCCTGTTTGTCTGGGTACAACCTGACGATCTGTCTAAAATGGGCATGGTACACAGTTAAAATCTCCCACTACCAATACTCGTCCTTGAGGCAGTCTTATCAGTTTGCCAAGGATTTCTTTAAAAAACTATCCCTTTAACATTTGGAGCATAGAGATTGACAACATGGAAAGGACATCCAAACAGTACCAGATATTTTGACATATCTCCCTCTTTATCCGTATCTGTCTGGTTGACCATGAGGGGATACTCCGTTTTCACCAGAATTGCCACTCCTGCTTTCCTCCCATCTCTACTCGGTGAGGCATATACTTCTCCCACCCATGACCGTCTTAATTTCCAACCCTCTGTTTCCTTAAGTGTGTTTCTTGAATAAGAGCCACATCGCATCCCATTCATTTCAACTCCATTAAGATTTTCGTCCGCTTGACCGGGCATGTATTCCTTTCACATTGTATGTTATTATTTTAAGATTAACCATTGTCCTGATTTATCCCTTTCCACCTTCTCAACCTCCTTTGTATATTTCTGTGGAACCCCATCCTGCTTTTACGCATAAACTTACTAAACCATTAAATAAACATTGTTTAACATATTTCAACTTTATAGAACTTTTCAACATCTTGGCAGCTGCTTCAGAGCTTACCTCCCTCTTAACTCAGTCCCCTTCTTTTGCTTCCTAGGTGCTACTGCATGTTGCAGCTACTGTTATTAATTTCCCAGTAGCTTGTATTGTGGGCTTACTAGGCCACTGCCCGCCTATCCCTTAATAGGATTCATTTAGTTGTTCAACGGAACGGGCAGCAGTCCCTCTATTAACGCCTCAGCTAAAACCAATTCTTCACGAGTATGAGTTAGCAGCAGCCCAGCCTTAGTGCCCCCTGCTGATTTTGCCTTCTAGCCAACATTTACCTCATACCATTATTAAATCCATTACTAAAAGGTCCAAGTCTCATATGTAGAAACCTGTGTCCCTTTAATCCCCCAAGAGCTTCTCCCCAGTCCGGTCTTACGCCTCCCCAACTTTCAGACCGTCTCTTCTGTTTCCATCTCTGAGTCCTCTCAAATCTCCTCTCCTTCACAGATGTCCTTCTCACCCTCCATTCGTTTCTCTGATTCTTGGCTATCCACTGCATTGAGCATCCTCTGAGATCTGGCATTAAATATTTAGGCCACGTCCAAGCAGGGCGCTTTTTCTTCCTCGATTCACCAGGCTCCATGCCCTTCAATCAGTTTCTGTTCCTAAAGGTCGCAGTCCAGATTTGGGATCACTATTTGTTTCTTCCTTCAGAAATGGGACCGCATCCACCAAGGTCAGGTATACTTTGAATGAGGAGCCCGTATATACTTTCAATTTTGCTGGGTAATTTATCTGAGCTTTGATTTGGTGTTTGTCCTTTAATTCTTTTATGACTGCTTCTGACTTGGTTCCGACGATACTGCAGCTCTGTCGAGAAATCTTGATCCAGAAACATTTGTCCCTCTGCAAATGTGAGGTTTTTAACTCACCAAGCTTCCTTTAATATATTTTTTTTATTTAGTTGTTTAACCAGGTATAGCACACTAAGCTGAAAGCTTTTTACAGGAGCAACCTGGGAGCACAAGGAGGTTAAGTGACTTGCTCAGGGTTACACAGTATGCAAGTGGAAGCTGTGGGATTCAAACCCAGGTCTGGTCTGCTGGATGTCACCAAATTTGCAGCTCAGAGCCTTAGACCACTGCGCTATACTGCCTCCTGTAATCTTTTCTTGGAAATTCAGCATTCTCACTACCCAAGATTGTGGTCTGGTATTCTTATCTGTCAGCTTGGGCCCCAGAGCTCTATGGGCCTCTCGAGAGAGGGAGAAGTCCGAGGGTATGGTTAGTAGTGATCTCAGCACATGTTGGATAAAGTCTGCTGTAGTAGGATAACCCTCCTCTTCCCCTCCTTGATCTTATATATTCTAAAATTATTTTGTCTTGCTCTATTCTCAGAATCTTCCATTTGGGTATGCATTTGCCTTTCCCTGTATAAGAGATGTATAATCAGTCTGTCGGTTGCATCTTGTCTCTGAAGTCTGGATTACATGCTTTTCACTCCTCGACCTTCTTATTTATATTTTTAACTTCCATCTTAAGATCTTCAATCGATGTCTCAATTTTTGTACAGACTTGGGATTTTAGCCACTGCTATTTTCCATTGGTACCTCGTGGGTGGGAATCTTCCTCGTCAAAGTCGTCCCGATCGATGATAAGAGGGGACCGTATTTCAACATGGTCGCAAGTCCTTCTGTGCCTTTATGGAGAGTGAGCTGCTTTAATTTACTACTTTATTGGTCTTGCCTTGACCTTTTTGGCTTAAGTTGTTAGCTGACATTAAAACAGCCCCAATTGTCGACTTCAGCAATTTCCTAATCAACTGAGGTAGAAAATGAGTTTTATACAGCTGGGGAGTCCGGAGCTCGTTCCTGTAGGCTGCTACCATCTGGGTGATGTCACCGAAGTCCCCAGCACTTAATTTATAACCAGCCAACCAGCATGTTGGACATTATACAAAACATTAACTTCTTGGGAAAGTGGTTTCAATTTATCCCAGGGTGTTCACTATGACAGGGGTAACCCTATCACACTTCCTTTGATAAGGCGAGCTGAATAGTGAGATGCAATCAAAATGATCTTCAAGCAGTGATTGGTAAGTGGGATTATAATGTTCTTACGCCCACTCATGAAGTTCTTTTAATACAGCCTAGGCTTCTAACTGCTTTTTTCTTCTGTTAATCTGTTTATGCTCCCTTGCTCTCAGTTGGCCCCTCAGCCCAGCCTGCACCAGCCCCATCACACCGGTGTCCTCTTGGACTTGTCTTGCACCTTCCTATGTGCACCCAGAGTTTTCCCTTGGTGGAAGCAGCAGGGCCCCCAGTTTCCTGCCGCAGAAGGATCCAGTTGTGGAAGATGGCACTTAGGTAGTTAGGGGCAGGGCCTGAGAGCAGGTCAACATCTTCTAGCTGATTGGGGTCTTTTTCATGTTCTTCCAGTGACCCTATGATGTTGATTTTGAGGATGTACCAAGCATGCATGCAAGCGTACTTGGTGCAGTGCCTGCTGATGTCCTCCTGCCTGTAAGTTGCTCCAGCTGCACTGCCACATGTGGTCATCCAGTTGGCAGTATAGCAGTGGATCTGGCTGCCCTCCCTCCCTGGAGGAGGAGAACATCCTCCGGATGTGCGATCCTCTTCCCGGGCACAGTCCTCCCCCGGCTGGGCTCTGATCATCCAAGCTAATTTCTGAACTCAGATCACTTGTATTATGAGCAGTAGCGCTACTGTTGTGGTGACGGCTGGCAGTCTGGCTACTTTGTTCTTGCAACCCTATTATAAATTGTTAATTTGAGAATGACTTGTATTAAACTGCCCAGGGCATTTTTCTTGCTTATTTTCTGAAGTCTTGAGCACCCCGTTGCTTGGTTGTTATTAGTGCCTAAGTGCAGTACAGCTCATTTGTCTGTGTTAAACATCATCCCCAAGACATCATCCCCAATCAGATGCCCACTGGTCCAATTTGTCAAGGTCAGTTTGTATGTTGGTGGTTCCTCTGAACTCCGGGCTGGGTCACCCTAGTTTGGTGTCATCTGCAAATTTAGACAAGTAACATGATAATCCTACATGCTTATCTCTCAAATATACTATGAATAAAAGTGTTCCAAGTACAGATCTTTGAGGAACTTCACTAGCTACCTGAGTTGTCTCTGAATGTGTCCCTTTGATCCTGACTGTCTGGTTTCTTCCTAGCAGCTAGTTTTGAACCCGTCCTACAGTTGAATTCATGTTATTTAATTTATGAATTAATATTTTTGGGACCATATTGAGCACTTTGCTGAAGTCTAAATATATGATGTCACTTAGGATGTTATCATCAAGCAAATTGGTAAAGGTTCATAAAATAAATTAAATTGTTACCCAGCAATGGTTTTGTTGTGTGGTGCCTAATATATAGTCATTAATAACTGTAGTGATTCCTGCAAGATAGTCTCCATTTTACCTATAATTGACATGAGGACAGAGCACTTTCCGGGCCAGAATCATGCTCTGTAACCTTGGCCCCATAGGAAGGATACTGTCATGCAAGAACAATGACACATTCCACTAGTGCTTCCTTCCCTTCCATCAGAGTACACCTTCTCTTCACAGGATCATCACCAGTAACTTTCCTGTTTTGCAACTGACTCAACATTGGTGCTTCCTTTACAGAACCACCTATTGCCTCCTACCGCCTGGCCACCCAATCTGTGGAGTCTCTTTGGTAAGAAGCAGCCTATCTACTCTTACAGTTCTCCTTACTAGGTACCAAACCTTACAACAGAACTTGATGCTACACCTGCAAATTTATTTCTAGTGTGACTGAAATTTGGGGCCCACAGGTGTTTTTCACATCACCAAGGAGTTCTCATGCACCTCCACCAATGTGGTATATTGTATTCTTTGCAGGAAGTGTGCAGCTATTTATACTGGAGAAACTGGTAGATGCCCTGCTGACCATTTTAGGGAACACTACAGGGCAGTCAGGAATGGAGACACTGATAAACCCATTGTATCCCACTTTATCTCCAGGGACCACAGTGTCAATGATCTTTCTGTTTGTGTCCTTCAGCAGGGATTCTGGGATTCTGACCATAGGAAATAAATGGAAACCAAGTTGATCATCCGTCTTGGCTCCCAGCAGCCCTCGGTTTAAATGATAGACTTATTTTCTACTAATATATTTCAGCCACCCTTCTTTCCCCTAAAGTCTGTTTGTATCTGTACATCATCTATTTTCTTTTCCACAGATGTCTCCATCTATGTCTCCTTCCCCGATTTGTCACCTATCAGCCTTCTTACTTGGCCCCGCTTAATTAGTCCGACCTGTAGACTTATCTAGCTCATTCACTGCTATTATACCTTGTCACTCCCATCATCACCTTTTGTTTTCCAGATTCTGTCTTTATCTTGTCATTTATCACTTCTTCTCCCAGAGCCTCCCCTGTTTCTTTTCCCATATATATTCCTTTATTTTATCTCTCCTCTACACTAATTTCCTTTTCTGTTTTAGATTTTTCCTGAAGAAGACCTATGGTTGAAACGCTTCATTTTAACTGTATTTTCTATTTTCAGCGTGCATTTAGTATAAGCATTTTGTTTTATTTCCAGAGGGTTCTGGTTTGGTAAAGGAGGGTCACTGGAGGGACAGAAAGGAGCTCTAGGGCATGTTCTGCTAAACTACCACCAGGACCCAAGCACTGGTAGTGATATCCTCCACTTGACAGGAACATATTTAACATGAGAATGCCAGCAGAAACAGGCCATTCTGGTCTATCTAGTCTGCTTTACTGTGCAACTCTCAGATGAAATTACGAGCTGCCCTCCCCCTTCCACATAGTATTCCTCCTTCCCCTCTCACCCCTTTACTCATCTTCCGATCCATTAAGACTCTCCCTTTCACTCTGCCTCAACCCCTTTTAAAGCTGTCCACTGTTTTTCGATGATACTACCTCCCAGCAGTTCAATCCACTTGGACATCACTCTTTCTGTGAAGAAGTGCCTTCACATTTCACTTTTGAAACTTTCTTTCACTAAATTTAAGACTGTACCCCCAGTGGACCCATTCCCCCTAGATTGAAGATTGGGACAGAAGCTCATTTGTAGGCCCTATACCCATCCATGCCAGGACTACTCTAGAGGTCCTGGACACAGTTCTAACAGCCTCAGTCCTCTAGACTGAAGCCACTCTACCTCCCTGGTGCCCAGGCCCAGTTCACAAAGGTACAGGTATTAGCGGCACCGCACTGCCACGGGAAGAGGGAGATTCAGCCTCCCACCAGAACTTCCTGAGGCAGTGAGGCCAGAGGAGGAGAAGGGGAAGCTCGAGGCACCGGGCGTGTAGGGTGTTGCTAATACCTGCACCTTTTTGTAAGCCTACATGGGCACCAAGAGGCAGAGTGCTTGAGTCTAGAGGACTGTGGCCACTGGGAACTGCGTCCGGACCTCTAGAGTAGCTCTGACCTGGATGGGTATAGGGCTACAAAAGAGCCTCTGTCCCAGCCTTGGGGCTGCATGTTCAAAGTGAGAAGGATCTCATGGTCACCTTGATGTCTGCAGGTCCCTTGAGCATTCTCCACACTGGAGCCAAACAGCTGTTTCCTCTGAAGGGGCATGGAGGACCAACTGAAAATGAGAAGCAAAGCCTGCAACATGCAGTCAGGAATCCCAGGCATCATGTGCAGGTCTTAGCAGGTGCTTGCTGGCTTCCTAGCCACTAACAACTGTTTGTTGAGCCATTATATTGTCAGGGCCTTCAGGCTGTTTCTCAACCAAGGTGACCATTGACTTCCACAGGCAGTGTTTTTATTATGTGTTTCTCCCCATGGAGCTAGCAGGAGGACTCAGGTCCTCTCTCAGATGGCTCAGTTCATTTCCTGCTCACCCGACCGAGCCTCTTCCTCTGGCAGGTTTCCTCTGTATTTTCTCCCCATGGTGGGGCCAGGAGAGGAGGGCCATCTCCTCCCCCCCAAGGATTGCCAGGGTCAGGGCCAGGCAGCCAGGGCATCATGGAGCCTGCTAGCTCCACTTCTTCTAGTTTTCTCTCTTGCCCTTGCTGACACGCACATCAGCATGCAAATGTGGAGGTATGCATGCTGCAGCCCTGCAGCACTATCCCTTTCTGGTCACTCTCTGACCTGCACTTTCACTAGGCCTCCACCAGGTGGCAGTCGTTCAGTGGAAGTGATGCACCACCCACCCCAGGAGAGAAGAGCAGTCCTTGGATGCTCAGTCGTCTCCTCCTCCTCCCTGACCAACCCCAGTGACCCACTCACACCAACAAACAAGGGTCGCTGGCATGTGCATGTGTAGGTAACGCACAGATGCTTCAGCCCTCCACGCCACTGGGCCGCCCACAGGCAGTTTTGATACTTGATCCTGTACACCTGATAATTTTCAATCCTCAGCCCTAGGGAAGTTGAAGCAAATGTTCTTTCCCCATTACATCCAGCTTTCTCGACTCCTTGTCAGGGGAAGAGAGCTCATGTGCTTTGGGGCTTTTGGCCTATCAGGAGCAGCCATAATCATGACTGAATCTTTCAGGTTGCAAGAAATAATATGGATTGCTAATAGGGTCTTCTTCAAAATGCAGACAGGGTACAAGGTCTGTGCCAATCAACCAGAATGGCATGCTGCAGAGCCAAAAAATCAGAGGTATTAAAATGGTTGGGGAGGCAGCCACCTCTAGAAACTCATATAAGTGCTTCTTAGAGGAATCCTCCTTTAGCATAAAACCTCAGTTTAACTTGAACCAACTTGAGGAAGCCTGACATGAGGCATCCTCAGGAGATGATCTGGAGTGTTTTTCACACTCCTCACTACAGCACAACAGAGTGGAGCTGGAGCCTACCACAACCGGGATCCAGCTCTTCCTCCATTCCATCGTTCTCCTCTTCCATGTATTCTGGATTATACTCAGCTCATCATTAACATCGATAGACATAGGTAAAGAGATGAGGGATAAGGAGACACAGAAGAAGGAACCATCCACAGTGGACATTTTGTCACGGCACGACAGTGGGTACAGGAAACTCCTGAGTTGTCAACGAGGTCAGTGGCAGCAGCCCGAAGGTGTAGACGGGGATGGCATCAAGACAGAGGTAACGGCATTACCCTTTGAAAGAGCTCTGACATTGTCTGGTATAGAGTTTGTACATCGACTGGCTCAGAGGGACAGATGATGCTGGAATCTTTGACAGGACAGTACCTTAAAGTGGTATTGGCTGCATGCTCACCGGTGGGGAGTGGAGCCTATGCCAGACCCAACCTTGGTGTCTGAGAGCTAGTCGGGGGTAGCTGGACCGAGACCTTAGCATGGACCTGTCTTTTTCAATCAACTTTCCTCTTTTCAGAAGAGATTTAGAACATTTAGGAGAAGCAGCCTTTTCTCTATGTCTGTTTTCTTCATCAGAGTGGTGGTGCTCTCCACTGCCTTTGTAGACATATCCTTCATTTTGTGGAACTGTCAGTGGATGCCATTAACCATGGAGAACACATGAATATACCTAACATACATAGAAACATAGAATTTGATAGCAGATAAGGACCACTTGGCCCACCTAGTCTTCCCATTCCCTACCTAACGGATAAGCTGCAGATCCTAGTTATCCAACAGCCTACTTCCTCCTACCCCCACTAGAATTGCCTTATGTCTGTCCCATGCATTCTGAATTCCACTGTTTTGACTCTATGATCTCCCCAGAAAGGTTGTTCCATGCATCTACAACTCTCTCTGTGAAGAAATACTTCCCACATCACCTCTGAGCTGTCTCCCCCATCTTCAGATTGTGCCCTTGTTCTTGCACATCTCTTTTCTGAAAGATGCTACCCTTTTGACTTTGTTGATTCCTTGAGGTATTTAAAAGTTTCTATCATGTCCCCCCCTCTCCTTTCCTCAAGGCTATACATCATAAGCTCCTTTAGTCTTTCTTCTTATGTGTTCTGTGCAGACCCTGCACCATTTTGTTGTCCCTCCTCTGGACAGCCTCCACCTTGTCTATGTCTTTGTGAGATGGGGTCTCCAGAACGGCACAGAGATACTCAGATATGGTCTTACCAAATGTCTGTACAGAGGGCCAACAACTTCCTGTTTTCTACTGGTGAAGCCTCTCCTATGCATCCCAGTATCACCCAGCTCCTTACTGCCTTCTCACATTGCTGGCCTACCTTTAGGTCATCTGATATGACTACCCCAGGTCCCTTTCCATTTTTGTTCTTGTCAGTATCTCACCCCCATTGTGTACTCTTGCCCTGGTTTTTGTTTCCCAGATGCATTACTTTGCACTTCCTCTGCAATGTCACTTATAATTAAAAAGAACCAGCCCCAGTACTGAACCCTGCAGTACCCCACTAGTAACCCTCCTTTCTTCACTGTGAACTCCATTTACTACTACTCACTGTGTCCTGTTGTCCAGCCAGTGTTTTATTTAGGCTACCACCCTGGGACCCTCTCCCAGGCTGGCTAATTTGTTTATTAATCTTTGTGTGGGGCTGTGTCAAATGCCTTGCTAAAGTCTAGGTAGGCCATGTCCACAGCCCTCCCTGGTCTACTACTTTGGTTACCCAGTCAAAGAAATCAATTAGATTTGTTTGACATGACCTTCCCGCTGTGAATCCATGCTGCCTTCGGTCCTGTCCCCACTGGCTTCTAGGTACTCAACAATTCTTTCCTTCAGAAGTGATTCCATAATTTTTCCTACCACTGAGGTCAAACTGATAGGTCTGTAGTTTCCTGCCTCTGTCTTGCTCCCTTTTTGTGAAGGGGAATCACATCCACCTTCTCCAGTCTCTCAGCTACCACACCATCCTCCCATGATTTATTAAAAGGGTAGTCAATGGTGTTACTAGTTCTTCCCTAGTTCTTTAGGATTCTGGGGTGAATTCCATCAGGTCTCATTGCTTTATCCACCTTCAGTTTTAAGAGTTCTTTCAGAACCCTTTCTTCTGTGAAAGGACTAATATTAACCCCTATCACAAGTGCTTCTATTGACTGGATTAGGTATCTCCCCTGCTTTTCCATTGTGAATACTGAGCAGAAATATTCATTCAGTATCCCTGCTTTTTCAATGTCGCTCTCTGCCCAACCACCTTCCTCTTTATTCAGCCTCAGTATCCCTGCCTTCTTCTTTCTTTGCTCCCTAATGTACCTAGAAAGGTTTTATCCCCTTCTTAACTGAGTTGGCTATCTTTTCCTCGGTTTGAGCCTTTGCTATTCTGACTGCCTTCCCACTTCCCTCTGCTTTAACTGGTACAGTTCTCTGTCCTGCTCCTTCTGCGTTTCTTTATACTTCCTGAATACTATCTTTTCTCTCTTACTTTCTCCTCCACTTCTTTTGAGAACTGTAGTGTTTTTCTTTCATTTTGATTTGTTTATTTGCGTCACACAAAGGCTTGTTGCCTTTGTGATGGCAGTTTTGATGTTCCCCATTGTTGCTGCACCCCACCTTCTTGCCTGTTTGCTAGTGCTTTTCTGAGGCACTCTCCCATTTGACAAAATCAGCCCTCCTGAAGTCCAGTACCTTCACTTTTGTGGCTTGACTCTACAGCTAAGTTTATTGTGAACCACACTGTTTGGTGGTCGCTTGTTCCCAGATGGCTACCCACTTCAAGATCAGAGATCCTCTCTCCATCCCCATTTGAGAGTACCAGGTCTAAGATTGCTCCCTTCCGAGTGGGTTCCAAAACTAGCTGTCTGAGGCATGCCCCTGTAGGGCATTGAGAATGGCCCTGCTCTTGGATGTGGCTGCAGCAAAGGTGCTCCAGTTAACATATGGCATATTCAGGTCCCCATCAGCAATATCTCCCTTTCTCTGCCATCCCAAGAGTCCTTCTATCATTTCCTTGTCCATTTCCTCCCCTGAGACAGGGGTCTATGTACAACCCCTGTGCAGATTGTGGACCCATTTCCAGTCTCCAGGGTAACCCACAGTGCCTCCTCTCCTCCCTGTTTACCCTTTAGTTCTGTTGCTTGATCCCTCCCTTACATACAGAGCTACTCCTCCTCCTCCTCTTCTTCCCTCCCTGTCCCTCCTGTAGATTGTGTACCCTGGTATGTTGACATCCCAGTCATGGTTCTCTGTGTACCATGTTTCTGTGACTGCCATGATATCCAGGCATCTCTCTTCCATCAAGGCCACCATTTTGGGGAGCTTTTTACCTAGACTACAGGCATTGGTACTCATTACCCTCCATTTTTTATAGGCTTTATTTCTTTTGCCCCATCCCTGTCCTTACTGCCTTTGTCTTTTCTCCATTTACCCTGCCCTTATCCCTATCAATTGGTCTATTTTGGTGTTTACCTCACTAACTACCCTGATTTTTGGGGGGCTAGAATTTCCCTTCTCCTTTTCAGTGCCCCCCTTGCTAGTTTAAATGCTGCCAATGAAACATTTAAACCTATCACCTAGGATCCTGGTTCCCTCCTGGATAGATGCAGACCATCGCACCTTTATAGGCCTCTATCCCTCCAGGTGGAGCCCCAGTCCCCAGTGAAGCCAAATCCCTGAGCTCTGCACCAGTTTTCAACCAGTCATTGAATCCCATGGTGCAGGGTACCCTAACCTCATCCATGCCATAGACAGGTAGCACTTCCAAGGAAGTTACCATGTGTGCTACTTGTTTAAGGCTCCTCCCAACTCCACAAACGCCTGTTGCACTGCTCTGATCCCATTCTCAGCCAGGTCATTCATCCCTAGGTGGATAATGACATCCAGCTCACTCCCCTTGCAGCTGATCCCACCATCCTGAGGATTCATTTCCTGTCTCTCCAAGCCATGGTGCCAGGCAGGCACCTTACCTCCCTTCCCTCCTTCTCCCAGTTCTACCCCTAACAATTGGGTCCCCACCAGGAGTTGTTTCCTTCCCCTGTGGTGTCCTGTGCCACACTCCTGTGGGTCTCCATTGTGGAGGTTCCCAGCATCCTCCTTGGTCTCCACTGTGGGTGCCTCCATAGAGGAACCATGCTCCACCAGAGTGGCGAATTGTGGAGGTGCACAACTGGAGGGATGCGCCTCTGTTCCACCACCCTCACCCTCTCTGAGTCCACCGTGGTCCAACCACCTCTTTCTTGGCAACCTCTGAGGTAGTGGCAGTGGCCTGGGTGGTCCCTGTGTGGGGAGCAGGTTTCTCAAATCATTTTGGGTCAGCATGGAGATTAGCAACCTCTTCCCTCAGACCAGAGAGGTGCCTGCAAATAGGGCAGCAACACAGCTTCCAGAATGTCTCCCGGAAGACTGCTGCTCCACAGCCAGTGCATTGCACCACTCCCCACATGTCTGTGCCCTTTCCTGTTACAGATGCTTTTTTTTCTTGTTTTGTGTGTGCAAGCTTATGAGTGTCTCTACCCCTATTCAGTGTGCTGTGCCTTTAAGGATATGAACAGGTGTATGTTGTTAGCAGTTTGGGGAAGTAATGTCAGAACCCTGCTATAAAGGAAGTTATGTGCTTGGGGTGGGTGGGGTGAGGGGAAGGGTGGAGGAGTAAACCTATGCTGTCCAGAAACAATCAACTACAACTCTGACCCTCCACCCAGGGAGTGCCTTCCTTCCTTTCAGACACCTATTTCACAGAGGTTAAGTAACAGGTCTAGTCACAAATGAGTGCAGATATCTCCCAGCTACAGTTCCTCCCCTGGCAAATTAAAGTTAAAACTAAGATGAGTCAACTCAAAAACAGAATCAATACTAGTTACTTACACAGGTCCAAAAGTAATAATTCAGTTCAGTGTAGTCTAGAAAATAACCTCCTTGATTTAAGGAAGCTCTGGCTGCTTTCTTTCTCTCTCTCTCTCTCTGTGCCTTAGCAGACATACAAAAATGCCAGCAGAAACAGGCCTTACAGTCTGCTCGAGTCTGCTCGATTGTGCACTAGCCCTTAACTGCAGCTGCCCCACCCTTCCTCCCCACCTCACTCTATCACATCCCCTCTTGAAACAGCCCACTGTCCTACAGGAAACCACCTCCTCAGGTAGAGTGTTCCACTTGCCTACCACCCATTCAGTGAAAAACTGGCTCCTGATTTCCCTCCTGAATTTCCCTCCAACCTCAGTTGATGCTCTCTTGTATCCTTCCTCTTCTATCCAGATTATCTCTCCTGTATTAGTCTGGGTTATCCCTTCAGGTACTTAAAGGTCTCAATCATATCTCCCTATCCTTCTTTCCTCCAGGGAATACATGTTAAGCATTTACAACCTTTCCTCATAGGATTTCCCTCAAACCCTGGATCATCTTAGTCACTCTGTGCTGCACCCCATAACAATCTGTTGTCCTTTTTCAGGAACGGGTGCCAGTACCTGCATGCAGTATTCAGGTACATCCTGACCAATGACCTGTACAAGGGAAGGATCACCTCACTACTTCTAGAGGAGAGTCCCTCACTATACAGCCCAGCATCTTGTTGGCTTTCCTTTTGTCTTCCTGCACTGAGCCGAGTTGTTCATATTCCCTTTATAATTGCCATAGGTTCTTTTCCTCCTCTGTGCTCCCCAGCTGTACCTCTTCCAGGTGATAGCTCCTCCTCTGGTTCTTAGCTCTGAAGTGCAGCATTTGCACTTCTTGGCATTGTAGACCCCATCTGTCAAGTTTCTGACCCTCCTGTAGTTTAGTCAGGTCTTCCTGCAGTCCCCTACACCCCTCAATGTCATCCACCACAGCTCCCATCTTGGTATCCTCTGCAGATAGACTGATCTTACTCTCGTCCCATGTGAGATATCTGCTATGAATATCCCAAACAGCACTGGTCCCAGTACAGATCCCTGTGACACCCACTTGTTACTGCTCTTGGTGATGAGAGTTTCCTCCACCACTACCCTTTTGACCATCTTATTTCCCACCCCTACATATTCCAGCTCCTCCCCCAGCCTCCCATGTGGCATGGAATCAAGGCCTTGCTGAAGTCTAAGTACAGAACATCCACTGCATGGCCCTTGTCCAGTTTCTTGCTCACCCAGTCATAGTACTCAATCAGGTTTGTCTGGAAGGATCTGCCTAAGACATACCTGTGTTGTCACCCATCCTGGAGACTACTGTCCTCCAAAAATGTCACCAGCCTCTCTTTAAGGATTTAAGGAACAGTGAGTTGATGATGAATTGGAAGAGAGGGAGCAGTTGACTACAATGAAGCTACCATCAATGCACCTTGCTTCTCCTCCATTGCTTTTATTTTAAGTACAGTTCTAGAGCTTTTTGCAGTGTCTCCTGGTGGCCTGGTTAAAGACTTGACAGATGTTGCAGGCCTTAATGTTGTGAGTGAGGCCTAGGCAACAAACGCACCAGAGTGATTGTCATCTTTGCAGATCATCTTTGTGTTGCCACACTGACAGCATTGGTACAATGATTCCTTATCAGGGTAGAGGCATACATGTCTTAAAATAATGGACTAGATAAGTTAGCAGCATTAGTGAACATGCAGAGTGCAACAGTATTCTTCAGCAGCAGTGGACCAATGAGTGGTTGATGGCAGCAGAAAGAATTGCGGGTATTGCTCTGGTCTGGAGAAAAACTGAGGCATGTGGGGACACCCATGTTATATAGGCAACAATGAGGTGCATTGATGTGGGTGGCCCAGCCAGTAAAAATGTCCTGGTGGTCCTGAAGCCAATGGCTTACAGTTCTATGATATGGCTCAATAGAGGAGATATCCTCCAAGAAGATTCCAGTTTGCTACCAGGAGCTGCTGATTGCCACTATAATGCCACAAGTTGGAGCAGTTATTCTGGTGCAAAAGGGAAGAGGGGCTAAATACAGACCAGAGAGACAGAAAACAGTCAAAGTACCCAAAGTACTAAAAGACATCAAGCGTTTGCCATGTATTAGTTGATAGCATGATTATGGGTGGGGATGGGGTTGTATGCTCCCCAGATATAAAGCACATCAAACATACAACACTGTCGCAACCATATCACAGCCTCTACAGTACAGTCCCACACCCCACCACAGCACTGTTATCTCATCCCCACCAAAGTACTTCCCAGACTATGGAACTACCCCTCCACCAGTAGTGGAGTCAAACTGCAGTACCTGTGAACCACATGGAAATTTAGGTCCCAGCCACTGGAACCCATGACAACACACAATAACACATTTCTTCATGTTCACATTGAATATGGCTGGTTGCTATGCCCCCGACAAAGGTGAAAACATTTGGGCTTGATCAGGAGGCTATTTCTTTAAAAATTTGGTATTCTGTGATTCTCCCAGAAAAGGCTTAAAGCTACACCTCATAATATATAATTTTCTGCATTTTATAGGTTTCAAATTCACTTATCTAGTTTGTCTTTATTTTCTTACTTTGTTCTTGCTTTTTGCTTATTCATTCCCTTGTATTTGTCTTTTCCTTGCCTTCATCCCTTGTTGCATTTCCTCTGTCTTTTTCTTTACTCTCTTTCTTCACCTATTTATTTATTTATTTTTCCTCTTGTCATTTGCTGTTGTATACTGTAAGATTTTGCAGGAGATATATATAGTGCTCACCAGTTAGAGTGAGTACAAGTTCTGGGTGTGGTTCACCCTTTAAAAACTGCATACAACAATGTAGAACTGCACCCAGAGGACAGTGCAGAGAAACATGCAACCAAACCTCTACTGGAAAAGTTGAAGAGGCAGTCTCTTGAATTCCAACTATTTTATTTAGCAGCTCCTCATACACAATAACACACCAACCTAGTGTGATTGTTGCCCAACAGCCCCGTCTCTTTATGTGGAAGAAGCTTCATCAGGAGGCAAACTGCAGAGGGCTAATTGTTCTTTTATATTACTAACAATTAGCATATAATTAATTTGTTCAGTTGTTAATTCTTGCAAACTTAATTAATAAATCATATTTAAAAAACTATCTAACTTTTATACAGGTTCTAATGGTACGTTATTATGTAATCCAATTTCTTATAAACAAATAATATACTAACTTAGTATTTAAATAATAATCAAGAATATCTTAAATCTATTCCTGGACCCATGCTCTTTCTCCCAGTGCAGATATCCTGCAATTATCACCAACTCTGCTGCCAGGCGACGATGAGGAAAGCAAGTACCTATGTGAGAGACTGGATTCTTGTTTAAAACATCCTCATCTTGTTGGATTACATAACAATTTATTACAACTTAGTGAGCAGGGGGCTCTGGGATCTGGCTGCTGAGGTCACTGGAGGGCAGAGTTAAGCTCTTTAAAACTCCGTTCAGCCATAAGTGTGAGCATTTACTGAGTGTCTGCCCAGAAAAACTACTTGGAAATTTTTGAGTTTACATCAATAAATAAGGTATAAGTAGAAGAAATTTAAAGTGATTAATTTATAACTAGTTATGAAATTTACATAGAGAATTGGGGTATATTTAAGGGTGGAGAAAATAAATGAGTATTTATTAGATACACATTTAGATTTCTACTACACATACTGTAAATTTGTCTTGCCTAATATAATATCTGGTTTTGAAGTATTTGTTATTGGGACAGTATGAATTGCTTGAGCATTGTGGTATTTTTAGTATTTTGTGGGTGGGAAGTATTGTTACTTCAAAGCATGAATCAATGAAGCAAGTAAAGTTCTGCTGGCCTATAATTAAATCCGTAAGTGATAATACTATTTTTAGAGGGAAGTAGACATACTTGAAGGAATAGATTTTCCAATAATTGGATTAAATTTTGTAAAGCTGGTCAGCAGAAATGTCAAACACATATTGTTTGCCTAGAGGATTGCAATGAGGCCATGTGGTATATGAACTACTAATAATTATTGGTGGGGACATTGAGATAAACCCAGGACCTGTAGAAAACAAGGAACAAATTGTGAGAATTGCTTGACAATGCAAGATGTTTTGCTACAAAGATGAGTATCTTATTGGCTATGGAACCAGAATTGAGACCAGATGTAATAGGTTTCTCTGAAACCTGGTTAACACAGAGGTGGAAGACACAGAGATAACTGTGCCAGGATTTCAACTTTTGTGGTCAGATAGGGAAGGAAGGGAGGAGTAGTGTGGTCCTATTTCTGAAACACACCCTGGGACCAAGTCAGATACTGACTAAGGGGTGTTTCAACAGTATTGACTACCTATTGGTATACATGCCAAAATTAATCCATTGTCTACTCTCCACCTAGTACCCAAATGAACAAAATTTAATTAGTCTTAATCTACATTCTGGACAATTTGGAGGACAAACGAATAATATAAACAGGAGATTTTAACTGTGACTGGGACAATGTCAGGGGAAAGAAATTAAAGGAGATGATCATACCCTTAGGGGCAAAACAATATATTAAAAACCCACAAGATATACAAATTTACTAGCTGAATGTTCAATCTTGGACTTATTATTTGTATCTTTACAAGTCCAGGTACAGGAAGTAGAAGTTAGGACTCCTTACTTTGGTGACCATAACCTAATACAAACAACTCTATTATGTAAGCAACAGGGGCATATAAATGCAAATATGGTGTGGACTAGGGATATGAAATACTTTTCACCTGAATGATTTAAATTAGTTATGGAAAATAGCTAGGAAACTAACACATCTTAGCTTGAGAAGTTTAAATCTAAGAGAAATGCCTGTAAGAGCGTAATTAAAAAGCAAGAGATAACTATTTTAAGTCTAAAGTGACTGGTACTAATGATCCAAGGCTTTTTGGAAAAATGTGAATAGCATAACCAATCCAGAAAAAAGCAATTATCACATGATAAAACAAATGAAATATGGGGACAACAGTTGGAAGACCCTTAGAAATATCTGATTTTTAAATAATTATTTTATTGACCTCCCAGGAGTGGTAGTAGATGATAGAAGATCCAGATATGGAGGAAATGATAGTAGGTAAAGAAAATATTCCTCCATTTAGGTTTAAAAACTTGACTGTCACTCAAGTTAGGAAGGGATTAAGAAATATTAAGAAACATAAAGCATCAGGCCTAGATGGTCTTGAAGGAATGTTTCTGAAATTAGCTGAGAATATATTGCACTTGCCTGTTTTCATTGGAGGAGAGGAGGCAGGGACATGATTGAGGTCTTCAAGTACCTCAAGGGAATAAATAGGGTAAACATGGAGGGATCTTTAGACTAAAGTAGGGAGGTGTCACCAGAGTGCATGGTTTGAAGTTGGAAGGTGGAAGGGTGAGGGGAAAGAGGAGGTTTTCACTGAGAGGGTGGTGGACCCTTGGAATGCACTGCCTGGCGAGCTGGTTCAGAGATCCACAGTGGAGGGCTTCAAGAGAGGTGGGACAGACACAGAAAGCAGATGTATCAGATGATAGCCTAGCATAGGGGGGTGGGGATGGATGATAGGGGTTTCTGGAACACAAGGGGGCCTGGCACCCAACTAGGGATCTGAGGTTCGAGCAGACTTGATCAGACCGTAAGGCCTAATCTGCTGGCAATTAGTATGTTAGTATGTATATTAACATACATATTTAACTGGAGTTTGAGCTCTGGAACTTTCCCCACAGTGTGAAAGCAAAGTAAAATAATTCCATTTTAAATGTGGGGAAGGGCAAAATGATCCAGGAAATTACCACCTATTGCCCTACTACCAATACTATCTAAATGTTTGGAAAAGCATGTTGACCTACAAATCATGGGTTATTTGGAAAATATATTCTAACTCCTTTACAATCAGGTTTTAAAACTGGATACTCTACAACATCTGCACTGATTGAATTTAATGATTTGGTGTCTACTTCCATGGATGCTGGATTTGAGACAGCTGTACTGTTTGTAGACCTATCTAAGGCATTCGACCTGGTGGACCACTCCATGCTGTTGAGGGCAAATAAAGGCTATGGGAATTATAGATGGACCTTGGGAATGGGTTAAATCTTACCTGGAACAAAGGACACAGAGGGTATCAGTGTCCCAGAGTAAAGAAATAAGGTGTAGAATTGCCCCAGGTATCTATATTGGGTCCAGTGTTTTTGATGTTTATAAATGGCCTTCCTAAGAGGGTGAAATATTCAACCCTAAGACCTTATGCTGATGATATGGCACTGATAGCCATGGGGGAAAAGTAAAACTGAGTTAGAACAAAGATTTCAAACTGATTTTAATGTCATAGAGGAGAGGTTCACCAGGTTGAGGCTATAAATGAATATGAGAAAGTCTAAAGTTCTTTACTTTGGAGCTAAAAGAATTGGAACTAAATATAATTATTTTGGGTGGCACAAAATTGGAGCAAGTAGCAGAATACTGCTACTTGTGTAATATATCGATGCTGAACTAAAATGCATCCAACATGTCTCAAACCTGATTAGAGTAACAAGTAAAAACTGGGGACCTAAGACACACCTCAAGGTGCCTGGATATTAAACTCGCAGGACCCTAGTAGAACAGCAAGTTATGCCAGCATTAGAGTATGGGAACATTATATGCAAGGTGACAAACAAAAACATGTTGGTAAAACTAGATAAGCTTCATTATAGGTTAGCGAGGTTTATATCAGGAAGTAGTTTCCACATGCATCATTGTAATTTGTTGAAAGACTTAAAGTGGCGTGCTACCCTTGAGGCAAGAAATAGTATGGCCTGGCTAAGGCTGCTTCAGTAAATATCTTACAAAATACCCAACACATTGTATTTCTACTACTGTAATGTCTTGTTCCAATACTACAAGAGTACTAACCAGATCAGTACATGAAAATAAAGTAGCAATTCCCAGAAAAAGGACCAAGTTTGGTGCTAAAACTTTAAAATATCAAGCTTCTGCCAGATGGAACAGATTATCCCACTCAATGTGCATTTTAACATCTTATGGTGAATTTAATAATAAATTGAAATCCATTTTATTACAGAATGTCATTGTTGATAAACTACAAGAACTGTGATGACAAATTTTAAATATGTGTATACATGTTCAGGGTTTTAAATAATTGATTAGCAGTTTTTTCTTGGGTCAATACTAACTGTACAGAAAGCATTTATATAGGTTTTCTGGAAGTGTTACGTTTGTTAAACACAGTGAGACAAGTGCTATGCATTTTCACAATGTTTTAGAACTTTTATGAGCAAAACACTAATAAATTTTAGAGTTAAATAAAACCCTGATGTTAATTTTAGAAATTATATGTATGATGGTCATCTATTGTTTTTGTATTGTTGTAACATTTGAAACAAGACAGTCTTGAAAACAGGATGTTGACCCTTTTGACATGAAATTTTCTGTATAAAAATAAATGGTTTTATAACTACTACTTACTATATTTAATTTGCATATAACAAATTAAACACACTTTTAAGCATTCACATACTTAATTTTGTTTGAATGCATTAGTCCATTGCAAGATTCAAGTATCTATTTTATACTTACAATTAAGATAGCTCATAGTAAGAAACAAAGACACAGCAGAGACAGAAGAGGGAGCTGGGTTCCATTGAATCCTTGAAGCAGGATATTCCTGTGCTCACAACATCTCAAGGCTGCAAAGAAGAAAAAATAAAACAATTTTTATGTAAGTTCTAGTGTATTGAGGAGCTACTAAATAAAATAGTTGGAACTCAAGAGACTGCCTCTTTGACTTTTTCTAATAGAGGATTAAGTTACATGCTTCTCTGCACTGTCCTCTGGAGTGCAGTTCTACATTGTGTTTGTTTGCAGGAGATAAGCCTGATGGTAAAACACCACTAACACAGATGTGGAGAAAATCATTTTATTTCTCCCTAGTAAATAGTACAAAGACAGAAGCAATAAGATAACTCTTACCAATTGGAACACAGAGACAGTCATACAGCAGATGTGGAAGTTGGGTGCTTCTGGGGACCCCAAAGGGCTTGGCCATGTACTACGATTATATACTGCAGATAAGAGACATCTGGTTACTGAAGTAATGAGCTTGTAGGCGTCAGTGTGGTTCTGTACTTGGTGTTCCTTTGGTCAAAACATGGGCGTTTATACCCAGGATCACTACTTTTTGTATCAGTTATAGTTGTTTGCTGACTAACTAACTTAGAAGAACAATAGGGTTCTTCTCATAGATTTTGCTAGGCTAAGCATACTGACTTTGGAACATAGGTGGTGCTACACACACAGAATAATATTATTTATACTTACTGTAGAGGACAATGAATTTGCGATCCTTAGTAATCACACTCACAGCTGACAAAACATTTTCGCGACTTCTAGAATTAGTGCACATGCCTTGGCACCGCATCTGGTAATTAGTGTGTAACACCAGCTTAATAAAAGTGTTCCAAATCAGTCTCAGCTTGCTAGTACTGCTGCTATTACTGTACATTCCTGGCTGTATTCTTGGCTGTTTTGCAGTAAAGATGTCATTGCTGTCCTGGTTGAGGGCTAAGCCTGAAAGCCCAAAAGCCCAGCAAAGTGAAATTACCTGCTTGAAGTTGCGAAATTGATCCTGAGAGTCTAGCGCATACTTCTGGTGTTGCTGCACCAGTTGCTTCAGCAGTAGCCCAGGAACTTTCATGTGCCCCCACCTGCCAAGAAGAGACATCCAGAGACTTACCAGCAGTATACTCTGGAACACGTTTTAAATCTGCAGGTATCTGACTGATAATGGTATGATGGCGCTGTATGGTTTATAAGTCCAAAACCAAAAATAACATAAACAAGAGCACAATTAGGAAGTTCAAGAAGGACTACCTGGACCTTCTAAAAGCACACCAAACCCTGCACACCTTACTGCCGAGTTGCCAAGAAAGCCCAGAGGCAGAACCGATGCTGCTAGTGTCAGATGTCATTGAACAGCTCAAGAAAATTGTGTGTAATCTGTGTTCTGAGGGTGCTGTTGTTAATGTGCCTGTGATTCTAGCCATTGCCCACGGAATTGAAAAAACAAGAGCCTCTAAACTGTTAAAAGAAAATGGTGGAACAATAGAACTGATGAGCAAATAGGCTTGGAAATTCCTAAGTCGGATGGGGTACAGTAAGAGAAAAGGCACAAAAACTGCTTAAAAATCCCACCCAATTTCCTTACCTTGAAGGTTTCATTTCTAAGCCGTATTGCTAAATGTGTGGCCCAGCAGCTTATCCCTACAACTTTTAATAAACATTGATGAAATGGGTGTCAGCAAGATACCAGTGTCTGAGTGGACCATGGCAGCCACTGGTTCTCATCAAGTTTTGGTAGCTGGGCTAGGGGACAAGCAGCAGGCATCGATGCTACTGGGTGTACACTATCCAGTGATTTTCTTCCCCTCAGGTGATATACAATGCGGAGATGATGGCATGTCACCTTGCCCATAAATTTCCACCGAGTTGGTCCATTACACACTCTACCAACCACTGGGCCAATGAGTTTGCGGTGTTAGAGTACATCAAAGATGTCATAATCACCTACTTCTCTGCAATGAAAACAAAGCTGGATTTACCACGTGAACAAAAAGCTCTGCTACTGATGGACTTGTTCAGAGCCCACACCACCAGCTCTGCTTTAAATCTTTTAGAGGTGGCTAACATCATTCCTATCTTCATACCAGCCTCCTGCACTGATCTATTGCAGCCCCTTGATATTAGCCTGAATAAACTGTTTAAAGATAGGCTGCGGTGATGTTTATGAACTGGTATGCCAGGCTGGTGGCAGATACTGTTGCCAAAGGGGGTCAGGAGTTTAAAATAGACTTTAAACAACACCATCTGAAAGAAAGACACTCAACATGGTTAGAGCTGAATTTTGTTGAATTGTGCAGACAGAGGGATGACTGTATTAGAGGTTTCACCGAGGCTGGCATTCTACACATACACACCAACTGTTTAGTGTAGGTATGTACCGTATATTGTAAAACATCCCAAATGCTTCTTTTTGATTGTATTGTATTGTACTGTACCTGTTTTCAGGCTATTAACAGTCTCCCTTTTGCAGGATGAAAAGAACCGCATCTGGAGCAATGGGAGCATCAGGAGTATTGGGGTGCGTGATGTCAGACGCCAACAAGGAGGACCATGCTGTCAGGAATGCAGAAGCCCTAGGGACCGTTGATGAGTCCGATTGAAAGGGTTACTTGGACTATTACTTGGACATTAAGTTTTCATTTAAGTTCTTGTGTTTGGATTTGCACCAATAAAGTTTTTGCATTTTGGCATCCACACAATGTATACATCCTTCTTTTGACTCGCCACCCTGCGCCCAATCCATTACCCAAACCGCAACTCGTGGCATGCTGTTCAACCTGACTGACCTGGAGGAGAAGGTCCTGTAACTGATTACCTGCCATAAAGGTTAAAGTACAGTTATACTAATGAGTCCAGTAGAGTGCAGAATTAAAACAGCAACACAGTAGTTATGGTAGTTGTAAACTACATACTGCATTCTGCATTCATGTCTCATAATATTCACTGGCCCTAAATTTTCGCTGATCAATCGGAATAGTGAATATAGTGAAAATAAAGGGTTAGCGAATATTCTGTCCTCTACAGTAATTACATCATGTTAGGCTGCTAATCTCACAGCTGTAGTTAGATGTTCTTTTAGGACAATAATACACATTTCTGGCTAACTCATTAGACATTTGGCTGAACAGGAAATTCCTGACTAGGCCCTAATATAGAACAACATTTCAGTACATTAGTGATCATTAGTGCATAATACATAATAATACATTCTCCCTTGTCTGTCATGGTAATAGTGAGTGTCCTCCTATGGGACGGCAGGGCAGGTTGGTCTAACATATCCCCCATTGCCTGGATATAAAGGCAACACTAACTAGGTGGTAGGTAAGTTACTTGTTACTGAGTAGTGATTCATACAGAAACTTCAATTGATTACAATGTTGTGTCAAGGTTTTATGTAAACAGATCAAGGTAAGAACAAGGAAAATAATAAGAAACACTTGAATAATAACAAAACCTTTGAATGTCAGTTTTGTTTTGTACTTCCTTTATTGCAGATATTTTCCATGAAAGTAACATACATTCAATTGTCAAGTACATATAGTCTTGATGATAAAATATACTCTATGATATATACATCACTATTAAAATGTCTATGCAACTTAATGTTTCACCCTATTAAGTGAGTTAATACATTTCACATACCTGTAGTTATCTATCTGAACAACACGTACAGAATAAAATCCAGCTTAACTTTGTGGCTCCCAAAAACCTGGACTCCCTTCGGACAAAGGACTCAAACACAGCTCCTAAATATTAGCAAAACAAACACTACCTTTTATATTAGGACCTTGTATAATGATATGGTTAAACTGGCATCACTCCCTCTTATTGGAAACATGATACTATAAGACTCATAGAACTATTTAACCTAACCTTGATCCCAGTCATTCCCCAGTAAATCCCATCTGGAGCATCTCTCCATAAACTTTTCCATTCTGTTTTGCACTTGGTATGTCAATCTCTCCATGTCTTGTATGTCCAGAATAATTTGTTTCACTCAGCCACCTCCAGTGGGACAGGCTCGAGCCATTTATGAGTGATGGCTTTATTCATAGCTGCCACACAAATGTACCATATAATATTTAGCATTGCTTCCTCTAGCCCCTAATGGTGGAAATCTCAGTACCAAGTGCTGGAAAGACAATGGGTTAGAGATCTTAAATATAGTCTCCAAATCAACTATCACTTCCTCTGAAAGTCCAGCAGCTTTGGACAAGAGTAAAAATATGATAATGGGAGGCCTGTTGCTCCTACATTCCTCCAACAACTAGATGAAATTGCCTGATCCCGCTTAGCCAGTAGGCAAGGAGTTAAAAAATATCTAGTTTTAACTTTCAATATAAATCCTTGCTACCCTGGAGAGGATGTGATCTTGGAAGTATCCTTCCAGATTATCAGCCATTCTGTCCAGGAAGCCAGACACCCGCTTCCTCTTCCCATTTTCCCAAGAGTGGCTTAGCTATCTCACATCTATGAGCCTCCAGAAACTGATAAATTTGAGAAATGGCTCCTTTAGGTGAGGAAATCAATCACACCTTTCCAAACTGTATTTCCTTTGGAAGTTCTACTACATGATGTTGGTGTAACCTCAATTGGGCTTGTATATAGGCTTTAATTTGTAAATAATGAAACATATCTGCTTGAGTCCACCCAAAAGTTGTACAGCAGTCTTCAAAGGGCATGAGAGAGTCCTCATAAGTTGCACCAGATATTGTATGGCCTCCCCTCGCCTGATATATGTACTATACATTTAAAGCCCATGGAGGGAAAGCTCCCATGTTAATAAACCATCTGTATCTTCATCCTTCTATCTTACTATGGGATATTTACTAAAATGATCCCAGGCCTGAAAAGTGACCCACTGCTGTATAAATGTTTGGGATAGTGGGCTCTCCTGCTGGAGGTCAAACAGAAGGGCTTGAATAGGTCTCTCTCCTACCAGATTTTGTTCCATTTCCTGCCAATATGACAATACTGGGGTCTGGACCCACAGTAAAGCCCATTTAATCTGAGCAGCTATTCAGTATTCCTGGTGATCAGGAATCGCCCTCCTGCCCCATTGGTTCCGGGTTAACATTACGGATCTCTTTACTCTCGGTCTCTGATTAGCCTATATAAATTTGAATTTTTTTTATGTACATCTTTGAACCAATTGCTACTAAGCACTATTGGAACACATACAAGAATCTTGGGAGAAGATTCATTTTACCACCCGTATCGTGCATGCATGGGAATTGGTAAAATCGACCAACGGTAATATCCTCTCCCATTTGTTTGAGTAGGGGAACATAATTATCTAAGTATAGATATTTGTTAGTATTACATAAAATAATTCCCAAATATTTTAGGTTGATTAGATCCAATTTCATTGGAAATTGGCTTCTTATTCTGTTCTGGGGTGTATAATGAAACATCAGAATTTCTGTTTTATTTTCATTAAGAGTGTATCCCGATAGGGCAGAGAACTCTTTAATCATATTCATCACCGAGGAAGAGATATGTCAGGGCTCTTAAATATAACAGCACTTCGTCTGCATATAAAGCAATCTTAGTGTCTGCCCTTTAATTTCCACCCCGGACCTGCTTATCTTGTCTGATCCACTGAGCTAGTGGCTCAATATATAGAGCAAAAGCAGGGTGAAGAAGGACACCCTGTCTTGCCTCTCTACTCAGTGAAAAACTTGTGGAAACCATGCGTTGGTTCTCACATGTGCACATGGGTTTGTGTACAATCTCTTTCTTGTGCCCAAAAAGGCTTCTGAGAACCAAAACCCGACAAGGACCCCATATAAGAACTCCCAATTGACTTGGTCAAAACCTTTTCAGTATCCATGCTCAGGATTAAACTTGGGGTAGGGGTTGCATTAAGATGATCAATAATGTGTAAAGTGCAATGCACATTGTCTGCTGCTTGTCTACCTGATATAAACCTTGTTTGATCTTTATGAATGAGAGTGGGGTGAATATGCTCTAATCATTTGGCTAAAATTGCCATTTGAAATTTATAATCCACATTTAAAATTGAAATAGGCCTGTATGATGAACATAATGAAGAGTCCTTGCCAGGTTTGGGTAAGACCGAAATAATAACCGCCTGACTCAAGGAAGGCGGTAAGCCCCAATATCTCTTGATAGGTCTGCCGTAGTATCGGTGCAGCTGTGTCTCTGAGTTTTTATAAAATTAGTCTGGAAAGCCATCTGTACCATGGCATTTTCCAGTTTTACTTGCTCTGATAACAGATTGATCCTCTGCATCAGAGACAGACCTAGAAAGAGCTGCATTCTGCATCTCCGACAGGTGTGGTAAATTTAACTGAGTAAGGAAGCCGCCACCTGATCCTGACTTGCTGTAATTTGTTGGGTGTATAGCTTCTTATAATAAGTTGTAAAGCCTCCAAGATGCCTACCAAATTATTGATTTTCACCCTGTAAGAGGATGTGCAATACGTGTTATGTGTGACCTAGCCCTTCAAGCCCGAAGTCGAGGTGCTAATAGCTTCAGTGCCCATGGGCTTGCATTCATAATATTTTGCTTGAGAAAGTGCAAATTTCTCTACCTTAAGATCCAGTAGATTATTGAGCTCTCTTCTCAACTTTAATAATGCTTTTCCTCTTGTTCGGTCTAACTTAACTTGTAAGCTCTCCACTTGTATTTGGCTCTCCAACTATTTTTGTTTTTATAGCCACTGTCTCTTCCTAGCCACCACTATCGCTATTAGATTTCCCTTCACATCACCCTAACAGTATCCCAAACTATCCCTTGCTAAGCCCAGGTGTGGAATTCTCCTAAACTGCTTGACTAGTAAGAGCCAGAATCTGCTCCAGCACTTAAGCATGATTTAACAATGAAAGGTTTAGTCTCAAAATGTCGACTTTTGGGCACATTAAGATTAATCTGAAGGGTCAGTGATGAGTGGTCTGACAGGTCAATAAGGCCAGTTGTACAACAGGTAGCCTGGGAACAGCTTCCTATGACAAGGCATAATCTAATCTACAATACATGTGGTGCATAGCTGAAAAGTAAGTATAACCATTGACAGAGCCTACTAAAATCTCCATGCATCCTGCAATCCCAACTTGTCTATGAGACACTCTTGATCTGTCATGCCACCTTATGAGATTTTCATTGGATATGTCAAGTGGTATCGTGATATGAGTCAAGCTAGATTCCATTTGTTATCCAGATCTATTAAACCCTGTTTGTAACTATATATATACACCAGGGTACCTCTTACAGTCTGATTTAATACTATCTCCGTCAGCCCAACTTCCCAACACCCTCCCAACCTCTGCCAGAGTCACCCGTTGAGTCCCCAAACTCACTAATTTGGGACACAGAGCTCATCTGAATATGCAGCATAGGCATTTGAGAGGAAATCCCCCAAGCCTACTTGTCCCACCATATGTATGTATGCAAGCCTTTGGCCCAAGCAACCCTCCAATCCATCTCCACCCTCCCTGTCCGTTCTCCAACCTGTTAACTTCCGACATCCCTATGTTCAGATCGAGGCCCCCATATAGGACTGTTTGCCATCAATTTACAGTATGGTGCCTCTCTGGATTCCTTAAGCCCCTCTCCATGGTCCTCTCATATAACGTCTGTTTATCTCTACTAAATATAGAACCATAGGGGCCCATAAACAATAATAAGGGTTCTCAGACCAAACTTCCTCAAAGGCTCCTGAAACTCCGATTACCCTCTTTTCATGTGACAATATGAAATCTGTACCTTTGCTACTGCTTAACAACTATTATGTATCCCCACCCCCAATCCCCATTCTTATACACCCCTATGGAGAAATGAAATAAACTGCTGATAGGGGAGATAGTCTCTTTTTAGCACCAATACTTTGCAAGTCCCAGATTAGTCTACAGAACAGTACATGTAAGGGTTCCTTCTCCCTCAGTCTGGTTATCAGAACAGTGGAAATGAAGTACTTTATCCCAGTTTGGAAAGTCCAGGGAGAAAGAAGAAGAGAAGGAGGAAACCACGTAAATGTCCCGACTCAACTGCACCAAACCAAGGCAATTGTACACAAAATAAGACAGGTCAGTCTGAAAAAGATCTCCTCATGTTAAATTGCCCTGGATTGTGGCTGATTCCTTCTCCTTTTTCTGTCCTGCAGCAGGGCTCTGATGTCAGCTAGTGTATGTTGTGCTGCATCTTTGCGTGTCCACCAGAAATTCCCCTTGAGTTCTGCTGCCATTCCATCAAGGTTCTGCATATTTGTCCAAGCAGGGAGTGCCACTCTTTTCTCTAGTGCTACCTCTTGAGCCTTCAATGCTTCCTCCGCTTCAGCTGGTGTTGCATAGATCTGGATCCCATCATCCCATAAAATCCTAATTTTCGTGAGGTAAGGAGTTTGAAATCTAATTTGTTTTGCTTTAAGGGCCTTCATAATGGGTCTATACTGCAGCCGCTGCCTCTGAATCTCAGAGGAGGGATAGTCCTGGTCTAGGTTAAAGCTGGTGCCATTAAATGATATCTCTCCTTTGCACCATGCCTGCCACAGGACCCACTGTTTTGTCTTGTAGCTCACAATTTCATAATTATCAGCTGTGGCTGAGGTGCCTGGTCAGTTGATTTTAGTTGCAGCGAGCAGTGTGCTCTTTCTATATGTAACTCCATTGCTGGGGAAGAGTCAAAACATCTCTAAGCAGATCTTGCATATATAGAGCCATATTCCTGTCTCAGCACCCTCTGGCAAGCTAGCAAGTCTTAGATTATCTCAGCAGGCCCTCGCCTCAAGATCCAGTCATTTATCTTGTAAGGCCTCGTATATTGAAGAAGTGAGGTCACCACCATACTCAATTTCTCCGACCCAATTCCAGGTCTTCCACCCTAGTCTCCATCTCCATCACTTTTGCATCCAGCCTCCAAATTTATCATGCAGTTTCTGGAATTCTGTTTTATTTTCTCTCCTTAATGCCTTAATGTTGTTAAGGAGCAGATCCAACAAAGTGGGTTAGTTTTTCCTCATTTCTTTCAGCATCTGTATTCTGGGAGTTCCTCCCTGCCAGGGAAGGGCTGCAGCTACACTTCATCACCAGAACTCTATATCGGAGCCATGTAGAGTCACCTGCCCTTTATCCACTTGTGATCTGGTTCCTTTGGGCTCTCTCTCTCTCCTTTGGTGGCATTTTGGATAGTTTAGCCTGAAAAAGATGAATTTGGAGAGCATTTAATCTGGGATGGGAGGGAGCTCACTCTCTGTGTTGTTGCCTGAGCCATGGCGCCACTGGAAGTCCTTGATTGTCAATGCTAATCAACTATTTGTCAATGCAGTGCTGAGGTTACCATCATGGAAAAGAGCATTTAACAATTGCCTGCTTTTGTAACACTGTTACATATGTGAACTAAGTGTGTATCCTTTCTCTCTAGTAGAGATCTGAGGTTCAGGGTGAGTTGATCAATATGCATATTAAACACAGGTAAATACTGAGCCTACAAGATGGAGTTCTCTATCGATATAATCGTGTTCCGGGGTGGGAACTGGGGTTATAACCATATTGCCTATGACAGTGCTCCTTGGGCACAGAGTAGAAGTTCAGGAAGGTATGTCACAAGTTAAAGTTCCATAGGTGAAAGTCTGATTAGTAACAACACAGTATTGTCCATCGGAATTGTAGGTCACTCGAACTTGAGAAGGTGCCACTTCTTGAGCTGTACAGGGCAAGTGATGGAAGTGTTCATGATGTGGCTGGTGTGGATGTTGTCTGAAGAGGCATCTCTGGAAGCAGCACTGGAGTGGTTGGAGCTGGGTTGCTCTTGACTCGAAGAAAGCGGTCTCTGGATCTGAAGAAGGCTTTGCAAAGTCATTTGAAGTGTCATTTAGGTCATTAGTAAATTCTAGTGAGCAGTCCATGTAGCAGAAGAGTAACCACAAACTTGTGCAGTTACATCAAAGACATCACATCTGCAAAGATAGTGATATCCCCTTTAGCACAACAGTCTGTATGCAGAGCAACCCAGGAGTTGAGAGAGGATGAAATGCCAGCAGTGGAGGCAGTGATCCATTTTCTGTAGAAGCTGCTCTCAAGATGGCCCACAGAGTGAATGATGGCAGACTTGTCAAAGACTGAAGAATCCTTGTCAAAAACTAGAAGAGAAAATGTGAAGTTGACATACATTGTGTCTTTAATGCTACAATGGTTTGCGGTACTAACAAGGTCCTTGATTCGGTGTGATGTAGCGTAAGCCCAAATTTTGTGCAGTGGCCGGGAAAATGATACAGTCTTGTCCATACACTTCAGGGTGCAAGATTGGGAAGTGCAGTGGGGCAATACCATTTAGCCATATGCTTATTTTGGATCAACTCTGGGATCCTCTCTGATTCCAGATCTCGGAAGAATTAGTGCTAGTGTTAAGTGCAAAATTACCATAAACTGAACATATTTTCTCCCTGCCTAATTCTTTATTATTCAAAGCAATTAACTGGTTCATTTTATTATGAGTTTTATCAAATAAATGTACTATGCCATGCAAACTGTAAATGGTAAACCTTTCTTCTTGGGAGAGACCATCTATACCGTGTTGCTTTAGTGTGACCACATTTTCTGCTAATTTGGAATTGAAGAGATTGTTATGCCTCTGAATTTTGGCCAAATTGGCACAGTTCCAAATTGACATTCCTGAATCAAATAAACCAGTAACAGTCCCAGCTGTCCCAGTCACTGTACCCAAAGACCGCTTATAGCATTGAGGCCAGAATATTCCTCGGTGTTCCATTGTGAGGTGCCCTGCTACAGGGTCTTGTGCCCTAACTTGATAGGCTGCCATTAAATAATCTAACAACAGTATAGAATGAAAAGTGGAGACATTTGTTGAAGCACATTGTTCAAACTCCACCATATTCAATGGGTGAGAGTTCAGTAGCACTAGCATGCGCGCGTACTGCACGTTGTTAATTAAAATTCAGAGTATCGATGTTCTCTGCACCACTCTCTGGTCCAGCTCCAAGGTGGGACATTGAAGAGGAGAGTTTTTATTAACTGGAGTCACTGTGAGAAAAGGGTGATGGAAGCAATTGTGTGGTTATAACATATCTTTCATAGAGTTATATTATGAAAATGTGGAAAAGTCTTTATTAATCTTTGCTGTTAGATTGTAAAGTCCTGTATGTTGCGGTATAACTTGGTGAATGCACAAAGTTCCTTTAGGGCAACACGGTATTGGCCAGCCGATAAAAGTTCCTTTCACAAGGTGGGCCACTAGCAATTGCTGTCCATCAAGGTTATCAGTTTTCTAGTCAGTTTGTGAAGTAGACAAAGGTGGTGTAGTTATAAGTGTACCTAAGTATGCATCCTGACCTGCCTGAACAGAAACATGTGTAGAAGGTAAATCAGTGGTAACTCCAACACCAGGGAGGGTAAATTCAGGTGAAGGGGCATATGCTGGGTCATTGGGGTTCATGGCATGAAGAAAGGCACAAAGGTAAGTCTGGTATGCCTTGGTGCACTGGAGATTCTTGTGGTAGGCCTCACTCTGCAGGAGCTTCTGGTGAGGGTCAAATGAATCGATGCCAAATCTCCCAGCCATAAATCTAAGAATAGCAGGAGCAGTAAGAGCCTCGGTCTGACGGTCCCATCTTGGAATACCTAAGTCTTTGGAATTTTGGTTTACAGGAGCTAAGAAAAGGAAAGAAATGGAGACAAAAGGTATTGTTAGTACAATGGTGCTCCTTCCCTGAGGTGGAGGAAGGAGTGTCTTCACATCCACTCTCTCCGCCTTCTTCAATGGTCATCTGAAAATAACTTGGATTTTCACAGCAGCTGAGAACAGAAAGCAAAAGGAATCAGTTATGCTTACAAAGGTTTCCTTCCCTGAAGTGGAGGAAGGAACATTCACACCACAGTGGGTTGGAAGGTTTAGTCTTCTTTGTACAGCTTCAGCTAGTTTGCATGGTACCATTTGTCTAGTGGTTTCTTCTGCCATCAATGTTTTGGACTAGGCACATAGCTGGACTGAGTTTGTTGATGATGTCAAATGGGCCTGACTACTTGTTCACAAATGCATGTGCTGGGAGGAAAATTTTAGAATCATGACTCTGTTGCCTGCTTGTCGACTTCTTTGATATGTTTATCAAAGTACTTTTGGATTGCAGTTGGGCTTGACCCAAATTATTTGCAGCAAGCAAGTGGGTTTTGCAAGGTTGTCTCTCAACTGAGTTACAAAGGTGTCTGTTGACACTGTCTGCAGTAGGGCATTGAGGTTGATCATCAAATGTTCTGATAATCTCATTTGTCTACTAGTCATTACCTCAAAGGGTGTACATCTAGTAGATGCTGAAGGAGTAGCTCTAATTGCCATTGGAGTAAGAGCAACAAAGTACACGTTTTCCAGCATCAGTAGCAAATTTACATAACATTGCTTTTATGTGTCTGTCTGCTCTTTCTACTTGTCCTGGTGACTGAGGATGGTAAGCTATGTGAAATTTCTGACTGACTCCCAATACATTCATAGTTTCCTGCATAAGTTCACCTGTGAATGGTGTTCCTTTATCTGAATCTACCTTAAGAGGTAGGCCTCATCTAGTAAATACTTGTTCTACCAAGATTTTGGCAGTAGCTTTTGCAGTTTGGGCCTTGTATGGGAAGGCTTCAACCCATTTGGAAAATAAGTCAGTGATCATGAGTGCAAATTTGTTGTTTCTGAGGGTATGAGGCAGTGGTCCAATGAAATCAATCTGGATATCATTCCAAGGGCCAGAATGTCTCTGAGGCAAAAGTTTTGTGCTCTTCTTGCTTGGAGTTGGGTTATTCTGTCACAGGTGAGACAGATGTCCACATAATGCTGGACATCTGGTGTTATACCAGAGCCACCAGCCCATGGTTTTAACTCTCTGGACTGTCTTGTCCACCTCTTGGTGTCCACCTGTAGGGATGTCTTGAACCTGATGGATGACTTCAGAATGTAGTAATTGGGGAATGACCCAGAATTTCTGATCACCTGAGTAATAGAAAATCAATTTGTGATCCTGGGACAGATAGAGTTTGTCTGTTTGAATGGATTATTCATAGACATTTCTTCTTTGTCTTTGGAGATGTATTGATATACCTCTTTTATCTTTGGATCAGCTAGCTGTAGCTCAGTCAAATCCAGAGGGACTTCTTTGGTTCTCTTGTTTGTAGCTACTATGGGGTTGCAGTGGGAGGAGGTATTTACCATATCTCTTCCTCCCCATGCTCTCTCTCTTTGTCTAAAGAGTCAGCTCTGTCATTGTACTGGTGGAAGGGTTCAGCTTTGGAGTGGGCCTTCACTTTGTGGGTAAACAGTTTGAATATACATTGTGCAGCCAGGCTGACATTGTACATGTACATTGTGCAGCCAGGCTGACAATGTATATGAACAAATCGTTATATTTGAATGGGTACCTTCAGAGGAAATAATAGTCCTTCAAAGGAAGGAATTCTGTCAAGAGTTGCACACGATGAGTCAGGAAAGATGATGGTATCCTCATTTCCTTTCCCATCTATGATCTCTAAGGCACAGGCAACAGCTGCAAGTTCTGCATACTGTGATGACGTAACACTGCACTTCACTGACACCTTAAAAGGTGTCACCTGTATGGACCAAGACCAAGACCCCAAATCCTGCAATCTGAACCCCTCACCATATGAAGAAGAACTATCTGTGAAGACATGATGTATGGTAGTGTCATTCAATGTGTTTTCTGTTACTGAAGAAATGGGCCTCGTTCAGGTAGAACTGGTGGCTCTAGGCCACACTCATGTGGATCTCCTTGGTATAGGGGACCATGTGCCAAGATGGATGGCATTTTGGCGGAAGTACAGTGATGTCTGTATCTTGAAGTAGTAGAGACCAATGTGTGAATCTGGTGTTTGACACATTGCCATCATTGATCCTATCATTCAATAGGAAGTTGGTAGGGCGTGGTTGGTGTGTAACATAATTGGGCAAAACCCTTTTATGTAAGAAAATGTTTGACTGCCTAAAAGGTGGCCAACTGGTTCCTTTCACACAGAGATACTTCCAGCTCAACCATGGCGAGCATTTGGGAAGCATAAGCAATAGGCGCATGGTACCATTGGCCTTTTGAGCAAAAACTGCTGACATACCTATTCAGATGGCAGTTTCCAAATGAAATGGAAGTTCTGGGTTTGGGTTGACCAATGCTGGAGCAGAGGCCAAGGCCTTCTTTAGGAAGTGGCAGCATGGGCGAGTTCAGGGCCACATTGCCATGGGACATCCTTTTCAGGAGTTCATACAGATGAGTGGCCTTTTGTGCAAAATTGCAAATGAAGTCCCTGGAGTAGTTGACCATACGCAGGAAGCATCTGAGAGTTGCCACACTGGTGGGTAATGGCAAATCCTGTAGGCCCTGAATCTTGTTGGCAGCAGGGCTTCCTTCTCCAGTTATGTGTAGGCCCAGAAATATGACTTCTGGTTGACACAACTGTACTTTTGCAGGATTGCACTTGAGGCCTGCTTTCTGTAGAGGGTCAGGAGCTCTTCTAAGAGTTCCAGGTGCTTCTCAAGTCCACTGTGGCTGGAGAAGGTCATCCACATATTGTAGAAGGCACTCTGGTGTTGAGAAGCCACTGATTGCATCCTTCATGTGGATGTGAAACAGGGAGGGCACTATGGAACCCTGTGGAGGCAGTTTCATGTGTACTGATGTCTTTCAAAGGTGAAGGTGAATCTGTATTGGCTCTCTTGGGCCAAGGATAGGGACCAAAATCCATTGGAGATGTTCAATGTACTGAACCACTGATGTTCAGATTTGAGAAGTTTGAGCACATTAGGGGCAGATGCCACAGTTGGGGCACAGCTGGGGTCACCTGATTAAGTCTGCGATAATCAGTGGTGAGGCTCCAACTATTTTGGGTTTCTTTGCAGGCCAGATGGGTGAATTGACTGTTGACACACAAGGTCTTATGACTCCCTGCTGGACAAGTGAGTCAATGAGTGGCCCTCAATGAGGGTAAGGCTTCAATTGGGAATGGATATTGCTCTTGGTAGGGTGAATCCTCCCGGTGATCTGGATGAGGGTGTCTGTCCTTCCACAGCCATGTTGTTTTGGCAGAGGCCTCTTTGTGCCTTTCAGGATTGGTTGGATCTGAGGTAGCAGCTTGTGATGATGTTGCATGATGATGATGTCATACTCTTTGTCATTAAATCCCAGCTGCCACCACATGTGAGTCAGAAATAAGTACCATATGAAGTTGTCCTCATTTTGGAATAATAGCCTGTTGGCTAAATCCATAATGCATCCATTTTGTGACAGGAAATCAGTTCTCAAGATACTTTGGTGATGGCGTAAGACCATGGGGTCAAAACGATGCTCCACTGTCAAGGTACCAATGATGACTGATATGAGTTTGGATCAGTAGGTGGTAACCATAGTCCCTTCAAAGGTCTGGGCAGAAGTTACCCTTCCAGTGGACCATGGAGATGACTTTGGGTTCTCTTGATGTAACACAGAGACTACGGCTCCGGTGTCTAAGTAGTTCCTGTGCTGGCCCCTATCAATGCTTCTATCGCAGTCGGCTGGTTTCATACATCGCCAGGGTAGTGATGATGTGCACGGGCTTGACACCGTCATCCAGAATCCTCCTTCTCGGATGGGACCAGTGCCTGTGAGGTCTGTGCATCCTGGAGCATCTGGGTACATTCATGGTAGGTGAGATTCTTGGGCTCTGGGCCTCCTCTGGATCTTCCTGGTATGGAGACACAGATGGGACACTTGGAAGGCCAAGAGCTGCAGTCGGCAAGGCTTGTAACTTTGGGTTTACCTAACCTCGAACTCTCAGAGCAGTTGTTCTCCTCCTGCAATTTCTTGTAGGTATAGCCTGTTCACTTTTGATTCTGGCCCTGGTGGTGGTTCTGATTATCCTGCTTTTGCTTCAGGTTACCTGGTCTCTTGGGGTGGTAGGCCTGGGTCTGGGCCTTTTGTTTACCTTCACTATGTATTTCATAGCTCGACTTGGTGCTAGGCTGCATCGTAGCCACCTTGAACTTTGTCCAGCATTCAGATCTCATACATATAGCTGGTATGCACGTTCCATCTTTTCCAAAATCTCGGTAGAAAGGTCCATTCTCAGGAGGATCGAAGCCTCTATCTTGTCCCGGATGGCTGGTGACATGTTTTTAAAAACAAGTTTTGTACTCTAGTGATTTCCCTCTCTGAGGCCTCATTCATAGCTCCCTTTCCAGCCACGATATGACAGCCAGAGCCAACTCTCATATTGATCGTGGGTTTCCTTCGTGAACTTGGCTGCGTAGTGCACGCCGCATTAGCCCGCTGCAATGTCATCAACCTCGCCTGGGCGAAATTGCATACTGCGCTTGGCAGTTTGGCCCAGAGCGTAGGTTCCACAGTCTGTTTTAAACCTGTACTTGCTGCTCAGTCTGCAGGCTAAGCATTTGCACTGGCTTTTCACCTTTTCCAAATGAACATTCAGATTATCATTGGCCCCATTGACTTACTTTGTTTGCAATATTAGCAATGGCTTGGGCTGACTGGAGGATATTGGGGCCTTGTTCTGGTTGGGCCATGATGGTTTTCACCACAACATTAGCCATTGTTTTGGCCACCTTGGATGAGACTGTTTTGGCTTACCTCATTTGTGTTGGGATGCCGACTTTCTCAATGGCATCACTGACCATGCGCTCTACCTCGTGCCAGTTGGATGGTCGTAAGATGGCTATCAGAGGTGGGCTAGGCTGCTGCCCTCCAGAGTCCCATGGACTGCCATCTTGGATGTCATCTTCATCCTCATATCTCCCATTGTCACTGGGTAATGGCGTCAGGTCGATGGGTGGAGTAAAGGGTAATGCCTTGACATGCCCCTTCAGGATATCAAATTGCTGATGTAACTGTGCATACCTCTGCCTGCACTTTGCATGTTTTACTTTTACAGCTACATGGTGTTCTGTACTAAGATGTTTCTGTAAACTCTATATGCAGCAGTAACTTCAGATTCTCATTAAGCTCCCTTTCCAAATCCATCTGACACTTATCCATTTCTCTCAGCAAATCATCATTTTAGTTCTTTAGTCATCATTTGCTTCAGTCAACATACCACTCTGCAGTGCCTGCTTCTTGTCATTTATCACCTCCTCTCTCGACCTAGCAGTCTCTCTGTCCTTTTCTAACAAAGTGTTACACAATTCTGTCTGTGTCTCATGCCTGTGATTTTTCATTCCTTCTCCCAAACCTTCTGTTCCTCACCGTTATCTCACAGTCACGGACTCCATCTTTGTTTCCAAAGCCAACGCTCTTGCTTCCACTGCCTGGAGGGCAGCATACAAGAGCTGCAACCATTTCAGCCTTGATTATCTTTTTTTTTTTGTTAACTCTTTTATGCTCTTCCACACCTGGGCATCCTTCCGGGGTGTACCCCCGACGTTGACCTCTACTCTCTTGCCTGAACCCTGCTGCTGACTGGAGGACTCTCCCAACCACCCAGGCAAACCTAATCCCCTGGATTATCCCCGGAGTGGGTCTGTCCTCCTGTGATGGTCTTTTCTGAAATTAGAGCAGTCCTACCTTGGGTGGTGGGATGGGCATGGAGTCCTCCAGTGCATGACCAACAATTGGGATGTGACCCACGTCCCATTGCACCACTCATCTCCGCAGTGTGTGGCAGGGATTTGTTTTCCACTTGCTATCCCCTGTGGAGAATGACCAGCAAGGCAATGTGGTGCCATTGCTCCGCTACATCATACTGCTGTGTCACTACGTTGGGCACCTCCAGCCACCGGCAGAGGTTGCGCAGTGAGTGGACGCCCCTAAACCCTCCCTGGAAGAGAGAAGTCCATCGGACACTCGATCTCTTCCCTCCCTGCTGACCCCGATGACCCATGCTTGTTCCTGAACCCGGGTCGCCAGCATGGCGTGAGGGGTGTCATCCAGCGCCTCAACCTCAGTGCCACTGGCCGACTCGTTATACTTTAACTGTTAGTTTGTTTCTGAGTACAGTGAACACACATACTGTACAGGATGATCTTCAGATGCTGCATTTTGTGCAAAATTACCCCCATGAGAGGTTAAAAATTTGCAACATCTAACTTCAGTTCAGCACTGATCAACATTTTTGACTGTCCTGCCCCTTTCTGTACAAGCTGAGAAACTCAGAGTGGTGTCCGGAGCACTCTGTGCTTTCATCGATGCTAGACAGTTAAACTTTGTAGTCACGGAGCCCTCAGACAAGCCTTAGGGTTGTTCCATGCAAATAAATGAACAGGGAGGAACAAGGGTTTAACACTCATTCACCAAAGGCTCAGAGTGTGCAGCAGAAGCAAGCAATTACCAGTCTTCACAAAATACACTTGCAAAAGGGTGTTAAATCTGTTATGCAAGGAATTTTGTGACCATTTTTCTTTACAGGTGCTGACCTTGAGCATAAAGCAGCATGTGAGGCAAAAGCAAGCCACTGCAGTACACTGTGAAGACTTCTTTGGTTTGGTTGAGAAAAATGTTTCTTCCCTTGAGAACCTCTTTTATCTCCCATTCCCAAAATTCACACACCTGTGAATTACTTAAGTGGTTATTGTTCTATCACAAATCAGGTCCTGCCAGCACAGTCGCTACTTTTAAGATTTTGCAGGAGATAAGCCTGACGGTAAAACACCACCAACACAGATGTGCAGAAAATCAGTTTTATTTCTCCCTAGTAAATAGTACAAAGACAGAAGCAAGAAGATAAATCTTACCAGTTGGAACACAGAGACAGTCATACACCAGGTGTTGAAGCTGTGTGCTTCAGGGATCCCAAACAGGTTTGACTCTGTACTAAGATTATATACTAGCAGATAAGAGATGTCCAGTTACCAGAGTAATGAGCTTATAGATGTCAGTGCGTTTCTGTACTCAGTGTTCCATTGGTCAAAACATGAGCATCTATACCCAGGATTGCTACTTGTATCAGTTATAGTTATTTGCTGAATAACTAACTTAGAAGAACAATAGGGTTCTTCTCATAGATTTTGCTAGGCTAAGCATACTGGCTTGGAACATAGGAGGTGCTATAGACCACAGAATATTATTACTATATTTATAATTATATCATGTTAGGCTGCTAATCTTACAGCTATAGTTAGATGTCCTTCTAGGACAATAATACACATTTCTGGCTAACTCATTAGACATTTGGCTTAACAGGAGATTCCTGACTAGGCCCTAATGAGAAACAACATATCAGTACATTAGTGGACATTTTGTGTAATATATAATAATATATTTTCCCTTGTCTGTCATGGTAGTAGTGACTGTCCTCATATGGGACAGCAGGGCAGGCTGGTCTAACAATACACTTTGATTTCTTTTAGCTTTTACCTTCAGTCTGCTACATGGTCTGCCTTGCTGCCTAAGACTGTGTTCCACCATCGTTGGATTATCAACAAGCACATGGTAAACACCCCACCCCCTGTTGCAGCAGGAGTGAATCTTGTCAGCCTGCCCTGCACTCCAACAGTCACAATACTATCTCCCACCCCCAAAAGTCACAGCGCTACTCCTACCATCAAATATCACAACATTGCCTCCACCACAACAGTTACAGCACTACACTTCTTCCCAACTGCCACAACACTGCCCTTCACCACAACAGTCACAGCACTGCCCTTCACCCCAACAGTCACTGCACTGCCTCCACCACAGCAGTTACAACACTGCACCCACTACCAACAGTCACAGCACTGCTCTGTACCCCAACAGTCACATCACTGCCCAACCTCCAACAGTCACAGCACTGGTCCAGTCTCCAACAGTCACAGCACTGGTCCAGTCTCCAACAGTCACAGCACTGGCCCAGCCTCCAACAGTCACAGCACTGGCCCAGCCTCCAACAGTCACAGCACTGGCCCAGCCTCCAACAGTCACAGCACTGGCCCAGCCTTCACCAGTCACAGCACTGGCCCAGCCTAAACAGTCACAGCACTGGCCCAACCTCCAACAGTCACACCACTGGCCCAACCTCCAACAGTCACAGCACTGTCCAGCCTCCAACAGTCACAGCACTGGCCCAAACCCCAATAGTTACCACACTGTCCTCCACTCTCAGTCACAGCACTGCCCTTCACTCCCAACAGTCACAGCACTGGCCCAAACCTCAACAGTCAAATCACTGCCCTTCACCCTGATAGTCACAGCACTGCCCCTCTACCAGCAGTCACACCACTGCCCTCTGCCACCAGTTACAGCACTGCCTTCCACCCCAACAGTCAAAGCACTGCCTTCCACAGCAACAGTCACAGCACTGTCCCTACCCTAACAGTTACAGCACTGCCCTCCACTCCAGAAGTCCAAGCACTACCCCACACCATCAGTCACAGCAGTGCCTCCACACAGTCACCGCACTACCCTCCACTCCAGCAGTCGCAGCACTGCCTTCCACTCCATCAGTCGCAGCACTGCCCTCCACTCCAACAGGTGAGCACTGCTCTCCACCCTTCCCAACAGCTACAGCACTGATGACCCCTAATAGACACAGCACTGTCCTCACTGCCAATGGTTACAGCATTGCCCTCCACCCCAGTCACAGCACTGCCCTCCATCCCAACAGTCACAGCACTACCCTCCACCCCAGCAGTGCAGCACTGATTCCCTATTATTTACAGTACTGCCCCACCTCAACAGTCACAGCACTGCCCCCAATAGTCACACTATTGTGTTCAACTCCCTAAAGTCACCACACTGCACTTGCCACCAGTAGCCACAGCACTGTTAACCCACCCCAAACAGTTTCTCAGTAATGGGCACTTTTATTAATTATCAGTAATCAAAAATGCAAGAAGAATTGAATAAACTGGAAACAGTGCCAGAAAGCGTACAGGGCTTACAGTTAGTTATTGACCAGGTCAAACTTCAAGTGGAAATGGAATCAAATGTTTTACCCAGTTGGAACTGGGATATTCTAATCTGAAGGAAAAGTAAATCCCTTACCCAAACAATCAGTAAGTGCAAATAGAAATAACAAACCTGAAATTAAAGCAGGGCAATATGGAAAACAGAACATGGAGGAAGAATGTCAGAGTATTTGGAGTGCCAGAAGAATGGGATAAAATGACAGCCCTGAAAGATTTGACAGATTTAGATTTTTAAAGAATTACTATGCACTGATGAAGTCATACCTGAGATTGATAGATTGCACAGAACAGGCCCATGTTCTGGAATAGCAGTGTATCATGCTCAGCAACTACAGTATGTTAGTTAAACACTTGAGAAGTGAAGACAAAATAAAGATCATTAGAGAAAATATAAATAAGAAAACTTTCATACAAGGATCAACATTTGGATGCGAAAAGAATGTTCCTCAGAACTATAGCAAAGAAGAAAGCAAATATGACTTACTTTATTAAAACTTTGAACAGAGAAAACAAAAATGCAATACCTTGTTCTACAAATTTTATATTATGTAGAATAGTTTATAGTCAACCATACACAGCAAAGGCTGTGTTTCCATCAAGGGGTAGGATGACATCACAGTTCTGAGACTGAAGCTTGAGAGGCCTCTTTGATGTCCTCTCACCTCAAGATGGAAACACTAGCCTTGTTATGTATGGTTCTGTATACATTATTGTGTATAGTATATGTTTGTTTTAGCTCATTTGCCATCTTTCTAATTTGAACTGTGGTCAGATAAACAGAAAACAAACAGAATAAAATTAAAATATTTTATGTTATTTGAAGAGCTAATACCACAGAAAATAGTAGGCAGAAAATGTGAATATTTGTTAAAGTAGTCCCTTATTACTTTTTATTTCTCAGTGTTTTCTATATACTCATTTGGTAGCTTTCTGTTTAACAGCATTGGGTGTAATGTGAAAAGCAATGCTTTACCTAGAAACAGGCATATCTAGTTTCGTTTCTCCCTACATCATCAGCACGTGACTTCACTCATTGTTACATCACAAGCCCTTCTACCTGTTTGGTAACATATGTCACAAGTTACCAGTCAAGCAGCATGAGAAGATTGGCTCTTCTTGGTTACTAGTGTTGTCACAGTTCTGAGGTCACAATACTGAGGATATGTAGGGAGGACTAGAGCTGACTATGTCAGTTTCCAGGTAGAGTGCTGTTCCATATATCATACCTGGCACTGTTAGGTAGAGAATCCTCTAATTAGCAAAACAGAAAAGAAAAAAAAACACTTCAAAATATAAGAAGTGATAGCTGACTGAATACTTCTGAAAGTTGCTATTTATTCCAGGTAGTACACTAGCTTTTTAAGTAACAGCTACATGACCTACAACATTTCTAGCAGTTAAATATTTTAATGAACAGGTCACTTAGGGTGTTTCACTCTTGTTGACATCTTTTTATGGGAAAATCTGCAGTGTAGATAAGCATAAGGAATCTTAACAGACACTGGATTCTATGCTATTGTACCACAGGCGTGACATAGTTACTGTGGTACAACAGCATTCTGACATCATACTAAAACAGACAGCATCTAGAAGTGTATAGCCTTCCATACATAACATACAGGATATGTAGGAGCCCATACACAACCACGCTTATTCTCATACCGAGTAGCTTCCATGATGATGAGGACCTCAATAACGAAGCTTGAGAAGTCCCTTTTGTTATGGAAACCACGAGGCATAGAGAATACAGTGGTTGTGTATTTGCCCTATACACATTTCTTTATTGTGCGGTGCCCAAAAAGAAAGATCACTTACTTTTTCTTGTTATGTTGCATGGTTTGCTACTGGGGACCTGTAATTTGCTATATGTTTGCTGGCCGGCCAGCTCATTTATTGCCAGGAGTCAACTGACTCCTTGTCAAATCAACAGCGCTGTTGGGGTGGTTGCATTTGATGTGCCTACTAACACAGAACAAAAGTCATTCTATGTTAGTAGGTACACCACTAGTGCAACAGAATGACATTTTTGTGTATATGGATTTACATACATAATGGTCTGCCATACACTATAATACTTGAACCATGTACAAAGTACAAGCACAGTATAACGTACAGTATTTCTGAGTAACCAGATTCTTGGAATCCAAGGGTCCCATATTCGAGCCAGCCAGCTGTGTGTGCAAACAGGTGTGCCACATAAAGAAATAGGGCTAGCCAGCTCTGGCGCCATATTCAAACAGATAATACGATCCAAGTGACTGCATAGTCTGAATATCGGACCCCAGTAGCATGGCCCACAGAAAGCAGTCACCATGTTTGGTACAGCGCTACCAAAGTTCAGGGCTGAAGACTGCCTATTGGGGTAAAGTGTGGCACACACTGGTTAGTGCCATGGCTTCCATGAGTGATATTCAGCCCAAACGTGCAATGAGCTCCATTGGGCATGCACAGTACTAAAGGTCCATATGCATGCCCGTTATGGGCTTATCTACATGTGAGCACCCAGCCTGAGGTGTGAAAGGCTAGGTCCCCCAGCCCCTATCCCTGTCCCCTTATGTAAACATAGAGACATTGGTGGTGCAGTGTCCCTCCAGCCCCAATCCCTGTTCACAAAGATTAATAAAATATAATTGGTAGTGCAGTGTTCCACCCTACCTCGATCCCTGTCCCCATAAAATATATATCCACATCAGTGGTCCAGTGGTCCCTCCTGTGCCCTGATCCCTGTCCCCATATAAATTTATATCCACATCGGTGGTCCAGTGGTCCTCCCTCCTCCCCCAGTCATCAATTGCCGACCTGTCTCACATATATAAATGCCTGGGGTCCATTAGTCTCTCCTCATCCCCATTCCCTGATCACCGCCTGTCTCACATATGTAAATGCCTGATGGTCCAGTGGTCCCTTCCCCCCTCTCCGATTGCCAAACCTGTATCTTAGAAATGGCTCCCCCATGATCCAGTGGTCCCTCCCTCCTCCCCGCTCCTTGATCACTGTCCTGACACAAAGATATAATTTCTCTGGTAGTCTAGTGCCCCCACACCTCCACCATGGCAGGTAGTGACCCACCATCCTGCTCCTCCCAACCTGCCCGTGCTGGCGACAGGTGCAGCCCTCCTCACACCTCCACAGCCAGACACTGACTGAACTGTCATTGAGCATGTACAGTGTATTGTACACACTCATTGGTTGACCGGTCAACCAATGAGCATGTACTATATACTGTACATGCTTACAGACAGTTCTGTTGGCGGCCGGGCCCTGAAGGTGAGAAGGGCGTGTCAGTCACCAGCATGGGTCGGGTTGGGGGAGGGGGCAGTGGATCACTACTGGCCAGGATGGGGATACAAGACTACCAGGGAAGTTATCTTTGCATTAGGATGGCAGTCGGGAATGGGCAAGGGAACATTGGACCACAGGGGAGTCATCATTTCTGTGACATGGGGCCAGTGATTGGGGAATGTGGGAGACCACTGGACCACCAGGCATTTATATATGTAGGGGACTGTTAGTTGCCCATTCAAGCAGACTTGATAGACCATCTGGCCTGTATCTGCTGGCAGTTTTGTATGCTTGTATATGTGAGGCGGAGCTGAGATTGAGAAACGGGGGAGGCATGAGGGACCACTGGACCACCAAGCATTTATATATGTGAGATGGGGTGGCAGTCAGTGACTGGGGAGGAGCAGGGACCACTGGACCACGATGTGTATATATATTTATATGGGGACAGGATCAGGGCAGGGAAGGACACTGCACTACAAATTATATTTTATCTTTGTGAATGGGATCAGGGCAAGGAGGGACACTGAAATACCAAAGCTTTTTATATATGTAACTAGCAATGATTTTTATTTCTGTATATGAATGGGGAATGGGGTGGTGGTGGAGGGACACTGATCCACTAGGGTTTCCAGCTCTTGATAGTGAGCAGACGGGTCTGTGCACTGTTAAGGACTGGGTTTCAAGCGTTAAACTGCACTGCTGCTGGTGGCTGTTCAGAGCTTCAGAATGCTTTCAATATTGTGCTGCACTGCATATGCGTGAGGGAGCTACCATTTGGATAGGTACAGCACAATATTGTATATGATGGCAGTCGTGGGTGCATTACGCATCTGTGCCTTTTGAATATGGACATGCCCCCATGGCTGTTGTTATTCCAGGTTAGCAGCACAAACTCAGTTTGTGCTGTGCTAACCTTTGAAAATGGGGCCCCAAATGTTTTACCCAGTTGGAACTGGGACATTGTGTCAGCATGTCTCAGTTGGTAGCACATCAGCCTTTGGGTCTGGAGGTCATGGTTCTCATCCCACACTGGGTCTGGGCTCATACCTAAATGCTGCCCTCAAGTGCAGTATTAGAGGTGTGCTGTACTGTTTGGGTGTGCTGTCCTTCAGATGAGACCTTGAACTGAGGTCCTTCTACCCATCCTGGTGCTGTCCAGTGTGTCCGCACTCTTTGTAAAGAGGAGGGACTTTCTCCAGTGTTCTGACCAATATTTCACTAAAAATACCACAAACAGCTTAATCTGATTCAAGATCAGTTGGCATTCATCTCTATCCTCCCCGGTCATGCCTGAAAATAGGCAGGATTTGTCTAGTGCACTTACTGGTCAACAAAAATGAAATAAAAGTAAATAAAAATATTCCCTTCCCATAAAACTGGTTCATGCAGTTGTCCAGGCTGTATGTGGTGTTGATGTGCGATAGAATCACTATACATTCAGTCACTTCACTACCAGTCTAGTATTGCTTGTAAAGTGCTTTGGATATATTGTGTATGAAAAGTGCTATATAAATGCTGATTTTTCTTCTTCTTCTGGTCTAAAGAAGACGAGAACACAATCTAAGATGTGACTTCCTCAACTTCTGATGGACTGTGGAAGTTGAGTATCTTTAAATGTAAAGTCGTTAGAAAAGAAATGAAAATGGTTACAATATATTTTTTCTTAATTTTCTACTATTCTTTCTCTGCATGTTAAAATAATGTGTTCTAAGTTAAATGAAACTACATTTAGAACATGTAGAGAGGCGAGACTTTGAAAAGTGTCAGTAGGCCAAGATAATTGAAGGAAGTGCTGGATGGTGTTCCTTGGCACTATGCAGGTTAGGGAGTGAGACAGAATGGTACAGTATTTTCTTCCCTGTGTTTTTTTTTTTTTGCCATTAAAACAAGAACGTTATATAATGTTAAAAGCTATCTGGGTATTATAAAACAAGGTAATATGGCAGTGGAGTACTCATCCTCTTTTGGTGAAATAGAAAACAAAACATAAAATTTGGGTTCTATAAAAAAAAAGATCCATGGCAATCAACAAAAATGAAGAACAACATATTAGTATGAAATCAATTTCATGGAATATGAATTGACTGAATTTCTCAATAAAGAGAAAATATAATTCTAAATTAAAGTCTCTCTCTCTCTCTCTATATATATATATATATATATTTGTAAGAAACTTTTGTTAGATAAAGAAATTTAAAACTTAAAAAGTGACTGGGTGGACAAATATTATTTTCACTAGAATATAGGAAAAGCTGTAGTGTACCTATTTTGATTAATAATAACCACTCAAGTATATCCATAGAGTCTAATAATAGAGTCTTATCAACATACAGAAGGAAGAGTAGGAATAGGAAAAGCAACAGTTTGGTGAAAAGCGATAACATTGGGCTTTTATGATCCATTCAGAGATATAATGTGTTCATTGCAGAAATGAATAATTGTTTAAGTATATGTTTATTAACACAGTTTTTTAGAGTGACCTTAATTGTCTACAAAATCCAGAGTAAGATAAACATACTAGGATTTAGGGATGGATCATTGTAAGACCAGAATTTTAACAATCTTTTAATTGTAATAATCTCATTAATTATTAGAACTCAGTCTCACAAGTACAGAATATTCACATAATTCTAATGACCGTAGCATATGGTCTAGAATAAATTATTTGCTGGTCTCTAAAGAACTAATAACAGCAGTTTACATTGGGCATTAGTAGAACCATCATATATATCCAACCACAGTACTGTGATATGAAACTTTATCCATGATTGGCAACAAAAGAAATGTACTTTTGGAGGTTTAATGATGCAATATTGAAAATAAAGAATTGCATGTTTGATCCAGGAAGTGATTCACAATTGGAAAGACAACATAGAAGAAGATAAAGAAGTGAATGCAATATGGCATGCATTTAAAAACAACTGTTTGAAAGGTAGTAGCTGCTTAAGCATCTTGATGACATAAAACTAAGAAAGTATATACATAAGTTGAAAACTAAAGGAAAGGGAATGATATCATGAATATGAAATTACAAAAAAAGATAAAATTTAGGTATAAATTGGGCACAAAAACACTGGAAACAAATTTAAGAAAATATATTTAAAAGAGAACTTGCAGGTAAATATCTTGCTAACAGAATCAAACAATAGGAACACAACGTACAAATAATATCAATAATTGATAAACAAGGTATTGTACAATATGAACAAATCCTGATTGAGAACTGCTTCCTGAAATTCTATAATATAGTATGCACAACAGATTCAGAGATAACAATAAGAATATTATGAATTGAATCTGTAAATGTTACTGAACTATCTCATAAAATGCAGGATTCTGTAGGTAAAATAATAACAAAGACAGAAACTGAGGAGGCAAACACATTCACGCTAAAAGAGAAAAATAGGGTAATGATAAATTCACTGTTAAATGTCATTGCAAATTCCAAAGTGTGTTGTTAGACTATCTAGAACAATAATTTAATGGGATATGTAGATGACACAAAATCACAGCATTTCAATCTGCCATAATTACACTAACTCCAAAGCCAGGAAAGGTGGAAAATTGCAGACCTATATCAATACATTTTGTAATAAATATTTAATGCATATTTATCAATTTCTATTTCAAATACAGCTGTACATCAAACAGTTATGAAATGTATTTCAGATTAATATCATACATAAATCAGATATCAAAATAATTTAGAATATTAATAGAACAACTGTAACTAAGAACAATAAAAAGCTCTCTATATTTGCAACAATTCCTAAAGAGAAAAAAATAGCTATTAGATAGAGTCTAGTCAAACAAGACAGGGTATGAAAGAGTAAGAATGAATAAAACAAAATGAAACAGGAAATAAAAGAGAAGGTAGGTCATCCACCAAATATGTAAATAGAAAAGTGGGTAGTTCTCAAAGGGTGAAATCAAGTAGACGTCAATGATTATAACTTTCTAGTAAAATGTTAAATAGAATTATTACACTGATGCCAAAAGTGATAAATAATAAACAAACATGATTTATACCACAAAAAGTATTCAGTCAAGGATCCAAGAGGTTCAATATAATAGTGATTATAGTAATGTACAAACATTGGAGATGGTTGCCTTATCATTGGCCAGTTGCAAAGCTTTTGACATGGTCGACTGGAAATTTTAATTTTGTAATTGCATAAATGACATTTTCCAGATATATTTACTAATATGATACAATTGATTTATAATTCACCAATAAAATAACAAAATGATTTGTATTAGGTAGAGGAGTGTGAGGCAGAGATGCCCACTGTGACCAATTCTTTTGCATTGAGAACTGAGTACTTCTTACAAATATAGGAGAATAATATAAATGGGAAAAAAGGTGGAAAGTGACTTTTAAGGATATACAGTATTGATGGTTGCATGCTGCAGACCAGGACTAATCAAAGGGGCATTGGCAAGGTCCTACCAGTCCTTTGAGGAGAGTTCCCAGATCAGTCCCAGAAAATTAAGGCACTGTGAGAGAAGGACTTGCAGTGTCAGATCTGGAGGGTGCCTGGGCTATGTTATGTGAAACATATATGGGCCTATTAATATACAGTAAGTTCAAGGAAGCTGAATATAAATTCTTAGATTATACATGCTGCCCCAAACAATGAGCAAATTCAATGTAGAGGTGTCTCAATATGTGGCAGGCATTATGGGGCCATAGGAACATACATCCATTATTTTTGGAATGTCTGCAACTGAGGGTCTTCTGGACAGAGATGGCATGGGAAATCACCAGCACCCAGAAAGTCCAGGTCAAGGACGAACCCTAGTTGATGCTGATTGGGGTGGAGGCACAGGAAGAAGAGGAGTTGATTATTTACCTGAGAATCATGAGGGTTATGTTCCTGATGGCAAGAAAATGTGTTCAAAACATCTTTTAGACTTTAAAGTGGGACTGTGGTCAACATTTCTGGCATCAGTAAATTCAAATTTGGATCAGCATAGACCCAATTGGCCTCATGCCAAAATGAAATCTCTAAGATTACGTTGTTTAAAAGTTACAAGTAATTTTACAACCCTAAATTCACTGCCTGTTCAAAAACTAGTGTCAGTGATGTGCCTGTGGATGAATGAACTTCCCGGCACCTCTTGGCCACCAATTGTCTGGCCCAATTCAAAACTGACCTCAAACAACACCTAATAACACTTTCTATGTGCATCTGCCCCTAAGTCCAGCCACACCTGCTTGCTCTGCCCCACCCCAGCAAGCGCTAAGTAGGCCCTCAGGTACACCCTCCTCTGTCCCTTCTCACTTGTTGCCTAAGCAATCAGTTTGCAGCATGCTCCTTGGCACCCGCCGCCCCACCTTCCCCTCCTCCAACTCCCAGTCCTGGGAGTTTCCCTAACAGTCACTACTAGTGCAGGCTGCCTGACAATGCCCCTCACACCCCACTATTTATTCTAGCATGTCTTCTCTGCTCAGCCTCCCTCACCCCCATTTCTCCCTATACCATATCATCCTTCTTCCCACCTTTCACCTCCACCCAGTACCTACCTGTCTCTTATACCTCCTTTCTTTACCCCACTGCCAGCTGTCCCCATCCCTCTGAACTACTGACAAGGCACTTTGTGGCTGCTTATTCCCTCTCCACCCTCATAAATTGTTTTTCTTGTTATTTTAACATGTACCTATGTTTTGAGTTATTCTGTAAGTTCTGAATCCAAGCTGTATCACTCATTGTGATGTACCTTTGCTTTCTCCTATTGTACTTTGTTTTGCAACCTATGACATGGAACCTTTGTAAAAGAGCTTGCGCTCAAAGGTCTTTTCTAAATTACTAAATAAATAAATAAAAGTGAAGAGCTGCTGATGATGTCATCTCCTGGATTCACAGTCTAGCTCTCCCTATCAGCAAGTTTATAGGACATGTTTCTCCAAAGTTTAAAGTGATTTATGGAAGTTCCCAAATGCCTTTTTACATAGTATGTCATTGCCAGCCATGATTCAGATGTTGAAGCTGCAATTTGTTTTGTGAAAAAAAACTCTGTTATAGCCAGTTTTGTTGATGTTTTATCAGCACTTTGCTTCTGCCCACCCTCCAGTTTTCTCTGTGGCCAACCCCCAGAATGATGTCATGCAAAGGAGCTGTCAGCGTTTACATACAGCACCAAGGAATTCTGGGTAAATTATAAAGGTGATTAAAATGTTAGTTAATCAGAGGTGCAGTCCCTTATTTTGGTGGTGGTGACTGTACCTAATATGTTGATGTATATAACAAAGCATTGTGGGTACAAGAAGTTGTTTTCCAGTTCTTTACCGAGAGGTGTAGTCTCATATCTCTGTAGTGGCATCAACAATAAAAGCTCTCATATGATTATTTTCCAAACAAGGCATTGTGCATAAAATATCTGACTGGCAAAGAGTTCTTTACTGAGAGTGTAGTCTCGATGTCGGTAGTGTAAATGTCTGCAATACTAAGACTGACCAACAGAGGTCTCTGTTTCAAAACAGTGCTTATAAACTTTGTTTCCTGCATAACGTCACACTTGAAGGGGGTTGCAGCACTGAGAAAAAAAGGGGCAGGTTATGCAAATGAAGCAGAGCACAGAAATAAAACAGTTATTTAATGGGAAAAAGGCACTTTTGGCAGTTTGAATGATAGGAGATTGGATCACAACTCCTACAGGTTAATACAGTTTACTACTTCCATTTGCTATAGCCAAGCTTTCAATCTTCAAAAACTTTGTTCCTTGCAAGATGTAAGGGTTGGGGTTGCAGCACTGAGAAAAAAGGGCAGGCTATGCAAATGAAATGGAGCACAGAAATAAAAGATTCTTTTTTTCATGGAAAACAGTACTTTTTGGCAGTTTGAATGGCAGGAGGCTGATTCACAACTCCTGCAGGTTACTATGCCCATTTGCAATGGCAACCTTCCATATATCAGTTTAAACTTTGGAGAAACAGGTCCTACTGTATAAGCTTACTGACAAGGAGGACTAAACGGCTGACTAAACTCAGCAGTGTCAGTGGCTCAGTAGGTAGCACACTTGCCTCTGAGACTGGGAGATCAGAGGGCTGTGGGTTCAGTTCCACATCTGGCACTTGGGTTAATATCCCAGTACTGACACTAGTGCAGTATGAGAGGGTGCTGCACTTCTGAGGTGCCGTCTTTCGGATAAGACATTAAACCGAGGTCCCATCTGCCTGGATTGGTGGTAGTTCAGGTGGATGTTAAAGATCCATGGCACTTATCGAGAAAGAGTAGGAATTTCATTGGTGTCCTGGCCAAATTCCTTCATTCATTAAAAATGCCACCAATGGCTTAATCTGGTTCAAGGTCAGTTGGCATTCATCTGTATTCCCCTCTCCCCAGGTCATGCCTGAAAATAGGCAGGATGTGTCTAGTGCACTTACCTGGTCAACAAAACTAAATAAATAAACTGTGAGTTCAGGAGATGACATCAGCAGCAGCTCGTCACTGAAATTGGCTGTTTTGAACAGATAGTAAAATCAGGGTTACAAATAGCCCATAACTTTAAAACAAGTAATATAGAAACCTAATTTTGGTATAGGGATTTATTGGGGGTATGCTTATTCTAATTCTGCAATGTAGCACTTTTGGCCAGAGTCCATCTTTAAAATGAAATGCACATCCCTGACAATTTCAGAATGAAATTAATTGTAATGTTGTAAATGTCCATATCCATATACATAGAGGTGTTGTATGTGTGTTGCAAAAGAAAATATTTTAATAAAATAAGTTTAAAAAGAATTGCAGCAACAAAGAGAACAATGGAGACAAGACCAGCAGTAAGGTAAGGCAAAAGGGATAGGCTTGTAACTAAAGGGGTGGGGAAGAGGCTCAGGACTTGGCAAGTTAGGACTGCCTGGTAGGAATAAGGGTTAAGGCTTTTAAATGTGGAGTCTTAAATGAATGTCTCATTATGGAGAATATGTAATGTTTTGAAAAGTTTTGGGGTGTCTAATTGTTATGTGTTATAGGCTACTGGCCCATCTCACCTCTTTATATTGTTAATATATACAGAACTAAGTCTGTGATAGTGGAGGACTATGGACCAGTGTAAACTAGCCAGCATGCTATGCAAGTTATGCTGCCTTCCCATATTAAATCCAGAAAACATTAGGTAGAACAGAGCCACCAACAGGAAAAATTGATAAACACATTATTACAACCATACCATGAACCCTAAGTAGCATAACTAGCATAGCATTCCTCTGTGCCACCTAGTGCCTACACCATGTTAGTTTTACGCTGCTCCGTAGTTCACCAACACCCAGAATTCCTTCCTATCTTCCTCTTATCTTTTTTGTGCCTCCATTTTTCTCCTCCTCACCCCATATTCTTGCCTTTGTTTCTTCCCCCAACTCCACTTTTAGAAACATAGAACATAGAATTTGATGACAGATAAGGACCGCTTGGCCTACTTATTCTGCCCATTTCCCTACCTAACGGATAAGCTGTAGATCCTAGCTGACCAACAGCCTACTTCCTCCTACCCCCACTAGAATTGCCTTATGTCTGTCCCATGCATTCTTGAATTCCCCACTGTTTTTGCTTTTCCCTGTACTGTGTAATGAAGCCAAGAGGTGTTGGCATGAAATTGTACCAGTAATATAAATGTGTATGGGAGGCCAGGGGATGGAAAAAGCGGGACTATTTTATTGCAGTGGAGATGGGATGTCTCATAAAGTGGAGAATGAGACTATTATAGTGAAGTGGTAGTGCCACTATAGTTAGGGTTAAGTAGGCTGTTTAACATTAAACCTCTAACTTTGCACCTTAATAGCTTCACTACTGTTCAGGCAGAACTGCACCAAATTCTGCACACACACAGTCTGGGATGCAAGGGCTCTTGATTTTCCAAGTTTAGTTCGGTTGGATATGCAGATTCTGAGATCCAGATAGTGCGCATTTTAGGAAAAATTTGTTTTTGCCCTGTTTTTTGTCATCACCTACAACCCAGACAGTTTGAATTTTGGTCTGAAATATTCAAGGTAGAAAGGATGTGCCCTGGAATGATGCCTTTTGTTGGTCTGGTGACAAAATAGTAATCTGTTCCAAAGTTATAAGGGTTTAAATTTTGGTTCTGAGCATGCTCAGTAGGGTCTTTGGATAGATGTTTGATACTAAAGAAGATTTGGCCATACAAAAGTGGATTTCTCTTTCATATCGGGGTAATTCTCTTTCAAGAGAGAAAATTCTTCTATCCTATGGTGGCCAACCTGTTTCTGTTTTGTTTTGTTTTCAAAAAACTTTTTAAAGACCCATAAAAATTATGTCTTGCACATGCAACAACACAGTTATATTGCTATACGGGAACCGTTTAGATTAAGTTTGCACTTAGTTTTTTAAAACAACCCAGAAATTTGTTTTAAAACATTTTAAAAACCTCTTTCATTAGAAGATTTTCTTTTTCATATGGCCCACGAAAGAGGAATAGGGCCATGCAAAAGAGGAATATGGTTATAGGAAAGAACATTTTGGACTTATTTTTTTCCTGAATCTTCTTTCATATGAAGGCATCTTCTTTCATGAGCTCATGAAAATCTCACAGAAGTGGAACCCTTCATATGAAATACTAACAAACCAAAAAGATTAGAGCTCTGTGAAAATCTTCTCTGGTGGTGCTCACCTATTGGGACCCAGGCTAGGTTCCACATAATAAACAATAAAGCCTTTTATGTATAAACACAAAATAAAAGGGAGCACAAGGGTGGTTTGTCTAATAAGTACAAAATAAACTGCAGTCACTAACTGCATTTAAAACTGATTTATTTTTATGTAACATACTGTGATGTATCAAGACAAAAACTACACTATACCACCAGCCAGCCACCACAAAAACCCCAGCACTTTGCCTGAGATTCCTCAGGGGCATGGAATTGGTCTTATTTTTTTCATATTTTTCTTGCATGTGAACCAATCCTCTTTTGTGAGCTCATAAAAATCTCATGAAGGAATATTAGTTCATACAAAGAAGAAGAATTTGGACTTAGTGTTTTTGCATATTGCAAATTTCAAAAGGCATAACTCCATCAGTATTTGCAGTTAAGGGACAATCTGTATATCAAAAAGGTTTCAATGAGTACTACAAGGCTAACACGTAATACCTCCCAAAAATCACAGGTGCACAGCACCCAAAATTATCTCCCAAAGTCACCATGGTGTCAAATCCACAATTAAAGTTCGATAATCAGAAATAAGCAACAAAGGTGTATCTCCTCTCAGACTTCAACTGTAGCAGGCTTCAGACAAAACTGACAAAAAGTACATAGTTTTACCCACACAAAAAAACACAAAACACATTTTCCCCATATACAATGAACCGCCAGAGGTTAACAAGCACACTTTATATTTTCTTGAAGTAGAACCCAACAGAAAACAGTTACATTGAAGAAGATAAACTGCTTTCCTGGAGCACTTCTGCGGCCAGATGGATGTGTACGCATGGGTCCCTGAATGAGAATACGTTTCTATTATCTCAAAAAGAAAGAACTTCTTTGCAAAAACTTTGCTAATGCACCAGTTAGGGTTCAGATTAAACTAACAAAAGCAGGAAAATGTGATATTAGGGTTTTCAACCTAACTCCCCAAGCAGCAAAGAAAAAAACATTTCAGTTTTGGCTGTCCTGTGTCTTGGTGAGTCAGGGTGGGGTCTTCTGTGATTCTCTCTGTAATGCTCACCCCATTCTGATATAGTATTCAACGTACAGAACTTTAACAACCTGTAGGCCCTGCTTGAAGAAAACAGATCACATCTGAACGTATTTGCTGTGGACATAGTGTGAGCATTAGGGTTGAAAACCCCAAGGAAGACCCCACCCCTGATTCAATAAGACTCAGGACAGCCAAAACTGAAATGTTTTCATTTGCTGCCTGGGGGTGGGGGGGAGTTAGGTAGAAAACCCTAATACCACATTTCTTTACTTTTATTTTAGTTTAATCTGAACTTTAATCTGAACCCAAACTGGTGCACTAATGAAGTGTGTTGCAAAGAATTATATAAAAGGTGTCAGGGCAGCCAGGGCAATGGAATTCTCAAATAATCATGGAAAACTGCTCCTGGTCTGGACTTGGCTTCTGTAAAACTCACTGGAATTAGAAAAGCCAGCACCATCCCCAAAGCAGTATTTCCATTTATGAGAACAATAAAATACAGCACCTTAAGAAACTGATATAGGCAAGGTTCTTCACCCAGGTTGGACTCAGTCACACACACAGACTAGTTTTTCATTTTCGTACACAAAGCTGCTTTCTCGAGAGGAGACTGTTGAGAAATCACCTTTTGAGTCCATACTCGATGGTGCTTCTACTGGTTTCTTTAAAAGGTGCTGTATTTTTACCTTTTCTTGTAATAAAAATGTTGAACTGACTGAATCTTGGTGCTGCTTTATATGTGTCATTAGGGCTGCCAACTTTTCTGGTTCAGGTGGTGTTGGAATTGCCAAGCTGAGCCTGAGCTGGGATAAAAGATTTTTCTTGGAGAATGAAATGGAGATTGGAGATATTTAAGGAGCACCTCGCTTGGTGCTGACAGTCATTAACAGGGAGCTCCATTACCTCATTGGGAGCTCCTCCCCAATGTTTGCCACATTTTAAGATCACCCCAAAGGAAGGAAGGGATCATAATTTGTCCCCAAGGGGTGGCTGCATGATCCCTTTCACTTCCTGACTCTCTGATCTGCCCCATGCTCTGACATATTGTGCGTCTTTATAGGTTGAGCAGGGGTGCACCCATTCGCTAAGATGATTTTCCCATTTTTAAAATCAGGATATGGTACCAATTGATGCTAGGGTTCAACTACAAGTCTCTTGTTAGTTGAATCCTAACTTCAGTTAATACCAACTCCCAATTAAAATTGAAAAATCACCTTAGAAAAATCACTCATTCAAGTGAATGGGTGCACCCTGCACTCGACCTCTAAAATGCATACAAAGCATCAGAGAGCAATGGCGGATCAGTGAGTCAGGAAGTGGAAGAGTCTTATATATCCCTTCCTTCCTTTGAGGTTATTTACAGCATTTGGCAAACATCATGGTGGACTGTAATGTTAGTCGGTTCATTGACAGTTCAGTTGGCGGCCATCTGTGGAGGTGTGAGGTGGGCTGTACTGAGTCGCGGGCCCAGAATAATGATAGTAGTGCTGGCACCTTTGGAGTTGGGGAGGGCATAGAAACAAATTAGTTTTGTTACTGGCAATGTCGGGGTTCGGGAAGGGGTCTTGTATTATTAAACTCGCCAACAGCAGGGGATCGGAAGGAGCTTGGAATTTACTTTGCACAGTGGCAACATCGGGATTGGGAAGGGGGCTGTCGTATTAATATTTACTTTTCACAGTGGCAACATTGGGGAAGAGGGCATGTGAATTTACTTTCATGTTGTCAACATGGGGATCGGAAGAGACTTGTAGTTAATATTTACTTTTCATGGTGGCAACACTGGGGATCGGAAGGGCACTTGTAGAATTAACATTTACTTTTCACAGTGGCAACATTGGGGATCGGGAAGGGGCTTATGGAATGAATATTTACTATTAACGGCTGCAACAGTGGGACAGAGGACTGCAGTACATTGTCACAAACAGGCAACTCACCCGGCGAGAATATTCTAAGTACCGCTAGACCAGCCCTGGCTGGTCTAAGGAATAGAAATTTATCCTCTGGATGAGTTTACAGAATCCCATTTAGGGGGATGTGGCAGCTTGTGTCTGCCACATGCCCCTAGCTTATGCTCGTAGCCTTTTAGGTGCACGGTGGTGCAAGCTCCTTTAGGGCAGGCAGCCTGCAGTTGACACAGGCTGCCTTTGAGATAGCTCAGGGGCAGTGTTTGATGCAGGTGCCACTTGCCTAGTTATGTTTGGTGCAGGCACCTTGTGTCAAACTCAGGGCTTTGAGAATCAGGCCCTGTGTCTTGGAGATATTTAAAAATATGTACAGCTAAGTGTGTGTGTGTGTGTGTGTGTGTGTGTGTGTGTGCATAAGCTTGGCCTGGGCAGGGCTCTTTTTAGAGAATGGAATGTATGTCTTATTCTGTGGAGAAAAACAAATATGTACTGGACTGGATCTCATGGTGAGTGCACTATGCAAGGAGAAGTTATTTTGAGAAGCCTGAACTGCATTGTTCATGTCACGCTTCTCAAGATGGCTGCTGGGATTTTGCAATTGATTTCAGTGGGTCTGGGCCCAGCCAAGCCCTGAAGTCATATTATTTGTTTACTCACTACCACCAATGCAACTGTAAACTTACTTTCAGTTGTTTAGCCTTGGGTCCCGTTTTTCTGCACTGCTGTTTTATTTTTAAAACTAAAGTGTCATGCTAGAAGACTCGCAAGAATGCATAGCAAAAACACCACTAGACAGTTTTTAGAAAGTTTTTATTGCTTGTAACCCTTTGCTCTCTGACTTGCTGGTATGTTCAGCAGCGTCTTTCACTGCAACCTCCATTTCTTTTTGATCTCAACAATGAGAGTTTGGTACAGATGGAGTGCATCATATTCCAAGGGGACATAATTTGCAGATGTTGTGGGATTTGTGTTGTGTTCTGGTGGTCTTGGGGGATCATGGTGCTGTGTCTGTGTTGTATTTTAGTGGGAGGCAATCATGGGTGTTTCCATCTATGATCTTTCTCTCTTTCATTCATACATACATCCGAGTCGATCCTTCATAGTAAAGAATTCAACAAATCATATGGGAATCAGGATGAACAACTAAGCAATGTGGATTGTGGAGGAAACTAAAGTGGAGGTTTCAATTTATAGAAAGAAGATCTGGTTCAGTACTTGAAATGAAAAGGAGAAATTATTTTGCTATGGCTCCTTTTCATTTCAAATGCTGAAACTCACTTTTTTCACTAACTACAACCCCCTTAGCTTGCTGAAACCTCCCTCCTGCTACAGCCTTTAGCCCCACCAAATTCCTCTGTAACCCCCTCCATGCCCCCATCTTGGGCATAAACTTCTTCATGGATGGTCCGGGGCAATAAAGGAGGACACCTCAAGGATTAACATCTGAGACCAGTGCACTTCCAATAAGGCAGGGAAAGTTGACTCTACCTTTCTGGCATCTTCAGTACCCATGCACTCTCACCTTCACCTCATATTCTGGTTTCTTTTTCACCCCAAAGGCTGCACACTGGATCAGGGACTCCACATTGAACCTCCTCTGCTGGAGCTCTCCCTGAGCCAGCTCGGGCCCGCCAGGCAGGATGAAACTTTAGCTGGAATGCAACTCATAAAAATTAATCTGACTGAACATAAAGGGAAAAGAAGGATTTCATTTCATTTGCGTCTCCCTCTCAGTTTAAATAAGGCACTGCACTACTATTTCCTCCCAAAACTGGCTTCTTTATTTTGCTCCTTCACCACCAAAGATTCCCAGCAATGCAGGGTCAGATATTTCATTTTAAATGAATAAAGCAGCTCCACGGGCTAATTAACTTTTACACACTGGCTAGACATTTTAAGGAAGCAGAAACAATGAATATTAAAGCTGTTGCAAGCAAGGATTTTCCTCTCTCTACCTCGGATGCTTTACCAAGACCTCTTTACCTCAGATCCCTGCAATCTCCTGGATTCTCTAGGTCTGGTAAGCCAAACCTTTTTTTTCCTTACCCAGATTACCCACTCTTTACTGCCATTGGTCGTTCCCCAAAACTCTGACACAGAAAGCGAGCTGCCTCCACCACCTGGACCCCTAGGCACTAGCCCATGCCACAGAGGAATACCAGGATTTTCCTGATGACCCAGGCCCCATAACCCACAACTTGACACTGTATCTGTGCTACTAGCACCTGCCAAACTTCACTTGGCTTACTCTCTCCTCAGCCCCACTTGGCACTGTACCTGTGCTACTTCAGCACCTGACAAATTTCCACCGGTTCAGCCTTTCCTCAGCCCCACTGATGCGGCAGCCCCAAAACCCAGCCCTGCTCCAGTAATAACGGCCCCATGCTACGGGCTGTACTACCTTCTATTGATGGCCCAAACGCTCCAGTTTCTGCTGTTCATCTTCCTTGGGGGATCCCAGTCAGGCCCACATCCCATTTACACCTCCTGGGTTTGTGTTAAGCTCCAGCATGAGGCTGCCCTCCAAAGTCAGGGCACAGCCTGTGACCTGCCTGGACCTCAATGTACTGGCACCCCAGGGCCTGCCCTCCAAGCAGGCCCCATATTCTGGGTGAAAGGCCCCGGCTCCCTCTACCCCAGGCCACACTGCCACACTGGGTATGAGGGATCCACTTCCACCAGCTTCCCTTCTGTGGGGCTCTGCCACTGCCCCCACAACTCTGGTGACCTGAGATACACCTGCAGGGGTCTCTGGGGCTCCTACCTCTTCCTGGCCTACAAGCCACCTACACTCCCTGCCTCCAAATGATGCAGGACCTGGCTAGACATTCTTCCCCACTGAGCTCCATACCCCCTCCTCATTGACCACGGCACTGCCCAAAGCCATCCTGACTTTACTTTGGGGTCCCTACTGGCCCTTCCGGACCACCAAGATCCCTCACTTGCTCACCTTGCTCTGCTCCCTATTCTGCACTTCCAGCCACCTCCTCCAGCCTCGGGCCTAATGCCCGGCTGGAAAGCCCACATACTTTCTGTCTGCTCCTTACATACTCCCTAAAACCTGGTCTCTGCTGCCACCTAGAGGTGTCCAGCAGCCAGTTTTTTCCCAGAGCACTAAACCATTCCCTTGCTCTGGGGGTAGGAGGGAAAGGGATGCCTAAATGGGAATATAAGCCCTCTTTTAAGGGGCTTACCTCTTCCCCAACCAGAAATCATTCTGTCCTGGGAATGACGGCAAGGGTCCAGTGATGGACTTCTCCCATCATACTGGGTATGCACACTCCCCAGCCTTCTAGCAATAGACACACCCATGCCTAGCCACAGGCACCACCCAACCTACCTTCCTAGCCCAATAAATTTCTAAAACTCTAAACCTACCTGCAACAGGAGATAAACTAAATGGTTAGCAAACAACCTTCATTATTTCTGTAACAACAATTTCTACCATGTCTCATAATAATTAAATATTTCAATATTAAGCATCTGCAAACAACAGTAATAAGGTAGATACAGTTTAGACTATCCCCAAATGCCTTCCACAAATTTTAAAACAAGTTTCACTGTATACAGTCTCCACACACACACACACACACACACACACACTCACCAGTCTCTCAAACATGTTTTATCATGATCATATCAACATTATAATTTTAAATTTAAGAGCTTTGATTTGTAAGAAAATAACTGTATACAGTCACCATAAATCGGCTCCATAGAGCAACTGTCCTGGCGCAGTTCATAAGTCCCAAACCAGAAGGCCTAGGTTGCAGGCCCCCACCTGAGAGAAATAATACTCTGGGTCTGGCTTGGTGGTCACATCTCCAAAGGAATCCCAGTCCAGAAGATAATATTTGGTCTGAGTCCCAGCTAAGTCCTGGACCAAAGCAAAATGCATGAACAACGTTAAGTCAGACCAAGTCCCTGTGCGACACATCGACCATGCCTGCTGGAACAACTGTTGAGATGGGGCACCTCCTCCACCTGGACGATTCTTTAAGCATTCCACCTGCTCCTTAAGGATCCAGTCCTCCTGCATCTCCTCAATAATGTCCCAAATCCATTCTAACACATAAGGATAGTTCAGATGAGGATATTCTACCTGTAGCCTCCTGTAGACCAACCTTTCAGCCTCACTCCATTCTGGCAGGTCCCTCACGCTGGTCCTCCTGGCTGGTCCCATGTGTAGCTATAGCTCTCATTTATACTTCACATTCTATGGGTCACTGGGGTTCAACCATCCATCTGGGTCAGAGGGGCTTGGCCCAGACCGGGAGCTGTGGGGTGGTATCTGCAAAGGTGATAACCGGGTGATGGTAAGGCCTAGGATGGCACTTACCACCATATAGTCCTGGAACTGAAAAGTGCTGCCCACATATTTCTCTTCATTCTGCTCCTCTCCTTTTGACCAACATGCTCCCTCTGGCTGATGCTGATGCAGGACCAGGCTTGGAGCAACTCCTATAGGCTGCTTCTTACTTCCGAGCTACCAAACAAGCTCTGACTTGCTCAACAGGGCCTGTAGGCTACTGCCAGCAGGGGCTGTGGTGAGTGTCCCCAGACCCTGGAGGATCCCTGACTGGTTGTCTGAGGCCCTGCCTCTCCCTCTGCCACTGGTATAGCTGGTAGCTGGTGGTGGGGTGAGGGCAGATGGCTGTGCTCCCATCACCTTTTTCTGGTACTCCTGCACCTCCTCCTCCTCCTCTACAGCCTCCACAGTTACATCTGGGGATTCGCTTCCAGGTCTCATCCACCTGGGCATGGGTGCTTTCTCCCAGGGACAGTCTCTCAAACCCTTCTGAATCCCCGCTGCCTGGTGACCACGGTACAAAAGAGCTGGCGGTGTACTGGGAGCAAACATCCCCAGATTCGGAACTGGCAGCATGCATATACAATATGGGCATATAGGCAACCTGGCAACTCATTCCCCCTAAACCCACTCCTCACACAGGATTCATTTTCTTTGCCTTTTCCCCAGCTTTCCAGAGTCAGGAGAGCAGTGAAACTGGAACCATAGCCAGGGGTTCCTCTTGGGGGTCACTTTGGGTCTGTCTGCATTTCCCCTGCCACAGCGTGCCTGCCAATCCATGGTGGAAGCCTGCGTTCAGTCTCTCTCCCTCCAGTTCTCACAACTAACAGATGGCTCAAATGTTCATTTGCTTTAAATATGGGCAGCCCAGTTCACTTGCCTATTGTGGATGTGCTTAGGAAAAGTAGTCTCTTTCTCTTTGACTGGCGTTGCTAGCTTCTCCTGCTGCTGTGGCTCACCTTACTCTGTCAGCTCCACTCTCTCTGGTCTCCTAAGATGGCACCTGTTTGCAGCTGCTGTAGCTCCTTTTCAGCCATCCTCCAATGGAACCCTGCCGAGGATCACGTGGCCAGTGAGTCATGCATGCACATCCACACTAGCAGGCGAGGCCTATTCCTGCTCCAGGCCTACTCTCTCAGCTATTCTTACTGTGCAGCAGGGTCCAGCCAGGCCAGGAAGCCTAGCAATCGCCAGACCTGAGACTCGGGATCCGGCAGCGTTTCCAGGAGTTCAGGGAACATCCCAGACAAGCTCCCACAATGTAACCCCCCTCCATGCTGCCATCTAGTGGCATAAACTTGTTCATAGATGGTCCGTGGCAGTAAAGGAGGGCACCCTCAAGCGTAACAATATGAGACCAGTGCACTTCAAATAGGACAGGAACGTTGAATCCTACCTTTCTGGCATTCAGTACCCATGCATTCTCACCTTCACCCTCATATTCTGGTTTCTTTTTTTCACTCTGAAGGCTGCACACCAGACCAGGGACTCCATGTTGAACCTCCACTGTCACTGGAGCTCCCCACTGAGCCCCTGGGCCCATAAGGCAGGATGAAACTTCAGCTGGAATGCAACTCATGAGAAATTAATCTGACTGAACATAAAGGAAAAGAAGGATTTCATTTCATTTGCTTCCCCTCTCAGTTTAAATAAGGCATTGCACTACTATTTCCTCCCAAAACTGGCTTCTTTATTTTGCTCCTTCACATAATGAGTCCCAGCAATGCAGGGGTCAGACACTTCATTTTAAATGAATAAAAGCAGCTCCATGGGGCTAATTAACTTTTACACACTGGCTAGACATTTTAAGGGAGCAGAAGCATTGAACATTAAAGCAGTCACAAGCAAGGATTTTTCCCTCTCTACCTCGGATGCTTTACCAGGATCTCTTAACTCAGATCCTTGCAATCTCCAGCTTCTCTGGATCTGGTAAGCCAAGCCTTATTCTTCCCTTACCGGATTACCCAATTTTCACTGGCATTGGTCATCCCAGAACTCCTGACAAGTTAAAGCGAGCTGCCTCCCCACCTGGACCCCTTGGCACTGGCCCATGCACGGAATACCAGGATTCTTCCTGACAACCCAGGCCCCATAACCCACAGCTTGCCACTGTACCTGTGCTACTTCAGCACCTGCCAAACTTCACTCGGCTCAGCCTCTCCTCGGCCCCACTGGTGGCGCCCCAAACCCAATCCTGCTCCAGTAATACCAGCCCCATGCTATGGGCTATACTGCCTCTATTGATGGATCCCAAATGTTATGGTTTCTGCTGTTCATCTTCCTCAAGGGGTCTCAGCCAGGCCCATCCCCTTGCACCTTCTGGGCTTGCGTAAGCTCCAGCATGAGGGCTGCCCTCTAAGGTTTGCCACACGGCATGTGACCTGGCGGACCTCAATGTACTGGTGTCCCAGGACCTGCCCCTCCAATCAGACCCGATATTCTGGGTGAAAGCCCCCAGCTCCCTCTAGCCCCAGGCCGCCCTAATCACACCGAGTACAAGGAGCCACTGCCACCAGCTTTCCTCCTGTGGGGGCCCTGCCACTGCCCTACAGTCCTGGCAACCTGGGATACACTACCAGGGGTCTCTAGGCTCCTAATGCTTCCTGGCCCACAAGCCACCTACACTCCCTGCCCCAAATGATGCAGGACATGACTACACATTCTTCTCCCACAGAGCTCCATATCCCACTCCTCATTGACCACGGTGCGGCCCAAAACCATCCTGACTTTACTTTGGGGTGGTCCCATTGTCCCTCTGGACGCGGCTCCCTCACTTGCTCACCTTACTCTACTCCCTACTCTGCACTTGCACCCCCTCCAGCCCTGGGCCTAATGCCTGGGCTGGAAAGGACCAATACTTCCTGTCTGCTCCCTTATATACCTAAAACCTGCTCTCTGCTGCCACCTTAAGGCATCCAGCAGCAATTTCCCCAGAGCACTAACCCATTCCCTAGCTAGAAGTAGGAGAAGTGATACCTAAAATGGGACTATAAGCCCCTCTTTTAAAGGGACTTACACCTCATTTGTTAATTTTCTAATATGTTGTGCTGTATTACTTCTTATAAAGGACTGAAGAGAGTGATATGGTTGTAAAATATATAGCATCCTGCTACCAACTTCAAAATGCAACATAGATGTATTAAAGTGCATTGTAGTATGTTTATGTCTAATCAATAGTTTAATGAATAAATGTCACCAATACAAATATATCTTGTCATTCCAATAAAGTTATAAGAAGGATGACAAACAACAAGTTTAATGCCGTATTGGTCCTAGTAAGAACAAATCCAGAACAAATGCTTTGATACCTTTTATTGGACCAACATGGATGTTACAAAAGAACAAAGAGCTTTAGTTTTCAGACCAAGTCCTTCTTCAGAACCCTGATGAGAGTCATTTAGAAAATCCCATATTATTAACACTTAGAACATGCAGAAAAACAGAAATCATTTTCATTGGTAAGCGGACCTTCAGAAATAAAGTGACAGTGGACAGCTTGAATATCTAAAAGTGATTTCAGCTGAACCAAACTTAAAGGTCAAAGGTTATTTAAAGATAACAGCAGGCAGAGAGTTACCATGTATCAGTCTAATGGATAAAAAACCTTAAAATTCTCTGCTCACTAAGTTACATGACGAGTGAAGGAAAACTCCTGAAGACACATATTTCACAAGTGAGGCCACAGTACATCACTCTGCTCAATATAGAACCTTTGATAATGAGATGACACTCGAGAAAACAACTGCATGCTAAAATGTAACATATAACCAAGTAAAAATAATAAAATGAGCCCAAAGTACAACATCAGAAACTATCTTTACATAGCATATAGAATGATGAAAGTGATGTTTACCCAAAGTGAGTAAGTGTATCACACTGATGAAAGTACAACTGGCTGGAGATGTATTCCTCAACGATACTCTCAACAAACTATTATGTTAAGACTTTGTTGTAATAAGATTTTATACATGATAATATCAATTGCCAGTGTAGGTAACAAGATTTTATACATGATGATATCAATTGTCAGTGTAAGTGCCAGATTAAAAGAAATGCTAGTCAGGGACCCCAAGAAATTGAGACAATGCAGCCTGATATGTACAGATTTCAAGAAGCTGTCAGTGTATCATCAAAATAATACATATATAGAAATAGTCCAAGGACTCTAAACAAACATTCTTAGAATTCCCCGGGAATGTAACTACTTAAAATGAAACATATGTACATGAATCCTAATAACCGTCAATTGAACCCATCACTACAATAGTTACCAGAAAAGAATGACACCTGTCATGAAGCCCCAAGTAAATGAGGCAAGTCTCCTAATAACTACAGCGTGTAAAAACATTACATAGAGAATAATGGATATGGAAGTGTGTGTTATGAATATTTTTCACACCTGAGGTGTGTGATGACCCATAAACCTCGAGGCGAAGCTCGAGAGGTTTTAATAATCATCACACACAGTAAAATAATCCTACATTTTCCTTATCTTTTATTTATATAATTACTGGTGCATGGACTTTGTGTAGAAGTACTTAGGCGGGAGAGAGAGAGCGGCAGCGGTGTTCGTTTTGATAAATGACATGCTCCCAAATCCACAAAGAAAAGTGCCTTGTATAAAAAAAATTGTACCTGTGGGTGCTCAGCTAATTTTTATCTCAGTTTTGAAAAACAGAGCCGGCAGTGTAGACTGAGGGAGGCGAGTGACTCAAAGCTTCAGAGGCGAGATTCAAGCATGAGCAGGTGTTGCTATAGCAGCTCATTCACGCTTGAATCTCACCTTCTGAAGCCATGACCCTAAGCTCTCATCGATCTATCGACGCTCTGTTTTCAAAACTGAACAAATAGCTGACACTCAAACTGAGCCACTAGCCTCTCTCTTTGAGATTTGGGGCATGTAATCAAGCCGAACACCACTTTCCGAAACGCTGCTGTGTTGAAGAAAAGTGAAAGTGATCGTCCATGGGCAGTGTAAGTGAGCAGTGACTCAGAGCTACTCAAACGCCGTAATAACCCGATTTCAGGTTATTACGCTTTTGAAGGGTATCTGAAATCAGGTTGATAAAGGGGTCACCAGTAATTATAATATATACTCAAACTACAGAACTAGCAGAAGAAGTAAATATCCACTATAATATGAGTCCAGAGTCCTAGCCACAATGACAACATAATGTCATGTACCTGACCATAAGTTTACCTCAATGTCTCCACAATATTCACATCCACTATACCCACATAACCACCATCTCAAATACCCATATTACAAATTCAACGTGCCACACTTCTACCCCATAACACACACAGAGACATACCCACACACCCATGCACATTCACACAATACTAATGTGAGAGGCCAACCTGTAGATAACCAGTTAAGAGGATTGTATAGAGTCAAAGTCCAAGGCTCACTGAAAACCTAAAATATGCATGTCCATCCTTTGACGTAAGGTCCATGTAAGTTTACATATAATGTGTCATATATCCAACATTAATGTTCAAGCCATCTTGCACCATATTAAGAAGTAAATAAGTCTGATCTCACAAGCACGTCTCTTTGTGTACTGTTGAAATGTCCTTTCAGGACCATCACAGACATATCTGAGATTGAGTGGTCCTCCTGAGAGAAGTGATGGTGGACTTTGACTCTTATACAGTCCTCTAAACTGGTTATCTACAGGTTGGCCTCCACATTAGTAGTGTGTGAATGTGTGTGGGTATGTCTATGCGTAGATTTATGACTGTTTGTGTGTGTTGTGAGGGTAGAAGAAGTGTGACGTTGAATTTGTAATATGGGTATTTGAGATGGTGGTTATGTGGGTATAGTGGATGTGAATATTGTGGGACACTGAGGTAAACTTATGGTCAGGTACATGACATTATGTTATTGTGCTAGGACTCTGGACTCATATTATAGTGGATATTTACTTCCTTCTGCTAGTTCTGTAATTTGGGTACATATTGTAATGTTTTACGCTGTAGTTATTAGGACACGTCTCATTTACTTGGGGTTCATGACAGGTGTCATTCTTTTTGGTAACTATTGTAGTGATGGTGCAATTGACGGTTAGGATTCATGTACATATGTTTCATTTGGTAGTTACATTCTCTGGGGTAATTCCTAAGAATTTTTGTTTAGATTCCTTGACTGTTTCTATATATGTATTATTTCGACTATACACTGACAACTTTGAAATCTGTACATATCAGGCTGCATAGTCTCAATTTCTTGGGGTCCCTGACTAGCATTTTTTTTATCTGGTACTTACACTGACAATTGATATTATCATGTATAAAATCTTGTTACAACAAAGTCTTAACGTAATAGTTTGTTGAGGTATGTTGGGAATATATCTTCAGCCAGTTATACTTTTATCAGTGTGCTACACATACTCACTTTGGGTAAACATCACTTTCTTCATTCTATATGCCATGTAAAGATAGTTTCTGATGCTGTAATTTGGGGCTCATTTTCTATTATTTTTAATTGGTTATATGTTACATTTTAGTATGCAGTTGTTTTCTCGAGGGTCATCCACTATCAAAGGTTCTATTCTGAGCAGGGTGATGTACTATGGCCTCATTTGAAATATGTGTCTTCGGAAGGTTTGCTTCACTTGACATGTAATTTAGTGAGCAGAGAATCTTAAGGTTTTTTTTATCCATTAGACTGATACATGGCAACTCTCTGCCTGCTGTTATCTTTAAACAACCTTTGACCTTTAAGTTTGGTTCAGCTGAAATCACTATTTAGATACTCAGGCTCTCCAGTGTCATCTTAACTATTTCTGAAGGCCTGTTTTAGCCAATAAAATGATTTCTGTTTTTTCTGCATGTTCTAAGTGTTAATAATATGGGATTTTCTAAATAACTCTCAATAGGCTTCTGAAGAAGGACTTGTTGGTCTGAAAGCTAAAACTGTTTGTTCTTTTGTAACATCCTTGTTGGTCCAATAAAGGTATCAAAGCATTTGTTCTGGATAAGAAGGAGTGAGAGAGACACCAATGACCACCATTATGACTGTCAGTATTCTCAGCGATATTTGAACACTGAGAACCAGGGTACCGCTGCACTCCTGGTACAGAATACACATGTCCAAACATACAAAGACTGTGGCGCTACTGTCACTTTTATTAAGTGCTCATATAAAAAATAACTCGCAGAAATCTACATACAGTATGAACAGTATTGTCATATGCCATGATACGTTGATTTCTGCAAATTATTTTTATATGTGGGCACTTAATAAAAGTGACAGTAGCACCAAAGTCTCAGTGTGGACGTGTGTATTCTGTTCCAGGAGTGCAGTGTACCTGGTTCTCTGTTAGATTTGTCCGAGTAGCCTCCCCATCCAGCTGCACCCTCCAGGCATAACTGAAGCACGGCCGCAACAAAGGAGACATTGTATTTGAACTCTGTTGTTATTTCTCGACTAAGATGAGCTACTATACGCAGTGTTAACGTTACCGCCAAATCACATTTTATTTATCTCTGGATTTTGTATTTTATGGGTTTTGAATTGCCAAATTGTGATGCTCTGTGTGTGGCAGCTGTGTGTGTGTCTAACTAAACTGAATGTTTGGGTTTGGCTACAGACTTAGGGATTTTACTACAAAATTATATTAGCAATTCACCAAAAACAACAATTTTTAAAATTCCAGATTATACCCTGTATGCAGCACCTACCCTCACTTCATGGAACTTTGGGTGTTTAAATGCTGCTGAGATTACCTTTTAATTTTAAAAGCCAAACAAAATGATAAAGTACATTTTAAAGGCAGGCGAAGAACATTTTACATGACAAGAGGAAAAGGGCAATTTAAATCAGAATAAAAGGTACAGGATCACAATTTTCACCATAGTGAGCTTCAAGACATGCTGCTTCACATAACTTGTTGAGGGAGGGCCACAGAGTGAGAACTGTGGAATTCAAACCTGCACCCATGCACTCGTTCTCCTACTGGTTCTCACCCAGCTCTCCTCCTCCTCCAACTCCTCCTTCTTCTTCACCCTTCCAGTCTGGCTTAAGGAAGTCCCACTCACTCCACATTCACCTTCCTCCCCAGTTCAGTGACTCCATCCTTTTTGGTATGGAGGCTGGGGCTAATTCATCTACCATCTCTGTCGACTTGGCCAAAGCCTTCAGCACTGTTGAACATCCTCCTGGACAAGCTTAAGGTGGCAGGTCTCTCTGACCTTGCAGTCAGTTGCTTCCATTCCTACCATGAAGGCAGAAGGCAGGTCTCAAGCTATCCATATCTGTGGCTCCCTTCCCCCCCCATCAGCTCAGGCATGCCTAAGGGTGTTTCCTTGGCTCCATTCTCTTATCCATCTTCCTGAATGACCTCCCACTGCCTGCTCCTCTGTGTCCATTCAAGGTATGCTGATGATATGGTGCTATATGTATTTGCAGTATAAATGAACTCAAATATACTTCAGATGTTCACAACGATATTTTAGAGTCTCTCACTGAGAAAGCAGGAAGATAGCAGTAGACAAATAAAATGAGTGTCCAAAAGCAGCTTTTCAGCTCAGTTACAAGCACCCAGTTCTGGGTTCAACAGGTAGAGAACAATTGCACACAGTAGTATGATATGCTGACATTTCGTGGTCACATGATGACTTCCTCAGTGTCAACTCCAGCTTGTTTGTCTGCAGCTATCTTCTTGCTTTCTAAGTGAGTGACTCTAAAATAAAAGTTTTAAACATTGCGGTCCCAACTCCAGTATGCTGGTTCACTGGGTGGTTCTGACCCCTTTCCTCCCATTATCTGCATTGAAGTACCACTGGAGCGTATGTACCAGCCAGAGCTGTTCTCTAAGAAAAGGTTAACACTGAAAACTTTTCTGTTTGATGTAGTTTAATCTTCATTCCAGGAGTTTAGTCTGGGTTGAACTGCAATGCATTTAGTCCCATGTGGATGTCAGTAGGCCTTGCCCCCACCTGGAGGTGGGAACTGGGTGCCCTTCACTGTTGGCACACTAGTATCAGCACAAACTGTATGCAAGTTCCAAGGCATGAAGCTCTTACAGAATTAATAGTATTATAAATGTACTGTTAATAAGTGTGTGCAGCAATTTCTTGAAACCTGAGGGTGGTAACTCTATTATTATGAAACGAGTAATTGTGAATTAATATTCTTAGCAGTTGTGTTCCTGCTTGTTTGTGGTTTTATTTTGTCTTGTAAATGTCTTGTAAATGTGGTGGAATTCTATGGGCCTGATTCTCAAAACCCTGAGCTTGATGCAAGGGGACGACAAGAGAAATGAAGCAAAGAGCACCATGCATCAGATTCTGTGGAGTTCAAATTCTGTAATGCCAGCTGTGGCAAACTGGGGACCCTCTGCACCAAACCAGCTGTGCACCAGGCTTGTGCTATGGACAGGGGTCTACCAGGGTGGGAGGGGTTTAGTTGACACAAGCTGCAACTTCCCTTAATCAGGATTAAAAAAGCTGCCTGGACCCACCATGGCTTAGACCAGCCAACAACTGGTCTAGCTACCCTTGTGACACTTCCACAGATGATGCTAGGCTGAAGCATGGGCTTGTCGTCCGCTTGGACCAGTGGGAAATGCCTGAACAGTGGTACCAGAATGTGGGACTGTGACAGTCAATGGGCACATTACTATGAAATACGCTAGCTAGCAGAAGAAGGCCATTTGGTCTATTTAGTCTGCTTATATTGCAGGCCCCCTGAGCTACTGACCCTGCCCCTCCCACTCCTCCCATCCTTTCCATCCTACCGACTCATGATCCTTACCTTCCTCCTATGCCTATCCCAGCCTCTTGAAGCTGTCCACCATCTTCAACAAGGCCACCTCTTCTGGCAGTGTTCTAAGTGTCCACCACCCTCTCCATGAAGAAGTGCTTCTTGACCTCCTCCTAAACCCTCGTGCAGCTTAAGACTTTGCCACCTCATGTTATGGTTGTCACTTAGCTTAAAGAGATCCTCACATTGCCCAAACTAGTGCACAACAAGCATGTTAGTGATGCCAACCACTCTGGGCGGCTTACCAAGACCGGGTCCAACCAGCATCTGTCCTTCTTTCTCTTCCTTAACCCTGGCTTTCCTTTTGACATCCTTTTCTTGTCCTGAGCACCTTCTGAAAAGTTAGTCCTGTCTTCTCTTCCTACCCCCAGCCTCCCTTCTGCTACTTTTGCTGCCACTGCTTCTTAACTATCTAGCATTCAAAGCCTTTCCTACCAGTTTCTACTAAATATATTGTATATAGATCTATATTTTATTGTATGTCTTGTACATAGTTTATGTCTGAAGAGTTTCTGAGAGCTGTATAGTTTGATTACTTCTTACATATATCAGCTTCTAGTATATGCTTCTCCTAAGAAAGCCTGTAATTGTATCCCTCTGCTAGCCCTGTCTGTGTATATATGAAATTGTTTTGTTTTTCTTTTTACCCAGGTCCACTTTGCAAATGACCGTGTCTCAATGGTGTTTTGCCTGGTTAAACACAGATTGATTGATTGATTGATTGATTGATTAGCCACTCCTATGCCATTGCAGCTAGGCTGTACTGTGTGCACCAGGCACTGAGCTGTGAGATGTCCAGCCTCTGTACCCACCAGTGATCATGCCTTCATGGTACTTGGATGCCGCCTGCTTCACAAGGGAACCACTACCACAACCTGTGGGTGTTTGGCACAGGACCCTTCCTTATAGAATCAGGAGCAGGGTTCCTTGCACTGGGATTGGAGCAAGCTGCCATTGGCGTAGCTTGCATTGATCTTTGTGAATCAAGCCCATGTATGTATGTTCTCAAAAGGTGTGTTTGTGAATTAATAACCAGTCTGTCCAGCAGTTGTGCAGTCTACCTATTGTATTTTCTTTCTCGAAAAGAATCCTTGTGTTTCTATTTCTGAAAACTTGCTTGCAGTGGTGGTGGCTCTACCTATGTTTCCCAAATGTAACTGTGAATCCATATTGTCTGACAAAGTTGTCTATTGTTTTCATAAGTAATTGCACGTCAGTACCTGGTAATTTGGTGGTTGCCTGTTTCTGTGTGTAAAGCAGTATTTGTGTATTAATGTTATGAACTTGGTGATTGTTTTAAACAATTGTGTCTTATTATGCTGAAACAAATTTGGTTTCAGGTGACTAAAAAGTTTGTTCATTTTAAGACAAGTGGAAACCTTTGTGGAAGTAAAAGATCAGAGCAAACAAATGGAAAGCAGGAGACTGTTACTCTTTTTTCAATTGAGGGCTGCAAAGGCAGTGAGGAACCCTGTGACAGAGAAGAGGACCCCCAAGGCAGTAAGGACCACCAAAGCAGAGAAGACCACCGAGGCAGCAAATTAAACTACTAGCCAGTTTCAACTTGAAAACATGGACTTGAACATTCCACTGTTACTCTGAAACCATGTCAGCGATGAGACATACATTTTCAACAATTAAAATATCAAAGTCTGATCATTGATTTAAGGCCAGCTGGTTCGACAAATGTCAATAAACAGTTATATTGAATGAACCAACATAAAGGTTAACCTACATGGTGATTATTTGAAAGAACAAGAACAAGCTCAAAGTGCTCTAATTGTTGTTTTTAATAATAAATATTTTATTATAAACTCTTAACATAGAGATACAAGTATAGTTAGACAAAGAATGTACAGAAGGTAGTAGTAGCAGGCAGCCTGTGATAGATGGTTACAAGGTGCAAAGGTAGGCAGGGTTTAAAATATTACAGTGATTTCAGCCATGTAGAATAGAACTAAACAAAGCAATAAAAGATGTCTTTTAGGATAATGAGATCTATAACAAAATTTATATACATAGCATTGTTTCATGCATGTCAACAGGAATCAACAAATAAATTGGTCATGGTACAAATTCGGCCTGTCTCTAATTTATGTAAAACTGTTTTCTCAAATGTCTTCAAAGACTGACAAATGATTCCGGCAGTAATAGGTTTGTGCTTCTAATTAATATATAGAGTCTATAATTGTAATCCATTGGGCTACAGTGGTTGTGTGACACCTAAGTCAGAGCCTGGTAATCACCTTCTTTGCTCCAGTGATCAGAATATAAAGTAGGTTCAGCTGTCTCCCTCTAATGCACAACGTAGGTGGGATGACATACATTAAGACCAGCAGGGGAGAAGAAGTCTGTGCAGTCAAACGTACCTTCTAGAATTTGGGTAACCTCTGCCCTGTTGTGTGTTTAAAAACTGGGCACCCTAGAAAATATGGGCATGATCTGCCCTGAGTTCTCCACAAGCTCTCCAGCATTTACCGCCTGCTGTCCCATGTATGTCATCTAGACAGCTGGGGTTCTAAAAACATGTCAGCATTTCCACACAAATTCTTTGAGATGGGGGATATCAAGAGTTTATATGTGGGCAGGGCATATTTAAACCAGTGTTTTCTTTGCAATTAACCTGAAGATCCACCACCCATTTGTGGAATTCTGTGCAGGTGCAATCCTTGGTCTGATCCCTCAGGATTGTATATATCTGGCCTAACAAGTGTGTTACTCCCACCCCCCTCCCCATTGGTGGAATTGAACTTGTGTGCATAGTTCCTGCTGCAGGTCAGGAAGTGGGTGAGTTTTGGGTGCTGTTTTGTTATGTATGTCCAGATTTGTAAATAACAGAAGTGATCCATGGCTGGAGGGCATAGGTATTCCATAGCATCTGAAAAGGGAGCACTCTCTAGTGTCCAGTAGTTGATGGAGGTGTATAAGTCTCTATCCAGCCCAGTCTTTAAAATGGGTTAATTTTATTTAAGGGGTTAGCTTGGTCTCTGGCTAAGGCTACTAAAAAGGGTTCAGGACCCTCAAAGGAGGTGTCACACCTCATCCCATACCAGGCATGGAGTACTAGTACATGCGGAAGAAATTAGTAAAAGGGAGGTACCCGGAGTGATGTATATAATATGTAATAGATAGCATGTAGGTCATTTAATTAAAAGTATATATTTTACCAGTGGGCTTTGTAGTTGCTTGATGTCCAAAGACAAATTAGTTTCAGCTAGCAGGCTGTGGCATAAAGGTGCAGATTTGAGATTTCACACACCCTTTCTCTGTGATAGTTACGGAAGGAGAGCCTAACTCTTGGCCATCCACCTCAACAGATAAATCGAGACAACAGTTTATTCCAGGCCTGGAAGTAATTCTGTATTGGTATTATGGGGAGAGTTTGTAGTAATACAAAACCCATGGTTGGCCATTTTGTCAGACTGCTTCTACCCTGTTCAAGAAAGTTAATTGAAGGTGAGACTACTGTTCTAAATCTTTGGCTATTCCACTGGTGAGCAGCTCATAGTTAAGGATGTCCACATGGTCTGGATTATTTAGTGATTTGGACCTCTAGGTACTTTAAGGAGCTCCTATTCCACCAGAGTTTTAGCCAAGTTCGGAAGCCCTGATCAGGTAGAAAGTAGAATGTTAGCACTTTGGTTTTGTATGCATTAAGGCAACAGCCCACTAGGTTTCATACTGTACCAATATATCCCATGTGGTAACAAGAGAGATGGCAGGGTCTGGGACTGTTAGCAAGATGTCATCTGCAGAGAGGGCCGACTTGTGGTCTTTGCCACCTAGTAACATGCCTTGTATTTGAGGTCCCTTCCCAGCTCAAAGACCGGCAAAGAGAGCCATTGACTCTGACATAAGCCTCACGTGTCAATATTAGAGAGTTTTCAAGAGTGTGATAAATTCATGGGGACTCCAAAATCTCTAAGGCATTCTCATTGAAGGCTTCTTTGCATCCAGACTGCCAGGGCATAGACCGTTGATGAACATAGTCTAATAAGAGTAGTATTCTCTGAATATTATCATGAACTTGACATTTTCATGCAAACCCACCTGACCCATGTCCCACAGGGATGGGAGAAGGCTGTCTAACCTGATGCCCAAACAGGCATAATAATTTGTAAACATAGTTAAAGATTGAAATGGGCTGATAAGACACAGGGAGAGGGATCTTTCTTTAGGGAGTGCTGAAATAGTTGCAACTCACCAAGCTGGCAGGGATTTTCTTCATCCTGGCAAGTCTGAAAAGTCTGCTAAAAGTGGGTTCAAGTGTTCTCACAATGGAGGGGCCTTATAAAATTTGGAGGTGTAGCCGTCCGGGCCAGGGCTCTTTTTGCTTTGGAAGATAAAAGTCCCAAGACTGTTTCTTCACTAGTTAGAGGGGTAGTCAGTGCTTCTACTTGTGCACCTGTAAGCTTGGGTAGATTAGCTTTCATTAAGAAGGTTCTGATTCATGCCCAGAAGGGAGTCATGCCATCCGGGGTGTAGAGGTGGGTGTAATATTTTTGAGGACACTTTGGATGTCAGTATCTCAGTGGGTCAAAAGACTGTAAGTGGGTCCTAAAGTTTTGGAATACAGGCTTGTGCTCTGGCTTCTAGGGTAGTGGGTCAAGATAATGGGCACCCAGTGCCCTGCCTTCATAATAAAGGTGTTGCATGTAGAACAGGGAATGTTCCACTTTTAATCCAATATTTTTGAATTTGTGCTTCAGTGGCCAAAATTTACTGGTGGACAAAGGTGTCACCCTGCATATGGAAAAGCTGCAGGGTGTGTAAGGTGTTTTGCAGCTCCTTCAGTTTTTGGTCTCTGCCTCTATTTTGTGCCGAGACGTGAGCGTAATCTCTCCCCACTGCATGGCTTTCAGAGTATCCCAGAGAATGCTGGGCTTGACCTCTGGAGTACAATTTTCCTGAAGATACTGAGAAATGCCCTTCCAATTTTTTTGATAAGTGCTTCATCCTGTAGCAGCCCAAGGTGTAGCTGCCAGTGGGTCAATATATTGGGTTTTCCCAAAGTAAAAGGGCAGTGACAGGGCAAGATCAGAGAAGTGAAGTGGCAATGTCTAATCTCTATAGAGTGCCGACACGTTCAATAGTGGTAAACATAGTCAAGCCTAGCATAACTGCTATGGTGGGGAGTAATGAGTGTATCCTGTGTCAGAGGGGTTGAGGCGGTGCCATATCCAGAAACCCCAAATGTGACAAAGTCTTTCACACAATTTGGTAAGGGCAGAGTTGGAATGACTTTGGGAGGAGGCATCCTGCTCAGGATTCAATGTGAGATTCAGATCACCTCCTAGTATTATCTGACCTTGTAAACCTTAAGCAATTTACAAAAATTTCTGGAAAATACCTTGTCTGTCCCTGGAGGAAAGAGACATTTGCCAATGTGAGGGTTAACACATAAACATTGATTTTGTAGGCAGAAAAGAACCATTAGGCCCATCCAGTCTGCCCCTTGTCCCTGCCTATCCCATTACCACTGATCCTAGTTGGTCATTGGTGTCACTCCTTTCCCATTCCTCTGCCTAATCAATACCCATACCATGCATGGTTGAAGCTCCCCACAGTCTTTGCCACCACTACCTCCTCTGGCAGGTTGTTACAATCTTCCCATCACCCTTTCCATGAAGAAGTATTTCCACCATGTGTCCTAAACTCCCCACCTTAGCTTCATTGCATACCTCCTTGTTCTAGTGCCTTCTCTCCTCTGAAACAGACCTCCACTTGCACCTTGTTCATTCCTGTGAGATACTTGTAGGTTTCAATCATGCCCCTCTCGCTCTCCCTCCTCTCTTCCAGGGAGTACATGTTGAGTTCCTGGAGCTTCCTCAGATGGCTTCTTGTGCAACCCACTTAGTTTTGGTTGCCCTCCTCTGTACTGCCTCCACCCTTCCAATGTCCTTCAAGAGGTGTGGCCTCCAGAACTGGACAGATTTCTCCAGGTGGGGCCTCACAAGTGAGCGATACAACAGCAGCACTACTCCCTCCTCCTGCTAGAAGTCCCTCTCCCAGTGCATCCCAGCATCCTGCTAGCCTATCCCACTGCTTTGTCACACTGCCCAGTTACCTTGAGGTCATCAGATATGATGACCCCTAGGTTTCTTTCTTGTTTGGTGACTAGAGTTCCACTCCCTCATCTTATACACAGCCCTGGTTCCACAGTTCAAAGTGCATAACCTTGCACTTTTGGCATTGAAAACTGGCTGCCACCCCTAGACCATTTTGCTAGTTTCCTTAGATCCCTTTGCATTCTCTCCATCCTTCCTGGGTATCAACCCTGTTACAGATTTTTGTATCATCTGCAAACAGACACCCTTTCACCTCAAGCTCCCTGTGCCCGTTACTATGGATCAGTGCCCACAGAGTCTTTTTCCTGCATTTGTATTTAAAAGGAATACTCCAATGTATTAAAATAAATACCTCCCTTCTACAGCTTGGAGTGTGAGGAATAAAAGACCCGATCATAGCCCAATTTAAGAAATGTATTATGTTCCTCCAAGAGAGATGAGTTCTCCTTTATAAAATTAATGTCCACCTTCTCCTCTAAAAAAAAATTGTAGAATGCTGGTGTCTTTCACTGGGTTATGCACTCCATTCACATCATATAATATTAGCTTAGTATGATTATCCATAGGTGGGACTAATGCATGGTAACATTGATATCACTCAGATGGCCAGAAAGAAGTAGCCAATTAGGGCTTCAGGCCAGCAGGCCCAACCCATAGTATGTGTAGCCCCATCTCCTAAGATCAGTATCTACGGCCTGCCATCCAAGGGAAGAAACAATCAAGAGTCCAGAAAAAGCTGTCATTAATAACATTGTGTCAACAGGGCAAACTAGTGCAAGAACAGTTAAACCATAAGAACTAACACAGTCAGTGTCCAAAGTAACTTCCAAGGTAGGGATATAGGCGGTGTCCCAAATCCTGGGCAATGCTCTTTGAGGTGTCAGAGCATTACATGGGGATTTTCAGGCAGAACTTGGGGCCCTGAGGTGCAGAAAGGTCCTGTTCCAAAAGTAGTATAATGACTATATAGGTAGAGTGGCAAGCTGCCATGCTGGTAATATGGGTCAGGTTGAGACTAGGAGGCTGTTGGAGTCCAGATGAGCCCCAGGAGAGAGCAGTGGAAGAGGAGACAGGGTTCACCAGAGCCAAGAAACCCTGCCGAGCCAACAGCCTCCCTTGCCCAAGTTATAGTCAACCTCCTCACTCATGAACAGTTGCTAAAAGAGATAGGTGAATGGAAATGAGTAGAGTGCAGATAGGGTGAATGACTGACCAATAGTTAGGCAACTGTCCAACTTGGATCAGGATAGCACACATGTACAATAAAGAGAGAAGGTGTGTCCTGCAAGGCTGGCCTTGTGAGGACCCCCACAGTACAGTTTCTGGGCTAGTGTCTGAGATCATTATTGCAGCATGATGGGTGTGAACAAGGACTCCTGTTTGCATGGATCTCCTCACCCAGGCCCAGCCCACCTTCATTAAGGCAGAAAGATGGTAGTTCCACGACAGCCTATGTGTAGCCAAGGGGCCAGCTGCACATCAATACAATAATTGTCACCCATATGTCATCTGTGTTAGGTAAGGGTGAGGGTGTGGAGGAACTCTACATGAGTAAGCCAATAAGTGTTATCTTGAGCACTGGGGAGAAGCAGGCGAGCCAAGGACCAGACAGGATAGCCAAGGTGGCTAGAATAGTTGGCCTCCATAGCAGTAGTCCCAGTTAGAGATACCATTGATACAAAATAACATGCTCCAGAGAATCTGCCACCCTTACCTAGCGTATATCAGCAAATCTCACTGAATACAATCAGGCATGGTGTGATCATTTAGCTTGTCTGGAAAATTTCTGCAAACTGTCTTGAATAGCTTGCAGTTCTTGGTGCTGGGACATCTTTGTAGCCTACACAATGGTGAGCATTGTCGAGGGCTGTAACAGTTGATCCGAGCCCTGAAGCCTTTCTGTAGATCTGGCTGCCTGTTGATGAGACTGTGTTCCAGAAGTTCTCTGAGGAGGGGATTAAAATATCCCTCCTGGTCAGGTCTGTTTTGCCTCCTCAGTAGTATTGTATAACACAGTACCATCTGCATAGTGGACCCAGAGCTTTGCAGGAAATGGCATCTGTAAATTTACCCCAACTTGCTTGAGGGTGCGGCGAGAGGGAGAGTAGGCTCGTGTTTTTGCTGGACCAGAGGGCATAGTCATAGCTCATGTGCAGTGCAGCTGCCCCACATTAGCACCACTTTTTCCACCACAACAGTGACCCTCTGTTTTGTGCAGAAGCTAAGGAATTGGAGCATTATTGATCTCAGCCAATGGTTGTGGCTGAGTTTTGGTCATAAAGCCCAGTGAATTCGGCTCTGTTTATAGGGGAGATCAGTGTGGAGGTCAGGTAACTTGTACAGCAGATTATTAGTGTAAGTCAAGATATCAGTCCTTTCTTCCTCCTCCTCTGGAAAACCATGGATCTGAATATTTTCCCTCCTAAGGCATATTTTCAGGTCACAGTTCTTATTCTCTAGTTGCAAGATTTTGTGGTACACAGCCAGGGATAAATCTGCTGTGCAGTCTGTTTCCTATCGCTGCTGCTTCATTTGCTCTACCTGCAGTTTAGACAAATCAGCATGGACAGTGGTAAGCTGGGACCTGATTTCATGCCTGAAATCTCCGGGTTCTGTCAGGATGAGTGTATCTGAGGGATCCAGAATGTCTGACCAAGTGGTCGGGTGAGGAGATTCCACCATGTCGTTGGTGTCACTTGCAGAGCTGGCCGGACAAGCTGGTGAAGATCCTTTCTCTTGCGTTGCCTGGAGAGCCACTTTTGCCTCTTGCTAATGCCTTCCATCACTTACAGTGCCGATTCACTGTTTCCCAATGTGCAGAGGTAAAGACTTCATTACTTTTCAGTCAGGTTATTAAAGATGATACATGAGCCCTGTCCCATGGCTTTTACATCATAGTGGGCAGAACTGGAAGTTCAAAGGCTCTAATTGCTACCCTGTCAGCTTTACAATTTTGGTCCAACTGGCAATTAGGGATCATGAAGAAGATTCAGGTAAACTTAATGACACTATTCAGTCTCCGAGGCTTGGATGTTCCTCTATTGGCAAAGTGGATCAATAAAAGCAGAACTGTCTCTTTCATGAGGTGCAAATGAAATGTTACAGATAATGACTCACAGAATTCTGAAAGGCACTGTGGGAGAAATCAGTCAAAATGGTTGCGATACTGGTTGATGAAACCTCAGGCTTCTCAACAAAGGACAAGTGGCTGTATGCTTATGGTACTGCAATTCTGAAACCTTAATAATTCATGAAGATTTTATTGGATTCTACAACACGTCACTAACTAATGCTGAATCCCTCAAAACATTATTCTTGATATTTTGTTAAGGCTTGACATAGGCATCAAGAACTGTAGGGTCAGTGCTATGATGGCGCAAGCAGTACGCCTGAAAAAGTCACTGTTGTCTAAGTGAAGATCCAGCGGTTATGCCCTAATGCACTCAATGTGCATTGCTGTGCGATAGTTTAAATCTGGCCTTGCAAGATGCTTCACATTGTGTGCCATTAATCAGAGATTCTTTAGACTGTGTGAGGGAGGCTAACAATATTATGAAAGGTTTGGCAAAAACATTAAGTATATTCGAGCAAATAAAACGTAATTTAGGTGGAAGCAATAAGGGCATATGTCCCTATGCCCAACCAGATGCACTGTCTGAACATCTGCTTTCAAAACTCTTACTGCTAATTACAATGTTGTCATGGAGGCATTGGGAAAAAATTGCTTCAGGAGTTAATGGTGAAACTGTCAGTAAAGCAAAAAAACTGTTTCTCTTTTGCATCAGTTTCCTACTTACTTTGGCTTCAAGATGGTTGCATTGGTCTTTGCACCTTATGAGGAGACTAGCAAAGTTTTGCAGTGAAAAGAACGCACTGCTGTTGGTGCAAAATTGCATCTAGACATCTTATCTCATGTTAGCATGGACTAAGCTTTAAAAGGCATTTTCTGGCCTTTGGAAACAAAGTGCAGAAGAAGCAAAAACTGGAGCTCTGAAACAGCTGTCCCACATTTCAAATGTCCACCAAAGTGCCTAGCAGTGGGTCAAATGAAATGGGATTTGATGTAGCAGATAATGATTCAGAATAATGTTTCTTATAAAGAGTCTTGTGACTTTCGTCAAATATATATGGAGTTTATTAATACCAGTAGTACATCAGTTAGATCCAGGTTTGATCAAATATGTTTTGAAATTTATGTAAAACAGAAGATGTCCTATTAAAACAGGCATGTGGGGAACAAGTGGAGATGGATATAATTGAAAACACGATTCAACACCATTTATTGGATACTGACTCTCAGAGATTCAGAGTGTAGCCACTATTATTAGTGGGGAGCGAACAGAGGAAAGCAAGGCTTTCAACAGTTGAAGAGCTTCAGCTTGGTGATACCAGATTTCTATATTCTGAGGTCTTGAAACCCAGATGGAGCCTAACCAGTGTCTTGTAAAGAGGTAATAATCCCTCTTTACAAGGCACTGATTAAACCCCATCTGAGTACTCTGCGGCAGTACTGGAGGCCACACCTTCACAAGGACATTAACAAAATGGAGGCAGTCCAGAGAAGTGCAATCAAAATGGTGCAGGGACTGCATCAGAAAACGATGAGGACAGATTAACGGACCTCAATATGTATACCCTAGAGCAAAGGAGGGAGAGGTGATATGATTGAAACATTCAAACACCTTAAGGGCATTTATTTATTTATTTATTATTTATTAAATTTTATTAAGCGGGTAAGCCCACTGGGCCCGAAAGGTCCCTTTTCAGGGGCAACCCGGGGTTTTGTTACATATGGTATGAACATACAGACAGGTATCACAGTGTCAGACATATCGTACAGGGTTACTAGGACAGTATACAATTTTCCAGTTTTATGTAAGAGGCACGAGGTACATGGTATTAGTTGGTACAGTAGTAGTACAGTGCAGTGCATCTGATACAGTAGTACATCTAATACAGTGATACATAACAATACATGTAATGCCGAGGTATATTACACTGTTGAGTACAGTATGGCAGAGTAGTACAAATAATATGAGGTTATGAGTACATCATGCAGTTTCTGTAGAAGAGGGCAGCAAATACATTATAGTATAGAATACAGCAGTGACTACAGAAGGGGTAAGGTGATAAGTGCTTTGAATGCCTATGGGAGGTTCCGATGGGGTAGAGTACCAGCTTGTGTAGTCGTAAGTCGTTACCCTTGTGGGGTAGCAGTGCCTAGTCGGTATGGATTGACACAAGGTGTGGTTGTCTTAGCTATTGGGGCAGTGGCAGGGACTTGGTTTGATAAAGTGAGAACACAGCCCCTTTGAAAGAAGGCTAATGTCGGTGCTTCCTGAAGATGGCTGGGAGATTGTTCCATGCATCCAGAGCTAGGTGAGTAAAGTTTACTCCTGCTACCGTGCAGGTCAAGGGAGTTTCCAGGGATTTTTGTTCGAGGAGCGGAGTGGTCATCTGAGCAGCTTTGGGGCAAGTAATCCATTCAGACCTGCCAGAGGATGGGCATCCAGGAGCTTGTAGGTCCAGCTTAGTAGGGGTACTGGAGCCTGTTGTGCAGGAAAGGCCAGTTGAGGGCTGTGAGGGCATCACAATGGTGGGTCCTAGGGTAAGATTTTGAAGCAAAGTGAGCTATTTTGTGATATAGGGTAGTAAGTCTGCTGTGGTCTGTCTTAGCGATGCGAGTACAATGGGGCGGCATAGGTTAGGGTTGGGAGAAGGATGCTTTGTGAGATGGCCAGTCTAGTCTCTGGTATCATGTTGTGGCTTAGGTGATAGAGAAGGCCCAGTTTTTGGTGGATGATTTTGTTACAGCGTCCACATGGGGCTTTAGGGTGAGCCCCTGTTCTAGTGTGAGGCCAAAGTATTTGACTGATTGTACCACCTCTATTTTGGAGCCAGACAAGGTAGTGAGTGGCAGAAGATGTTAACAAGGTGAAAGAGTCTAACATGTTTCAGTATAAGAAAATAGCAGGACAAGAGGACACAGCATGAGATTAGAGGAAGCCGATTAAGTGGGAATGTGAGGAAGATCTTTTCACAGAAAGAGTGGTGGATGCATGGAATGGCCCACCTCGGGAAGTGGTGGATATGAATACAGTGCAGGGCTTCAAACAGGCATGGGATAGGCATAAGGGAGCAATACAGATGAGTATGAATAAATAGGCCTTTGACAGAGTAAAGGCCTATGGCACATTCATAAGGTAGAAAATAAATGGGCAGACTAGATGGGCCTTGTGGTCCTTATCTGCTGTCAACTTCTATGTTTCTATGTTTCTATTCAGATTCAAAAACTATTCCATCCTCCACTGTCATAGTAGAGAGATCCTTTTCAGCTCTTAGGCGACTGAAGACGTATTTAAGGTCAACCATGACTGCAAGCAAGTTGAGCAGTGTCACTATCCTTCACATTCATAAGGCAAGAACTGTAAATTTGGATCGGACAGACATTGCCAAGGAATTTGTTATGCACGTCTGTTCAAGGGTAGACACATTTGGCAAGTTTTAATCAAGTGAACATAACGATTTTCTGTTGTAAGATTTAAGTTGCTTGTTTGCACATCTTTGTGAGATGTTTTATTGCTGCTGTCACTAGATGCAGCTCATATGCATCTATAGACTGCATATGTATTGATTAAATGAAGTATTCCATCTTTGGGGGAACTGCTGATGGGGTGTGTGTTACTTCAGATCAGTGTTTGGAGCAAAAACATTTACAATAGTCTATTTAGATGTAAAATGCACAGCTGAAGTCACTTTATTCTGAATTGTAAAATACAATTTTTCAGTGGTTATTTATTTACTATTATTATTTATTATTATTATTTACAGTGTCAGTGGCTCAGTAAGTAGCACACTCGCCTCTGAGGCGGGAGATCAGAGGACTGTGGGTTCAGTTCCCACATCTGGCACATGGTTAATATCCCAATACTGACACTGTAGTGCAGCATGAGGGAGTGCTGACTTGTGAGGTGCCGTCTTCGGATGAGACATTAAACCGAGGTCCCATCTGCCTGGATTGGTGGTAGTTCAGGTGGATGTTAAAGATCCCATGGCATTTATCGAAGAGTAGGAAATTTCCCTGTGTCCTGGAAATTTCCCTCATTCACTAAAAATACCACCAACAGCTTAATCTGGTTCAAGGTCAGTTGGCATTCATCGTATCCCCCGGTCGTGCCTGAAAATAGGCAGGATTTGTCTAGTGCACTTACCGGTCAACAAAAATAAATAAAAATTTACAAGCATTTGTGCAAGTTTTGTCCATTTGCAGTCCTTGACATGCTTGAGAATATAGTTGACAATGCAAGCAAAAAATAATACTTTTAGAACTGGAATGTAGAAATGCACATTGCCACAATGGTCACCTTAATTTAAGTAGTAAAATACACAGTCATCACTAATTTAAAAATAATGTGCATTTTGGATGCAGCCACGTTAATACTGACACTTAGCCTGATTTTCTAAGGGGATACAGAGCATGTGACTAAGCCCTGCATTCCCACAACATTTGTGCAGTTGCATCCCAGTGTTTGCTGCATCTTGCACCCATTTTCAAACCGGGCACGAAAGTTGTGACAATGCCCTCTTTTATGACAGCTTGCACCAAAGCTTTGGGGCAAGCCCCATAAAATGGCACCCCATGGACACAAATGTACTCCAGAGGTAGCTGTCATAACTGTGCTGCATCACCGCCAAAGAGACTTATGGCGGGGGTTGCATCGACAGCTTTCAAAATCGTGCTGTTTACGGTTTGCCCAAGACGCCACTTCATGCATACCCTCTGCCACACATCCGCCATGGTGACGAGCCCATTTGAAAATTGGATCCTTAGCGTGCAAGTCTCTACATGAAGGAACATTCAAGTTATCAGTTCTATAATAGAACTGTTCCTCTTGTTACATCATTCTAAAATGCCAGCGATGCATATTGGTGAGTCACAAGGAGAATTGTACCTTTATGACTCTGACCACCCAGTTTTTGAACTGTTCCTCAACCTAGGTATAAGCCATTAAATCATGCTGTAATTTAAATTAAAATTGACAATGGCTTACTTTTCTAAAAGCAATTTTACTTTGTATTTTCAGATGTTTTGGTTAAAAGAAGGAAGAAAGCTATATGGCTTGCTAGTGCCCTGTTTCTTCTGTCACTATTGATTATAGCTGTAGAATGTTCACTGCAACAAGAACAGAGAGCCTGAGTGTGATTGGCTATGGATCTGGAGTAGTTGTAAGTATTCTTTGTGGTCTAATAATGTCTCACTATTCCAACGTTGTTCAAGGTTTCTTAAACAGCACCCTACATGGCCACCAAAATGGTAACCAGAGTTCTACAGAATTTTATTTGGCTAGCTCAATGTCACAAGGAAAACTTTGACTTATAATTCAAGTGTTCACCATATCTTTAAAACTTGCACTAACTCCTCAAACATGATTGGTTGAAATATGTCACATGACTGTTCTTAAACGGCTTTAATGCATATCTAGAGTGTTGATCTGATTTTACAGCTAAAAATAACTTTTTATACAGTGAACCATTTTATAGCACAATAGCACACTCCAGGGTGTGCATTAAATCATGTTAAAGGAGAAGTCCACCCAGACTATGTAAAACATATGTTATGTAGAGTGTTTTGATATGTATGTTAAGTCCTAGTGTGTCCTTCCCTCTGTCTGCTATTAGGAGTTTTCCTAAATTAGCCTGCTAGCTGTATGGTAGTTTCGACCCCTGGGGATCTCCGTCTACAAATAGGTTTATTGGCTTTCTTTCTCCTCGATGCACCCTGGTTCATGTGACAGTGATGTAGCTATGCCTAGATTTAGCAGCAGGGTCTGTCACAGCTCAGCCACAAAGATAATACTTCTTTCAGAAGAAGTCACATTGCTACATTTTGGGTGAGTGTAATCATTATTATTTTTTGATATTAGTACCTTGTCCTGCTATGTTACAACCTATAGGTGATGTTCAATTTTGCTACTTAGTACCGTGAAAAACTGAAAGTGACTGAGAGGAATAGAGTAAACAGTGACATGATTCACACACACACACACACACACACACACACACACACACACACAGCAGAGCATAGCAGGACAAGGTACTGATATCAAAAATAATAATGATTACACTCACCCAAAATCTAGCAGTTTGTCTTCTCTGGAAGAAGTATTTTCTCTGTGGCTGAACTGTGACAGACCCTGTAACAAGACACTGGCTTCTTGCAGGGGCAATTAGACATCACACCAAAGGGCACTCTGGGAAGACTAGAGGCCATAAAAGAAACCAGAATGCCAACCTCCAAGGGCAATAAAACAGTTAGGGAAAGTTAGAAAAACATATCTCACAGCCAGAGGAAAAGAAAATGCTGGGAACTGGTTAGAACACAGAAAAAAGACTACTACATATGTTTTCTGATTTTAAAATGGAGTTTTCCTTTAACTCTTTGAAGGCTGAAAATGTTTCAATGTATACTGTAGATTTGGGATGTATACATTCTCTTGCAGCATTGTAAGGGGTAATGCACTTTCCAGGGGTACAAGGCTGTCATCCCTGGGGTATGCATTAAGTAGGCAGTAACACTGACGGAGCATGTGTTATGCTAATCTTACCACCACGCCAGGGCATAGCAAGACCCGCTGCTGCTGGCGATGTGTCTCAGACCCTGGAACTGCAGTTAGAGCAGCATAATACACAGCCCCAAAGTGTCTTATTGCATTTGTAAAATGGGTAGACTGAAACATTTAAAAAAGAAAAAGAGCTAACTTTTGTAATTAAAACCAGGTATTTTCTTTTGTTAACAGTTAAACCAGGTATTTTTTTTTAACAGTAACTAGTAAAATGTAGTCCTTCCCAGCTGTCAGGTAAGCAGTAACACATGGCGGTATGTGCTCATGCTCTTATAAATGCACAACTAGGGTGTGGTGGACATCAGACTGCATGTCAAGTCCCTTACTGTCCCTAAAGGTGCATTTATCAGAGCATAAAGCACACCCCAGAGTGTGTTACTGCGCTTATAAAATGGGTATATGTTTAGAAACTGATTTTTTTTAGATCAGTAAAATAAACAAAAGTCTCATCTCATGTGAACTAGTCCCCTAGCTTTCCATTAATTACTGGAGGTGTTGTTGTATCAATTGCTGTTACTAGGGTCACTGACTAAAGACACCGAGTCGTGACCTTAGGCCATCAGCAAGACCATGATTTTCTTTTGGTATTGTCAGCAGCACGCTGCCAGCTGTTGTAGCAAGTTTTTTTTTTTTATATCTGTTTTTACCCCTTCTTCCAGAGTGGTGGAACTTCTTCTGGGAGCCCTAGGCTGCTATTCCCTAATCCCTCCCCAGGTACCTCTTGAAGTGTCACTTGGACCTCCTCCATTGTGCCTTGGCCTACCACCCCAGGCGGGAGGAGGGGTCCCAATTCCCCCTCCAGTCCATTAGTGAGCACCAGGAGGTCTGCTGTGGCATCTATCGAGAGCCCAGTTATGGGTTATCTGGAGCAGCCGGGTCCCATCTACGTCCGCTGCACTGAGGTATTATTTCCTTGTTTCTGGCCCATCCCTCAGGGCATCGGCATGCTAGGAGAGCCAAGGGTGTGACACATCATGACGTGTGAATGCTCCAGCTCTCCTGACATCCTCCCTCCCTTCCTCCAGCCGTCTCGCTGCACCCCACCCATGGTCACCCAGGTGGCGGTAGAGCGGCGGGACAAGCAGCCCACCCTTCCCAGAGGAGGAGAGCAGCCTTCTGGGTGCTCAATCCTCCTCCCCTGCCAGCCTCCAGCCACCCGAGTCCGTTCCCTAACCTGCGCTGGCACCAGCAGTGGTAACCCTACCGCTGCGCCCGTGGCCACCGTGGTAGCAGGTTTTGAGAATGTGCCGTATTATAATGCCGGCTGCAGGAGGGAGATGCTTTTTTTGTCAGCTTTCAAACAACATGAAGTCTTGCTGTATTCTGACATATTGCAGTTAGCCCCAGCACTCGAACCGCTCCGGAGAGGAAAGAGTTAAATTCTATGCAGAGCATAGACGTTGAGCTCGAGCTTGGTTCAAACCTCTGTCTGCTGCACTTTGAAGTGTAACCGCCAGATTCTTTACTCTGCCTAACTGAACAGTCGCCCGGAGATTTCTCATTTGCTCTCAGTTCATGGGTTTAAAATCGACTGTTTTACCGATATTATCTCTTTACTTTTCAGTTCAGATCCCTGTCTGTGGTACAGTAGGTGCATAGGTAGTGGACTTGGCTAGAAAAATGTGTGGAAATTGTATTCTACATTTGTGGCTGTTTCGCTGAACCAGTCTCTGGGTACTGATTGTTTTCTTTCTTTACAGAATTTTAGTGAGTACCGGTCCTTATGGTTTTAAAAAAAAAGATGTTTTCTTTTTTCAAATACCCAGACGGTTAGAAACTGATATGGTGTGTTGTTCGGCGGTTGCCATAAAAAGGTAGGTTAGTTATGGCTTTGTCTGAGAAACCCAAGAAAAAAATGGGCCCACTGGGTTTCAGCACTGCAGTGAGTGTGGGGAGGCCTTTGCTATTTGCTGTTTGCTTTGGGTCTTAGTCACCTAGAATCAGATTGCAAATCTGTAAAATTTCCCTAAAGCCACCCTGGATAAAAGATTGGGCAGGCGTAGCTAAAAGGAGGTTCGAAGTCCGCTGACCTGATGGCCAGCCCGGTCCGGTTCCGACTGAACCAGAAGGAGTGCCTCCTGACCAGGGCGAGACTCCTTTGGGCAAAGGAGAGCCGATTCTGAGGGATTGGTCCCATCAAAGAAAAAGAAAAGACAAATTGACGGTTCGATGCAGAACTGCTTCATCCGACCACCGAGGAAATTGCTCGAGTGATATGATAGTGCAATCGCTAGTTCAGTTCCGACTGATCCGCACCTTCTGGCAGGTGTTCGTTCGGTCGGTCCCTCCGTTCAAGACTATACCCTGAAGATTTTTATGAACCGGACTTGAGGGGACGATGATTATGATGATGATGAAGGTGATGATGATGATGATGGAATTGAAGGCCTGGATGAGCCTATCGAACCAACATCTCCCCAGACAGGCCTTCTGGTGTTTCCTCCCAGGCTTTCTGAGTCCCTTCCCACTTTATGGTCTACAGGAAAGTGGCAGAAACCCTCCAGCCCCCTATGGAGGAAGCTGTTGAGGAACAAGAGGAGCCTGACTTTGTGGAGATGGACATCCCAGAGTCCAAAAGGTTGTTCTTCCCTTCACAAATCCTTTGGGAAACAGACACAAAAGCTGTTAAAATCTCCAAATTTTACCCTGTGGACAGACAGATGGACAAGAGGTACATGCTGTCAGGCTCAGGTACATAGTACTTGTACCAGCAGTGCAGCCATATTGAGTTGTGCAGGCTGCAGCCTGTGACAAGGCAAACATTCCTGGCTTCACCCCCCCCAGATAAAGACTCCAGGAAATTGGATGCCATGGAAAAAAGCAATACATGACATCCTCTTTGGGACTCAGGCAGACGAATTACATGGCTTATACAGCCAGGTACCAGAAGTCCAGGTGGGGCACTGTACTGGCACTGATAAGTAGGCCCCTTCCCAGCTTGCCAAGGAGCTGGAGAAGGTGGCTGATGTGGATTGAGGCATCAAAGATTCAACTTCATGCTGCTGTGGACTCCAACAATGTTTCATCTAGAGTTATGGCTACATCTGTGTCTCTTCAGAGACTGGCTTGGCTCAGGTGTACTAGCCTTTCTCAGGATACCCAGGCTAAGGCCATGGATTTTCCTGTGGTTACTAATTCTCTGTTTGGGGAGCAGACAGAGAATTATATGAAAATGGATGAATACAGGACCACCTATAGGAGTACACAGTCCAAGGAAAAGCAGGCAACTCCTCAAAGGCAGCAAGTTAGGGCAGGGGCAGGCCTTTGCATGAGTCTTTCTACCAAGCACAGGCCTCCTCTTCTTTCTTAGAGGGGTTCTTCAGAGGGAGAGAGACAGAAGGAGAGGAGGAAGGCTGCATCCACCTCTCAGTCTAAGGCTCCTGCCAAGCAGACACCCTGAGGTGTCAGCCCGGTCGACTCTCCTATTCCTGTAGGAGGCAGGCTGGCCTACTATTTCCAGGACTGGAAGTCTGTTACCTCAGACAAGTGGGTCCTGGAGGTAGTAAGCCAGGGACTAGCTCTCAGCTTCAAAAATTCCCAAAGCTGAGAGCCAGATCTTTTCTACCTACAAGCATCTCCGAAACCATTGCTCTAGAGGCAGAGGTTTAATCTCTTCTGGCCTTGAGGACCATAGAGAGAGTTCCACAATACACAAGGGAAAAGGTCTGTACTCCAGGTACTTCCTACCCTGAAAAAAACAGGGAGTGGCAGCCCATCCTAGACTTAAGATACCTGAACAAACATTTGTTAAAGCCAAAGTTCAAAATGGTGACTCTGGGAATAATTCTTTCCTCTCTAAGGCCAGGGGACTGGCTAGCCTCCTGGACCTAAAGGATGCCTACTTTCACATTCCCATCAGGTGCTCCCACAGAAAGTACCTCAGGTTCGAACTGCCTTCAGGCCATTACCAGTTCAAAGTAATGCCTCCGGCCTAACATCAGCTCCAAGAGTGTTCACAAAATGCCTGGCAGTAGTAGTGGCCTCCTAAGGAGAAAAATATCTCCATATTCCCATACCTGGACGACTGGCTCATAGTGGGTCAGTTTCAGATGAAGTCAAGTCGAATCATGAAGTGACCCAGCAAGTGCTCACTTCTCTAGGTTCTCTCCACATTTTCCCAAGTCAGTTCTCGAGCCAGTACACCTGTTGACTTTCATAGGGTAGAACCAGACACTGGCAAAGCAAGAGCATTTCTCCCTTGGTAAGAGTGAAGGCCATCAGGAGCTGGCTTTCCTTCCAACCTCTGGTCTCTCGACCAGCAAGACACTTTTTCAGTTGCTGGGCCACATGGCAGCTTCCACTGCAGTGGTCCAGGGGCCAGATTTCAGATAAGAGACATTCTGTTTCATCTGAGGAATTTTGGTCTCAGAAAAGATCCTTTGGCCAAACTGATTCCAGTGACTCAGACCCTGATCCAGGCTCTTCAATGGTGGCAGGATCAGGACAATCTCAGGCAAGGGGTCCCATTCATTTCTGAGCCTCATTCTCTGGTCCTAACCACAGACGCCTCTCTCCTGGGTTGGGAGCCACTTGGAGGCTCTCACAGCCCAGGGGTGCGGTCCACTCAGAGTCTCTTCTCCACATCAACCTTCTGGAGCTCAGGGTTTACCTGGCTCTACAGGCTTCTCACAATCAGTAAAGGACAAGGTGGTTCAAGTCAGGACAGACAAGACTACCACCATGTGGTACATCAACAAGCAGGAGGCACTCGGTCTCGGCTTTGTGCACAAGCCATGAAGATATGGTCCCTGTCTTACTCCCTACAGACCTCTCTGGTAGCAGTCCACCTCCCAGGAAAGGACAAATGCTAGCAGATGCATTGAGGATTTCCCAGGATCACGAATGGTCCCTGGATCCTCTAGTGTTAAAAGTGATTTTTTCAAGATGGGACACTCCAGAGATAGATCTCTTTGCAGCCCCAGACAATCACCAACTTCCTCTTTTCTGTTGCAGACCCCAGTCTTGGGCTCAGTCCCTCTGGATGCTCTGATTTTTAATTGGGAAAGGAAATTCTGTATGCATTCCCTCCTTTTCCTCTGCTGTTCAAGGTCCCGGTCCAAGATAAGGTCACACTCCTGCAAAGTGATCACAATTGCTCCAGATTGGGCCAGGCAGCCTTGGTATCCCTGCTGCTGTCCCTGGCAATCCATCTTCCCTATCTCTTCCAGGAATCACAATCTGTTAACCTCCTCTCAGGGAGGATCTGTGTCCCAACCTTTGGTCTCTCAATCTCAAGGCATGGCTCTTGAAGAGTTAGAGTATGCAAGTTTGCATCTGTCTCAAGGGTTCTGGACATTCTCAAAGCCTCTCAAAAGCCTGCCACCAGAAACACTTTTAACTCTAAATGGAAGAGATTCAGCATCTGGTTTTCCAAAAACATATATCCCCAGACACTGCTGAATTGTCTACAGTTCTGGATTATATGGTTCACCTCAATGGCTAGGCCTCAGACCAGCTCCCTCAAAGTACATTTGTCAGCTGCTTCTGCTTTTCTGTCAGTAGGAAAGCCTTCTTCACTGGCATCTCATCCTGTTTTCTGTCAATTCTTCAAGGGATTGCTTCATACCAATCCTCCCTTTAGGGATCCTACACCTGCCTGGGATCTTAATGTTTGCATTGCTCCCCAGCTTATGCAACCCTTTTGAACCTTTGTCTTCAGCAGAACTTAAGTACTTGACTTGGAAGACTGTGTTCCTGGTAGCTATTACCTCTGCCAGATGTATCAGTGAGTTGCAAGCTCTGTCAGTGGAGCCTGATTTTATCTCATTCCATAGAGATAAGGTGGTCCTTAGAACCAATAGGAGGTTCTTACCTAAAGTGGTTTCAGATTTTCATTTGAACAAATCCTTGTCTCTCCCTGTATTCTTCACTGATCATTCTTCTTCAGGAGAGAGAAGATTACACAGTTTGGATGTTAAGGGCCCTTAGTTACTACATTGAGCGTACTAAGGCACACAGGTTTGACTCCCTCCAGTTGTTCCTTACTTATGGGAACATGGGTAAGGGCAAACCTGCCACTAAGCAAACTATTGCCAGGTGGATTGTCTCTTGTATACAATTCTGCTATGAGAAGCTAGGTAAAATACCACCTCAGGCCTGAGGGCTCATTTGACTAGCAGTACAGCTGCTTCCTGGCTGCTGCCAGGGATATTCCTTTACTAGAGATATGTAAAGCAGCCACCTGAAAACAGTCCATACATTCACCAAGCATTACTCTATGGATATCCAGGCTAGGGTGATGCTCAGTTTGCTACAAGCAGTACTGCAGAGCCTATTCCCAAAGTAGGTTTGAGTCCCTCCTCCATGGAGGTACTGCTTGTAGTCTGCAATATGTCAGAATACAGCAAGACTTCATGTTGTTTGAAGAAAAAATTACTCACTTTAGTAATTGTGTTTCTTCTAATGGAGTCTTTTGCTGTATTCTGACCTCCTCCTGCCTCCCTCTCAGAACCTGTTTTTGGGAAGTGGGCTGGCGGCATCAGTGCTAGGTGCACTTGGGCACTCCCTCTTTCTAGAGAGGGGGAGTGGGTTATGTTTTCTTTATTTCAATAGTCATAAGTTGTTCGCTACCTGGTTCTTGATTTTGAATTTCTCAACTTGAGTCTTTTGGGGATCCAAAATATTTAGTTGCCATTTGGCTATTAAAGTCTACAATTTCCACATAGTGGGTTAGTTAGTTAGTTTTAGCTCATAAGAATCTGGCGGTTACACTTCAAAGAGCAGCAGATAGAGGTTTGAACTGAGCTTCAGCTCAACGTTCTATGCTTGGCATAGAATTTAACTCTTTCCTCTCGGAGCAGTTCAAGTGCTGGGGCTAACTGCAATATGTCAGAATACAGCAAGATTCCATTAGAAGAAACACAATTACTAACGTGAGTAATTTTTCTTCTGGCACTTCAACAACAATCTGGGCATCTTCTGATGTGATATTTTGAAGATTGAAGTTGCCCAAAATGAGAAAAGTCACAGGCAAGTAGTCTGACCTTTTCCGTTGTCTCTCAGGTGGTCGTGTTAGTGAGACGCAGAAAAATGGTGGTTTGTTTGTTTTGAATGTTGTGCCAACTCGACACAAGAATGTATCTCGTAAGGTGGCAAACTAGTGTTGGTACCTTTTTCTCCTGTGCTATATGGGAAAAAAGATATGACTAGAATCCTGTTCCAGCCAATCAGATTCCTTTACTGTCTCTACCCATTTTATAAGCATGTTTGTTTGTTTATCATGGAATACAGAATTCAATCTTCTGCTGAATTTTATTGGCTAAATGTTCACCTCTGCCTACACAACCTTACACAAAAATAGTTTCAGTAAAGCCAGGATTCACTGTTCTGTTTGGCAGGGCAAGCTGCAAGATTTACCTGGTAGTCAGGTAAGAAGCGGGGGTCAGCAAACAAACTCCCAAAAACTGTGAGTAGTACTGTGATGGACCCCACTGCAAGACATGCCTGGGCATGGCATGTGGCACTGTTACTCTGGTAAACTGCTGCAGTCCAGTAAAATTAGGTTTGGAGTATGTGCTGGGGACTCTCCAGCTGTCCAAGCTGCAAGGGCCTCAGCTCTCAGTGGGCTCAGTAAGGAAGTCACTTTACTCTATCTCACTGGGAGTCAATAATCCGCTCCAGTTTAATAGAAACACAGGTTTATAAAGGAATTGAACACAGTTAGTGCAAACAGCAACTTGAAACATGGCCCTCTTAGGTACTCTTCCAGGCAGGCAGGCAGATCTACACTCTCCATATCTGGTACCAGGATTTAAGTCAGAGCCCTATGGGAACTCCCTTAAATTACAGTCCCTGGGCACCACTGATTTAGAAGTGGTGCAGGCCCATAGATATTGCTGAGGGCTGGCCAATGTTGGTGCACTTTACAAGGAGCAACATGGTAATTTTAACTTAGTCTTAATATTTCCCACATATTTGCTACTTTAGTCTAACTGTTCTTATATAAATTGCTGTTATCGTTGATCTTGCTTTCTTGTATGGTGAACCATGTAACTATTTACTGTTGTAACATAGCATAGAAAATGATAGTGAAATGGAGAGCAGAGAGACTAGTTGAGATGCATCAGGTGATGCAAAGCGGCGATGATTAACCCACCAGTAGAGCCCGCTGGCACCCTACTACAAGTAGCCACATGGTGCAGCACTGCAATGGGAATAAACAGGGTAGAGATCCAACAAGTAAGCATTATTAGAGCCAGCTGGTGCACTACCCTCAGAAACCACTATTACATCGCATCAGGTAACTCATGAAACATGAAAGGCGCGCCAGGCACACTCACACACAGGACTAGGCATGCCCGCGAGGCAGTACATCGTGATGTTGAGAAAACACCAGGACCTCGCGGTACAATCGCATGCAGCCACCACTGACTCCAGTGCACAGTTGACTCAGTAGAGAGCTCTTCATGCACTAGCAAGGAAAGAAACATAAAAAGGCGGATATCGCAGCACACAAGGTAGATAAGAGGAATAAATGTATGATCACTCTTCAACATGTTGCAGGTTGACTAGGTATTTGCCCCACACTGCACTGCTCTCATTCGTGATCGGTAGATAACATGGAACGACACAGCATGCAAGCGGTTGGTCGGAATCAAAATTAGACTTGTATTCTATCTGTCACACAGTAATCCTCTGCTGTTCTTGAGTGAAAAATCTGACACTATGTACTGTAAAAGAATGTGCAGCATGCACCGTGACAAGACATTGTCACATCAGCACACTGAGCTGAAACCAAGCAAATCTAGCATAGTTTACCAATAAGCGTAATCACTGTCGACAGCGCAGCTATTTTGAACTGAACCACTACTCACACAATATTTGCCTTGCACTTGCCATTTACAAGTGCATTAATCACCTCAGCGTAGAGCTCTACCGAGATTAATGCCCACTGGTGGTTGAGCACTCGGCCTTGGCCCATGCACCAAACCCTCCCCCAGCTGGGCATTAATCCACCGGTAGAGCCTCCTCTGTCAGTGATTAATACTTACTTAATTATGTTTTGTCCTCTAGTGTACTCTCCCAGGTTGTACCTGAAAATGAGCATTCATTTGGCCAGTGTACCCTTCTTTGTCATCAAAACTCAAATAAATTAACACTGATAGAGTTCCCCACTTGTTAGGCTGCTCCAAAGTGAAACCTCCTTTCTGGTGTGGGCCCCATGCCAGGACTCTTCGTTGTTGTTCATGGCATGGCATCCATGGAGATGTCATCAAGCATGAAGGCGGCTGCAGTGTGGACACTGCACTGGCGAGGCTCCCTCCTGGGTCACCAGGAAGCAACTGCAGAGCAGAAGACACCACATTATTTCCCCAGAAAATGATTACATCCAGTCCGACTGTACCCTGTCTTCAGGCACTCCGACTGGGATTCCTGGTCAGTGGAATCAAACCCAGGCCCTGCTTGTTGAGTGAAGACATTAATCATTAGGCCATATAGCATCCAGAAATCATTCTGTCTGTCTGTAGTGTGAGTACAGCATCCATACCCTAGAATTAATCAATATAGCAATCAGGATAGTTAGTTTAAGGTAATGAGTTATTGTAGAGCACCCATGTCAAATCCAGAGCACATTACACCAAACAATACAATAAGAAAACATATAATTTCTCAAATAAATAAAGTACAGTAATTCACATTGTAAAATTGTCAAATAAGTGGATGAGATGACAACAAAAATTTTCAGCTGCAAACCCAATCCAAGGATTCTGAAAGTAGCAGTGCAAAAAAACAAAAAGGAGCATCAAGTCCGATTCGTTTCTTATTTTTATAGTTGCCCAAATGTTAATGCATCAAGTTAGAGTTTTATTTTTTTTATTTTTACATAAATCTGTAATGCTATCTTAGCTTATATAGACTTTTGGTATTAAAGCCCTCTTAAATATTCATTTTACTATTTCTCTGTATGTCCCTTCAGGCCATTGGTGTGAGGGGGGAATAATCTTTATTTTCCTTAATTGTATCAGTAATAGACATGAAAATACATTTTTGTTCTGAAATTAAAAAAACAATAAAAAGTTTTAAAGGGGGTCAACAAATGCTGCTGCTACATTCCAGTCCATGGGGGACAATCTGTTGGTTCTGCCTCACCCACTCTGACATGAGCCATACTGTTTTTTTTTTCAAGCAGCTATACCCAGTTGTAAGTTGATAAACTACAAACTGTTCCAATTTCTTTGTAGCTTGCTTTTGGATCATTCCTGGGAATTCTGGTCTCTTTCTTGAGGAAAATACTAGACAACTGGTAAGGCTCTGTTTTGTTTGCATGCTGCTTCACTGGATTATAAGTGAATATTTTTAAGTTGACCCTGACTAATTTAATGCTCTTATTTGAAAGTAATGTGATGTAAATGCAGCAAATGCAAGGTTAAAATGTCTGTTTTCCTGTTGGTTTGCATTATGCCAACGTGGAAATAGTGTATCAAGAATGTTTTAACTCTGCTTTCATGTGTGCAACCTGGTTTTGCTGTGCACTGTGCAGATAGAGTCTAAAACATTCTGCACATGTTGTTCTGTGAGTCTGGGGGAGGAGGGAGGTCTTCCTGCTCTTCATCACCTCCTGGGAGGAGCTGGAGTGGCATTTGACCTTGTGGGTGACCACACAATGACCTGCCAATCCAGTCAGGCATCACTCAGGTAGGCCCTAGAGAGTAAAGGTGGAAGGCAGGTTTTAAGGGGAAAAAGACTCCTGGTTGGAGCATGATCCCTGCCAAGTCTGTCACACCATGACCTGGCCCAACATCTGGCCTGGTTCCTTCCCGTGATTGCTGCAAGCTAGCTTAAACCCAGGGGACTTGCTGATGGGGACAACCTTTGGGGGCTATTCCTACAGGGTGCAGCAACATGGTTAGTTCTATACCAGGGCCAGTTCCAGCATTGTGAAGCCACCAGGCTAGGGATGAGGTGGCTGAGGAAAATGAGGAGCAAGAGGCAGCCAGTAATCAGGGAATAAACAAAGCAATTGTTTTTAAAATAGTATTCTTAAAAATGTTTTATTGATTTTCTTAAAAATACTACTGGTTTAAGTTGAAATGTTATGAAATGTAAAAAAAGATTCATTAGTTGTAGCATGAATCATAGTGAATTTAATGTCAGTCAGATATAAAAATATATATAAGGTAGAAATCAATAAGTTATGCAGCTGTAAAATGTGGAGTGACTTACCTTTAGACCTGTGTAACACTTGCTCAACACATTTTCCACAACAAACCACAAAATTTTCCTTTTAATGTAAAATGTGCTTGCTTTGGCACTTAAAATATGATTACTATGTATGTTGTAAAGAACCTTACTATGCCTTTGTCTCTAATTTAAAGAGCTAGTAGAGTCAATACAGGCAGAAAAGAGAATAATACAAATGTTAAGAAGTAGTCAGTTGTAACTTTCTATTTTGAAGTAGTTTTCTTTTCCTTTTTTCATCAGAAAGTTTTTATGTGATAATATTGTTCTGGATGTGTGGAACAGCTCTTAGCCTGACAGCTGACATATCCAGCTATACTCCCACACTGCATCATCAGCATTATGATCTCACTGACAGTGACATCACAGGTGACTGAATGATGATCACTCAGTTGCTGTTCTAAGTAGCAGTGATGTCACAGTCAGTGAGGTCACAATGCTGAAGATGTGTGGAGCAGTACAGCTAGCTATATCAGCTGCCAGGCTAAGCTGTTCCACATCCTACTAACATCAGGTAAACAATATTCTCATTAAACAAAAGGAAAAGAAAAAGTACCTCAGATATAAAAGGTAATGGTTGGCTGCTTTTAAAATCTAATATTAGTTTTAGGCAGTACACTAGCTCTTTAAAATGTACTTAACCTGGTATTTAAAACATGTTTATTATGTACAGTCTTGGGTGATCAGCAGTGCTGATGCACCACTGAAAATGCCCTAAATAATACAAAAAACTTGTGCAGACAAGTCTCTTCTCCAGTAGAATTCATCCAACAGGTGACTGCTTAGAAAAAGTGCCAAGTTCAAAAACAGTTATGGCAAAATAATACAATTTGGTCTATAGCCTGAGAGACCTCCAGTGATTCTTGGCATAGCTCATCTGGACAGGTGTAGCTGGCAGGCCAAACCTGAAATGGGCGTGTGCCTGAGACACGTGTGCGTGTACCATCTAACATTTTGGTGTGATGTCACACTTTCATGAGAACTGAGCTCCTGACAAAGGTGTGACATCACACTGAAGCATTAATGGTGCTTACCACGTGCATCTTGGCATGTGTCATTTAGGTTTGTCTGCCAGATACACCTTTCCAGGTGAGCTATGTTGAGAATCATCGCTGGTCTCTAGAACATAGGCCCAATATTATTATTTTGCCATAACTGTTGTGGAACATACAGCAGCCCTTTTTTCAAAGCAAGTACCTGTCTGATGAAATAAAATACCTGTAAAGTAAGAGATGTGGTCTGAATCCTTTTTTTACATCATTTTGGTATTTCTGGTTGTGCCAGCCGCATTGAATAAGCAATGCTGATCACCCAAGACTGTGTTTTACACTGAACAGTTTGCAACAGTTTCTGTCTCCAACATTTTTGGCATGAACTTGGGATAACACTGTGCTTCTCTCTGTTTACTTTGTATATGGTACAGAACCCTACTGTGTCTTTGTCTCACCATGTTATTGTCAACCTGCTGATTGTTCCTGTAACAGTGTCACTTGTTTTTCCAGCAAGCTTACCTGGTGAGTGAATGCATGAATGTATGAATGAATGAATGATTGAATGAAATAGCACTAAACTATAAGTAAAATATCCTTAAAAGAAGGCAAACAGAGGCCACACTAAACCCCAGCCAGTTTAAGAGTGGACTCGGGTTGTTGCATCAGGAGGCAACTGTGGATGAGTAACTGCCACTGGTAGTACACCTCAAGCTGGGATGGTTGGCAGTGGGTTCTGACACTGCAGCAACCCTGCAGTGGGTCAGGAGCTTGTTTCCCAAGGTGCATGCTATACATGCAGGAGTCAGTCACTTGCTGCATACTCTCACCAGGAGGTAAGAGGTTTGGAAATGGGGCATCAGTTCCTTACCTCCATCAGGGTGAATGCTGTCAGTAGAGTTAGGGACTGTACGCCATGCAGCCCAACCATCTCCTCACTGGATCTGGAAGCTGGGCCAGGCTGAAGGATAGCCCTCACCCACACCACCTGCTCTGGAGGGAAGACGTGGGAAACGTGGATCTTGTGGGGTTTTGGGGGTTGAGGAGGTCCAATGCTGTAGAGCCCTGCCACCTGCTCACTGGATCCATAGCTGGGGTAGAGGGAGGATGGCCCCTTTTCAAACCCACCTGCTACAGAAGGGAAAGTTAGGCAAGATTGTGGAAGCAGCAGGGTCTGGAGTTTGATGAAGCCAGTTGTGGATCACAGCAAATCCAAAGGGAGAAAAAGCTGTATAGAGGGTAAAGGCCAAAATATGTTACTTTGAGCTGGCCCAATGACACAGCAGGACTACCTCTCATGGTGCCAGCGACCGGGTTCAGAAATGAACTTGGATCACTTGGGGCTGGGAAGGAAGGATCAAGCATCCAGGGACAGCTGTCTTCCTTTAGGATGGGGAGAAAATACAGCATCTGCTGTTCAACCACCACCTGGCAGAGGCCAAGTGGTAGCGCAAGTGAGAGCTTACTGACGGTAAAGCCTTGTTGTCGGATGACACGCATGTATGTGTGCCACCACCGCGTGTGTATGCATCATTGCATGATGCCATCCTAGGAAGAAAACTGGAAGAAAATCATGCTGGTCTGATATGGCATCCTCCTGCAGGCCCATGCACAACCAAGAAGCCAGGTCACCCTCCCACGTGTAGTCCTGAGTAAATGGTGGATAACTGGCAAGCCCGTAAGCATACCTTTCAACCTCTTGCCTCATAAATCAGGGATGAGGCTTAAAAATGAGGACAAAGACCCACATCAGGAACACATCTCAAAATTGTAATATTTGCAGAAGCTGATAGAATAAGGGATATGTGTAAGATGCATTTTCTGAAGAACAACAAGTCTGTAACTTTAATGTTTGACTTTATTTTGTGTTTACAATCCCACTGTACAGTCACAAAAACACAAATTTTACAAGGAAAGATGAAAATCTGAGGCAAAATCATGGACATCCCTGAAAATCAGGGACAGTTGAGAGGTATGCCCATAAGAAGGTCCATGATGGGGCGGGAAGGCAGGTACGGTAACACCAGGGGTAGGAAGGCATGGAAACACAAGGTGAAAAGTGAAGGAAAACTATTATTATAGAAACCATGCATAGCATTGAAAATACATTTTCTTGTGCAAGACTGAGGTTAACAAAAGGTTCAATCATTTGACAAGTCCAGGGTAACTGAATAACTTGTCTACTGAAAATGATGAATGATATTTTCTTTAGTCTACAAGAACTAAGTGCTTGAAATTTGAAAGCAAGCCAGAAACAACTCCTTACCACTCAAAAGGAACACGTGGAACTGATGAGCTCTTATTGCTGAACCTGAAGGATGGTTTGGTCAAATGTAAGGGCTGGAATGCTAACGTTCTGCTACTGTATTTATGTGTGTGGTGTTTTAATTTGATTCTAATTCATTTATTTTTTTTACTAGAGGGAAGAAGGCATGGAAACTTTTACCTACTGTATCTTAACAGTAGCTACCATGCATTTATTAAGGCTAGGACTATGCAAGAAATCAGTTCAGTCAGTTGTGGCAATGGATTAGAAAGGCATACTGTACCTATAAATGGAGAATTAGAAACAATAGAAACATAGAATTTGATGGCAGATATGGACGCTTGGCCCATCTAGTCTGCCCATTTCCCTACCTAACAGATAAGCTGCAGATCCTAGTTAACCAACAGCCTACTTCCTCCTACCACCCACTAGAATTGCCTTATGTCTGTCCATGCATTCTTGAATTCTCCCACTGTTTTTACTCTATGACCTCCTCAGGAAGGCTGTTTCATGTATCCGCAACCCTCTCTGTAAAGAAATACTTCCTTACATTACATTACCTCTGAGCCATCCCCCTCTATCTTCAAATTGTGCCCTTGTGTTTTGCACATCTCTTTTCTGAAAATGCTACTCTCTTGGACTTTGTTGATTCTCTTGAAGTATTTGAAAGTTTCTATCATGTCCCCCCTCCTCCTTTCCTCGAGGCTATACATCTTTAGTTCCTTTAGTCTTTCTTCATATGTCTTCTGATGCAGACCCTGCATCATTTTGGATTCCTTCCTCTGGACAGCCTCCACCCTGTCTATGTCTTTGTGGAGGCAGGGTCTCTAGAACTGCTACAGGTACTCAGATGTGGTCTTAGCAACTGTCTGTACAGAGGCGAACAACTTTTGTTTTCTATGGTGATGCCTCTCCTATGCATCCCAGTATCCCCAGCCCTCCTAACTGCCTTCTCACATTGCTGGCCCACCTTTAGGTCATCTGATATGACTACCCCAGGTCCCTTTCCATTTTTGTTGTTGTCAGTATCTCACCCCCCACTGTGTACTCTTCCCCTGGGTTTTGTTTTTCCCAGGTGCATTACTTTGTTGCCAGGTGCATTACTTTGGATTATTTAACACATTAAATGCAATACTGTAGGATAAAATAAAGAACTTTCAGCAAGGCCGATATTTTGTCAGGTTGATTGGAGCACAGCAGTTCTTTAATGTAGCAGTACATGTTATGGGGAAAAAAATTAACTGATACCTTTTATTCTGTTTAAAATTGCTCCTTACCTCCATCTTGTAAGATACCTTTTTCACAGTCTTGAGTTTGCTCTAACCCTTTTTTTCATTTGAAATAATAAGGAAAGAGAAGTTGTTTAACCAGTAAAGGCACTAAGCTGAAGTGTGTTCCAGGTGTGACCTGGGAGCACAAGAAAGTTAAATGACTTGCTCAGGGTCACACAGTATACAAGTGGGGCTGTGGGATTCAAACCCATGTCTCCAGGTTTGCAGCTCAATGCCCTAAACCCACTTCTGTTAATATGGTTGGCCCCAGGTTTTCACCATCATTCTTAGCTGTTTATGAAACCCATCAGTAACCTATGATACTACTCATGCAGTTAGGTTGAGAATAACACTCTCATCTCATTTTGAAATAAGGGGTGAGCTCAACTATATTCATTGACCTCACAGAAGCATTTGATACTGTTGAGCATAATATCTGGATCAACAGACTAATTGCAGTTAGTCTAAACTACCAAGTGCTTCTGTGATTCCAAAGCTACATCTCAGGAAGGGCCAATGTGTTTGCACTTCTACCTTCATATCAAATTTCATAGCCATTAATAAAGGTGTCCTGCAGGGTTCAATGCTAAAACAGCCTCTTCAGTTCTCGCTCTACATTAGTGATCTCCATAATTCTGTACTTAACGCCATTACTCTTGTCTGTGGTGATGACACAGTTCTCACTCCTCCAAATCTGCCAGAATGGCAGTCTGCCACCTAATCAGACATCTACAGGATAGAGAGCCTTGTGGTGTTGGTGATGTGGAAAAGTCCTCATACTGTACCCATTGATTTTAAGGTCCATATTTTTCCACCACTCCCATTTTTCTTTGGCCCCATTCTACCTCCATTAACTAATATTTTTTAAACTTCTTTATCGAGCCATATTTTACCAAATACAATCATGTAGCAATAATGTTAAACATACATTTCATAGTACAAATTAGTCCAAGTACAATGCCTTAATGTTTGAAAGAGGTAATCCTTATGTGTAATACCTCAGGTACTTTGACTGTCAATTCAAACCCAATGAAGAATGATAGAACCAGACCTCTCAAAGACCTTGGTATAGACTTCTTGCATGTCTCTCCATTCTGAAATTAAATAAGACCAATTTGCATTGCCAATTACTGTACCTCAAAGTATACAGAAATATAAACCCAGTAACCTTTAATTTAACACTAAACTTATACAGCATTCAAAAAATGGCCAAAAGGGGTCTCTGGGGTCTCTAGCATGTCACTATGAAACTGGTAATTTTGTACCCTGTAGGCTGTAAGGGTGACGAATCTATTGTAATCCCCAGTCCCTCTGCCAGTTGAGATGGGATGGTATGCCCTCTCTTTCTTATAGGCAATTTAGAAAGGGTGCTAACAGGAGATGGGTTCATCTTTCTGCAAATGTGGTCTGTTGTGATTGCCTCCATTTGTTTAATGATTCTTACCACAAGATCTAAAAAGGTAGGCAAAGGATTGCACACTGCTCACCCCAAAGGTGCTGCTGTTGAAATGTACTGACAAAATAAAAAAAAGAAGAACAACAACACACATACACACACACAAAAGCCAAGATAATGAATATTTGTTGGTGTCCCAGGACTGCACCAGATTGTGGGCTAGCAGCCCCAACGTATCACCTTCAAATGAGGCTTCTTCAGGGGCCACAAGAATCTAGTCTGCCAGTGTCAGACATTTGTCTGAGACAGTATTTGGAGATACAGTAGTTTTACAAGCTGCTGCAATAGGTATACTATAAAATATTTGTTCTTTAGATCTAATCTGAGTTGGTATTTTCCCTAATATGAAGTTTTAAAAGCCAACCTTCCAGGAAATTCAGCATTAGCTGGATCCTTGTCCCTACTGTCTCAGAGTTCTTAAGGACAGGCAGCTCCAGAATATGTAGAAATGAGCACTGTACCTCACCCACCACACTGCCTCTAACAACAGTCCCCTTTCTAGGGTTATAATGGCTAGCACTGGCCAGTGTAAGAAAGCATTGTGCCATAACCTTTCGCTAAAATTCCTCCACTTATTGGAGGCAGATGTACAAGGACCCTTACCCAAATGTGGAGCCACCCCTATTGTCTCAAAGTGATGTTGGCCTCTGCCTCCCATTTAACCTGTATTATATGTACTGTATGCCTTCCCAGATTTGTCCTGTAGCAACTAATACAAATTGGAGACACATCTTCTGGTTACCAGACATCATCCCACTAAATCAAAATAATTGTGGAGCTCATGGAGTCATTGTAGTAAATCTGCCCTATTGGATCCTTTTCCAGTAAAGATTCTAACCTGCAGATATCTAAAGAAGTCGTGGGCAAAATACCAAATTCTGCCTAAATTTGTAAAAACGATGTAATCACCCTCTCCTGTTGAAATTGAGAAAACTGTGTCAAGCATGTTTATGCCCATCTTTTGAAACCCTGGTCCATCTGAACTGGTAAGAACACAAGGTAATAAAGTAATGATGTAACTGGGATTAACTACCCTCAGTAATCCTAAATGGTTAATACAGTAAGTTGCAAAGGCCCAAGTTTATTTTGAAAAGTTGGCTGTGTCAGCAAAAGTTATGGCTTACACAACACACTCCTTTTCATGTCATCTCAACCACCAGCACCGAACACACTTTTGGCATTACGGGGTCCCATTATGTCTTTAGTGGGTCGGAAAATGCCTGGGAATCCTCCTGGCTAATGGGCACCACTGTGCTAAGCACAGAGAAACATTTTGTCACCAAGCAGAACATTGCAATATACAGGAAACACGTTGTTAAACATTCTGAGGCTGTGGGCTGTATTTAACCCTTAAGTGTAAAAATCTTTGCAGCACAAATTTCAACATTTAGGTTAAATCATAACCTCTATCTCTGATAGCGGACACACACCCCTGAGCAGAAAAACTTGACACCCATGTCAAATGCTGTACCATAATTCACATTTCAAGCAGTTACACATTCATGATTATGGAAAACAAGGGTTTCCGAATGCTGCATACAATTTAGTGACATTCAATTACCGCAGAAAAACATTATTAGTGAATATTGTGATGGCGGGTAACCCCTACTGCATTTACCTCTGGCCCAGCAGGGACCATTCCCACAGTAGTGGGTGTCATCAAGATTCTTTGTCCCTTTCCCCGACAACACCTCTCCAGTTAGGTACTACCCTGAATACCGTACCTTACCTCCCTAACTGGTGTAGCTGAGAGGCTGCCAAGGGTAGGGGATGCAGCACTGAGTGACCTGGAGACCTGCAGGAATGTGAGACACTGGCTCTGTAAGCAAGGAACTCACACTTGGATTGGTGAAAAAATAAGGTAAACTTTACTGAAAAGGTGAAACGGTGACTTGTACAGCCACAAATGGAACACACTTTTGCATAAATTGTAAACAAACATGAGATTGCAGTTTGATTAGTTACTTTCTTTTCTTCTCTTTCCCAGCAGTGCACACCACCATACTACCTCTTGTTTCTCTTTCCCAGCAGGGCACATCCCCCCCACTACACTCTTCCTTGGAGACTACAGGCACTCACTCACCCACCAGCCCTCCAGAACACACAAGCTAGTCCCAGGATAAGTGCCTCTCTGGCCTTAATTCCTGAGCTTGTTCACACTGTAGCCTTAAAAGGCGAGCAGTGGCTACTAGAGCCTTATCCCACCTTAGTCAGCCCTCCTGACCCCTTACACCAGATACCTACCCTGGTATCTATCACACAGTTACTTTACTTATTTAATCTATACTCTACACAGGTAAAAATAATTTAACATGTCTACACAAAATTCACTTTAAGCAATCAGAATGACAGTGGCATGAAACATATCACATACTGGTACTTTAAAAGCTAGGGCATCCCCGCCCCCCAAGTCCTTGAACTGTTCAGTCCTTCAGATGACAAAGTCTTTTAAAATGCAGAAGGGTTGTTTTAAATTTTATGTTACTTCAATGTCACTTGACTTTTAAAATAGTCCCCAAATTGTAGAATACATCTATTTACAATACCACACACACCTTTGATTTTCTGAAGAAATTCTTTGATGAAAAAAGAAGAAGAATTCTTCTGAGGGCCCTCTGGAGCAAGCAGCTTTGTCGATGGAATCTGGAGAAGCGATGAATTCTTCAAGGTTGCAGCTTTTTTCTGTGAGGAAAACTTGGTGCAACAGGATCATCGGGCACTTGAAGCAAGCTCTCTATTCTGTCCCTGCTCTCGCCCACTACACTAGTTGACCCAACACTGGGATACAGGCGATCCCTAATCCTGCACTTTAATTAAATGAGGCTGTCCACTTCAGGCTCTATCACTGCAATAGGCCTCTTCTGACTGGACACCCACTAGGCTTGGTCCATCCTTCTTGGTCTCACTCTTGCACACTCGCTATGCGGCTACTTTTATGCCTAAAACTAATTTGCATATGCTAATAACTGGACACTGACCTGTCCAGGGCTCAGCACCTATCACAATCCTTTCTGCAGCAGCATAAGCCACAATGGAATTCACAGTTGTGAAATTCAGCTGCCCCTCACAATATTCTAAGACTTTTTAGCACTCTGAGTCCCATTTATGTACAGATTCCTCTGTCATAAAATAATAAACACTTGCTTTATGTTTAAGCATCTTTCAATTATTTTGGCTAGAAGTTAACGTCTCTTGCTCTCTCCTGAATTTTTCTGTACAAAATGATCGACAGGAAACCTAAGTCACTAAGTTTCAAATGTATTTGTCATTAAACTTTTAAATTACACTCTTCTGATCACTTTTTCTTCACTTTCCTTTAAAAACAGCAGTTTCTCCTGTAATTACACTGGCCCAACATTTTCAGTCAGGAATTATTCATTTTCCCATGCTTAGCTCCACCTCCTGTGTAACTGTCTGCATGTATCATGTTTCACCAGGACCCACTCCCTATGAAGGTTAGCGACTCCTCTATTTTAAATTTGTATCACACAAACTATTGTATGTCATGTAGCACACATTCCTCTAACAGTCTTCCAAGTTTGGGTAAATCTATTGAAAAATGGTTTGGTACCATGAATTAAAAGTATATGTTTGAAGGCAATGTTTGTGACTGTAAATAACTTTTGATACAGAGCTCTCCTTTAAACTGCTCAGTTTTTGTGAACAATTCCTTATAATAATTGTATTTTTATGAAATACCCAGGACTTCCCTCAACCCTTTCATGGCTTTATTTTCTTGAAAGATGTGTTTTTTAATGTGTTTAAGCACTTTATAGCATCATGGGTTCCTTGCAAGCAGATCGCATATTCACAATTCAAAATGGATGCTTTTTGAGCTATATGCAAAATGCCGACTATTTTCTAAAGTGTATGGGACTTCCACAGAGCCCCAAGCACAGACTGTGGCCATCTTATTTATATTTTATTTATTTATGTGAACCAGTCCTAAATTCATTTCCCTGCACTTGTTGCCTGCGCATCAAGTAAAGGAAAATATCTGGTTGATCCTGCCTGCGAGGGCGCCTTTATGGCATCTCCCTCTCACACCATCATAAGGCCGTCCACAGAACACCAGGCGAAGCCTGATTCGTGACCAGTGTTACAGTACAAGAGTGGCCACCCTGAAACTAGCCTGGGATTCCCTCACTGGGTGCACTGCGCTCTGCTGTAGAGCTGACTCTTGGTCACTCACCTCCCCACTCCTGTTCTAGAGTACGCATGGAGCCCACAGCTGCAACTCTGTATCTTTTATTTTACACAGAGCAGCTTCTTTACTTTTTACCACAGAAAATGATCTTTTATAAAAAACATTAAAGTATTACCAAGCAACCCAGGCAGACCAAATCAAAGCACTGAACCATCAGGCTAATGTTTCAGTTGCCAGGGCAATTGGGTTACTAGTCCACTGGACACTAGTGATTAAAACTACAATCTTTTAATTAAATTACCATACTTCATGTAAAAAAAATGGCAATCATTAAAAATGAGCATAAAACTGTGTGTGGTAAGGAAGCCAAGGCCAGGTTGTCCTTTCTATACTTCCCTGTGATGCATTTCCTATGACTAAGCGCCTAGGGGCGTGAAACATGTCAAGAAGAGTGTGCATTGCTGTAGGAGGGGACAGCATGCATGGAAGTGGAAGCACTGTGCACTTTTAAAATAGATTTAAGTACTATGGAACCTTAACAAGGTCTTGCTTCCATTCTTTTCATCCAGGCACTGTGACAACCTTTCTAAGGACTTTAAAGTACTGTAAGTAGCAGTCTTGCATCCACTACTCTTAATTACACAAGCAATAATGCCCAACAAGGTGGGTGGTACAATATTGGGCAATACTGGACCACCCAAGGCGACTAGGCCCAATGCTGCAGGCAGAGGGCCTTATAGTCCCTTGAAGCTCAGTAATAGCCCATACCGTCTACTCTGGACGGTATTATAGTGCTTAGAAAATGGAAGTTAGGCTATATTTTAGAAGGAAAAAAGTAACATTTAAAAAATGTAGTTTAAGCAGTAAATTTAAATGAATAAACATATTTTCTGAAAAGTAGTCCTCTGCTGCTGGCATTGGCAGTAGAGGCACTGAATTGTTATGTGCTGTGCTATTGGGTTTTTATATCAGGGTTTAAAAACAATTAAAAACACTGTATGAGTTACCATGAATATCGGTTTGACAGGTTTGGATTGAGTTTGTCCATCTACACTGCTTCATTGTTTGAATGCCTCCAGTTGTTCTTCAAGCATGGAAAGAGTAAGTATGATAGTGCAGTTCTGGCTCACTAGGAGACCAGTGGTACTTTCTTGATTTGGTCTCCCACAGATGGTGATGTGCTGCGGTTTGCAGCATTAAAGACAGTGGGCAGCTGGCAGCGGTTGAAGGCGGGGCGGTGAGACCACAGTCAGAGAGTGGCACTTTGGCTCTGTTGTGCGAGTGCAGTTGGGAGGCGAGAACAAAACAAGCCGGCACCAGCTTGCAGTGGTAACTCTCATTTATTAAGTGTAAAAGTGGCACATTAACGGTGCAGATATGCTAAAGTGCTTAAAATAACTTTTAAGCACTTTAGCCTGTCTACAATGTTTATTGTAACTCCTAACTTATAAATGAGAACTGTCACTGCAAGCTGGTGCCAGATTTGTTTTGTTCTCATCTGCAGGGAGCCATGGCACAGCGTGCTTTGGAGTGGGGGTTGCTTTCTGTACCTTTATCTGCCATGATTAGGAGAAACAGTGAAATGTTCTCACTCTCCTAACACATACTAAAACTTAGACTTTTTTTTTTTTAATAAAGGGTAGTTGGGTTTAAGAAGACAGAACAGGATAGTGACTTTGAGCAAGGCATGGTGTCTGTGGAGTTGATGGCATGGCAGCCAGGATCAATTGGCAGCAGCAGAATGGTACTGTTTTAAAACTGGAAAAAGAAATGAGTGGAGTGGGGTGGCTCTGTTATTTTCTCTTGCAGTTGGTACTCACTTTATAATGATTGCAGTTGGTGGGACCAGGCTACCATTCAGTTTTAATAATTCTGTATCGGAGTGATTTTTTTTGTGATAGGGCAGTTGGCACAGGGACATGTTCTTTCTCAGTCTCTGTTGCCACATAAATACCTACCTTGGTAAGGGGCTCAGCCAATCAGGACCAGGAAATTTCAAACCCATTTTCTAACAGGAATAGTATACTCCCTGCAGAAAGCTATGGAACTCCGCACCACTCACCACCTGACATTCATATCTGTCCTCAGGGCCTAGTTTTTGTCTCGGATACCCAGAAACATCTCCTAGCCTGGCACACCATGCTTGCTGCCAAGCCTCAGCAATCTTTGAATGGCCCTCACAAATGTTTATATTTTATAGGGGTGTAGTAGTGCCCTTATAATTACAGTTGAGTAGGCTGTTCAATGTTAAACCCTAATTTTTGCACCTTAATACTTTGCCATCGTTTGACAAAATAGCACAAAATTTGGCATGCATCAAGCTGTCAGAGTCTCAAGGCATGAAATGTTTCGTGATGGCATCTTGTACAGTTTTCAAGATACAGAGCACAAAAAAATACATACTTAGCACTGCATTTTTTTGTCACCTACTGTACAGCCTAGTAGTGTGGATTTTTAATGGAATTTTCATGTTTGAAGGGTCTGTGCCAAGTGTGTGCCTTTTGAAGGTTTGGTGAAAAAATATTGTACCTTTTAGAGTTATAGTGATTTTGAGTTAACCATCAAATTGGTCCGTAAAAGAAAAATTTATCACAAGTGCTTATTTTCATGATTTACTTGTTGTATGGAGAGAAATAATGACCATGACAGCCACCTTTTTTAAAATTTACAAAATAGTATAAGAAGGAAATATTGAGATAAAATCAAACTCAATACCTGTATTTTGCTAAACAGCAATTGATTAGCTTAATTCTGGTATTGAATTTCAGATATACTTCCCCAAACCTATCCTTCTGCCTCAGGATTGCTTTTGGCCATTCTCACACTTTTACCATTAGCGACTCATTATTTTTTACCTGTGGTGCAGTAATTTGTGATGATATTTGCAAAATGTTATTTATGGTAAGTAATTTGTGACATGTATTTTATGTAAACTAAGGTAAGTGCGGTTCAGTGCATTTCAATGGGGTTTTGAACTTTGATTCATAACTGCATAATTTTGCATATTTTGACCTCAGATTTTCAACACTGACTTTTTGGGGCTCTACCTCCTGACCAATGGAGGTGGACTATGCACATCAGGGCTGAAAGGCAATTTGTGGTTGCTTGGCCAAATCACTTTTGAGAGGGATTTGAACATTTTCACTGTTCTCGTTCATGAGGTGGGGTCATAAGAAGGCTATGCTGAAAATTTGGGGTCAAAATATGTAAAATGACAAACTTATGAGTGTGCATTGAAATGTTTCTATGCTCACTTGTAACTGATAATTTATCTTGCATTCCCTGGCTGGCTGGGGGTGCCAAGCCCTGTACTTCTGTAGGCAGATGGACTTTTCCCAGCTATGGTGTATTTTACGGTACATGTAAATGGTGTACATAAGTTGAATAACCTATATAGCATAAGATATTACGATATTGGGACCTAAATCTACAAGGGTGCACCCACGTGCAGAAATGATAGGGTGGAGGGAAGGAAGGGAGGTAGCTTTTATCATTAGGGGATGGCATAGGGATAAGCAGGGTTGAGGAAAGCAGGGGATCAGTTGGAGGTCTTATGGGCCACCCTGCAGGCTCCAGGGGTAGAGGTTGAAGATGGGGGTAGTATATAGACCACCTGGGCAGGGAGGAACAGGAGGAAGGCCAGGTGGCTAGCCTTAGGGATCACTGTGGTAGGGGTGGGAAAAACTGTGGTGCTAGGAGACCTAAATATGCCAGGAGCAGACTAGGGAACTATAGGCTCCTCATCAGGCAGGGAGCAGCGCCTGCTGAATGTCTTCAGGATACACTCATTGCCCAGTTGGTGACTGATCCGACGAGGGAGGGCGTCCTGGATGTGGCTTGTCAGATGGCAAGTTCATCAGAGGACCTAGTTGTTGGGGACCCACTGGCGGGAAGTGGCCATGCTGACGGTTTGGTTCTCCCTTGACCTAGGGGCAGGGTAGAACACACAAAAACGACAGTGGTTGATTTAGAGGATCAGACTTGGGGAATGGAGAGGATCCTTAGGGCTACCTGAGATGAGATCAGGCCAAGCATGGAGCATGGAGACCTGGTGGGAAATTATTAAAAAGGTGCTCTGGGTCTGCAAAGGCCTGCACAGGGGTGAGAGCATAGAGTGAGGCAAAGCTAAGTGGAGCGAGCTGGTGGACAAGGGAGGTCAGGATCTGGTGAAGGAAAAAAAGGCTGCTTATAGCTGATACAAATGTTCTCGGGGGCTATATCCAAGGGGGTATGATGAGGTAGCCAGGAGGGTCGCCTGGGTGGTGAGGTCTGCCAAGGTGGGCGGGCTGAGATTGCACAGAGGATTGGGGAAGGGTTCTTCAAGTATATTGGGGAAAGAAGAAAGGGAAGGGCAGATTAGTAGGTTGAGGATGGGGAGTGGGTGGGTGGAGGAAGCAGGGAGAAAGCGGAGGTACTAAATTATTTTTCCTCGGTCTTTACCAAGGAGGATGGGGGCAGCACTGGGAGAGAGGGAGGGAACCGGCAGATGAAGAGGGGAAATGGATGTTGAAATCCTCAGTGGGAGGATGAGGGAAGCCCTCAAGGCCCTAAAGGGGATAAACCACCGAGCCCAGATGGGATCCATCCCAGGATGCTTAAGAAGATGGCCAATACCCTGGCTGCACCCTGGTAGACCTATTTAACTCCTCCCTGAAGTCAGGATGGATGCCTCATGACTGGAGGATGGCCCATATCATGCCTATACACAAGGGCAGCTTATAGAGCCGGAATTATAGGCTGGTTAGTCTGACGCTGGTAGTGGGCAAAGTGATGGAGGTCATCTTGAAGGAGAGGCTGGAGGGGTTCTGAAGGCACGGGTCACCTAGATGATCGCCAGCATGGCTTTATTGGGGCAGATCATGTTAGACCACCCTGGTGGAGTTCTATGAAGGGGTGACTAGTGCACTGGAACAGGGCAGGCCAGTGGCTGTCCTCTTTCTGGACTTAAGTCGGCCAGGGCATCTGACTCAGTGCCACATCCCGGGCTACTGGGAAGCTGGAGAATATGGGGTGGGGACAGATGGCCAGGTGGATAGAAAACTGGCTAGTGGGGAGTGTACAGAAGGTGAGGTGGGGGTCCTCATCCTCTAGGGGAGTCATTAGTGGGTCCCTCAGGGTCGGTACTGGCCCACTCCATATCTCTCAACTGTCACACATCATGAGGTACGCCCTCATTTTATCACTCAGAAACCCTCTTTCCCACATTGAGAGGGTGACATTCCACACTGACCACTGAGACTGTTAAGCAGAAATGTATAATAATATAAGATGCTAGGTTATCAGTGAACATTAAAACATCAGTGCACTTATTTCCACAGTAATCTGAGCTTGCAGTCTCATGTTTGATGATGTGTCACACATTTTGTCCAGTTTTCAAACATTTTGTCACACATTTCGGTGATAAAGGTTGAGAGGTATAGCCCACTCCTGTTTAACGCTATATCTCAGACATCAGAAGTGGTATCAGGAGCTGGATAAGCCTCTTTGCGATAATTTGAAGCTGTGGGTGGTGGTGGAAGGGAGGAGGGAAGATGGCTCTCAGGAGGACCTAAAGACTCTGGGAAGGGGTCAAGCGTGAAGCAAAGTTTAATGCTGGGAAATGCAGGGTTCTGCATGGGGCCAAAACGTGGCTCATGTATACACCTTTGGGAGAGGCACTGAGGGTTTCTGGGAGAAGGACCTCGGGTGGTGGTGGATGCCAAAATGAATAACTCAGAGCAGCGTAGAAGGACTGCAGCCCAAGCAAATAAAATGCTGGGGTGCATAGCCAGAGGGATAACCTCAAGGAGTAGAGAGGTACTCCTTCCACTGTACAATAGTCTGGTTAGACCACACCTTGAATACTGTGTGCAGTTTTGGCATCCCTACTTAAAGAGGGACATTGCTCTTCTGGAGTGGGTCCAGGGAGGATGATCAGAATGATACTGGAATTAGGAAAAGGCCCTATGAGGGGAGAGACTAGAGGAGCTCAACCTGTACCGCTGGAGGAGAGATGGAACAGGGGATATGATAGAGGTCTTCAAATATCTCAAAGGAATAAACATAATAAGCCTTAAGTGGGTGCTTCAGCTGAGGGAGGTGAGGCCACCTGGGCTCACTCAATGAAGCTGGCAGGGGGAGACTGAGGGGAAACAAGGGCTACTTCACTGAGAGGTGATGGAGCCTTGGAATGTGCTGCCCAGGGACTTAGTGGCTGAGCAACTGTGAAGGGGTTCAAGAAGGCTGGGAGAGGTATGGGGAGGGTGCATCTCAGAACCCTACTGGTGGGTGAGGGACCTTGTAGGGAGGGAGGGGAGGGCTAACAACAGTGCCCTGGGAAGGCACTGATTATCGAGCAGACTTTATAGACCATAGGGCCTAATCTGCTGGCTTCTTAGTATGTTAGTATGTATTGGTAGAATGTTTGCATGTGGCAATGATGTCGTCATGCTTGTGCATTTACAGTGCATACATGTTTCAACCAACCTGACAAAACCAAAATGAACAGCAGGCACAAACACTTAACCCTGTCGCCCGTTCCATTATGATTATTAGTTTATTTGAGTTGGGGCTTTGGCCCCACAACTCTGTTTTTTTATTTTTAAATTTTTATTTTATATTTTTTAAATTTTAAATTTATTAAAGTGGTGTGTGAGGATGAAGCCCCAATTCAAACAAACTAATGAAAGTAATGAAATGTATGATCTGGCCAATTGCTTGTGCCTGCTGTCAACAGGTTTTGTTAGTTTATTTGAGTTGGGGTTTTGCCCACACCCCCTTGTTTTTTAGTAAGGGGACAGCCCCAACCCAAATAAACAATAAAAAGTAATGGAATGGGCAATGTCACAGTCGACACTGTAAACAGAGGCAGTATCATCCATGAACAGTGTCAGCGTGATGACGCTGCATAATGAAAGATGTCATTACAGACGCCGAGTAAGTAACTCTCGTAGTCATGTTCCTTGAGTAAGTTTTACCTGAAAATACACCATCGCCTCTTCTCATGGGCCCTGTGCATCTGCACATGTTCACACAAATGAGGATACAATTCCACTGTTTGAAAAACAATGTAAATTCTTTGCAAAAACTTCATTAATGCACCAGTTAGGATAACTAACCACAAAATCAGGCAAAAGGAAACAATGTTAGGGTTTTGGGTCTCCGAGTCTTGAAGACTCAGTGATGGGTCTTCCTTGGGGTTGTCAACCCTAATGCCCACCCCATTCCCGGAGCAAGCAAGGTTGCACATGATCTGCTTTCTGCATGCAGGACCCTATGTGAAAAGCTGCAACAAACTGTGTTGGCAGCATGTGGTGAGAGATACTTCTCCATCTTTGAAGAGTGTGTCGGTATGAGACACTGGTTTGTAGCTCTACCTTGTGCTTTGGAAAGGAGGATACAGGCTGCAAGGAAGGGTGAGAATTAGGGTGAGCAAGACTCCAGAGACTCAAAACCTAGTGTTTTTTGTTTTGCTGTAGGGGTGGAAGTGAGGCATTAGGGCTGAAACCCTAACACCACATTTCTCTACTTTTGTGGCGTTAAATTACCCTAACTGGTGCATTAACAAAGTTTTTTGCAAGAATATGTATCTATATATATCTGTATATAAAATATATATATAAATATATATTTTCAGTGTTGATTTTATCAGGTTTCCTATATATCCCTTGTGTTGCTTTACATAGATGGATACTGCTCCTATATTTTTCCTGCTATGGCTTGATATTTATTTCTACCTTTCCTTGTCCACTGTACTACAAAGTTTTTGATATGTTATGCTACCTAGTCACTTTGTACTACTTGCCACACTGTTGAATTCAATTAAATGTTTTGCCTTATGTATTCCCCTTCTCCATTTCCATGTCACCTTCCCATCCTGCCTAGTGTACAACCATATTATAATGTATGTAATTCACCTTGTATAGAATCTGTTGTGCAACTCTCCGGGATCATGCCTTAAAATAGACATTGTTTGCCTAGTGCACCTACTGTACCTGGTTAACAAAAACTAAATAAGTAAATTCTACAGTGAAACACAGAAACAGAAACTGTTGGCAGATAAGGACTACCAGGCCCATCAGTCTGCCCCTAAGCTCAATACCTGATGTCGGCCTCTGACCCTATCTTGTTTGTGGCTTTCCCTCCTCAGCCCCACCTCTAAGGTTCCCTTATGCCTGTCCCAGGCATGTTTAAATCCCTCCACAGTGCTTGCTCCCACACCTCCTGTGGCAGACTATTCCATGTCCACCACTCTCTCCATGAAGAAAAACTCTCACATTCCCTCTCAACCTATCCTCCAATTTCATAGCATGCCCCTCATTCTTGTACTCCTCCTGCACTGGAAAATGTCTGCCCCAGCACCTTATTAATGCTCTTTAGGTACTTGAATGTTTCTATTATGTCTCCTCTCCCTCCTCACCTCAATGAAGTACATATTGAGGTCCTTTAATCTCCTCATAAGTCTTGTGGTGCAAGCCCTGTACCATTTGGTCGCCCTTCTCTGGACTGCTTCCACCTGTCAATGTCCTTAAGATACGGCCTCAGAACTGCACACAGTACTCTAGGTGAGGCCAGATCAGTGTTTTATACAAAAGCATCATGACCTCCCAACTTCTGCTAGCAATACACTCTGCCTATGCACCCCATCATGCTGCTGGCCTCCCTGCAGCCTTAGTACTCTGCTTTGACATTTTCAGGTCATCTGAAATAATAACCCCTGGGTCTCTTTCTTCCCTGGTGATTGTCAGCAATCTCCCCCATCCTATAGCTCTCCCCAGGGTTTCTCTGTCCCAGGTGCATGATCTTGCAGTTCTTAGAGTTAAACTTTAGTTGCTACTCTTCAGACCATTTTCAAGCTTCCCCAGGTCCTTCTCATTGTCTCCACCCGTCTGGCGTATCCACCCTGTTGCAGATCTTGGTGTCCTCTGCAAATAGGCAGACCTTTCCCTCCAGACCTTCTGCAATGTTGCTAATGAAGACATTGAACAGAACTGGCCCAAGGACTGATCCACGAGGTACTCCGTTGGTCACCATCCGTCCCTGATTGTATCCCATTTATCACCACCCTCTGCCTCCTGTCCATTAGCCAGTTCCTAACCCTAGTTTATTACCCTTATGCCCCATGCCTAGACTACCCATTTTGTTCACCAGCCTCTTATGTGGGATGGTGTCAAAGGCTTTGCTGAAATCAAGGTAGGCAACATCCACCGCCCCCCCATTTACTTCCCCGTACCCAGTCAAAGAAATCTATTAGATTTGTCTGATATGACCTACCCTCTGTGAATCCATGTTGCCTCGGGTCCTGGGCACCATTGGATTGCAGATGTCCCACTATTCTTTCCTTTAACATTGCCTCCATGAGCTTCCCTACCACTGAGGTGAGACTGACTGGCCTATAGTTCCCACTTCCTCCCTACTGCCAGATTTGTGTAAAGGAACCACATGTGCCCGCCTCCAGTCTCTCTGGAACCACTCCTGTGTTTAGTGACTCTGTGAACATGGCTGCCAAGTGCTGCAAGCTCTCTTCGTAGTTCCTCAAATCCTCGGGGAATGCCAACTGGCCCCATCGCATTGTCCACCTTCAGTTTTGTGAGCTCCTTCAGGACTGTGCCTCTGTGAATGGACTGGTTTACTCCTTCCCCTTTACATCTGTTGCTGAGTTGTGGTCCCTGCCTCCCCTCTTCAGTGAATACTAAACAGAAGTATTTGTTCAGTATTTCCACCTTTCCAGGTCCCCTTCTCTACACTCCTTCCTCCCTTTAGTCTTACAATCTCCCCATTTTTCTTCTTTCACTGATGTACCTATAGAATGTTTTATCCACTCTTTACCCTCTGATCCAATCTTTTCTCAGTTTGCTCCTTTGCCTTCCTGCCTCCCTTAGACATTCCAGGTACCAGTCCTTGTCTTCTTCCTTTGGGTCTCTTTGATTTCTTGAAGCTGCCCTTTAGCCCCTACCCTGGAACAGCGATTGTGTGGAGGAGGCCAATATACTTCAGGAATACCATATTCTACATTAGAACAGTGTTCGGGAGGGGGCACTAGGTGCCAGGAATACTTTATTCTACAATGAACAGTGATTGGGCTGAGGGGCCACAATACTAACAGGGAATACAATATTATACATCAGAATAGGGATGGGGCCACTGTTCACGGAGTTAGTACCAGGTTTGTGGTGGTGTAACTAGCACAGCACTAACAGCTGTTAACACCTCTACAAACCTTTGAGTATTCTAGAGCGCCTGTACAGTATGCAAGGCACATTCTGGCAGTTTGCATTTGTGTCTGTCATACTGTGGCGCTGGCTACTTACATGTTAGTGCCTTGTAAACTGTACCTTCAGGATGGAACTTTTAGCAATTCACCTACTTCCCAAACACAAAACATGATTAGCAAGGCACTAACCCTGTTAGCACAGTGCTACCTCATCTGCATATCCTGCTGCCCATGTTTTATGACATCTTGTGAACAAGGGGGTCCCAGAGGCTGAAGCAAACTGCATGCAGGCTAGGAACACATGCCTACAAAATACAAGCAAAAGTGTGTTCTCGCTGTGTGTCTGATCATTTGACTTAGTGCTGCCTCTCACCCAGGTCAATCCTATAAATGGGTTAATTAGTTTAGTGTTCTTACTCAGGTAATGAATAAAATAAATAAATAGTATTGCATAAAACAAATTGAAAGATACTGTTCAGGTGTAGATAATGCTCTTATATGATATAGTCCATGAAAGCGGAGGGAGGTAAAGTGCATTTTACAATTGGAAAACAGATGTAGTTTATCATTTTTTTATTTACTATTTGTGCCTGTTACTGCTTGGATCCATCCACTCATCCCCTTACAGTCACCTCCCAGTCCTGTCATGGCAGTTCAGCTCTACTGGGCCTGATACCTCCACGTCCAGCCCCTTGTGGAGAGCCCATCAGGGCTAACTCCCTCCACCAGGAAAAGAATCCAGTGAGCTCTTTTGAAGTCCTTGCCGCATGGTGCCAAAGAGAACCATGGCAATGTCATCGTCTGGGCCCAGGTTGTTTGCCAAAGTGGACCCCAATTCACAAAAAAACACACCACACTGTTTTGGTATAAAAAGGGCAGTAGCTCTTTTTACTTGATCAAAAGTTGCATACATTACATGGGACACAACATTTATAAAAACGTAATATGTACATTACAATTTACATATATATGCACTTTCCAAAATATCATAGATACACACAACACTTATACAGAAACATCGTTTAACATATGTACATTAAGTATCCCATCCGTAAGACCCTTGGGCAGCCCTAATTCATGTATTGCTGAAACCCGGCTCCTTCATCTGCTTGTTTGGGGAACTCTGGCCCTTTGGTCCAACAGACCCATTGAGGCGTGCCTTTCCATAAGACAGTTCCCCCATCTTACCGAATTTGGGGTTTCTAGACCCTTGATGAGGAGCATGCCCATCAGGGCCGTACTCCCCATCTCGGAATCTTGGATCCCAGCGTTTGAGTGCACGCCCCAGCCTGGGTGCCTTCATCTCCCGATCTTCCAGGGCATACCCATCCTAGGGTCATGCCTGTCCCCGTTGACGCCAATCGCAGCTCTTATGTCCATCTTACCCAAGGTCAGCCATGAATTACGCTGCCTATACATTTCTCAACTAGGTTTACTACTAGAGCCAGACAGAGCTTTTGCTGCAGCCTGGAATTTAAAGGGCAGGAGGGTGGGAAAATGTATTTTGCTGAGGAGCTGTTCCAGGAGGGTGAGATCCCTGGGACAGCTCCTTAAATATCTTGCCATGACCCTCCCTGTAGGAGGTCTGTCCAGCCTCTCCGAGGAGATCCTCGGATTGGGCTCTTTGCTCAGGGGCCGCCTCCTCCTTGATGGTGGGCAGCCCTCCTTGCCCACCCTTTGAGGGCCATCGGCAATCTGCCCCACGGTGAGAGGCCGGTGGGGCCATTTGCCCAAAGTGGACCCCAATTCAACAAAACACACCACACTGTTTTGGTATAAAAAGGCCGCAGCTCTTTTTACTTGATCAAAAGTTGTATACATTACATGGGACACAACATTTATAAAAACCTAATATGTACATTACAATTTACATATATATGCACTTCTAAAATATCATAGATAACACACAACACTTATACAGAAACATCGTTTTAACATATGTACATTCAGATCCCATCCCGTAAGACCCTTAGGCAGCCCTAATTCATGTATTGCTGAAACCGCTCCTTCATCTGCTTGTTTGAGGAAACTCTGGCCTTTAGTCCAACAGACCCGTTGAGGGCTGTGCCTTTCTGCAGACAGTTCCCCCATCTTACCAGATTTGGGGTTTCCTAGACCCTTGACGAGGAGCATGCCCGTCGAGACGCACTCCCCATCTCGAGTCTTGGATCCCAGTGTTTGAGTGCACGCCCAGCCTGGGTGCCTTCATCTCCTGATCTTCCGGGGCATGCCGTCCTAGGGTCGTGCCTGTCCCGTTGACACCCAGTCGCAGCTCTTATGTCCATCTTACCCAGGGTCAGCCATGAATTACCGCCACTTACATACGGTGCCATCACGTATCTCCCACTAATGCCCAGGATCTTACTCTTTCCAAACAGTACTGTTTCGCAGAAATCGTTGAGGTATTGTTGAAAATGTCATTCCCAATATCCGATAAATGAACCCCATCCACTATATAGGCCCTTATCCAATTTTGTGATCAGGAAATACCTGATTACCTCACTCCCATTGAAGCCGTGAAATGGGACACCTCCCTATTCACGGACCTCCGTGCCTTGTCCATGGCCCTGCCTTTCGCTCCCCACGCCACTGCTGGTGTGGTATCATTCTAGTCCATGCTAGAATGGTGTGAGGCAACATCTGTTTTAAGTGGGACAAAGCCTCTTAATATCCCCAATTAATCTCAGTGCCCTAGGGTGACCAAGTTGTTCCCTCCCAGGTGAATAACCAGCCGACCGGTGGTTGACGATGTATGCCCAATGTAACAATAGTTTTGCATAATGCCCCCACTTCATCCCACTTTTCCTGCCCATTTTATCACAGCTCGACTTCTTGGGATGCCCAGCTGTTTAGTGTAAGGCCGTTTTGCCCTCGTGTATGCCTCCCTTACATCCGAATGACCCACAATCCATATCTGAGGGGTTGTTGCAGACGTGCCTGCAATACAAAGATAGAAACATGTGAGTATTCTCCCAATTTGTACTTCAATTGCCACTTGTGCTGGGTTCCCCAACGTCACTTCCTGCTGGGTTGTGCTGAGGCCTAATGTACCCATGTATGCTTTTAAGCCCACCTGCCGACCCCTTTTATCTGGTCCTCTTTTAACCCACACCTGGCTGCCTCTGTGCTGCTCCAATTCTGAATGAATGGGTGTTGTATGAGGTTGGGTTTTCCGCCATCCATAAACCCTTTCTTAGGACAGCGCGAACTGCCCTTGTGACGCTTTTCGTCCCATGCACAAACAAATGCCCCGTTCCTGTTGGACGACCCACCACATACTCCCTCATTGCCGACCATGGGCAAATGTTCCTGGTGGAGCCATAAACAGTGTTACAATGGCAGGAGGCCACACTGGTTCGTTTTGATTTTCGGCAGCTGAAGACACAGTCTGTCTTGCCAGATGAGAAATCACTAAACTGAAGACTGGTGTTCTGGCTCGGTGAGTTAGACTGTGGTACCAACTCTGAAACCGGAAGCCCCAAAAATGCACATATGTATAGGGCCCTGAAAAGCTTGGTTTCATAGCCTGAGCTGCAAGTGACTGACAGTGCTTTCAGGAGCTGGACAGCTCAGGTAGTCCTATGGGCTTCCTCGTGTCCACCCTTTTTCCCTTAGTCTAGACATGCTCTGTATCATTTTCTTGTAATAAAACTACTGGTTGGGTCAAGGAAACCCTCGTACTTATGAAGAAAGGCGATGCCCACTAGTTGGAGGCATATCACTGCTGGGGATTTTCCCAGGCTTTCTAAGTGAAGGATGTAGTTTGAACTTGTCTTTGGGTATTGTGCAGTACCACACTTACCTCATGACCACAAAATTGCTGGAAAGACCCATAGCTACCTACATACTTCCTCCATGTCGAGGGGCCACAGCAAGTTGTACCAGTTGCTGCAATCTTGGTTCCAAGTCTCCAGACCGCTCCGGTATTTGTGGGGGAACTGGTCCGTCCACGGGCTAACGTCTGAAGTATTCAGCTGAAATCGAGACAGGGCATCCGCTATAACATTTTCTTTTCCTGGCAAATGATGTGCCTTAAAAGAGATGTTGTACTGTAGGCAACATAATACAAAGACCCATAAGACCTTCATCACCTCTTCAGAGCGAGATGTCTACAACTGCCCTGTTGTCCGTTTGAAACAGCAATTTCTTATTTTGAATTTTGTGCCCCCACACCCTTACGCTACCATGATAGGGGACAATTCGAGAAGGTGATGTTTTTGATGAGCCCGCTTGATACCCAATCCTGTGGCCAGTGTCCTGCAAACTATGCTCCTTGCCAGAATGCCCCAAAACCAGTGCCACCGAAGCATCCGGTTACCCTGCAAATCTAACAAATGGTCTGCCAGAGTTTGCCAGATGGTGATACCACTGAAGTCTTGTAAGAAAAGTTCCCAAACCTGTAAGTCTGCTTTTATGCCTGTGTTAATGTGATGTGATGGTATGGTTTTAGAGCCCCCCCAGTGGCTGATGCCATCCGCTGAGGAATGGCCTGCCTGGGCAGTGCGCGGCATGCAAAATTCAAGTGGCCTATAACAGATTGCAGCTGTTGTGGGGTCACCTTCTTTGCCTTCCATCTCCCCGACAGTGTGCTCAAAAGTGCCACCTTGTCTTGCGGTAGCAGGAAACCATAGCTTGAGTCTATTTCTATGCCCAGGTATGAGAGGCAGGTAGCAGGACCCTCTGTTTTCCAGTGCTAGCGGGACCCCAAAATACCCCATTAATGAGGTGAAACCTTGCAGCGTCTTAGCACACATGGTTCCCCCTAGGACCCACAAATAGGAAATCATCGAGACAGTGAACTATATGGACATCATTGTGTGTGTTCTCTGGTGGCCCACTCAAGAAGGTTGAGAAGCTTGAAGGCTGAGCAACTTATGGAGCATCCCATGGGCATAGCCTTGTCCATATACCATTGGCCTCCCACTTTGAAGCCCAGTAAATCTTGGTCATTCAGATGTACTGGTAGCAGACAGAAAGCAGATTTGATGTCGCTTTTGCCATCATTGCCCACGGCCTAGTTCTTGTATGTGGCGCCGTGCCACTTGAGCGTTGATGTATTGCACTGTGCAATCCTCTGGGTTGATGAAGTCATTTACTGAATTGCCTTTCGGGTAGGACAGGTGATGAATGGCCTGTATTCCCCTACTTCCTTCTTGGGACCAGCCCTAATGGGGATACCCTGAGGTTGTGCATGGGGGTGTCGAATGGTCCGCTACCCTGCCCGCCTGTATTATTTTGGCAATTTTCCTTTCCAGGATGTTGGGAAGTAAATTTGCCGACCTGAATTGTGAGCTGTGGTTTTACCCTTGGCCCCTTGTGGTATCCTAAAACCATACTTGAAACCGTCATGTATATATTTGGCTGTTGTTTTTCGGATAGCAGTCGAGCCAGGGGTCCATTCAGTCTAACCGTGCTGTGAGAGTTAGCTAAACTTCCCAGACCCCTTTCCTTTTTCATTGCCTGCTCCCTCAATGTTTGATTTCTTGGAGGACTGTCATGTGCATTCCGATAACCTTCCTCTGCACAACTTGCATATGTGCCTGTACTACAAAAGGAATGAAAACATTTTCCTTTATTGTAGTCATAGCATGCCTTCCTACCTGCCCGCTTCCTCTGTTCCTTCCTGTACTCTCCCCAGTTTGTCTGGCAATAACATGACCACTGTCAGTATAAGTTACCACATTGAGCGCCACGATCATAGTGGACCCACAGGTCTATGTGTGTGTTTTCCCATTTGAGATTGGGTTGCCTAGATAGTGTCAGACGAAACTGCTTTCGTCATATTTTAACCACGCATATCCATCAAAGGACAGATGTGCAAATTTTATGGTGTCCCTGTATTTTAGCAGAGCAAGTAGCTTATCAGGGTGTTTCATCCCATAAACTGACATAAATATGTCAAAGGCTGCTGCCCAATTATCAAATGTGAAAAGGTACCTTCACGCCGTGGCCTCTTGTTTATTTGTTCTTTTCCTCTCTCATTTTTGGGATTTCTATGCAATAATGAGAACATGTCTATAAATTCCTTTCCAGATTTTTTCCCGACAGCGTCAGATAAGTGGTCCCCAATGGGTCTTCCACCCGCATATGCCCAATGCTCCGGAGATGCTGATAATGTGCTGTTTGATTTACCCCTGTTGTCAGATTGGTAGTGGTATCCGTTTTAGAGGCTACCATCTCACACTCTTGTAGCTTGGTGTCAAGCTTTCCTTGTTGTTGGGGGTTGAATTGCTGAAGGTCCTACACCTGTCCATACCTGAACAACTGCCCTTGTGTGTTACCCCCTTCTACTCAGGCCCCTGGAGACAATGGAGTGAGGAGGCTGGATCAAACGAGCCTGGTCCCCATGGTGATCTGCTGTCTGCCTCCCATGTGACTTAACAGGGATTCATCCTGCCCTGCCCCGCAGATTCAGTCCACTGGTGCGCCCACATCCATAGTTATCCCCTGGCTCAGAGGCCCGGCTATGCCCATAGAGGCCCGCCAGGCTCATTGGGCTGGAATTGCCCGAGGCCCCACGATGGGGTTGGTCATTCCACCCTGCTGGGTTTAGAGTTGGGAAAACCAAAGGGGCCCCAAGGATTCATTGCTGGCCAAGAGATGGGCATGTTACCTGGTCCCCATACATAAATGGCTTACATGAAGGGGTTGTGCTGCCATGTTTGATGTCCTGGCATCACTGGCCCGGATTGAACCCTTGAGCCCCTGGTGCTCTAAAATGGCTGCTTACCTTTGACCCCTTGTGATTTCTTTCCTGACCGTTTTCTGACTACGGCCCCCAATCCTATCTCCCATGTGCCTTGCCCCTTCTGTTCCTGTTCTCTTACCTTTGTGGCCTCACGGCTATCACTGGATTGCTCCTCCTCGCTATCCGAATCAGACCACACTAAATCTTTTGATACATCACTGTCCTGATCTCCTCATACTCACCGATCTGTGGCTGTGCAACTGACACCACTGGGGTTTTCTCCCTTCCTTCATTCTCTGTCCTGGGTTGGGCCATGATGTGCTCTCGTCTGTTCTGCTCCGTTTTCCTCTGTCTGCTTTTTTCCAGCCTCTGTCACTGGTTGGAACTTCTGCTTACTCTGCCTGCCCTGCCCCTTTTAGCAATTGATTTTCTGAGCCACGGACTCCACAATCGGGCCGATGGCTGGCTACGCCTGGGCTGTCGACCCATCCCAGCCGGTTCTTGCGCCTATACTCTAATATGGTGGGAGGGTCTGCCACAGTTTGCTGCTGCTCACCTGGATGGGCAACTACCAGTTCGGGTTCCAACCTGGACATGGTTGTCAGCCAATCTGAACCTCCAATGTCCTTTAGGCATTGCAGGGCCTCGCAGAATGCTTGGTCTTGCCTTGTGCGGGGATAGCCTGTGCCACATATTGTGTCTGGCTTCCTAGCTCAGAAAGGTCTTGACCTGGTACCCTGTGCCTTTGCAGAGAATTGGTGGCCTGGCTGTCCAGAACCTGATTATTCTGAGGTTCGGCCATTTTAGCTATTGATCGTAAGGGTCAAAGCAGTGATCAGCAAGGTGATACCTATGAGACAAAAACATTCGTTATTAATAATTTCTTTTTTTCTTTTTTCTTCCTTCTTTCCCATTTTTCTCTTTCTTCCTCCCTACCTTCTCCCCTCATCTCCCCTTGATACGCACTGTCCTCGCCTGACTGTCTTTTTCTATATCCTCTTGCTACTGTTAATGTCTCACAGTCTGGCAATACTGACAATGTTGAACCTCTGGAAGAAAACCAACCAACACACACCACCCTCAGTCTTTTCTGTAGACCCCTGTCCTAATCTGGGTGAGCAGGACCTTACTTTGGAAACAATACTGTTCGTCCCTGCTTATGCCTTAAAATTCTTACTGCCCTCCTAAAGTTCTCCTCACAAAATGCTTTTATATTAAACCGCACACTGTGAGATCATTTTTGAGAGAGAGAAAAAACATTTTTACAACTTTATATTTAAATTGCCATGTCATAGGTCCCCTAATGAGTTCAGTTCCCAAAAGTGCATTTCATTGCTCCCACAATTTTCCTTCAAATACAGTAATGAACTCACCCTGCCACAGTTACTCCCCCATACTCACTCTGCACAATACCGTACTGACCCAAGATGCTATGCTTAATCCACATGAGTTCATGCAGTGCTCAGTAAAACCTCCTTGATACTACCGATAGGCCGAGAAAAGTGGATCTAACTGTGAGGAAAGAAGCTCTAACCAAGTAGCTCACACCACGTGGAGCCGAACTCGACCCGCAAAACAGCCACCCCAACCCCAGCAGGGCCACAAGAACCCCCAACACACAAGGGAGAAAGAAAGCATGGCAGCATTGAGAAGGCTGAGCTCTAGAGAGCCATGAACTCCATTAGCCCAACGGCACAAGAAAACACAGAATGATTGCACAGGCACAACAAAATTACCAGCCCAACCTCTACAACAACAACAAAAAAAAATCCAGAACTTTATATTTAAATTGCTATGTCATAGGACCCCTAAAGAGTTCAGTTCCCAACAGTGCATTTTAATTACTCCCACAATTTTTTTCCCCAAATACAGTAATGAAGTCACCCTGCTATGGTTACTCCCATACTCACTCTGCACGATACTGTATTGACCTCAAGATGCTATGCTTATTCCCCATGAGCTCCTGTAATGCTCAGAAAATATCCCTTGATACTACCGAAAGGCAGAGCAAAGAGACTCTAACTGTGAGGAAAGAAGCCCTAGCCAAGAAGCTCCACTACGGAGCCGAGGCCACCTGCAGAAAGCCGCCCCCACCCCAGCAGGGACACCAGAACTCCCAGACACCCAATGGAGCAAGAAAGCATGGCAGCATTGAGAAGGCCGAGATCCAGAGAGACCATGAATGCCAGGAGCCCAAACGGCACCAGGAGACACAGAACGACTGCACTACCACACCAAAATTACCAGCCCAACCTCTAAAACACAAAAACACTGCTGCCGCATGCAGGCAGGAGAGCCAGATATGCAAATGCCCCAGAAAGCGAGAATGAGGATGGGGGGCACTGGGCCGAAAAGGAACCGAGGAAAGCCATGTGGTGAGGCTGAGATGGCGTGGGACACCCAATGGAGCAAGAAAGCATGGCAGCATTGAGAAGGCCTGAGATCCAGAGAGACCACGGAAGCCAGGAGCCCAAACGGCACCAGGAAACACAGATTGACTGCACTACCACACCAAAATTACAAGCCCAACCTCTGTAAAAAACCACTGCTGCCACATGCAGGCAGGAGAGCCAGATATGCAAATGCCCCAGAAAGCGAGAATGAGGATGGGGAGCACCTGGGCCAAAAAGAAACCGAGGAAAAGCCACGTGGGAGGCTGAGAAAACTAGAACAGCCCAAAGAATGCTGTAAGGAAAGACCAAGGCTGCCCTGGAAAGATAAACAGCCCCAGCAAAACCCACAAAAAGATGACTTTAAACCCCAGGGATATCAGAAGATAACATGAAAGTCGAGTGCCTTTACCGAGAGCCCTTTGACCAGACGCCTTTACCACTATGCTATAAGGAATGGTTAAAAGAACCACAAGCATTACATTTTTGCAGAGCTGGCCCTGAACATTGAAAGCCACTGAATGGGCTCGCTGCTCCACACTGGCAAATTCTCGAAGCTAAAAAGGAAAAGACTTACCTCTGGAGCCGGAAAACGCGATACACAAGCTGGAAGGAAACAAAAAGGTCGGGCGGTCGGCGAGAGAACTGAATGGCCCACGCTGGTAAAAGCAAAGACGAACTGAAAGGCCGCTAAAGGAGGCAAACCTGAAGCGAACGAAATTTATGTTTGCTGAGGAGCTGTTCCAGGAGGGCGAGATCCCTGACAGCTCCTTAAATATCTCTTCTGTGACCCTCCTGTAGGGAGGTGGTCTGGTCCAGCCCTCTCCGAGGAGATCTCTGATTGGGCTCTTTTGTCGGGGCCGCCCTCCTTGATGGTGGGTGGCTCTCTCGCCCCACTCTTTGGGGCCATCGGCAATCTGCCCCCGGTGAGAGGCCGTAGGGCTATTTTCCACAACTGCGATGCATGCATGCACTGCCACCTGTGATCAGCCAGGCAGTGGTAACAAAGCTGAAACAGAGATCCACCAGCCTGAAGGAGGAGAGTGTCCTCGGAATTCTCAATAATCCTTCCACTGGCAGGCCCTGCAGCGCCCTGGGCTTGTTCCTCTTCCCAAGTCACTGGCATCACAGGCAGCAACACTGCTGCTGCACAGATGAGCAAGTGAAAGTAGATTCTAATGTTTTCATTTTGTTTGTGTTAGGTTTAAATGTGAGTGAAGACAATTTAAAGGTGAATGGGTAGCTTGTTTGAATAATATGTGCTGCAGATAGATGACTTCTATCTTGATTTCAGCAAGGCCTTGGACTCCCATGCAATTACTCACTAAAGGTCTGATCAGGAAGTTGGTGGATCTCGGGTTGGGGAAAAGGTGTCAGATCTGTGGAAAACTGGCTGAAGGACAGAACCCAGAGGGTGGTGGTTGGGGAGAGTTATCTGGCATAAGACAGGTAACCAGTGGGGTCCCACAGGGCTCGGTGCTGGTAGCCGTGTTGCTCAACGTCTTCATCAATGACATTGAGATGGCATTAAGGGCAAAATGTGCCTATTCATGGATGACACCAAGCTCTGTGGGAGAGGACACAGCTGCAGGGATACAGGACCTACAGGAAGATCTGGAAAAGCTAGGAGGAGGTCCAGGATCTGGCAGCTTGGCTCAATGCCAAGAAATGCAAAGTTATACATATTGGAGCCCAGAATCTTAGGACAGAGTATTACCTGGGTGGAGTCCAAGTATCTGCATCAGAGAGGAGAAGGACCTGGGAGTGATAACCACTAGTGACTTGAAGCACTCCATGCAGTGCAAGAAAGCAGCAGCAAAGGCAAACAAGATGTTGGGATGCATATCTAGGGGATCAGTAGTAGGAGAGAAGGTTATACTTCCCTTGTACAGGTTACTGGTAAGGCCTCTAGAGTATGGAGTTCAGTACTGGTGCCCACGCCTCAAAAGGACATTAACCGTCTGGAGAAAGTCCAGAGGAGGGCTACAAAGATGATAGCTGGTCAGCAGGGTAAGTCATATGAGGAGAGGTTGAGGGCACTGAACATGTACTCCTGGGTGACAGGTGAGAAAGAGAGGGACATGACTGGGATTTCAAGTACTTGAAAGGGATAAATAAGGTTGATAAGGAGAGTCTTTTTAAGCCGAGTGGCAGCCATAACACGAGGGGCACAGTCTTAAGCTGGAGAGTGGGAGGTTTAGATGGGAGGTCAGGAACACTTCTTCATAGAGAGGGTGGTGGACACTTGGAATGTGCTGCCAGAGGAGGTAATTCATTGAAGACAGTGGGCAACCCCAAGAGAGGCCGGACAGGTATAGGGGGAGGTAAGGGTAATGGGTAGGAGGATGGGAGGAGTGGGAGGGCAGGGACAGTAGCTCAAGCTGTGGACCCTGCAACACGAGCAGACTTGATAGACCAAATGGCCTTCTTCTGTAGGCTTTTACGTATGTTCATATGTATGTTCATACAACTTGGTGAAGCAGCACTCTGTTTGTCATGTTATATGAGATGGAAGTATACAAGACTGAAGGGCAGTGTGCTTCAGGAAAGGTAGCTGTTTTTGTAAAAGATGGTGGCCTTACAGCAGACATGGTTGCTATACCATTCTTAAGGATAATAAGAAAATCATCTGGAGAACTGCCAAAAGAAAAATCCTGCAGGTTTCATTTTTGAAACATAACACATTCAAAGCATCAATTCTGAATGGTAACCAGCATTTAACATCCATGATCAATACTCCTTTAGTGATCAGAGAGTGACTTATTTGGGTAACAGAATTGGAGATCTGAAGGGATTCTGCATCCGTCAGGTCCACCCTGCCGCCCACTTCATGAGCAGGGATGAATAAGTACGCTGTGCAACATGTATTTATTTTTAGGATTCCCTACCTACCCACCCACCCACTGCTAATATCCAGGTAACCCAGTGATTCCTGTGGTAAGCAGAAATGTGTCCAGGCTTATTTTGAAGGCCTGTACTGTGAAATGTCCACTGTCTCCACTGGTAGACTGTTACATAGGTTCACCACACACTCTAGGAGAAGACATGTCTCCTTATGTTACCCTTGAATTTACCACCCTGAGCTTCAGAGCATGTCCCTATGTCCTGCTGGAGGACATCAGATCAAACAGTCCTCTTCTCCATTCCTGCTTGGGAATGGCTTATCTTTTCTACTCTTTCTCAGATTGCCTTTCATTCTAATAACATTTTCACCACCTGTGCCATCCCTCCCCATCACTGCCAGCTGCTTCTCCTCCTCACTTCAGTCCTCCCCTCTCAACCCTCATCTAACTGACTTCACTTTGTCCCATCTCTTCACTGGAGATCTTACATGCTTTTTCCTCCTCAGCCTCTCCAAAGGTTTTGGTCTAGATGGGCTGGACCTAATCTACTCCACCTCTCTGCACCTGCTATTGTTTTACCTCTCACCCACCTACTTAATTTCTTTTTCCCTTCTGTTCTGTCCCACAGTCCTGGAAGTTTACTAAGGTTCTCACCCTCCACAGAAGTGGGGATCCTACCTTCCTGGCAACTCTCAGCATATCTCCTTTCTCCCTACCCTGCCAGCTACAAGAAAAACTAGTTCTACTCTCAGCTTGCCAGCTTCCTCTACTCCACAGCTTTGTCTTGCCATTCCAACATGGTTTCCACAAAAGCACTCAACTATTTCCTCCCTCCTATGTGTTACTAACTCCATCCTTAATTGGATGGACCAAGGCATATCACTGCTGCTATATTCATTGATCTTGCTAAGTCATTTGATACAGTAGCCCACCCACTCCTTCTGGAGAAGCTGAGAGCCCTCAGGTCTTTGGTTCTAGCCATTAACTAGTTCAGATCCTACCCTCTGGCCATTTCCAGCTAGTACAGGTGAGTGATGCCTTGTTCCCACTTCCAGTACAGTTTGGGGTTCCCAAGGCTCCATTCTGAGTCCCATCCTATTCTTCAATTTTTCTATATGACCGCCCATGCATCTGTGTCAACTCTCATAGTCATATGTATGTGGATGACACTGAACTCTGCCTCAGATGCCTCGGTCTTAGTCCTGGAAACATTGCTCCAGAGTGGCTTTAATAATGTCCAGTGCTGATTCCAGTCCCATCAACTTCAGGTAGACACAAAGAAGACTAGCCAAAAGCGGCCAGGTTCCCTTTCCTCCGGGTCTTTTCCACCTTGGTGGCACCCCTAAGGTTCTCCCTGTTTTAAATATCTTGTGTGTAGCTGGATAGTTACATAGAAACATAGACTTTGACGGCAGATAAGGACCTCTTGGCCCATCTAGTCTGCCCATTTCCCTACTCTACAGGATAGGCTGCAGATCCTAGTTAACCAACAGCCCATTTCTTCCTAGCCACCACAAGAATTGCCTTATGTCTGTCCCATGCATTCTTGAATTCTCCCACAGTTTTAGACCCCACAGCCTCCTCAGGAAGACTGTTCCATGCATCCACTACTCTCTGTGAAAAATACTTCTCACATTGCCCTGAACCACCCTTCTATCTTTAAATTGTGTCCCCTTGTTCTTCCAAGTCTCTTTTCTGAAAGATGATACCCTCTTGGACTTTGTTGATTCCACTGAGGTATTAACGTTTCTATCATATCCCCTCTCCTTCTTTCCTCAAGGGTATACATGTTAAGCTCCTTAAGTCTCTCCTCCTACGGCTTCTCTTGCAGACCCTGCACCATTTTTAGTTGCCCTCCTCCTGACTGCCTCCATCCTGTCTATGTCCTTATGGAGATGGGGTCTCCAGAACTGGACGCAGTGCTCCAGATGGGGTCTCACCAACTGTCTGTACAGCGGATAACAACTTCCTGTTTTCTGCTGGTGATGCCTCCATATGCATCCCAGTGTACCCCAGCCCTCCCTACTGCCTTCTACATTGCTTGCTAACCTTAAGGTCATCTGATATGATTACCCCCAGGTCCCTTTCCTTTTTGTTGTTGTTACTACTTCCATTGTGTATTCTTCCCTGGGTTCTTGTTTCCCAGGTGCATTATTTTGCACTTCTTTGCATTAAATCCTAGTTGCCATACTTCTGACCATTCCTCCAACCTTGCCAAGTCCCTTCTCATCCTTTCCACGCCTCGTATATCAACCCTGTTGCAGATCTTTGTGTCATCTGCAAAGAGGCATACTTTTCCTTCCAGTCCCTCTGCAGTGCCACTTATAAAGGCATTAAAAGACTAGACCCAGCACTGAACCCTGCGGTACCCACTAGTAACCCTCTTTCTTCAGAGTGGACTCCATTTACAATTATCTTCTGTGTCCTGTTGTCCAGCCAATGTTTTATCCAGGCTACCACCCTGGGACCCACTCTCAGGCTGGTTAATTTGACTATTAATCTTTGTGTGGGACTGTGTCAAATGCCTTGCTAAAGTCTAGGTAGGCTATGTCCACAGACCCTCCCTGGTCTACTACTTTGGTCACCCAGTCAACAAAATCTATTAGATTTGTCTGACATGACCTTCCCACTGTGAACCCATGCTGCCTTGGGTCCCAGCCCCACTGGCCTCTAGGTACTCAAAATTCTTTCCTTCAGAAGTGACTCCATCACTTTCCCTACTACAGAGGCCAAACTGACAGGTCTGTAGTTTCCTGCCTCTGTCTTGCTCCCACTTTGTGAAGAGGAATCACATCCGCCTTCCTCCAGTCCTCGGGTACCACACAATCCTCCCATGATTTATTAAAAGAGTAGCCACTGGTTTCACTAGTTCCCACCTTAATTCTTTTAGAATTCTGGGTGAATTCCATCAAGCCCATTGCTTTGCCCACCTTCAGTTTTAGGAGTTCTTGCAGAACCCTTTCTTCTGTGAAAGGACTGGGATCGACCCCCTATCAAGAGTGCTTCTGTTAATTGGATTAGGCACCTCCCTCTTTTGTGAATACTGAGCAGAAATATTCTGCTCAGTATCCCTGCTTTTCACTGTCCCCCTGCTCACCTGCCGCTCATTCTATCTCAGCCTCACTATCCCTCCCTTTGTCTTTCACGCCCTCTGATGTACCTATAAAAGGTTTTATCCCCTTCTTAACCGAGTTGGCTATCTTTTTCCTCAGTTTGGGCCTTGCTATTCTGACTTCCTCCCTGCTTCCTTCTGCCTTAACTGGTACAGCTCTCTGTCCTACTTCTTCTGTGTTTCCTTATACTTCCAGAATGCTATCTTTTCTCCCTGACTTTCCCAGCCACCTCTTTTGAGAACCATAGTGGCTTTTTCTTTCATTTTGATTTGTTTATTTGCTTCACACAAAGGCTTGTTGCCTCTGTGATGGCAGTTTTGATGATTCCCCATTGTTTCTCCACCCTCCTTCTAGCCTGTTTGCTAATGCTTTTCTGAGGCACTCTCCCATCTTGCCAAAGTCAGCCCTCCTGAAGTCCAGTACCTCACTTTGGTATGGCTTGACTCTGTAGCTGAGTTTAACATGAACCACACTGTTTGATGGTCACTTGTTCCCAGATGGAAACCCACTTCTAGATCTGAGATCCTCTCACTGCCCCCATTTGAGAATATGAAGTCTAAGATTGCTCCCTCATGAGTGGGTTCCGAAACTAGCTGTATGAGGCTCCGCCACCTGTAGGGCAGCGAGAATGCCCTGCCTTGGATGTGGCTGAAGTAAATGTGCTCCAATTAACATCTGGCATATTCAGGTCTCCCATCAACAGCATCTCCCCTTTCTCTGCCATCCTAAGAATGCCTGCTATCATATCTTTGTCCATTCCCCCTGACATGGGGGGTGTCACACAACCCCGTGTGGATTGTGGTGCCCTTTCCAGTCTCCAAGGTGACCCACAGTGACCTCTTCTCCCTGTTTACTCTTTTGTTCAGTTGCTTTTATCCCTTCCTTTACATAGAGCTACTCCTCCCCTCTTCTCCTTGCCTGTCTCTCCTGTAGGTTATGTACCCTGGTATGTTAACATCCCAGTCATCGCTCTGTGTGTACCATGTTTCTGTGACTGTGTTGACTTGACTTTATTAATATCGATTCCACCCACAGTAAGCTTTGCCTCAAACCGGTGCCCTATATGTTATACTCATTGCCTGTTTTAATTTTTTTCATATAGATTTCTGTCCCATTTTTCGGGCTGGCAGGCAGGGCTCTGTTTCCGGGAGGAGGTGTCGTGATCTGACTTGGTCTGAGTCCCAGTTACCAGGATCGCAACTGGGACTGTCATGGAGCCTGCCAGCTCTGTTTTCTCCCACTCTTATTGTGGGCACATGCATGCTGCATTCCCGCAACACCTTCTCTTGTACCACCTGTCGTTAGACACTGCCACCAGGCTTCCACCTGTGGCAGTCATATTTACGGGGTGGCAATGTTCCTCCCAGGGAGGAGACCTGCTAAGTGGCTGCTCAGTCCCACTCCCACCCCCACCTCTGCTGACCTAGGCCTACTTGAACCCCTGGGTCAACGGGCGTAGTGAGGTGTAGCATCCAGCCTGTAACCCTCAGTGCCACTGGGCTGGCTCCTGTTTTTCATTTTATATTGTAATTTTCCTGAGCCTTATAATTCACTGTGCCTAGACAGCTTATTACTGCCTATTCACTGTTTTGTTTGCTCTAACTGCACTTTACCACTGTGAATGTTTTTGTGTCCTGTACCAACCCCCGGATTGCACTCTGGAAATGAGCCTAGCTCAGTGTGCCTTCCTGGTTACCATGTTTCAATAAATAAACATCTCCATCTCTTTGATCTTGCAATGACAAGTCCCTGGAGTATGTGGAAGCTGAGATCATGTCCCTCTCAGCTTTGTTTTGTCCAAGGTGGACATGTTACTGGCCACCAGCCTCTACTCATAGCTTTTGACTGTCTCCCATAACCCTGATCATTTTGGTGGCTCTGCATTGAACCTTCTCAACTGCCCCAGTGTCCATTTTCTATTGAGAAACCCAGAACTGCACACACAACTCCAGGTGGGGCATGTCCAGGTGGGGAAGTGGCAGGATTACTTCCCAGCTCTTCTAGTCACCCTCTTTAAATGCAGCCCAACATTCTGCAGCCCTATTGACAGTGGCTGCTCATTGCTCATCATGTTTCAGCCCCTGTCCATTATGGTCCCCATGTCAGTTTCCTGCTTCACTGCAGCAAGAAGATTCTTTAGTGGTGTGTAGGTCTTATCTTTTTTTCCTCCCCATGTGTAGCACCTTGCACTGGGCTACAGTGAATCGAAGTTCCAGGAGGCCAACCAGTTGGCTAGCTTGTTTGGATCCCCTTGAAGTTTGTCTCCATCCTCAAGGAAGTCCACCTTCCTGGCCAGATTAGTGTCATCTGCCAACTTAATTAGCCTACTGTAGATCCCAGCTTCCAGATCATTGATAAAATGTTGAAAACAGTGGTCCCTCACCGGTCCTGCAGGAGGCCACTAAGTACCCCTCTCCACTCAGAGTAGTGTCTATCCTCCACAACCCCTTTGGTTCCTCCCTCCAAGCCAGCTAACAATCTACCTTGTTTATGCCTCATTTGTCCACACTGGTGTACTTTGTCCAGAAGCTTATAATGCACCACATTGTGTAATGCGCCACAATGGCAAAGGTCTTCATAAAGTCCAGATAGACTTTGTTTCTCACCTTCTTACTGTCCATGTCCATGTCCCTGTTCCTTCATCACGTCCTCGAAGAACATGATCAAGTTGGTTTACATGATCTGCCCTTCATACTACCATGCTGAGAGGGGACAAGACCCTTGGCCTCAGCCAAGTTCTCCATTATTGTGTTCTTGATAATGGATTCTAGGATCTTACATAGCACTGATGTCAGGCTAACTGGCCTGTAGTTGCCTGAGTCTGACCCTGCTCAGTTCTTGAAGATGAGTACCCCATTAACACTTTCCAGTCTTCAGGTACCACACACCTAGAGTATAAGATAGGCTCACAAGCTTAATCACATTCAGTTAACTTGTATGAGCCTGTTGTTCCTTAGCTAAACCAAGATCCTGGGTTATATCTCATCTGCCCCTTGAGCCTTACCTGGCTTGATCTGTTCCAGGTACTCAGCTGTCAGTGTCAGTGGCCCAGTAGGTAGCACACCGCCTCTGAGGCGGGAGATCAGAGGGCTGTGGGTTCAGTTCCCACATCTGGCACTTGGGTTAATATCCCAGTACTGACACTGTAGTGCAGCATGAGAGGGTGCTGCACTTATGAGGTGCCATCTTCGGATGAGACATTAAACCAGGGTCCCATCTACCTGGATCGGTGGTAGTTCAGGTGGATGTTAAAGATCCCATGGCACTTATCGAAAAGAGTAAGGAATTTCCCGGTGTCCTGGCCAAATTTCCCTCATTCACTAAAAATACCACCAACAGCTTAATCTGGTTCAAGGCCAGTTGGCATTCATCTGTATCCCCTCCCCTGGCCGCCTGAAAATAGGCAGGATTTGTCTAGTGCACTTACCTGGTCAACAAAAATTAAATAAATAAATAAAAATTATGGTAACCTCTGATGCCATGATCCTTTCCAATGAGCACTCCTCCCCGGGGCCCTTTGTTGAACACTGAAAATAACTATTCATTCTGGGTAGACATCTGTGTTTCTAAACATCTCATAGCCATGCATTGTTGTGGCTTTTAATGCCTTAGTGGGGATTCATCACTGTAGTAAACAGCAGTGCAGTGTAACTCAAACTTTGAAAACAAATTTTGGGGTACTGTATTTTCACAAAACAATATAACAGTGCACTTCTTTTTGTATTTTCTTTTTATTGAGCTTTTTAGTTTTGATTAAAAATTATAGATGCAAGCAAGATGTAACAGTATACACACAAAGCTTCATTTACAATCCTGTAATGAAACAAAATCTCTCTGGAATGTGTAATAACCAGGATATTGTGTAAAAGCAGTGAGTCCATTTTGTTTTTCATAAATCCAAAACAAGTTTAAACAGAATCATTCATCTTCAAGGAACTACCAGGATTCAGTAACAATATAATAGTTCATTCCAAGTCATGTACTCTAGCACCTGCTAAACCCATCTGACTACTTCAAGGAGGTAACTAGAGTAGTGGTAGGGGCCAAGCAGTACATGCAGTAGATCTGTACTTTATCAAGTCCTTTGACACTGTATCACGGGAATACTCAGGAAGAAAGAAGCACATTATATAATCCACAAAGTGTACAGGAGGTAGCTAGCAAATTGACTGACAGGTGAGGGTGTGCACTGAACAGAATTATTTTCCTGAATACAGTGAATAAAGGATTATTCATTATTCTGAAACAAATAAATAGTACTGACTATCTACGTTGTATATGAAAAATAAAATACAGCAGGCATCACGTATACTGTACACGATGAGTCAGACAGCTGTTTTTAGCGGATGAGTTCTCTTTTCCCAAACCGCTTCCATAGGTTTACAAATGTTAAACTGCCTGATATCACATATATGGGAGCCTCTATACCAGACGCCACTGCCACTGGAGTAAGGGTTGACAAGCCCATTTTGCCCTCTGCTGCCACCAGAGTTCTCCTATTGTGACTGGAGCGCAGCAGTGATCAGCGGTGATTAGGAGTTGATGAGGTGCTAACCGTGGTAAGCAGCATTGCCAGACAGAATCAGCCCCTGGCTCCACACCTCCCACCTGGCTCACATCACTTGGAAACACTCCAAGGCACGGTGCACAAGGCCAAGCATGAGGTATACTCACTAGCAAGGGAATGTGGAGGTTCTCTGATCATACTGGTGCACCTGGGTACAAATAACATAGAGGGAAATAGTGAACTAAAGATGCAAGCAAGGTTTCGGAGCTAGCCAGAGTTTGCTATTCCATAGGATGCTCAATTTCCTTCTTGGAAATCCTGCTGGTGCTGAGGGCTAGTGGGGAGAACAAGCAGGAAAATTAGGGAGGTAAATCTGTGGCTCAGGGAGTGATGAGAAGCCAGGGAGTAAGAGTTGATGGGGACTTGGGGAAACCTGGAAGGATAAGGGGCTAGGGATAGGCTACACCTCAATTTGGAAGGAAGAGAAGTCATTAAGCTGAGGATAGAGGGTTCTTCAGTGAAAGATGGGGTTTAAACTTGTGAAGGGATGGGGCGGGAGTAGGGACTATTGCAGGGGTCCTACAAAAGAGAGACTCTGGTCTCCATCCCTAGGAGTTGGAGGAATATGGAAAAAGGCCAACAGGTAGGGTGTGGCGGGGGGAGACTGTGGTCACATGGAAACACAAAGGGAATGAGAGGGGTGGAAAGAGGTAGAGGGTTGTCCTGCTAAATGCCAGGAGCTTGGGAAATAAGATGCCAGAGCTCCAGGCAATGCTAGCTGAGGGGCAGTGGATGTGGCAGCTGTCATTGAGACCTGGGCCACCCCAGGCACGACTGGGACCTAAACCTGGAGGGCTACACTATGTTCAGGAAGGACAGGGAGGAGGGAAGGGAGGGAGGGTAGCACTGATAGTCAAAATGGCATTGGTATAGGAGGGGTGGAGGAGGCAGAGGGACTGTGGAGGTGATTTGGGTCAGGGGACTGTGGAGGTGATTTGGGTCACCCTGAAAACAAAAGGGGCAAGAGAGTTAAAATAGGAGTGGTATACAGACCCCTGTGCTGGCGGAGGAACTGGAAGAGAGTCTGGTGGCAAATGTCATGAGATACTGTAGAGCAAGCAAGGGAAGGGTGGTGGTGATGAGTGATCTAAACATGCCAGGATGGACTGGGGACTATGACGTTTCCATGGCCAGGGAGCAGAGGTTGCTGGATGTCTTCCAGGGCTCATTCCTAACCCAGCAGGTGGGTGAGCCAACTTAGGAGGCCTGGACACTGCACTTAGTCCTGGCAGATAGTGACCAGATTAGGGGCCTGGAGGTGAGGGACCTGTTGACAGGGAGTGATCATGCCATGGTCTGGTTCTGCCTGGACCTAGGGAGGGAGAAAGGCTGCACAAAGATGGTGGTACTTGACTTCAGGGGGGGACTTCGAGGATGGAAAGGATCCTCAAGGATCATTTGGATGGGATAAGGCCAGACATGGACGCTGACAGTAGGTGGGAAATCATTAGGAGGGTGGTGCAGGAGGCTACCAAGACCTGTGCAAGAGTGAGGTGCAAATGCGGTAAGGCCAGAAGACCCTGTTGGTGGAGGTTCAGGAGGTGGTGAGGGAAAAGAAGGCTGCCTATAGGCACTTCAAATGCTCAAGGAGTGAAAGGGATCAAGGGAATATGAGCTGCTGGCCAGAAGGGTCACTAGGATGGTGCGGTCAGCTAAGGCAAGGAAGGAGCAGAACCTGGTCAGGGAAATCAGGGGGAACAAGGGGTTCTTTAGATACATTGGGGAAAAAAGGAAGGTGAAGGGCAGATTAGCAGGATTAGAACAGGGAGGGATGGGCACAGGATCCGGGGAGCAGGCCAAGGTACCTAAATGAGTACTTTGCCTCACTTTTTACCAGGAAGAATGGGGCTGCATCATCCAAGGAGGAGGTGGTGAAACTGAGGAGGGGCGGGACCCTCACCGATCGGAATCCCTGCAGGTCTAGAAGGGGATGACATCACAGTTAGGAGGGAGGAAGGCAGAACAGGGGCCAAGGGGGAGGAAGTGGAGGTGAAACCTAGTAGAGAGAGTGAGGGAAGCCCTCAGGTCCCTTAGGACAGAAAAAGCACCAGGGCTGGATGAATTACTCCAGGGTACTGAGGGAACTGGCAGATGTCCTGGCAGAACCCCTGACAGAAATTTTCAACATCTGTCTGATGACGGGTGGGTGCCCCAGGACTGGAGTGTGCACATTCGTGCCCATCCACAAGGGAGGATCAAAAGAGGAGGCAGGGAACTACAGGCCTGTCAACCTTGACATCAGTGGTGGGCAAGGTGGTGGAGGGTATTATCAAGGAGAGGCTAGGGAGTACTGGAAAAGTTGGGGTACCGGATGATAGACTGCATGTCTTTGTCCTGGGAAAATCATGTCAGACAAACCTTGTGGAGTTCTACAATTGGGACGAGTGCCCTGGACCAGGGCAGGCCAGTGGACATCCTCTTCTTGACTTCAGCAAGGTGTTTGACCCAGTTCCTCACGGGTCCTGTTGGATAAGCTGGGGAAATGGGGTGGGGAAACTGATGATCAGATGGATAGGAAATTGGCTCTCGGAGCATATCCAGAGGGTCGTGGTTGGAGAGTTAGTCTCGCCTCCAAGGAGGATCATCAGTGGGGTCCCTCAGGGATTGGTCCTAAGGCCCTCCTATTTAACGCTTTTGTCTCTGACATAAGGAAGGGTATTAAGAGTGAAATGAGTCTCTCATGGATGACCTCAATGTTGGGAGCAGTGGTGGATGGGGAGGAGGGAGGGTTACCCTGCAGAAGGACCTAAATGCTCTGGAGAGGTGGTCAAGGAAGTGGAGTCTGAGGTTCAGTGCAGGGAAATGCAGGGTTCTGCACTTGGTTAGGCTGCACCTCAACTACTGTGTGCAGTTTTGGAGGCTGCACTTAAAAGGGACATTGCAATCCTGGAAAGGGTCAAGAGGAGGGCAACCAAAATTATCTGAGGCTTGAGGGAAAGGACCTATAGGAGAGGCTTGAGGAGCTCAACATGTATGCATTGGAGGAGAGGAGGGACGGGGACATGATAGAGATTTTCAAGTACTTGAAGGGGTAAATAGGGAGGCTCAGTTGGGGTGCTCCAAAGGAAAAGGGGCAACTAGAGGGCATGGGTGAAAGCTAGAGGGGAAGACTCAGGGGGAAAGAAGGAGGTGCTACTTCACTGAGAGGTGGTGGAACCATGGAATGCACTGCCCAGGGGACTAGTGGAAGCAGAGACTGCTGAAGGGTTTAAGAGGGTTGGGACAGGTACAGGGGTAGGGTTGTGCTAGCAAAGTCCAATAGAGGGGAATATCTAGGACTGGGAATGGAGAAGCCCGAGTGGGGTGGGAAGACAGCAGTCAGCTCCCAGGTTGGGGCTGACCAAATGAGCAGACATGAAAGACTGTTAGACCTACTTGCTGGCATTTTAGTATGTTAGTACAGTTTTTAAAATCCATCAGTTGACCAGTTAAGAACAGGAAAAATATCTGAGTAGCTATGTAGAGAGAAGCTGAAGAATTCAGATTTGACCATGTTCTCTTGGATGGCTTTTTAAATTTAACATGGAAGCACAGAAACACTTCCTGAGACAGCTCCTCGGTTTTGGTTTTTAAATACAAATTGTACTGAGAATAAACCGATTACATGACAATGAATGTAAGTGCCATAAATTCAAGGAAAAAAAGTGAACATAAAACACAGTTGTATCTTACATCACTGTACTTGTTTCAATAGTATACAGCAATCTGTTTTACAGATCTAGACTTCCTTATTTAATTTATGTTTGTGTGACTGTATGGCTGTTTAATAAACAAAAGATCAGTACTAAAATGCAGTGTATGGTAAGGAATGTATTGTGCTGTGCTACTGGGGCTAGTTGGAGCTGGCAATGTGCTGTAAACCTCTCCTTGGGTAATATGGACAGCTGCTTACAGTAGACAAAAGCATCATACACAGAGTAGTTCATTATAAGCAGCTTGCACAGTATTAAAAGAAATAATAAAATGCCTGCCGCCTCCAATGATGGCCAGGCTAACCCCATGGCACTATTCCCCAGTGGTCATTGACCCACCAGACCACCCCATCCCGCCAGTGGCTACCATAAGGAAAAAATGTCAAAGCTTGAGCTGAGGAGCTGGCACACTGCCAGCTTCAGATAGCATATTTTTAGCTGGCCCACCTCTCAAGCCCAACTTGCCCAATGCCACTTTATGAGAGTCACAGAAGGGAAGGGCTAACGGGAGGATCACTGATGGGGAGAATTGGTGACCATGGACTAGCTCTGGCTACCTGGGGAAAATGTTTTTAAAGGCTTTGTTTTGCTGTTTTTAAACCGTGAATAATGAATACCCAAATTTAGCTCTCACACGAGTACTCAGCCTAGTACTAGAATTGAGGTATTCACACACCTCTACTGAGAGGTAAGAAGCACAGAGTTGTGGTGAGTGGTCACCACTGAGAGTGGAGGTATGTGCTTAGTGGACCACCCCAGGGTCTGTACTGAATGCATTGTTCTTTAACATATTTATTAATGACCCTGAGAATCGGGTCAATAGCAGGCTGCTGAGGTCTGCTAATAACACTAAACTGGCAAGAAGAGAGGACATAGTGGAGTTGGAGGATGTGCTACAGGGGCTTGCACACAAGTGGGGAGTTGGCTGAGAAATGAGGACTTAGATGTAACAAGGGAACTGCAGGGTACTACACCTAGGCAGTGGGAATCTGGGTCATGCATACACACAATATAGGACAACAGTGGACAGCACAACTGGAGAAAATAATCTAGGGATAATTGTGGACACTAAGCTGAAGCCAGAGAGGCAGTGCATTGCCACAGTCAAAAAGGCAAGAGGAAATCTGGGATGCATTAGAGGGCAAGGAACAGATCATGGGAGGTGACCAGAAAACATATGGTGGAGTACCAGAATGTCCATCCTGATCATGTAGGGTGGTACAGGTAGCAGCCTGTGAGAAGGTCAGATTGCTCTCTGTCTACCCAGCCCCTAATAAGGGTTCCAGACAACTCAACACTATGGCCAAAAAGTGTAAAACACAGCTTCCTGCAAACAAAGAAGGCAGTTTACTTGACCTATAGAATTCAGTATCAAGAAAGCACTCTGGAATGCTGCACTGGTACTGAGCAAAATGTGAATGGTGAGGTGGTTCAGGACCTGGCAGCCACTGCATGTTCAGACTTGAATACCATAAAGCACCAATGGCTGTAGATGCCAATGACTCTGCTTGAGAGTCTTGACACATTCTGTCCTTGAGAAAGCTTGCCTGGCTAAGCTGGCTTTGAATACCAGCTACAGGAGGATATGTACAGGGTAGGCAGAAGAGGCAGCAGGCATGCATGCCATAGCAACAGCCCCTAAGCCATAAGGAAAACAGCCCCTGACAATTTTGCCAAGGTCGCCAATTGGCCATTACCAGTGTGGGGAGGCTAACTCACTACTTCCAGGAGGGAAGTCACCACAGACAAGTGGATCCAGGAATCAGTGAGTTAGGGACTGTCCCTGCGATTCCAAAATTCCCAAAGTTACAGAGGCAAATAAACTTCCCAACTCATCCCTAAACACAAGAAAAAATCCTGCAGGAGCTAAAAGTAAAGAAATTACTGCAATGAAGGCAGTAGAGACACCACCATTGCACAATGAGAGAAGAGCATTTTCTCAAGGTGCATCCTAGCCCACAAAAGAATGGAGAATGATGATCCATTTAGACTTACGGTACCTGAACAGTCATATCAAAAGGAACTGTTTTAAATGGTTACACTAGACATAGTAATTTCATCCTTGCAGTCAGGAGATTAGTTGGGGGTCACTGGATCTGAAGGATGCCCATTCCAGATTCCAGTCAGACCCAGCAACAAAAAATACAGTACCGCAGGCTCTGGCTTGAAAACTGCCGGCATCAGTTCTCACCCTACCTTAGTCTCACCTCCCACCAGATTGTTCACGAGTGCTTAGCTGTGGTGGCAGCTCACCCAAGAAGGCAGGGGAGTGGTTTTCCTTACCTAGAGGATTGGCTAGTCTCAGGGAAAACAAATGAGCAAGCAGTGAGCTCCATCCAGATGGTGAGGCACACCTTGGAAAAGTTTGGTTTTGTAATAAACCTGCAGAAGTCCCAGGCAGAACCTGTTCAGGCTGTGGACTTCATCGGAGCAAAGCCGGCTACCCTGCAGGGAAGAGTATTCCTTCCACAACACCGGTAGCAAATCTGATTGCCAAGGCAGAATCATTTATCCCAGGTCACCAAGGTGGTCTGTAAGGGATTTTCTGCAGTTCCTGGGCAGATTGCTTCAGCCACAGCAGTAATGCCATGGGCCGACTTCCAAATGAGGGATGCACAGTACTACCTAAGAGGCTACTTTTCACTAAGGTCAGATCCTTGTCCTACCCAGTACCAGTCACAAAGAACTTTAAGCAGTGGAACAGTAGAAAGAGAAAAGCAACCCCAGAGAAAGCATTCCCTTCTTCCAGCTATATGCTACCAAGATTCTCACCAAAGATGCCTCCTCTAAGATGGGGTGGTCACCTAGGAGACCTTATGGTAAATGTCATCTGACCCCACAAGAGACACAAGAGTAATAAAGCTCCTCAAGTTCAGGGCAGTACTCCTGTTAATGCAGGAATTTGTTTTGTACTCCACCTTCTGCAAGAAGAAGGTGCAGGGAGATGGGGACACACTGCTGGACAAGTAGACCAAGAAGCAGGCTTCCTTCCTTGCTCACAAGGTACAGTATATGCAGAGGCTACTCTGAGCATATGTCAGGACAGCTATGTGGTGCTGATGGCCCATTTCAGCCATCCACTTTTGATTATCTCACTCAATGGGACCCTCTGCTCCAGGCTGACAGCCAAGCAGAGGCCAGGACCTCTATGTTGGACATGGGACTTTCAATGATAAAGTAAAGCTGCAGACTCTGCCATCTCATGTGCCCATGCAGTGGTGGCCACAGTGTCCATGTGCAGGAGGGCTTGACAGCATCTCTTGACGTTAACTCAGGAGACCCAGCACTAGTTGGGAGATGTTCCATTCTGGGCATCAACCTCTGGCCCTCGGTGGAAGACCATCTCACCTGCACCGAGAAGTTCAGTGTCACCCTAGACTCGGTGGCTTCATCCCAGCAGACCAAGCAGTCACCTAAGCCCAAAAGAGCTCCTTTCATGGCTCAGTCTACTAGCCCTAGAAGCAACAGCAAGCCCAGCAGAAGCAGCAGTATCACCACCATCATCCAATAAAGCCCAAGTTCACTGATCTGTTTCAGAAAATGGGAGGGCTGAGGTTCATCTGGAGGCCAGTCCTCTAGATCCTCCACACTGGGCAAACAGTAAAAGTTATGGGTGCCATTCCTCTCCCACACAGTCACTGAAACAGCTCCAGGTTGGGGTAGGCTTCTCCACTTCCTTCCACAGTGATCCACTATCACTTCAAACAAGTCAGTGCTGAAAGTGCTGGATTTGGTTCTGTCTCGAGTTTGAGCCTCTCCCACCATACCAATCCTGTGTGCTGAGGGAGCCCATGGTGACCAAGGATATGCTGGCTGCACTGCAGAGCAATATCACTTAGCTCTATAGTGCAGTTTTCTTTGAGATTGTTCTGGACACCCTGACCTCATATGGATATTTGTCTCAGTACTTTTGGTACTAAACAGATGGGGTGCTGGCACCCCAAGCTAGACTCAGCACACTCTGAACAAGTTCATATACAGGCTAAAGTTTGTGTCATCACACTCAACCAGATCATACCATCTCTGGAGCCTGGGCATGGTTTTGTTCCCTGGATCTCCAGAACACCTTCTTCCATATCCCCATCCATCCGTCCCACAGGCATACCTCAGGGTTTGTATGTGAGGGATCTTGTACCACTTCAAAGTCATGCTATTTGGCCTGTCCTTGGCATCCTATGTATTGACAAAGTGCACATCAGTCATGGTGGTCTACATCAGGTGCCAGAGGCACCAAGGTATATCTGTACCTGAATGACTGGCTAATTATGGGTGTCTCAGGGAGGCTGTGAAGTGGTCCAGAGATTTAGCCCTCTACACTTTCTGGGATCTGGGCCTCTTGGTCAACCCAGCAAAATCTGAAACTGGTCCCCAGTAAGTGATCCTGTTCATTGGAACAGAGTTGGGCTCCCTCCAGTCCAGGACTCTCTTACCAGCAGACAGGGTGGAGGACCTTATCTCTTGTGCCCCATCATTTCAGGTTGAGCAGTTGCACTGGCCTGGTAATTCCTCCAACTTTTGGTTTCCTGTTGGCCTCAGCCAGCGTCGTCCATTAGGCCCGCTGGTGCTGTACCCTCTCCAGCGGGAGCTGGAGCACCAGTGGTCTCAGTGCCATGATCACCTGGGTCATCCAGTTCAAGTAAGACAGCTCATGTGGGATACCACTGTGGGTTGGCTCTGCCCCTAGAACCATGAGGAGGGAATTTCCTTTGTCCGCAGCGCTGACTCTCACCCTGAACAAGGGTGTTTCTCTCTGGGATGGGGGTGCTCACATGTCTGACCACAGAGCCCATGAGTTCTGGTTGGCAAACAAGACCTGTCAGCATATCAACCTGCTGGAGCTTCCAGGTAATGCAGTTGGCACTGCTGGGAGTTTGCTTTTCTTATTCGAGGTTGGGTCATTCAAGTCCAGACAGACAGCATGACCACCATGTTCTACCTGAACAAGCAGGTGGGACACACTCCTTTCCCTGTGTCAGGAGGTGCTCTGTCACTTGTCTCTGGCACACATCCTGCAGGCAGATCTTCTTGCAGTGCACATGGCAGGGTGGACAATCAGTTGGTAAATGGTCTCATCTGAGTTGGAGAGAGTGTCTCACGAGGGTCCTTGCACCAGGATGTGGTGACACAGTTATTTGCCTGGTGGGCCCACACCTCTGGTGGACCAGTTTGTCTCCTGGGAAAACAGAAATCTGAGGCTCTTTTGCCCACCTGCCTCCCCCTTATATGGGAATGCTGGACGGGAGGGTGACTACTGTCAGTCCTGGACCCCGGTCTTCTGTGCACCTTTCCTACCTTTTCTATGATCCACTGGACAGTAGTGAAAGCACACACAGACAAAGCAAATCTGATACTTTGACAAAGCTCTATTGAGCAAAACATAAGGGTTTCTGTATACCTTGTCTACAGAGACTGTCTGTTTTGCACCATCTGTAATTTTTGGAATAAAGCAGAACTTTTGTTACTCGGGACCAAGTCTGTATCTGGATATATCCTGTGGTGAGTGCAGAGCAATTTGTAGTTTGTTTGTGTCATGGATTTTTGCCTACTACACCAGCATCTGAGTGACCCTTCCTGTTTGCCTGTGCAAACCTGATCCCGACAGCTCCTGACAGGCCACAATTCTAGTACCAGGGTCTTCTCAGCCTGGAGCAGCAAGTCCCTGTGGCAGCTTGCTTTCTCTCTGGATCTGCTGAAGAGATGGGAGAATGGTCTGGCACCTGGATCTTCCATCCTGCACCTCTCAGCCTGGTACCTGAGTGGCTAGAGTTCTGGGCTTTAAGCCTTTCAGAAGATTTTCTCCAGCTGCTAGAGGTACCCCAGAGTAGTCAAATTATAAAACATACTGGCTCAAGTGGACTAGGCTGTCACACTGGTATGCAGGTAAGGAGACTGACCTCACCCTTTCTCCTGTCCAATGGTATGGAGCTTCAGCTACTTTTGGTCCCCATCTCAGTCAGTGTTACGAGCCATGTCTCTTTAGGTGAACATAGCCACCATCGCAGTGTACCAAGCATGGGCCAATATGCTGATAGTGGGTCAGAAGAAAGTGGTCAGGTGCTTTTATCAAAGGCCTGTACTACCTATTCCCTCTGCTGAAAGAGTCTCCACCATGGGGACTTGCTGCTGGTGTTTGTTAAACTGATGGGTAAACCAGTCAAGCTGATACACAAGTGTAGGATGTCACACTTGTCATGGAAGACTGTGTTTTGTTGTTCATCACCTTGGGAGACGGGTGAGTAAGCTCCATGTGCTCTCAGCAGAGTCTCCATATTTGGTTTTCCATAAAGACAAGGTTGTTCTTCATCTCCACATAACGTTTCTGCCCAAGGTAGTCTCAGAGTTTCACCTTACCCATGCAGTATATCTCATGGTCTACTTTTGGAAGCCTACTTCAGATGTCACCATGTGCTCCATTCTCTGGATGTGCACTTGACACCCTCTACCACAATGAATGAGTGGCAGGGGTTTGCAGCAAGGTTTACTGCTGTTTGTGTCCTAAGCTGAAGCTGCTCTGGGGAGACCAGCAGCAAAACAAATAACTGGCCAATGGTTAACCTCTTTCATCAATCTGTGCTATAGGTTTGCTAGTAGGGAACCACCCAAGGGCTGAAGCCTCAATCCACCAGACAGATTGCTTGCTCTGTTGCTGTTGTCAGGTACATCTCAGCTGAGAAGTTCTGTAGGGCTGCTACCTGGTCCAGTGTGCATACATTCATATCCCACTACAGCACTGACATGCTCAGTCATTGCAATGCTGCATTTGGGGCCTTGGTCCCCAGTCTCCTTTCACAAATAGTTGGGGACTGCACCTGCACCCCTCCTCCCAGAAGACTGCTAGGGGTCTGCTTAAGTGTGGATTGTGAACTGAATCCACATTGGAATTCAGGTTACTTACCTACAACCATAGTTCTGTTACTGGTATTCAGTTCAGATCCACATGACCCACCCAACGCCTACCTGGCAAGAGCGCATGGATCCTGCAAGATATGATATCATGAGGGTCAGAGCCAGAGGATGATACCATAGGTGGTGGACGGAACTAAGCTTGACGACATCCCATAACTGAGCTATGCCCAGCTGGATCTGCCTAAGTGTGGATGTGAACTAAATACTAGTAGTAGAACTATAGTTAAGGTAAGTAACCACTATATATCCTATATACAGCATTAGATTTGTATGAATCTATGACTAAAATGCTTAACACATAGACTACAATAATTCTAACTATTGTTATAAAATGGGTTTCAAAAGTGAAACCTAATTGGCTGAGAGTTATTTTACCTGTGGTGTTATCTCAGCACAACAGCGCTGGATAAAGATCCAGCAGCCTCTTCACAATTAGATCAGTACTAACCACACTTTTCTTATTGCCATCACAAATGTGGCTGCCATCTTTAATCACTAAAAGCTTTCAGCCAGGCCCTAAAAATAAAACTGCCTTAAATTTAAAAAAATCATAATTAAATGTGATATGCCCTCATAATCCTCTTCTTACACACACATACATAAATTAAACAGTAAAGTTCTACATTACTTATAGTTTTAATTTTTGGTGTTTCTTTACTGCCATGAAAATCCCTCCTAGCCTTACCTGGGAAATCTCTGCTGTTTAACCAGCTACAGATAAAACAGATGCCTGGTTCTATTTGAGGCTTCTGCTATGTGGTAAACATTCTGCCAGTAGGACTGAGCAGAGATTTGAACTCTCGTATAAGTAAATGGGGTCTGTGAGATGTCTTTAGGCTTATATCAAGAGTTGCATCTCGTAACTTCTTAGGGTTTGAGAACCGCAAAGTGAAGCTGAACAGCTCTAGAACACTAAGGAGTTTCAGGATAACGCTCTTGATAAACCAAATGACACCCGCCAAACTCCACTGAATTTTCATTGAGCATTTTCTTTTGGCTAAACTTTGGGACATTTACCCTTTATTAAGCATTTCTTTGGGGTGCAGAATGTAGTGCATTTTAATCAGCCTCTGATTTTTTTTTATTCACTAATGGCCTGCTGCGAGGTTAAATTAGTGAGTCTACCTGTGTAGTCACTCACTTCCTCTTTCCCACAGTGGCATTGAAACCAATCTGCAACTTGCTCATTTGAAGGGCCCTCCCACATACCTGAAGTACATACAGTACATATGAACATATGAAGAAGCCAGCAGAAAAAGGCCATTTGGTCTATCTAGTCTGCTCGATTGGAGGATCCACAGCTTGAGCTACTGTCCCTGCCCTCCCTCCCCACCTCCCAATCTCCCTACCCATGATCCTTACCTTCCCCATGTCTATCCCAGCCTCTTTAGAGTTGTCCACGTCATCACCAGATCACCTCTTCCACACACACGCTGCCCTGCCAGTTAGCTCATCCGATTAACAGAAATCCTGACCACTAGTCATGACTGTTTATAAGTCGATGCCTTTTTTTACTTTGTATTTATCTGGCCATGGTTTGGCCATTTCTGCCAGTCTGCTGTGAATGAGAGGCTGGGCAAGAGGAGCGATCATTTTCAGTTTGTGTACAAAATTAACATGGAGCGTGGCAATACTGTCAGCAAACAGTGACAGAATGATCGATAAGTTGCTGCTGTTGTCATTCAAGAAAACTGACAGTCATTTAATAAGAGTCTACTGTTTTATCAGTTTAAAGAGAAATAAAGGAGAAATAATTTGGCACTGGTGAATGAGTGCACATTTAAAATATCCCAGCACTTCCTTTGTCGTTTCAGTGTTAAAATAGGTCCCAACTGCATCTTAGTGATAAATATGGAATTTAGAACAGCTGCAAACATAGAATCGACATCGTGTGAAGACCTGTTGGCCATATAAGATGCCCTCATGCTACAGATTCTGTCATTCACTTCTATGGGACAAAAAAAGAAATGCTTTGTAATATTCCATCCATAGTAAACATTCCTTCTCTTGAATGTGAGAAAGACAGAAAGAAACAAGGTGGGTTAAGGAGAGGAAATAATATAAAGAAGAAGAAGGAAAGATGAGGAAACAAGGAAATGAGGTAGGTTGGGGAAAATAGAGGGCTTAAAGGCTAATTTTAAAATGTATTCTGCTGTGCATAATATTTAAAACTGAGATGGCATGCCACGTCTGGGATGTGCTGGGACAATTTTGCTGGGGTGGATGAACATTTAAAAAATCATTAACATGTTTAACATTATTTTGTTTTTGTCCATTCTTCACCCCCAAAATCTTGGACCTATTTTATAACTGCAATAAGACACTCCAAGGTGTGTTTTGAAGTGGGATAACGGCACTGCCCAGGTGGTTGAAGGCATTATCCCACCACAAGCACCATGTCATGTCTTATTGTGCAATTTAGGTATATATAAAACATTTCATCAATTCCTGTTAACTGTCAATGCTGGTGTGTGGAGGTGAAATCCTCACTGCACAGGGTTTTATTTAACTCCAAAATTGATTAGCGTTTGCTTATAAAAGTGCTAAAACATTGTGAAAATGCATAGCATTTGCTTCACTGTGTTTAACAAACATAACACTTCTAGAAAACCTATATAAATACTTTCTGTACAGTTAGCATTGTCCCCCAAAAACTGCTAATCAATTATTTAAAACCCTGCTGCATACTGTTGACATTGGACTCGAGAAGAAGCACAATCATATTAAGAAAAAAAGAACACAACTTGCCAGCCACCATATGGGGGACTCTTTTCTACCCTGCTGGTGACTCGGCCACAGCGAACTATGCTGCCACAAAGGAGAAGACCTGGGTTTCAGACCGCATTCTGTTACTTGCTCACTATGCTGGCGGAACATTGCAGATGTTAGGCACTCACTTTCTGGGAGGAAGGGTTGTAGCACATCACTCTTCAGCACTGCCAATTGATGAGTAACTAGAGGGACATGACAGAGTCTTTATGGAGACCACTGGCAGCTTGCAACCTTTGTACCCAAGGTCAGGGTCCACAATCCGTTCTGTGACCACTGGGGAGTGGTGCTGCTTGCCTGACCTCACGGGAAAAAGAACTTCAAAGAGAACTCAATGGAAATTCCATTTGAAGGCCTACTTTTGAGGTTAGTTTAGTCTATGCAGTCACAAATGAGTAATTATTGTTTCATATTCCTGAAATAATAGGGAGCAAGTGAAATTTGAAACAATGTGATATAGAGAGAGAGAGAGAGAAATGGATGGACAGACAGACAAGTGTAAGTATAGAAATTGTGAAGTTTTCCAAAATTATTATATGTGATCATGGGTTTTGTGTGGTATACTATATAATGTGGGCAAAACACAGTTTATGTTAAACCTTTGGGATCCAGTCAACAAAATATTTTGCCACAGGCAAACAGTGGAAGAAACTGTTTTGTGGATCAGGCCCCAAGTAAGGATAGCAGAACTCCTGTTTCTGTTTGTTATTTTACTTCAGACTCTTGCAATCAGCTGGTTGTCTTGTCCAGCCAGGCCCAAATGCTGCACCTTAGCTATTTAATTTATATTCTTTTGAATTATGTTTACAACAAAAATGTAATTTTTAAAAAATAAGACTTCCTAGGTATTTTCAGCAGGAGTGAGACCCTTAAAATGGGGAGTGGAACGTCCAAACATATCTGGAAGAAGAACATTCTTTATTTATTTATTTAAAATATTTACCAGGAAAGGCCTACTGAGTTGCAAACTGCCCATTTCCAGAGGCATACTGGGAGAATGGCATAAGGAATGTAATAAATCACAATACCTCAATACAAAACTTGAACAGTAAATACTACAACAATGCAACACGGCACTAAGCATGAATACAGTTGCACGCAGCATCTAATGTGAAAATATAGCATTAGCAGCAGTATGCGAACTCAACAAGAGTGGGACAGAATGTTCAGAGCAACTGCAGTTAATATAAAGGACATGGGCACCAGGTAGTAGTGGTGGAATCACTGAGTTTCCAGTTTTTACAGTTAGCCAAAGCCATTTGGCTAAGATGTAAATCCATTTCAGCTGTTCTCCAAGCAACTGAGTGCAAATTAGCTTGTTTTGCAATAAAATTGGACACAAAGGCCCCCATATTCATACTAACATACTATTTTCCAGCAGATTAGGGCCTTGTGGTCTATCGAGTCTGCTTGTGCCTCAGAGCCCTAGTTGGATACCGAGGCCTTCCCTCCCCATCGCATTTCTGTTTACCCTGTATTCCATCCCAGCCCCCTGGGCCAGTCCATGCCCTGCTTCATCCCCTTCTGTACCTGTCCCACCCCTTCTTGAAACCCCTACTGTAGAAATCTGAACCAGCTCACCAGGCAACGATTCCAAGGTTCCACCACCCTCTCAGTGAAAAACCTCCTCCTCTTTTCCCCTCATCCTTCCCTTCCAACTTCAAACCATGCCTCTGGTGATACCACCTCTTTAAATCAAAAGATACCCTAATTTTTTACCCTATTTATTCCCTTGAGGTACTTGAAGACCTTGATCATGTCCCCTGGTCCCTCCTCTCCTCCAATGAGAACAGGCTGAGCTCCTCTAGTCTCTCCTCATATGTCATATCCCCTATTCCCATATCATCTTGGTTGCCCTCCTCTGAACCCTCTCCAGGAGCTGTATGTTCCTCTTCAAGTGCAGTCTTCAGTACTGCACACAGTAGTCATATTCAGAGCCAGATGTTTGTGCAGTGCTACACGGCAGTTAGTGCCTGGCTGGTTCAGGGCAATATTCAGACAGCGCCGCTTCTGACTGGAGCATGCTCTAAATATGGGCTGTGCCACTGTAGTGCATAGTGTTTATACGCTGTACTGACAAAGCTGATGGCTGAATATGGCAGCACAAGGAGTCCAGTGGAGATAGTGCCTCCCAAACGGGAAAGTGCCAGGGCTCCAGTGGACCATATTCAGCCCTAGTGTGCTATAGAGCCCATCGGGTATGCAAGGCATTAAGGAACCATTAGCATGCCCATTATGGGCTCATTAGCATGCATGCATGTAGGTCCCGAGCCCCTTTCTCAGCAATGTAACAGTTCCTCCCAGTGGTCCCCCAGACCCTGGTCATCCTCATGTACCTTGCAGATCCCCTTTCTGGTGGCTAGTGGTGCCCCACCTCCAGATCCCCAACAGTACTGCTTAGGCAGCAATACACAGCTGTTACAGTAGGGATAATGTGATTAGTGGTAATGTAGAACCTGGAACACAACATCAGAATAAAATAGTCCCCCTAGGTTACTTGACCTCCACCCAACCCCTTTCTCAAGACTCACCTCTCCACAACCCCTCCCCACCCTTGGTTGCCAATGCCCTGGCATGGAAGTCAGAAGGACAATGCCTGGTATAGCTGTTTGCTAAATACCCAGGCTGGCTGCCATCTGACAAGTTTTCATGATCACGCATACTATAGGAACAGCTGGTTCTACAGTATGTGTGATTGCCAGTGCTTGTCAGACAGCAGCTAGCTGAGATGATAAGAAGATGGCTGTGCTGTTTGCCATCCTGACTGCCATTCCAAAGCATCAGCAGGTGGGCGGGGGTGCAGGAGACAGGTCCCGAGTAGGCTGGATGTGTGAGGGGCTGTTGGCTGGGGCTACTGCTGTGTTCTGGGTCCTATATTACTGTCAATCACATTACTTCTACTGCTACAGCTACTTTATGTATTGTTGCCTAAACAGCCCTGTAGGGCAGTTGGGGTTATGGGGGGCCACAAGCCACTAGGGAGGAGATCTGCAAGGTAACAGAAGGTGATTAGAAGGTGAGAGGACCACCACTAGCCACTAGGAAGGGGATCTGAACTTTAACTGAGGGTGATCAAGGGTGGTGCACACTGGTACACAATGTTAAAGGCAGGGTTTCAGAAGTATTAAACTGCAATGCAACTGAGGCTGTTTAGTACTGCCAAACCTTTGACTATATCACTGCACAGCATATGTATTGGGATCCTCATTTGCATGGATGCAGTGGTGTATTCTGTGCATTCATGCTATTGGGTTACCATGGTCCACCAGGGCCTTTGAATAAGACACCAGCTCAGACAGCCAGCACTATTCACAGTTAGAGTGGCATTAACACTGTTAGTATTGTGCTACCTTTTGAATATGGGGGCCAAATGATTTTGCCTGTGGCACAAAGAATAGTTTATTTTGCATGAACAATGTATAGTGCAGAGTTCATGCAATCATGGGTGCAAAGCAAGGATGCTAGATGCCCCTAAATCTGAGCCCATTAGCTGATTTAGAATTTTGATAAATCTGATTCTTATGGAATTCCAAGTCACTGATTGCAATTGGATACTGAAATCCGAAAATCCTAATAGTATTGTGAAAATAGTAAACAGCAGGAATGAATAGAAATCAATCTAATATAGGAAAAAGCTTAACATGCAGCAGACAATTACCCATGGTAGCATTCACATACAGGAAACCATAACAAAATACAAGTACCACTTACTTTAGCATAGCACTTCCTTATCCATCGTTAATTAGTAACAGTCTAATCATCTCAAAGATTGGGAAGGAGAGTTTTAGTTCACAAATTTCCAAGAACACCAGTTTTTTTTACAAAATTCCCAGTATTCTTAAGAACTTTAATGATCCCCAGGACGTCCCACAGTCTTGGAGGATAGATAGTTTATTCAAGTCAGTTTCAAATTACATCAGCTATCATTCACAACCACTAATAGAACATATTCCAGCTTATCTAAGGGACACTACGCAGTTTTTAGAGATATTAAGAGATCCTCAACTCCCAAACTTGGGACAGGAGGGATCTCTTTAGTTACAATAGATGTAGTAGATTTGCATACTTTGGTTCCCCATGATAAGGGAGTAGAAGCAATGGGTTACTTTTAGACACTTGAGAGCAGAACAAGCATCCACACAATTGGATGTCTCAGTTACTAGTGGAATTCCTACTTTTGAAAAACTACTTCAGATCTGAGAACAGTCTCTATGAGCAAAGTTGTAGGGCGCCATGGGGCCCACCATGGCCCCTCCTTATGTGAACACATACATGCATATTTCTTGAGAGAGAATATATTATAAATCCTAATAATAATCCTTTCCATCAACACATCTTGTTATATAAAAGATACATTGACAATTTGTTTATTGTCTGGAAAGACACTGTGGAACAACTCGACTAACTTCGCCAGTACTTGAATGGTTGCTGGGTGAATCTGAAATTCACACTGACCAGCAGCCCAGACAGAATTCCATATATGGCTGTTCTGGTTAAACTTACTGACCAGGGTTTGGTCACAACTTTATGTAGAAAAGATACAGCAAGAAATATCGCTTTGCACGTCAAAAGTTATTATTCCAAAACCTTCTAGATAGCACATCATATTCACAATTTTTAAGGATTCAAAGAAATTGCAGGGGACAATGACTTTAAGAAAGAGCTAAATGTGGCAACTAGAAGATTTCAACGAAGGGATATTTATTTATTTATTTCATTTAGTTTCTGTTGCTCGGGTAAGTGCACTAGACAATCCTGCCTATTTCAGGCACGACCCAGGGAGGGGATACAGATGAATGACAACTGACCTTGAAACAGATTAAGCTGTTGGTGATATTTTTAGTATATGAGGAAATTTGGCCAGGACACTGGGGAAATTCCTCTTCTTTTCGATAAGTGCCATGGGATCTTTAACATCCACCTGAACTACCACCAATCCAGGCAGATGGGACCTCGGTTTAACGTCTCATCTGAAAGACGGCACTCAGAAGTGCAGCACCCTCTCATGCTGCACTACAGTGTCAGTACTGGATATTAAACCAAGTGCCAGATGTGGGAACTAAACCCACAGCCTTCCGATCTCCTGTCCTCAGAGGCGAGTGTGCTATCTACTGAGCCACTGACACTAAATATGGAGGGGTATACAGTATATGGGATATGGGAGGCAGGTACTGCAGAAGGCTGCAAATGCATAGCATTACACAGGACCAAGCCCTGAGAGGAAGCAAGCATTCCAAAGCAGAAAATAGGGTAATATTTTTAACTATGTTTAATTGTAAGATACAGTAACTGCAATCAGATGAATATTGCACTGGCATATTCTCAAAGATTTTCTTTTCAATCGAGGCACATTTGATAGGCCTACTATTGGCTGTAAAAAGTACCAACGATAAAAGACAAGTTAATGCACAGAGATCATCCCAAGAGGAAGAAAAGAAAACAACTGCGCTTGGGACCCTTAGCCCAGGGATGTCTCCCTTTTGGATGCTTTTCCATATGGACATACAAGCAAAAGGCTGTTTATAGATACTGTATCCATTTACCAGCAAAGAATAGTTGATTAAACAGCATATAACATGTGAAACATCAGGGGTTTGTTTACGTTTTACAGTACCCTCGTGCCTCGTGACTGAATATATATATATATATATATATATATATCACATGCACACACACACACACACACACACACACACATATATATATATATACAGTATATATACACTCATGGAAAACCACCACCAGCTTAAAGTGAGTATACAGAAACACAAGAGTGAATATTCAGAATTGGTTACCAACACCAGTAGTGGAACATTTTAATACAGCTGTCCACACAGGGCCTCCTCAGATTCTGGAACCTGGAAGCAGTTCAGTCTTCCATTCAAGGAGGTGATTATAATAAATCATTGGAATATGCTGAAATGCGTTAAAGTTTTAAGATGGGAGCATAAGACCCCAAACAGGAATGAACAGAGAGCCAACTGGAATGTTTGTCAATAACAAAGGAAGAAAATCATAATAATTACTGGCGCACCCCTGTATCAAACTGTTTTCAAGTTTCAAATGCCGTAATAACTGGAAACGAGTTATTACGGCATTTAAGTAAAACCACCTGTCTCCTTTGTGTGTCACCATCTGTATTCTGCCTTTCATTGGTTCATGCTCCAGAGTGGGCTGGCTGAATAGCTTTGAAAAAATGGCGCTCGCTTTTTTCGCTTGCCGATGAGCCGCTTTTTATTTACCACCCTCCCATCTCTATTTGATTTTTTATTGTTTTATCTGGTTGATCCCACCTTCCAAATACAAAAGGACTATCTGGTTGATCCCATGTCTCTGGATTGGGAGATGCCGCGCCGACTCTAAGTTGAATGCTGCACGGACCCTAGTACTCAGTCAACAGCTGACAGTTTAAAAAAAAGGTCAGTCTGAGAGAGCAAGGAGAAAGAGAAAGAGTGTGTGTGTGTGTGTGAGAGAAAGACAATGTGTGTGTGTGTGTGAGAGAAAGAGACAGACAGTGTCTGTGAGACAGTGTGTGTGTGTGTGTGTGTGAGAGAGAGAGAGAGATAGACAGTGTCTGTGAGACAGTGTGTGTGTGTGTGTGTGTGTGTGGAAAACTGTGTGTGGGTGTGTGTGAGAGAGAGAGACAGACAGTGTCTGTGAGACAGTGTGTGTGTGTGTGTGTGTGTGTGTGTGTGTGTGTGTGTGTGTGTTTGTAAATAGCAGATATACTGAGACACAGTAAACTCTGCACCAGTAATTATAAAAATAATAGCAACTGTGTGTTTTGATTTTTTAACACACCTTGGTGTGTGATTACCTCATAAACCTCTCAGCTCGGGTGTTTAAAAAATCCATAACACACAGTTGTTCATCTATTATTCTCTATTTCACATCACAAGAAAAATCACATGGCTTCACAGAAGGTACAGGATTCAAAATCATGTAAAATATAGGGTCATAAAATAGCTTCAGCGGATTCAAAACCGCCATGTATATTGCTTGTTATTAACTAGTTTTTAGTTAGTTTGAGAGACCTCTGCAAAATATTTCTTATGGTCATCTGGTCTGTCTGAGACACTTTATTTGTTGGTTAGTGTGGATTAAGTGGCATTTGGGGTAAGTTTGGTATTTCCAAATACATATCATGAATCCTTTTGAGATTTGAACTTTGACAACTCCTAAGGACCGATGCATTTGCACCAATTCTCCAGGTGCATGAGGGTCTTTCTGCATAAAAATCATGCAGTCATAATGACCTTAATATGTATTGTGAATTTATGATGAAGAATGTTTTCCCTTTTTTTCCCCAAAAATCTTGTGAGTTTCTATAATGGTTTATGAAACTATATACAGTGAAATACTAATATTTCATAATCTCTAGTGTGGTAGCAGATCTGTTCCCTATGTTTTTATGGTACAAGTTTATTATTAGACTGTTTAGCAGATCTGACTAGATGTCAGTATCTTTGTAGTTTTGCACAATGCAATGAATCAAGACAAAGCTGTGGAGAGCTGTTTTCACCCAGCAGGTCCCCGATGCTGGATATTGAATCAGTATTCCAGTGCCGCGCTCCAAGCATCGATTTCCTCAGCTAGTGTTTGTGTATGGTTGCTTAGCAACCTTGGTGTTGGAAACAGCACCACACATGTTGAACATACATCATACGTTATGGTGTCATCAACGTAGGGGCCATGGCAGTGGATTTAAAGATCAAATGCCAGTGTTTTACAGATTTACAATAAACACAGGAATTCAAGTCCTGTGTCGTGATTAGTGTCTCCTGAAAATATCATGCTGTTTGGTTTTGTGGTTTCTTTAAATCAGTATCTGTTAATGTGCTCTGCAGTAACTGAAAACAGTGAAGAAACAGTGAAGATTTCTCTGTCCCTATCAGTGAGTGAGGACATCATTCCTGTCCAGCCTGTTGTTGCAGCAATGGAGTCCTTAATTGCCTGTAGTAGCTGTTGCAATTCCCAGTCAGAGCAATCTGTAGGGCTAATTGTCTTTACTCCAAGTAGGTTACTAACCCATCTGGTTTGTGTCTAGATAAATGAGTTTACAATCTATCATTCTGTTCTCATAAAGAGTTGGTCATTTGTGTTTCAGTGGGTAACCAAAGTGGTATAAATTAATGTTTGTGAGAAATCTCTTGTCTGTATCACAGCAGAGTTCTTTCACATCAAAACTCTGATTTGTATTTTGGCTATATAAACCCAGGGTTGTTTAATGGATATACAATAAATCTTTATTTGGATACAGAGAGCTTATACAGTCAATCCACAGTTACTCCTCTGGTTAATGGTTAAAATATCAGGTGATGGTGGTGTTGATGATGATGAATCTGATGATGATGATGTTGCTGTGGTTGCAACATGCAGTCCTCATGTCAGCATCCAAGCAGAAGATGTTGATGAATATGATGATGATGTAAGTGACCCCAGTTGGGAACCGCGAAAAGAAATTCAAGGTGGCTGTGTCTGAGTTTGTTTGCATTAACCGCCCCGTAAAAGTCATGATTTACCAGTTTCAGCTGATGGTGATGATGATGATGATGACGAGTAATAATGATAGGTAGTCGTGGTCAGTTGCAGTCCAAGTGTGTCCTGCCTGAAACATCATGTAGCACACCCACTTCACAGCTTAAAAAATGGAGTCCAATAAGCAGCATCAGGGACATGTTAAAACTAAAGCATCACAATCCCTTGTTTTGGATTTTGTGCAAGACGAAATGATGAGTCAGTTGCAATCTGCCAGGTTTGCCAGGTGCATGTGAGTCGAGGTAAAAAGGGAGTCATCTGGGCACAGGGGACAGCACACATATCTTAAGAACAGGCAGATGGCACTGTGGACCCAGCACAAGATGGCAGCTAATAATACCACAGTGGGCATTCACCCTCATCATCAACCATAACGAGCATGTTATCCCTTCTGTGACTGTAAAATCAAGTAGGAAATTAAATGTGTGCATTAGTGATGAAATAAGAGCAGAGGATTACTACAGGCATGATGAGGTGGAGGAGCATAATGATTTTGAAATGTTGTCCAGTGGTGGTGAGAGTAGCAGTTTTGGTGGTGGTGGTGGTGGTGAATACAGTGTGTCTAGTGCAAGTAGTACATCAACCCTGGTTGGCAAATCTGGGAAAATAACTAATTTGTGGGTCGTCATTGTCACCTATGCAGCAGTCTTCATCACACATCCACACCCTCCCCGCCATTCGAGAGCAGAACCATTTGTCATCACACTGTAAAACGCGAAGTCAGCCCACGCTACAGAGTGTTTTTGTGCATAAGCTGAAGCACCCACCCAATCATATAGTGTCACATGAACTTAATGTTGCTGTAGCTGACATGCTGGCAATTGGTCTTTTTGCCCTTCTCCTTTGTGGAGAATTCTGGTTCCGCGCTTAGCTGCACGTGCCTGTTCAAAATGGAAAGTCCCATCCAGCACATATACTTTCAACCCATGCTGTCCCTAGTTGTACCATACTGTGTCTGACTCTGTAAGACATGCCCTTCAACGTTCCTGCTCTCCATTCATCCATTAAGTATGGATATGTGGACAAGTGGCAAAATAGCTGGGAGTTCATATTTGTGTATAACTGCACACTGGGCGAGGTGCCGGGTTGTTTGTGATGTTGGTAGTGTGAATAATCAGTGCAGTAAGGTGGATTGTCGCGTAGCAATCTTCCAGGAATTCGACAGCATGCAATGATTGCTATGCACAGTGTGACCTGTTCACACACTGGTGAGAACATGCTGGACATGGTACTGACTGAAATTGACAGATGGCTGAACCCCTGTCCGTGAGAGCTGGGTTCATAGCAAGTGACAATGGGTCAAATGTGGTGAAATGTATCACTAATGGTGGCTTTGTTGGGGTTCCATGCATGGCCCACTGTTTAAATCTTGTGGTGCAGGAGTTTCTGCAGCACCCTGATATAAAGGAAATGCTGACAGTTGCACACTATATCTGTTCTCACTTTTCACGCCTGCAAAGGCCCATGACCAGCTTCGCAGTTGCAGATCCGAAACAGCCTCCCAGCACCTCTTGAAGCTCGGGTTGTCACCCGTGAAACTCCACTTTATACATGGCAGAGAGGTTGTATGAACAATACAAAGCCATCTCAGAATATCTTGTAATGCACACTAGCCGTGAGAGTTCCGGGCCTCCATGTCTATGATGACTGAACAGTGGCACCTCATGGACTCTGTAATAACAATTTTGAGGCCTTTTGAACATGCCATACAGGCAGTTAGTGGTGAGTCTGCCTCCATTAGCCAATCAGTTCCACTGCTGTGGGTGCTGAGGCAGACATTAGTGAATGTACAGCATGGCCTTGATGTTGCCAGAGACAGTGCTAGCAGTGTGTTGCTGAAACACATGCTGACAGTATTCGACCAGAATCATCACATCTTGAGCATTCAAGTAGAAGGACAACTTTGGTAATAAAGCAACAATGCTGGACCCACAGTACAACATGGATTTGCCTCAGTATTGGAGAGTGGGCCTGAACAGGTAAAAATGTCAGTGGACAACTGGTGCGCTTGTTCATGGGGCACAGAAGTCACGTGCCAAGGTCAGGAAACCTGAACAGCATAATCAGGTTGAAGGTGAACCTGGAGGAGTAGTATCAAGCATATCCTGTAAGGAAGGGACTTCAGTTCCATGTGGTCTGTCATCAAAAGCGGTAGCGTTAACCCACTTTGGGAGGCTTTGTCACAAGTGGGGATTTGTGACATAAATGATTCCGGAGAACAGGATGAAGCATCAACCAATGGACTTAGTACAGCACAGCGAATTGTTTAGTCATATTTGTCTGAAAACAGGCATTAGTCAATCACTGAATATCCGCTTTTATACTGGAGTGGAAAGGTCAGTGAATGGCCAGAGCTGACTGCTGTGGCACTGAAGTTCCTGACATGCCCACCCTCCAGTGTGAGTGTCGAGAGGGTATTCAGCTCAGCAGGTGCAATAGTTCGGGTTCATCAGATAAACTCTCTCTCCTGCAAATGTCAGTTTGCTGAGATTCATAAAAATGAATGAAAGGCACATACCAGTTCAGACTACAACCTCAGTATTCGTACCCGGCATAGTCATGGTTTTGCTGATGTTGTAGAAGGGACCATCCTGGTGGCACTGGCAGCATGAAACGGCCTACCACTGATGTAGATGATGACATAATGGAGAAAGAATTTCCAATGGTCAGAATTCAGACAGATGACTGTGAGCGAAGCTTTTGTGAGAATGATGATGATGAGGTTCATGTTGGCAGGTTTTAACTTAAGTGGTTAAAAGGCTATGACATTTGTTGTATGATATATGTTTCTTCTTCATAAAGTTAAATCAGTGTCCCTCAGAGTGACTCAAATTCCATATGTCACGTCAGATTTGTAATACAGAGCACAATATATCCTGGCCCCTGAACCATCACCATAAGACTGTTGTTAGCCAGTGCCATTATAGGGAATGTCACCATGTGCCCCTGGACCACCACCATGAAACCGCTGTTAGCTACTGCCACCAGGGGAATGACTTTGTGTGCCCCCTGAACCACCACCATAAGACTGCTGTTAGCCACTGCCACCACCATAGGGAATGTCACCATATGCCCCCTAGGCTACCACCATGAAACCTCTGTTAGCCACTGCCACCAGGGGAATGACTTTGTGTGCCCCCGGACCACCACCATAAGACTGCTAACCCGTGCCTACCCCTTTCTTGACACATGACCCCTTCATAGTGACCTCGCCAACCTGACTGGTTCCCACTTGCAGCCTGCCTCGAATGACGCTGCTTTCCAGATGTTCAGTGACAAATTCCTTCAAGTTTGGAATCTACATGCTCCCCTGCATAAAACCAGAGTCCATGGAAACCATCTACCTTGGTATCACCTGAGCTCCTATCTGTCAAAGAGCTTGTGACACTGTATGGCATAAATACAAGGAAACCAACTGTCCCAGGGAACTCCAACGCTACATGGAGCTACAAAATAAATGCACCAAAGCTATTTGTCTGGCCAAAGCAGAACACTACCAGGCTACCTTCCAAGCAAACACAAACAATCCTTCTAAGTACTGGAAAGTTCTCCAGCCCTCTTTCCCTTCTACCAAACCCCACTACTGCCCTTAAGCTAAATCACCGCTCATCTCAGAACCCATGGCAGTTGCTGAATGCTTTAATACCCATTTTATATCCTGTGCCTCTGTGCTCCAAGATGCCCTCCACTGCCCCCACAGATTTCTGGCTTCCTCCATCCCTCCTCGGTGACCATCTGTCCACTTGCTCCCTTCCCTTCCTTCTCTACCTCCAGTCCCTCCCTCATTGACCCCTTCTCTTTACACACATCTCCTTGCTGCTGCCTTAAAGACCTCTTGTCTGTCGAATCTCCTTACAAAGGCTTCTCGCCATATGGCCTGGATCCCAAACTCCTCTCTGTCTGCTCCTATTGCCTACACTCTCTCCTCTTATTAAACCTCTCCTTTGCCTTATCCGCTGTCCCAGAAGCTTGGAAACATGCTACAGTTCTACTCTTCCCTAAGGGAGGTGATCCCTCCTCCCCAACAACTACCGCCCTATCTCTCTCCTTCCCACCCTCGCTAAACTCCAGGAACATATAGTCCTTGAGCAACTCTCCTCCTATCTTACTGACTTCTTCTTTCTCACTCCTTTCTCAAGCTAGTTTTAGAAAGCACCATTCCACCGCCAAATCCTTGCTACGGTTGACTGATGCTATCGCTACAGGCATGGACAATCGCCTCATAACCTCCGCTATTTTATAGATTTAGCCAAGGCCTTTGATACGGTCTCACACCCTTTACTCCTATCCTGTCTCAGATCGGCTGGTCTTTCCCCAAAAGCCACAGACTGGTTTAAGTCTTACCTGTCAGGCAGATCCCAATCTGTCCTTATGGCTGATGCCATCTCCCGCTGTTTCCCATTACTATGGGAGTCCCACAGGGCTCTGTACTTGGGCCCCTCCTTTTTTCTATCTTCCTTAATGTTATCCCTCTGGCTTGCATGACAACAACAAACATAACATGTATGCAGATGACACAGTACTGTATACAACTGGGAAATCAGTCCCTGATGTCACCTCCAGACTCCAACTGGACTTCAACAATATACAATACTGGTTTAAAAGCACCACCTCATCCTAAATGCAAAGAAAACAGTCTCTATGACTTCTGAACTCGGCAGGGCTAGTCAGGCTCTCTTCCTTACCCACATTCCACACCTTAGATGGTACGATACAGAGGACACCTCCTCCTTCCGATACCTCGGAGTTTGGCTGAACAGAAACCTAAATTTCTCAGTACATATTGATGCCATTCAGAAAAACTACAGCCTAAGCTAGGGCCCTATACCAAAACAGTAAATGTATCCCCTTCCAGCAAGATGGGAATTGGTACATAAAATGATTATGCCAATTTTGATTACTGTGACTTAGTTTATGGAACCGCCCCCAATCCTCCTTATCAGGCTGGACCCTCTTTAACTCCTTCTGCCAGTTTGCCTTAGATGCTCCTGCCCAGACACATCACTGCATACTCTACCGCCTCTGAACTTACCCTCCTTGCTGATAGGAGAACCATGCATGCGGCAAAATTCACCTCAAAATTTTGGCCAGGTATGCTCCCTGCCTACCTCTCTACATCCCTAGCTCCCTCTCCCTCCAAATATACCCTCAGATCTGATGACTCATGTTTCCTGAATATACCCTATAGAAGCACTACATCAGGCCAAATGGCTTTCTCACATTGACTACCTAAACTTTGGAATCAACTACCATCCCAAATCCAACACCTCCTCAGCCATTCGCTCTCCACATCCTTAACAAACTATCTAGTGACACTGATTGAACCTAATCCCCTGGACTGGTCTCTGCTGAGGGTCTATTTTCTCCCCACCCTCCAGCAGAACCAACTAAGCTGTCTCCGATTTCGTAAAACCTCCTGCATCCTAACCCCTACTCCACCCCTCTTGCTGTTTTGTAAATATTCCACAGCTTGTGATCTCTTGCTGATTTGTAAATATTCCACAGCTTGTGATCTCGTTGTAATTGTCTATGTACAGTGAAGCTATTTCTTGCTGATTTGTAAATTTGCTCAGCCTGTGATATCACTTAATTGACCATGTATAGTGAAGCTATTTTTTCTATGTGCTGTATACTGATGTACTATGTAAATGCTCCATTTCTCCTTCCCCAGGATGTACCTTGAGACTAGCATCTTGTTGCTCAGTGTAATTCTCCTGGTAAAACTTTTCAATAAATAAATAAAATAAAAGTTAACCACTGCCACCACCATAGGAAGGTCACCATGTGCCTCCCTGAACCACCACCATGAAACCGCTGTTAGCCACTGCCACCAGAATGACTTTGTGTGCCCGTACCACCACCATAATACTGCTGTTAGCCACTGCCACCACCATAGGGAATGTCACCATGTGCCCCTGGACCACCACCATGAAACCGCTGTTAGCCACTGCCACCAGGAATGACTTTGTGTGCCCCCGTACCACCACCATAATACTGCTGTTAGCCACTGCCACTGCCACCACCATAGGAATGTCACTGTGTGCCCCGGACCACCACCATTAGACCGCTGTTAGCCACTGCCACTACCACCAGATACAGGAAGATGTGAGAGAGAATGTCATCATGTGCCTCAGCTACCGCTGACCACCACCACCACCACCACCATTGTGACAGTGTTTTCCATTACATGTCTTGACCATGCTAAGGCAGACGGAGTCGAACAGGAGACCACATCCATCAGCCACAGGCACAAGGCTTCTTACTATGAAGCTATAAAGTGAGTATATGTACTAATGGTTTCATGCTATTCAACTTCCTTTAGCTGTGTTTTGTTTTCTGTAGCTTTTCCGAGCTGCAATGGTCAAACACATATGGTCAACTTATTTTGTTTTTACAGGTTAACAACAAAGGACTGTCCTTTGCTGAAGGTCTGTATCAATGGTACAGCAGCAGTACTGTCGACAGGAACCTATGGGATATCCATTTCCAATCCATACTGGTAAGTATATCAATTTTATTTCATCTGTTCCTTTTTTTCTTAAGAGTGCAAAATTCTGACTGATGATTCATAAATTAAGTGACATGTACGTCACAAAAATATTTCTACAACATATCATGCACTGTATTACAAATTTGCAGCTACAGCCATGACAGTGTTGAAAAAGTTTGACCAGGTCGTGTTACTTGACAAGATGTAATTTTAAAATGTAACTTGAGTTGAGATGAAGGGACACTGGCATAGTGTATTTATTACAGCCTGGTATTTAAATTGTGATCTGCTGATGCAGTGGGACAGCTTGCTATCTGTGTTAATCTAGATACCCTGGTGGAACAGCCAAAGCTAAAACATAATGTCTTACCGCTGCAATCAGTTGCAATAAGTCCTTCATTTCTTTTTCAGGAATCTTCCAAATGCTTTGTGGTGTCATAGTTGCCTTATCCAAAGAACTTCTTCAACATCGTGCCCTCCCGGACTGGGGTAGACATGGAACAAGCAGACGTCGTTTGAATCGATGATGACCATGACATAATCACTGGACTGGAGAAGGATGCAGATAAAATCTGAGGAGAAGAAAACAAATAATAAACCATTAATGAGACCTACTTGCAAATATGCTCCCTCCCCTAAAAAATGCTTACCTTTATTGGCTTGAGAGTATTCAATTTCCAGTTCCAACACCAAAATTTCTCATCGAGCACGGAATGTGCACACCAACAGTATGTGAACTGTGATACAAAACAATACAATGAGTACATGTGATGTGTATATATATATGTCAATCCCCACCTAGAAAATGCATATATATATATATATATATATATATATATATATATATATATAAACTCACTAAGGCTACTATTAGTGTACACACAAAGGGCACCTTCCATCCAGTTGAGGTGATCGCATCGAGAACACTTTGGACAAGCAACAGTTCTCTCACTGTCATCATTTGTTTGTTTTGTTTTGTTTTTTTTTTATACTTTAATCTTTATTCATGCTCTGCAGGAATTTGGTTACATCTTCAAGAATCATTAATACAGACGTAATATATTGCACACAGATACAACTTATTTCATTATTGTTCCAGTTGTGTAGAAGACGGAGGGTCTCCGTGGCTAAAGCAGGTAGAGAATACATAGGAAATCCCTAGTTTCCTCCGCTTCCTTCCAGCCAAGTAGAGGTCTACTTCAGATATATAACATTGCTGAGACTTAGATTTTACAAATACAAATATGGATCGCCCTAGCCTGGGATGATTCTGCTCTCTCTCTCAGCTTCCTGCCGCTGTTGCCCCATCTAGCTGTTGCCATATTATCCACCTGGACCATCTTTGAACAAAAGTGGGTCCTCCGATTTATTTTAACAGTGAGTTCCTCCAGGTCAGCCAGGCCTTTAGTAATCAAAATCCAATCTTGTTTCTGGGGCACAGATGGACCAAGCCAAGCTCTAGTTGTCGCTTTGAGGGCAGCTATCGTTAAAATTGCCCAAAGATACCGTAAATCTGGTCCCCTGACCTCTGGAGGAGGCATCCCCAAAATCATTTCAACCCAATTCAGTTGCTGAGTAATAACAAGGATTTCTTTTATTGCTGGTATAATAACTGTCATCATTTGTGATGGAACACTGAATAGTCATTCATGTCATGTTATCCTCCTTCACATGGTTTAGCAAGACGCTGTGCATCTTGACATCATCATCACAGTAAGGTCAATACACACAGCAGCATTATATGTAAGTGCAACAGCAGCAGCAGCACTTGTGAATTTTCTGGACACAAGACAGTTGCATTTTGGGGATACAGAAAAATTCTGGGGACTCTGTGTGACCATTGCGTATGAGTGACTGTGTCATTAATTCTGGGATACTTTGCAATTATTGTTATTCTACAGTTTCACTTTGTCAGCACTGGGAATTTTCTGGACAGAAGACAGTTGCATTTGGGGATGCAGAAAATTCTGGGGACTCTGAGTGAGTACTGCACGCATGACTGAGTGTGCAATTAATTTTGGGAGACTTTGCAATTCTTGTTATGCTACAATTTCACTTTGTCAGCACTGGGAATTTTCTGAACACAAGACAGTTGCATTTTGGGATGCAGAAAATTCTGGGACTTGAGTGAGTACTGTACTATGACTGAGTGCGACATTAATTCTGGGACACTTTGCAATTCTTGTTACGCTGCAATTTCACTTCATCAGCACTGGGGAATTTTCTGGACACAAGACAGTTGCATTTTGGGATTGGGAATTCTGGTGAGTCTGGTAAATATTTTGGGAGCCTCAATAATGTTTACTTTCTGTCGGTATATCGTGAAGTGTTTGTCAAAAGCAGGACTGAGCAGTGCAATTATATGGTGCTAAACTACATGTGTGTAGTCCATCTTCTTTCCTGTGTGCAGACACTGTCCAGCTCTTGCAAACATATATATATATATATATATATATATATATATATAACCTCTAGGTGGCGCTATCCATTGGGCTACTACCCTGCCTGTGGCTACTAACAGATTGAGGGGCCTAGGTTCTAAATGGTTGCCTCCCACCAAAGGTCAGGGTTGGTTTGGGTTAGTCTAACCAGGTCACAGCCCTCTGGGACACTGTGACATCCCTTTTCTTCCACTAATGGCCCACACAGTACACAACAGAAACTTTCCCAATACCCCAAATATGCAAACCACATACACTTGTTCTTAGCACTTACCCCCAGGACTGGTTCCTTTAGCTCAACTCTGGGACCACCTGTAAAATAAGGTGATGCAATACAGTAGCCACAATACAATATTTTCAGCATAAACTTACACCACAGTCAAGGTAAATTGCAGAAACAAATGGATCTGATTTATTTGGGGGCTGTAACAAGGAAGGGGAATATCAGGTTAATTAGCTTAAACACATTAATGATCACAGTACTGTGCATGCACTTAGAGTCCCATATAGTCCCACCTCTGGGTACCCAGGATAGATAAAGGTCTGGCCAGGTCTAGTGCAGCTGGTTGGGGCCCTGGGATGGAAAAAGAACATGCACACACACAATTTGTAATCTGGAGCCAGATGGCTCAGTTCGTGGAAAGAAAAGCACAAACAAATCAGATGACACACTTTGATTATTAAAAGTTGCAGAGAGCTACCCTGATAATTACTCATGGTACCCAGGCTAAACACAGGAGGGCTGATGGGTGAACTCTCTGGATTGCCAGAGGAAGCAGGGCCCCTTAATGATGGATCTTTCTGTGCAGCAAGGTAGTGAGGCAAGACCCTCGTTGCAGGGCCTGTCTGCACCAGGCAGCACAGATTCAGTCTGATTTGGGCTGTGAAAACTACTTCCAGCACTAGCAAACAGTTCACAGCAATTGGGGAACCAGAACACGATCCCCTTCCAGCACATAGCACATTTATATGTAAAGAAAGTTTACTGTACCAGGCAGGTGACTCTCTGTCCCGATCACAAAGAACACTGCAATTACTAGGAGCACTGCGGTAGCTAAAGTCCTGACAGGCCGATCACTTTCAGCAAAATCTTCAGTCTTCTACAGGGTAAGCCTGGTCTCACCACAGCAGGAGCTGTTTTTTTCTTCACAAACTTCAGATTCAGTCCAAAAACGTTCTCTTCTGTCTCGGGCAGAAATCAGGCAAGTAGGCCAGAAATCAGGTCTTCCACGGTTCTCCCACGTGAACTATGCAGCAAACCAGCCACTCAACACTCAGAGCTCCTTCACTCCAGCTTCCAACTTGAATCTGGATTCCCATCAGACAGCCCAGGGTCTTTCACTTAGATCCAAAAGGTTTGGTTGGTCAGTTCAGTTGTCAGTCACAGCAGGGCTCCTCTATAGGTGCAAAAAGGCACCAAGGATCCAAAACTACATCACCCAGAGGCACCTTCCATACAGTCCCTTTTCACAGACTCTAACTGAGAGTCCCAGTCCCGATTGGCCCCAAAGCAAGCTCCATCTTAGAGTCCTCACATACCGATTGGTCCAATTCAACAGTCCGGGACCAAAATGGAGGCACAACAGAAACAGTTCATGCTGCAGGAGAAACAGGTTAGACTATCTGCATTTTCAGTATTACTCTGCATTTCTCCCAGAATTAGTTACATCTTTCAAGAGTGCTTACTCTGCCCACTTAGTGACGGCAGAAACGGAGCATATAGCAGCTCTGGCGGGACTTGGGCATGCCCACACACACAGTCCCCATTCAACTAATTATGTCTTGCAAGCAGACAGTTCTTAAAGAGACAGTACTTGGAGGCTTTTAAAAGTGCTCACTGGGAATCACATTTAAACGGCTTAGATGCTGAGCACCTCCAGGCTCTGAGGAATTAGGCAAGCTTTTGAAGACTTTTGGGAACCCCTATTTGCAGGGGTTACATATATATATATATATGTAGTAGAAATATAGAAGTGACCAGTCAAAAAGCTGCAAAATTATGTGAGTGCAGGGCAAAAGAAATGCTGATAATAACACTGAGGTAGAACCCAAAATGCCAAATGGACACTGGTGTGTGACTGAGATGTCGAGATTAACTCAGCGCCTCAGTCACACACATGCTATTATTATCAACATTTATTTTGCCCTGCACTCGCATAATTTTGCAGCTTTTATGTATTCATATCGAGTTGGGGCACGTTATTGAATTATTTATGTAACGCTTGCCAACACCATGTGGATTATAGACTGCACAAGAGACCTGGGACTTCATTTTTTCTACATGTTTTCCTGCATGCCTGTCCTGCTTTGGGTAAGATCTGCCTTTTTTATGTGTGTATTTTGTGATATTTAATACAATAAACAGAACTCTTTTTTACTTTGATAAAGTGCTGACCCCTGCTTCTATATTTCTACCTCAAGATATTTCAGCTGTGGGATATTAGTGCACATCCTTGTTTTGAGCACCCTGTGTCCAGGATGAAATTTTGGGTCTGGTTTGATTGATTTTTGTTTATATATATATATGTACTGACTTGTTGCAGTGTTTATGGAATAAAGATAAGAATATATGTTGTATATTTTATTTGTACCATCAACAGCAGCAGACAAAGTGACCTCAATCACTCACACAGTGCACACATGACTTTATGGAGATAATAGCACAAAAATCATGCTTTTAAACAAACCATACCCAACAGGCATAAAATATTGCTGAGGCACCCAAAATATTTGGGATCAGTACCATTGCCCGAGTTTAAACTTCCCGACATTAATTTCACTGACACCGACTTGCCGACATTATTAAGTTCCGACAAAAACAAACTGACAGTAATCATCCTGTCATGCGTTAATAGCGGAAAATGTGGAGGAAACTACTTAATCAAAATTTTACACAATCAACACAACAAATGCTAGAAATGATTACCATGTATAATCCAAATGTTACCATCACATGAAATGGTGGAAAGTTCATAATCAACATAATCAACACAACAAATGCTAGAAATGCTTACCAGGTGCTTGTGCTGTGCAGTAGTAAAATCCATAATCAGATGTAAGTCAGTGGTTAAAATTCCCACAGTAAATTCTTTCTTTCACATAAAGGTAGCCATTAATGTTCAATTTAGGATTTCCATGCTGAGAGGGCACCATATCAAAACTATTGATTCTTCAGCTGACCAGACCACTTCTGCCATATTGATTTGTTATGAACATTCAACCTGTAATATGTCCTAGTAACATCAGGTGAGTAGCCTATCAGAGACTGTAATGTTCCTTGCTGACATGATTAGCTGTTCCCTGAACAGCTATTGGTTTCTCTGTCAGGAGAATCTGTGTTGGCTCAGAGACTGACATGTTAGTTGCTGGCATGATCAGCTGTTAACTGAACAGCTGTTAGTTTTCTATCAGAGAATCAACATCGGTGCAGAGACTGCTATTTCCAAAACAGCTTTACTGCACAAAATGGCATACAGGAGACCGAGTCTTTCTGCCATGCTAAAGGCATCAGGTTGACTACTCTCGCTAACAGATCTTCAGTGTGCCTCCCGCTGTCACTCAACATCCTCCATTAGACACTCGGCATAAGCTACTCAGGGTGATGAGAGCCCGTGTCATGGATGTTCCTGTAGCATTTGGGAGAATCACCCTACCACCTTCATGCAGACATTACCCCTACCAGCAAACATAGATGTCCCCAACATAACGACTAAATGAAACATAATACTGACTTGCTAGTCAGAGCACTCCCAGAACCAAGCAGGTGAAATTAGAAAATATATATGTCGGGAGAATCAGCGTCAGTATAAAATCAACAGTAGGAAGATTACAAACAGGAAGTAAAATACAGGCTATTTTAGCCAGGAAGATCGATGTCGGGAGAGCGTACTTAGACCCAAATATTTTATGGTGGTCATACATTTTCAAGTCGAAATATGTAACAGGTCCTGCAGTCCACTGCCACCACACTGTGCAACCACTGGCACCATGTCATGTTATGGTGTACATCAACTTGCTGCAAAACTGACACTGCCAGTCTAAACTAGAAAGACATATTCCAAAACAAATAATGAAAAGAAGGAATGTGGTAGTACAGTGTGGTGGCAGTGAACTGGACTTTATATATTTTCTGACTTGATAATGTCTGTACACTGTGAAATATTTTGGGTGCATCAACAATACTTCATGTCTGTTAGATACAGTTTGTTGAAATGCATGATTTTTGTTGCCATGCTCTCTTAAATACAATATGTTATATATTCTTATCTTTATTTTTATACCATAAACACGCAACAAGTCAGACAGCAATCAGCATATATAAGTTTGTAAGAATCTGGACAGCGTCTGCAGTACATACACACACAGGAAAGAAGACTGACTGCACACATGCAGTTTAGCACAGTATACTTGCACTGCTCAGGCCTGCTTTTCCACAAGCACTCAGCGACAGAAAGTAAACATTAATGAGGCACCAAAACAGTGCACACACATACACGCACACACGCACACACGCACACACACACACACACACACACACACTTAACAGAAGGAAGGGGCAGAATACAAAGTGTCATGCATACAGAAGACAACAAAAAGGGCATAATTACATACAGGAGTCAGGGATGGTGGAGGAATACATTTTATGACACAGCAGGAAGGTGTGAGGGGCATATGATGTGAGAAAAAACACTAATGTGGGATCCCTGGTGGTCCAGCAGCAGTTCCAGCATGGACGTAATCTGTAACTGATGTCCCTCTATGTGATCCAGCTGCTGCTGAACAGCACTCACCCTCTCATTGTTCTCCTCAACAGCACTCCAGAGAACTGCTAGGTCAGCCTGTGTTACAGGCAGTTCTCTGGGGTCCCACGTTCTATAGGCTCAGCTGGTGGTGGTGGTGGTGCTGATGGAGCAGCAGGTGCTGCTGTGGCCTCCTCTTCTTAGGGCCACCGCCATGCAAAGCTGTACCTCTGCCATTCTGCGGCAGCCTGCCACTCCAGCTGGTGGTGGTTCAGCATATGGGTGTGCTTGCCCCAGTCCCCAGGTGAGTCCCCCCAGGGCCACGGCACACCTCCACCTGACATAGGCGGCACCTGACCATGATGCTGTCCCCCGACACAGTCAAAAACTCTAAACAATGGAGGTGCAGGAGGATCAGGCAGGGAGGGCCAGATGCATTGGGAGCCATCAGGTCATGGTGCTCAACAGGAAGGAATCCACACCTGGGCCCAGGGCACAGGCACATCCTACTCCAGAAGACCTGGTGCTGGAGCTGGTACTGGATGTGGTGGTGGTTCAACTGCCTCAGGAGGAGGTGCTGGTCCTGCTTCGGGGGACCACTCAAAATTTTGTATCAGTCCAGCAGGATCTGGCGGCCATGCTGTCCACATGTGCACATGGTGCAATGCCTACCATGCTCTCCCAGAACTGCCACCACCCCAGACATTCCCTCTCCTCCTTGCTCTAATCTCCAAGTCTCACAGGCTGTCTCACAACATACTCTTCTCTTTCTGTTTGCACAGGAGAAAGTGAAACTATCTCCTTGACAAGGCACTTCCTTTCTGCCTGGCTAAAGAGCATGTGACTTACAGTACTGTAAGCCATGTGATGTGTGGGGGGCTGCAAAATCTGAAACATGAAGTGGATCACTTAGAATCATAATGAGGAACGCGAAGTCCATTTAAAACAACAACTTGCCTTGCTGCGTTAGCATTCCGCTTAACGCAAGTGGTAACAACAAGGCAAAGTTAGCATTTTGCATTGCTCACTCCGCTGTAGCAGAGTGGCATTGCTAAGAGCCCACTTTGTGGGCACTTCACCAGCGGAATTTAAATTCACTGCATCTCTATGCACTGTTTTGACAAACACCTTAGTTTGATCCAATGCCAGTAATATCAATTTTACTTTGTGTTGCTTCCCCATTTCTAATAGGTCTGTCAGTATATACAGATTTTCATGTATCGTGCGACCAGGGATTGGTGGTCTGCACTGGCTCGTTCAGATATTCAGCCACCTTCAATAACCTTTTCCACAACAATTTAGAGAAAATGTTGTCATCAAAATTTAAAATACTTATAGGACTCTCAATTACATAAGTCCGGTTTACTCTCTTTATAGAGAAATATCAGTAAGGCTTGGCCAAATGATGGAGAAGAGGTCTCAGAGGCCATGATATCCTAAAGGATGAGAAGCAGGAAATCTATGACCTCAAATCTAAAGGTTTTATAAAATTCACTGGACTACCCATCTGTGCCAGGGGAAGCCCCATTCTTCACAGAGTCAATGATCTGTGTAATTTCTCTGCAGTTATAGGAGCTAGTAGAGAATTTGTTAAGGATGTGGATCAGGAGGGGGTTCTACAGGCAGGAAATCTGAAATATGCTGCAACGGTACATAGTCCAATCCAAAATGTTCTTAACAAAACTATCTACCACCTGTGTCATTTCATGAATATCTTGTACCACCATACCCTGTTCAGACTTTAAAGAACAAAAGATCTTATTTGAAACTCTGTTCTGGCATGCTGAAAAAGTGCCAATCTAGAAAGTTTTTTTTTATCAAGATCTCATCTCCACAAACAGAGAAGATGCTGTGTTGTATTGGAATTTCTCATTCATAGTCTTAGATCCTGGATGCGTAGCTGAAAATTATCTGTAGAAGATGCGGTTGGGGACATTACTTTATCTAACTGTTGTCTTAAAGACAAATAATGAAGATATTCTGACTTTTGTTTTCCAAATTTCTGGATTAAGTGATTTTAAATCGGATTTCCGTCTTCCCACCATGAAAGGGCATCATCATAGCAGTAATACTGAGTAACGGGCTGTAAAAGCTGCTTGACCTGAGCCTGCAAATCTGGAAGATCCAGTAGGGCAGTATTAAACTTCTACCATTTATTAGATGGAGTGGGTGATGAAGGAAATGAAAATAGGGAACAGCCTAGTAACAGATGGTCAGAGAATTCTATTGCAATAGTTTCAGCACTGTCTACCCTTAAATGTGGAGAGGCAAAGAGATATTCAATACATGCAGATGGGTGACCTCCAAAATATGTAGCTCCCTCCTTGTGCTGAAGTTGTCTATTAACATCTGTCAAGCCTGCATTTTGTAGGGAAACTTAAGGGCAAGAGAGCCCCGATTGGGGGTGGGGACCTTAGGGGGACAAATAATGGTGCCCTGGGAAGGCAGTGATCACCGAGTAGACTTGATAGACCATAGGGCCTAATCTACTGACTTCTTAGTATGTTAGTATTAGGGGAGGGTGCATCCCAGAGCCCCTGGGGGTGGGGTGGTGGACCTTGTGGGGGGTAAATAACGGTGCCTTGATAAGGTACTGATCATCAAGCAGACTCGATAGACCATAGGGCCTAATCTGCTGGCTCCTTAGTATGGTAGTATGTTAGTATTTGTGTCACAAAAATTCCTTATCCCTGATCATAACCCCCACCGACATCCAATTTACAGTTAAAATCCCCACCCATTATTAGATTATCAGAAGTGTTCAGATATGGTTGAACTTTTTAAATAGATCTGTTCTGGTCAATTTAACCTGAGGACCATAAACATTAATAGCTCTCAAGTGGTATTGGTCAGGAGATGTCCAAAGGAGCATTCTACCTGTAATATCAAGTACTGTAGTATTACCTTCATATTTGTTCCTTTAAACAATATTTCAATCCCATCTTTTGTATTGGTCCTGAAGGACCAGAAAAAGTCCCCACCATCAGTCCTTTTGACATGATCAATTTCTGCAACTGTGGAGAGTCTGGTTTCCTGAAAAATGAAAATAACGAAGGAAGACCATGTGATACTGAAAATATAGCCTTTCTCCATGCAGAGTTCATTAAGCTGCAGACATTCAGAGAGGCTATATTAAATTGGCTCATGCTGGAATGAAGGAATCAGAGGTACAGTTGGTAACACTAAGTTATGCCTCTCGAAGTTGTCTTTACCCTCCTTTTCTTCTGTTGTTTTGACTTGCGTTTCCTCGTCTATCTCAAAAAAGGAGTGACTGCGATAGAGAGATTTTGAGGAGGAAGTGTCTGAACCAGGATCCCCCTTGTCAGAGTTCCCACAGTTTTCTCTTGCTTAAGATGTCATATTTGTTTGTCAGTGGAATCACCTCCTGCCATGCTGGCGACACATGTTTGCAGTGTGAGTGGGTCATTGGGAGCCAGCCAAGGTGGGAGAGGATCAAACATCCGAGGACAGCTCTCTCTCCCAGGGAGGAGGGAACACAGGCTGGCATGTACCTGACACCTCAAAATTTACTGCAGCTCGTTTCACCTGTACCATTAGCTGCCTTCAAAAATCTTATCCAACGATCATTTATGGAGTCTTGCAACTGCTTCCACGCTGAATCTCTGACTCTCCCACCTACCTGTCTGTCACCTCCCTACTAATGGCACCTTTTCACCCCATACCCTCCTTACATTTAGACCTACCATGCCGACTAATGCAGCTATGTCAATCCTGAAGGTATTACATTTGCCCCTCCCCCCTCCTAACTCTCCTCCCTCCACTATCCTTGGCTCATCTTGTGTCCTCAGTGCCCTTGCTTTATAGTCTTCTCCTAGGCCATGTAACACTTTGCTGGTCTAGACCTCATCAATATACTATTGTACTCTACTGTCTATCAGAGACCTGCCTTGCATAGAATTCGCACATAGCGGAATGCTGACTGCCTTTGGTACCATGCCTGTAAATTATGCTGCCTTGTTCTGTTCTCAGTGTCAAGCCTTACATTGCTATTTGTAAATTATTATACACAACTGTGCCAAGCCAAGCCTTTCTCATTTGTAATGACTGTACATAGGCTGCTAATGTTGCTACGCTATTCCAAATTGTTGTATTGTGACTTGTTGTTGTTGTTTAAACTACAAGGTCCATCTTGTAAATGAGCCCTGCTCAATGGTGTTCCACCTGGCTAAATAAAGATATTGATTGATTGATTAATTGACACCTAGTGGGGCATGGGGTGGAGCAGCCGGCGGGCATGTACCATGTGCACGCAAATGTGGCTTGTGCATTGTCAGCATAGAAACATAGAAATCGTCAGCAGATAAGGACTGCTAGGCCCATCCAGTCTGCCCATAAAATGGTAATCTTATTTATTTTGGTAACGGGTGAGGCCTATTAGCCACAAGTGCCTATTTTCAGTGGTGACCGGGAGCACTGGGTGGTTAAGTGACTTGCTCAGAGTCACACAGCATGCAAGTGAAGGTTGAGGGAATCAACCACATCTGCTGGATGTATCAAGTTAATTCACAGGTCATTATTCTAATGTCTTGGCTATATGGTCAGCCCATTGCATGCTCTGCCCGTAGAAGAAAACACGGAAATGGCCTGGTCAAGCAGCTTGATGGCCATCTGGCATACTGCACCATATCTCCTGGGGGCATCACCTATACTGGATCCAGCCCTGGTGGGTGAGTACGGGCTCCCCACCACCCCTGCCACCGGGTAGGCCGTGGGAGTAGCAAGGTGATACCCTGGAGTGGAGGACAGATGTGGGCTAATCGGATGGAGAGGTTGCCAGGACAAGAAAGATGCTGACCTGGGACTCGGACAGAAAGTAGGTTAAACAAAAAAAAAATAGATTGGGGAGATACAGAATCTACTGCAAGTTTATGATCTAGGTACTGTTTCATAACAGCAATGTGTGCAACCAGAGATCACCTATCTGGGTTCTTTTCTAACTGCTTGTTAGATACTGTCCGAGGTTGGTAATGAATACTATAGCTTGTATATGCCACTGAGAGGTATCAATGAATTGGAGCTAGACAGCAACATTTGAGGAGTATTAGTTCTGGATTCTGCAGGAAGATCAATAGTGGTGTCTTTTTGGGCTTTCCTGACCAAATGCTCCTGATCAAAGCTATCACTGTGGTTCCAGGCAACCCAGGAGACTGATAGTAAGAATGCCCTTTCTCATCACAGAGACTGCATTTAAAAGTTTACTGCAGGCAGCTCCTATGTGGCCATATTCTCTGCATAGGCTGCAATGCAGCTGATCACATGCACTGCTGAGGTGTATGCAGGCCCTGCATTTGTAGCACATTTTATCTGGCCTGCATAAAAGCACACGTCTCAATTTCATCCTAGAAAAACTGTTAGGAGGTGGGATACACCAGCTTCTGTCTGGTGGAGTCTCACTTGAATCTTCATCCATCAGTCCACATTTTTGAGAATCTGTAAATTGGCTCTGGGAGACCAACCCTTGCAGTTGTTCCAGACAATAGTGGATATCGCTGATGTTGACATCCTCATTTCTAAAGAGAATTATTACCATTTTTAGTAATGGTCCAGTGAGGAGATGGCCAAAAGGAGCCCACAGTGGATATGTGTTCAGTTGGCCATGCTTGATCCAAAATCTGTCCAGACACTGGGGGATTTAAAACTAATATTGAAAGCATCCACTCCAGACACATTGAATTAGTGCATACATTTCCAAGGCAAAGAACTTCATGGAGTATTTGAGCAGAGTCCTCGTCATGAAAACTCAATCAGGATGTTCAGGTAGCCCTCCTTATATTTCAAACATACCACCCTGCACTGCCATGCTGGTTCCATCCTCCTATAAGAGTCAGCAAACCTGGGCAGGAAGAGGAAGGTTTCCTCCACGTCTGCAGTTTCATCCCTGTAGCCAAGTCTGTATTAGTTACCACCCTTGTAGTGTTGCTGTCAGCTGTAGGAACTGCATTGTTGGCAACAGGCAGCATTCGTTGTTGGTTATCATTCCCAACAGCGACAGTCTGTGCTTCATTAAGTGAGTTAGAAGAAACGTCTATAGTAGGAACACCAGGTAAAGGGTAGGTACAGTCTCGGCAGAAGCTGTGATATTGCTAGTATCAGAATCTCCTAGCCTCTCAAATCATCTTGTCCTCTATGAATATTCTTTCAAACTATTTGGGGGATGAATTTGGTTGGGACTATGCCAGGGGAGGTTGCAATATAATATCAGAAGCAACATTCGTTTTCAAGGGGTATTAATATTTATGCTAACCTGTTCCGGATACTCTGTAGTCAGTGCAGCGTGTACAGTGACATTTGGGGCAACAAGACTGGAATCTTGCTTCATACATGTCTCTGAAATGGGTACCTTATCCTGTGAGAGCACTGTAAGTTGCAGAGCATTAGGTAAAGGCCTGGAGTAAAGGCATGCTGGAGTCAGTCTGCAAAGCCAGTTGTTCAGGGGCTGAGATGGCAGGAGCCGAGACCATTTCAGGGTAATCAGTGGAGATACCCAGCAGCAGCTGCGCCGCCAGCTCCCACCGCTCTAACACCACCCTTGGTCGGCACTCAGATTTATACGAGGTCTCATGTGGTTTAGAAACAATCAGTCCACTCTTCTCATTAGCAGCTTATCTGCTGGCCACTAGAGGCTGCTACACTTGATTGCTGCTACAAATCTTAAGCAAGATGCTTCTGTGTTTCTCCCAATATTCCTCCTGTCTTTTCCCTGCCTCCTCCCCCAGCAACCCATCAACAACTGGACCCCAACCTCCCCATCATACCATCACTACCCCCCACCCCTACCCTCAACCACCTTCCCACAACACCTCAACACATAGTCCCAGCTAAAGTGGGAGCTCAGAGCCACCATCCTTTCTCCCTCTTTTTCCTGGACTGTCTGTCCTATGTAACTCTAAAGCAGCTGTCACTGCACCCACCCTACGCACTCTAACTCCTTTCGCATGGCTAGACCTGCCTGGCACAAAACCAAACTCATTCTTAGGCTGCTTCTTCTACTGGCAGGTGATATCAAAACTAACCCGAGTCCCAGCCCTCCCACTTCTCACACTCTACTGTGTCTCCTCAAGGGCATCCGACTGCTGCACCTCAACATCTGCAGCATCCTGAACAAATTACCAGAATTGCAACTTACTGCCCTATCTCTATGACCAGACATCCTCATACTATCAGAGACCTGCTAAAGCCACACCACATAGACTCTGTGGTAGCCAACCCTGGCTATGCAGTGATTAGGAAAGACCGTCAAGGCAAGAAAAGGGAGGAGGTATTGCCATATTTATCTCCACCAGGCTACAGTTCACCCCGTCCAAACCCCGCACCTACACCCCAAATAGACTCCTTATTAATCAAACTCTAACTGCCTTATTCCGCCCCTGTCTATGTGGCGGGTTCCTACTGTACCCCAAGTCCCCCATGCCCAGTATCCTAGACCACTTGACCACTTTAAAGTCTTCTGCCACAGGTGGGAGCTCCATATCTTTGGCGACTTCAGTTTCAACTGGCTAGCCAAAGACTGTACCAAACTATGCACCAAAATAACCGCTGTAAACCTCTTCCAGCTAATCTCCCAACCAACCCGCTAAACCCAAAATGCCAAACCACTCCCTCTTGACTGGGCCCTCACTTCCCACCCACACAGGATTATTAGTGCTGGTCTCCTACCTGACTCCTAAGTGACCACCACATGATATACATGGTCAGGAAAGTGCACAGACCCGCAAAACCTCCCTCTAGGATGATTCTCATGAGATCTTACAAATCCCTATCTCTGCCTTCTCTCCTGAATGACCTAGCTTATTATGATTTGGACTGGTCCTTCATACCCAAGGCACCCTCAGTTGACTATGTACGAAACTTTAAGGTCAGATTCATCACATTCTGGGATAAACATGTCCCACTAAGAAGTACATGAGTCAGGGGATACCACCTTCCTTGGGTCTCCACTGATGTCATTAGCAGCTGCCACCAGGGATCAGGCATGGGTAAACATAAATTAACATGCTCCCAGGAATCCCTACAAAGATACGTACCTTCCATAATTTCTGCACCAAATTGATTCATCGGGCCAAAAGGAACTACTTCACGATGGCCCTGAACGCTAACCTTAACTTTCCCACCAACTTTTGAAAAGCTCTTAAATCCCTCCTCTCCCATCCAACCACCAACCCCGACCCTGACCATCCTAGGTCTGACCGTCACTGATCCTGACAAAGTAGCCTCTGCCTTCAATACCTTCTTCACTAGTTGTGCTAGCGCCTCTCCTACCCAACTGCCCGCCCATACCATGCACACCACACACCACACCGCCACCCCATGCACACCCTCATACCCTCCAAAAGCTAGAACTCAACACACGCCACCAGTTTCTTTTCCACCCAGTAACCCCAGCCGAAGTGCTACAAGCACTGTGCTCATTTAACCCCAGCAAAGGCAAATGCCCCACAGGCCAGGACGCCAAATTACTTCAGCTATCTGCCCCAGCCATATCTGCTCCAATAGCTGACCTCCTCAACCTCTCATTCTCCATAGCCAAAATCACAGCCGCATAGAAGCAGGTGACTATTATCCCTCCTGAAGGGTGGCGACCACTGCATGCCGGGAAATTACCACCCCATCTCCCTTCTCCCTATCCTGGCCAAAATTCAGGAACACCTTGCACTTACCCAACTTTCCAAATACCTTGACACTTCCTCTTTTTACGCCCTATCAGTCTGGTTTCCAAGTCTCACTCTACCATCACCTCCCTATTAAGAATCACCGATGACATCCTTACAGGGATGGACAAGGGCACATCACCTTGACCATTTTCATAGACCTGGCCAAGGCTTTCACACCATCTCCCACCCTAAGTTACTAGCCAAACTAAATGATACCAGCCTCTTCAACCATGCCACTAGATGATTCCATGCCTACCTGGTATGCCAACAATAGTCGGTGAAAATAGGCCCTCACATATCTTCCCCTTCCAGTCACTATGGGGGTCCCCAAGGCTCAGTCCTGGGCCCTCTGCTTTTTTCAATATTCCTAAATGACCTCCCGCAAGCCTGCACACCTCATCTATCCAAATGTACGTGGATGACACCGTACTGTACGCCTCAGGCCCTTCCACAAGCGAGGTGTCAAATGTGCTTCAACAGGACTTCAATGCTGTGCAGCAATGGTTCTGGTCCAACCAGCTATTCCTAAATCGAAAAAAGTCTTGCTTACTTTCCGGATGCAACCACGGCTCTCCGCCTAGTCTCATGCCTCCTTCCTAACCTTGGATGGGGCCCCTGGAGTCCTGCACCTCATTCAGATACCTGGGTATCTGGCTTGACCAATACCTGGATTTCTCCACCCATATCGATTCATTACACAAAAGCTTCACCCAAAACTTGGTGCTCTATATCGCAACAAAGACTGCATGCCCAAGCAAGTCCGTAGGTAAATTGTTCATAAATGATTCTCCCACTACTTGATTATGGCGACGTGGTTTATGGCACCACACTCTCATCTAACCTGACCAGCCTGGACACCCTTTTCCACTCATTCTGTCATTTCAGCCTGGATTGCCTACCAATGACCCACCACTGTGACCTGCATAGGGACCTGGCCCTGCCCTCACCTCGCCCTGCAGACAGATCACTGCTCCAACGTCATTGCCAAATTCTGGTCACAAACCCTTCCCCATACCTCAGCCTGCCATATCAGCTCAGCCTTCCCCAGCCTACTCACTCAGAAGCACAGAATCCAGGCTTCTCCAAGTGCCATTCATGCCCACCTCCAAGGGCCAATCAGCTTTCAGATATTGCATGCCCAAATCTGAATGACTTGCCTGCAGACATCAGGCATTCCATGAACCCCGGATATCTCAACCCACCCTCCACGTACACTTCACCACCACTTGCACATGCTCTTGGTAACTAAATACATATGCCTGCACGACCTCTGGTTCCTGCTACCAGTTAGACATGCCATAATCAGCAGCTACACTGTAGGGTCCTAAAAGTTATTGATGTCTGTTCTTTATGCTGTAGATAATGCACAAGTATGTAAATACCTAGCAACCTCAATGTTATTGATCTACAGCCTCTGGGTGAAATTCTGTATACTTTTGTAAATCCTGTAATGTATGTAAGTTTCTTCCTATGTTCTCCTATACCCCAATTTCCCCAGGTCATGTCTAAAAATGAGTGCTCCTCTGCTCAGTATGCCTGCCTGGTTAAATTCTTAAATAAATAAGATAAATAGTATGAGTGCCACCCCAGTCTCCTGTTTTCTCACACAGTGTACTAATTTTCGAGTCACTGTCTGACACACCATCCTTCATGATTACAACCGTAGGGCTCAGTGGCAACATACCTGGCAGATCTAAGCACTCCATGGAAAATTAATCAGTGAGAGTAGTCACAGCCTTCCCCGTGAGTTGGCAGCACACCCTTTTACCTTCAGATGGCATTTTTTTTAAATCAGGCTTCACCAATATATTGGTTGATACATTCATCTTGTGCAAGAAGCATTTAAAGCACACCTAAACCCTCTTGTTACACATTTTGTTTTAAAAAATGATTCCATTGGCTTGAAAAGAAGAGGCTGTTTACATTTATACTGAAATTGCATTTATTAAGTAGGATAAATGTAGTTTCATAGCATTCAACATTGTAAACAAAGGCTCTCCTGATTCAAAATCCTGTTCTAAAACCATCAAAATGGTTGCCTCAATGTCAGTGAAGAGAGAGATGCCCAGCCCTGCAGATATATACTAGCAGTACTAATCGTATTCAAATGCAAATATGATAGCATGGTACTGTGAGCATGAAAGTTGTTCAGCACAAAAATATCTACAAAATGAGTGCTGTTTCATTTATAATGCTAAATTACCACATTCCCAGGTGAGTTGTAAGGCACAAGGTGCAGCTGAGTGCCATCAACCACCTGGGAAGTGCGGATGTCTTCACTCAGGTACTGAAGGCACCTATTCTGCCATGGAAGCATATGCTAAGGATTTGGGAGAGTAGTAGGCAGCTGCTCTGAGGAGCATTGGGCCCTTGGTTTCTTCTATCTGGAAACATAGGTAACATTCCAACTTAAATGTCACAAAGCTGAATGACAAAAATGAAACAAAAAATAAAATGGCAGCAGAGTGAGATGTAGCTCTGGTAGTATGGAGAAGGCAGTTTTCACATGCACTGACTAAATACAAGGAAGAAAAGGAAGTGTTGGTGGGTGGCTGTGTGAGAAATGTACAGTAGCATGCCCTAGATCACTCTGTCTGATAACGTAAAGTGGGAGTACAAGAATCTGTGGCTCACACTGTCACATCAGGCAGCATTGACAGAGGAGGGGAAAATATAAATGTGAAATATTGCTGCATAACAGTTTTGCACCCTCCTCCCCATTTGAAAGGGAGGTGGAGTTATCTGAAAAGCAAATTGTAATTCGTTAATTGGAGGAGAGGGATCCTCAGATAGAATACCCACACCCCTGTACAGGTCGCACCTGCCATTGGACAGAACTGGCAGTTTCTTATGCACCGCTGCCTCCTCCCTGCTATGGCTTTAGACATGGCAAATTTTGATAAAGTGCTGGAAGCAGATAAATGTTGTTTTAATGATTTTCTTTCAGTGTATCTTTCCTTATCCTCATCTATCATTTTCATTAATGATTGTCTTCATTCAGACGCTCCAACTCCAACTGCTCTTTTGCCTCTACAATATCTGAAATAACAGCTGAAGGGAGGATTTATATATGTCCATATCTTTCTCCGCAGAAAGATCGCTTGTCCCTTCCTCAAAAGAAAAGGCTGGGAGGAAAGTGACTCCACTGCCTGCAGCAGCTCCTGTCTTCCTCCTCTGCACTACCAGTATCCCCATCTAGGCTGTGAGGCCAATGGTGCCCTGACAAGAATGAGAGTAAGAGAATTTTTAGTAAAAGAACATTTATTTTATTTAAATGTATTTATTTATTTTGAAAAGTACCTTTGAGCTCATGTGCTCTTTTACAAAGGTTCCATGTCTGAGACAAGAGTTTAGGTTAACATAAACAGTAAAAACCTCAGCAACTCCAGAGGAGTGTAGTCATTAACAAACCATGGTACAAGAACAGAAATTAGCTAGTGCAGTAGCAATAAAAGTGTTATAGTGTGAGTTGGAGGTACAGATCAACTGCAGCAGGAACATTTGGAATTCCAGATGAGGTATTTTTCAGAGCTTTCTTGAAGTGGGCAATTTTGGGAGCCTTAGTGTGGATTCAAGATAATACTATAAAAAGAAATGAAAATCAACAAGGAAAAGGTCATCCTAGCTTGTACACTCGTAAAAGTGATAAACTCAAAAGTTCGGTTTGACCAAAATGCATAAAATAGTGGACCAGGCAAAATATCCTTTTCTGACTGTCTAATATTCTTCAGTTCTGTTTCCGTACAGACTAGGAGACTTGGTAATGGACTATCTTTCTTCGGAGCACAACTGACATCGTGACTACCAAATTCGACCACCATAGCAAACTGGACATTCAAAGTACTGTCATTCCAGGTGTGCTAACAGAACACTGGTTCCCAAGAATTTAACTTTTTTTTTTTCTTTATTAGGATTTTCCAGTAATGACCACAATCAAAACTTTCCTGCAAAACAATATACTACAAACTTTATAAATGGAAAAAATACTATAACCACACTATAAATCCCTCCCGCCAAGTTCTCCTTCCTTCTCTTAGGTGAGCAATACCCAAGAGAGTGTTATACATCAATAAGGAAACATATTTTAAGGTTTTATAATACAACTCCATGAGAGAAAGAGTCACCACCAATTTATAGAATAAGTGAAAGTGCTTGTGAAATTACTTAACAGAAAGATAAGTCTCCCTTAAACAATTTAATTCAGAATTTCCTTAGGGTGAACGATTGAAAGACCTAGTCTCTACTTATAGTGTTTTACAAGGTAACTATCTGATCTAGAAATTTTTCCAGCATTTTAAAAGGAGGCGTATTTATTATGAAAGTAGGAGACAATGTGGATTAGCAATAAGTTATGTTTTAACTGAGCTACCCATTCTTTAAAACCAGGATTAGACTACTCTATCTACGTAGGACAGAATTACAAGCAATTAAAAGGTATGGTTATGGGGGCAGCATTGGCTCCTAGCCTGGCAAATTTGTACCTTAGCTTTTGGAGGGACAGTTTGTGTATGATGAGAGTAAAACCTTTTCTTTGACAAAATTGATCTATGTAGGAGATATATAGATGATTTGCTTTTAATATGGAAGGAAACAAGAGAAGAGCTTACTGCATTTGTGTCATATCATGAAAGTACTAACCAGCTTCTTAAAGTCAAAGTAAATGCAGATCATTCTGTAGTGAATTTTTGGACCTCACTGTTAGAAAAGAACAAGATGAGTCCATTCTTACAGACCTCTATAATAAACCTGTAGACCGCAACACCATTTTACATGCTCAGAGTTGTCACCCCAGGCATGTTATTAAATGTTTGCCAAAGGGCCAGTATCTCTGGATAAAAAGGAATCATGGAACACAAGAATTGTACACACAAAGAGTAGCAGAACTCACCGAGAGACTGTGGGAGAGGTCCTATAACCAGGGTGACATAGAGGAAGCATTAAATAGAAACATAGAAGTTGATGGCAGATAAGGACCGCAAGGCCCATCCAGTCTGCCCATTTCTTTTCTACCTTATGAATGTGCCATAGGCCTTTGCTCTGTCAATGGCCTATCTAGTCATACTCATCTGTATTGCCCCTTTATGCCTATCCTAACCTTAATCCTTAACTGAAGTCAGGAAGCACTCCAAGCTGACTTTATCCAGTTAGAAAGCAACCTTATCAATGCCAAGCTTCTTAAATGCCAAAAACAAAGACAATGATTTTCTCGACACTTGCCTTGTCTGGTGTCCTACCTACCCCACCTAAAACTTCATAGTTACCTCCCTAGGTGAACCCTTGGAAGTTGTACCTAAATTTAAATATCTAGGTGCGGTGCTCTGAAGGATGTGAGAGTGCTCTACTCTAAAGGTGTTGAAAAGAGACGAGCGAGGCACCAAAGGTCCGAATTATGTGGATAGGATAACTGCTATCTGGACAAGGAGAGGCAGGAGTCAACTTAGTATTTCGATGACTACCGCAGGGCATTTATTTGTACCGGGTAGACAGACACAGTCACAAGAAGGAGGAGGGGTTGCCCGATTAACAATAGGGCAATGGAACAGGGAAATACTGAAATACTTTTTATCTACCACTTTTACGGTTACTACTACAAGCATAAACTCTAGGCCTACTGCCACTCTTATTCTGATACTAGGTTATACTGTATTTCTATACTCTAAACGAGAATCCAATTACATAGGCTACTCAGCACTGTATTAGTGTGATCAGCATCACTCATTTCCGTAAGAGTCCAGATTTTACAAGAGTCCAGAGATCCGCGTTTTGTGTACACCGTTTTCATCGCTGGTAGCTACAAGGGAAATAAAACGGAACTGTAGAACCCTAATCTCAATTCCCAGCAAGGACCTAGGTAAGGCCACTGGGGTGGTGAGAGGTTTGGTAAACAGACCATATATCTTCGGCAAAAGCCCACTCTCTTCAAGGCTGCCAGAATGTAGAACCAAAGCAACTGGTTCCTGAAATAACACACTAAAGAAGAGGTTCCTTGGCCAAAACCCACTTCTAGGGTTGCCAAGGATGAAGAAAGACCAAGATCTGCATGGCGAGGAATCCAATGGAGGACTACCACAACCTGACTGATGCTGCGGCACTCCAAGGGCCAGCTGGACTCGGAAGGAACTCTGACAGGACCAGGAACTATAAGAATCTGAAGAGATGATGGTTGACTCTGCAATCCTAGGTTCAGGAACTAACACAAACAAAGAAACGGCAGATGCGCCCGGATGGCTTCACGGACTCTACTTTCCAACGCATCAGGTGGTGCAGAACAGGTTTCTAGGATGAGCTCTCTCTCTTCTGTAGAGGGCGACCAACTTCGGACATCTGGAACAGGAACCATACGGAACGACACTGGCACGACTGTCGGATGCGTTGCGGACGATTTTCAAGCTGTGAAAACAAGAAAACGGTGGTACGACTTGTACAACTGACACGATGGACTCGACTTTGGCGGACGACACAGACGGACGGGATGAGCTGATGGATGATCTCCCAGGAGTGAAGAATGCTGGAAGGACATCTTCTTCTGAGTAGAGAGTGATTCTGAGCACGTGGTGTTACAGACCATACTATGAGACTGCAGTGTGGTAGAAGATTGAGACAGTCTTCATACAGTAGTAAAACATATAACTGAAGAATGCCCAAAGAACTGTGGAATGGTACAATAATTTGCTGGAGGAGGGCAAATTATAATTTCAGGGTAATTGTTACTGATAAGGCCAATGTCCAGGTGCTTAGAGCAATAGTTCAGGTACTTGGACCAATAGTTCAGGTACTTAGGACAATAGTTCAGGTACTTCGACAATAGTTCAGGTACTTAGGCAATAGTTCAGCATAAGCAGTACAGTAACCACAGTAGTTTCACAGTATAGGCAAATCAAACACTCTCAAATGAACCCCTGTTTCTATAGGTAGGGTATTCTGGAATAGGATCCCTTCTGTATGTTGTGGCTAGGGAATCCTTTAGTACCACTAGGCTGGCTTGCCCTATTCTGCTAGGCGGGGCCTCCCTATAGTACCACTAGGCTGGCTTGCCCTATTCGCTAGGCCGGGCCTCCCTTTAGTACCACTAGGCTGGCTTGCCCTATTCCGCTGGGGCCGGGCCTCCTATAGTACTACTAGGCTGGCTCGTCTATTCCGCAAGGCCGGGCCTCCCTATAGTACCAAGCTTTACCTCGGCCTAATGCCTACCTTTACCTCGGGCCTGATGCCCTCACGTTAGCTTGGGCCTGGTGCCCCACTTTAGATTGGGCCTGGTGCCCCACTTCACAATGGGCCTGGTGCCCTCGAAATACTGGGCCTGGTGCCCCAATTTATAATGGGCCTGATGCCCTCAACACTTTGGGCCTGATGCCCCACTTTATACTGGGCCTAATGCCTTACTTTATATCTGGGCGGAATCGCCCTTTAAATTCTGTTGCCTTTTTAAATCTTTCAGCTCACTGAGAGCTGCTGTCATTTATATAGCAAAACCCACCTTTAAATCTGCCCTCATGAATATTCATAAGGCCGCTATGCTGGTCTTCGCTTCTTCTGCCCCTCCTGTGGCATCATAGCCCTCAGCCCCTTTATTAATATTAAAATCGAGGGTCCTAATGACCCGATGCCTCTCGCGGCACTTGGCTGCCTTCTGAGTGCGCCTAATGCACTTTACAACAAATTCAGTCCCCTTAGTAAACTGGCGGTCAGCACAGTGTGTGCTGCCGCCGACTCACGCTCTGCGGTCTCTGGGGAGTTGCTAGCAGTCACAGGAGGCGGGAGGTAAGCTGGCAGTGGGAGGGAGCATACAGAAGTAAGAGGGATGTCTCTGGGGCCTCCGACTGCCGACAACGATGCGGCGCTTTCTGCCGCCCACCATGTGGGACCGGATTTTCTTTAAAAACACAATCGGGGCTAAAAATAAACAATTGGAGGGCTTTTAAGCCCTTAAAACGCAGCGGAATGGCATTTCATCTTTATGGTGCCTCGATGGCACCACCAACGACAGACTGAAGAAGCAGAGGAAGTTTCGGCAGGGAGGCAGCACATCACCACAGCAAGTCCAGAGGGACGGCTTCAAACAAAAGGTAAGCCCTAAACTGTCCCCTGACTTCTGGGTCCTGGCTCTCAACCTCTGCCTAGGATCAACTGTCTCCAACCAACCAACTGTAGAATGCTTGTTTAAACTTGAACCTCCCAGGGTTCTAGATTGTTGGAGTGAATGCTGTGCATGAGCCACTCAGCACAGCATTCCATCCAGGCCATTATGACATGCATTGCTTTTAAATTCTGACTTTTGATAAAGCTGTAAGTGCACAGGGCACTTTTCTATTATTTATAGTATTTTCCTGTAATGACCAACTTTGGGGCATTACATAGGTATGTGGATAGACAACAAGCTTTCCTTCAACAACCATATCAAGGATCTATCAAAGAGGCTTAAAGCACACTTGGGTTTCTTATTTAGAAATAGGACCCTCTTTCTCTCGCGACCCACAAAGACTTGTCCAAGCAACATTCCTTCCTTGCTTGACTACAGAGACATTATCTTTATTTCCTCCCCAACCTTAAGCCTGTCTAAACTGGACGCATTTCTATCACCGTGTTTTCGCTTCATTACTAACTCTGCATACAGGACCCACCACTGTGATCTTTATGCAGCAGTTGGGTGGACCTCTTGCCACCAGACGCCTCCTGTATGCTGGCATTTGGACCTCAAATTACTACTCCACAAACTGCCTGTCTATCTAACGCCTCTCATACACATCTCGCATAGCCCTACTCCTAAGGAAATCCAACCTTATCCTACTAGATGTTCCCAGGACACGCACTACAGCTGGCCAAAGAGCTGTCTCATACGCCTCCCAAACATTTGGAACCAGCTACAAGCCATGCTGAAGCTAACCAGCATCGTGTCAATTAACTCCTACAAAACACTAGCTATCTCTAAATTAAAAGACATATGTAGGTGTTACTAGGTCCCCAACGCCAAGTCAACTTCCTTGGTACCAACTGGCCCTCACTTATTAAGCTGAAACGTGTTGCATAATTTAGGGCAAGGTTAAAGCTGGAATGTACTGCATATATAGCATAAGGACTTCTATTGTGTATATCTCCTGTATTATATATTTTTTCTTTGGTGTTCTACATTTTATATCTCCTGTCTATGTAATTGCGAACTGTATGTGTATGTGCCCAGGACCTCCTTGTGAATGAGCTTGCTCAACGGAGTCTTTCCTGCAATAAACTTGAACTTGAACTATCCCATGCCTGTTTGAAGCCCTGCACTGTATTCATATCCACTACTTCATGAGGTAGGCAGTTCCATGCATCCACCACCCTTTCTGTGAAAAGAACTTCCTCACATTACCCCTTAATTGGCCTCCCTCTAATCTCATGCTGTATCCTCTTGTCCTGCTATTTTTCTTATATTGAAACATGTTAGACTCTTTCACCTTGTTAATGCCTGTAAGGTGTTTGAATGTTTCAATCATGTCACCTCTCCTTCCTTTGCTCTAGGGTATACATATTGAGTTCATTTAATCTGTCCTCATGTTTTCTGATGCAGTCCCTGCAGCATTTTGGTTGCTTCTCTGGAATGCCTCAATTTGGTTAATGTCCTTGTGAAGGTGTGGCCTCCAGTACTGCACGCTGTACTCCAGATGGTGCCTAACCAGTGTCTTGTAAAGAGGATTATTACCTCCACTTCCGACTTGTGATACTCCTACTAATACACCCCAACATCCTTCTAGCCTTACCTACTGCTTTAGAGGTCTGCTTGGATGATTTCAGGTCATCGGTGATGATGATGCCCAAGTCTCTTTCTTCCCTTGTGACTGCCAGCAACTCCCTCCCAGCCTATAAGTGGCTTCATGGTTTCTCTTCCCTATGTGCATGATCTTGCACTTCTTTATGCTAAACCCCAGTTGCCACTCTTCTGACCATTTTACTAGTTTATCCAGATCTCTTTTCATTCTTCCCACCCCATCTGGATCATCTACTCTGTTGCAGATCTTGGTGTCCTCTGCAAACAGACAAACCTTACCCTCCAGGCAATCTGCAATGTCACTGATGAAGATATTGAAGAGGACTGGCCCCAGGACTGATCCCTGAGGTACCCCACTTGTAACTTGCATCTTCTTCTGGCTGTATACTGTTTACCACCACTCTGTTTTCTGCTCACAACCAGTTTGCCACCCAGTTGACCAACGCCTGACCCACCCGAGCCTACCAAGCTTATTAATCAATCTTCTATGTGGAACAGTATTGAAAGCTTTGCTGAAGTCAAGGTAGGCAAATTCAGCTGCTCTCCCTTGGTCCACCACTCTGGTTACCCAGTCAAGAAATCTATGAGATTAGTTTGACAGGACCTTCCTTTGTAAACCCATGCTGTCTTGGATCCTGTGCTCCTATGGATTCCAGGTGTTGCACTATCCTTTCCTTAAGGAGTGTCTCCTTAATCTTGCCCACTACTGAGGGTAAGACTGACTGGTCTGTAGTTTCTCTCCTCCCTGCTACCACTCTTGTGGAGCGGGATCACATGAGCCCTTCTCCAGTCTTCTGCGACCTCTCCTGTGCTCAGAGACTCACTAAATAGTTTTGATAATGGCTGCTAGTTCCACCCTTAGCGCCTTTAGTACCCTGGGATGTATGCTATCAGGTCCCATTACCTGTCCACCCTGAGCTTATCAAGCTCTTGTAGGACCCTTTCTTTTGTGCAGGGACTAGTGCACACCTCCTCCCCATGTCCATGGTGCAGAGTTGTGGGCCCTGCCCACCTTCTTTCAGTAAATACTGAGCAGAAGTCTCTATTTAGGATAGATGCTTTACATGGTCCTCCTCCTCAAATGCCCCTTATCCCCTTTGATCTTAGCAATACCCCTCTGGACTTTCTCCTTTCACTAATGTATCTATAGAAAGTCTTGTCACCTTCTTTACTGCTCATGCTAGTGTTTCCTCTGTTTGAGCCTTTGCCTGCCTTACTGCCTTCCCTGCTTCCCTTAGGGAAGTTCGGTATCCATCCCCATCTTCATCCTGCTGCGTTCCCTTATATTTCCTGAAGGCCAGCCTTTTGGCTCTGACCTTTTCTGCTGCTGTGTTTGAGAATCAAAGTGGTTTCATTCTTCTTTGCACTTCCTTTTCTCACTAACACAATGGGATGTTGCTTCAAGTATTGCATCTTTAATGCTTGCCCACTTTGCCTGTACCCCTTACCTGTATTTCTTTTACCAGGGCTAACTTAACTCTGTTGGCCATCTTATCAAAGTCAGCTACTCTGAAGTCCCATACTTTTGCCTTGGAATGGGTTAATTTTGTTCTAATGACCAAATTGAACCATACCATGTGATGGTCACTGGCCCCAGGTGACCTTCTACCTAGAGATTTGTGATCCTTTCCTGTTAGTCAGTACTAGATCTAGGATAGCCCTGTCTCTTGTGGGTTGTTGTACCAGTCGTTTGAGGCCCTCCCCTGCAGGAAATCCACCATGTATCTAGTTCTGGCAGATGTCCCTGCTGGTATTAACCAATCTGTATCTGGCATGTAGAAGTCTCACCTTTAGCTGTCATGTTTTGTATATCTTCTAACAGTAACGTGTCTATGTCCTCCCCTGGTCTGGAGGCCTGTATGCAACCTCAGTTTGTATGGCTGTCCCATTTCCTGTTTTCAGGGTGACCCACATTTCTTCTGGCTCCTTATGTGTATTCTGAATTTCTGTAGCTTTGATATTTTCATTGACATAAGGGCCACTCCACCCACCCACCCACCCTTTTTTGCACCACGGTCTCTTCTGAACAGTACATAGCCAGGTACTGAAGTCTCCCAAGTGTGGTTACTGGTAAACCATGTCTCGCTAATGGCATCCTCTGCCTCTTTGTTTGATTTCAGAGATAGAGGAAGATACCTGTTTGTAGTTTTTATATGGTTTTGAAGGGGATATGTTGGACAGCACCAGTGATAGGGCACCGATTGGCCCTCCAACCACCTGCCAGCCTCCTGACCAACTACCTCTCGATTTAGGTGCTTCTGTTGGATATTGGGGAAATGGGTGGTTCTTATAATATATTTCCTCTTGAATATGCAATTTGAGGTGTACAATCTCTGCCCATGCTGCATGGAGCTGAGCCCTTAGATCTCCAATGGCCTAGCATGTATGACAGTGTTCAAAATCCTGTAAAACTGCCCTTCTGAAAAGTGTTCCTCAGTGCCTGCTGTTAATGATATCCATTACAGGTAAGTTGCTGGGTTTATAACCTGGTCAGAGTAATTAGAAGGAAGAAAATGAAAGCAAAAGTTTGACTTTGTGTTTTGTTTGTTTTGTATAACTTGTTATAACAAGTTAAATTACAAGTGCCCTTGTAAATGAGCTCACTGTGTGGATACCCCTGTGATCCGCCCCTTCCTGCTTTGCTACAGGAAATGTCATGACTGTGCTACTCTGTAAAAGGAGTATTGTGTGGGGTGGTTGGGGTTGGGGGTGGGTGGCTGGGCCTTCCCCTGCTGAAAAGAAGAACCACGGATGAAAGAAACAAGGAGGTTAGAGCAGAAACAATCAGCCAGCAACATATGCAGTAGCCCTGAAAGCTTATCCTAATGACAGATAAAACTGTGAAACCTGTAAAGCACCACCTGTAATAATTTCACAGGTAAGATCCTGTAAGAAACACTTTGCTACAAAGAAAAATAAAGCAGTAACAGAAGATATACCTTGCAAAAGACAATTTGAATCAGAAGATTACAGCAGGTAATCTGTAAACACACCTGTAGGCACATCCTGTAATAATGCAGTAGAATGTATACCTAGCAACAACAATTTGAATCAGAGAAAAATAAAGCAATAAAATGTTAGCAGTAAAACTTAACAATCCCTGTGAGTACAAAATAAAATAACAACACACAGTAAACTTGCCTAGCCAAAAGAAGCCTTAATCCTTATTGTTGCTCTGGTAGTTCATTGCTTTGTTCTCTCAAGCAACCTAGAAGAAAAAGAGCTCAGGTGAAGCTAGGTGCCTTGGCCAGCAAACCTAGTCTTCCTGTTGTATGCTGTAGAGGTGTAGAGAGAACAGAACTCCTCAGAACAAAAGAAAACAAGAAAGTGAACAAGTTCTAACATTTGTGACTACCTATTGGAGTGGGTCTCAGGAAGTGGTGAATACTATGAAAAACAACTTTTCCATCCTCAGGTGTACACATAGCTCAGATGAGTGTTTGACAAACCACTGACATTTCCTATAGAAGGAATATAATTTGAGGGATATGTTGGTAAATAAATATCAGCCTAAACAAATCTCAACAGTCCCCATTACCCCAAAATGGTTCAAAACCCTGTGGCTTTTACAGAGCTTGCCCTTATAGAAACCTGTAACAAACTTTGTAAACCCTAAAAATGGTATTCAAATTAACTGCAGGATAAACTGCAGCACAGAAGCTGTGAAGTACCTGCTAAAATGTTCTTGTGGAAAGTACTATGTGGACAGGACCAAGTGGAAACTCAGGAGAGGATATGTGAGCATATTAATGCAATGAGGAATCATAATACTAAATATGTGATGGCCTGCCACACATAACCCTCCCACTGTGCTAAATTCACCTCCAAGCACTGGTTGGGTGAGCTCCCTTCCTACCTCACCTCCTCCTTTATAACGCCCCCAACTCTCCCATTCCTTAGATCAACTGACTCCTGTACCCTGGTTGTCCCCACATATCCACTCAAATCAACCAATCCAGTTACTATCACCACCTCCCAAAATTTGGAAATCCCTCCCTCTGATCTGGCACTCATCCTCTGCCTACTCCATCAGCTCTGCTCTCAGTACTTACCTTGCACTTAGCTGCTCCTGCCATGTCCCTCCCTAATTCCCTCCTCTAAGCCCTGGACAAACCCTACTCTTCTACCGTCACCTTCATTTTACAATGTGCACACCCACCCCCAAATTTCTAGCCCTCCTCCCTTCCCCAAATTGCTCCCCTTACTGGCTTCCTTGATCTCTTACAGAATGTAAAGGACCCCGAATGCTCTCCATGGGTCCCTCTCCTGCACCTCAAAGGGGCTTGTATATCTTATCTACTCCCTTTCCCCACCATCCTAAAGGAGTCTCTCTGGGACACTGCCTTATCCCTTCTCTCTGGTCTCCCAGTCCCCTTGCAGGGTTCCTCACATCCTGAGGGGTCTCCAGGACACAACCTCCCCTCCCCCACCTCACCTCTCCCTCCCCTTTCCTACTTTTTTTCACGTAAGCACTTGTCTACTTATTAACCCGATACTTATTATTGTCCTCTCCTTCTACATATTATGCGCAACACTGTTGTAACACTGTTTGTAACACCTGCCTTACAACTGTATGTTAATGTTGATCTTGTAACTTGAATGTTTAATGTCTCATTCCTATTGTACCCTCCCCAGGTTGCACGGAAGACAAGCAACTTGTTGCCCAGTGTGCTTTCCTGATGAAACATTTCAATAAATAAATAAATAAAAGTCAATAGCCAATAAAACAGAAATGCACATAAAAGGAGTGTCACTGGCATATATATAGTACAGCAGAACATTAGGGTGGTGGTTTAACATAGAAACATAGAATATGATGGCAGAGAAGGACCGCTTGGCCCACCCAATCTGCCCATTTCCCTACCTACTGGATAAGCTGCAGATCCTAGTTAACCAGCAGCCTACTTCTTCTTACCCCACCCCAGAATTGCCTTTATGACTGTCCCATGCATGCTTGAATTCCACCACTGATTTTGACTCCACAACCTCCTCCGGAAGGCCGCTCCATGCATCCACGACCTCTCTGTGAAAAAATACTTCCTTAAATTACCTCTGAGCCACCCCTCTATCTTCAAATTGTGCCTCTTGTTCTTGCACATCTCTTTTTGAAAGATGCTACCTCTTGGACTTTGTTGATTCCCTTGAGGTACTTGAAAGTTTCTATCATGTCCCCTCCCTCCTTTCCTCGAGGCTATACATATTAAGCTCCTTAAGTCTCTCTTCATGCCTTCCGGTGCAGACCCTGCACCATTTTAGTTGCCCTCCTCTGGACAGCTTCCATCCTGTCTATGTCTTTGTGGAGATTGGGTCTCCAGAACTGCACACAGTACTCCAGATGGGGTCTCACCAGCTGTCTGTACAGAGGATAATAACTTCTCTGTTTTCTACTGGTGATGCTCTCCCTATGCATCCCAGTAACCCCCAGCCCTCCTTGCTGCCCTCTCACATTCCTTGCCCACCTTTAGGTCATCTGATATGACTACCCCAGGTCCCTTTCCATTTTTGTTGTTAGTATCTCAGCCCCATTGTGTACTCTTCCCTGGGTTTTGTTTCCCAGGTGCATTACCTTGCACTTCTTAGCATTGAATCTAAGCTGCCATACATTTGACCATTCCTCTAACCTTGCTAAGTCCCTTCTCATCCTTTCCACCCCACCCTGTGCATCAACTCTGTTGCAGATCTTAGTGTCATCTGCAAAGAGACATATTTTTCCTTCCAGTCCTTCCGCAATGTCGCTTATAAAGACATTGAAGAGGACTGGTCCTAATACTGAACCCTCATGGCACCCTCACCAGTAACCCTCCTTTCTTCTGAGTGGACTCCATTTACTATTACTCTCTGTGTCCTATTCTCCAGCCAATTCTTTACCCAGGCTGTCATCTTGGGACCCACCCCAGGCTGGCTAACTTGTATATTAATCTTTTGTGTGGGACTGTGTCAAATGCCTTGCATAAAGTCTAGGTAGGCCATGTCCACAGCCCTCCCTGATCTACTACTTTGGTCACCCAGTCAAAGAAATCTATCAGATTTGTCTGGCATGACCTTCCCGCGAGAATCCATGCTGCCTAGGGTCGTGTGCCCCTCTGACCTCTAGGTACTGACAATTCTTTCCTTCAGAAGTGATTCCATCATTTTCCCTATCACTGAGGTTAAACCAACAGGTCTGTAGTTTCCTGCTTCTGCCTTGCTCCCACTTTTGTGAAGGGGAACGATCTGCCCTCCTCCAGTCCTCGGGTACCACCCCATCCTCCCATGATTTGTTAAAAGGGTAGTCAGTGGTGTCACTAGTTCTACCCTTAGCTTTTTAGAATTATGGGATGAATGCCATCAGGCCCCATTGCTTTGTCCACCTTCAGTTTTAAGAGTTCTTTCAGAACCCTTTCTTCTGTAAATGGGCTGGTATCAACTTCTGTATCCAGAGTGTTACTACTGTTTGTTTTATGTACCTCCTCTTCATTTGTAAATACTGAGCAAAAATATTTGTTTAGTATCTCTGCCTTTTCACAGTCACCCTCTGCCCACCCTCCCTCCCTTTATTAAGCCTCACTATCCCTCCTTGGTCTTCTTTTGCTCCCTGATGTACCTATAAAAGGTTTTATCCCTTCTTAACTGAGTTGGCTATCTTTTCCTCGGTTTGGGTCTTTGCTGTTCTGACTGCCTTCCCAGCCTCCTTTTGCTTTAACTGATACAGTTCTCTGTCCTGCTCCTTCTGCGATTCCTTGTACTTCCTGAATGCTTTCTTTTCTCTTGAACCTTCACTGCCACTTCCTTTGAGAACCATAGTGGTTTCTTATATCGTCTTGTTTTGTTTATTTGCTTCACACAAAGGCTCGTTACCTCTGTGATGGCAGTTTTATTATTCCCATTGTTCTTCCACCCTCCTTCCTGCCCATTTGCTAGGTGCATTCCTTAGCACTCACCTATTTTGGCAAAGTCAGCCCTCCTAAAGTCCAGTACTTTTGTCTTTGTATGGCTTGACTCTTTGCTGTGTTTATTGTGAACTTCTGAACTTGTGCACTGTTTGGAAAATGAACTTCAATAAAAGAGAACAACAATGGATTTATGTTCTCTGTGTTAAGATAACCAGGTCTTGATGACAAATTTGAGGTGGTACACTTTTTAAAAAGTGAAGCAGTTCTAAAAAAGTGAGGTAGTTCAAAGATTGTTGATTATAAATATAAACATGTTTTTTTTCCCACGTTTGATATTACTCCACCCTTAGCTTTTTCATCATTCCATAATAGGGGCTATGTTTGGATTTGTTGTTGTTTCCTGGTGATATCTCACATTATGAAGTCTGTTATAGTTCTTATTACCCCCCACCCTGATTGATTCACCAATGGGCCAACACAAACCCCTTTTCATTATTGTCTCTATACCTGTCTTGTTCTTTTCACAGGATTGCCATAGTGAAAAGCTGATTTAATAGGTATAATTACCTAGGCTTCCACTGGTACATGGCAGTTTGAGTAATATTTCTTTTATATTTTATTTCTTAGGTGTCCATAAGTCACATTCACTTCCTGCATAAGTATTTGGATGTTTTAATGAAGACACATACCTTCGTATGCTTCATGAACTAATAATAAAGCTGTTTAAAATGCTGATCAAATTATAAAACTGCTTTAAACTAATATGGTCACTTAGTATATACACATCATGATTGGTAGAGGTAGTCACATGGTTTATTGTCTTTTGATATTTAAGTGGTGTTTAATTTGAATTGTATTCATTCTCTGAGGAAGCCTCCAGGGAGGTGAAACGTAAGAGCAGGGCTTGTGAACTTGTGTTTGGATTTTGTCTGTTTCACCAGTTGATGGCTGCAATAAAATAGGAACGCCCTAACGAAATTGCCTAAGCCATTCCTTTATATACAGGGGTGAGTGCATTTTATTACAAGTCTGCCATATCAGTATTTAAAACTGCACCACCATCCAAGAGCTCCCACCCATCTCTACATGCTCTATCCAATTTTTGAGTACTGGTTGAGGTTGTAACACCAGTCAGTGCCAAAATGGATTTATCACTAAAGGGCATGTTGATTGGAAGGTCACCTAATATACAGGTATATAAGTCGAAATCATAGTGGTAAATTATCTTATTTAAAATTTTGCATTTAATTTCTTGCCAAAGCTTTTGAATAGATGGGCAGGACCAAAGCATATAGTCCAGAGAGCCAACATCTTTTCCGCATTTGTGGCACAGATTAGATTAAGAGCCATTTTGTACAGTCTCAAGGGAGGAAATAAGCATTGTGCAATATTTTGTAGTTAACTAATCTCAAATTTTCTAAAGGGATTAATTTATAGATATTATTCCATACATTTTCACAAACCAAAGAATTAGTCGAGGCACATTTGTCCCAAAATAGGTAGGCAGTTTAGCGCAGTGGTTTAAGGCTCTGAGATGCAAATCTGGAGACCTGGGTTTGAATCCCACAGCCCCACTTGCATACTCTGTGACCCTGAGCAAGTCACTTAACTTCCCTGTGCTCCCAGGTCGCACCTGTAAACAAGCTTTCAGCTTAGTGTGCTACTCCTGGTTAAACAATTGGAATGAATGAATAAATAAAAATTGTGAAAATGTTTGTCAGAGAATGTCAGTCTCGAAAGGAGTATGTATAGGTTTGAGATTGGGTGGAATTTGTTAACTGTTGCAACCATATCAGACAGAAAATTATCATCTTGGTTACTCACCAAAAAAAACCCAAAGTGTGCATGTAAAATGAGCATTAGAATATGAAAGTTTATTATGTATTTCCTAGACCAGTTATGGGTTTTTAGTACCTAGAGAAGAGCGAAATGTTCCATTAACTAGCAGAGTTTCCACACGGAGATTAGTTGAGGAGGGTAGAAATGTTGAATTAGGAGGTTTTCCAGTGATCTAAAGTGTGTGTTATATAAAATATACTGGTAAGTGTTCTGGGTTATGTTAAATTGTGAGAAATTGGCAAAGCTTGTTGTGGATTTTAATGATAAGCCAACCACTGTGTTTTTGAGTTCTTTAGGGATGTATTTAAGTGAGGCATATAGAATAGCTTCAGGACAAATGTTATAATGCATAAGTAGTTGTTTTTTATAGTAGGATCCAGATAGGGGTACATGAGTTGGACAAGTTGTTATTGGTTAGCCATTTCAGATATTTATTAATATGTGAAGTTATATAATAGAGAAAAAGTTTGGTATTTTTGTCCCCTAAATTATTTAGAAACATGTTTGTGGGAAGCTATGCTGGATTAGCCATTTAATCATAAGAACTTATTATTGGTTGAATGGTGTTTAGTAAACCAGTTAAGGGAAGATAAGCATTGAGCATGTTAAAAGGAAAGAATACCCTGGGAAAGATGTTCATTTTATAATACTAACTCTACCCTAGAGGGAAATAGGAAGAGTAGCCCAACTTCTCAAATCTTGTGTAATTTTTTGGATACATTCATCCAAATTCCTTTTATTAGCTGGGACTCTTCTTTAGACATAAAATTCATAAATATTTAATCTCAGATGGGTTATAGGCGAAACCTACGTTACAAATTTCTTCTTTATGAAAAACGTTTGACAGGGCATAACTTCGTTTTTCTTTGTTCAGTTTATAGTTTCAGACCTGACTGAAGGCATCAAACACTGTTAAAACTGCTTTAATTGAGTTTAAAGAGTCCGAAACGTGTAATAGCATATAGTCTGCAAACACTGACAATTTTAATTGAAACTTTGAAATAGTAATTCCTTAATAGTTACTTCAAAATTTAGAAAATAAATTAAGGGTTCTAAATAAAAGTTGAATAGGATGGGAAAGGAGCACCCATTGTCTACTGCCTTGAGGTAGTTTTTTTTGGTGGGAGAAGGTAAATTATTACAACTAATTCTTGCTGTTGGGTTTGAGTACAGTATTTTTAACCAGGAAAGGAAAGTTGAAGAAAAGCCAAATCTTTGCAAAGTAGCATATAAAAAGTTATGATGAACTTTATCAAAAGCTTTTTCACATCCAGGAGACCAGAGGAAAGGAATGTCTGGTCCCCTGGATGTGGAAAGTATGTGAAACGCTTCCTTACATGGTCTGATGCTTGTCTGGATGCCATAAAACTTACTTGATCGTAAATAATTAGTGTTTGCAAGATTTTTTTATTCTTTGGGCCAAAATACGGGTTAAAATTTTAATATTGTAGTTAATTAGGGAGATGGGCGATAGTTGGAGACTTTTGCTTAGATTTGTTTGGTTTTGGGAGGAGAATTATAAGTGCCTCTAAAAGGACGAGTCCGAAAACCATTGGATAAAATGAAGTTAAACAACTCTTTTAATATAGGATAAAGGAACCTTTGAATGTTTTATAAAATTTTCAGTAAGGCCATCAGGCCCTGGAGCCCGATTAATGGCAAACTTACTTATGACTTCATCAATCTCTTTTGTGGTAATCAATGAGATCAACTTAGAAGCATCTGACTCTTTCATGCTTGGACGAAAAAAGTTGGATGAGTAGTTATATATCATTTCAGAAGAAGGGAGATAAGAGATAGGACCATATAACTTAGTAAAAAGTAAAGAATTCATTGAGAATGTCTTTATAATCTGTTAATACTTTCTTTTGGTTATCAGAAATTATAGAATTGATGTGTCTGGATTGTTCCAACTTTTGATCCTATGGGTTCAAAGTTTACTAGGTTTCTCCCTAAATTTGCATATGAGGCTTTTGATCTAATAATGAGAAATTCAGCTTGTTCTTTAGAAGTAAATTGTAATTCTTCAAGAGACTGGATTCCTGAATTTCTTGCAAAGTGAGTGTTGTTTGGTCTTTTGCTTCCAGTTCTCCCAATTTTTTAGTAATTACATGTAGTCTTTCAGTTTTTGTTTTTAATCTTAGCTCCAAATCTAATAAATTCCCCTTAAGTAGCACTTACATGATGCCCAAATCATATCAATTTTCCCTATAGAGCAGGAGTTTTGCTCTCAAAAGACTTCTATAGCATTATTTTATTTTATATATATATTTTTGCTTATTTCTCCCCCACCCTGGGAGCCATCCATGCCTTCATTCCTTTAGGCCCTCACCTCTGTAACCCCACTTCCTATCCCCGTGGTGGGAAGCAGGGACCCCCACCCACCAGCAGGATCCAGTTTCAGGGCGTTACTTCGAATGGAGCATGATGGGAATGGACATCAAGCCACAACAACCAGCCACCAGGGTCTTTTCTTGTTTTCTTTCCTTTCCCTGCAGAAGCCAGGCATGCAGTGATACCTGTAGTATGCTCACACATACACACACCATCATGCATGGCCCCACCAAGCATCTGCCATGCTCATGTCCCACTTGTCTTGCAGCAGTGCAGCACTGAGCCCAGCCTCTGCCAGGGGTCAGGCATGCGCCAAACCAAGGCCCCCAGAGATGGAGAGCTGTCCATCAGATGCTAGATCCATCTCCTCCTGCTGAGTCCCAGCAGCCCACGGTCATTCCCGAATGTGGGTTCCCAGTGTGACGCAGGTGTGGCATCCAGTGCCTCAGCTCCACTGGGCCAGCTTATATAGTGTTATTAATATATTTTAATATATTTTACTATGTAGTCTTGTCTAAGTAAATTAGGATTTAACCTCCATGAAAAAGTTTTAGAGTAAGGAAATCTAATTTTAAAATGATATGGACTAGGAAATGAAGAGAAAGGATATGCAGTAGAATTTGTGGATCATGAATTAAAGGGAGTAAACCTCTGGAAAAAGAAAATAATCTATTCTAGAAAGATTGTGAGCTTGCAAAAAAAGTAAAGTTTTTTTTTATCAGGAAGTATGTCCTCAAAGGATCAGAGAGGTTGTAAATCTTTAATAAGCTCTAGGAGGGCTTTATTATCCACTAAAATTGTGTAACTTGGAGTCCTCGATTTATCCATATGTGGGTTCAAAGGTAAGTTCCAATCCTCCTAAGATAATATATTGAGTGAGAAAAGGTGAAAGAGGTGTAACTTAATCTAAAAGAATGTCAAACCTGTATTTGGTCCATATATTGAGCCAAAACATAATTAGTTTTGCCAAATGTCCATACTGCTAATACATAGTTGACTTCTGGTCAATGAGCTTTGAAAGCTGGAAATCCATGTGTGAGTCTGAGTCTGTTAAAATGGCCACACCTAATTTGGCCGATATTTACCTGCCCCATAAACTGTTTTCAAATTAAATCTTTTTAGGCAATCAATTTTGGATTTTAATAAGTGGGTTTCCTGAAGGAAAATGATATTATAACCCAGAGATTTTATATAATTTAAGATTGACATCCTTTTGTTTTGATTGCATCCCTTTACATTCCAGGACACCATTTTAAAATTAATATTAGTCATATAAAATTATTAATGCTGAAAATTTAAAATGAACAAGGTAGCTCTAAGTAGCTCCCCACCCCCCCACCCCGCATCCCATATAAAAGGAAAAAATATAACTTAAACCCTGGTAAACAGAGGTGGAAGATAGATATATGTATACTAAAGCTACTGCTCACCCTCCCAGTCCTTGAGACTGAACTCTTAATGACCTATACGCAATGATGGAACCTGACCACCCCTTCATTATCCCAACCTAATAATATTCCTGAAACTTTAATGCCAAAGCATTAAACATAACAATGATCCTAACAGCCCACCTATATCAAAGATATAGTCGACAGAGGATTTAAACAGATTTAACATAGTAACCACGTCTAACTCTTAAGCACAGGAAAGGTATTCACCAACCCCTTAATAAATTTTAACGAGCTGGGTCTAAAAATTTTAATCCTAAAATCAGCATAACAGTGTTCCATTGAGCTCATCGGTTAACCTATGTATAATTGGTTAAACCAGTTTAACTTATTAATAAAACTAAGACTTACTAAATAGAAATTACAGCCACCTGATTTATGGTTATAATAGTTATTATCGATATCCTAGAAAAAGGGGTTAGCAGCTCCAAAGATAATACTAATATGGATATACCTCTTGTAGAATCATGTATTTATTACAAAATAAGGGCTATGGGTATGCATGTAAGAGGAAAAAAGATACAAATAAAGGACATTTTAGACATGGAGTGTCACAGAACAAAATGAATGGTCCTATCCAAGTCCACACATCAGGAAACATATCATCCAGTATAAACTCCTTAAGTAGGCTACCATGATTATTGGCCTGAAGGGGCATCTGTCTGCCTTATGCCCCATCCATTTGGTTTAGTCAATTATTATATTTGTAGTACAGGGTATCTGAATATGGCATTGCCTTATTTCCTATTTAATGAGATTATGATTGGCAAGTGTTCCAACCTGTGACTTTAGTGTGGATTCATAAGTGACTACAACCCTCCCTAGAGGAAAGTCACCCTATCCAATGGATGAGGATCTCCTCAAAGTAAGGTGTAAACACAGCCCCATTTCTTGTAAATTGGTATTCTTAAAACAAAGGCTTGAGGTCCCTTTAAATTTTCCCCTATCTAATCGATATATAAAGAAATGGGATCAAAAGATGCTACAGATCATAAAAAAATAAACCCCAATCTGAAGTAACTTCATCACCATACATGGTGTGATAAATCCTGTCTTAATTACTTATAGGAATGATTTACCTTGTCTTAGCCCTATTTAATGGGCAGAATTAAAGGTTTTACAGTCAAGAATCCCACAGAGAGGCAATATATGCAATCACTGAGAAAAAGGTAGCCTACTTTTCTTATGTAATCCCTGTCTAACAGGAGTTTAGACCAGTAGGTAGAATGTTTGTTGAATTAATTTTGATATTGAGGACATGTTTGTTTCCACTAAGAAATAAAAAAACAGATCCAACCATGGGAGGATAGGTATCTAGCGGCCAATTCAAGACGAGTGGCATAACTCACAGGCGGCTGCGAGTTATGCCATGCGCCGCTACACCAGGGACCCTATGCTACATTCCAAGAGCGGCAGGGTCCTTACACTATGACATGGGGATACACTCATGCGTAGGGCTAACGCCATGCACATGGTGTATATGCCCTGCGATGTCACAAATCGGGTCGGCAACAGGCAGCCCTCAAAGCCCCCACCCTGGACCACCACAGCACACACCAGGGGCATGGGAGGGCAGGACAATGGGACAGGCATCCGGGGCACTTGTGGATCAGACCCTGGGGGTCTCCAATGATCAGGGGGTTGGGCAAGGGTGTGCTCGTGGGGGCTTGGGGTAGTATGGTGCTACTGCCATGGCCCTGTGTGGCAGCATCCAATGGTGCCAGTCATCAGATACCACTTGGGACAGCTCTGAGCTGCCATTACAATGCTATGCCAGTATGCCTTTTAGAATCGCACTGGCAGGTTATGACAACAGCCCTCCTGGAATTGGGCAATGTTGCTGTCATAACCGCGCCTTGCACCATGGCGTTGTGGGCTGCAGTGTAGCAGGTATGAACTCATGCACTGTCACAGCCCGCATCTGCCATGGCACAAGTCACCACATGGAATTCCAATAGGTATAGCGTAGCAGTAAGTTGCAGGATACGCCATGGGGTTTGGATATCTCTTCTTATGCCAGCATAGCCCATCTTGGAATTGGGCCATAGTTACCCACCTGCCCTATTTAACGGGCAGCAGATAACCATAAATATTATTTGAAGTACTAAACATGTCATTTTGTTCTGTGTACTCCCTGATTTTGTTGAACTTTAATGTACAGCCAATAACCCGTAAAAATATATCTTTGGATCTAAATCATTGCAGAGCTCCATTAAAGTACTAAAGAACTGGGGTTCCCACTCCTTCACAGACCTATACTATGAGCTGCAACAACCAGCTTTGCAATTATTTGAAAGATAGGCCATACGGTCCCTTCTTTTGAACTGTAAGCTATGTCTAAATCAAGGAGAACAATCGGACCACTAGAATCTATCAAAGTAATTAAGACCTAGCTCACATTTTAAACCAAAACTTCTTTCCAAGCTGTAACTGTAACCCCACATTGCAATGTGACTCCAAGCAAATAAAACTCAATAACTTAGCCCAAGTTATTTGTAATGGAGATCCCTTAGATTCAGGAAGATTTCTAATTGCTTGTGATGAAGTATGTAAAACCTTCTGGAAAGGTCCGTAGAGCAAGTTAGTCCTATTAAATAAGAGTGTGTCTTCCTGGAATAAAAGGGGTTTCATAAACTGAAAACTGTAGAATGGACTGGAAAAACCTAAGAGTCCAAAAAGAAAAGCTATTTTGTCTATAAACAAAGAGTGACCTTTAACCACATACAAATGTGCCCAACTGCACCTGCCCTTGACCTTCCTCCTCTCTAACTGCAGACTACATCTCAGTTCTCAAAATTACTACCCTCCTTGGTACAAGCTGCTCTATATACTGCTCACTTCCACAACTGTTCTCCAGCACTTTCATGAGAGCTTTCTTGCTCCGAGCACTTCAAGTGTTAGATAAGGCTTGTCTTCTGTTGAGTTATTTTTATCCTAGATCATTTGTCTTTATACTTGCTTGCTATGTAATTGTGTTTTGTATTGCATTATGTATCACTGTTCATGTGTATTGTATCATATATCACAGTCATGTTATGTTATTTCAATGCTCTTCCCTCAATTCCCTTCCCTAGGATGCACCATGAGATGAGCAACTTGTTGTTCAGTCTGTCTTTTCCTGGTAAATCATTTCAATAAATAAATAAAAACAAATTGACAGTCCCAGCAGTTGAACCCCAGTTTTCTAAAGTGTAAATGAGACACGAGGAGAAAGTCCCTTCAAAGGAAAATAGAGGAACAAACTTTGTTGATAAATCAAACGTTGTACCTGGGTCTCCTTAATCTAACATAAACCAAGGAAAATCTTAACCTTTCACAGTGTAACTGTGTGAGTACCATATACAGTCTCTGACAGACTTTCAGCTTTTCTTAAATAAATCAGGAAACAGAGTGAGTTGTGAATGCACTTTTTCTGGTGATTCAAACACATGCAATTTGCCTTCTTTATAAATAGATAGCCTTGCTGGGCATAACATCCTAAATTTAATACCAGCTAAAATGAGCTTGCTCACAATTGGTGAAAAGTTATTTTTGTTTAACTTCGTGCAGTAGGTCTTGTGAAATTCGGATCCGTTTCCGTCCGAAGACAGATTTCTAGAATCTTTAATTTTGCTCTGCACATGAACTCTGTTGAGATAATTCAGAAACCACACAATAAAGGGTCTTGTGGATTATTCTTTTGCAGGAAAGGCCTTAAAGCTCTGTGGGCCCTTTCAATAACATATGATATGCCATTTGGGGATTTTCTGGCTACATTCTCACATAGGATCTGAGCAAAATGTATTGGATCAGACCCCTCAGAGGATTCTGGAAGGCCATAGATCATGTTATTATTCCTATGTGATCTGCCTTCCAGGACCTCTAATTCGATTCCAATTTATTAATTTTGTGCCTGATCAATGGGAATTTGGGCTTGATCCTGGGTCGCCAGTCATCTACAGATGATATCCGGCCTCCGCGTCGTGAGCCTGATGTTTATGCTTTCAGTTGCTCCTTTGTGGCTTTGGATTCCTCAACCAAGGTGGAATGGATTCTTTCAAATCTTTCAACTCTTCTAAAAAATCTTTCTTCTAATAGCAGAGTGTAACCTGGTGAGTCGGCAGTTTTTAACTGAGGTCAGTTTGACTGTTTGAGCTCCTCTCTTGGTCTGGTGTTGGTGGCAGACTATGTTTAATAGGATTTTCATTTCTACCTCCATGTTACTGCTGAATAGTATCACGTTGAAGTAAAACCTGATGTTTTTTTAAACGGGGTGTCTAAAGAAGTTATTTAAATTGTCTTTAGCAAATATACTTTTTGTTTTATGGGTCAGAGCATGGAGGTCCACAAAATGCAGCTTACCTTATCGAAGCTCATCACCAGAATCAGAATTAAACTTTATAATTAATACAATGAAATTCAGGCATTTTCTGTTTAGTAGTTAAAACTCTCAAAAGCAAACAGTGTAACTACAGTGGAAAAATAAGATGCTCCATGCTTTCCTCCTAAGCCACACACCCAGGTCTGGCAGAGTCTTTCTGCAAGCTGTTTACGTTTAGCATTTCCTTCAGATTCAAACACCCATGCTATGCCATGCTGCATGGAAAAATACAGCGGTAATATGAAAATACGTAGATGTCACCCTTCTGTACAGTTGCTACCCAGAGTAACTGGTAACCAATGATTCTGAAGCTTCCACTGTTTCAACGTGATCACATATTTAGACTCAGACCTCCCTTTGCCCTTTACAGTTTTAATTGTACTATAGTGTATAGTGGAGTGTTGTTCTGTAGAATTCCATCCCTTTCAAAATGCTGTTGTACCACAGTTCAAAGGTCATGGAATGTGATTCTGCCCTACTGTTGTAGAACAGCATTCTAGAACCTCTAGAGACTGCATGAGTCAGTTTCATTTTGAAAGAAAAATAACTCACAAACACATATTTCACACAATACTATACACTATAAAAATACAGGATGAGTAGCTCTATCCACAACCTGTGTGTTTTGCTACCTCCGGGTTCTGATTCCATGAACCTCTCGAGCTTTGCTCTCAAGGTCAGAGGGAATCAGAACTCCTCTGTGGCAGAGCACACTGGTTGTGTATAGTTGCCCATCCAGTATTCTCTATGTTTTTCCCACAATGTTTGCAAATGGCATGTTTTGCCTTGAGCCAAGACATGCCTGATGAGGTTATACCCTGGATAATCAGGCTCATACTAAAACTAAAAGGATGTTAAAAAATAAAACAATGGGATTAATCATGGCTAGACCACAGCATTTTACTTTTCTGTACTTGTGACTTCTTTTTATGGGTTTAATTTGCTCCCCACAATACCAAAATATTAACTATAGGGTTTTACCTCCAGGGATAAAGGGATAGAGCAACACATCTTAGATATAAAAAAATGATCAAAATGATTTTATCAAAAATATACTTTTAGTGTAGCTAAGGCCAGGCACACCACTTACGTAACCTGGGCCTCTGCCATATCAAGTTTCTTTTCCAATCAAACTTGGTCATATCGTCTGCAAAACCAAACCTCTAAAATTTCAGCAGGATTTGTGGAGAATTTAATTCCAGTAATGCTCTGAAGTGGTTGATCCCATCTGTACCCAACACCACACTAGCACTTTTATCAATATTTAACTTTGATCTTGATATCTTCCCAAAATCTACAAAAGATCAACAGCTCACTGCCTGGCCACTGGGATTTGATGTAGAAAGCAGATGTCATCAACATAAACAGAGGACTTTGGTGGGACTTAGGCCAACTGGATTGTTAGGTGGGTTATGGACTTGCAGATTTCAATTTACACAGGATTAGGTCAACACAAAATTCATATATATATGACTAAGTGGAAGCCTTACCTAACCCTCTAACTAAATTACACATAGTACCAAACACCCATTTACAAGTGGGAATACTATAGCTTCTTTATATGGCATCTTCACCCAGCTTATAAGAGTGGGTGGTGACCTATAATAGTGTAATACATAAAACATGAATTCATGCCGAACCATTTTGAAGGCCTCTAATATAATGCCAAGAGAAGACCCTCAGCCTTCCTCCTCTGTCCACTGTCGAATTTCCTCAACAGGCTTAAGATATCTTGAATTCACCATCCCAGTGTAGCACATGTCTGGGATTTATTTTAACCATGATGCAGCTGCAGTGAGATGCTTGCTTAAAATTTTAGCTAGATCCCAATGTCAGTGTTCAGGAGGGTTAAAGGTCTCAGATTCCTATTATCAGCTTTGCCCTCTTTTGAGCGAGAGTAGAGGAATTTTTATTGAAATAACATCAAAAGTACATAATAATCATAAGTTTACATCACACAAGAGAAACACAATTTTATGAAAAGAAATGGGAAAATAAATTACTTTTTATACCTTATATAACTTCTCATTTTACGCGTTTATTTAGAGGTTATTTAATATGTTCCTTTAAATAAAATGACTATTGTATTTTAAACTATATTTTAATTCATACTTCCTTCATTTGTTTTTATAAAAATATAAAACCCTTCCACCACCGAAATACTTTTTGAGTAGAATGAAACCCCACATCCAAGTTATACTGCTTTGTCATTGCCTGTGAAACTAAATTCGACAGTATCATAGAGCATCATCCTTTGATAAAGAACCCATTGGCATCTACTTTGCCACAATAATACTTTTAAGCAACATAAGAACACTGCTAATGTTTCTGAGTGATAATTAGCACCTAAATGGTCATAATGACTAAACTAGAAATTCATTAATCATATTAGTTAACCCATTGCATATTCCATGCTGATGCTAAATAGGCCCATAAAGGTTTTGAAATGAACAGTCTAATAAAAAGTGCTGTGTTGTTTCCTCCTTATCAATACAGCCCATATAAGGACAGTTCCGTTCATCTAATGCCTTATGTTTGGCATTCCCGAACATTTATTCTTCCATAAAATGAAAGCCATAGGTGTTCCACATTAAAGGGGGATTCTAGGATTACTAAGTTGAGCTAAAACCCGATGATTATTCTTAGGAAGACAGCTCCTAAAGGTGTGTTCTGTTGGAAAACCAAAGACATAACTAAGTCATATAATTGCCATCCAGAACTCTGAATAATACATTGCTTAGAAATCCCCCATTTATATAATTTAGTCACTACTTGTTGAAAAATTCAGGTATATGAAGATTAATTGATAACTGGGGAGGAGCAGTCCCACATGGACAGATATTGTGATAATATCTTCTGAGTCCACTGATTGTGGGAGGCTGGAGATATAATCAACCAATTTTTCACAGTTTGGGAAATGAATAATGTGTGAAAAATACTATTGGGTCCACCATACCAAGACCCCTTTTTCTCTGGGTAAGTAGGTAAAACACTGTTTTATAGGGTTAAGCCTGTTTTCCCAGAGCATCTGAAAAACAGACTATATAATTTAACCTCTAAATGACCTGGAGGGGGAAAATCATACCTATGTAATGCAAAATGGGAATTAATAAAGAGGAAATGCATATTTTGCCATAACCCACAAACATTAAACACCTTCAAGGGCTCAGATCAATTAGTTTGGAGAGGAAAAGTTATATCCTTTAAATAAAATACCCACCCCATCCGCAGTATCAGACCCAAAGGACCAATATGACGGGCCCCAAGCCCATTCCCCTGGAAAGATCTTGTCTGATCCTCAGAAAACATCCAAGTTTCCTGTACATAACAAATATCAAAGTCTGAAACTTGAATGAAATCTAGACCTGCCTGACGTTTTACAGGGTTTAATAAACTATGAATATTAACTGACCCCACCTTTAATGGGATTGCAGCTTAGCTGTTTTTTGTGCTTTTCTTTTTTTCCCCTATAACCCACTAGTTCAGGAGGGAAGGGTATGGAGAGCAGCCAAAGGTAGATCAGCTGATTCAGCTTGGTCCATATCAGAGGTACCATCTTCAGAAGCCAAAACTCAAAGGGGTTAATAGATTCTTTTAACTCATGAGGAGAAACAGATCTATTTTATAAATCCTAGAGGATCGCCTAGGAAGGTGAACAGGAGTCTCTGCAGAGTCTTCCCTATGATAGGATCCTGATAACAAACTGGAACCAAAAAGCATCAGTAGTGGGATCTGTGAGTGGAAGGAGGGAGAGAGAAGCAATTTTCACTAAGGGAGAACTGGGGGAGGAAGGGGTGCCAGTTGAGTAGGACAGGGAGGGATAGGGAGGAAGGGGTGCAGGATCTGAATGGGGTATCAAATCTTGGGTATGCTGAATTAAAGATCCAGACTCCTACATGAGGCTTTGTTTTTGGCTGCCCATGGGCATTCGCCGAAAAACATTCCTAATCTCTTCACATAAATCACATTTGGTGTGGAGGCATACATTGAAGGGCAATGTGCCCCCACCTCCCACAATTGTCGAACGTGGTTTATCACAGGAGCTAGAAATGTGGGTTCCTAGAGCCACACTTGTAGCATGCTCGAGGCTGATCAGTGTAAAACATACACTTTGATCCCTGCCCAACATGAAAGAATTAGGAACATGGAAATCCCAGAATCTGACTGCCACAATTTAACTTTATATTTCCAACTGCCAGTCCAAAATTACTCGGAGTCTAAAATAGCCTCTGGATCACTTAGAACATCACATTTCTGGGAGAGCCAATAGGTTATATCATCCACGTGGACCCCTCATTCCGAAACAGGACGGTTACATATTTAATTAGGGTTTAGTTAAAGGAATAACCAAAAAGGGGTCCACGTGGGTGAGAATTGTAACCTGATTGTATGTCTCCCAAAACAGATCTAGAGCATAATGTGTATGAAAGCTGATGTCATAATTATCTTCCCAACTGATATTGATAAAGGCAAAATCACTCATGGGAAAAATGTAGGAGTCTTTTAGTACATTTTTTCCCACATAGTGTCTGTCAGGTCAATGCTCAAGGCCCCTTTGTAGCGGATCCGCATCACACTCCTTCGAGGGCAGCTTTTTTTTATTTTAGAAAATAGGTTTGACAAAAGAGGTTTCTGAGCTTGGGAGAGGTCATGAGGGCCACCCTTTAAATCCTCAATGTTGTCCTTTTCAACTTCAGTTTTAGCAAATTCACTTGTAGAACAAACTTCTCCAGGATTACTTCTCTGGGCAAGAGTCTGAGGATCAGGAACCTTTCCTGGACTAGGGTGCTTTATATCCAGAGGGTTTCTAGAAAAATCTGAGACTCAGGTAGAGAATTAGAAAAGCCTCCAGGACACCAAGCAGGAGAAGACTGAGAGAAATTAAATTTAGGATCCCAACCAGGGTCAGGAAGCCATATACCATTAGAAGAAAATTTCCAGTCTGCCCCACTAAGGGCTTCTTGGAGGGGACCATGAATCAGCTGTAGGTTCTGAACCTTCTTCCAAAGCAAAAACAGGCTGTATTTTGTCCCTGCTGGTTTTTAGGCACATTATTGGCTGTTACTATTTTCTTAGGGGCTGACATGGAAGGTAAAGATAAATGCCTTTTTACAACAGTCCCGTGCTTCTTTTTATTGTCCTCCTTTGTATTTGTAACTTGTCCACTCTGTTTGTTATTGAAAAACTGACGCCTTCTTGTATATTCGGTACATGCTGATAATTTATATTTACTGGGTTAGTACAGGAAGATCCTGATTCAAAAGTCCCAATTGTCAAGAGCTTTAGTACAAACCCTTTGTCCCTAGAAAGGGTTCCCTTATGCAAGAATATTGAAAATAGGGTCATTCTCTGTTTGTCTGAGCAAGCGCCAAGGAGATTTCACCTCAGAAACAGTTTCGGGTATAACTAAAGGAATTTCTGTTTCTGGTTGTAGGCACCCGCCTAACGGCGGACAGATTGCCAGCCGATTCAAGATTTAATTCACTTGTCAGAGGAGAATTATTGAGGTTGACCCATCCGCTCTGCCTGGGCCAAAGCCTTTGATGTTGCGCCATGAATGCTGTCATTGGCTCCTGTCAAAGGTGAGACGGCTGCATTCCAGCTTGTAATTTCACAATCTGATCCCTCAGCTCATGCTCTAGCTCTGAATGCAATTTTCTTTTTCTTTTTCGAGTAGTTGCAGAAAAAGTAATTCTACGGATGCTGAAATCGGGATATACTCCTCTCCTCTTATTTTAGGTTATACCGCCTGTATGGCTTAAATCCTCTGTGGACAAGAAAACATCTGGAGTTGCAGCTCCAGCTTCTGAAAAATCCAAATCTTGTGCTTCATCGCTGAGCCTCTAGGATGCACACAGGTAGGAGAGGAGGCTTGCTCCCCACCTTAGAGATGTCCATCTCCACAGGTACTCTGGAAGTGGCCATCGCCTCAAACAGGGTCCCCTACAGATGAGTAGGGGAAAGTTTTATTGTAACAAGAAATCGTGTGATATACAGTTTAACATAATGCATAACAACATATACAGAAAAGAAAATCAACATAAAAACAAAGTACTAGGCAATAAAAGCTACACCCAAAAAGAAAAAACATAACAAAAGGCATCAAGTAGGAGTCATCAAGTCACGGCGAATCTGAATCAGTAATCCAGGGAAGGGCAGTCCATAAGCAAGCAAACTTGAAGCAGAGTGCAATGTTTGTTCATACTCATATATGGCTTTCAAGTCCTTCACGATCTTCCGTTCAAGTTCCAAAAGGTGCAGTTCTTTGCTGTAGGGTAAAATGACATCGAGCCATCCAAATATTCCACTTAATCACTACTAGAATAAGATTTAGAGTGTCCGTATTCCATAAAGACCATCGAGGAGAAAAACACCATACATTAACGTTTGAAAAGAGACAGACTGGAATATAGAGAGGCCCATTTATTCGCCAAAAAGTTCCACCAATGTTGGATAAATGAACATTCAAAAATAAATGAGATAATGTTTCTTGTACTGCATTACACTGTGGTCTAGAACATAACCTGTCCTGGAGCTGCTTATGTTTGTGGTTGGCTTTAACATTAATCCGTTCATGGCACGACAACCAATGAAAATCCTACATATGTGCGGGATTCTTTTGCACCATAACAAAAGAGAAGGGAGGAAAGATGTTGAACCGGACATTTAACAAAAGGAGGTTGAGTGTTACACGGATGCAAGAAGCAATTTATAAAGAGTTTTATGTGAGTGAGCAATGAGCAACTGAGGCGCTACTCGCCATTGCTTTAGACGAAAAACACATGTGTTTCACAAACAAAGGTGTGCCACATGGAAGACGCAGCATATGTAAGGAGTTGTGTTCCCACTGGTGGAACCAAACCCCACAAGAGTCGTAGAACCCTATTTCCCAGCCCTTCTGAGTATTAATCAGAAGCGGCCGGAGATTGGCTATAAAAAACACTAGAGTAAAATAACAAGGTTAATCATACCCACACCACCCTCTGTTATGGGTAAATACGTAACATTACGTTTGATCGGGTTCAGTCTGCTACCCCACAATGCCTGAAAAACAAACTGAAAACTGCAGTTTCCAGACACTTTGGGATAGGGATACATAACTCAAATAAAGAAACAGAGGCAATAAAAGGTCTTAATCAAGTATACTCTTTTCTTCTTCCCAATAGTTCCCTATTCCAGGAGGCAACTGTCAGTTTCCCTGATGTAGTTTCATATCCCAATTATAGATATCAGGGTCACAGATTCTGAAATGGACGCCTAGAATACGTAATAGGCCCATCTGCCAAACGTAGAGGCCAATACATGGCATCGAGGCCACTATGGATCCCAACCAGATACCCATGCTCTTTTCAAGTTCAGACAAGCTCCTGAGAAACGTCCAAACAATGAAAATTTTGCAGTGAAGTCTCCACCGAGGCTAGATCAGCCAGTAGGAGGCACATATCATCAGCATATGCAATGGCTTTATATGATGCCAACATCTCAGCACAAGAAATGGCATGAATATGAGGGTGAGCATTCAGTCTGAGAAGCAGAACATCTAAAATAGGACATATAATAGAGGGCTCGCTGGGCAGCCCTGGCGGACACCTCGTCTAACAGGAATCATGAGGTCCGACTCAACCATTCACAACCGGAACCACTGTGGCCGTTCTATAGAACTTTGCATCCAGTGGATCATGGTATCCGTATGTGTAAGAAACGTAATGCATGCTACAAAAAGCATGATTAACCGAGTCAAATGCTGCCTTTTGATCTACCGAAACAATAATACCAGAGGACTTCCCGCAAATCCATGGGAAAACAGTTCGAAGGAGAATCAGATGATCCGATATCCATCTGGTAGGTATGGAGCAGGACTGGGCCGGGTGTAGGACAGATTCCGTAATCCCAGATAATCGTTTTGCAATAATTTTCATCAATAACTTAAAATCCATATTAAGCATGCAAAGAGGGCGCTAATTCTCCAAAAGGTGAATATCACCTTTTGTTTATAAACATAAATTAATGTACCCTTGGTAAAGTCCAGAGGTACAGCTTCACAATTGAGCAGGGCATTAAATACAACCGTCAGTTCCATGAGGAAATGGTCATAATACTTTATACAAAGCAGCCAGGAAACCGTCGGACCGGAGTTTTATGCAAAGGTAAAGAAGAAATTGTCAAGACAACTCTGTCTCTGACAAGGGCCACAGGCTATAGTTACACTCTGTGCCAAAGGGAGCGGAATATCTAAATCTTGGTACAGAAGTGCTGGGTCTTCCGACATCTCAGAAAGTGGGGAAACAAGGCAGTCGTGTGGTCCGTCACTATTTGCTGAATATCAGAGCGGTAGTGCAAAGTGTTCCATCAGAATTGGCAAGACACAACACAGTCCTCTGAGAGACTTGTCGTGAATTGGACTCAAAGGGCACACCTCGAACCGAGGACCTGACATATGGAACTTGTGTTGATGGTACAATTGGTGAGATTGTCTAGACAGAAAGCTCAACATGTCTTTCGGACAGAATGATTTGGGAGGACAAATCCTGTCCTGTCACATGTGCTATTAAAAACAATGACTGTAGGTGTGTCCGTCTCTGTAAATAATCCAAATAATCAGTCCTACACTTCTGTCCACTGTAAGTTTTCAGACAAACAGTTAAGGAGTGTTTCGTGTCTATCCACCAACGGATGGGGTCATCATAAAGAAGAAACACAGACTTACAAGCAGAAATAAAAGACAAGAGGAATCCCTGGAACATCTCATCCTACAATAAAGAAGTATTAAACTTCCAAAATACGGGTCCTTTGCTAGGGGCCATCGGGCCCACACCGATCGATAGTAGTTTATGATCAGAAAAGGCAACTGCCCGTGCATTGAGCTGAACTAATTGGTACTGTGCGTGATAAAAAACAAAATCAATATGTGTCGCCAGCTTTCCTTTTGAAAAGTGGGAGTATGTAAATTTGTGAAAGAAAGGTAGGCATCTGTCAAACGTGCAGTCCGAATCAGGTTATCCAGTTCATGGGAGTCACAAAAGATCTTTTAGTGGTGGCAAACAAACTCTTATCAAGTAAACTAAGACCACAGTTAAAATCACCCGAAAATATTACTTGGAAAGAAGTATGCAAGTAGGGCGAATCAAGGAAAGCAAGGCAATGCGAGCGGATTTAACCTGGGGGCATAAATGTTAATAGCACGGGTACGGGCAGTTACCTGTAACAAAATCCAAAACAAGGGTCTCTGCCAGGAGCCAAATCAAACAATTTCAATAAACGGAATCCTGGAACGGAGACCAATATGCCCAGGCCTGAACAGGGATCCTGTCCGATGGACCAGAATGAAGGGCCCAAAAGCCAGTCCTGCTTTGCTAGTCTAACTTCTTGCACTGAGTGGAGTCTGGTATCCTGCAAGAACAAAATACCTAACAGTAAGAAACGAAGAAAGGAAAACACTATTCTATGCTTCTCCACTCATTTCATACTATTGACATTAACAGTGTGGCAAACAAAGAGTGCCATAGTACCAGGTATACAATGTGAGCTTAACCTCAAGACTTTCGTTTCCCAACTACATTCTTACCTTTAAGTCTGACCTTAGCCTTACGTTTCTGTGATAGCCCAGAGCCCAGTTGGAGTTCTGAGTCAGTGGAGCCATCAGGAAGCGAGGATACAATAGAAGAAGAGTCGGATTCACCACCTGCATCTTCCCAAGTCATCTGAAGAATCTCATATGTATTAGATAGGGCATTGGGGGTGTCACGGGCAGTATAGAAGGTGAGGGAGCACGAGGACCTATCCTCAGTGACCTTCGTCATGCAACAGTAGCAAACTCACTGGGAGGTGGCATAACACTCGGGCCAGGGGTGTGATCCAAGCTCACTTCTTCATCATGGCAAGCGGCAAGCGGGGTTCTACAGGAAGCCGGGGACCAGCTTCTACCACTGCCAAAGGGGTAGCAACCTGGGGGCATAGGTACAGGATCAGGCAGGGCAGGATCTACCACAGCTGTAATGGGAGCAGCAGTAGTGGCACGCAGTCACGCCTTTTGTGCTCATGCGTTATCACAAAGCGTTGATCTACTCCGCCATCATGATTTGCCTTGGCATGGGCAGACCAGGGACAGGATTGGAACGTATGCCCTACCTTCTCACAAAGATTACACTTGCTAACATTCTGGCAGCAGATTCCCACATGTCCCAAATACCCCACAATTGTTGCATCTCACGTATCACAGACATTATTTAGGCACGAGGGGTTCCACACCTATAACAAGCCTTAGGCTGTCCCGGTAAAACAGCACCCCTCGATCACGACCTAGAAAAAGAGTTAGGCAAATGGATTGGGCCATTGTCATTGGTGCGTAACAGTACTTTAAACTTCCATCCTCCCGTCCAAATATTTTCAGTGTCCAGGATAGCCTCAGGGTGGCCCCTGTACTGCATAACGCTGCTCCCAGCCAATATACGATATCCGACACATTAACCCTCATTCCGGAACATCACCGTAATTGTCTTAAAAGTAGGTTTTGAAAGGAATGGCCTGAAAGGAAGTCCATAAAGCAGTGGATTTCAATGCATGGTATCTAGTCCAAAACGTTCTAACCCACTAGACGCCTGGAAGCTGACATCAAACGGGATTCCCAAGAGACATGAATAAAGGCATAAATCTCATGAGCAAAGAATTTAAGAGAGTCTTTAACAGTGTCCTGGCTACAAAGACACGGTCAGGGGTCTGGTAGTCCGCCTTTATAAACCAATCGGACTGCATTATGTCTCTTAGCTGCCAAGACTGGAGAGTGAAACAAGGATGAAAAAGAATGAGTATTCCTTACCTGTTCAGGGGTGGCTTACCCAGAACAGCAAAATCCTGAACAGTCCCCATTGAACAGCGAGGAGGAGGAGATATGCGACCCAGATCCTTGTGGGAGGCCAGTACAGGGTTCTGGGTGAGCGCTAGCTCCATCGGAACGCCCAATGGTCTGAGGGGCTGCAGGCAGCAGACAGATTCTGTGATGGTTCTAGGAAGTCACCGACAGGGGACTGAATAGGGACGGACCGAATCCACTGTTCCTGTCCGGGTTCCCGAATCCAGCCAGCACCTCGTAATGCTTCCTCCACTGACCAGGTAGGCTCCTCCAGGAGAATAACATTTTGTTCATGCGATGGTGGGAGGGTTGGCTCCAGAGGGATGTCAAACGACAGAACGTTCAGTGAAACAGGCATCAGTCGGCAGCAACAGAGAAGAGTGATCCTCCAAAGGCATAGGCATTGCAAATGTAGAGCCAGGTAAGGCCTCCATAGTAAAGCAAGTAGGTCCCCTTTCCACTTACAGAGAGAAGCAGTGGGACAGGCAGCTTGAGCAGTAGCGGGAAGAACAGAGAGTGAGTCAGCTTCAAAGCACAGGCAGGAAAAGAACCACATCGTGCTGTGTCTACCAGACACTGTTCAATATCCTTCTCAGGCAACACACCTGCAGCAGTAGGAGAACCTGTTCAACCATCGAGAAACATCCAGGGTAACCGGCTATCCGGTAGGGACAGGTCCAAAAGAGCTGCATCTCAAGAAATAGGTGCATCCTGCAGGAGAACAGCAGCAGCAGGAAAGCCATTCACAGACATTGTATTGTCCAACACGGTCTCCAAACAACCAGAGACAGGAATCGAGACCAAGTCTCTGTCTCTCCAGCCACCTCCACAGCAGGTAGAGGAGGATCCGCCATCTTGGACAGAGTATCCCTCTGAAAGAGTAGGGAATTTCCGTGTCCTGACCAAATCCTCTTCACTAAAATACCACCAACAGCTTACAATGGTTCAATTCCAGGTAGTTTGACTCTGTATCCCTCCCCCAAGACTAAGCTGAAAGCAGGCAGTATTGTCTAGTCTGGGCATGACCTACAGATCTCCAGCACAAGGAGAGAGTTGGACAAGATTCTAGTGGAATTCATCCATAAGCTGGCAACTAAAGGGAAGTGCTGCTGGTAGGTGACATCAATCTGCCAGATGTTGATTGAAGCATACCAGCCACAGCCTCAGCCAGGAGCAGGGACATACTGGACTCCCTGCAGCGGGTATGCCTCAGGTAGCTAGTGCTAGAACCCACCTGTGAGAATGTGATTTTGGATGTGGTACTTACCAATGGGGACCAAATTGCAGATGGTATAGTCAGTGGACACCTGGGGTCCAGTGATCATTACACAGTGTGGTTCATTGTGAGTACAGTAGCAGAGTCAAGCCATAAGGAAAGCAAGGGTACTGAACTTCAGGAGGGCAGACTTTGCAAAGTTAGGGTATGTCTCAGGAAAGCCCTAGCATGGATGGAGGATGGGGGAGTTGAGGAACAGTCGTCCCATCATAGTGAAAGCAACAAACCTTTGCATTAGGCAAATAAAGGCAAGAGAAAAGAAAACCACTATGGTTCTTAAAGGAAGTGGCTGGGAAGGTGAGAGTGAAAAGCTGGCTTTCAAGAAGTACAAGGAAACACAGAAGAAGGAGGAAGACATGGTAATGTAGCTGGATTGGCAGAGGGAGGCAGGAAGGCAGTCAGAGTGCAAAAGTGCAAACAGAGATAAAAATAGTCAGGTAGTAAAGAAAGGGACAATATATTTTATAGGCACATTAGGAAAGGAGAAAGACAAGGGGTGGGATTGTAAGGCTTAAGGGTAAGAAGGTGAGTGAGCAGAAGGGACTTGAAAAACTACTATCCAGAACAAACATTTTTGTTCAGTATTCACAGAAAAGGGGAAGGTGAGGGACCACATAAGTGACACGAGCAATAAGGGAGGGAGGTGGACACCAGTCCATTTATGAAGGAGAGGTTCTAAAAGAACTCACAAAACTGAAGTGGACAAGGCAATGGGACCAGACAGGATGCATCCTAGAATATTAAAGGAGCTTAGGAGGTGCTGGCAGCACCATTAGCAGCCATATCCAATGAATTGCTGGAAACAAGAGTGGTTCCAGAGGACTGGAGTAATGAAGCAAGTCTATGACCTTGCAGAATGTTAGTGTTTTTCTCCTGCTTAATAGAGATGTGTTGTGCTGCACTTTTTGATAAATAAAATGGTTTTATAATTCAACTACCATTTGTGTGTCCATACCTACTGGTGGGTGCAAATACTTTTTTTTTTCCCATTTGCAGGTTTTGATTGTGCACTACCATAGTTTCTTGGTGCCTGATGTTTTCCTCTGTATACCCTATTCTGAATATGAATTCTCCAAGAGATAAGATATTAATTGGTGTCTGTTATGGAATTTCCCATGTAGAAAATAAATATATTTTCGTATATTTATAAAAGTATATTTCAAATACACGTTTGATCATATGTCTGTAGTATATGCAAAATATCTCAATTTGGCCAATTTTCAAATATGTGATTTGCAGAATATATGTGACAGAAATATTTAAGATGTATTTTAAATATATTTCCATGATATATTTATTATAGGTGCATGAATATATTTTATATATCTGCTTATATATCTTGAATATTTAAGATATGTATTTTATGTAGTTGACATACCTGTAAAATATTTTTTAAATATATGCATTGTAAAAATATCTTAAAATACCTAGACAAAAAGACAACATATTAATCTTGATATAACATACATTTAACTGTACATTTGGAATTCCTCTTATTAGTAACCATTTAGATATCTATAGCAGAATTATCATTTAATAATGAACCATTGCCACCGGTTTATAAATTATACATTTATACTTACACATAGGACTTAACTTCTTAAACTCACAATTTATAATGGTTCAAATTGATATTTATACCACCCTGTTTGGTTCCCTTTTATGTGAGGGTGAGTTCCTACATGTACTTGTTTTTACTCTTTACCTTTCCTCTGGTCTGTAAGCTAATGCCTGTCAACTCAAAACTTTTAAAAAATAGAAAGTACCACGATTTTGGTCGATAAACTGTACTTTTGAAATATGCAGATTAGTTATGCAAAACATACACAGTACCACAGTAGGTATTTGCAAAATATATTTGACATATATTGTTCACTACTGTAAAGGAGCAGAAAAGGCCAATGCCCAAATGAGCTCCTATGTGTTACAGTAATATTGCAATCTTCCACCATCCAGCAGAAATTTATCTAACCTTTTTAAAGGTCTCTTTGCTTTCACTAATGACTATGTTCTCTGGCAACCCATTCCACAGGTTAACCACTCTTTCAGTGAAGAAAATTTGTGTTTGTTACTCTGAAATCTGCTACCCAGAACTTGTAAGGTGTGTCCCTGGTAATGGAGTTCAGGTTTTAAATAATATAAATATATATTCTGCATATATTCTACACATACTGTATGTTGTAAGCAAACAAGCTGCATATTTTACTCACAGCACAAGTTAGGGCACACACGATACTGGACCAGGAGCTCCAGAAGACACCTCTTAAATTTTCCATCACAAAGTTTATTTGTAAAGTAAAGGGAAAAAATTAAATCAAAGCTAAAAGTAGCAATAACAAACAAACTGTGGCCAGAATCAATAGGGCTGCAGCTGAGGAATTTGGGGTATAAATATTGAAAGTTTGTTTTGTAATATTTTGCAGCAAATTTTCAACATAGCCTTGTTATGATGCTGCCTAATGAAGAAGGGCAGAGATAATGTTCAGTTCCTGGCCTAAAGGTAATTTTGCACAGGGCTGCAATATCAACTTTCAGGATGCAGAAACACATTTTGAACAGGAGTTGAAAATGGCAGCTATCACATTCATGAGGTGCTGTAAAGATATGGCTATGTTGTGAATTTTGGGGAAAAGTATTGAAAATTATCTAAGTTATGAGCTTGCATTTGCAAATTTCAATGTAGGCTCATAACTTTGTTGTTTTAAATATTTTTACACCAAATTTTCAACATAGCCTTCTTATGATGCCACCTCATGTACAGAGGTAGAGAAAATGTTCAACTCCTGCAGGAAAAGTGATTTTGCGAGGACTGTGAAATCACCTTTTGGGACAGATCTACTTAATGACAGTGCAATTGTTGAAGAGGTGGGGTCCCAAATAAGGCTATGTTGAAAATTTGGGCCAAAAATATGCAAAATGCCCAAGTTATGCCATTAAGTTCAAAACCCCATTGAAATACATTAAACCACATACCTGTTTCTTCAGTTCATGGTCCAGCTTTGATGAGTGAAGACATTCTGCAGTCCAGAGAGGATTACGATATTGTACCCATAATCGGTAAGTAAGGGTGGGGGGGCAGTGTAATGGCGCAGAGACATTGATGGCCTTTTTACAGGAAAAAAGAAACAAATGCAGATCCTGCACTGGGAGATTGGGCATCCTCAGTTCCACTGTTACATTTTTTGTGGGGGAGGGTGGTGGGTGCTGAGAGGGAGGATCAGATGGGAGAGTAAACTAAATATAAAGAAAAAGAGAGCAGAGTACTACGCATAAGCGAGTAGTGAATGGGGGCAGGGCAGTGAGAGGAGTTGTGATTGAGACACTGGGATTGGGCACCCCAGTGTAACTATTATGTTTCTGGGTGGTGTGAGGTGCTGAAAAAGGAGGGTTGGATGGGGGTGAACTAAATATCTAAAGACAAAAAGCAGAAATTATCACATGCGAGGTAGTGGATGAGGGAGACAGGGCAGTGAGAGGAGCTGTGATCGAGACACTGAGAGATTGAGCACACTTAGTGTCACTATAATTTATTTATTTATTGATTTAAGAGTTTTACCAGGAAAGCATACTGAACGGGTTACCGCCGTGTCCAGATGCGCCCTGGGGATAGGGATCGCAGTGTCAGTGGCTCAATAGGTAGCACATTCGCCTGAGGTCGGGAGATCAGAGGCTGTGGGTTCAGTTCCCACATCTGGCACTGTTGCTATCCCAGTACTGACACTGCAGTGCAGCATGAGGGTGCTGCACTTTGAGGTGCCGTCTTGCGGATGAGATGTTAAACCGAGGTCCTGTCTGCATGGATTGGTGGTAATTCAGGTGGATGTCAAAGATCCCATGGCACTTATCGAAAAGAGTAGGGGAATTTTCCTGTGTCCTGGCCAAATTTCATTCACTAAAAAATACCACCACCAACAGCTTAATCTGGTTCAAGGTCAGTTGGCATTCATCTGTATCCCTCCCCCGGTCGTGCCTGAAAATAGGAGGGATTTGTCTAGTGCACTTACCCAGTCAACAAAACTAAACAAATTAAATAAACAAGTGGAACATACAATCATAAGAACAAAGAAGAGTGTACAAGGATGCAATTACATTTACATACAGTAGAGGAAGATTGTACATGTTTACAGTTACACTATGCAGGAAGTTGTTATGAGAACTCAAGGAGAGGACAGGAGCATACAAGTAATATACACAAATGGAAGCAGATGTATGCAGCTTACATAATTACAAACAGTAGGAGAAATAGTACATGTAACTGTTAACAATAAGCATAATTAGCTGTGAAGCAAGCAATGAGGAAAAATAAAGAGTTTATTCATGGTTCTGTGAGAAGACTGCATCTGTAACCCCTACAATTTGCTCAACAAACATATAAGCTATGTAGGGATGATGTGCTATGAGCACATCAAGAGGGCCTAAATACGAGTGGGGAGACTTGATACCAGCCCCTAGGTGGTCAGACATGTGCAGGCGCATGTTGGGGAGAAGTGAGCCTGAGGAGGTGATTTAGGTGAGTCGTATAGCTAAGTCATGAATGTCTGCTGGGAGTGCATTCCAAAGTTTAGGCATGAGGTATTCAGCGCTGCTTGGCCCCTTGATGTGGCCATGGAACATATAGAAGCGGGGTTTCCACCTGAGGGAGTAGGTGGGCTGTGATGGGACTGAGAGGGCAGATGCAAGGTAGGGAGGAAGGGACTGTGACCAGAATTTGCTGTGGTCCTGATGCTGTGGAAGTGTCTCAAAGCATGGAGTGATGTTAGATCGAGGGAGCTGTAGAGGTCACAGTGATGAGTCAAAATGGGGCAGTCAAGGACAAAGCGACAGAAGGAGGAAAATAGGGTCAAGGCTGGCTAGGGCAGACTTGGGAACAGTGCTGTATACTGTATCCCCGTAGTTCAGAAGCGGGAGGATCATTTTTGGACAGTTTCTATGGGTTGCCAGAGGTAAGCTGGCCTTGTTCCCACATATAAGGCTCCTAGTTTTGGGTGCAGCTTTTGTGGATCGAGTCGATGTGAGGGAAAAGTCAAGGTGCTGGACTGCCAGACCCCGAAGTATTTGAAGGAGGTGCAGATCTCAAGAGGAGTCCCCTCAGTGGTGAAAAAGTGGGGGTAGAAAGGAGTCTGGAGAGCCTTTGCCCTGTCCCAAATGTTAGGGAGACTGTTTTCTTGGGGTTAAGAAAAGTTGGTTTGAGCGAACCAATGCTGTACTGCATTAAAATCTTGTTGGAGAGTAGAGGCCACTTCATTGGTGGAGGGCCTGTTGCATACAGTACGGTATCATTAGTGTATAGGTGTAAGGATGTGTAAGTGCAGATTGAGGGAAGTTCATTTAGGAAAATTAAGAAGAGTAATGGGCCGAGGACCGAGCCTTGTGGGACCCCACTAGTAACAGGGAGGGGAGGAGGTGTTTGGTCAATTCTTACTGATTGAGTTCTACCTACCAAGTAGGAGCGAAACCAACTGATGCCATCACCAGAGAGTCCAGCACTAGAGAGTTTGGATAGCAGTAGGGAGTAGGAGACAGTGTTGAAGGCGTTAGCGAGGTAGAAGAAAATGGCAGAGGTGGTGTGCCCTTTATCCATGCCTGCGAGGATGGTGTCGGTGAGCCTTAGCAGGGAGGTTTCTGGAGGGGGATGCTGAGAGGGAGGGTCAGTGGGGGAAGTAAACTAAATATTTAAAACCAAAAAAGCTGAAATTACCATGCATGCTAGATGGTGGATGAGGGAAATGGGGCCATGAGAGGAGTTGTGATTGAGACATTGAAGGGTTGGGCACCCTAGTGTCACTATTATGTTTCAGGGGTGCTGAGAGGGAGGGTCAGTGGGGATTATGTATTTTAGTGGTCATGGACTGCCAAAATACAAACAAAAATAGTACAAGCAAGCACAGAGTGTTCCAGAGACGTAGCTGCACTTGTCATTTCATCATGTTGTTCATTCACAAAGAACATGGGAGTGCTTTCTTATAGCAAGAGGTCTGCAGGGCTTTGCCCACTGCAGTCCTAAAACAGACTTCCCCACAGGACCAATATGTCACACTGTTCTGAAAAAGCACGAGAACAGCAGAAAATTGCAATCCTGTGGGAGGTCTGTCTTTACTATTGCAACTTTTGGCATTGGTTTTACATTTTATTTTTTTGCAAATAAGCTTTGTGGTGGAAAATCTAAGAACTGTCTACTGGAGTTCCTGATCCAGTCGGTGTGTGTTTAACTTTTACCATGAGAGCTGAGCACCACTACATTTTGCAGCTGCTTTTGCTTGTATGCATATTTTATTACAAGAAGATATCAACCAATCTTTATTTAACCAGGCGAAACAACTTTGAGCAAGGCCTGGATGAAAATACAAAACAATGCACAGCAGTAGGTCACATCACCGAGGAGTACATGGCAGACAAGAGATCAATACAAACTGTAAATACAATGTAGAGACACTCATTAAAAATGCGAAATCATATGATCTAGGTTAATAAGTGCTATGCTGGTTATACAGGTTACCTTGCAGGTTATACAGGTTACCTTGCAGGTATGGACTAGGTACCCAATATAAATATATCATTCTGATGCAGCTGAGAGAGGAATGACTGAAGTGTGAGCAAAACTCTATAAGAAGTAAAGAGTAAAGGTTTTGTATAGCTGAAGCTGAGGCAGTGTCAGTGACTCAGTGGCAGTGTCAGTGGCTCAGTAGGTGCACACTCTCCTCTGAGGCCGGAGATCAAAGGGCTGTGGGTTCAGTTCCCCACATCTGGCACTTGGGTTAATATCCCAGTATTGACACTGTAGTGCAGCATGAGAGGGTGCTGCACTTCTGAGGTGCTGTCTTCGGATGAGACATTAAACCGAGGTCCCGCCTTGCCTGAATTGTTGGTAGTTCAGGTGGATGTTAAAAATCCCATGGCACTTATCGAAAAGGGTAGGGAGATTCCTGGTGTCCTGGCCAAATTTCCCTCATTCACTAAAAAAAAAAAATACCACCAACAGCTTAATCTGGTTCAAGGTCAGTTGGCATTCATCTGTATCCCTCCCCAGGTCGTGCCTGAAAATAGGCAGGATTTGTCTAGTGCACTTACCTGGTCAACAAAAACTAAATAAATAAATGAAGCCTGGGGAGAGGAAGATGTAGAAACAGTGAATTCAATATATATTTACAGAATGTAGTCTACATATTTTTAAAAGAATATGTAATATTTATTCCAGTCATATTTATAAACTATAAAACATGTATTTGCTATGTAAGACATACTGTATATTTAAAATGTATGATATATATGATAAATATATTATGGATAATTTATATATGTATAGCAGGCCAGACTCATTTTAACATAATGAAATATATCTCAGAAAATGCATCTCTAATGTATTGAAAATATATGTTTGCTAACATACACTTATTGTTGAGATTACAGAGAAAAGTGTGCTTGCAGAAAACTATAATACTTTTTCATTTGAGAGTCTATAAAAAATTAAAAAGTAAAGCAAAATATTTTTATTTGATAGTACAACAAAACATATATCATTTAGTTTATCAGCCCATGATGCTTTGTATTGTGTGGGCATGTGTGATTTTGTATTTTCTTGAAGCTTGGCTTCCCAGCAAAATGCCCTTTGGGTAACCCTTGCCTCAGTGTTTGCACACAGAAGTTCTTTGTCTTTTAAATAGTTTTTATTTTAATGGGTTCACCACAACATAACCAAGACACACTGTCTTAGGTTAGCTGGTTCAGTCCATTGGGGTGTCAAACAGACAAGGTATACTGATGAGTCCTGGTAGGATCAAACACGTGTCTAGTGTCATCTGTTGGCACCCCTTTGCAAACTGTGTGAGAGTCCTTTGGCACCATGCAATTCTGCTTAAAGTTGAACCAGCATAACATTCTGTGGTGATTTATGTATGCAGCCCATGATGCTTTGCATTGTGTGGGCATGTGTGATTTTGTAGTTTATCAATGCCAAGTATAAGGTATGTCTCATTACAGTCTGCAAATATCTAAAATATAACTGGGAAATGCACAGATATCTGAAACGTGATACATTTAGGCACATTCAGTTATATACAAACATAGAAATATAGAAATATTTGGTAGTTAAGGACCACTAGGCCCATCCAGTCTGCCCATAAGTCCTACATTTATATGTGGCCTATGACTCTACCTGGTCAATGGCTTTTCACTTCTCCTTCCTACAGTCTACATATTAACAAAAATACAGTATAGTTCTTTTCCATGTAGGTATAATTTAAAACTATGTTATGAATATATCTTTTGTGTTTATATATATATATATTTAGCCTCTACAAGGAAACCAAACATGAAGAGGTATAAGTAACTCAGAATATATATGTTGGATGGATTAAAAAATATGTTTACCTAACTTGCAAAAAAAGTAGAAACTTCAATAATGCTGTGACAGTAACACGTATTTTTGGTTTTATTCCATGACATAACACTGAAAGAACAAAACTTGATATATATTTAAAATATATATATATATATATATATATATATATATATATATATATATATATATCAAAGATGTTTCCTAGATATCATTCATCTTGGATCATTCTGTGAATATCTAGAATTTATCTCAAAATATATCTGAAAATTGTGAATGTATCTGACATATGTTTGAGACATATTTGGGGATACAAGGATATATTTCAGATATTTAAAAAATATAGATTGTTTTTCTATATGGGTTATGTGTTCTATATGCTTGAAGCGGATATGGGACTACTGAAAGGAGTTTGACATTTATTTACTTTGTTTTTGTTTTCCAGGTAAGAGTATTAGACATAAAATGCTTATTTTCAGGAATGACCTGGATAGATACAACCAGAAGCATGCATGTACAGTAGAAAAATATAAACTAATGCATGGGGAAGTGTGTGTGATGAGGACTGTATGCACATCCAAGGTGTGTAATGTCTCACAAACCCCAAGAGTGAAGCTTGAGGGGTTTATCAAGGCATCATATACAGAGGGTGTGCATAAAAATCCAAGTTGAAACACATATCGTCCTGTTTTATTTTTATAATAACTGGTTCCTTTGATTTTTCTTTTGTTGGATAGGTACTTGTTGAACAGCATAACATCGGTCTTGTTTTTCTTAGAGTGTTTCTTTTTTCTTGTTGCTCTATGAAGTTTTGTCTTTGTAGGTCACTAGGTTGCTGAAATGGTGATAGATGTGTCAATTTTTAGGTGGGTAGACAGACATAGTACACCACTGGTTATTTTTCATTTCTGTTAGAAATGTGTCTTTCTTCAGCAGCATGTAAGTTATATTCCCATTCAGCGGTTTCAGTGAAGTTAGCACAATCAAGTTGACAGTGTGAGCTGACACTAGAGGAGCCAGTAGCACTAGCATGAGAGTGATTTTAGAATTTTGTATAAGGTGCTTAATCAAACTCCATTATACACTGGAGATCATACATATGTGCATAATCAAACCCATTATGCACTGTCATGTATAATCACCATTGTATAATAGAGTTTGAAAGCTCCTGCCCATGGTTAATAAATCACTAACCAGTTCTTATATTACATTATTGCACAATAACAATACATAAATTAATTACAGGGCAACCGGTTCTGGAGGATGCGGTGTTGTCCCATCTGCAGGCACCTCTCTGGGCTGAGGAGGAGGTTGCTCATCTACAGGCTGAGTTGGCCAGGATTTTTGGGACCTCCTCTTCCATCCAGGGACCACCAGTGCCTCTGCCGTTGCCTCAGAGGTTGCCAAGAAAGAGGAGCGGTTGGACCACAGTGGGCTCAGGGAGGGTGAGGGTGGTGGAACAGAGGCGCATCCCTCCAGCTGTACCTCTCCACAATCTATGCCATTCTGGCAAACTGTGGTTCTTCTATGGAGGCACCCGCAGTGGAGACCAAGGAGGATGCTGGGAACCTCCACAAAGGAGACCCACAGGAGGGTGGCAGGGACCCTGCAGGGGAAGGAAACAACTCCTGGTGGGGACCCATTGTTAAGAAGGTAGAACTAGGGAGGAAGGGAGAGGGAGGTGAGGTGCCTGCCTGGCACCATGGCTTGAGGGACAGGGAGCAAATCCTCAGGATTGCGGAGCAGCTGCACAGGGAGGGAGCTGGATGTCATTGTCCACCTAGGACAAATGACCTGGCTAGAGAGGATAGAGAAGTGCAGGAAGAGTTTATGGAATTGGGAGGGGCCTTAGTCAAGTAGCACGCACGGTAACCTTCTCGGAGGTGCTGCCCATCTATGGCATAGGAGAGGCTAGGGTGTTTTGCACCATGGAATTCAATCAGTGGTTGAAAACTGGTGTGGAGCTAGGGATTTGGCTTCATTGGGGACTGGGGTCCACCTGGAGTGATGCAAGCCTATATTGGCATGATGGGCTGCATCTGTCCGGGAGGGAACCAGGATCCTAGGTGACAGGTTTAAATGCTTCATTGGCAAGCTTTTAAACTAGCCAAGGGGAGGCACTGGAAAGAAGCAGGAAATCCTAGCCCCCAAAATAATCACGGTAAGTAAGTGCGGCAAACACCAACATAGAGGTGTCGATAGGGAGAAAGGCAGGAGGGTAAATGGAGAAAGTGACAAAGGCAAGAAGGACAGGGATGGGGCAAAAGGAGTAAGGCCATCAGGAAGTGGAGGGTAATGAGTACCAATGCCTCGTAGTCTGGGCAACAAGCTCCTGAGCTGGTGGCCTTGATGGAAGAGGGATGCCTGGATATCGTAGCAGTCACAGAAACATGGTACACAGAGAACCATGACTGGGATGTTAACATACCAGGTACATAACCTAAAGGAGAGACAGGCAGGGAGAAGAGGGGGGAGTAGCTCTCATGTAAAGGAATGGATAAAAGCAACTGAACAAAAGAGAGTAAACAGGGGAGAGGAGGCACTGTGGGTCACCTTGGAGACTGGAAAGGGCATCACAATCCGCACAGGGGTTAGGTACAGACCCCATGTCAGGGGAGGGAATGGACAAGGATATGATAGAAGGTATTCTTAGAATGGCAGAGAAAGGGGAGATACTGTTGATGGAGACCTGAATATGCCAGATGTTAACTGGAGCACATTGCTGCAGCCACAGCCAAGAGCAGGCCATTCTTGATGCCCTACAGGTGGCAGGCATTAGACAGCTAGTTTCAGAACCCACTAGTGAGGGAGCAATCTTAGACCTCGTACTTCAAACGGGGCAGTGAGAGGATCTCTGATCTAGAAGTGGGATGCCATCTGGGGACAAGTGACCATCAAACAGTGTGGTTCACATTAAACTCAGCTACAGAGTCAAGCCACAAAAGTGAGGGTACTAGACTTTAGGAGGGCTGACTTTGGCAAGATGGAGAGTGCTCAGAAAAGCACTAGCAAACAGGCTAGAAGGAGGTGTGGAGCAACAATGGGAATCATCAAATCTGCCATCACAGAGGCAACAAGCCTTTGTGTGAAGCAAATAAACAAATCGTAATGAAAGAAAAGCACTATGGTTCTCAAAAGAGGTGGCTGTGAAAGTCAGGAAGAAAAGATAGCATTCCGAAGTATAAGGAAACACAGAGAAGGAGCAGGACAGAGAGCTGTACCATAAGGCAGAAGGAAGCAGGGAGGGAAGTCAGAATAGCAAAGGCCCAAACTGAGGAAAAGATCGCCAACTCAGTTAAGAAGGGGATAAAACCTTTTATAGGTACATCAGCGAGCGAGAAAGACAAAAGAGAGGGATAGTGAGGCTGAAACAGAATGAACAGTGGGTGGGCAGAGGGGACAGTGAAAAGCAGGGATACTGAACAAATATTTCTGCTCAGTATTCACAAAAGAGGAGGGGGTGCCTAATCCATTAACAGAAGCACTCTTGATAGGGGGTCGATCCCAGTCCTTTCACAGAAGAAAGGGTTCTGCAAGAACCCTAAAACTAAAGGTGGACAAAGCAATGGGTCCTGATGGAATTCCACCCAGAATTCTAAAAGAATTAAGGAGGAACTAGTGAAACCACTGGCTACTCTTTTAATAAATCATGGAGGATGGTGTGGTACCGAGGACTGGAGGAAGGCGGATGTGATTCCCTTCACAAAAGTGGGACCAAGACAGAGGTAGGAAACTACAGACCTGTCAGTCTGACCCTGTGGTAGGGAAAGTGATGGAGTCACTTGAAGGAAAGAATAGTTGAGTACCTAGAGGCCAGTGGGGCACACAGGACCCAAGGCAGCATGGGTTCACAGCGGGAAGGTCATGTCAGACTAATCTAATAGATTTCTTTTGACTGGGTGACCAAAGTAGTAGACCAGGGAGGGGCTGTGGACATGGCCTACCTAGACTTTAGCAAGGCATTTGACACAGTCCCACACAAAGATTAATAGCCAAATTAACGAAGCCTGGGAGTGGGTCCCAGCTGCAGTAGCCTGGGAAAACATTGGCTGCACAACAGGACACAGAATGTAATTGTAAATGAAGTTCACTTGAGGAAAGAGGGGGTTACTAGTGGGTACCGTGGTTCGGTATTGGTCCAGTTCTTTTTAATGTCTTCATCAGTGACATTGCAGAGGGACTGAAGGAAAGTATGCCTTTTGCAGATGACACAAAGATCTGCAACAGGGTTGATACACAAGGAGGCTGAAAGGATGAAAAGGGACTTGGCAAGGTTGGAGGAATGGTCAGAAGTATGGCAGCTAGGATTCAATGGAAAGAAGTACTAAATAATGCACCTGGGAAACAAGAACCCAGGGAAGAATACACAATGGGTGGGGAGTAGTAACAACAAAAAGAAAGGGACCTGGGGTAATTATATCAGATGACCTTAAGGTTAGCAATCAATGTGAGAAGGCAGTAGGGAGGGTCGAGGCATACTGGGATGTATAGGGAGAGGCATCAGCAGCAGAAAACAGGAAGTTGTTATCCCTCTGTACAGACAGTTGGTGAGACCCCATCTGGAGTACTGTGTCCAGTTCTGGAGACCTCATCTCCGCAAGGACATAGACAGGATAGAGGTAGTCCAGAGGAGGGCAACTAAAATGGTGCAGGGTCTGCAAGAGAAGTCGTGATGAGGAGAGACTAAAGGAGCTTAATATGTATACCCTTGAGGAAAAGGAGGGAGGGGGGACATGATAGAAACTTTTAAGTACCTCGGTGGAACCAACAAAGTCCAAGAGGGTAGCATCTTTCAGAGAAAAGAGACTTACAAGAACAAGGGGACACAATTTAAAGATAGAAGGAGGGCGTTCAGGGCAATGTGAGGAAGTATTATTTCCAGAGAGGGTAGTGGATGGATGAAACAGCCTTCCTGGAGGAGGTTGTGGGGTCTAAAACTGTGGGAGATTTCAAGAATGCATGGGACAGACATAAGGCAGTTCTTGTGGGGGTAGGAAGAAATAGGCTGTTGGTTAACTAGATCTGCGGCCTATCCTGTAGGTAGGGAAATGGGCAGACTAGATGGGCCTAGCGGTCCTTATCTGCCGTCAAAGTCTATGTTTCTATGTAACCCATTGGTAATGCTCATGGTAAGGTAACACAGTGGTAAGGAATTTACAACTGCAGTTACATTTAAGATAATTGAACATTGCAATAAACATAGCATAGAAATAAATATTTATACACGTTCCAATAGAGACATCACAAAGTAGGAATTAAGTACAGGTGCAAGTGTCAGATGTGACCATAAGTTGATGTAATTCCACTTAGAATGCAGGTGAGAAGGAATGACAATGGGGCACCAAAAGGAGTTCCAAAACTTAGGAGCAAAGGAGAAGTCTTGTTTACCCATATTAGTGGAAAACTCTGGGGCATATAGTAAACAGTGGTCAACAGACCCGAGAGGGTAAGACTGCACCGGATGCTTCAAGATGGCAAATGGGGAAAAATTAGGTGGCGAATCAAACAAGCTTATTAATGAAACAGCCCAAGGCACTGAACAAAAACAATATGACATTTTGAGAAACATTCAAACCCATTATATTTAAACACAATTGCTTACATTTTATATATAGTGTATGGTAGAGCATTGTTGTGTACTGAGATCCATACACTTGAAAAGTCATTGTGTTGCAGTGGTGAAGTAGCTTCTAAAGTCAAATGATTTTTCATTCTGTTTAGTAGCTACATCACAATACAAACATCCCATCAGCGCTGTTCATAGGACAGCGGCAGTGGAAGTGTCTTGTGTGTGAGCTGGCAGGCAGGCAGATGGTGGTGAAGTGCGGGCTCATGGAGGGTGAAGACTGATTGTACTGATCACAAAAAGTAAGCTATTTTGTTTTGTGTTTTACCATACATTATATAAAATAGGTATGGTAGCCCAGATACACAATGTTTTTATATTATGGTTACCATGATGACAAGGGACCTCTCGAGCTTCACTGTCGAGGTCCTTGTCATCATGGTAACCACTCGGTAAGAATGGTGTTGTTGTGTATGGCCATCACATTAGTCTATATATTGTCTACATTTGTCTTCTTTATTCTCATTGTTAGGTTTATTTGCACAGATGCATGCTTCTTGTCCCCTAAAGTCTATCTGCTTTGCTTTGTAATCCTTGCTGAAGTCAATCCTGTGTTCGTGACATCAGAGTTTATTGTCGAGAAATGACTATGATGACATAAAATAGGACTGAGATGTCAGCAAATGATTACACTGCAGGAGCAGATCAACTTCAGGAGACAAGGATCCTGTTTCCATGCAAATTAACCTAGAATGAAGACTAAAAATATTAGAAATAGGAAACTCTATCAAATACAGCATGAGCAGAATGATGTCCAAATATTATGTGTGTTTTCAAGTTTGCTCAACTTTAAGCTCAGTTTGTAACAGAGTCAAATTACAATGTGATTAACTGTTTAAATGAAGTTGGATCAAAATATGTACCACGTCCTCCTGCAGCTTTTCTCCGTGGCTCAGCACAGTGCATGTGTAATGAAAATGTTCTCTGGAACCTGACGCTTAATCTTTAATACTAATCCTAGTCCTGTAACTATGCAATATTTTTCTTTTGCTTTCAAAATAACGATAAAACTGCTCATTCCTCCCAACAGCTTATAGCATCCATTGTCTTTCTAAGTTTTGGGGTCACTGCCGCATTCTTCTGCACAATAGTGGATGGGATCTTCACCGCCATAAACATTGTAAGTTTTGTCTGTCTTCTGTCCCATCTGCTCTTTCTTTACGTGCTGAATTATGCAGCAGGTCTAACGTTTAATTGGTCAAAAGCAACTCTACCACTACTTGAATATAGCTTATAGCTGGCATTAGTACGAAAATTATTTGGGACAAAACAAAAACAAACTGTCCTTAATATTATAACATCCTTATATGCAGTATCCTTAACTGTCAATCAGATACTGAGCTACATGCTTGTTCGGTATTGGGTGAAATAGCCATACAGGGCAAATTCCACTGTACTCGCATTCATTGACAAAGTGGATTTTGTTTATTATAATTTTGCTACTGAATATATCTATTAGGTGTATTTGTTTGCATCAGGTTATGTATGCTAGTGTACTTCATTACAATTATGTATTTATGATTTAGTGTACTGTACATTATTGTCCAACTTTCCCAGGGACCCTATGAAAAGGAGATGTCTCATTTCATTAAAGAGCTAATGTATTGCCTAAACTAAGAATAGTTTTTAAAAGCAGTCACCCATTATGTTTTATATCTTAGGTATTTTTTTTTCTTTTCTTGTTTAACCTGATGTTAGTAGGTGTGATGTGTGGGTCAGCACGCTGCCTGGCAAACCGGCTATATCTATCTCTGTTCCTCCCACCACATCATCAGCATGGTACCGGGTCATAATGTCGCACGCTTAATAGCATATGACATTATGGCTAACCTGTTACAGCACTACACTTAGTGAGCAATGGTGCAATACTGCATGATACTGCTGTATGCATTATTGCACTATTTCATTCTCCCAGGCAGAGGATATGGCCTCTGCTGGGAGTGGGTTCTGCGCAACCAGCCGCGTGTAGCTCAACAGACTGAGCCACAGCAGCAGGAAACCATGTAGTGCTTCTGGGACTGGGTTTGATTCCCTGTCCCAGAAACTTTTATTTTCTTAAACTTTGTGCACTCCCCAACTTGAACCCCTGAAGTTGAGAATCTATATTGGGGATTTAGTGCAGCCTCCACACAACGGGGATGGGGTGGAGCACCCCACAGAAAAAAAGAGATATGCCACATGACAAGAATCACGCTGAATCCATGAAACCATGCAGCATAATGTCGCAACATAATTTGATCTGATGTCTATCAAGACTGTATTCACTGACTGTGACATCACTGCTGCTTAGAGCAGCCATTCAGTAGCTGCCAGGTCTGTCACCTGTGATGTCACAGCCAGTGAGATCACAATGCTGATGATGTAGGTGGGGGTAGAGATAGATATGTCAGCTGCCAAGCTAAGAGCTGTTCCATATATCCAGCCCAATATTATAACAATGAGCAAAAGGAAACTTTGAAATAAAAAGTTACAACTGACTACTTCTTAAAATTTATATTGTTTCACTGTGCCTGTTTTGGCTCCACTAGCTGTTTAAGGCTATCCTGATGTTCTCAAGCCTCAAATCTGATGGCCTCAAAGGGCCTTAATGGCTAGCCACTAAAACATCTGGTGGCCTCACTCCTTTTGTTTCATACCCCATCCCCCCGTTACACCCTAAACCTCTTGATATAAGAAATGTATTTTCACACAGTCCACATTAATTCAAATCCCTGGTGTATGCTCACTTGAAACATATCTCCCATGTTTCTGTAAAGGTAAGAAACTGTCTGTTCCATTACCTCTATAACTAGGGCTCTAAAGAGTTCTGTGGCCCCAGAACACTGCTGGTGGCCATATGCAGTTGCTCTTGGCCTTATTTGAGAAATATGTGACCTTGACCATGCCCCCTCACTTCTAAAGGTTTCATTCAATATTACCAGCAGTAAAACTGCATAGAAGCAAGACTGAGGTAACTTTTGTTGCATCTCAATCCTGCCATCCTGGACAAAAAAAAATTAATTGAAGAAGACAAAATCCAATGTAATTATAAAAGTAGACTAACAGGCTACTAGAAATTCCATACCTGTGAGGCAATTTATTACTGAATTCTGATATAGTACTCATCAGTCAGTGCCTCCATTTTAACTGCTTGTGTTTTATTTTTGCTTGGTTATCACAGGACCTGAGACCTCTGCATGCAGGAAGGTGCCAGTACTACGCGAAGTGGGCAGAATTACATCTATGAGAATTATTTTGCCACGTATGTTGAAGGTTTACTTTACCTTAAATCTAAATGTGAACCTAAGTTTAAATTGAATGTGATGATACTAGGTTTTAAAGATTAGCTTACCTTCTCTGTAAAGGCTCTGTATGGTTCCTGGAATGTCATGCTTCAGCTAAGGCTTTTAACAAAGCTGACTGTTTTGGGGTATTGTTAACAATGTCACTGTTTACTGCTGTGATTGTGGGGCCTCTCCCTTATTATAAGTAATCATACACTGATGCCCCAGCTTGGTGGTAGGGGGACACTGTACAGTCATGTGGTACAGCAGGCGTTAAACCAAGGACCTGAATTCCTGCACTGATGGGCATTCAGGTAGATGCTAAAGATCCCATGGCACTCCTTAAAAAGAGCAGGGTAATTTTCCTAGTTTCTGGCAAATTGCCTTACTTTACTAAGAAAAAACACTAACAGGTTAAACTGGGTCAATATCAATCAATATGGGCTACAGCCTGCAGGTGCAGCAACAGTGTGTTACCACCTATGGATTGATGACCTGTGTTCCAGGAATGAGCACGGAGCATCAGAGGGTCGGTTGTGGGAGATAGGATGAGCATCCCACAGACAGCTGTCCTCCTCCGGGGTGAGGAGGACTGTAGCAACGAGCATGCTAGCAACAGTCAGTGGAGACTGGGTGTACCGGCGGGACCACCAAAGTAGTGGGCAGAGATTATGGCGGATGTCTGTGGGTCAGGCGAATGAGCATGTGTGACCCATGCTGACCTTACTGCACTCACGCATCTCGTGGGGGAACCTAAGGACAAAAGCCTTGGGCCAGAAGCTTAATGAAGCCCTGGACCGGGACCTCCTGAGAATGATGCCCAGGCATAAGCCTTGGCTGGGGTCTCAGGTGGATCTCGGTCTCCCTCGGGAGTTCCACTGCAGGGGTAAGCTGTGGGCCTCCTAGACTGGGCAGCTTGAGGGGTGCAGGGGTGGTGGGATCAGGGGCAGATAAAGGGGTACATCCCTGCCTGTAGCCCGAAGCAAAGAGAATAATAAAAATATATATATATATATATATATGAATATAGGATACATGATGGGCAGGGTGTGATATGGATACTCCACGAGTGCCAAAGGCACGGTAAGTATCCAGAGCTCATGATCTCACGATGCGGGAGTGAAGATATTTTCCATAGTACATCATGTGTTCGGATTTATACATTAGGGGTATGAGTTTCAGAAGTATTGTTATGATTTTTGTGTTCTGTTGCTGTTTCTGTGTGAGATTTTCTGAATGGGCTGGCAGTGTTACAAACTCTGTGGGAAAAGCTGAGTGTGTTTTGCAGTGCTAAGTAAGTTAGCTTCAGGCAGCAGTGAGAAAGAAAACGTTTTGTGAAGGTGTCTGTTTTAGAATTCTGGTTGCAGTAAAGCTGAGAGGATCACAGCAATGGGTTGGGAGTGAGTCAGAGTAGGAAACACCTGAGAATGTTTTGCCATGGTAACTGAGTCTGAGTTGGGTGCAGGCAGCAGTGAGAAAGAAACTGCTTTGTGAAGCTGTCTGTTTTAGAATTCTGTTGCAGTCAGGTTGAGAGGATCACAGCAATGGGTTGGGAGTGAGTCAGAGTATAGAAACACCTGAAAATGTTTTGCCATGGTAACTTCAGGTGGGCTGCAGGCAGCAGTAAAATATCACTCACAGTGGTGATGTTACTACATGATTTATCTCAGCCATGATGTCACGACATGAAATATCTCATGTGGTTATGTCACCACAGTGAAGATACATGTTTTTATCACACTCATTTATCCTTCACCCTATTGTATAAATATATATATCAATTAGTACTTTCTGTATTTTCTCCCACCCCTCCTGGGTGAGGCCTAAAATAGGCAAATTTTCCTAGCCATCATTACCCTGTAAACAAAAGCAGATGAATAAATCCGCGATAACATGTGCTTGATGAAATTCATTAATAAGATGTGCGGCCAGCCCATTGGCATAGTGGCAGAGCTGCCACTCGCTGTTGGCACCCTGGGAAAGTTGAAAAGTAAGGGGCCACATTTGGGGTAACGAGGCTGGGTGTTTGCCTGGGGCAGATGAGCAGCAGGACCAGTATGGGAAAAATATGGATTAAAAACAGGTGTGTTGTTGATCACTCTAGTTGAACGATTATAGTTGTCGGGCACCATCTATTTTGTTTGATTTATAGTGGTTATTTTTTTACTTGTTAATTATTTTTTCCTTTCTTTTGTTACAGTACATTATGGCCTGTAAATATGGTAGGACCTCAACAAAACAGTTTAAGTAAATTCAAAGGACAGAACTTGGTGTATCTGGACATAGACTAGAAACATAGAATTTGTGGGCAGATAAGGACCACTTGGTCCACCTAGTCTGCCAAGTTTGTCCCTACCTGTTCTGTCACATAAACCTAGCTGATCTCCTGGCTACTCCACATCACCACCCCACCCCACCCCAAGCTTTTCTACTAAGATTCTTTTGTGTCAGTCCAATGGACTTCAGTAAATCAGGTTGTTTAGTCATAAAATGGAGAACGAGGTATAACTGGTTATATAATACGTGTAAATTGCCTGATGCATCTCAGATGTCAATGTCAGGATCATTCTCATCTACCAGCCTCCAGGCGGTGGAATTCTCTCCTGCAGGAGCTGGTGAATTTCATTGCTGAACAGATGTTGGAGGCCTTCAGGTTAATGGCACTGGGGACTTCAACGACTGGTCGATGATGAATCCTCCCTGTTTGGTGAGGACCTCCTCCAGTTGATGGTTTCTCTGGGATTGACACAGGTAGTTACCTCTGTGATAGAAACATAGAAATTGTCAGCAGGTAAGGACCACCAGGCCCATCTAGTCTGCCCGAAAGCCCTACACTAGTTTGTGGCCTCTGATCATAACTGATCAATAGCTTTTCACCCGACCTTACCACCTCTAAGGTACCCTTATGCCTATCCCATGCAAGTTTAAACCCTCCGGCTGTGCTCACTCCCCACTACCTCCTGTGGCAGTTTATTCCATATGTCCATCACCCTCCGTTAAGAAAACTTCTCACACTTCCCTCAGCTTGCCACCTTCCACTTCATGTCATGCCCCTCTCTTGTACATCTCTTATATAGGAAGATGTCTCCCCTGCACCTTGGTTATGCCCTTAAGGTACTTGAATGTTTCTATCATGTCCCCCAATCCTGCCTCTTCCAGCAAGTACATACAGTTGTCCTCGTTATAGCTAATCTCATATAACTAATCCCGTAGTAACTAACTGGCTGCTTGGTTCCCATCAAAATACAGTAATGCTTTTGAACTTGCAGTATTTTGTATCTCGTATTTTTTTTTTGTGGTGGTTTCAGAATAAATGAACCTCACTAGATCAACACTACATCAGAAGCATGTTAATCCTCATTAACTTTTATGCTGATGACATGGTGCTTCTCTCCAGTGGTAAAGATCCCTTATCAGTAAGAGCACATCTTCAAGCAGATTTCAACTGCTTGCAGGAGTGGTTACTACAGAACAGGCTTCTAATGAATGCTAAGAAAACTGTAACTATGCTTTTGGCCCCCATCAAGAATTAGATCTCATACACCAGACTTATTGATACATTCTCTAGATGACTCCCCTCTTGAATTCGTTACCTCCTTCAGGTATCTAGGAGTCACTCGACCCATATCTTGACTTTAACTCCACATTGCGGCTACATGTAAGAAAGTTTACTCAAAAGTTGGTCTTGCCTTTAAAATTAGGTCCTCCCTCAATGATGCTGCCTGGCTTTGCTGTTGCACAAGGATTTCTCCTCCCTGCTCTAACATATTGCTCTCAGGTTTACCTTAAAGTTAGCAAAGGAGCGCTCCAGAAATGGAGCACCTGCTATAACAGTATATGCAGATTTGCTCTCTCCGGCCACAGACTTACCCATCATTGCCTGCTCTACTCAAAACTAAATTGGCTGTCCCCAGACTCGCTCAGACACTATTCTGCAAGCTGTACAATTGATAATATGAGTCAGAACAGGGTCCCCTAAATACCTTGCTGGAACTATTAACTCAGCCCTTCCAAGCATACCTCCTCAGGGTATCTGCTCAAACCCAACTTGAAATTCCCGATATCTCACACAAAAGGAAAATGATCCTTCGCCATATCTGCCCCCACTCCTGAACTCCATTCCTCCCACATCAAACTCTCCAAATCCCACAAGGCCTTTAAACTGAGTCTTTGGGCACACCTATTAGAACTGACTGCTGCTCTTGTGCTGTAACTTGAGCCTCTCTCCTAGCATTTTCTCCTCCCTATGGCACTTACTGATTTCCTGTTGATCTCCAAAATCTGAAAGTTTCCTACATCCAGCAGAAATCCTATTGTTATAATGCTACTTCATTTAAATTTTGTTTGCTGTTTGTCGTTTCAATTTAGTTATTGATGTACCATCAGATGAAAATAATTAATGTAATGTTATCTGTTTCTCTTTGTCATCACTGATAATGACTGTACCTGGCTGTATACTGTTCAAATGTTTGTTCTCACCTCATGCTGCATCAGGAAATACTCTTTAATGTTGACTCTGGTCTCCCTGTCTGTACTCCCAGGTCGTGCCTGAATATAGGCAACATTGTTGTCTCAGTGTACTTACCCGGTAAACAAAACCAAATAAATAAATAAATCAAAGTATGGCATGGCACTGCTAAAGTATTCAGTAACTGATGTAGTATGAAGTGTCAAAATTCAATATGACACAGTACTGCTCCTGGATCTGTTGTGGCTAATAATGCTCTAACACAGCATTGTTATGTTACAGTCAGACCCTGAGCACATAGATAAATAAACAAATTAAGCAATACTGATGCTTTTAAGCCACTTTGGACCAGCTGAACACATGGTTCGGCCAAGATTTTATCGCAATATCGCAACATCGAAACATGAGTGACTCTGCCATATTATTGGAAATACAAGGGAAGGTAGGAAATTGCAGCGTCAGACTCAGATGATTATGACGATGTGACAAGAAGCAGCAAGTCACTTTGTTCATGCTACAGAGGAGTAGCGGATTTGAAACTGGTCTACTCCAACTGAGACAGCAAATTACAGTATGCAGACCAAGAAATTTAACTTTTTCCTGAGATGAATCCTCGTTATAATGAACTTTCAATATGGCTCCAGAGGGGTTCATTATAACGAGGGACAACTGTATTTGAGGTCCTTAGTCTCTCCTCATATGTGTTCTGGTGCAAGCCCTGTACCATCTTAGTCGCACTTTTCTGTACCGCCTCCACCCTGTCAATGTTCTTAATGAAGGTGCGGCCTCCAGAACTGTATTCTAGGTGAGTAGGTGATGCATAAACATGGTCACACACAGGATCTAATCTTCTCACTTGGACTTGACATAACTACAGTCAGGGTTGATCCGATTGTCTGATTGGATCATCATGTAGTTGAGTTCCAGTGTGGGGTCCCCTGCTCTATTTTCCCTTCTATGGAGACTATCCGATGTCATCCAAAACACAAGGAGCATCGCAGACTCCAGAATGCACTGGATGTCTCAGGCATGTTGTTAGCTTGTGCACAAGGTCCAGGGTGGCCATTGATCAGTATAATTTGGCGATTATGGCTGCCCTGGAGTCTAGTGCATCTTTTCATATTTTCCCTTGACCTCCCACTGTGGCTTATCATGGTACCATGCTGAGCTGTGATGGTTGAAGACTAAGGAGTGTAGGTTGGAGCGTTCCTGGAGAAGATTTAGATCTATGGAGGACAGATTGGTGTTGAGACTTCATTACACTGAATATCAATGGGTATCACCCTGGAAAAACAGAATTTTGTCTCAATCGATTGCTGCAGTGAAAATCACCCAGCTGTGCTCTTTTCGACTGTAGACAGATGGTTAACCCCATCTGCAGTCCAGTGGGAGCCATTTCGCAGAAAGATGTGAAGAGTTTGTGCATTTTTTTGCTGACAAAATGTCTGCCATTAAGTCCAGTATTTCTTCTCATGGCCTGGCTGGGGCTGGGAGTAGTCAAGCTTCTGGTGGCTCAGATCTGTCAGCCTGGGATGAGTTTCTAGAGGTACTGAAGGCTGAGGTCTTCAAGTGGTTGCTAGTTTGTGTCCCACTAACTGTGAACTGGACCCAGGTCCAACATGGCTAATTATTGGCTGCGCTGAGTTCCTGGACCCAGTTTTTGTGGACATTGTGAATGGATCCTTGAGGGACAGGTATCGCTCCTTCTGCCCCGAAAGGCCTATGGTGTGAGGCTCCATCTAAAAAGCCATTCTTGGATCCTGATGTTCTCACAAACTCCCTTTAGAGAGGTTATTGAGTAGGTGGTTTTGAGCAACTGTTAGACCACTTGGAGTTTCTTTCTGTCTTTGAACCTCGCCATTCTGGTTTTCAGCCCCATCACAGCACTGAAACAGCCTTGTCAGGGTGACCATGATCTACTTATGGCGAGGGACTAAGGGAAATGCACTGTTTTGGTGCTGTTGGATCTTTCATCTGTATTTGACATGGTGGATCATGGGGCACTGATTGATCACCTGAGGAACTAAGTGGGCACTACTGACACAGTCTTGTGCTGGTTCGGCTCACATCTGACCAGGATGATGCAGCAGGTAGCTCTGGGGAAATTTACATCAGAGTAGTTTGTGCTGTTCTGCAGTGTCCACCAGGTAAAATCCCTGCTCCGTTTTATTCTCTATGTATATATTGTTGCTAGGAGAGATCATAAAGTGGTACAATGTGGGTTTTACTGCTATGCAGATGATACGCAGCTGTACTTGTCTTGTGCCCGAGGATACATCTGCATGTTCTGTGTTGAGCCGCTACTTGGCTGAGATAAATAATTGGATGGCCACCAACTGGTTATGTCACAACCGGGCAAGACAGAGGTCATGGTTATTGAACCTAGTCATCAGGGCTTGTCTGCGGAGGAGATGTTGCGCTCCCTGTTTTGGGTGGCCAGTCCTTTGTAGCAGTTAACAAGAGTTAGCGATCTGGGAGTCAAACTGATGACAGATTGACTTTGAACAGCAGTTGACATCTGTTGTCCAGTCTGGCTTCTTCTATCTGTGGAATATTGCTAGGATCCAGCTGTACTTAGCTCAAGATGATCTAGTGACCATTATCCATGCTTTTATCACAACAAGGTTGAATTACTGTAATGCTCTTATACCTAGGCCTATCTGGAGCTTTGATGCGTTGACTGCAGCTAGTGCAGAATGCTGCAGCTCAGAATGCTGATAGATTCCTCACTGAGGGACCATATTACTCCACTTCTGTGTACCCTGTACTGGCTGCCTTTGTGTTCATGCATCACCTTCAAGATCGGGTTACTTGTGACGACAAGGCCCTATGTGGTTTGGGATCTGACTACTTAAAAGAGCTCCTGATTCCTTATCAACCACTCCACCCTCTCCTCTCCTCGAAACTGGTTTGCTGGTAGTCCCCACTTCTGGGTTCAGGTCATCAGGTGATAGAGCCTTTGGAGTGGTGGCCCCTACTATTTGAACTCTATCCCTATCATATTCATGCAGCCAGCTTGGTGGAGGCTCAAAGCCTCATTAAAAACGTTTTTATTCTTTTTTAACCAGGAGAGACACTAAGCTGAAGCTTGTTTACAGGTGCAACCTGGGAGCACAAGGAAGTTAAGTGATTTGCTCAGAGCCACACACTATGCAAGTGGGGGCTGTGGGATTCAAACACAGGTCTCAGGTTTGCAGCTCAGAGCCTTAAACCACTGCACTATACTGCTTCCTTATTGATCAAGCTTTTAATGTGACCTGATTTATTTTTAACATTATCTTGCTAAATATATTTTATAGTTCATTGTTTTGGTTCATGTTTTAAAGCACTCAAACCCTTGCTGGATTGAGTACTATGTAAATAAAATTTGCTTTGTCTTGCCTAATGCAGTGAGGTAATAACTGGTAGTAGGAAAGAAAAGGTTTACTTTCAAGTAACAGTAGATCCTAGAGAGCATGTCCTCCATTGGCGTGATACCTGGCAGGTACTAGGACTCTTTAGGGAATTCATCCATAGCTGGGGCTGCCCACCTCATGTTGTATAGGCAGGGCCGTAGGGTAGGGGTCCAACTAGCATAAGTGGGGCAGTCCAAGCTATGGAAAAATTCCCCAGAGTTCTAGTACCTGCATCTCATCTCAGTGCTGGGGTTTTATGTCCTAGGTGCATCAGCTTGCACTTTTGGCATTGCGCCTCAACTGCCATGCTTTATACCATTCCTCGAGTTTCTTCATGATCCCTGTGCATTTTATCTAGCCTTTCTAGAGTGTCCACCCTATAGCAGATTTTGGTAGCATCTGCAAAAGGCACACATTCCTTCCAGCTCTTCTGCAATGTGCCCTAAATTGAAGAGGACTGGTCCCAGTGCTGAGCATTGTGGAACCCCACACACATCTCCTCTTTAGAATGAGTGCCATTAACTACCACCTCTGCCTCCAATCCTGTAACCAGTTTTTAACCCAGTTAACTACTATGGATCCCACCCTAGTTTGGTCAAGCGTCCTTATCAGTCTTCTATATGGCAGTGTATCAAAGGCCTTTAAACTCTGTGTATGTTAATATGTGTCTCCCGGGCCACTCGTTGTTATATAAAGGTGGTTTCATGCACTTCGGCTGGAACAAGAACAGTGAAGTGAAGCTGAGCTGTTCTGGCTCAAGTTGGAGGCAAGTGAACACCTGTATAGAGGAACAAGTGGCTATGGGGACATATTAACATACTATTATCGAGTGATCAATTATATATATACAGTATATATATATTTTTTTTTTTAACTTTTCCTGAAAGTGCCCATTTCCAGGGCATCTGTGCGTGAGACTCTTTTCACAGAATAAGAGTGTCTCATGCGAGGGAAAGGAGCACTTGATTGGTTGGGAGTGCCCCTCGATCTATAATAGATTCAAGATATTCTATCATCCTTTGTTTCAGTGGTGTTTCCTTCAATTTCCACCACTGAAGTGAGACTGACCGCTAGTAGCTGCCAGCCTCCTCCCTGCTGCGGCTCTTATGTAGAGGATCAATATCAGTCCTTCTCCAGTCCTCTGGAACTGCTTCTGTTTTCGATTATTTTTTTTGTACAAGGATGTCAGTGGGGCAGTCAGAATTTCCTAAGTTCTTTTTAGTACCCTGCGTGATTCCCATCCAGTCCCATAGCATTGGCCACCTTAAGGTTTTCAAGTACTTTTAACACTCTTTCCGCTGAAAAGGACCTGTGTCCACCCCACCCTGTCTTTGTTTCTCTCTGGTGTTTCATCCTCCACTCTCCATTGTGAAGACTGAGAAGTACCTGTTTAAAGGTCAGCTTTTTTCTTGGTCTCCTGCACAGTTTCCCTTCTGATATTTTAATTCTTATTACCTTTCCCTCGTTTTTCTCTTCTTGCTTAAGTTCCTGAAGAAAATCTATTCCAGGCATCCACTACCCTTTCATTGAAGAAATATTTCCTGACATCACTTTTTGAATTTCCCTCTAGCTTCAGTGCATGCCCCTGGTCCAGGTGCTTGTTCTCATTTAAAAGAAACTTTCCACCTCTACCCTATTCATGCCATTGAGGTACTTCTAGGTCTCTGTCACTCCCCTCTCCATCTATCCTTACTTCCAGAGTGTACATTTTGAGATCCTGCAATCGCTCATAGGGCATCTCGTGTAAATCATGCACCATTTTAGTTACCTTCCTCTGGACTGCCTCTACTCTGTTTATGTCCTTCCTGAGGTGCGGTCTCCAAAATTGAATGCAACAGGTGCACACCACCTCCTCCTCCTGCTAGTAATGCCTCCCTATGCAACCCAGCATTCTACTAGCCTTACCCACTGCCTTGTCATTCTGCCCTGCAACCTTGCAGTCCTCAGCTCAGATATGGTAACCCTGAGGTCCCTTTCCTGCCTAGTGAATGATAGTACTTCTCCTCCCTCCCTCCCTCCCTCCCCCAATCATAAACTCCAAAGCCAGGTTTTCTATGTCCTAGGTGTATTATTTTGTACTTTTTGCACTAAACCTCAACTGCCATGTTTTTTTACCATTCATCGAGTTTCCCAGGGTCCCTGCACATTTTGTTACACCCTTCCCTGGAGTCCACCCTATTGCAGATTTTGGTATTATCTGCAAAAAGGCTTACTTCTCTCTCAGCTCTTCTGCACTCTCCCCATAAAGATATTGAAGAGGACTGGTCCACGTACTCAAGTCTGTAGGTACCAATTTGTCACACTTCCCTCTTTAGAATGAATGTCGTTAATCCCCACCTCTGTTTTCTATCCTTAACCAGTTTCTAACCTGGTTTACCACTGTGAATCCACCCTAGGTTGGCCAGCTTCCTAATCAGCCTTCTACGCAGCACTATGCCAGTTGCCTTGCTAAAGTCTAAATAGGACATGTACACTGCTCTCCCTAATTTATATCCCTGGTCACCCAGTCAAAGAAATTTATTTCAGTAGTGTTGCCATCAATTTCCTCACCCCTAATGTGAGACTGACTGGCCTATAGCTGTCAGCCTTCTCACTGCTGCCACTTCTGTGTAGAGGACATCATCAGCCTCCCATAGTCCTCAGCATCCGTCTCCAGATCGTCCCATAGTAATTCCAGTCCCCCATTCTCCTTTTTGTATCCCTGTATCTCCATGGCCTTGATACCTTCTCACGTATGACATAACCCTCCTTCCTCCTGCTCTGTCTCTCCTGAACAGAGTAAAGCTCAGCACGCTCATTTCTCAGCGTTGTGGTGCTCAGTACACCACCACGCCATTACAGCCACTGAATTTAAATTAGCCTCCACCATGGTGACTTCCAGGTCTGAATTTGTTACCAAGGCTCCTTGCATTATTGCACATTGCTTTCCAAACCTTTTTCCCCATCTGTTACCCAGCATCTCACTCACTCACCCTGCCTGTTTCTTCCTTTGCTTACCCTTAACTCACCCTTTCCGTTATTATTTTCTCCATCCCTGGACCACATTAATCCTATATCCTCCCTACCTGCTTTATATTCCCATTTACTTCTTTACTGTCCTTGTCCCTTTCCTTCTGCATACCTGCTCTGGGGGAGTTTTCTCTACTATGGTCTTCCCACTTTTAACACTTTTCTTCCTAACTTTACCATCTGGGGAGGCAATTTTTTCCCTCCTTTGGTTTCACCGCCTCCCTGTCTAGCTGAAATGCTCATCCATATAGCATTTAAACTATCAAGGTCTGCAGACCCCTCCCTAGAAAGATGCAGGCAATCATTCCCATACAGGCCCACATCCTTTCAGGTTGGTCCATAGTCCCAGAAGTATCCAAAACCTTCCTCCCTGCTCCATGCCTTCAACCATTCATTAAAAGTCCTGGAGTGAAGTTTCCATGCTTTTTCCTGGCTTACAGGTAGCACTCTCCAAAAGCCACCATACATACAGCTTGCTTGAGAGCCCACCCCAGCCTCCTGAAATGTCTCTTTACTACTTCTACCCTCTCTTGTGCAACATCATGACCATCATCCATATGTCCTATGAAGTGGTAAATAAACCCTTCTATATGTGAGTAACGTATATGTACAGGTATATATAGAAGGAAAAATAAACCCTCCTGCCTGTCAGTAGAGGAGCAACTGGCTCACTGTTTTTTCTCTTTAATTCAAAAACAGCACCTAGATACTGCAGTACCCGGGTAGTCCAGTTTAATCTGTACAACAGCAAACAGCTGCAATGACATACCACAGGGAACAGTTGTACCACTACCTGGCTTTATCAGAATCCTTACAGACCCCAAGATTATGGCAGGAGAGACTGGGAACAGCAGAGTAGACATCTTTGGAAGCCGTGAGCAGATGGTAGAAAAAATAAGCCTGAATAAGGAAAAAAATAATAAAATCATGCACCCCAGCACACTGTGGGTGGGGGATTCTACAGAGGCTACTTGCTGGAGCAAGGCATGTTATTTAAGTAGGCAGCACATGGGTCTGTTTAAACAAAACAAAAAGGAAATAAGAACAGGCTGTAATTCACTGAAGTACTAAACCAATCTTATTAGTAAAGTAGAAAAGCCAGGGTTTAGTCTAACCCTGGCTGAAACATAGTGATTGTACATAGCTAGAACTAGAGGCGACAAGAAGCCTATATAGTCTCTATGGAGCTGTTATGCAGATGACTGGAGGGGCCACATGATGACCCTCTAGTCAAAGTTATATACTATCTCTATGGGTTGAACCAACTTAACAAGCCACAGTTGGAAACAGTAAACAACCTGAAGAGATACAGTAGACGTTCCGGTGCTCCATCTGAAAGGAAATGGCCTGCAGGGTAAAAAAATGTGGAATCCAGACTAGAAGTGACAGGGCCAGTTCTGTCCCATGCCTCAAGCCATGCCTTCTGATGTCATGGGCATGTTCCTAGCAAAGTAATCTGACTGTCCTCATGGACACATCAAGGTGCCAGCACCTGGCAAAAGATGGCTTGGAGGTAGGGATGAGTGAACGGGTTTGGCCAAAATCTGAATTGACCTGAACATGCCGTGTTCATAAACAATGACTTCAAACACTTTCAGCTGTTTGGATCATTTGACGGTCATCGTATCATGGGAAATGCAGCGTGAGAAGTGCCAGAGCAGCAGGAGCCCACAGGAGGGACAAGACTGTGGTTCCTTATCAGATGGCCAAGCTGTCCGTCTCTCTAAGGTGATTGGGTTGCTGCTCTAGCAACCCACATGGTCCATTAGACCTAAACAGAGGAATCGGATGGAGAAGGAACAACAGCTTCTGTAGGCTGCTCCGTGTTGTGGATTCTGTGTGCTTATGCAACTTGCGTTTAATTACTTCTTAGATTTTTGTTCCACTGGGCCACAGAGGAAGAAGAAGTCGACTCTAAAAACTGAAAGAAGAATTTAAATTTTTTATATGAATAAAAAGTACTAAAACAAAACAAGAGAATTAAACTTGGGGAAGTTGGGGTGGGGAGTAGGACTGGGAGTCAGGACTCCGGAAGAGACTGACCTGAGGACTTGGTATATGAGTCAGGGATTAGGGTGAAGAGTACTTATATTATTGAGGAGACTCGGGAAGGTGAGGAGGAACTTGGAGGAGATGGGGCAGCTTTTGTGAGAAAGAACTTAAAACAGACTAGAGTGCAGACAAGAAAGAAGAGACCAAGAGATTGAAGCGAGACTTCACCATTAAGTGCCAGAGCCAGACTGCCCATTTTTGGGGTAGCAGTCCAGCAGAGGGGAATCTGTTGAACTGTGTCAGTGTGCCACCCAGTACCACAGCACCCCCAGTTAGCCTTCTTGCTGTTTGCCCAATTACCCCAACAACAAGTCGAGCTCTCTCAGTTCTCCTGCCTGTGCTCACTCAGTCACTTCAGTGTGGATTTCTATTTTTTATTTAATACAGTGTGTGTGTGTGTGTGACTGTGAAATAAAAAATCTGCCAGGCCAGCCAGTCGTTAGTGCACCAGTGCCACTTCTTGCATACTATGTGGACCCCCAGAAGTCAGTTATCTGTCATCTTTCTCCCTGTTCTTGCTCAGTGGGGTATAAGATTAGGTTCAGTGGGCAGGGCATTCTGTCACATCACGTGGAATAAATAAAAAATCCTTGAAGGGAAAAGTACTGTGTCAGAGAGGGTTAGGCCAGGCAGGGCCCTGAATCTGTGTGAGTAGCAGTAGTGCCTGCAGCATCACCCTTAGCATAGGTGGTGTGTGAAATAATGATGTGTGTGTGTGTGTGTAATAAAATCTGCCAGATAGTCATCAGTACACCAGTGCCACTTGTTGCATACTGTGTGACCCCTCTCCCCAAGAAGTCAGTCATCTGTCATCTTCCTCCCTGTGCTCACTCAGTGAGGTATAAACTTTAGCCAGTGGCAGGGGCATTCCATCACATCAAGTGGAATAAAAAAAAAAAAAAAGCACTTTTTACCCTGAACAAGTGACAGAGTGTCATTATGAGTATTCCAGAAAACAGTAAAGCAAAAGCCAGGGGCAAAGCAAGTAATAAATGTAAAAATGTTTATTCAAGAGCCCAGAAAGAAGTGGCTCAAAGCGTAAAATACAACAGTAACAAGCACCACAGTCTGTTGAAGGGCTGAACTAAATGCTACTACCATCCACGTGCAGGCTGACTCTCAAAATACTGACTTGTCTATGTCAGAAGGGCTCAGTAGTACAGCCAACAAAGTTTTGAAGGACAGTAGCAATAGTAAGTTGTCAGGAGAAAAAGTGCAAAAACAGAGTACTCCAATTGTACATAAAGTTAAAGCACTTACAGGTACGACTGAGTGGAGATGCTTGATTAGCAACACATGCATGTCGAATAACTCAGTCAGTGACTGCAAATGTTAGCTCTGCTGAGTCTGATGATGATGATGGTGACGACCATGGCCATGGTGAGAGCTGATGATGATGGGTTTGTGACTTTACCTGTAGCCATGTCTCATTCTGGTTCTGACTGTGACAGTGTGGATAAAAATAATGACAGTAGTAGAGTGTCAAAGGGAAAAGAAAAGTCAAAGGCACACAAGTGAAACAAAATCTGACAGAAGTGATGATGATGATGATGATGATGTTGATGGCAATGGTATTGCAGAGGATTCTATGATTGTCTAACCTAATGAACCTGAATCCTCTGCTGATATGTCTTCCCCGTAAACCCAGCCATTTGACTCCTAGTCTTACTGAGGTTGTTACTAGACATAGGCAGTTCACGCTACTGTTTGAAATCATTTTTACATAAACCCCAAGGATGCTTTCCAAGCTATATGTGTGCACTGCAACAGATGTGTAGTAGGGGAAAAATAAAGGCATCTTGGAACCACAACAACGATGCAACATGTTTTGAGAATTCACCCTATCATTGTATATAGTCTAATATTGGTGACTGGAAATCTTACAGGGCTTTCAGTGAACAGGAACATTCCACTGAAACAGTGGGATATGAGCACCAGGCAAGATCCAAAAGTCCACTTTTACGCCACGGTCACAATAATTCTGAAGGTCCTCTGTTTTACCAGGCACAGCATGTAGTCATACAACACCCCAGCCAAATGTAACTTTTACCCCACCTGATAAGAAGCAATTAAAGTTAAAAGAAGTTTGAAAGAAAGTTTAAATATTCACGAAACCATCCCATAGTACTGGCAATAAATCATAAAATAGCTGAAATTATTGTATTTGATTTGCAGCCATATTCTGTTGTGGAAGATGAGGGTTTCAGAAACTTATGGAATACTTAGAGCCATGATATTTAATGCCATGTAGAAAAATACTTCTCAGTAGCCGCTGCTACCCAGGATGCACGACAACTTAGTAGTTCAAGTGGGCGTGCTCTCCGAGAGAGCTGAGACATGGTAGTTCACTTCACTACTGATACGGTATGTGGACCAGCAGGCAAACCATTGCCTATCTTTTCTTCGTGCATACTGGGTCACATATGCGGGCAACTCATCATCATCATCCTCGTGTACTACTAGTCTGTCTGCTACCACTTCAACCAATACTACTACTACCACTACTATCTCTCAGAGCTCAAAAAAATAAACATCACGTTTCAGAATATGGCAGTTCTCCATGTATGTCACTTCCAAGACACACTCACAGCACAATACATTCAGCAAGAAATGGAAAGACTACTTACTGCTTGGGTCACTTCACAGGGTCTGAAAGCATTTTTTTTTTTGCCAACAATGGTTCAAATATTAAAAAGCACTTCACGATGGCAACTATGTACATATCGCTTTTTTGCCCATTGTCTTAACATAATCATTCGAAGCTTCCTGGATAATGACCAACAAGTATCAACCACTGTAGGTACAGTGCATAAAGTGTGTAGCCACTTCAACCATTCAGTGAGAGCCCGTGACATGCTTGCTGATATCCAGAAGGACAAAGGTCTTCCTCATCTCCAGCTTGTTCAGAATGTAGCAACAAGGTGGAATTCAACTTATTTTATGATTGAATGCATCCTTGAACAAAAGGTAGCTATTATTGAGTATATAACCCCTGTCGGGGCTTACCTCGGCTGTGAACTCCAGAAAAAGCTTCATTTCCTGGGGTTTTGCATCCACCCATCTTTTGCTTTGTCCTGGGTCCCGATTTTCCTGGCTGCCCCTGTATTTTGTCTTCTCCCACACTGGTTTTAAAGAGAGAGCAGGGGCGGAGGAGCACATTCGTGGAGCCGCTGGCATTTGAAATGGCACTGTGGCACGGCAAGCAGCTTCACACATTATTATCAGTAGTGTGAAAATTCTTTGGCTTTTCTGAGGGTCAGTTTGGACTGTCTCTCTGGTGGTCCGGTCGCTGGGGCAAAGCAAGATAGAGAGAGAGAGACCAGTGACCTGTGTTAAGGTGGAGAGACAGCGAGAAAAGAGAAAAAGGAATTTTGTGAGCGCCAAACATGCTCGAGCTACAGGGATGTTGCTTCATTAATATTCATGAGCTGCATTGAATAAAGATGAGCTGGGAGCCTGTCTTGCACTGGAAAATAAGAGGTAGTGCTAGGACGGGGGAAAGGAAGAAGAGGAATGAAATAAATGTGGGCAAGTGAAAGAGAAAGCTGCCAGTCTGTGGGGGCAATAAATAAATAAATAAATATGTTCACAGACTGCAGCCAGAGAGTAGCTATATGTGTGAGCTGCCTAGGGCTGTATGAAATGGCAGCAGTGACTGCAAAGGGCTAAAATGAATGTGCAAAGGGATGCAGTCGGATAAAAGGGAATGGGTGGCTACAGCTGTGTGGGAAATGTTGAACTAAAAGTAAATGATTTTGCTGCAGGAACTGATAAAACCTGGGACACTGTGTACAGGGGTGGATCCAGGAGTCTGGCAGATGGGGGGCCAAGGCAAGATAAAAAATTTAAATATTAGGTCAGTCTGGTGGCCGCCTAGGCCCCCAGGAACATTTTTTTACATTTGTGCATTCTGGTGCATTTGAGGGTATTTCAAACACAATTTCTCCCTCCCCTGCTCTGTGAATTGCACCCTAGTACCATCCCCAGAGTCCTAAACCACCCTCTCACCCCAAAAGAACAAAACACCAAAAGACTGCAGCTGTTCTGTTCATCTTATTCTGGATACTTTATTACAAGATTACATCCATGCAGCATTACATCAGAAACAAATACTAGACAAATTGAAAGAGACTTGGCGATACATGCAAAAATAAAATGGCACTAATTATCACAGTACTATAGAGCCATGACCTGTGCAACATACAGTTCCATGTGGGGAAAAAGTTAAAAAATCATTTGCCAGACATGCTTGCATAGTCTTAGTTCTTGCCTCCAGCAGAGCTGACAAGTCATGCTGCATAGTCTTAGTTTGTGGCCCTCAGCAAAGCAGACAAGTCATGCTGCATAGTCATAGTTCTGGGCCCTGAGCAGAGCAGGCAAGTCATGCTGCATGGTCCTAGTTCTTGGCCCTCAGCAGACAAGACATGCTCATGGTCATAGTTCTTGGCTGTCAGCAGAACAGACAAGTCATGCTGCATAGTCATAGTTCTTGTCCCTGAGCAGAGCAGGCAAATCAAGCTGCATGGTCATAGTTCTTGGCCCTCAAGCAGTCAAGTCATGCTGCGTAGTCATAGTTCTTGGCTGTCAGCAGAGCAGACAAGTCATGCTGCATAGTCATAGTTCTTGGCCCTGAGCAGAGCAGGCAAGTCATGCTGCATGGTCATAGTTGGTCATAGTTCTTGGCCCTCAGCGGTCAAGTCATGCTGCATAGTTGTAGTTCTTGGCCCCAATCAGAGCAGACAAGTCATGCCGTGAAATAGAACCATCAGTGTAATGGCACACTATGCTGAGTGTACAGTGTATGGTGTTGAAGCTGTAATCCAGTTTTTTCACAGAAGGTGTGTACAAGCAGAGCCAGCAAGTCTTGCCATGTAGCCACATTGTGCATAAACCCCAGTACACATTTTAAAATGGTACCATGCTAATAGTCTGGCTGTGCAGTTCAAGAGAATCACCATCATCAACAACAGTCAGCATCTGTATTCAAAATGTCAGGCAGTTCAAGCCTTCTTGGATGCTTTCTTGCAAATTCTTGCACTATCTTGGAAGGTGTGGGAATCCTGTCTCTGTGTGCATACATCAAATCTAGTCCTGTTAGTCTCTCTTCTGTCATGCTTGATCTCTGTGTAGGTTTTGATAAGACGCAATCTGCTGACTGCTCTTTCGCATTCACAGCTAGTGATGGGGAATGTTGCACAGATTCTTAGTACTGTATGAACATTTGGGAACAGCAGTGGATCACAAAAGCTTTAAGGAGTCAACAAGGTTTTTGGTAGTCTCTCACAGTCTTTCCACCTAATGAACTATGTGTGCAGTTCTGCTTGCAGAGTACTAGGCCGGCAGATCATCCATGAAGTAACCCAAGTCCAGGGATTGCACACTGGAATGATCCTGCTCTGCTATCATGATGCTGGGGATAATCTGTGGGGCAAGGGCAGCTCTCTGATGCAGCTGTGAAAATCTGCTGTCCATCTCTGCAAGGAGGTGGTCCAGGAAGGAATAGTCACTGCTCTGCGGTAATATACTTCAGGGTTCTCTGCATCCACATTTTCTCTGTTCCTTTGTTTTGCAGTTGTCCGTGGCTTGCTTGGCTGAACTCCAACATTTGCAGCAACTGTAACAGCTTTTGGTACCATCTGGAATGATTTTCCTCTATGTTGTCCCTAACATTTCTCAGAGCTGCCTGCGTGAGACTCACATGCCTCATGACTTTTACACATCTAGAGCCGAGCCTTGAAGAGCAACACTTAGTGCGCGAGGTACTGGAGGCATTTGCTGTCACAATGAGGGATACTAGAAACTCGAGTTGGTCAGACACTTTAAGAGACCAGTTGCCTGAGCTACATCTTCACATCTAGTATATCACTGGCTGATCTCTTCCAAGGCACTGACCACTGCTGGGTGTAAGGAGATCAACACTTGAAGGCATCATGCCGTTCAACCCATCTTGTATGACAGAGCGCACCAGCTTAACTGTCTTTGCATCCATCTTTGCAATCTCCTCCTGAAGAACAGTCTCTCTTTTAGGTGAATATTCAAAAACTTTATAACCTCATCTGCTCTTCCCATCATGTTGCGGATTAACTGATTTTCTGATGCTTTTACAATGCACCTGTTAAGTTGATGGGATCCACACCAGAACCACAAGGCCTTAGGATATTGGCTTTCAATTCTTGGTCCTGCTCCTTTGTTTTTCCAGCCATGTTGCCAGCTCCATCAGAGCACTGGCTTCTCATTTCTTTGCATCAAGAGTTAGCTTCTGCAGCTGCATGAAATTTCAGAAGAAATTTGTGATCCAGAGGTATCTCTGCTTACATCCACGTAACTAATAAAGTCTTCATGGATCTCACACTGTCAACATAATGAAGTGTAAGAACCAGCAGCTCTTTGTTGCTGACATCTCGCCCCTCATCTACTGACACACTGAACCATCCACCCCTTCTTGATCTCGGTGACTATGTCCCTTTGGAGGAGGTCTCCAGTGACCATAATCATCTCATTTTGTATTGTGTTCAAACAGTATGTGGCATTTCTGTTTGCAAATTCAAAGTGCTGCTTCAGGATTTCATCTCCACTATCAATGCGAAAGTCCAGCAGAGCCTGAAAGTTGCCACAATTAATAGTTTTGTCACTCAGGTATCTTGCATCATCTCTGTGTCCTCTGAGGGCTAAATTGTGTGTTCCACAGAGAATTATGGTGCTTACTATCGATCCAAGAACTTTCAAGTTCTTCCTTCTTCTTTCTTCTAGACCCTTATTGCATTGAACAACATTGTTGTCATTGTTCCTTATGACTTGTTTGAAAAGGTCTGCTCGAGCGGCACAGGAAGCATGGGTCTCATATCCTCTTCCTCCATCCTTAGGATTGGTACCATGCACTTTGTTAAAAAATGAGCATCACAGTCTGATGTCGCCTTTCTCCAGTTTCTGTAACCACATGTAACCAGTGCACCTCTCTTCCTGTTGCTAGCAGCAGAGTTATCAAAAAGTACACAGGGTAGACAGAATGCTGCATCAAGGGAAGCACTGTAAACTAGTCCGGGGTACATGTCTATCCATGAGGGCTGAAAGTAGCGTTTCTTCAAAATTAGTAGCAGGCAACTTTTCGAAGTACTGATGTGATAGTCAGCAGTCAGTAATTTCAGTTTCTCTTCTACATCAGTCAGTTTCTGGTCAAATATTTGGCAATGTCGTACTAGCAATAGGGACTACACGCAGATGCAGACAAGATTACAGTTTTCTGTGGTGGCTGTTCAGCTTCCTCACTTGTTGGCTCCTCTGGTTGACATCTGACAAAAGAACCCCAAAATGTCACAAGGAAACACTGAAGCAGAAATTGTGAGGCTCTAACCTGACAAGTTTACATTCACAAGTTCAAGCTATTTAACAGGAACTAGAGAAACCACCAAGCAACTATTCCTTTACTATTGAGAAGCAGCAACAGCACAGTTCAGTTACCAACTCAAACTGCCATGACTTGTGCAGCCTCATATCACAATTGAAATCAACATCTTCCCCTGCCCCACCTCACAAGTCTGACACTTGAGCAGTAGACAAAATACCCAACAAAACATCACTGTTTGCCTAAATAAAATGTGCAGTTTTTAAACAGCATGTCATTACTAAGAGTACGATTATCAGTCATGCACACAGTGTGCCATATTAAATGACTACACTGATCAATGAAGAAATGCCACTTAAACACAACTTCAAAACTGACACACATTGTAGCTTATGGAACATCTATTTTAACACCGCAGTGGACAGCACATGTCGGTTGACATACCATCTATCCCTATTCACACTTTAACTTAAACATGCTGAATCAAATACAACCATGAAGTCACTGGACGAGCAATACCAAAATACATACCTTTTAGTGTTGATGTCCCTGATGAAAGGAAAACTGTATAATTTTAGCATTTGGGCACTTTGGTGAGCTCATCATGTTCCCTTGACCGAGTCTGGGTGCGCGGGCTGCAACAAGGCATGGTGTGCTTGATCCATTCTGTTTTGAAAGTAAATGCATTTTATTTTAATGGTTCCCTTTTCACCATGGTCCATGTATAGTATGTTGTGTTGTAGAGCTCAGATTGTCTCTTTCCCTTTGCACAGACACATTTATTTTGCCTGCTCTATAAACAAGCTGTAATCATAGTCTGAAAACAGCAAGGGACAATTAAAGGTAAGCCATCAGAGGCAGATGGTTTAGAGTAGGAACCCAGCTGATGGGTGGTCTACCTCAACGTTGGCAGCTGGGTGACTTCACAGCAGGGCCCTGAGGTGAATACCAAGAGACCCCCACTCCTTTTGAAATCAAAATAGTAAGTTGCCAATCCAAGCTGAAAAAATATGTTTATTGTTACATCTGCCCGGGGAGATCAGGTGCGTGTTGACTTTTTGTAGATGTGTGCCATATACAGTAGCACCTTTCCTTTAGAATCACATTTATAGTTTGTAAATGAGCAATGGTGAGCATCTAATGTTGGATAACGTTTGTGAATGGAGAAGTATGGCTTTCTCATTTAGCTAGCTCCCAACCTGTTATCTGTAGATTGACTGGGGACCACACCTAAAGCTAATTTTAGGCTGATGCACCCTATAAGGTAAGCCATTTTAGGCAGATGCAGTTTAGAGTAGGAACCCAGCTGATGGGTGGTCCACCTCAATGTTGGTAGCTGGGTGACTTCACAGCAGGGCCCTGAGGTGAATACCAAAAGACCCCCACTCTGTTTGAAATCAAAATAGTAAGTTGCCAACCCAGGATGAAAAATGTTTGATAGAACACATGGTTTGACCTGGTCACTAAGAATCCATTACCAGGCCCAGGGTTCAGGAAGGTGATGGGCAGGGCCACTGGAAAATTGTGGGCGCAATTTTCCACAATTTCCACTATTTTCACCCTTCTCCGCACAAAATCCGCAGTTTCTTGCAATTTTTACACTTATGGAATTCTTTACTGAAATTGTATAAAATATTTAAATTCTCAAGGAAATCTACTCAGATATGGTACACAGACTTGGATCTGACCAAAACAGTACAGTGTGAGGTGAGAGGGGTCAAATGTGACTCTGCTTTTATGTGATCCACTTCCCTGCTTTGGTTTCAAAATCCTTTGGTCATGCATATTTAGACTTGAACACTAAAAATCTGTGTTAAAGCAGACTATCAGAGAACATTTTGCTGACACAGAGACTGAAACAATAGTTGTGAGAAGAGGTGCAAAGTGCCCCATTCACCTAAATGAAGCCTTGACCACAATGCTTGTTTTGAATGGTAGGGTAGATTTTCCTTGTATAAATACTTTCAATCTGAAAGGATTTTGATTCAAATGTGTCAGGAGTCTGGATGGCCCTGCTGATTATAAACTTGAATGTGCTTCTGGGGGACTGGTGACAGTGATTCCTTACATGTCAGTCTGCCACAACTGCATACACACATACAAAGCCTACAAAAATCAAACATTTCCGAAAACATGCCGAACAGGTTAAGTATAGTTAAACAGTTACCTTCAAATAGACCAAATAATTGCAACCCAAGTAAAATCACTGCAAACTGAGTAGAACAAAAGTACAATGTATTAAAACTATCGTATGATGTAATGAAAAGCCATTGGTATGATTTGATACTTTTATCATGTGATTTTAAATGTACTTATAGTGCTGATTAAGAACAGTAATCATTTTAACAAAATAACTATTTTTCTTACTAGACCTTTATTAGGCACCCTGGTTATCTGTTTATTTTTCTTGCACCAAAGCAAGTAGTTTAAACAGGCTTCGTTATTTAATATCTAGAAACTGGCAAAATATGTTGCTTTAGGATGTATTCAGTACAGACTAACTGTAAATTACTGAATAGACTCCAGTTAGCACTGCATGACTTAGATGTCTTGATTTTTAGAAGATATGCTACATAATGGTTAGTTTACAGTGCATTTCAAACACACACATCTTTCTTCATATTAAAAGCATTTACAAGTGGCAATACATTTATCTAACAATTTATGTGATCAATACATGCTGCAGCAAACAATAAAATATTTATTAGGGGGCAGTGGGGATGTATAGTGAACCTGCAATTTTCCATAATTTTGCAAGAAAATCCCGCATTTTGGGTAAAATTTTCATAATTTTCCAGTGGCCCTGGTGATGGGGAACAGTTTTGATACCTGGGGATGCCCTCCAATGCTCTCTTTACTGTCTATCCAATATTGTGATACATTTGTGACAGTTTTGACAAAATAATAATTTAATTTTGTTGCCTTTTTAACACCTTGAATTCCTCTCTGCTCACCAGTTGCTGCTTTCTCTTTTCATACTACCTGCCTAGACATTCTATGACATCAATAATAACAAGCCAGGCCATTCAGATTAATAGCATGGAATGATGTTATTGATGTCATAGAATGTTTTAGAAATATGAAAAGAAAGAGCAGTAGCCACTGAGGATGGTTCAGCTCTATGCAGAACTGAAGTACCCCAAAGCTAGATTGTGTATCAAAATGGTCAGCATATTGGAATACAGAAGTGGCTTTGAAAAAAGATGGAAAGGTAAGGGCAACTAACAAATGTAAAAATCATTCCTTAGCTCCTTTAAGTGACTTATGATGACATGCCCTGCAGTAGCATGGCCCACAGTTTGAGTAGTTAGAGTTAAAGTAATTTCTGAAAGAATAGGATACTAATGGGCAGCTTCTTATAAGGTGATTAAGAAACAAAAGATGTGGCCTGGTCAGGTAAATATCCATTATTAGGCCCCAGGGTTCTTAAGTGAGTTCTGACAAAATACCATTAAGATGTTGGAAGTGCAAATAGCACAGCCCCAGTGTGAGTAATTAAGATGTTAAAAGCAACGTGTGAAAACAGTATATACCAATGGTTGGCTTTTATCAGGTGATTAAGAAATAAAAGAAGTGGCCTGGTTAGTTAAATATCTACTATCAGGTCCCAGGGTTCTTAAATGAGTTGTGATAAAATACCATGAAGACTTTGGCAGTTGCAGTAGCATGGCCCACAGTTTGAGTAGTTAGAGTTAAAGCAATTTCTGAAAGAATAAGATACAAATGGGCATAGCCCACAGTGTGAACAGTTACGTTTTAAGCAAAATACAGTGTTTTTTTTTACTTGATTAAGGAAGGATAATTGGCATTTGTACAGAATGTTGGACCACTCGTGTGCTTTTCAGAAAATGCCACGCACTATGGTGGAGACGTGATCACGCTTGTGGGCGTGCTCATGTTGCAAAGTCCAACATCCTCCACAATCTCTGAAAACTAGTAATGAGTGAACTGTAGAACAGAGTGAAAGCTAAACACAGAGTACATTTACAGGAATGCTTTTCAGTTCGGTATTGTTTCTGAGTGTTATGCATTGTAATATTCCATGATATTATTCTTTCTGTGTGTGAGTGTACCACCCAACACCCCGTGCACCAAAACCAGTGAAGTTGTATTTTTACCCAGGGCTCCCCCACAGAACGATAATATCATGAAATATTACAGCACAATATCCTGACTCCAGCATACAGGACACCACTGCTATTCGGTGTCCCAAACAAGAAAGTTCAGAGCAAGTACATTATTATAGGTTTCACTGAGCTCATCACACAGATTCAAGGCACCAAATAAAATACAGTATTTCAAATATTTTTGAATGAAACACAAAAAGCATGTTTAGGCTTTGGATGATCTTGTCTTTTTATGTACAAATTAGAAAAACACAACAAACTCATCCAAAGCCTAAACATGCTTTTCTTGTTTCATTCAAAATATGTATAATAATGATATTGTATTGCCTTGAATCTATGTGATAAGCTCAGTGCCACAGCAAAACTCCTGTAGCTCACTGAGATCTAGCAACTTACTCAGCCAGCATTATCCTTCCTTACTGAACTTAAAACACACACATAAAAGGCACATACTACTGACAAAGTAACAATATGAACAAAGCAAGAAACAACCCCCAAAAAAAAGCTACACTGTGGTACAGCAATGATGAATTTAACAAAATTCCAGGCCAGCCATTGTGCAACTGAGGGTTCAGTGTACACCACTGTGATTTGCTTGCCTTCCCACACAGCAATGCTTAACTACAGTAAGATGAGACCTGCTCTGATAATTTGTTTCCCATACAGTATAGCTAATACAACACACCATACTTTTCAAATTGGTGAGCTGAGCCAGCCTTACAGCAAGCATCCCTGTTCAAGTTCAGCCAAAAAGAACGTCAGTAATAAAATGGCAAAATGAGGCTTCATGATGATATACTTTTGTAGCTTTTGATAATGCAGTATAAATAACACTTCAGACTATTTAAACTTTAAATAGTCTGAAGTGTTATTTATACTGCATTATTAACTGTGAGCCAGTCTTACAGTAACCCTGTTAAAAGTACTTTACTTCAAGTCCAGCCAAAAAGAACTGTTCTAACAAGAATGGCAAACAGAAATTATGTTTCATGAATCATGATTACAGAATTGTACAGCTTTTGAAAAACAGTAATATAACACACACCAGACTATTCAAATTAATGCTGCATCCCAGTTAAAAGTACTGTATTTTCAAATCCACAATGGCCAAAAAGAACTGCAGTACTTGTTCAATTCTTATATGCATAAATAAATAATTTATACTATTTCTGAACACACACTATGGGAATGTAACCACATACTGCAGTCTGCCAAAATGAACTGTTCGGTAACAAGAATGGCAAACAGAAATTATGTTTCATGAATTTAGTGAAACATTAATTTCTGTTTGCCATTCTTGTTACTGAACAGTTCGTATTGGCAGACTACAGTATGTGGGAATCATGATTAAATAATTGTATTTTGAAACTACAGTAATAGCATAACACACCAGACTATTCACATTAACGAGCCAGCCAGCCCTTTACAGCAAGCTCATTAATGTAATATGTAACCACATAAATGATACTGCTGCATTCTGCCCCCAATAAAATAAATAAACAAAAGGACATTCAAAAATAAACAGCCTCATCTGGGAGCCCTGGAAATTCACTGTTAAATTATAAATTAATACAGTTTAAAACAGGGCAAAGAGCCTACCTTACTAAGTTTAATCTGTTGCAATATGTTCTCCTCTGTCTCAGTCTCCTCTGGTAAGGCAGACAGTCATGGTGGTGCAAGCAGCTCTCCTGATCAGGTAGCTCTTCAGAAGAAGTACTTCACGCAAAAATAAGTGTTTGGTCCAAATTGCAGCAGCAGCAGCCAGGTATCGAGATTCGCAGTGGTGTTAAGTCAGGATCGATGCAGTCATCAGCAGAGGTTGTCCAAGGACAGAAAAACAACTAGCTAAAAGCTAGGGTATTTATAGGCAGTATAGGGGTACCTTCTTTTGTTTTTTCCCGCTGCATATTCATATTTGTCAGGGACAGACAGCAGAATAAAATGATTGTCCCTTTGGAAAGACCAATGAAAATCAAGAACTCAGTGGGTGGTTACCGTAAGTCGGACAGTAACCCCATTGGTAGAATATAAGTAGTCAGCAATGAAAGCCCTGATTGGTGCAACTTTCAATGCCGACTATTCCTCTAAAGCTAACCAAACTCCTGGAAGTCTAGCTGGGCAGGAGAGACTATTCCTGAGCAGTGGAGGTTGAAAGAACTGCGATTATGCTGAGGTCTACTAGTTGCCACATCTCTCTCACCACTTGCCAGTCTCATTCCAACAGCTGAGCATGATGACTCGGGCGCCTATTCTGCCTTCAGGCACCAGCAGCATTTTAGGTAAAGTAAACAAATTTGAGCTGAATAATTTGCTGCTCCTATTACTGTAGCTGGGGCAAAAGGAAAATTAGTTGTGTTTTTTATGACCGTCTCTAGCCCACTGCACTTTTCGTGCCTGACTTCAATTATTGGCATTTTTGAACTCAGAACATCCCGATCTAAGTGGGAGAAGCAAGAGGTTAAGAGACTGACTGAGGGCTGCTGAATTTGTCTTGCCTCCCCACAGTGGTCGCCGATGAGCCCCCAAAAGTCTGCCAGTAAAAATATATTTTTTTTATGACTGATCACGACTGTCTCAGATCATAGCCCACTGCACTTTTCTTGCCTGACTTGTTCAATTATTGGAATTTGGGACTCGGAACATCCCGATGATCTAGGTGGGTGGGAGAAGCAAGGGTTGAGAGACTGACTGAGGGCTGCTGAATTTGCTTATAACCCTCCTCCCCCACAGTTGTTGCCGCAGAGCCCCACAAGTCTGCTGTAAAGCCAATAGCCAGTAGTGTAAGCGACGGTCCCAGCTGAAGGATATTAGCGAGGAGGCTCAGTCTGCCATGCTGCCCCTTGAATAAAAGAGTTTGCGCCTGCAAAATCAAAGACTTTCAGGTAAAAAAATCTTGTTGGACCGAGTCCTGGTATTTGGTGCCACACTTGAGAGCTTCTAAAATAGGCAGAGTGAGGCTGTGAATGTCGTTAGTTGTCACCTGCCTTCATCCAACTAGGAGAGTCCTGGCCACGGCATGGGTTACCTTGCCTTTCCTGACCAAAGCAAGAAAATGGGGAGATGCCTTAATCTGAGACAAAACAAACAAACAAAAAAAAACACATATATAATCTATCACTTTTATTGAGAAGAGGCAAACCCTCAAATAACTTGAATTCAATATTTCCAAGTAACATCAGTTAATGAAGAGTGATGTAAACAAACAAGAAAACCAAACCCGAGCCCTGCATTTGATAATCCAAAAACTGGTGGACAGGATGAACTTACAAATTGTACAGATGAGAATATAGTTTTGCCCTGAATTTCTGGGCTTCTTGAAAGGAGCTAAACCCGCAATACAACAGTCACTTTGCTGCGCCCTGGCTTAAATGAGAAGTTTTCATTCATTCCTTGACAGCGAATGAATGCTTAAGCTGCTAAGGTGTCCTATCTAACCAGACGCCAACACTGGGCTGACGAAACCAAGTGAAGTTTAAAGACTGTAAAGTAATGTAATTAGTATGCCTCTGTTTGTTTGTTTTGTTAAAAATGCCATTCCTTTAAAAGTGCCTCCAGTCCTGAGGTCGGACTGAGAGTACAGTGACTGACCTGCCAGACGCCCGCTCCCAGACGTTTTTCCACAGTAAGTCCCAGGGTCTGGAAGTCGAGTTCTTGAGCTGCTCACTGAAGGATTGTCGGAGCTGAAGCCGCTGCTTGCTTTCCACTTACCGCTCATCTTCTAAAAGTAGATCCACGCTCTCATCTTGATCCAATCATTTCAAATGGCATCCGCTTTGGAGCAGTTTCGTACTGTCCCTGGGATTCACTGACACATTTTGCAGCTGCTTTGCGGATCGGGGATGCAGGAATTATTTCAGCAGCAGCTTCATTAGGATGGCAATGTAATTTTATTACGGCACTTTAGGATCTTCTGTCTTTGAGAAACATCTGAAACTGCGACCTGTCACAAAAAAAAAAAAAACGATAACCGGGCAATTTAAAAGCACCCAAACAGGTGGCAATGGGGGCTACAGCCCCTTAGCCCCTCCGTAAATCCGCCCCTGGTGTAAATCTGTGGAACTATTTACAGCAGCCACCATGTTGGGCAGTCATGTGACACCCACCAGCCAACCAACCTGTCTAGGATTCTTGCCAGGGACTCTGGGACTGATTGAAAGGACTTTGGGGAAAATACTGGGAGTGTTTAGGCACCTTTTTCTGCACCAATGAGGCATCAAGGAGCCTCATACATATTAATTTTTGCCTAAGGACAATGGCTTCAGCCAATGGGGAGCGAGAAAGGGCTCCATTAAAGCTGGGACAGTTGGAGTTTGAGTCAGTTCAGTGGGAGCTTCTCCAGGAGGAGGTGTGCACCTGCCGGAGAGATTAGGGCTGAAAGATGGGCCTTCCTGGGGCTGCCAACAATTTGTCCCCAATGGCAGGGAGTGCCTGCCCCATCGGAAAAGGAAAAAGCAGCTTGGCAGAGAGAAAAAGGAAAACTGCAGGATACTGAAAGTTCTGTGTTGTTCTGAAATTGCACCACAGCAGTGAGAGAAAACAGCTCAAATGAAAAGGGAAAACTGCAGATTGCAATAGTAGAGGTTGTGTCCTGACTAAAAGGACAAAGGTTGGGTCTAAGCCTGGAAAAGACCATGGCTGTGTTCTGAGCCTGTAAAAGAATGAAGGTTGTGTCTAAGCCTGGTAAAAGACAGTACAGAGGATGAGTAACGAGAGAATATAAATGTGCTGAGAAAAGGAAAAGGAAGAGTAAGCCTCTCGATCCAGTACCTGCACAGTGAGAAAAGGACTGTGCATGCAGGTGATAAGTGTGAGCCAGACCAAGAATGTGGCTGTGTTCAGGAGACTGGGAAAGCAGAAGGATGGACAGATGGTTTTCAGAGATTTGAGTACCTGTTGTCTGCTCCTGAGATACAGCAGAGAGTGAGAGAGAGACAGATTGCTGAGCCTACACACCATGGCGAGAGATAAAAGAAAGAAGAGAAACAGAAGAGTATACGAACATATGAAATTTGCCAGCAGATAAAGGCCTAGAGGTCTATCGAGTCCGCTCGAATGTGCAGCTAGCACCTCTTATCCTGCAGCTGCCCTCCCTTCCACCCTTCCCCTTCATTAACCCTTCCATTGTCCTGTCCCATCCTCGTTTGAAGCAGTCCACTGTTCTACTGCATACCACTTCAGCAGGTAACGATTCCACCCAGCCACCACCCTCTCTGTAAAAAGTGTCTCCTCATCTCCATCCTGAACCTTCCTTGCTCCAGTCTCATATCATGGCCCCTGGTGGCCCTCCCTCCTCCCTTACTTTGAACAGCACCTCTGTACCCATCTTGTTTATTCCTTTCATGTATTTAAAGGTTTCAATCATGTCACCCGTCTCTCCTCTCTCCAGTGAGTACATGTTCAACTCCTTCAACCTCCTCTCGTATGATAAGTCCCCCAGCCCTTGATCATCTTTGTTGCTCTGCGCTGCACCCTCCAGTAGCTTAATATCCCTCTTCAGATACGGACGCTTCAGTACTGCACGCAGTACTCCAGGTGTGGTCTAACCTAATGACTCATACAGTGGCAGAATCACCTCCTCCTCCCCGAGGATATACCCCTTGCAATACAAGCCAGCATTTTGTTGGCCTTGCAGCTGCCTTCCCACATTGTGCCGAGTTGTTCATTGACCATGTAATGAGCACACCAGATCCTTCTCCTCCTCCTCTGTCTGGGCTAGCTGCACCCCCTAGCTGGTAACTCCTCCTTGGTTCTTCATCCCAAATGCAGCACCTTGCACTTTTGGTATTAAAGCCCAGTTGCCAGGTGTCTGACCAGGTTTCAAGCTTTGCCAGATCATCCTGCAACCCCTGCCATCCCCTAGGTCATCCTAAAACCTGACTAAAAGGACAAATAAACCATGGAGTTGTTGTTTTGCAGCAGAAATGATTTAGGTCATATGTTCTGAATGTGTTTCTGCTGGCACCCAGGGCCTGGTGGGAACTTGCCAAACCCCATCAAGTGGGGTCTGCTGTTGCAGGGGGGCACGGTCTTGTACCTGACTGCTAGGGCACTCTGTTGGAGGGAGCCAGGCCCTGGGCCTACTCCTTGTCTGGGTCCTTTATAGTTGGCAGGCCTTGTGCACTTGCCCTGCAATGGGGTCCGTAATGGGCTGAAGGGACAAGCTGCAAGATCTGCTAACAAGAGAAAGGAAGAGCAAGCTGCAGCCTCTGTGCCCCTGCTCAAGCCTTGTGTCTGGTTCTGGCTGTGATGCCATCAGTCCCCAGGACTTCAGTGAACTGTGCATCAAGGAGTGATTCTGCAGAATCATGAGTAATTGCAGGAATTGCCCTGCACCTGGGGACTGTAAATATTTTGGCCCACTAGGACAGGAGGTAGAGCTAAGGACTAGAGGAAAAGCAACAGTTTAGCTCTAACCAGAGGGAAAAGAAATGTAAAAGTTAGTTAAGTAAGCGTGCCAACACCGACTACCAGCTGCACCTCAAGTCTGCAACTAGAATCTGGGTACCCAGTGAAGGACTGTGGGATTTTAATGGACTGGGACCTGCTGGTCTGGGTTTGGGCACCTGCAGCAGTTAGCTAGTTGGGCAGAGATGATGGCTGCATTGATTGAAACATGGGATTGGAACTGAAAAAGGGAAATGTGATTTGGGAAATGCAATTGAAATGCTTACTTGAAATCTGTTCCACCTACCCCATTCCTAAAACCCTGCCCCCATAAATAAACCATGGAGTTGTTGTTTTGCAGTGTGAGAGAATAAAAAAAAAAAAAAAAAAAAATCTATTTAGATAGGGATATAATGAGACCCTGGATGTATTGTGGTCTTTGTTGGGTTTTTGTGTTGTTTGTTGGGCTGACCACCCACTTTGTATTTCATGTTCTCGTTTATGTCTTTGTTGTCCTTGTTTGTCTATTATGTTTACATGTTATATACATTCTATCCTTCTCATTATTGAACTGAATTTATAAACATAAAATGAATAAAATGTTTATAAAATTCCAGTCCCATACTATACCTTCAGATAACCATTTGTAGAATCTGGCTAGCATGGTTATGAATAGAACAGCAGTTGTGCTGAAATTGCCCTTTATAGTTATAGCAGGCTCTACCCCTTTAAATAGGGCTCCTGATTCATTTAGGAAGCTCCCTTGTTTTAAGTATTTCTTTCCGTTTATTTTTTAGCCCAAACCTTTTTCTTTTGATATTTTAGCAGCCCTATAAAGATGTGATTAGTAAGCGGCTGTTGCGATGAAAACGCCAAGAGAATAAGTTTCACGGTAGCTATCAAAGGCTAATGTGCGCGTGACGATCGTGAAGGCATTAGCCTTTTCTGATGCTAAATCAAAGCGCTTTAAAATGAACGAAACCCTTCCACATACCTGCTAAAGGTGGAATAATGTTGCAGTTGTGGGATTTAACCCTTTATAAAACAGGGATTTTCACTGCTTATAGTCCTCAGGGAAGCTGTGCCTGCTTCCATTATGCTACTCAGGTCTGGTCCTTAGGAGCTGGCGGCCCTAAAACAGCTGAATTTATATTCTAGTCAAAGGAAGTGATCCCTGTTCCAATACATTTTTGTGTACAACTCCTATTCAATCTGTATTTTGTTTATCAACATATAAATGTATTTGGTGGTCAAATTAAAACATTAGAGCTTGAAAATTAATTATTTTATTGTGCAAAGAAAGAATTTAATTTTGAAAAGGAACTTAGGGAGGAGTTTTTGGGTCACATGATTTGTAAAGGTATATAAATGCCTATGTATGAGTGAAATGGAGTTAGTTGACTCTCAGGAGTCTAACTGGGAGTGCTGCCTCAAAGCCTTCTACTGTGCTAGTGTCCTTTCTAGTACATACCTTTGTTATTTGAGTTTTATTTATTTTTAATATGCAGTCGCTATTTTATTCAAATAAAGAAGCTAATTTTTAGTAAATTCTACATCCAACTGTCTCCTGGTCCATCATTTCCCACGTTCTGTGACAAGTTGGTATCAGAAGTGGGATCTGATTGGTGGAAGTTTTGGCGCAAACCCAGTGGACCTGAATGCAAGAAGGTGGGACAGTTTGGAGTGGAGTGGCTACGGTCTGTGTCCAACAACTAAAACTTCCGTTATTGCCTGGTCTGAAGCCAGTGGTACGAAGGAAGACCAGAAGAAGAGGAGCAGAGATGGAGGCGAGAAAGAACCTGTGCAGGAGCCCAAGCAGCCAGCTCCGAGATGGAAGAAGGCCCTCAAGACTTGAAGGAATTAATACGCTGGCTGTGTAGTCGACAAATGGATATGGGAGAGAAAACCAGGCCAGATGGGCAGACACACATGAGAGCAATAAAACTATAGGTATGGCTAGAACTCCTGCTGCATCAGGGAGCATACAGAAGGACATTAAACTAGTCAAACTTTCTAGTACTGATGACATCGAGGCATATCTAATGACCTTTGAGGGTGGCTGCTGCCTGTGCCTGTCCCAGAGACCAATGGGTCATTCGATTAGCCCCTATCTGACGGGAAAGCCCAGCTAGCTTATAGCCATGTTGAAACTGCCTATATAAATGACTATGGACATGTAAAATAAGCCATCCTGAAGAGGTACGATATTAGCACTGAAACCTATAGACAGCGATTTAGAACCTTGAAGTTTCATGCTACTGACAACCCACAAGATATATATATATCCAACTAAAAGATTTAAGTGAAAATGGTTACAACCTGAAACACGGACAATAGCACAGATCTTGGAAGCTATCGTTTTGGAACAATTTATAAACATCCTACCACAAGAGGTACAGTTATGGGTAAAGAACACCGCCTAGAGACAGCAGAAGTAGCCATAAGACTGACGGAAGATTATATGGCTGCAAGACCTCACAGAATGCGACCCACTAAAAGTCCTTGGGTACCTCCATCTATGGTAAGACCACCTTCTCATGTTCCTATACCTCATACCACAGACAGTAATACTCTTGGGCCTAAACTAAGTCAGAGACCAGTAAAACCATACAAATCAGATATTGTGTGTCATAAATGTAACACAAAGGCATATAGCCAGATTTTGCCCTAAAAAGACACTAGAAGATGTACATTTGGCTCTAGCTAACTGGGGCATTATGTAAGGCTCGTAAGAATTGGGGAAAGAGTGTCACAGGACTTATAGACTCTGGCAGCAAACAAACTTTAGTTCATGCTTCAGTCCTGGGAACTCATGTTAAGTCAGAGGGGCCTACAACGATGTTATATGTGTACATGGGGATGTACATCAGTACCCGTTGAAAAGAGATGGTGGTACAAGTGGATGGTCACAGCCAGAGAATGCAAGTGAGGGTGGTCCCTCAGCTTCCTGTTCCTGTTATTATTGGACATGATTTTGAAGACTTTGAAGCTTTATTAACAACTAACCTTACTGCTGTAACAACTAGAGCACAGGTCAGAAAGGAAGAAATACTGGGACACACATTTCCATTTGAAGATAATCTATTTGAAGCACCTGGTAAAGATAAGAAGCCGAAAAACAAAAAGAGTAGAGAAAACAACTGTGGACTGAAAAATAAGTTAAATTTAGACTCTAAGAATAACTTAAATATAGGTATTGAGAAACAGGAACCAGCCTTTAAAGAGGCACAAAAGACTGATGTATCATTAACTCCTTTTTTTCACAGGTGGGTCAGGAGGATAAGTCCAAGGGTCCTGTTTTAAAATTATAAATGGACTATTATATCAGGTCTGTACAAATACACAAACTGGGGAAGTAGAGCAGCTAATGATACTTCAACAATTCAGGGTACAGCTATTAGGACTGGCCATGATATACCTATGGCGGACATCTAGGAGAGACGGACTTTAACTCGCCTCCCTACATCGATTTTATTGGCCAGGTATACATGAGCAGGTCGCTGAATATTGTAGGAGTTGTGAAGCCTGTCAGAAGGTAGCCAAAATTGGACGACAAGATAAGTACCATTATTACCTTTGCCATTAGTATCTACCCCCTTGAGAAGGATAGCCATGGATATAGTAGGTCCATTACAAAAGTGCGAAGGTAATCGATTCATACTAGTGGTCGTGGACTAGCTACAAAATATCCAGAGGCTATCCCTTTAAGGACCATCACTGCCCAAAAATAGCCGATGAATTAGTAAAGATTTTTAGTAGGGTGGGCACCCAAAGAAATTCTAACAGATCGGGTACTAATTTTAGATCATCCTTACTCAAACATCTATACCAAGCATTGGGGATAGAAGCTCTGTTCACAACGCCCTATCACCCACAAACTGATGGGCTGGTAGAACGTTTTAACCAGACTTTAAAACACATGCTTAAGAAATTTGTAACAGACGAAGGTAAGCAATGGGACACTTATCTCCCTACTTAATGTTTGCCTACAGGAAGTACCTCAGGCATCCACAGGGTTTTCTCCGTTGAGCTATTATTTGGACATAATCCAAGGGACCTCTAGATATAGTTAAAGAAGAGTGGAGGGTCACAAGATTCAAAAGGAACACTGTCCCTGGATTTTTGGCAAAAGTTAAGGGAACGCTTAATGTCCTATGTTAAAAAGGCTCATAGCTCTAACTACAACAACAAACAAAACAAAAGCTGTATTATGACAAGGGCACAAGCCGTAAAGAATTTAGTGCAGGGAGAAAGTATTATTGTTACCACCATCCTCAGAACATAAATTGTTAATGAAATGGCAAGGACCGTATGTTATTACAGAGAACTGGACCTGTAACATATGAAATAGAAATCCCTAGCAAGAAGGGTAAGAAGCATATATATCATGCCAATCTACTAAAATCTTGGTAGACTGGCCAAGTACGCTGTCCAGTTATGTTCTTCCGGAATCTGCTACTGAATTGGACTTAGCATATCACCGTTTGGAGGAGAAGACATAACAGATTTAATAATCAACCCTGAGTTATCGACAATACAAAAGTCTAATTTGGATAATGAGTTACAAAAGTTCCAAAGCATGTTCACAAATATTCCTGGGAGGTTAGAGACACTAGACATCATATTAGAGTCACAAATAATCAGCCCTTAAGACAAAAACCCTATAGGTTGCCTGAAAAATTAAGACAAGAGGTAATTCAAGAGGTAAAACGGATGCATGAAATGGGAATCATTGAACCTTCACATAGTGAGTGGTGTTTCTCTATTGGTGGTGGGAAAAAGGAAGGGGCATGTATCTGCTTGGACTTCAGGAAACTAAATGCAGTCTCTCAATTTGATAGCTATCCAATGCCACAAATTGATGATATTTTAGACCATCTGGGAAGTGCCAGGTATTTTAGTACCTTGGATTTGACCAAAGGGTATTAGCAAATCCCATTGAATCCTGCTATTGAGACAAAACTGCATTTAGTACACCTATTGGTCTCTTTCAGTTTACAGTTATGCCTTTTGGATTACATGGTGCCCGGCAACTTTCCAGAGAATGATGGATAACCTGTTAACCTCTCATTCAAATTATAGTCACGGCCTACTTGGATGATGTTATCATTTTAGTCCCTCTTGGGAGGAACATTTGAAACATCTTTCAGCTGTTCTAACCACACTCTCCGAAGCAGCCTTACTATAAATCCTCACAAGTGTACAATCGCCATGCAGGAAACCAAATATTTAGGATTTTATATTGGTAAAGGTGTATAAAACCAGAGATACAAAGGTTGTTAGCAGTAGCATTCCCCACTCCTATTACGAAAAAGATGTAAGATCATTTTTGGGTTTAGCTTAGCTATTATACGTAGATTTATTCCCAATTTTTCAACATTAGCGGTCCCTGACAGAGTTAACAAAGAAGAGGAACCCGAAAAGGTTAAATGGACTGAAGAATGTGAAGAAGCATTCCAGTGCATTAAGGCTAGTCTGTGTTCCTCCCTGTATTCACTCAGACTTTTCCACAAACATTCATTCTGCAAACAGATGAATCACAGTATGGAATTGGTGCTGTATTAACCCAGATTATAGATAATGAAGAACACCCATTATCTATATTAGTAGAAAGTCATGAAAGGAAACCCACTATTCTGTGATCGGAAGGAATGTTTAGTTATCAAGTGGGCCATAGAGGCCCTTTGTTTTGATTTATGGGTGTAGAGTTTGAATTATGGACTGACCATAATCCATTATGTTAGTTACAAGTAATGAAAGACAAAAGCACATTATAATGCGTTGGTATCTTGCTTTACAACCCTATCGTTTTGTCATCAAACATAGAAAGGAGCAGCTCATGGTAATGCTGATTTTCTATCACGGTATGGAATGGAACCAAGAGAAAATAATATAGAAATAAAACTTTAGAGATAATTTTCATCAGACCTCGGGATAAAGTAGAAACAAGAATTTGAAAGAGTTAACAACTCATAGTTTTTTGGGTTTTTTGGTTTTTTTAGGGACCCCGAGGTGGAACCTTAGTGTGGGAGGGTTATGGCTCCATCTCTCTTGCTGAGAGATCTGATGATGAATTATTCTTAGGACAATCTTGTGAGAACCAAATCCATAGTTTTGGTTTTGGTGGGAGGAATGTGAGAGAATATAAAAAAAAAAAAAAAATCTATTTAGATAGGGATATAATGAGACCCTGGATGTATTGTGGTCTTTGTCGGGTTTTTTGTGTTGTTTGTTGGGCTGGCCACCCACTTTGTATTTCATGTTCTCATTTATGTCTTTGTTGTCCTTGTTTGTCTATTATGTTTACATGTTATATACATTCCAGCCTTCTCATTATTAAACTGAATTTATAAACATAAAATGAATAAAATGTTTATAAAATTCCAGTCCCATACTATGCCTTCAGATAACCATTTGTAGAATCTGGCTAGCATGGTTACGAATAGAACAGCAGTTGTGCTGAAATTGCCTTTATAGTTATAGCAGGCTCTGCCCTTTAAATAGGGCTCCTGATTCATTTAGGAAGCCCTTGTTTTAAGTATTTCTTTCCGTTTATTTTTTAGCCCAAACCTTTTTCTTTTGATATTTTAGCAGCCCTATAAAGATGTGATTAGTAAGCGTGGCTGTTGCGATGAAAAACGCCGCAGGAATAAGTTTCGCCAGTAAAAATTACCGTGCGAATGTGCGCGTGATCGCGAAGGCATTTAGCCTTTTCTGATGCTAAATCAAAGCGTTTTTTTTAAAATGAGCGAAAACCCTTCCACATACCTGCTAAAGGTGGAATAATGTTGCAGTTGGGGTTTAACCTTTTATAAAACAGGGATTTTCACTGCTTATAGTCCTCAGGAAGCTGTGCCTGCTTCCATTATGCTACTCAGGTCTGGTCCTTAGGAGCTGGCCGCCCTAAAACAGCTGAATTTATATTCTAGTCAAAGAAGTGATCCCTGTTCCAATACATTTTTGTGTACAACTCCTATTCAATCTGTATTTTGTTTATCAACATATAAATGTATTTGGTGGTCAAATTAAAACATTAGAGCTTGAAAATTAATTATTTTATTGTGCAAAGAAAGAATTTAATTTTGAAAAGGAACTTAGGGAGGAGTTTTGGGTCACATGATTTGTAAAGGTATATAAATGCCTATGTATGAGTGAAAAGGAGTTAGTTGACTCTCAGGAGTCTAACCGGGAGGTGCTGCCTCAAAGCCTTCTACTGTGCTAGTGTCCTTTCTAGTACATACCTTTGTTATTTGATTTTATTTATTTTTCATATGCAGTACGCTATTTTGTTCAAATAAAGAAGCTAATTTTTGGTAAAATTCTACATCCAACTGTCTCCTGGTCCATCATTTCCCACGCACTGTGACATGCAGCAGAGATGAATCCAGAGCCTAATTTTAGTGAACCTGTTTATTGGATGAAATGGAAAAGGTAAATGTTTTAACTGAATGTGGGAGGTTTGAACTTGATAAGTCCATGCCTGGGGTAACTGTTGGGAGTTGGGTTGGTCACGACATCCCAGGGGTTGTACCATAAGTAAGCAGACCCACTTAAAATTTACTTGGGCGGAGGAGAAATTTATCATTTTATCTATTTGGGAAAGAACCCTTGTTATAGCAGGGGAACCTGGGACCCTATTCTGGCTAGTGGCCACCCAGGTAGGTAGTAGCCCTCCTGGACGGCGCGCTGGAGAGGGGTTACAAGTATGTCATGTACAGTGATGTTGGGAGGACACTGTACTCCATTCTACTTAATGGTCTCTGCTGGAAGAGTTGTGTCACATTCTGAAACCATTCATAAGTACTTCAAAAGAGGTGAGTGCAGAAAAGGCATCCCTTAGCCAAGTTGTTCCACTCATTCTACTTCTCAAAAAAAAAGGTTGGAGAAAATGAGGAGGAACTTGGATATAAACCAATCTCTAGTCAGTAACATGCTTACCAGACTTAGCAATGATGAGAAATTATCAGCCATGACATGGAGCAATGAGTATCTCTTAGCAACATTGCTAGATCCACGTTTCTGGAACAGGCACCTTCCTGATGTGGTTTCTAAGATATGGAGGAGTGGAACTATAGGCAACTTTTGATTGATGCAGTAGATGAGGCTTCATTAGTAGGACTGGCAATCAGTACTACAATGACACCTTAAATTCAACAGACTGCTCCAAAACCAGTACAGAAGCAGACAATGAGAAGGATGACATTTGGGGCCAGCTGCAGGACATTGAAATTCCACAAAGAGAAAATGCATGCTCAGTAGTAAGCATGGCGGATATATATCTGTCTGAGCCCAATATTAGTATTAAGGATGACCCTTTAGCTTACTGGCAAGAAAATTATGCTGGCAATGACTGGCGACCCTGGCTTGTAAGTACTTTTTTTTTTTTTTGCAAACATAGTTTTATCAAATCATGTTCCACACTACATTTCATCAGTCTTTCTTTGATACAAGAATACAAAAAAATACTACTTTAAGACAGCCATTTTCTTTAAGACTTGCATTACCTACAATACCATTATTTCTCCCTTGCAATCCTTGATTATTAACCTCCATTTCTACTGTATCAGGAGAAAAATCTTCTCTATAGAAAAAAAATATTTTTGGACCAGTCCTCCATTTTTTATTATACAGTCCCCAGACTACTTCATATTCTGTGAAGTGATTGTTGTTGTACAATGCAATCAAAATAGCTGCTTCCATTCTGTTACTGAAAATTTCATATTTTGTCCGTTGATTTCAAAATTTTAAGATCAACCTTTTCAAAGCCATTATATTTGCTTTAAAATAATTCTATAATTATTCTCAATAATTAGGAATTTTACATTTCTAATATTGTAACTAAGTAACTGTTCAATTATATGCCTGGAAGCCTGTTTTTCTAAAAACCTGAAGGACTGGTTCCATCATTCTTCACTGCATTTGCAGTCACAAAACATATGAAGAAAGTCAGCTTCTTCAGATTTATAAGCCAGCATTGAGCTGAATCTGATAGTTTTGTTTTATAAAGTCTGTGGAGTGTATAGTAGGCTCTGTTTATTAATTTAAATTGAATGGATCTACCTAGTTAATTTGTAATTGTGTGTTTGCATTATTGCTGATAACCATTGTTGTTCTGTTATTTTTCCTTTTATTTCTACTTCCATTTTGTTTTAGTGTGTTTTGATGTGTTCCCTGAAATTGGGAGCTTATCCAAGAATATAAACTGCTTCTATTACCTTTGGATTCTAATATATGTTTTAGCTCTATTTCCAAATGTTTGTTTTTGGGTACTCTTTCCCATCTTTGGTAATCTTTCTTGTAAACACTACTAATTTGGTTGAAATAGAATAAATGTAACTGGTTAAGCTGACATTTTGTTTAAATTGTTTCAGGGGAGTTTAGTGTCCTTATGGTAGAGATATTCCCATTTTATTACCTCTCTGGAACCACTGAATGTTTGATAACTGTTCCCTTTGTAGCATAAAATTAGGACTGTCCCAAATATCATTTAGTGGGATTTAGTTACCAACCATTTAGTTAAATTTACAAATTTCTTTATTGTAGCACTTAAGTTCTTGACAGTAATACTTTCAGATTGTATACCCTGTGATGATGTAAATAAATTCTTAATGTTCAGACCCTCTTTAAAATATGTATTGACCACTAAGTTTTCCCACTGTCAGTGTCTTCAAAAGCCCATTTAATGACTAATTTAATAATAAATACATAACAGATCTGAATGTGTGGGCATGCTAAGCCCTCTTTTTCTTTAGGCAAACGTATCTTTGACCATGCAATATGCGGAGTTTTGTTGTTCCAAATAAAACTACTGAACAGTTTGTTAATTTTCTTAAACCATTCAGATGTAATAGGAAAAGGACTGACTATAGTCTATAAGATAGTACTGGAACAGCAACCATCTTAATAAGTTGTAGTCCCCCATAATGATAATTGAAATTTGTTCCACCCTTGGAGTTTAATTTTTAAAGTATATATAGAATCGAAATTCAACTGTTGCCAATCGATATTTTATTAGAAATCTGTATACCTAAATATGTCAACCCATTTTCCGGAATCTTAGCATTAATTATGTTTTATAGATCTCTGGATGTGTTATATTAAAATCAACATCTTAGATTTTGATTCATTTATTTGATATCCCACTGTCTTGGAGAATCTTCTAATTAGTACCATTAATTCTTTTAAACTTTGTTCTGGGCCTTGTATCAAACATAATAGGTCATCTCGTAAGCATTGTACTTAAGCTCTGATGATAATACCTTAATTCTGGAAATAAGTTGGTTTAATTGAACTTCTTTTAGTAACAACTCCAGCTCTATGAAGAACAAAGAAGGGACAAAGGACAACCTTGTCTTGCCCCTCGGTGCAATCTAAAGGGTTTAGATAGGTGTCTGTTTCTCTTTAATTGTGCAACAGGTTCTCTGTAAATAGTCTGTATATATTTTATAAATTGAACTGGGAAATTAAACACTTTCATTGCTGTAAAGAGATAAACCCACTCCAACCTATTGAATGCCTTTGCCACATCCAATGAAAGAACCATTGCCTGTGTTCCTGAATTTAATAAGTATTCCACTATAAATTGTATTCTAAAAGTCCTGCTTGAATGGTTCTACTTGGGATGAAACCTGACTGATTATTGTATATAATGTCTGCTAAATGAATCAGAATTCTATTATTTAATATTTTAGTATATATCTTATAGTCTACATTTAGAATAGCCACTGGTCTGTAATTCTCTGTTTTAGTTAAATCTTTCCCTTGTTTAGGTATCAAAGATATATAGGCCTTATTTAAGATTCAGGTAGATAATTTACTTGCTGTATTTGATTATAAAGCATTTGTAACCAAGGTCCTAATACTTCTTTAAAGGTGTCATAATTCCAGGGCTGAATCTGTCTGGACCCGACATTTCCCTTTTTATGTTTTGAATAATATCTATAATTTCATTAATGGATATTGGCTTTGTTAAACCTTCCCAATCTGCTTCTGAGATTTTTGTGTGACAAAATTGTTCATAATGAGCTGTTTTTGATTTTCTAAACTACACTCTGAAGTACAGGTCTGTAATTTAGAATAGAACTCAAACATTCTTCTTCTATATCTTCTTGTGAGATACATGTTTGTCCATTTGCTTTCTTAATTAAAGTAATGTCAGATTTATTTTCTTGTTCCTGAATTCTTTTGCTAGTAATTTCCCCACTTGTTCACTGTATTGCTTCCAGTTTTATTTTTATTGCCCAGTTTCGTTTGGTATAATAAATTTCGTTGATGTAATGAACTTCCTTAATTCTGTTATTTCAGTGAGTTTATTGTCATTTCCATTTTAACCTCTACTTTGATTGTTTAAGTTTCAGAAGTACTTCTTATTGTTTTATCAAATGATTTTTATTTACACATGAGGCTTCTGAGATTAAATAACCCATAATGTTGCCTTGAAAGCATCCCGGCTTGTTATAATATTGTCCTTTTGATGTTGTTTTCTGACATAAAATTAATGATTGATAATTCAGTCTTTTTCCCAATTACATGATCTTGTTACAAATAATTATTTAATCTCCAAATATTCATTCTTTTTTGCTGTAGTTATCATGTTATCTTAGAAGTGACCATGGTATGGTCTGATATTAACATAGGTTGAATACAAATATCAGTCATTAAGCAACAAACCAGAAAGTCTCTTGAAACCATGATATAGTCTAAACGTGAATACATCTTGTGTCTGGTGGAAAAAAGGTGTAATCTTTTACTTTGGAATTTAGTTCTCTCCATAAATCCACCAGATTATTTGAGTCTATAAAGTTATTTAAATATTTAGTTTTGTATTTATTCCATGCTGTGAAAGGAGAGGATTTATCTAATGGGTCATTGGCTAAGCAGTTAAAGTCACCGCATAATAATATTGTTGCAGTCTAGCCAGTAATAATTTTCTTAATTTCTGCTAGAAAGTTATTGAACCCTGTGAAGGGTGCATATATTGAGCATACTGTCAACAAATATCCTTCTATTTTAATTTTAATTTTAATTGCTATTATTCGCCCTGTGAATCACTTACGGAATCTTCTACCATGCCTTTAAACTGCTTAGATAACAAATTCAAAACCCCTGCTCTTCTTTTAGAAGGCCTAAAGAATAATATATTTTGCCAGACCATTTGGTTCTTAATCTGTTTACCTCTTTCTGGTTCTAGAAGACTTCCTGTGATAAAATCACATCCAGCCTTAATTTCTGATACTTGACAGAATTCTATATCTCTTAATGGGGAATTAAACCCATTTATATTCCGGTCCCAATCTTTAATGTGAACACCGTTGTTTGTTTAAAGTTTCAGTCTTCTTCATTTCTTTCCTTTCCTTTAATAACTTAACAACCCCCAATGCCTGCCATCTATTGTATCAAGAGCTAAGTTAAATTCCAATTGTACAACATGTCTTTTTTCTTCCTCTCCCCATTCCCCCCTTCTTGCCACAGACCGTAGTCTGGCAACCCTTTACCACTTAGTAACAATGCACCAAAGCCTCCAGCCCCCGATTCCGTGCACTTCATTATTCTTCATCTTTGTTATTCCCACCAAACGTCCTCAATTCCTCCTGTTTCATCATTTTCAGATGCAGAAAAAAATCTGGAAGTCTTAGTTTAAGGTCCTGTATAGCTTCCCCAGCAGTTCAAAAACAGGATTTGGTTGATTAGAAACACTTTTAATTTTGTTGGGTAAATTACATAAGCTTTGAAGCCTTTTTCCATAAAAATTGCTGTACTTTGTTAAAGGCTTCTTCTGTTCCAGAAGGTTTTAGGAGTAGTCATTCTAAACAATATTTGTTGTTCCTTGTACTTGAAGTTAGAGTTTTTGAAATAGGAGGCCATAATGATGTCCTTTTCCTTCTGATGAAATTAATTTTATGATTGCAGGTCTTGTTCCAAAATTCCCTCTTTTGTCCCAACCAATGTATTCTATCAATGCCTGGAACCTCCATAATGTCCCCAAACGTTCTGAAAAATTTGTATCGCTGAAGTTTTGAGTGGCAGTTCTTTTCTCACTCTTGCTGTATACCAGAATGTGGATATTTTTGCTACCTAGCGTTTTCTAAATCATCCATTTTAATTTGCCGTCTAGTTGTTGTTTTTGAAAAGCTTCCATCTGATTAGGAATAGGTTGAAAGGAGTCTTCCAGCTGTGACTGCTGCTTTTCTAATTCAGCCAGTCGTTTTGTGCCTTGTTCCAGTTTATTTTCAATGCTTAAAAGTGAACTTTTAGATGATCAATTGCCTCTGCCATTGGTTGCAGCTTTTACAGGGACACTTGAATACTTTGTATGTTACTAATTAGATGTTTTGCCCATCCTGGAGGTATATCATTTAGATTCTCTGAGAGAGGTGTTTTTGGTTAACCTGAGTTCCTTCTGTACTAGAGTCATCTCTTGTATTAAATTTAAATCTTCCTGCATGTCTGCCCTAGCTTGATTTGCCTGATTTGGTTTACTTGCAGTTGCGATAGACCCTGCTTGCTTCCCCTTTTGTCTTTTTCTTTCCAAATCTTTTGGGGACATTTTCCAGTCGGTGGGCTGCCAAATTGCAGCAATTTTTAAAAGGCAACTGCAGCTGTTAAACTTTTTCCTGTGTTGATGTAATTCTTGCAGTTTATTGACCTCCTTTAGTTCTGGGCTGTTACTTAATCTTTTATTTATAACTTTAATAGCTTGCTTAGCCTCTTTCTGTACTGGTCGTTTGTTTCACTAGACATAAATAGGCATATAAGACAGTTTTTATTTAGTGCTTAATATTGCAAAGTGAAAATTTCTTGTTGCCTTTTCCAGCTCTCCCCATATGACAGGCAGCCCCTTCCCTTTTTTAAATACCTGTATTCGCTAAGGGAGGTAGATCGGGAGGGCAGTGGACATCTATCTGGACTTCAGCAAGGCCTTGACATTGTGCCACATAAAGACTATTACACAAACTGGGAATATGGTGTGGGCAGGACAGTAGTGTGGTGGGTAGGTAACTGGCTGGGCTGCAGGACACAGAGGGTGGTGGTAAATGGCTGTCACTCCACAGAGGGAAGAGTGACCAGTGGGTACCACTACTGTCCTTCCCACTGCATATTCCTCAGTTTGTTTAATTGCCTTCTATGTGGCACAGTGTCAAAGGCCTTGATGAAGTCCAGATAGGCCACGTCCACTGCCCTCCCTGATCCACCTGCCTTGTCACCCAGTCGAAGATTCAATGAGGTTGGTCTGGCATGACCTCCCCAGTGAAACCATGCTGCCTTGGGTCCTATGAGTCTGTTGGCAACCAGATGTTCCACCAAGCTGTCCTTCAGCAGTGCTTCCATGATCTTCCCCACTACTGAGGTCAGACAGACTGGTCTGTAGTTCCTCGCTTCCTTCTTATTCCCACTTTTGTATAAGGGGACTACATCTGCTGTCCTCCATTCTTTGGGTACCTCACCAGTTTCAGTGATTGGCTAAACAGGATTGCCAGAGGTTCAGCCACCACCCTCTCTTAGTTCCTTTAGGACCCTGGGTGCACCCTATCTAGCCCCATTGCTTTATCGACTTATTCCTTCCAGTTCCTTTAGGACCCTTTCCTGTGTAAAGGGACATGTGTCCATTTCTGCACCATTCCTTGTACTCCTTTCAGGCCCATTACCTTTCTCTTCCTCAGTAAAGACTGAGCAGAAATATCTGTTCAGTATGTCAGCTTTACTGTTGTCATCCTCCACGTGGCCCCATCCTCCCTTTTAGTCTCACTATCCCTCCCTTTGCCCTTCTTTTTCACTTATGTACCTGTAAAAGTTTTGTCCCTCTACCCACTGATTTTGCGATGTGCTCTTCTGTCTGAGCTTTGGCTTCCACTGACCTCCCTGCCTCCCTTGATTCTCCTGGTACTTCTCCCTATCTCCTTCTGCCTGTGTCTTTTGTATTGCAGAATGTGATCTTTTGGCTTTCACTTTCTCCGATCTCCTTGGAAAACCATAATGGCTTCCTCTTCCTTTTCCCTTGCTAACCTGTAATGCCATAATTCTTTTTGCACTTGTAACCCCTGTTTTAAAATATTGCCACTGTTCCTCCACCCCTAATACCTTCCCCATTCCCATTAGTGCCTCTTTCAAGCATGTCCCCATTTTCCCAAAATCTGCCTTTCTAAAATCCAGAATATGTGTTTTGTGCAGTTTGGTTCTGTTCCTTCTGTGATTTCAAACCACAGTGATCAGTGGTCACACTTCCCCAGGTTCTCCCCACTGTTGCACCTATCACACTGTCCCCATTTGTGAGCATGAGGTCCAGTATTGCCTTCTGCTGAGTTGATTCCATAACCAGTTGCTTAAGGAAGGCACGCAGAGGAGTCCAGGATAAATCTGCTCCTGGTTGATGCTGCTGCTGGGAGGTTCCAGTCCACATCTGGAATATTGAAGTCTCAACCAGCACCATCTCCCTTGTCTGCCATCCTTTGGATGGCTAACATCAACTCCTATCTGTGTCTTCCTCCTAGGCTGGTGGTCTGTAGACCACCCCTGTGTGGATGGCTAACCCCATTTTCCTTTCCAGCTTAACCCACAGTATCTCTCTCCCATTTGTTCCTTCTGGATCTCTGTGGCCTTTATGCCACCTTTCACACAAAGTGCCTCCTTCTTCCTTCCTGTCTGCCCTGTCTCTTCTGAATATGTTGTAGCCAGGTATGGCCAGCTCCAGTAGTGGTTATCATTACACCAGGTCTCTGTGATGGCCACAATGTCCAGATCTGACTGCACCATGGCAGCCTCCAGCTCCTCCATCTTGTTGCTAAGCTCCTCGCATTGGCACACATGGCTATCCATGATGTGAACTCCTGGACTGTTTAGCTGTTCTACTCCTGCCCCTCCCTGGTTGTCCTTTATCCCTGATTCTCCCTGCTGTCTGCCCTTCTATTGAATTTTGCCCTCTTTCTGCCTATCCACCTTGTGGTGCTTATCTCCATCTTTTGCACACTGCTTTGTAGAGATATCCCTCCTGCTGTTCACTGGGTCCACTGCTAGCTATGGGGTATGGGCAATTTGGTACCCTCCTTGCTGGCCTGCCACCCCCCTTGGTTAGTTTAATTACTTGTCCATGTAGCATTAAACTTATCATTGAGTACTTGATTCCTCTCAGGAAGGATGCAGGCTGTCAGGCTTGAACAAGCCTCCATCCCTCCAGGTGGGTCCCCAGTTACCAATGGATCCAAACCCTTCTCACAGCACCAGTTCTTCAACCATGCATTAAAGTTCCTGTGTGTGTGCCCCATGCTCCCATGCCTCTCACAGGTAATACTTCAGAGGGTAACAGATGTAGCTACTTGTTTGAGACCCCTCCTCAATTTCTTAAACTCTTCCTGAACTTCCTTAGCCTCCCTGTTTGCCAGGTGATTAGTACCTAGGTGGATAATGACATCCAGCTCACCCTCCCATCTTGCTTTCCTGGTGATCCCCAGGATCTTCCTCCCACCCTTCCATGCCGTGGCACCTGGTAGACACCTCGCCTCCCTGTCTTCCCCCTTGTGTTCTTAGCTGGATCCCTCTTGCATGATGGAGCCCCCCACCAGGATTCCTTCCTCCTCCTCTGGGGTCCAGTGCTCTCCCCACTGAGGTCACCTCTTTGGTTGACCTCCACATCCTTCCCTTCCACTTCTCTGGTACCTCTGTTTGGATGTCCGTTGTTACCAGTGCAGCATATGAGTTCTGAGTGGAATAGGATTGGAATGTGCCTCTGCCTGACCATCCCAACTCTACCCGAGCCCAGTCATCCAAGTGCTCCTTGTTCTTGGCATCCATTGAGGCAGCGGCATTGGACTGGATGATCTCTGGATAGGGGTGAAAGTACTCCGACCCAGTTTACTTCTGCTCTGAGTCTGGATACCGTGTCCTGCAGTCCAGAGAGATGCCTGCAGATAGGGCAGCACCTCAGTGTCCAGAAGGTCTGCCTGAATATGGCTGTCCCATCCACTGCATTGCACCCTCCTGCATTATACTACCACTTATATTGTTATTCCTGAGCAGGCAGCATTCTGAGAGCCGCAAGTAGAACCTCCTCTCAATCAGCGGATGGACCGGCCCACGCTGCACCTCACCAGCCTGCATTCTTGAGCAGGTACGGGACCGTAAGTGCATCTTAATCTGTTTTCAATCAGCTCAGCTGTATTGATTGTGTTTGCATGAAGGGATATTAATCCAATAACTGAGTGTACGGGTACTTTAAGAGGACCATTTGTTATGTTTTAGAGTGATTTGTGTGCTAGTCGATCTTAGTAATTGTCAGCTTTCCGCTTGCAGGCTTACCAGACTTTGTTTTCTGTTGTTTTCACCTTTCCTGTTCGGACATCATGTTCTCCCTCCCTTTGAGTCCTTTGTCTTACTTGGCTCACCTTGTGTCCTGTTTCTCCATTCACAGGCAGCATTCTGAGAGCCCAAGAAGCAGAGCTCTCCATCGGCGGATGGACCCGCCTCCACCTTACCAGCATTCCTGAGAAGGTACAGGATCACAAAGTGCTACTTAATCCATTTTCAGTCGGCCCAGCTGTATTGACGCCTGCCACTAGTGCAGTGCTGCCTCACCCACCCTTCCATGGTCACATGAGTGAAGCCGACCCCATCGCATGACCCTGATCACGTGCCTCACGGCCTGAATCTATCTCCCTAATCTTCTATTACTTTGTTATAGCCACTGGCCACTAGAGATTGCTAGATAACCCCTCTTTGGGTAGTAACATTTTACTCTCCCTACAACATCTATTGTAGTGGCACCTGGCTATTCTTCCCCCTCTCCAACTATTTACACCCCTTCAGAGAATTATCCTCTCCTCAGCTACTCTCTTTCTCCTCTCCTCCTCTCTCTCTTCTGGTGGTCTTGAACCTTTGTCCCTTGTGGCTCAGTTCTATCATAGGTCTCACCTCTAACCACTAAGCCACTCAGCCTTTTAAGGAGCACCCTTCCTCTTCGTCTGTTATTACATTCTTCCCTAGTGGCCACAAGTGGTATTACACACTCTATGTTACCAGGCCTCGTTCAACCAATTTTAATATCTGAATTCAGCTTTACCTAGCCCTCTTTTATCCCCTGCTCTCTACTCCCTCCCACCACAACCTCGATGCATATTGTAATCTTTCACCATTTGCCCTGACTCATCTTGGTTTCTGGTCTCCCTCCATCTTCTCTCCCACCCCCATTCCTTCGTCTTCCCTCCTCCACCTAATCTACTGCCCGCTCACCTCCTCCTCCCCACCCCCTGCCCAAATCAATTCCTTGGCCTTCCACTTCCTGCAACACTCTATGACATCCTTTTCACTACCTCAGCCCACCTGGGTCACCCTTAACCCTGCAGTCCCTTCTTGGGTCCCCCATCCCAACTGCTACTTTCATTTCCTCTGCCTCCTCTACAAGTGCTCCCCTTCTGCCACTCCCTCGTATAACTCTTCAATCCCTCTCCAAACTGAGATCTCCCAAGCTTAAATTGTTTACTAACAACAGGCACAGACAACTCCTCCTCCTCTCCAGGTCAATTCACCCTAACCCAGGACCCGACTTGAATCTCCATGTACTCCTGTACCTCCAAACTCCAAAATACAAACCATCTTAAAATTGTTCACCTTAACATCCAGAGTCTCCTGGGTAAAAACCCTGCTCAAAGCCTGGCTCATGCTAATAAGTTTAATATCATTGTGTAACTCCCCTGCACTAACCAAGGGCTACTACCCTGCCTACACCCAGATGAAGAAGCAGTGTCACACGACTGAACTTGAAACACCTGCACAAATGCATGAAAGCACAAAATGCAGAAATAAACTTTTTAATAAAGTAAATGGCTTGTTGCACAACTCTGGCACATAAACTGACCACCCAGTGCTTGACTCTTCACAAGTCTTCCTCAGGGTGTAGGTTGAGGGCCTGGGTTCCCAAACTTACATTAGACTGGTTCTTTTCCATGCTGTTTCATAATGCACAGTATCTCCTCCCAGAGTTTAACCTTTTAGTGGGCTAGCTGTTACCTGGTACAATCCCTGGGATGTCATACCACCTACTATCACCATTTGCTACCCCAACACCTGACCCAATAACATTTCTACATTTCAAACATCTCTGTAATTAAAGACTCTCTTTAATAATATGATGACGACAACACATTTGCAAAATCAATAATATTTATTTAGGGGCATAGGGATTAGGAATGGGAAACTGGAGGACTAGAGGTTATGCAATGATGATTATTATTTACAAAATGTACATTTGATTCAGATTGGCTTTGGTTGCTAGTGAAAACCTTCCAGCTGGGTAGATACCAGTTATCAAACAGAAAAAAGCATAAAACGTTGATATCTAGAGCCTAACTATCTAAACTGCATAATAATCAGATGGAACACTTTTCATTTGTTACACCACTAGTACCAGTTCCCCAGACTCGGTATGAAACCCGCAATCTCATACACTCTCCCTGGGTACCCAGTTACCAAAGTCCTTGGATGGTTGCAGGCCTGGTGGATGTGCAGCTGTATGTTGGCGACTTGATTTAAAGAAGAGAATAGTGTTAAACTTGAAAGCAAACCAATAAACAAACATTTTGATCCTTAAGGGGTGCACAGGGATTGCCCTGCATTTGGCAAACTAAACAAAGTCAGGAGGTAACCAGACGGGTTACGCTAGTTGGGAAACCGATTATTATTTCTGAACATCCATCACATTTATGTGTTTAGCACATTCAGTACATTCATATTTCAGACATGTCGGTACATTCAGTGAAGGGATACGCCTTCAATCAGGGCCAGGGTGGCGCCCTGGTTAGATTACTTGGTGGAAAATTGTCATCTCCAGGTTTCAGAATGGAAAACTGCATTTCGGGTTACAAAAGTCAAAATCAGTGGACTTGGGGTCTCAGTCCTGTCGTGGCACATGGCTGTGGTTTGCAGCTCCACTGGACAGTTTGACAATAACAGACAATTACATATCAGCACATTTATATGATACTTTGGGCTCACTTGGGTCCCCAAAACAGTTACGATACTTTGGGCTCACTGGGTCCCCAAATAGTTAGATCCACCTTCGCTGCACTAAGGTTATGCACAGCAGTTGCAGGAGCAAACCAAAGAATGATCACACATAGCACAGTCACTTGGGCATAGGCAGCCCCAATTTAGCAGATTTCTTTCTTTCTTTCTTGCACAGGGGTACAAGAGTACTCACTCAGGCTCCTCAAGGTAGAATCTCTGCAATCAAGGTTCCTGAATTCTTCAGTCCTCTCACAACTGAGGCTCGATCAACTATCTCACAGCTGGTTTGATGTCATCAGGTTGTAAGTCCACATCTTTTCCAATGTGGAAGGGAGTGCTAGCACCTGGGGTACATTCTGGCAACCCCAGGCTAGCAGGTACTACAGAAATGAAATAACTTTAACTTTTTCTGCTAAGAAAGCAAATACTCCCTCCTGGATGGAGAGGATTAGCTGGATCTCCAGGCTTGGCTGCATGGCTGGGGACAGAGCCCCCACCCCGTGGGAGTTCCCATGAATCTGGAAAAATGCTGGAAGCACATCTCTTATGGCTGTCCTGAGGCTCCGGATTGGCTGAAGCTTTTGGGTACATGGCCTCTAATTGGCTGGAGGGCCTGTCAATCAAGAAAATGAATTATGCATGCACCTCACTTGATGCACTGTTGGTTTTGTTTAGCACCTGACATTAGGCCCCTGCAGTTTCCATGAGTACTTGGTGTTTTCCATGAGCTTTGACTAATGTCCCACAAGTCCTGGCTTTGTTATTCTAGCTTTCTGATTGGCTGTGATGCTCTCTAATGGCTGCTGAAACACCCAGTCCCTTAAGCAGATCAGTGATAGTCCCAAATCAAAGTCCTGGTGCAGCCAGAATAAAACTAATATTTGCCCAAATGCCCCACAGTTCATTAGCCTGGCTGTGTACTTGCTGTTGCTGCACAGATTTTGTAAATTGCTTAGTCTGTGAGCCTGTTGCTGCTGCCAATATTTTAGCTTCCTGACTAGCAGCAGGTGGCTGTGCCATCTGAGTCCCAACAGTTGCTAGTGTAGCAAGGATCAAGCATTATTTATTTTAAGTACTTCCCCTTGCAACATTTCCCAAAACACATTGCAGTTACTATATTTCTTTAAACATCCCCCGCCCCGTTGGCTACAGCTGAGAACAAGATTCCCGAGGACAGAACAGACCTTCATGAATATTTATGTGATCGGGCTTCGCTCATAATATTCATGAGCCCCATCGTGAACAACTTTTGGATCACTCTAACTTTTCTGAAAACGTGCTCTCTTCGCCCTGTCTGTTGTCACTGGGCTCCACTGATCAGGTGGGGACACTGGGACTGCTGAATACTTCCTCTGTTTGACCGTGAGGGTGAATGGTCAGTAGATCAAAGGTGCCACGGCGCCTATCGATCCCACTACACGGTGCTTGTCTCAAGCGGAGATCATGGTCTGGATTTTGAAGCCCCATGAGGGCTTGGATTTTACACTGGGCTTTCACTGGGGCACCAGGGCAGAGAAGGACTCAGGGAAAGAAGAAAGAAAAAAAATATGCAGGCTAACAGGAGGCACCTGCCAGAAACAGCTGGAAGCAGGAGCTATGGTGGTTAAGGTAAGCCCCAAATTGGTGGGGGGTTACAATTCGCCTGCTGAGACCTGGCTAACCCATAATATCCCTCTAATGAAATCTGCCTAAGAGGTACTCCTCTTCAGCAAGGATAGGAAAGAAAAGATGGGAGGATGCCTCCTCTAGATTGCAGACCACCTATCAGCCTTTGAGTTGAAACCCTGGTAGTGACACTCAACCTGGAATCTCTCTATCCGTGAACTTCCTCCTTGGTAGCAACAAAACTATTACTATCAGCATCACCTATCTATCTCCTGGCATTCCCCCACTGAGCTAGATCCTTCCTTAGCATTAAAACACCCTCCCATGCAGAAGGGAATGGATAATACTTGGAGATTTCAACCTAAACTGGCAGTCCCTCAGGCCAGCTCTGTCAAAGAAACCATCATCAACCTAGGCCTTCACCAGTTAATCTCTACCCCACCACGCAAACTATAGGACTGGGTATGAATCAGTCCTGGACTGGATACTTGTCTCAAAACCCTCTCATGTTATTGACTCAGAGACTTTCCCTGACTCCCCTAGTGACCACTGCACAGCCTTCTGCAGTTGGTCCTCTAACCCCAAAATTGAACACAAATACATTCACTCCAGGCATATAAAAAACTCAACATCAAAGATTCACTAAAGCCTTACTAGCCACCGATTGGTCCTTCACTGAAACCATAACTGACATTGACATCACCTTGACACCTTCAGTAGATGTTTCCTAGCTATCTGTGACACCTCATCCTCTCAAAAACTCAAGGTTAAAGGCACAGCCATGAGTGGGTCTCCTCTGACCTCTTTAAACTAATGAGAAAGACAGACAGAGCCTTGTCTAAATATAAGAAACTTAAACTCCCTTACCTTTTACAACAGTAAACAACTCTCCACAATAGCTGTAAATCAGCATTCCACAATGCAAAATCAACTTTCTCAGGAAAAGCACAAAGTAGCAGGGGAAACCCCAAACACACCTGAGGCTTCTTAATGACCTCACGGAAGAGGAATTCACTGTGAACAAATCAACCTTACCATTGAGGAACAACCTGTCACTGACTCCCTTACAATTTGCCACCACTTCAACTCCTACTTCAGTGACCTTGACAAGTACAAGCCCAACTACCTTCCCATCCCTAATCCCACCCTTTCATGTCAGCTGGCAAGACAGTGACACCTAATGCCTTCAAATGAAGGGATGTTACTGTTACTAGGAAGTTTATTTATGTGCCTGTTTCTTGCCAGCTGACATGAAAAGCGGAAGCGGATGGCACCAAACATATAGAGCATTTTAATGAAATAAAGGAACTCCATTCCCTCACACAAAATCCCTGCAATCGCATGCAAAATTGTAGCAGGCTGCTGCTTCACTTCACATACTCTCACAAAGTGGCAGCTGGCAGGGCAGACAGGCTGAGACAGCAGCTCAACAAACACCGCTTCCGACCAGATTTTTTTTTTATAGGCTTCCCAATCGAGGAACACAAAGACTGCTACCTGCAGCAATAATGATCTGAAAGGAAAACAGTTACAGAGTGTGAGTAACGGGGTCTGGGGATGAGCTACATATTCTCTTCTCCTCAGCAGTTCAGTGTAGCCCTACAAATTACATCACTATGGTTTAGCCTGGCAGCATCTGGCAAACGCAGGAAAACTATATAGATTGTGGGTGGTATGAGGTTTGCAGTAAAATGGGGTATAAATGATCCTTTAAGACTAATGCTGGCTACCCTTGTTAAAACTGATCTCAGGGTATCAGAAACCCCAAACAAGGTAAACGTTGTCAGGAGCTCTTTAACTGTCACCTACCATATGAACGCCATGTCAATCAGCTAACTAAGAAAGCACACCAAAGGCTTGGCATGTTGTATCGTGTCAAACCTTTCCTAGTCCCTGAGTCCTGGAAGATCCTTGCCACCAGTTTCTTCTGCTCTGCTCTGCTCTACTGCATCCCTTCCCAAAGAATTTCAGTCAGCTGCATAGCACCTACCATAATGTTATCTGGTTTGCCACAGGCCTCCCCAAACTGATCCAGCACTGTGACCCATACATACGTGCAGCTGGCTCACTCTTGAAGTTAGGCTTGACAGTAAAATCCTGACTTTCTTCCACAAACGTACTTGGACTCCTACCAAGTAGCATCTCCTCCCTCTTCCCCTGTCTGTCCCTACATGGTCCACTGGACGGTCCTCTTCCCTCTCCACCCTCTCTGCCATTACTACTAAGGCCAAAACACCCTCTGCCACAAGGCGTAAACGTTTCAGCAATCCTGCCCCATCTGCTGTCCTTTATCCTCAACAGCTGTATTCAAGCATAGCCTTAAGGGTCACTCTTTCCAGTTTGCTGTCATACAAATGCCCTTAGCCTTGAAATTCTCCTGGTATGTCTGTTTTTCTACCTGAACTCACCTCCAACACTGACTACTTTTTGCCTCACTATCAGGTTATTGTAATTTTTGCAATACTGTAATGTTTTGCACGTGTAATGATGGCACTTATTTTGTACTCATTAATTCTCGTGTTACTATACAATTGCACTTTCCTGTAACCCTGTATCCTACAGTTGTTGTCTTTACTGACAGTTATGAAACGGGCAGTATTGCTCCACATGCCTTTCCAGTATAAAAAATAAACTGAAAACTAAAAATAAACTGAAACTGAATCTATCCATGGTGTCATCTGACTCTGTCACATGGGGTGCCAGCTCTTTATGCTGGAAGTGATAGGTCTCCTTCCACCGCTCCTGCTATGTAGAAAGGATTCTCAGTTTTGAAATGCTTTTGGGTGAAATTTGTGATTTGTTTCTTTGGTCTATGCCTGACTGCGTACCCTGTCTCCCAGTTACCACTCCACTGATGATCTGCAGATGGAAAGCAAAAGCCATGATTCAAATGCTACATCTGATGCAAGTAGAAAATTGTCATGGACAGCCGCAACACATTTCTACTGCCTTGGGCAAACCATGAGTTCAGGCAGTGCATGCTGTCAGGCCAAGCATTCCTCCTTGCAGACAAGCACTAGGCATGCTTCCTCAAAAGTAAGCCTCAAATGACAGACTTCTGCAGCTACAGGTTTAGCAGCTCAGTTACAGGTCGTGAGGAAGAGGTGGCAGCAGAGGCCCTTCAGTTCTGGCCTTGGTCCCAGTGAGGCCAGCCATGGAATGTACACACTTTCCAGAATTGCCTGGAGTTCTGAGAAATCTATATGGTTATGCAAACTTTCAGTGATAGTGCCCATATCAACAGAAGCATCACAAGAACACTGTCACCATTGATCATAGAAGGGGAACGTCCTGCCCCTCTTGATTTCTCAACTCCCTGTCAGGTGGACTTTGGTTGAGCTGTTGCCAGTCAAGGGTTGGTCAATGCTTCACTGGTGCCCCTGATGGAGCACTCAAAATTAGCTGCAGTCAACAATCCAGTTGAGATTGCTCATGAACCAATCAACCAGGAGTTGGAAGAGGACAAGGCTTCATCCTCTCCATGCCCTATGTGCTACGGGGCCCTCTCTAGTAGGGGAGGCAGTCCAGACTGTGCCCTGTGTGACACGATTCCTGTACAACCACCATCTGTGGTGCCTCCTCAGGTCCTGACGCTGGTGTCTCCATTGTGGTCCAGGCACTTCAACAGGTGGTGTATTCAGCTCCACTGCTGTTGGGCTCTTGCTGACCTTATGGTCGAGACTGTGGTCCTGGTTGATGTCTCAGTTTCATTCCCATTAATGCCATCACCACAGGCATTTATTGAGCTCATTCATTCATTTTATTTGTTTTACCTGAAAAACTCCATTGAGTAATGCTTATTTGCAAGGAGGTCCTGGTTAGGACAGGTAACAGTATAAAAATCAACATCACTGAATAAAAACAGTGCAAAGTCTAACATGGAATTTGAAACTAGATACACTAGACTGTGTCACAATGTTACACAGCAGAAATAAGTGGTAAAAAAAGTGAGTAAATCAAACTAGCAAGATAATACAAACACTTCAAGGGATATAACAACCCTGGTGCAACAATGACTAAAATAATTGAGTGACAAGTACATTTATCAATGTAGTGAGTTTCTAGCAACAGTTTGATTGCATGGAGACTAACCAGCTCATCCTCCTCTTCTGGCAGGTGTTGATTGTGCCAGAAGTATGAGAACTTTTGTGGCAACAATGGGCCCTGCTTGACAAAGGCAGGGTCTGCCCATGTTACCAGACACCTTGACTCCCTCTTGTCACAGAAACATGGTACATAAAGAACCATGACTGGGATGTCATCATATCAGGTACACAATCTACAGGAGGGACAGGGAGGGTAAAGAGGAGGAGGAGTAGCTTATATAAGGAAAGGCATCAAAGCAACAGAACTAAAGGGTAAATGGGGAGGAGAGGAGGCACTGTGGGTCACCTGAGACAGGAAATGTCACCACAATCTGCACGAGGCTGAATACAGACCCCATCTCAGGGTGAGGAAATGGACAAGGAAATGATAGAAGGCATCCTTAGAATCGCAGAAAAAGGGAGATATTGTTGATGGGGACCTGAATATGCCAGATGTTAATTGGAGCACATCTGCGCAGCCACATCCAAGAGTGGGGTCATTCTTGATGCCCTGAAGGGGTATGCTTCAGACAGCTAGTGTTTGAACCCACTTGGGAGGGAGCAGTCTTAGACCTGGTACTTTCAAATGGGGATTGAGAGAGAGATCACAGATTTCAAAATGGGTAGCCATCTTGGAACAAGCAACCACCAAACAGCATGGTTCACGATAAACACAGCCGTAGAGTCCAAGCCATCACAGCAAAGGTACTGGACTTTAGGAGTGCTGACTTTGGCAAAATAGGTGAGTGCCTAAGGAATGCACTAGCAAATGGGCAGGAAGGAGGGTGGAAGAACAATGGGGAAAATCAAAACTGCCATCACAGAGGCAACAAGCCTTTGTTTGAAGCAAATGAACAAAACAAATGAAGTAAAAATCACTATGTTTCTCAAAAGAGGTAGTGGGAAGGCTAGGGAGAAAAAGATAGCATTCAGAATGTATAAGGAATCACAGAAGGAGTAGAACAGAGAACTGTATCAGTTAAAGCAGAAGGAAGCAGGAAGGCAGTCAGAATAGCAAAGGCATAAACTGAGGAAAAGATAGCCAACTCAGTTAAGAAAGGGATGAAACTTTTACAGGTACATCAGGAAGCAAAGGAAGACCAAGGGAGGGATAGTGAGGCTTAATAAAGGGAGGGGAAGGGAGGTGGGCAGGGGTGACAGGAAAAGGCAGAGATACTGAGCAAATACATTTGCTCAGTATTCACAAAAGAAGAAGAGGGGTACCTAAACCAAACAATAGAAGCACTTTGGGCAGGGGTGGGTCGATACCAGTCCATTCACAGAAGAAAGGGTCCTGAATGAACTCCTAAACTCAAGGTGAACAAAGCAATGGGGCCTGATGGGATTCACCCCAGAATTCTGAAAGAACTAAGGAGACCTGAGACACCACTGACTACCCTTTTAACAAATTATGAGAGGATGGTGTGGTACCTAAAGACTGGAGACAGGGCAGATGTGATTCCCCTTCACAAAAGTGGGAGCAAGGCAGAGGCAGGAAACTATAGACCTGTTAGTTTGACCTCAGTGGTAGGGAAAATGATGGAATCACTTCTGAAAGAAAGAAAGAATTGTTGCCTACCTGAGGCCAGCAGGGCACAGGACCCAAGGCAGCATGGTTTCACAGCGGAAGGTTCATGTCAGATGAATCTAATAGATTTCTTCGACTGGGTGAAGAAAGTAGTAGACCAGGGAGGGCTGTGGATACGGCCTACCTAGACTTTAGCAAGGCATTTGACACAATCCCACACAAAGATTATTAAACAAGTTAGCCAGCCTGGGAGTTGGTCCCAGGGTGGTAGCATGGAACAAATTGGCTGGACAACAGGATGCAAAGGGTAATAGTAAACAGAGTACACTCTGAAGAAAGGGTTGTTACTAGTGGGGTACTGCAAGGTTCAGTACTGGGACCGGTCCTCTTAGTGTCTTTATAGGAAACTTTGCAGCGGGGCTGGAAGGAAAAGTATGCTCTTTGCAGATGACACAAAGATCTGAAACAGAGTTGATACGCAAGGGGTGGAAAGGAAAAGAAGGGACTTGGCAAGGTTGGAGGAATGGTCAAAGGTATGGCAGCTTAAATTCAATGCAAAGAAGTGCAAAGTAATGCACCTGGAAACAAAACACAGGAAGAGTACACAGTGGGGGAGGTACTAGCAACAACAAAAGTGGAAAGGACCTGCAGGTAGTCATATCAGACGACCTTAAGGTAGGCAAGCAATGTGAAAAGGAGGGCTGGCAGGATACTGGGATGCATAGGAGAGGCATCAGCAGTAGAAAACAGGAAGTTGTTATCCTCTGTACAGACAGTTAGTGAGACCCCATCTGGAGTATTACGTCCAGTACTGGAGATCTCATCTCCACAGGGACATAGACAGGATGGAGGCAGTCCAGAGGAGGGCAACTAAAATGGTACAGGATCTGCAACAGAAGCCATATGAAGACAGACTAACAGAGCTTAATATGTATACCCTTGAGGAAAAGAGGGAGGGGGGGACATGATAGAAGCTTTCAAGTACCTCAAGGGAATCAACAAAGTCCAAGAGGGGAGTATCTTTCAGAAAAAGAGATGTGCAAGAACAAGGGTGCACAATTTGAAGATGAAGGAGGATGGCTCGGGGCAATGGGAGGAAGTATTTTTCACGGAGAGGGTCGTGGATGTATTGAATCAGAATCGCCTCCTGAGGAGGTTGTGGGTCAAAACTGTGGGGAAATTCAAGAATGAATGGGACAGACATAAGGCAATTATAGTGGGGATAGGGGAAGTAGGCTGTTGGTTAACTAGAATCTGCCTCTTATTCAATGGTAGGGAAAGGACAGACTGGTGGGCCAAGTGGTCCTTATCTGCTGTCAAAGTCTATGTTTCTATGATTGCCCATACTAACACAGCCATTGGGGCACCATCCTGTAGTACCACCTTTGGTGGTTCCCTTTCTCAGCCAATCCAATTGGAGTTACCTCTCCACAGCGGCTGGAGGGGCTCTCACCAGGCCTCTAGACCAGAAACCAGATTGCCTGACATCCTATCAGTGGTGGTCACCTTGGATAGTTGGGTTGTCCACATCCCCAGAGCAGGCTCCAGACCTTATTTGGGGGTTGATTTCAACTCAGAGGACTCCTCCGTGGCTTCCCCACACAAGTTCAGATGGAGGGTGAGTTGCCAGATGGCAGGTCCACCTCTGGTGGCTAAACGCTATTACTATTCTTCAGCAGCATATGTCTATCTCTGAACACTCTTTAGAGATGTCCAAAAATGTGAGACCTACCTCCCGATGGACATGTTGTAATGGGATGCATCAATGGGGTGGTGTTTCCAGTGGCTGATGCTGTCCTGGGCCCAGTGTTCAGGGTCTGGCAGCACCCTTCTTCTTGCTAGGCCTCTCCTTGCTGCTTGGACCACTAATAAGTGATTCTTGTTGGGGTCTCTAGTTTCCCAGAGCACCCCTTGGCAGAGGGATTGTGTCAGACTCACCTTTTCAAGATGAAGGTGCAGGGAGAGGCAGACAAGCCATTGGACAAGGAGTCCAACAAATATGACTAACCTTTGCAAGGAGTATAAGACTGCCACTGTTGAGATCCATAAGGTCAGCTACGCAGCTTGATAGCCCATTTCGATCATGAGCTCTTTGACAATCTCCCAGTATGATCCCTCTGCTTCTGGCTGATAGCCAGGCGGAAGCATGAACCATTAAAGACCTGGAACATTCACTGTCTAAGTATCTGCTGCAGACAGCTGGGACTTAGGTTATTAATGCACGCGCAGTGGCCACTGCAGTGTCCATGTGCGGAGTGCTGGCCTTACACAGATCCAAGTAAACAATGTCCACATGATTTTCTTTTTCAGTAGGGCACTCACTGTCATAAAAAACTAGACTGCTAGTAAGACAGGATCTATGATTTTTAAACCCATGTTGGTTGTTATCTCCCAATTTTTTTTACTGATTTCCTGTTCAAGTCTATCCTAATGGAGGATTCAAGAATTTTTCCCGGATAGTTGTTCAACTAATAGGTCTATAATTAGTCCTATTCCCTATATCACCCTTTTTAAAGATGGGTGTCACTGTTGCAGTTTTCCAATTAAGTGGGACTTCTGTGGTAAGTGACACATTAAAATTATATGCAGTGGGTATACTAGACAGGTGGCTAGTTCTTTTGGTATTCTAGGTGCAGTTTATCAGGCCCTGGTGATTTGTTTGATTTTCATTAATCTGACCCTATTTCGTTTTTGAAATGTCTGGTAATGTCTCATTTTGGCTAACCCTATCAAATGAAGTTGTTTGGGGTACCCTGTGCTGAAAACAGAGCAAAAGTACCCATTAAATTCATGAACCATCTCCTGTGGGTCTAATAGCTCGGTATTATTTTCAACTGTCCAATGGATCTATTGATCTTTTTTATTAACATAGGCATAAAACTCTTTCCGCCATCCTTAATATGTGCCAACCTAAATTCAATTTTCTTTTTCTGTCCTAATATCTCTTTACATTTTTCATGACTATCTTCTATTTGTAAATATTATAATCAGTATGTTCCCTTTTTAATGTTCCATATGCCTCCACTTGGTGGCTAGGAGTTTTGAAGTTTAGTGATCAACCACATGGGTACATTTCCTTTTTAGTATAGTGTTTTATTTGGAACATATTTGCTTTCCAATTACAAAATTTTATTTTTAACACTAGTCCGTAGCTGTTCAGAAGATGTTGATGCATTGTCCCATTGCCACAAGCTAAGTTTGTGCTTTATTTGGTTTAGATTAGCCCTCTTGCAATTCTTAATAACTGTTTTACCTATGTCCTTATTCATATTTGTGTTTATGGAGAACGTTATAATATTGTAATCTCCATTTATTAGGGCTCATGTATTTCAAGGTTACGTATTTTGTTGGGTATGTCTGTTAGCACAAGATCTAGAATATTGTTAATTCTTGCAGGCTCCTTGACCATTTGTTGCAACCCATTTGTAAACACATGACAAGTAACTTCTGCCCTGATTGGTCGTGGCTGTTCCCACATCCCAGTTAATCCTGGGTGTGTTGAAATCACCAAGGAGTATAAATTTCTTATAATAACTGGTCAGCAATTTTCCATAGGCTGAACTAGTTATAATTGCCATTATAACCCATGGGTTATAACAGCAAACACGTGCCACATCAGTCAGATGCAAGCCATTCCTGATTCTCTCCACATGTCAAATGGGCGGGCTAAACAACGTGACAAACATGGCGGCTCCTCATCCCGCTTACTGAGGAGTTGCCACACTGCGATTCGCCTGTCGCTACTTTAAAAAAAACTTATCTGGTTGGTCCTGCTGTCTGGAACTTGCACTGCACAACAATACCCAGGAAATGCTCCAAGGGCTTCACCTTCAAACTGCTTTACCATCCACTAACGGCTCTGCAGCGCTTCTCAGAGGTAAGCGCTATCACAACAAAAATGAAAGGCTTTAAAAATACTCCTCACAAAGAAACTTTCTTTTTCTGAGAGAGACACAGAGAGGAGAGAGAGAGAGAGACAGGGAGTGTGTGTGTGTGTGTGTTCTGAGAAACAGCCAGCAGCAAAATCTACTAAAGACAAAAATTTATCACCAGCAATTATAAAAAATAAAGGATGGGAAAGTGTTCTGGTAACTTGAATAATATTTGCCCTGTGTGGATGCTTTAATAAACCCCTGGCTTTGCCCTGGGGTTTATGTAGCATACCACACCGGGCAACCATTAATTTCTCATTGAGCACACTTCCCCATCCATTATGCTATATGTTGTTGAGTTGGCTTTCAATATTGTCAACAGGGCACTGATGGTCACGCATAATGATGTCCAGTGGTCTGTAACACAAAACCAACAGTAATTTTTTGTTTTTCCCTGAATAATTCTATCCATATTAATTCATTTGGGTCAATAACATCTGTGTCATTAATCTGCCTGTATTTAATATAATTTCTTATATAAAATCAACACCTCTACAGTTTTTTCTTTTTCTGTTCTTATGATAGATATTGTACCCTGGGATGCTGTAATTCCATCCTGCAGTTTCCGCCACCAAGTTTCTGTTATCGGCAACATCAATATTTTGCTGGTTTAGAATTAGTTCTAGTTCATCCTTTTTGTATAGTTTAAACTTCTTGCATTGGTTAAGAGAAAATACTTTTATTGCATACCTTTTCCTCCTTTTATGAATTTCTCGCCACTTTTGTGTATACTCCTGTCCTTACACCCCTTATCATCTAGGTTTTTTTTTTGTGGGTTTCCTTTTAGGGCATGGTTAAATATGCTGCCTAACAGTCTCGTGCCTCTCTTACTTAGATGTAACCCATCCATACAGAACAGTATATAGTCATCGCAAGTTGCTCCCAAGTTCTGATGCAGGTGATGTTGTTGGTGAGGCACCATCAATGTAGTCAATTATTGTATGCTTTGATGTTATTTATTTTCCTCCTATTACCACTAGGTACGGTAGCACCTCTAATAAGATGGGCTTTGCAATGAGTTCCTTCAAAGTTTTGACTGCCTGCTGCATGTCTTTAACAATTGCATCATCCTATGGTTTGCTAAAATCATTTGTACCAGCATGAGGATTATAGTTTTGTGCTTTTAACATTTCCTGGATATCGGGCAGCATCTTAATAATATCGTTTATAGTTGCTCCACTATAACTGCAACTAGTTATATTCTCCTTGTTCCATTGATTGAAAATCTATCTGTATATTTAATGATGGAGTCTCCTAATATGAATATTTGCTCTGAGCTTACATCCTCTAGACTATCTTCTTCTTGGGTTTCCATTATCACGTTGCTGCCCACTGCCTCTACCTTTGCTTCCCCATTTATGACGCGGTATTAACTTCACCTTGCTCACTACTACTATTAGATGTGGGTATCAACTTATTTGATTGGAGTGTTTGAGGTACCAAGGCCATTACAGCACTTTGATGAGTGTTATCTCTGTTAAAGTTTAAATTCATATTCGAGGACTGGAGAAAGGTCGTCAGGGATATTGACTAGTTCTTCAGTAACCACTGAGTTTAGGGGGTCAAAACTATTATAAATTGGGAGTATGAAATGTTTTACCTTCCTCCCTTTTAGCTGTCCTTGTACTTTGATAATATGGTACCACTCATCATCTGGATTTTCAGTGATTTCTTCCTCCCTTACTCACTTTTGTTTGTTAAATCACTAAGTGACACATTCTACTCCTGTTTGTAGCAGGTGTTATAGGTATCTGGGGAGGAATATAGATCCCCAGAACAGGTTTGTTTGATATACGGATCTTCTATTAATAGATCTTGTAGTTGAGTATGGGGTTGTGTTTTACCCAGCGGCGCATCTTCTCCAACCTTCAGCCCGCCAGCCATATCCTGTTGACTTTTTCTAGGGCTGCAAGTCTGGTACTAAAAGGGAGATTTCTATAAGCATGTCAGCAATCTGTTTGGATTTTAGGCATGTAAATGGGTGGTCTGCAACTGGGACCTCTGTTAAAGATATATTTCACAACTAGAATATTTAATCCCCACTTTACCTTCTGTGGTCATGATACTTTCAGATATACAGTATGTATTTTTTACTGCAAAAGTGTAGTTAGTATACAACAGAAATAAGCTCAGGAGACTTTCTGGGATTTCGGCATCTTGGGCAGCCAGGTGAAGTCTAAATCAGACCCTAAGCAGCTGATCCTGTTCACTGGCACAGAGTTGGACCCTCTCCAAGCCAAGCTCACTTTCCAGTGTGGACAAGACAGAAGATCTTACTTCTTTTGCCCAATTATTTCAGGTTGGGCAATTGCCCCAGAACCTGGGAATTCCTCAGGCTGTCAGGGTTTATGGCAGCCTTGACTAGTGTGGTCCATTGGGCTTGCTGGCCTATGTGATGTCTGCAGTTGGAGCTAGGATACCAGTGGTCTCTGCACCATGATCACCTTGACCAGCTGGTTCAAGTAATGCAGCTGGTGTGGGATGACATCAAGTGGTGGCTGTGCCCACAGAATCTTGTGGAGTGAATTTCCTTTGTCTGCCCAGAGCTGACCCTCACCTGACCATTGATGAATCTCTGCTGGGATGGGAGGCTCACATATCTGATTGCAGATCCCACATGTTCTGGTTGCCCAGCAAGATCTGACAGCACATCAGCCTCCTGGAGCTCCAGATGGTGTGGTTAGCACTGATAGAGTTTGCACCACTAATTCAAGTCAGGTCATGCAATTCCAGACTAACAACAAGACCACCATGTCCTGTCTGAACAAACAAGGTGGAACACATTCCTTTCCACAGTGTCAGGAGGTGTTCTGTACCTGGCCCCTGGTACGCAGCATGGAGGTGGAGCTCATTGAAATGCATGTGGAAGGGAAGGCAACCAACTGGTGGACGCTCCAAGCAGAGTAGGAGAGATGTCCCACAAAGAGGTCCTTGCACCAGGATGTGGTTAAACTGTTGTTTCCCCAGTTGAGCACACATCTGGTAGACCTGTCTGCCTCCTGGGAGAACAGAAAGCTGAGGCTCTTCTGTGCCCCCACAAGACAAGAATGCTGAAGGGGCATGGCTTCTGTCATCCCTGGACCCCATGTCTTTGTATGCCTTTCCCTCCCATCCCTTGAGTCACAAGATGGTGCTAAAGGCATGCAGGGACAAAGCAAACCTGATCCTGGTAGTACCAGACTAGCCCAGACAGTTCTGGTACCAGGATTGCCTCAGCAGCAGGACCCATATTGGCTTCCTCTCTGCCTAGACCTTCTGAAGAGACAAGGGTAAACAGTCCACGCCCAGAATTTCAGTCCCTGTACTAGTCTGCCTAGTATCTGAGAGGCTAGAGTTCAAGGTTTGAGCCTTTGGGACATGTCATTTATGCACTGAAGGTGTCCCATAAATAGTCAACTCATAAAATGTACTGGTTCAAGTGAACAAGGTTTTGCACTGATGTGCAGGCATTGTGATTGACCTTCTTACCTGTCCAGTGGTGCAAATCCTCAGCTACCTCTGGGTCCCTGTCTCAACTGAGGTAATGAACTATGTCCTTTAATGTACACCTGGCCACCATCTCTAGGTACAAGGCATGGGGTAGGTATGTTGATGGTGACAGAGGAAAACTGGGTGGTTATACTGGATGCCAAGCATGGGCTCCATACTTTGGATGTACTGAACTCTCCTCTACTAGAGGAATCACATAGCAGGGGTCCCCAGTGAGAGTCACCAGCTGTTCGTCACCTACATTGAAGCCACTCTGGGCAGACTGGTAGCTAAACAGATGATTAGCCAGTAGATAACCTCCTGCATCAATCTGTGCTACAGGTTGGCCACTTGGAGACTGCCCAGTAGGTTGCAGGCTCATTCCACAAGGCTTACTGCTGCTTCTGTTGCTACTGCCATTTACATCCTGATCAAGAAGATCTGCAGGCTACCACTGGGCCAGTGTCCACACAATCATATCCCACTGCAGCACTGTCATGCTCAGTCAATGTGATGCCACCTTTGGGGTCCTAGTCCTCTAGTCTCTGTTCACCAAATAGTTGGGGTGCACATCTTGCCCTCTCCTGCCAGAAGACTGCTAGGAGTCTGCCTAAGTGTGACTAGTGAACCAAATCTGGGTTGGCAGAGGTAGAGGTTACATACCTGTAACCTTAGTTCTGCAACCAGTATTCGTTCATGTCCATATGGACTGTCTGCCTCCCTTGCACGAAGCACTAGGATTCCTGCTATCAGCATGCAAGATTTGATGTCATTGTGGGTGGATATGGAGGATGGCACCATAAGTGGTGGGAGAAGGAAATCTTTTTTCCTGGACCCCCATCCTCCACTTGAAGGACTCCTCCCAACTGCACTTCGCCCCGCCATGCCCAGGCTTGCCCCAACAGATGATAATGGGCAACTCTGACTTATCCCCAGAGGGTGGGGTCACTGGAGTGGGCCTTTCCCCAGCAGATGATAATGGGCAGTGGGGAAGCAAATCGAGGCACCATGCTTGGGGTACCGGATTTTGTGGATGATGCATTTTTCCCTCCTGGAAGCGGACATGCAATGATGTCAGGGAACAAGCCTACATCTGTCCCACCTCCCACATCTTGGGCGCCAGATGCCTTGAGTCTCCTGACCTCTGCCAGGAGCCGCTGTTGTGCCAGACACACACTCCTTCCCCAGGATAAGGAGAGCCAACCAACAGTCACTCAATCCTCTCCACCTGGCTGGCCCTCTGACTTCTGGGAGGAGGCAATCTTGAAGACATCTGGTGACTAAGCTATGCTAAATGGAACCATGTACATGTGGATGTGAGCTGAATACATTTTATCCCAGTTCCAGACAGGGTTTTGCAAAGGCCATTCAACAATTGTTTAGATATTTACTTTAAAATATATACTAGACAAATATGTATTAATAAAAATAGGAAAATATACATTACTTTTCTAGATATCAAATCTGCATTTGATTCAGTTAATTAGGATATTCTGTGGAAAAGTTTGGGAAAAAGGCACGGAAGGACTTCTGGTATATATCATTAAGTTGTTACATACAGACACCAAGCGGATTAGGTACCATTTCCGACTCCTAATTGCCGACATATAATTTCCCGACGTAGTTATCCTGACTTTGTACTTGCCGATGTTTATTTTGCCCGTATCGCAAAATCCCGACAATCAATCTTTAATCGTGCACATAGATATCACGCTCACTCACCAGTCATGCCAGCTGCTTTGTAATCTGGCTTCATTCACCACTCACTAGTCATGTCAGGTTCTCCACTAGCTCAGTGCTTACCGTCAGTCTGTTTACTTGCTATGCTTTAATTAGATGTATAGATTGAGTAATTAGAGACATCAATTGATATTGGTAGCCTGTTTGCCCTCCCTCTCCCTTGGAACTTCCTGGCCGCATATGGCTGAAGTCTGCACTGTTGTCCATTGCAGAGGGTAATGATAAAATTGCATTGGAGGCTATCTGCTAGTTAAAGAAAGAAATTGTGGAGATTTATATTATTGGTGCTGCCAAAGTTGAAAATCATTGGAATATCTTGGAAGGGCAACCACCATTCTTGTTGGTGGCCGGCAGCACCTAAGAAATCACTGGGAACACAATCACACTCCAGATGCAACCGATGCACCTATAGCGTGTGCTATTGCATCTATGAAACAAAGAGCTGTTGACACCCATGACACACCTACCCAACTTATACAGGCAGTAACTACAGTTTGCCTGAGGAAGTCCGACAAAGTATGCCCTATAAGCAATCACTGCAGTAGGTTGTAAAAAGGGCCTGACGCCTCAACATGCCTTCCAAATCCAGAACGCTAGAGGAAATAGTTGTTCCTGCTGAATTTAGGCTGGTAAATGGTCAGCCACGGGTAGCTCATGATTCAACATGCGGCAAAGACAAAATCATAATATTTGCCACCACCAAAACATTTGTCTTCTCAACAATGCACCTTACCAGCTCATGGACAGCACTTTCAGAACTATTCCAAGTATGTTTAGGCAGCTGTATTCAATCCGTGCTCCTGTCAGCAGTCTTGAAAATTGTCATATTGTGCCCTAGTCTATGCCATTATGTCCTCTAAATCACAGCAGTGTTATCAGCGGCTTTTCCAGGACTTACAAGATCTAGCTGATGATGAAAGTTTAACACTGTCACCTGCTTTTATCATCACAGACTTTGAGCAAGCCACAGTAAATGCTTGCAAAATAGAATCCCAGACAGCACCAATAAAGGATGTTTGTTTCATTTGGGGCAGATCGTATGATGGAAAATTCAGAATTTAGGACTGCTAATGCAGTATGGTGCAGACCCTAATTTGCCCTAAAATGAGACAGCTTGTTGCTTTTGCATTCTTGCTGCCAGATGAGATAAAAAGAGTTTTAGTGAACTGAAAACAATCATGCCTGACAATAGTTTCACTCTCATGGAATGGTTCGAGAGAATTATATTCTGGATGTGTGTGGAGACAAATGCAGAATAAAACGTTGATCCATAACCCACCTATATTTCCTCCCCAATTCTGGTCAGTGGGTGATCAGTTTGGGTAACAGAATACACACCACAAAATAAAGTTGAAGCCTGGCATAGATGGCTCATGGTTCTAGTAGATGCTTTACATGTGGGTTTCAATAGATTTGTGGAAGAGCTGCAAAAGAGCAGATTACAACTGAGTCTACCATTGAAAAATAAATAGAGGACTACCAAAGTCACCACTGAAAAGAAATATGCTTTGAACATTGTGGTGAGCAAGAGGGCACAAATGTCTAACAAGGACGTCTTCCGTGGTATAGCTCACAACCTGGTGATCTAATAGATCTCATTGTTTTAATCAAGATTTTAAGATTTTAAACTTTTAATAAAGACTGTGGATTACAATCGTGTTCATTTTTGAGATTGGATTATTGGATTGACCTGAATAACCTCCTGAAATAACTGGTATGTAGTTGTTCTATTTCCTATCTGTCATTCAGTTGTCGTTTCTTGTATTTAAGCAAGTTGTCTTAAGCCACAACACGTTAAATGTTGTCTAGTCAATTTGGTAGTTAACCAGTTAAGCCTGAAATATGACAGTATTAAGCAAGCATGAACAGCACATTAAATGTTGTATATTCAATTAACTTCATGTCGGGATTTTGCATGACAGGAACAAGCAATGATGGAAATATTGTTTTCAGGATTTTGTCATTGTCTAATCAGATAGTGGAAAGATGGGGCCACCACATAGGAGATAGATACCATATTGGGGATAAAACAGGGTTGTATACTGGCGCCCACTTTATTTAATTCATATATCGACTTATTACTAGAAGATATGGTGGCTGTCGACTCCTTCCCCTAAAGTAAATTATATTCCTGTTAAGCGTCTATTATACACAGATGAGGCAGTTTGTTATCACAGACTCCACTTGGTCTGACAAGGGTCATAACATCTGCAGTGGACACGTTTACAGAATTGGATATGGCCCTTAATATAGAAAAAAAAACAAAGATTGTGATCTTTGAGGAAAAGGAACCAAATTATCCAGTTTAGAAAATAAATAGAGCTAATATCACTGAAGTAAGTGAATTTCAATATTTGGGGTTACCTTTAGTAACAATTTAAATTGGAATAATCATATTAAAAACTAGGAGATTGCCCTGAAGACGTTGAATGGCATAAATCATTTTGCTCAATCTGTTGCAAAGAATTCTTATATTGCTCAGCATCACTGCTTTATAGCTGAGATGAACACCCAATTTTTATATGGGGCTGAAACCTGGGTTCTTTTCTGTAACTTAGAGATATTGTAATAATTTAGAATCAATATTTAAAAATCTATTGGGCATATCTAGAGCAACTTCAAATGCTGTAATATGGGCGGAAACAGGCACAATTTCACTCAAACCAGCAGAGTGTCAGACACAGGACACAGGTAAAAACATTCAGTAGAGGCACATACATTTCATTACAATGAGCTAAGCATTAAGAAGAAGAAGAATCAGCATTTATATAGTGCTTTTCATACATTCAAAGCGCTTTACAAACAATGCTAGACTGGTAGTGAAGTGGCTGAAGTGTGGTGGCAGCCATATCACACATCATCACCCACACACAGCCTGGATAATTACATGAACCGGTTTTATGGGAAGGGAATGTTGGCCAGGACATCGGGAATGTTCTACTCTTTTGCGTAAGAGTGCCCTGGGTTCTTTTATTTCCACCTGGACACCCACCAGGACAACACCAGGATGGGCAGAAGGGACCTCGGTTTAACATTTCATCTGAAGGACATCACACCCCAGCAGTACAGCACCCCCAACAGTGCACTTGGATGCCAGCGATTTTTAGGTGCAAGTCCAATCCAGGGTGTGGGGCGAGAACCCATGACCTTCTGGTCCAGAGGCGGATGTGCTACCAGCTGAGCCACGCTGACACCTTCAGTTAGACATTATAGCGGTGTAGGGGAACAATTATAATTAGATGATAAAAGTTTATGTACAGGAAATCAGCATAATATCTCTATCATTTCAGCAGTGTAAGACATCCAATCAGTATATCAGACCAGTGAGTTTATGCAGTAATTACGGGAAGAACATGCCAGATGGGTATAGAGAAGTGCTTTAAGCTTTGAAGAGTCAGGCTAAGCAAGTGCCCCAAGGGTTTGGCCACATATGCATCTAACAGGATAAAGATTTTATAGATTGGAATAATAAGGAATCTACTGAGTTTTTTGAGAACAGTGACAACAGAGAGTTTCAGATGCCTGTCTATGGGAAACATACAAAGCATTTTTGAGAGGAAGAATAATTAGGCTACTAATAAGAAAGAGAGGCAGAGAGAGTTGCAACTAAAAGAAAACAAGCTCAAACAATTGGAAATAGATTTCAGAAGTTTGGTTAAAATCCTCAGTTACTGTACAGGATAGCCATTTTAAAGTATGAAATCAACAAAATGTATTCATTAAAAGCAGAGTTAGCAATTTCTAGAATGAAACAAGCCTACAGGAGGTGGAAGAAGGCAGGCAGACTCATGTTTTTAGGCTTAAATAACAACAATCACAAACTTTAATTGCAGATATCAGAAATAAACAAGGTCAGATATTAGTCACTAGTAAGGCCATTAATGCTGAGTTTAAAAAATTCTATGAGGAACTATATACTCACTAAGGGAAACCACCAGTGGGACTGTTAGAAAAATTAAGGCCCAACATAATATACCCAAATGGGGTAACGTAGAAAGAGACTTTGCAAACAAATCAATCTCTTTAGAAGAAATTATAACAACAATCAAAGAATTACCATTGAACAAAACCCAGGACCTGATGGAATATCACATGAACTATATGAGATCCCATGCCCTAGCCGGCCTGGTGGCACTGAGGGTTGAGCGTTGGATGCCACACTTGTGCCATGTCGGCTACCCGGGTTTGGGAACAAGCCTGGGTTGTCAGGGTCAGCCGGGGGCAGGGACAGGATTGAGCTGCTGCGGGTGGCTCTCCTCCCAGGAGGATGAGGGGTTTCCCAGCCCTTGGCTGCCAGCCGGTGGAGGATGGATGGTAGTACCAGGCTACAGAGAGCCTGGCAATTGCCAGGAGAGGGGCAGAAGGGGCTGGAACTGGTACCACTGAGTGCGTGTGCCTCCACATCCAAGCACTGCTGTGTGCTGGGGTCCCAGGACAGTAGGGAGTAAGAAGGAGAAAACGGTAAACTACAAATACAAAAAGATCCTGTGCCCCTTTCTTCATAACAGTCTAAGCCAAATTTTTGAAGAAGCATTAAATAAACAAGAACTACCTGACTCTAAATAAAGCTTACATTACAATAATACCAAAAAGATAGGGATCCATTTAACTGTGAGAATTACAGACCTAGTTCACTTCTTCATGGTGACTACAAGATTCTAACAAAATCTTTGTAAAGTGACTTAAAAATGTTACAGTTAAGTTAATAAGGAAGGAACAAATAGGATTTGTTCAGGAACAAACAGGAGCTGAAACGTTGGGAAGTTGTAATACAATATGGAGAGCAAACAAACCTAAGATACCATCAGCCATTTTGACTTTAGATTTTTTAAAGCATTTGATTCATTAAGCTGGGAATACTTGTATAATATCTTAGAAGAGATGAACTTGGGCAATAATTTTTAGAATGGATGAAAACCTTCACATAGTGCACCAAAGCTGACATGATAGCAAATGGGATAATTTGAACTACATGAAGTACGAGGCAAGGCTGCCCCTTGTCCCCATATCTCTTCATCACACTGCAGCCACTTATTATTAAAATGAAAGAACATTCAAGAATATCAGTAATAAAGCTAGGAATTTCCTGAGTAAAACCTATGCATATGCAGATGATCTGCTAATATTAGTCAAGGATTCCAGGACTACATTCAAGAATTTACTAGATTATTACAAGAGTTTACTTGTTCTCTGGCTTAGGAGTTAACTGGATTAAAACTCAAATAATGCTTTTAAATATCAAGCCACATCATATTCCTGTTCTTGGACACCTTAAGAACCAGTCATCTAATATTGACACCATAACTAACCTGGGCTTAGAAATTCCCAAAGAAACTAAGAAATTTATAGACCTGAATTATTCCACTACCTTAAACAGATCGAATCAGACCTTACTAGATGGTAGAAACTCAATTTATCCATTTGGGGCAAGATTATTTTGATAAAATGGTGATAGCTCCCAAGATCTTCTAGCTCTTCCAGAACCTTCCAGTATTCTTAAGTAAAAAATTTTCTCTGAATTAAAGAAGATCATTAAAACTTAATATGGGAAGAAAAACTTTCAGGACTGTCCCTCTCTAAGCTCAAACGAAATTGGAAAGAAGGTGGGTTTGGTCTTCCCTGGTGGGAAAATTACCAGCTCGCCCTTCTGTTTATACAGATGGTTCCTTACTTGGTGAATCCATTGCACTCAAATACACCCCTTTGGTTAATATCTGAACGACAATTGGTACTCTCCAGCAAACATTCGGATTTGCTTTCTATGCCCATACCACATTAATTTCACGACAATCCATGAATAACAAGCTCTCTTAAATGTATTCAGAAAATTAATAAACTCCAGAACATATCTTTCCTCCCAACAGGGTTAAATGTTCTATGGAATAATCCAAATATTCTCTATAATAGTAAACCCCTGGAAGGCCTCGATTGGGCCACTTAGGAATTACTAATATAAATTACATAATAGATGCTGAAACAAAAATATTCTCCTTTGCAGACATTAAATAAAATATAAACTGCATAGGTTCCAGTTTGCAAATTTCTTACAGGTATGGAATGCATTAGTGGATGTGGTACTAGATAAGAATCACAAATTAGTTGAAAACAAGGAATGGAATTCAATAATCAGGGTAGCTTTACTTTAAAAGAGGCACGAGTTTGGTATATTAATCTATTTAGGAAGACAATGACCCTGATAGTGAGTCATTACTCACTAATGGAAAGTGAAATTAGGCATGCCTGTTTCCCTAAGGAAGGGCCAGAAGTGTGGCAAAATGCATATCATAGCTGTAGAGGAGTTCAAAGTAGGACAATCAATTTAAGACCCTTCATCATTATTGCTTTACTCCTGATAGACTCAAGAGCATGGGTTACTCATTAAATGGAGAATAGTGGAGATGTCTAGCCCCAGTACTGGTCTTCTACATATTTATTTATTTTTCAACGTTACACCTTTGAGCTCAGGAGCTCATTTACAAAGGTTCCACCAAAAATGGCAGTTACATGAGAGAAGTGCTACCAATCGAGAACTAAATGTAGGGTACAGATGCTCCAGAGGAGCGTTGACAAGAATATACAAGGTTCAAGGTGAGTAAATCGTACAGTATACAAATAACTGTGGATAGAGAGCTCAGTTTAGGTAGTACATTGACAAAGATGGGGTAGACACATATTATAATCAGAGGTGGCAGTCACAACTGGACCTGAGTGCAAGTTCTATTTTAGTTCCCATTTAAACAGACTCAATTCAGAGAGGTTCAGCAGTGTTCCCGGTAGCTCATTAAGCCAGTGGGGGCTCTGAAGGTGAAGGAGCAGTGGGCCTGGGTAATCCTACAGAAAGGCATACTGAGTGTATTCCTTTTCATACTCCTGATAGTGTAGTGGTTGTCCTTTGGAAGTAAAAGATTTTGTAAAAAATGAAGGAGGGCCCAAGAGCACCTTTTTCCCTATTAGGCAACTCTGGTACTTGATTCTGTCCGCAGTGAGAGCCAGTTGGTTTGCATATAGAGTACATGTGTGGACATAGGACAAATTGGCAGACCTTGTTTAGTACTAGCCTGACTCTATTGAGGACTGTGTCAGTGGCAGCGCGTATACTAATAGGCCATACTCAACTACTGGGAGAATAGAGCTAGTTACTACCAGTCATTTGGCTGCGAGGTGAGGTGGTGTCTATGTATAGGAGGCAGTATAGCGCAGTGGGTTAAGGCTCTGAGCTGCAGATCTGGAGACCTGGGTTTGAATCCCACAGTCGCTTAGGTGGATACTGTGTGATCCTGAGCAATTCACTTAACTTCCTTGAGCTCCCTGGTCACATTTGGAAACACACTTTGGGTTAGTGTGCTGCTCCTGGTTAAACAACGTTCCTTTCTCTTTATGTCTAAATAGTAGCCCTAGTCTTACGTGTACAGCTTCCATGTGATGGGCAAAGAAAGTGAGTCATCAAGTGTGAGTCCTAAGTACTTAAAGGTGGTGACTTGGTCTAGTGGTTCTTGTTTAATATGACGAGTGGGAAGCCTTCTTTCTTGCTATCGGACCTGCAAACAGCATGCTCTTTGTTTTTTGTAGTTCATCAGCAGTTTGCTTTAACTAAACTACTTCTCAAGGGCTTCAAAACTACTTTGAAGTTCAGCAGAGATGGACCCTAGCTCCTGGCTACAGGTAAAGATGGCAGCATCATCAGCATACAGGAGCACTTTAGAGGGCAGGCTGATGGGAGGGAGTTAATGAATATCCTAAATAGTAGGGGCCCCAGGATGGATCCTAGGCGCTCCTATTGTGACACCTCTTACTTCAGATGATGTTCCATTTATTTTTACTCATCGAGACCTGTGGTAGAGATAGCTGCTGAACCAGGAGATGGTTTCCAGAGAGAGACAGAGACCTAATGTGTGAAGTTTGGAGAGGAGAATTGGTGCTCACCAGGTCAAAAGCTTTTGTTGGGTCAATACAGATGGCTCCCACCAGTTCTCCACTATCCATTGCCTCATGTATAACTGGTGTACTCGATCAGGGCTGGGTTTGTATATGTAATTTTCTAAAACTATGTTGCTTTGGGCATTGGATATTGTATTTGCATATGTGTTCAGTCAGTTGGTCCGAAACTGTCCTTTCCAGGGCCTTAGATAGGGGAGAGGATGGTTATGAGTCTGTAGTGGGTTACTAGGGTATGGTCTCCCCTTTCTGGACAGAGGTGACCACCATTGCAGTTTTCCAGATTCATGGGAATTGGGAGTAATGGAGGGACAAAATTGAAAATTTTGGTTAGTGCCAGTGAAAGTTCATCAAGGAACAGGGCTACCATTTTCATGTCTACTGTATCATTGCCAAGTCTTGTTTTCCACAGTACCTGCTTTACATATTTTATTGTGTCAGCTTTGGAGATGGACCTGAAATAGAATTGTGGGATGCTGGGGTTATGTGGGGAAGCTGCTAAAGCAGGATCATATTGATCATGGGAGTCAGCTGCCATGGGGAAGCATTAGGGGTAGAATGATACTAAGATCTGTGAAAGCATCATTGAAGATCCTAGCAATCTCTCCTGTGTCCTGGGTGGGTAGTACCATGGTTACTGAGTACCACTGGCTGGGATTGTCATCCTTACCTAGGGGATCTTTTAGGTTTCCACAGAATGTATTACTGTGCTGGCCCAGTGATGCAGAGGGCTGAGGTGCTGGCTGCCTTACCTCACGTCACGCCGTGACCTGGGTTTGGGAATGACCTCGGATCATCAGAGAGCTGGCACGAGGGGAGCAGGATTGAGCAGCTGAAAGGCAGCCTCCTCTCCCAGGGAGGTTGCTCTCCCCCACCATAGTTCCACTCCCATCGGGTGGAGGTCCAGTGGGTAGTATAGGCAGGAAGGAGCGGCAAGTAGTGGGAGAGTGTCTCGAGGTGTGACATGTGCATGCCTCCACACGTGCACATGCCCAGTGCATGGGGACAGGAAAACAAGGGTAAAAACACTGCATAAAAATCTATATAGAAAAAAAATCTATTACCATCTTCCCAACTACTGTACTGCTTTTCAAGTATTGTAGGCTGCTTTGGCTAGCCTATTGTCCCTATTGCATCTGTTCCTAACAGCCCTATACTTTTGTGTGTCCCCTTGTGTTCCAGTGGCTCTAGCCCAGTACCGAGGTTATTTCTCTCAGATCTGGGCCAGCAGGGTTGGAGATGACCCAGCCACTACTTGTTCCTCTCAATTCTGAGGGGGGCAAATAGGTTACAGGCCTCAGTGAACTTTCTGACAAAGTAGTCCAAGGCTGTGTCAATGTCTGGAATGGAATCTAGGTAGTTCAATTCACTTGGGCATAGTGGGCTTTGAAGTCCACCAGTTTTCCTTTGGAGTACTCTACTAGTTACTAATTTAGGGGTTTGGGGGATTTATTTGACCAGGTACATGTCACGGGGAGTAGTCATTTAAGGCATCTGAGAGGACAGAGATCCCAGTGAGCCTTTCAGGGTTTGTGGTCAGGATCCAGTCTGTTAGCATGCTGGTACCTGTTCTGTAGTTTGTCCTGATGCAGTCCTTAACTACCTGTGTGAGGCAGAGGTTAGTTATATAGTCCCAGAATGCTGCACTATCCTTAGTGAGCCAATTAGTGATAAAGTCCCCCATAACAATTGTTTCCCACTTATGGGTCATCTGTTTGTAGCACGTGAATGCTTCTAGACCAGCTCTACAGTATGTCTACCAGGGGTATGTATATCATCATTAAGGGCTAACGTTTTTACTGCCTCTACCTGCCAGCAGTTTTACTACCAGGCATTTAAGGTCACTCGCTTCTGGGGCAGCCAGCTTGTCAAGGAGCTCTCTGCCCTCCCCACTACCAACCTGTTCCACTCCTTCTCCTGTCTGACTGTCAAACAGCACCATTAGGCTCTTCCACCCAGGGGTTGTTGTGTTTTGTTAGGCTGTTCCCCACCCAGGGTGGTTGTGCTGTTATGCCTGCCAGACCTATCAGCCCACTTTTGCCCCTATCCTCGCCTCCACTTGGTCTAGTCCACCCGGCCTCTGGAGTAACAGTGAAGTAAACCCCCTTTTGTAACTCCTCTTAAACAACTACGCACCCTTCCCTGCCTGCTCAAACTCCCCCACCTTTGCAATCCTCCTCCTCCTCTCCCCCAGACACTCGTTGTGGTATTTTCCTCAGCAGTGGGGTCATGGTTCTCAGACCTGCACTGCATCTATCTTGCTGCTGTAGTCAGGAGTCCTAACCAGTAGGCCAACTCTGCCAATACATGCTACTGGTGGGTAGCCAATATAGCGCAAACAAATGAAGTGGTTCCTGCTCCCTATGGGTTCCTCTATTATAGGCCTTCTGATACCCATAGAGGGTGTCTGATTTCTTGCTGATTAGCTATACTAGCACACTGAAACAGGGAAACCAAATACAGTGGCTCCTTTGCAGTGAATTATACACTTATCGTTGCTGTATTAAGTTTACACAGCTTTTAGTGACACCACACAGAATTACCATACCCTGCCCTTGGCTGTATTTAAAATACATATCATTTCACTAACAGTGGGGATGTGGGCTTAGAACCTGCACTGCCTTTTCCCCTTACTACTACAGTCTGTAAACCTCACTACTTGGCCAACACTGCCTTAATGACTGGGTCAGAAGCTGTTATAACACATTAAGACAAAGCTGTTCCGCCTCCCTACTGGCCACCTCCATGACTGGCTTTTTGCTTGCACTGGTTTTTGTGCCTCTGCACTTGCTGTCAATCAGCAGCAGCTGTCCTCCTTTACTCATCTCCCCTGCAGGCCTACTGTGCCTCCCCTTCTGCCTAGAATAATTGCCTTCCTTAGGACCAGCAATCCTTGCCCTTCTCTCTAACACTGAACATCACGGTTTGGACATTTCCTGTTTTCCTCACCTTCTCACCCCCATCCTGGCACCCTCTCTACTACCCTCTCCTCTCCCTTCTCCTTGCCAGGGATATCAAATGTAACCCTGACTCCTTAAACACACCCATTGACCACACCAATGTCACCTGGACAAGGAAATGTGTTTGAAAGTAGCACATCTAAATTTTGTAGCTCTCCCATCAAAGTTCCCAACCTAGAGGCCTGATGTCACTTTATGAGCCCCATGTACTAGAACTCACTGAAATCTGACTGAAACCACTTAACTCCAACACCTCCTACCATCTTCCAGGCTATGCCTCATTCACCTAGACAGACACGGAAAAGAAGGTGGCGTATCACGCCATGTGAAGGAAAATATATCAGCCACCACTGTTAGCCACTCCTATCCCCTATCCCAATGAATGGCTCCTTGTTGCTACAACCCCTACTGGAGGTATCCCAGGCTTATCTAACCTACTGGATGGTCTAGGGCTAACAACTCCAACCAGAGACATATATTAGTTGGAGATTTCAACCTCAACTGGCTAGACACCCAGGAGCCCGACTATGCTAATCTCCTAAAATCCCACAACCTTGAAAATCATCTCCACCCCCAGACATAATGCCCATGTAACCCCCCTATAAATGGGGCTTCCAAAAAGCCTTCCTGGAGCTTGCTTTAGTGCTCCCTGCCTAACTGGTGTTTGGCGTAATGCTGCTTAAATGTGGGTGCTGTGAGTGCTTTTAGAGCCTCTGGTACTGTCTCTTTAGAGCTGCCTGCTGCAGAGCTTTATTAGTTGGTATAGGAGAACTGTGGGTTTACCTCAAATCCCACCCGAGCTGCTGTTTAAGTCGCCCACTCTGCAGTCGCTAAGAGAGCAGAGGAGCCTAAATGAAAGATGTAACTGTTTGCTGGGAAATATGTATCATCACAGTGAAAAGCATGATTGGTTTAACACTTTATTGCAGCTGGGACTCTGTCGTTTGGCCCCTCCATTTTGGACCTGAACTACTGAGATGGACCAATTGGGGAAGGGGGCTTAAATGGGGACCGCTGAGCCAATCAGAATTTTGACTCCCACCGAGCCTGCCTAGGGGATTATATGTGCAGGTGCTCCTAGGAAGTGTAGTTTGGACCCTGGTGCCTTTTTGCACCACAGAGGGAGCATGCTGTGACTGGCAGGAGGCATCAGCCAATCGGAGCCTGTGGAGCGAAGGGAAAATGCCCTGAACTGTGCTGGAGGGCAGAGTCGTTTGTAGGTCGTGAAGAGAGAGAGTTCTGGCTCCTGCACTGTAAAGTCCTTGCAGGAAGCTCGTGTGCAAGGCCTAGAAGTCGGGCCACAGCATCGCCCAGAAGGAGTGGACAAGATCCATGGTGGCGTGAAGGCATAGGCGGCCATACGCTTACAGCTACCTACCAGGATCACCCTGTAGAAGACTGGAGAATCTGCTTCAATCGCTCCAGTCTATCAGGACAAGTGAAGCTGCGCCAGTTCACCCAGTTTGTGCAGTGAAAGCGATTGGGGTCTAAAGCAGCTGCCTGGTATGGTACCCTCTGTTCTACATATAAATGTGTGAGAAGTGTTTGGATCACAGGCTATGTCCTGCAAGTGGTGTGAGAGGGATCTTTCTGCAGGAGTCGTGAGTACTATATCAGGGTAGCTCCCTGTCAGGTGTTAACCTGAGGGCAAGATTTGTCAGGCTGCTCCACTGGCTGCATGAACTGAGCCTAGTGGCTCTGCTTAATCAATTTGGGTATCGAATACTTGTTTTCTTCATCAGGGCCCCAACCAGCTGCATCAAATAGGCTAGCATCATCTTGCCTGGTACCCAGAGACAGTGACTTATAGGTCTGGCCTGTGCACAGTGCCCTGAAATAGTAGAGTGTTAAGCTAATCAAGCTGATTTCCCCTGTCCTTGTTAATTCCCCTGCAATAAATCAGATTTGTTGTTTTAAAGGTATCTGTCTGAACTGAGTGTTTGTACCACAGTCTTGTGCATGGGTTATTGTGTTACTGTAGCTTATTTTACAGGGATCCTCTGCACCAAGTTGGGTTGGGCAATCCATCCTGGGGGTAAGTGTAAGTCCTAACGGTGGTGTGGAAAGCATTTGTGGGCCACTAGTGGATGGAAAGGGTTGCAGTGACCAGAGGGCTGTGTGAAGGTTGTTCTCGACTGTTCCAACCCCAACCTCTGGGTGGAGGCACTCACCGTTGGATCAGGGCCCCTCAACCTGTTAGTGGCAAAGCAGGCAGGGGTAGTAGCCCTTGGGATAGCGCCCCTGGGTTACAATAAATACTAAACCCTCCCTACTCAACTGGGTAGCCACAAATTGAGTAGACATGGTCCCTCAGGTGGGTATCTGTCAGATTCTGTAGTGACCACTCCCTACTTACATCATTCTGACCAGCAAAATTAAATGCCCTCCTCCCAAATACCTCTCTTTCAGAAATTTTAACTGCCCAGACCCCACCAGGCTTCTCAGTGATGAAAGTGCATTAAACTGGTCTGCCTTTACCTCATTGACAATGTGTCATCGGCAGTTAGCTTCTTCACCAATGCCTCCTTTGGGTACAAGAACTCCACTTCCCACTCACCACCATAGGGTGGGGAGCGGCTACATTTTATTTTTGTTTATTTATTTATTTCCTAATTCAGATTTACAACCTTTAAGGCCAAAGACTCATTTACAAAGGCACCTCGTCGAGGGAGGGTAAACAACAATTGGTGGTGGAGTACAACAATGGAGAACATTACAGGTGAGATACTAAAAAAAGAACACAAAGAAATTCCAGTAATACAAAGGTGTACAAAGGCTTCAATTAGTTACAATTAGTCTAGTATATAAATAATAAATTACCACTAGGGGTTCTAGGGAGTGATACCTGGAGGAAGGGGTGGTTGCTGGGGAGAAGGCAGTCCAGAAGGACGTTGTCTGTAAATTGGGCCAGGAGGGCGTAGGTGAGGCCAGTCAGGCATTTACAGCTCAGAGTGTCAGTGAGGTGGTTTTGGAGGCAATTTTGAAGGGGCCGACTTTGGGGATGTTTGATATGAGTGGTGAGGAGGTTGTTCCAAGAGGGGCTCTGTGGTGGAATGATCTTTGGCGAGAGAGTCCTGGCTCTCTGGACCTGGAAGGTGGCTTTGGTTGCGCTTGGTGGTGACCGAGTGGGAGGCCAATTAGGGATGCAGCAACCCGGGTGGAGAGCCCAAGTAGTGATTTTTTGCCAGTATACAGGTGTGGTAGCGCAGGTGCTCATCAAAGGTGAGTAAGTTCAGGAGAGAATAGAGCTGGCATGTGTGCGCTCTGCTGGGGCACAGGTCAGGAGCCTGCAAGCCTTGTTGATCAGGTCTGGACTTTGTGAGGGTGGTGGGGTCAGTGACCACATAGATAGGGAGCCTGTAGTTGACCAATGACAGGATGGAGGAGGTGATAGCCAGCTGGAGGGCATTCTAGGAGGCAGTCTTTGTGGCGGTAGAGGAGTCCAATCCGGTGTTTACAGGAAATAAGATGAGAATGGAAAGAGAGGCTGAGTCAAAGGTGATGTCCAGATATTTGTATGCAGACACCTGTTCAAGGGTGTGTAGGGTGCTGGGGAGGTTGAGAAGGGGGCATTTCTGGAGTTACTCTGGCGGTGGCAAGAACCATAGATTTTGTCTTCTTGAGATTCAGAACAAGACAATGGTCAAGGAACCATTTTCATGGCTGAAGGTGAGTTGCAGAGCGTTCTGGAGGTGATGGGGTCAGGGTGGGAGGCGTGAGAACCGCATCATCAGCATATAGGAGCATACTGCCCAAGCAGGAGCAAGGAAGGTGTTTAATGAAGACTGAACAATGTGGGGCCCAGGATGGAACCCTGGGGACACCAGCGAACTGGTGAGGCAGCTGATTAGGTACGTTTATCTTGACCCGTTGGGATCTGGCATGGAGGTAACTGGAGAACCAGGCAAGGGGCCAGATGAGAAGCCTAGTTGATGGAGGAGTCAAGCAATAGGGGTGACACACAATGTCAAAGGCCTTAGATAGCTCGATGAACACTGCCCCAGCAACGTCCCCAGAGTCAAGTGCAGAGTGTATTAGCTGTGAGAACTCTAGGAGGGCTGTGGTGGTGCTGTGTCCAGGGTGAAAGCCATGCTGTTCTGGACATAGTATGCTGTATTTGGTTAGATATTCCATGAGTTGGATGGATACTATTTTTCCAGGGCTTTAGAGAGTGGGAGGAGGATGGAGATTGGTCTGTAGTTATTTGGTAATGTGCGATCTCCATTCTTATGAATTGGGTAATTTCAGCTGATTTCCAGGCACTCAGGAATTGACCGAGGCACAGAGACCGGTTTAACATGTCAGTGAGAGGGACTAGCATGGCATCTAGAGTTAGACGAATAATCCTGGAGTCAATGGGGTCACAGCTGGGGTTGTGGCTTGAGAGGGCTTTTAGTAGGAGTGGTTTGGCTTCATGGGAGATAGTGCGGAGGAGAATGGGGGCAATTCAGGGTGCAGGGGTTGAGGTAGGGGTAGGGACAAAAGTGGACAGGAAGGACTGCACTTGGGTCAGAAAGCCGTGTTGAGGCAGTCAGCAATATGTGGGGGTCAGTGGTATAGCACAATTGACAGATATCTGAGATGGGGGAGTGAGTTTTCCATTGAGCTCTTTAATATTATCCCAGAATGACACAGAGCCCCAGGAGGTGGCCAGGATGGTTTGGTAGTATTTGGACTTGGCTTGCCTTATGGCCCAGGTGCATTGGTTCTGAGCGGCATTATAGGCCTGTCTGTCCACTGTCCTGCCTGACTCGACCGTGACATGCCAGAGATTGTCTCGCTGCCTCAGTTGTTGAATAAGGAAGGGAAATCCAGGTGGCATTATGTCTTTTGGAGCAGGTACTGGTAAATGGGGCAAAAGAGGTGACAGGCCTTGCAGAAGGCTCTGGTGAGGTAGGCTAGCGCAGTGTCCTATATCAGTCGTGAGTGAGATCGGGGACCAGTTAAGTTGGGCTAGGTACTGCTTCAGTTTACTGAGGTCCCCTGGGTGAAAGCGGCAGAGGTGACTCGCATGTGGGTTTTTGCGTGGGGGAGGACCAGAAACAGAGTGTAGGGAATGGTCACTGAGGCAGTTAGCTAGGACATTAACAGTCTTAATTTTTGTGGGGCAGTTGAAAAGTATTATGTCAAGGGGGCTGGTGCCACTTGACTGGTTAAATCTGGTAGGAAGAGTGACTGATTGAGCTAACTCAAGGGCAATGAAGGAGTCCTTTATGTTTGCAGCAGTGGAGCCTAGCCAGTTGACATTGAGGTCACTTAGGATGAGCTGCTCAGCTTTGTGGGGCAGAGTAGAGATAGTCAGTAAGGAGTGGATTGCTGGTCCTTGGGCCCGTGGGGTATGTGAGTGGTAGATAGAGGGCCCCTGCCCAGGTCAGGAGATTTTAAGGTAATGGATTGGGCACCATGACCAAGCTTGAGGACAGGGAGAGCATGGCTAAGGTGGAGTCACGCAAGTAGACTGCACAACCACTGCCACGCTTACCAACTCGATCCTCTTGGAATAGGGTGAAACCAGGGTGGGAGACAGCTGAGTCAGGGTTGATGCAGAGAGTCAGGTCTCCACTATGGCAATGATGTTGGGCCTGTGTTGTGTGACCCAGCAGTGGAGTGCAGCAGTTTTCTTTGGGAGACTGCAGATGTCACTGAGGCAATGTGGAGGCCACACCCAGCAGGGTGCAGAGGGGGGAGGAAGACCCAGGACCAGGGTTGGGGTGGACTCCAGGAGAGCAGAAGAAGTAAGGTGATAAGTCTGAGGAGTGGGCTGTGTGGTTGGGGATGATTCATTTGAGCTGATAAAATCTGGGGAACAGAGTGTGTGATGTGCCAAATAGGATAGGAGCTCCTAGTGGCAGCTGCATATAACCTGCTAATAGAGGAGTAGACACAGAAAATGTCACTGCTACCAGAGATACAGCCCTCTAGTGGTGAGAGGATATAATCTGCTAATGGAAAGTCAAAAGTATTCCTGAGATAAAGTAAAACAGGCTTTTTAAAGGCTGGAAGATGAGGCTTGTTATATGCTTCTAATATCAACTCAGAACTTAGAATGACTGTAAGGATTAAACAAATTATTAAACCCTGGCACATAAATTCAACTAGAGAGACGAGCGAGATACAGTAGTTAGAGATGTGTTCAGCAGGAGATAGTGTGGGCCACTTGGAAACCTGCCCACTGGTACCAAATCCAAAAGGCAGGGCTAGCAGGTACCTAGCAGCATCAGCTGAGCTGTAGCTCATGGAGGATATCTGAACCACTGTTTAGGGTCAAGAAATTGAGGGGTCCCTGGCCTAGTCAAGGCTCGCTGCATCCCTTCCAGTATCAGGTGAGCTGTGGCTCATGGAGGATTTCTGAACCACTGTTTAGGTTGAAGAAATTGAGGGTCCCTGGTCTAGTCAAGGCTCGCTGCATCCCTTGCAGTATCAGCTGAGCTGTAGCTCATGGAGATTTCTGAACCACTGTTTAGGTTCAAGAAATTGAGGATTTTGATATCCAAGGCCCTACTGGCCTAATGAAAGAGAGGGACAGCCAATGGAAGACTTACAAAGCGCCCCTTCAATCACCTGAATGCTTACAGGTGCCCTACGCAACACCTGCAAGCAAATGGCCTAAAACACTAAAGCACAGCTTCTACCTCAACCTAAAAATGAACAACCTCGGTGATCCGCAACATTTTGGGGCCTCTGGAGTAGGCTCCTTACTCAATCTGAAGACTCACAGCCAAGTCACACAACTCACCTCCCCATCAGGTCCCCTGACTGACCTCAGAGATTGCACAGAGCTTTAACAAAAATTTACTGAGCTCTCTGTCCACCTCAGTAGACTTCCCCAGTCACAATCTAGCTCTAGTAGTCAGGCAGACTGCCTGCCGGCCACACCCCTCCCCAATTCCCTTTTACTTTAGGGAGCAGTAGGCCCAGAAACTAACTCAAGCTCTAAAGTCCCTCCCTACCAAGGGTAACCCTGGCAGTGATGGGTTGTTCTCCTTCTTTAAGCTCATCTCTCCTGCAATCATTAATCTCCTCACCTTCCTTTTCAACCTTGCCGCTCCACGTCCACCATGCCTGATTCCTGAAAGCATGTGTAAGCCCCCAAATTACCTGGCTAGACTCCGTCCCAGCCCATTGCTGGTGCCTCAGCCAGGGGTCCTGGGTGGGATATGAACCCCAGCGCCTCCCATGTCCATGTGATTGTGGCCACCAGTGGCAGTGTTGTTCTCAGCCCCATGGGTTTTAGGCAGACTGGGACCGAGGATTGGACCAGGCATCACTGCCTTGGGCGTCTGGGGAGTGACTTGCGGTCCCAGAGTTGTGGAGAACTGGGACCGTGTTAGTAAATAAACAAAATGGAGAAGTGCTGCCTCTGAGCATGTAGCAGCCACCTAGGGTAGAAAATTTAAAAGGAGCTGTGCTCCTATTGTCAGTTTGGCCGTGCAGCCATTAGGGAAAAAATACATTCCCGGCTCCAGTTTGCAGGAGGAGCGGGGGTAGCTCCTAACTAATGATCAGAAGGACTCCAGTCATGTGTAAATCTAAAATAGCCCTATTAAGGGATAAATTAAATAAAATGGGGCCAGGCAGCAGGGAGCCTCACAGGAGACAAAATGGCAGCTCCCTAGAAACCTATAAATTGTGGCTGCTGGGTGAAAACCACAGAGCAGGTCCTTAGAGCACATGATGAGCTGCAGCAAATCAGAGGGAAGCTGCTCAGGGGAATACAAGACTGGTTTTGGTGCCAAAAAGGGTTGTAGTCTAGAGGAATTGCAGGGTGGAGGTAAGAGGATAGACTATCCTCATTCATCAAGTCTGCCTGGCTCGTAAACCCTGCCTACATCCAGCTTACCAAGCTGAGTGCAGGAGGAACAGTAGCTGCTTGTGAGACTGAAGCAGAGTACAGAAAAAATAGAGTTTTCTTGCAGCCAGCTAGTTTGGACATCTGTATGAACTGGGAAAAGAGATGAGCTGTGGACTTTGAACACACCCCTGCTCCCCATGGCGCAGAAATTGTTGGGGGAAGTGGACATTTCAGCCAGGGAGAGTCTGTAAATGCTTAGTCAAGCCACTGTGACAGGACTCAGCACTGCTGGTGAAAGCATCCTCAAAGAGAGGGCTGTAAGGTAGATACTGTGGAAGCCCTGTTGCCCTGTACCCTGATCCAGAGGGTAGCTAGGCATGCCTTGTAAAGGTTTGGGAACATATGCAATCATGGTTCCTTGGACCGAAGATGACACAACGGGTTGAAGAACAAAACAAGGCCTGCCTGTGTGAAGTCTGTATATACAGTAAAGGCCTTTAGGCAAAGTTGGCAAGGCCAGGCAAGTGAAGATCATCATCCCTCAAGTTATCCAGCTTTGGTTTCCACAGGTAGTGCACCACCAATGCAGAATCACCACGGTACCATGCATTGCATCTGGCTGTGAACCCCAGCATGGACTGTAAACTGTGAGTACCCTGAGCTGCAGCTCTGAGGAGTCTTTAGTTAGCTAGTCAGTTAGGAGTCTGGGGGTAAATCCTTGCACACACGACTCTAGAGACACAAGTCTAAAGTATAGGATAACAAGTCCAAAGTGTGTTTTATGTTTTTAACCGCCCCAACAAAAGATCCGAGGCCTGTATCACTGAGCAGTGAGGTACCCACCGGACATGGACAAACTGGTGCACCCCGGGTAGTGGCAGGAGGTTGCTCACGGGAAAGTATTGACTGCCTAGAGTGAATTGTGTTTGACATTCTCCTCTTTTCCCCCTCCCTCAATAAATAAGGTTACTGTTTGCATTTTATTCACTGTCACTGTATTATTGGAAGAGTGCTGCTGGGGTGTGTGGTATAGTGTGGAAACTGTTATTTGTGTGGGGAAAGTATTATCAGGCAGAGTACTATTTCCTGGGGGTGGTAACCTGTTCTTTATCCACAGGATTCCCTTGCCATTACCCCAGGTGGAGGCCAGACCACATGAGCTGCCACTGCAGAACCTAGGTCGGCCCCCTTGGAGGTGTGTGATGAACTACCATGAGGGCTCTGGAGCTGCCAAAGTGAGTCAAAGGGCTGTTACATGTGGAGGCACCACTGGGATTTGCTGCTTCCTATAAGTTACCCCAGAAATTGTAGTTTGAAATGTTGGTACCCCCTGTGTTGGGATAAACAAAATGATGTTCCAGGAAGTAGGGAAATGGTGTGTGTTTGAGGCCTTGACCCCCAGAGGATGCTGCTGATAAGAAATGTGACTGGAGCAGACAAAGAGTTTATTTGGAAGTATTAGATGGGGGCCCTGACAGAGTGTGGGAGGATGAAATTCAAAGGTGATAAGGACCCCAGCACTGGGCTTAGGGATTTAATAATGAGCGTGGACAAGGACTTAAGTCCTGTTGATGTACCCCTACTGTGACACTAAAAAGGTTCCAGGAGACCTGGGTGGTGCTGAACAGAGGGAGTCATGCTAGTCCAGCACCTGTTAATCCACCCACCGAGCTCCTGCATCAAGACAAAGGGAGTTTGAGCTAAACTGGACTCCCTGCTCACTAGTGAAGGGAAGTCCTTGAAAAACCTTTAGGCTATGTTCCCAGGAAGGGGCCCTTTCCTGTCATGTTTCCCAATGGGTGACCCCCTAAATAGTGGCACTGTCGAGCAGTACAAGTGGCTATGCACCTCTCTCGGGGCAATCTCCACACCAGCTGGGGAAGATGACTTCAAATTCTGGATAAGTCAGGCCGTTCAAATGGTCCAAGTCTGGAGGTGTTCGGATGAAGAAAAATGTAAGAGGATTGTTGAAAGCTTAAAAGGCATGGGTCTGGATTTGATTTGATACTGTTCCACATAGAAGACTGATTAATTAGCTGAATAGGCTCAGGGTATGTCAGAAGTTGGTCAACTGGGTGGCAAACTGGTTGATGGGCAGAAAACAGAGAGTCTTGGTAAGCGACATACAGTCAGAAGAGATGCAAGTCACAAGTGGGTACCTCAGGGGATCAGTTCTGGGGCCAGTCCTCTTCAATATCTTCATCAGTGACATTGCAGAGGGACTGGAGGGTAAGGTTTGTCTGTTTGCAGATGACACCAAGATCTGCAACAGAGTAGATGATCCAGATGGGGTGGACAGAATGAGAAAAGTTCTGGATAAACTAGCAAAATGGTCAGAAGAGTGGCAACTGGGGTTACTATAAAGTGCAAGATCATGCACATAGGGAAGAGAAACCTGAAGCCACTTATAGATTGGGAGGAGTTGCTGGCAGTCACAAGGAAGAAAGAGACTTGTGCATCATCATCACCGATCAACTGACATCATCCAAGCAGACCACTAAAGCAGTAAGTAAGAGGGGATGTTAGGGTGTATTAGTAGGGTATCACAAGTCAGAAGAGGGAGGTAATAATCCCTCTTTACAAGACACTGGTTAGGTCCGATCTGGAGTATGATGGCAGTACCAGAGGCCACACCTTTACAATGACTTTAACCAAATTGAGGCAGTCCAGAGAAGGGCAACAAAACGCGCAGAGACTGCATCAGAAAACATATGAGGACAGATTAATGGAGCTCAATATGTATGACCCTCGAGCAAAGGAGGGAGAGAGGTGATATGATCGAAACATTCAAACACCTTAAGGGCATTAACAAGATGAAAGAGTCTAACATGTTTCAATATAAGAAAAATAGCTGGGCAAGAGGACACATCATGAGATTAGTTGGAGGCTGATTAAGGGGTATGTGAGGGAAGTGTGGTGGACGAGCTGTGGTGGTTCTTACCCCTATAGTTTAGGGTGATGCCAGATAAATCTGAAGGAGGGCTGGAGGCGTACTCTAGAGCCAAGATGCAAGTTTTATTAACAATAGTTGGAGCACACAGAAAGACTTATTCACTATCACTACAACACCGAAAAGAATGAATAAGATTATCGGGACCACAAACTGGTCCACAAATATCATACAAAAAGTCTAGGTAATTCAAGTCCTAAGGACATAGCAATCCAATGCACCAAGCTTGGGTTGCTAGTATTTGGTCGGCCAACCACTGAGTGTGAACCTAAGGAAGCACTTCATACAAAGCCATAAAATGGGGTGTCCCCTGGTGAACCAGAAACAGAGTAAGCACTGTAGGCCTCCTGGGCCTGGAAAGAAGGTGACTTCTGGTGTCACTGAGGCAACATCGAAAAGGAAGCCTGGTTGAGTATGGGTGTTGATGCCCGGTTGTGGATGAAGAGAACCCTTATCTGTTGTTGTCAGCTACAGTGACCTTGGGCAGGTGATCTCCAGTCGAGGAAAGGATGCTGGGTGTGATGATCCACTGGCGACCTCTGGGTAGGTCCCTGAACCCTACCACCTCACCCCTGCAGTTTCAGAATCTTGCAATCTTTGGTATGACCTCTTGATGAGCTAACGGAACATGAGACACCTGCTGACAGTACAGTCATGAGCGTGGCAACCCTTGGTGTGACTCTTCCATGGGCCACCAGTACTTATGTCACCTTGGGGATGAGACACAGAGCCTGGCAATCTCGGCGAGGCCTTGGTATAGGCCACCGTAATATTGCCACCTTGGGACATCGTCTATGCGGGAGAATGGGCAACGTAACTCCGAGTTCAGCGGATGACTGAAGTCCCTCAAGCTACAGCCAGGCGGCCCCTAACCAGACTCACTTTGGTGGGCCCTAGCTACCAGCTGGCTACCACTTATGACCAGCAACTTGAACCTGAGTCATTGCAAACACTTGGAGTTGGTGGAGGTCATTGGTGGTGGGTGCAGATGACACTGGGCTTCCCGGGACCCTCCTGAGACGAGGAAGAGGCAACAGAGAATCCTAGATGAGGAGTGAGGGTGTGCAGCAGCCTGGAAGAGAACAAAGATTACAAACCTGAAAGGCAATCTCCCTACCCCTTCTTTTATGACTGAGAACCTACCACTTGGGCCGGGTGCTCCCAAATGTCTTCAGAGGAAGTAGTAGTAGGCAATTGCAGCAATCAGTGCCCCTGGGCAGTGCAGTCACACAGAAGAATTGAGCAAATAAGGCAGTGCAGTCACGATACCCCAGGAATAAGGTAGTTCAGTCACAGCATGCAGTTCAACACCTTAAAACAGTTTGATTAAATACAGCAGTTCAGGCACAGCAAGCACTGGGCACAGGCAACCATACCTCTCAACCTCCTTCATCACAAATCAGGCACAAATTACCAAAATCAGGAAAACATCAGATAAAATAGTAATATTAGTCCCAGAATCTGTATACAACATGTTCCTTAGTGTGAATAACATTTTCTTAATGAGAACTAGACTGTAACATCAATGGCTGGCATTATTCTGTGATCCCAACCCTACTCTTTAGTGCCAGAAATGGCAGACTTAGGAGGGACAGAAGAAATGTCTGAGGCAAAATCAGGGACATCCCTGAAAATCAGGAACAGCTAAGAGGTAGGCAAGCAACAGGAGATTGTAGGCAGATAAAGAAAATAGTTTGCTTCATGGGCATTGAAATAGTTTGATGACCCACCCTTTGTTAATTTGGATCAGCCCTGGGTGCCCTCTGAGTATTGAGGCCAGAGTACCTAGTCTCTTTGTCCCAGCTATGGGCTGTCCGCCCTTCTACTACATGGAAAAAGGATTAAGTTTTCTCCATTATTAGAGCTCAGATTACCTTAGAACTCTGAGAGAAGAATGCACTAAGGCTGTGCCAGGCCTCTAGTAATTAGCTTCTTACAGCTAAACAATTGAAAATTCAGCATGAACATTTCCTTCTCACCAGTAATACTTTGAGCTGGCTTTACCTAGCAATTCTGTGACTCTTGGCTGAGAGGAGTGCCCCGTCTCTCTATTTGGAGCACAGACTGCCTAGAATAAGTTAAACTAGCAGAGATTCCTTCAAGAGAGGAGTTCACAAACAAAAATTATTTGGTTTGAACCTCCCTAGCTTCTGCCTTCTTGGTTCTCATTTCTCTCTCTGTCTCTGTCTCTATGCAGTTGGACAGGGTAGCAGCTTTCCTCCACCCGTGGGTACAATGGAAGCAAGTTGATAATTCTAAACAATAATTACATAGTGCAACAAATACAATTGCTAAACAAACAATCCTTCCCTGGCTGGAGCAGGTCTAGCTTGGACTAATTATTAAAGGAAATGCTGGCCAACAAGCCTACTCACCCTGGAGTTCAACAAGGATTTTGTACCTGGGAATGCACAACCACAAAGGAATGATAAGGCCTCTTTTCCTGGAGACTGCTGCATGAAAGGTTCACTGGGTCTGTTTTCCAGCCAAATAGACTGACTCGACACACTGGGGAACCTGACTAGACAGCAGATTTCTGAAAAAATTACCGAGGCTGCTACTGAGGATCTTCTGGAGGGAGTTACACGAAGGACCCAGGAGACTGGCTTCAACCTCCTAACAGGGAAGCCAACATCCATTGCCTTACTGTCCTTCACCCTCCCTGGTCAAACTCTTTTCTTCTCTCTGCAACCTGTGCAGAGCCTCCTCTAGGCTGGGGCAGTCCTGGCTACCTGCCAGGGATTGGCTCCTTCATCCAGAGGTCAGCCTCCTAAGGCTGGGTCAGTGGCTTAAAAAAAAGTCTCCAAATTTGAACCTACCCTGGCCACAGGGATTGGCTGAGAGGGCTCAGCCTGGCTTCCTTCTCCACTGCTGGGACAGGAATATGGCCCAACTGGTTTGGTTTTGGCTGACTAGGTGCCGGTCTTAAGCAGGGAAGGGAGAACCAAGGAAGGGAAAAAATGGTCTTCTTTAAAACCCTGAATTTAGACTGCCAGGACTGTCTGCTGGGGTGGGGCCTGTTCTGTGTTTCAGAGAGTCACCAAAGCTTTTCAAGAGTTTCCCATTAAGCTGCCAGGTCCCCATAACTGTATGACACCTCATGTCTCTGAGGATCCCCTATTTTCTGTGATGCCCCAATTCCACTATTTTCTGTGGTGCCCCAATTTTCCTGGGGCACTACAGAAGTTCTTTTCACAGAAAGGGTGGTGGATGCATGGAACAGCCTGCCTCAGGAACTGGTGAATATGAATACAGTGCAGGGCTTCAAACAGGCATGGATAGGCATAAGGGAGCAATATAGATGAGTATGAACAGATAGGCTATTGACAGAGCAAGGGCTGATGGCGCATTCCTAAGGTGGAAAAGAAATGGGCAGACTGGATGGTCCTCTGGTCCTTATCTGCCATCAACTTCTATGTTTCTATGATTCAGTCTTTATGGGTCAGCCAACCTAACTGTACCACAGATGTCAATGTGGGAATTCTGAAAAGCACCTTTGGGGTTGTTGAGAAGAGGGAGGCCATTCTGTTTCAATTGTGGGGCACCATGCAGCAGCACAGAGAAAACTGTCGCAGTACCTTATCAGGGTGGAGGCCATGGTGGGCAATTTGCAGAGGCTGGTGGAGAGTCCCCAGAGGAAATAGTTAAAATGAGACTCAACCAGATCCTTGGGGCCATGCACCCTGATTGACTCTAATCTCCTCAGATTAAGGGACCGAAACCCAAGCCCTCCTCCTTTAAGCAGTTGTTGGATGAGGTGAAGGAGGAAGAAGCCCAGGGGACGTCCATCGACTCACTGCAGATGCCTGCAGCTACCATTGCTGCCTTCAACCCCAAGCCACAAACCCTGCATAACTGCTTTGCTCCTTGGAGCTGGAAATGTCAGAAAGAGTTGAGAGATTGTGTGCAGGATTTCAAAGGAATGAAAGCAACCCCACTATGGCAGAGTTCTGAGAAATAAAAGACTGTGTGAAGGCCTTGCAGCTGGCATTGGAGTCCTGGCCCTTGCAGAATGTTGTTGTGTCTGAGCCTAGGTGGCAGTCTGCTCAATATGCTGCCTGCAGGCCTAGGTCCTGAATACCCCTCGGGCCTCAAGAAGGCTGGTTCTGTTTTAAATGCAGACAAGATGATCATACCAGACGTGGTTGCATCAGTGCAGAAAATCCTCAGCTAGTGGCTGAGAAACAAAGTGTGTGGACCAGGAAACACCAGTAGGGACCAGTAACGGAGGTACCTGGGCCCCAGCCATTGCATTGCTCCACCAAGTGGACTGACCCCAGATTCCCCCACCAGCCAGGTGCCCTCTGGCCTGATTGGCCCTCGGCTGATGTGGAAGTCTTGCTAGAGGGAGTGCCTTGTTTCACTGTACTGGACAGCGGGTCGCAAGTCACCATCATACGCTGGACTTTCTATGACAGACATTTGCAGCATTTGCCCTCCTACCCCTGTCTAGTTTGTCACTGAGGGATAGGAAGTTGGACTGCCCCCATGATGGTTATTGCCTAGTAAAATAGCTTTCATCTCAAAGGGACTTGAAGAACACCCCACCATTGAGACTTTGGTCTTGATATGCCCAGAGCCAAAAGGGATGACTGACACACCCATATTAATTGGGGCAAATGCTGATATGTTCGAGCTGACTAGCAAAGATGTGTACTAAAAGAGGCAGGACTAATGAGCTAATGAGTCCTCTAGTAAAAGCTGAGGTAAAGAAAGTGGGTTTGACTGTGGAAAATGTGAGAACCAATGTGGAGGAGAGTGTTGGCATAGTGTCGCAGTGGATGGAAAAGAGTTGATCCAAGCCTCCAAGTTCAGAGTGCCAAGTTGTAGGAATTGAGCAGCTTGCTTAGCCACCCCAAGGACCTGCCTTCATCATCGACACCCCACCATCTGGCAGTTTACCTGAGGACTGCTGGTGCAAGAGGAGTGCTGCCACCTCCGGATACACCCTAGGTCAGGCAGATTATGGTGAGGGTCTGAAATGAATCAGGAAACCTAGAGTCATCCGAAAAGGTCAAGTGTTGGCAAGTATCTACAGGTGTGACAGTGCAATTGCAGTGACCCAACGGTAGCCACAGAGGAAGAGAAAGATCTAAATTTGTTTGAGTTTGGTAATTCCCTATATCTGCCAGTTACCGCTGGAGTCCAAGTCAAAGTTGGCCAAATGGCAAAGGATCTTCTGGCTACATGAGTGGGACATGGGTGTGTGGAAGACAAAGAGCATCGATTCATCTGAAGGATGGCGGCCTTTCCAAAAGAGGACTTGGAGGTTGGCACCGTGCAACACTGAGGATATACAGCAACACCTGCAGGAGTTATTGGATGCCGCATCCTTACCGGTCCTGCAGCCCTTATGCCTCCCCCATTGGCATGGCCTGGAAAAGGACAGAGCCATGAGGATGTACATAGACTATCATGCGCTAAACAAGAAGACAATCCTGGACAAGTACACTGTACCCTGAGTAGAAGATGCCCTGGCAAGCCTGTCCGGAGCCAGTGCTTCTCCATGTTGGCTCTCCAGAGTGGCTATTATCAAATCCCATAGCAAAGGAGGACAAAGAAAAAAGCTTTTATTTGCGGGTTGGGGTTCTACCAGTTTGCGTGCATGCCACAGGAATATATGGAGCACCAGCTACTTTCCAGTGCTTGATGGAGAAGGCTGTGAGGGATATGAATTTTCTCAAAGTTATTGTCTACCTAGATGACTTGATCATATTCGTCGCACCCTGGAAGAAAAACGAGACCTGGTTAATGAAGGTCCTGGATCGACTGGAAGGATTTGGCCTAAAGGTATCAACTGACAAGTGCCAGTTCTGCCAGCCAGCAGTAAAGTATGTGGGTACATCGTCTCAGCGGAGGCCGTGCAAACTGATCTAGCTAAAGTGGAGGCCTCACCACCTGGCCTAGGCCCACCAACTTGAGGGCCCTGCAGTCCTTTTGGGGTTCTTTGGCTACTACCATAGTTTCATAAAGGACTACTCCATGGTGCTACACCCACTTAATGATTTGATGCAAGGTTATCCCCAGCAAACCAGAAGAGGGGTATTTGCAAGTTCATAAACCCTTTGGAGAATGGTGGACCCCTGAGTGTGAAGTTGCTTTCCAGGAGATTATTCAGAGATTAAGTGAGGCCCCTGTTTTGGCATTTGCTGACTCTAACAAACCTTATGTTCTCCACACTTTTGCCAGTCTAAATGGCTTGGGAACGGTGCTGTACCAGGAGTATCCCAGAGGGCATAGGCCAGTGGCGTTATGCTAGCCATAGTTTGACACCTTCTGAAAGGAACTACCCAGTGCATAAATTGGAATTCTTGGCATTAAAGTGGGCTGTAACAGACACGTTTCACGAATACCTGTATGGGGTTCCTTTTACGGTCAGAACAGATAATGACCCCTGACTTATGACACCACAGCAGCTAAACTGGATGCTGCAGGGCATCAATGGCTATCTGCCCTTTCCACCTACAATTTCAGCCTTGAATATCAAAGTGGCCAAACTAACATAGACACTGATACACTGTCCAAGACGCCCACATGGTGACACCTCTGACCCCCGTTCAAATTGAGAGTGCTGTGGTTCAGGTGTTGTGTTGCAAGTTTGTCTTGCCTGGTGACAATCCAGTTGTAAACCCTACCAGAGCCATAGATATGCTGGGGCCCTCTCCTGAAGCTATCCCAGCATATTTGAATTTCACTGGGCTGGACATATCTTTGCTGCCCCAACCCAGTAAGCCTGAACTATGGCAGGTGCGAGAGATGACCCAGCCATCCAAGACCTAATCTGGGCCCTTGAAAGAGACGTTCAGCCAATCAGGTGCATAGCTGTTGTGACACTCTGCCCTCTGCTTATGGTTATTGTATGATAGTTATATTATAAATAAATGGTCTGTGTATGAAATGTCAGTATGTGAGAAATTTGGCCTTTAATTTTAAAGGTCAGTAGCTGAAACCATAAGATGTCATTAAACTGACCAGAGGAACCATTTAATTAAGACTTTCTTACAGAAGAGCATTTTATTACCTTTTATGACCTGCCCAGGCTTTTGAAGTTGAAACTAAATGGTTACAGGAAAAAGGTAATTGGGCTTGTTCCTCTCATTTTAGCACATAGCCAGAAGTGTGTGAAAAGTCATAAAACCCTCAGATCACACTAGCAGCAGGAAATAAGTAGAAGGACATCAAAGAGAATTGTTTGATTAAAGACTGTCATATTTGGGAAATGGCTAATTACAAATTTCTCAAAGTAATGACTCACATCCTCATTGATAACTGTGTTAGAAATTTAAATCTAAGGGAGGATCTAGCTGACTCATCAAAAGGGGTGGGGCAGACAGAGTTAAAAATGAAACACTGTATCTGGGAAATGTGACATATGAATCTTGGGCTCAGAGACAGAAAGATCTCTAACTTAAACAGCACTTAAAAGGTAATACTTAGAAAATAATTAAGTATCTGTGGTAAGGCGTTTGTTCTGTAACTTCCGTTTTGCTTTACATGATTTAAGATTTATGATATATTGCCCTGTATTTAATTTTACTTGTTTTATCATGTTTTAGTAAACAACCTTTCTTTGAAATACTGCCTAGGCATATTCTCAGTTTCTTTTGCATGTGAAGTGCCTGTATTTAAGTCTGATAGTTGTTAAAAGCTTGATTGTGTTACTGAGCTTGTATAATAAGGTAAGAAATACTTAGCTCTCTAATAGAATTAAATAGGGTTCATTTTGGATACCTGGTTAGGTGCCCTTAGGGCGAAAGATATATTGTATCATACTAACATACTATTTGCCAGCAGATTAGGCCTTACGGTCAATCAGGTCTGCTCAGAACTTAGATCCTTAGTTGGGTGCGAGGCCCTCCCATCCCTTGTGCTCCAGAAACCCCTATCATCCATCCCACCCCCTGGGACAGGCTATCATCTGATACATCCACTTTCTGTGTCTGTCCCACCTCTCTTGAAGCCCTCCACTGTGGATCTCTGAACCAGCTCGCCAGGCAGTGCATTCCAAGGGTCCACCACCCTCTCAGTGAAAAACCTCCTCCTCTTTTCCCCTTCACCCTTCCACCTTCCAACTTCAAACCATGCCCTCTGGTGATACCTCCCTGCTTTAGTCTAAAGATCCCTCCATGCTTACCCTATTTATTCCCTTGAGGTACTTGAGACCTCAATCATGTCCCCCTGTCTCTCCTCTCCTCCAATGAAAACAGGCAGAGCTCCTCAAGTCTGTCCTCATACGTCAAATCTCCTAGCCCTCGTATCATCTTTGTTGCTCCTCCTCTGTACCCTCTCCAGGAGCTGTATGTCCCTCTTCAAGTGTGGTCTCCAGTACTGTACATAGTACTCAAGGTGTGGTCTAACCAGTCCATTGTACAGCGGCAGAATCCTTCCTTGCTCCTAGAGGTGAACCCCTTTCTGATGCATCCCATCATCCTGTTTGCCTTGCTAGCCGCTCTCCTGCACTGCTCAGGTTATTCATACATGCATCCACCATGACCCCTAGGTCTTTTCCCCTATTGAGGCCTCAGCGCCTTCCCTCCCAGGGTGTACCTGTGTTTAGGGTTTCCCCGACCAAGATGCAACACCTTGCACTTGGTGATATTGAAATTTAATTTCCATGTGTGAGCCCAGCTTTCCAGGGTGTCCAGGTCCCTTGCAGGGCCAAACTCCCTCTTCTCCCTCAACTACTGCTCCCATCTTGGAGTCATCCATGAAGAGACTCATTTCACACCCTATACCCTCCCTGATGTCCGATATGTATGCATTAAACAGGATCAGACCCAGGACCGAGCCTCAGTGCCCACTACCAACCTCTCTGGGTTCGAGAGCTCCCCACAGACCACTACTCTCTGGGTGCATCCAGCTAGCCAGTTTTCAATCCATCTGACCATCAAAGGCCTACTCCTAACCCCATCAGTTTCTCCACCAGACCACTGTGGGGACAGAGTCAAACACCTTGCTGAAGTCCAAGAATAATACATCCACAGGCTTTACCCTGTCCAGTTCTGATGTTACCCATTGTAGAACTCCACAACATTGGTTTGACATGATCTACCTGGCACAAACCCATGTTGCCGACTATCCAGACCTCCCACCTCCTCCAAGTACACCCCAATTGTTGCTTTAGTATACTGTCCATTAATTTTCCCACCACCGAGTCAAACTGATGGGTCTATAGTTACCTGGTACTTTTCCTCGACCCCCTTATGGATTGGAACCACATGTGCCTCTGCCAATCCTAGGTACCCTCCTGTCTCAAGTGACCTGTTGAAGAGCTCCATGAGGGTGCAGCCAGTATGTCTGCCAATTCCCATAGTACTCTCAGGATGAATGCCATCCATTGGGAAGATTTGTCTTTTTAGGGCCTTGAGGGCTAACCACCCTTTTGTCGGAGATAGCATCATCCATCCCACCTTACTGGCCTTTTTATCCTTACCCAGATGTGACACCCTGTGGTACCTCTCCCTCCCTCTTGCTCCATTTCTGTTGCTCCCTGATCCCACTTGCCGCTTCTATCCCTTAGGTGCCTTGCTTTGTAGATATCCCATCCCCTCCCTAGTGAACACATAAATTCCCCTCGAGAATATTATCTGAGCCTGTACATTTGGGTATGCTAGCATAAGGTTCACAATTTGAATCCCTCAATTCATATTACGAATGCAGGTAGCCATTCCAAGTGTGTAATGGGGTATTCATCAAGGTAACCAGCAGTAGGTCTTGAGGACTTAGAATCAATGCTATTTGAAGAAGTCAGCACAGTCAGAAAAACATAAGCAGCATGGTCATAGGTGAAAACTTTATTATTGGAAGAGCTAGGCACTGGGGTAATTGGGGAAAAGCCAGATGACAGGTAAGGATCAGTGAGGCCTACTGAGATGGCTGTGATTGGACATTTAAAGTTGATTTCAAATGAAATTGCTGATACCTGATGGTAAGCCAAAGTCAAAGCCAGAAGAAACTGTGAACTGCTGAGGTCCAGAGTTACAGAATGTGTTAAAATTCCTGAAGGTGATGAACTATGTCTGCACATAGGCAGGAAGTGAAATCCTTTTGTCTGTATGTTTCCATTGATCTTCAAAGAGATTGTTGAATGGCCCTTATACCTTTCCTTTAGGAGCAGATCAGGCGAAAATGTGGATTCAGAGCAGGACCCAGAATCACTGAGTTTGTCATACTTAGTTGCTTGACTTCTTTTGGCTTGAGATGCCTTCCAAAAGTTGATTTTAAAATGAAAATGTAGATACCTGGTGGTGATGTTTTGCAGATATTCAGTCCAGGAGACTTTCACAGATGTTGTGAGCAAGAATGGTATAGTTAGTTACTCCAGGCAGAAAAACATGTAAATCCACAAAAACTAACCTACAGACACAAACACAGTCACCCACACAACTCAGGAGGAGGAGGGCTAGCATACAGTATACAACACTGCAATAAAATAGTAAGTAAAAATGTTTTGCATACCAAGTACAAATTGAGACCAGTCCCACATTTGTATGCAGGGCTATTAGTCTGAAAATTCCCTTTAACAGTGACTCTATATTATATATTAAGACTAGTTTTATTGCATAGCAGTCTGTTTTGTTTTGGATTCATTTTGTTTATGTATGTATTTGTTTTATGACCAATTTTATGTACTGAAAAATTATCAATAAAAACTATACTGAAAAAAAGAATCACCAGACTCAGGAGTCTGAAAGAGTTCAGATACACTTCTCAATATCATTTGCTGGAGATAACAGCGATCCCTTAATGCATTCTGGCCTTGTCAGATCTAGTCAGCCACAGAGCAGTACACCTCATGTATTACAGAAACAGGCAAGGAGGGATCCACTTCAACCCTCTCTGCAATGAGAAACTGTAGGTGTGGGAATGGTTTCTGGAGAATGGAACCTAATTCCATGCAACCCACTGCCAGGGATCCAAAGCATCCTGGCAGACAGCCTAATTCGAGCAGTGCCATACTTCGCTCCAGAAGTCCAGAGCATGGTGCTTTCTATCAGGAAGGGTTCAAGGCTGTAGTGGAAAAGATCGCTATCTATCGCCTTTCCTCCAGTACCTTCATCCAGAGAGTGCTGCTCAAGCTGAATATACACAAGATAGCTCCGTGCTGGCACAGACAGATATGGCACCAGACTGTTCATTGCTGACTCAGCTAGCAGTTCAGCAGTAGTGAATCTTACCCCTGAGGATGGACTTACAGTAGCAGACACAGTGCTGTCTGTCCATGCTAACATCAATCCCTTCATCTCAGGCTTGGTTCCTGAAGAGACAGAAATCAACAAGTTTAAAGACTCAAAGATCCTCTGATATTTTACTAGTTTCCTGCAAGTCTTCTACCAGGAAAGCTCATGGAGTGACATGGAAACATTTCTCTATCTGGTGTTCCAGAGATACAGTGGACTCCTTTAAGTGGCCCTCTGACAAGGTCCTGGAGTATCTTTTACACCTCTCAGATTAGGGTCTACAGTATTCCTTGATCAAAGTTCACCTGTCTGCTGTATCAGCATATCATGAACCAGTGGGCGCCCTGACTGTGTCTCAGCCAGTACTATTTAACAGATTCTTCAGAGGTATTTTGCATTGATATAAGATCTTTAGTGAAGAAGAAGATAGTCACTCCGAGATCCCAACCTTGCATTTGACATGCTTACTTGTAAGCCCTTTGAACACATGAGTCACATGTGACACGAAGTATCTTACCTGGAAAATGGTATTGCTAATAGCTTATTCCCTCTGCAGACAGAGTTTCAGAAATAAAGCCATAGTAACAAATCCTCCATATACTGTTTTGCATAATACATCCCCATTTTTGTCCAGGGTGATATTGGGAGTTTCACCTAAACCAATCACTGGTTTTGCCAACTTTCTTCTCTAAGCCCCAAGGGGAGCCATTTTTGTACTCTTTAGATGTTAGAAGGATCATCAGCTTCTATTTGGATATGACTTAGGAATTCAGGCAGGCACCCCAGCTGTAACTGTAGATCTTCCAGAATATCTTCTCCCTGGAGTACTACTTTCTCCTTCCATCCCCAGACTCACTATGGTAGTATTATAAAATCTCCCTCCTTCTTTGGACAGGTATGGACTGTGAAGACACTGGTTAGGTATGGGTTTTGTTCTTTCTTACAAGGAACAACAGGTTATCTTATGCCCTTAGGTACAGTAGCTAAGGTTTTCACAGTTTAAGTCACTAGCTGTTCTCCTTTGTTAAAAGGTACTGAGGCAGTTGGGGCTTTCACCGTTGTATACCAGTGGGCATGTGGTAGTGGTGTGTGAGTGAGTGATGCATGCTACTAGCCACAAAAGTTATGGTTCCTCGGGGTCCTACCACCTCCAGGCCTAAAACCAAAAGTGCTACTTTATAGAGAAGATATTCTGGATGATCTAATGTTATGGTAAGTATTGTAACTTCTTTTATTGGTGGTATATCATTTCTATATTTTCTCAACTTTCAGGTGATATAATATGTTGCTATAATATGTTGGTAAAAACAATAGAATTTAAAATATTTTTAAACTATTTTGCATTTTTATATATTCGGTCATGGAAGTTGTTCACACATGATACATAGATACATCAGCATAGCAGACTCCAGCTTTCATTAAATAAATATAGAATAATGCATGAGAAGTGTGGCTTATGGGGATTTTATGCACCCGGTGTGTGATGTCCCATAAACCCTAGAATGTGAAATACAGGGTTTATATGGGCATCTAACCAGGTTATCATAACCAGAGATCCACTTCACCGTGTTTATTTTTTATGTTTACTAGTTTTTGGTGCTTTTTGGTTTAAATTGTCTTTTGTGTCACTGCTGAGGGTAACTGTTACCCTGCGACAGGCTAGTCTCGCACTAGTGACAGATTGTGTAGCAGCTTGTGAGCGATCCAGTTTGAGGACAGCTTGTTCAGTGTTTCTTCTGGTGATGCTGTGGTACTGTTCTGCCCGTGGTTTACAGAGCTCCGTAAACCACATATGTGGTTTATGGAGCTGTTGGGCACTCACTGGCAGTGGTTTATAACCATAAATCAGTAAATATTAATTAATTCCTAGTCCTAAGTTTCAAAGTAAGCCCATTTTAAATAAATTATCTTTCAAAAGGACTAAATTTTAGACACAAAATGAAGTTTGGAGCTTATTGTTGTCAGTGTAACTACTGTATTTTTGTATCTCAGATTTTCTGTTGTGGGGTGTGTAAGGAACTATTCTCATTGACACCCCAACAGAAAATAGTTATTATGATTACCAGGTTTGCTCCATTGGCTTTGCATGGAGCTGTAGTGGTGTATGGATATGTCTGTCCCTGTCTGGCCTTGTTTTCCCAGTGCTCTGCCAGCAGTAGATGTGTGGTGACACTGTCAAATAGATTGAGTGATTTGAGGCGGGAGATGCAGACAATAAATCAATAAGAATTGATGGGAAGAACTATGCTGGGTAGGAGTACATTTTGTTATTTACTAGTGGTGGTGTCAGAACAGCATCTGAGGAGTGGCTACTGATTAAAAATATGCTGCTTTTTGTTTTGTTTCTTTTTCCTGCTTGTCTGTTTGTTGGTGGAGGGGATGTACTTGGGGGTGCGATGTATCATGCTGAGGCTGAGGGGAGATGTATGTTTTGCCACCCACCCCATTCTCTGTCTTGTGCTATTGTAGATGCATATTTGTTCCAGTCAGAAAATGCTGTAGTGGCAAGAACTGAATCTGATGCAGTTGAAAAGATGAACTGCACTCTCTGGAAGACAAACAGTGAGTCACTCAGCTGTAAATACATCCTTTTATTACACAGAAATGAGGACACAGTAAAACTTCAGTACTTAGAGTAGAGTTTTGCTGTGTCCTCCTTTCTGTCTTAATTAAAGTTCTATATTATAATTCGAGTCAGAATGTTAGATGGGGGTGGGGGTGGACTTTTCTGCCACATACTCCGATTCCCTCTTTGTGCTAGCTGTAAGCAGTGTCCTATGGGATGCTGTATTGACTCAGTCAGTCTCTTGCCCTTGTGCTACAGCAGCTGTAGCCTGCTGCACATTGACAGAGGCCTGACTTTTTGGGGGCTTCTACTGCCTTTACTTGTTGGAGCCAGGTTGTGGGGTGGAGGTTTTGTACTTTTCCACCAGCGCCCCATTCCTTGCCTTGTGCTAGCTATGTTTGTCATGTTCTTTTAGCGCCTAAACACGACTACCCCATTTGATGCCCCAGGCTGCTCTGTGTATGTTTGTGAACTGGCTCGTGCACTTGCAGTTGCAGGCTAAACATTTGTATCAGGTGCATGTTCTTTCTTTGCAATAAAAAGTTGTGGGGTTGTGTGGAGGAGAGAGCTCGTCTGAATAAATAGTGTATGAAACAGCACGTGATAAGCATCTGGTATGCATCTGGGTCTGTAGCAAAGTTGTGAACCGAACTAGCTACCATTTGTCACTTAAGTTTGTTTCATTTGCTGATAATCTGGTAGGTCTGTGTAGTAGTAGTAAAGAAGTTCACTAATACAGCAAAATAAACAGGAATCCGAGTTGGTGTTACTGGCAGCATTTGTAGTAGGTCAGAATAGCATGGTTTTACAAAGCAATCCTCACTTCAACATGCTCTGTACATACAGCTGTTCTTTGGAACCAGTAGTGAGCAGGACTTTTATATTGGTGGCAAATTCTTTACAAACATCCTTAAGTAAAATTATTTATACAATGCCAGTGGGTATAAAAATCACAAATAAATGCACCTATTTTCATGGCCAGGAGCTGGAGTGAAAAATAAAGCTCAGAGAACAATGGATATTTCAGCTCCAGCTCCCTAATGTTCTGGTAGACTCATCCATTGTACCTAACATTGTGTCCAGGCCTGCTGGCACTTCTGGTAAAACTTTCGCCCACCTGTCACTCTACTTGGCACAGTATAAATGGCACATGCCATGGTCTGCATGGAAATAATTTATTTTGAATGGCTGAGTATGATCCCTATAGACCTCATTAATGGCTCAGCCACCTGTGAGGTCAATAGAGGTTATAACCAGCCATTCAAAATAAACAATTTATTTTATGCAGCCCATGGCATATCCCATATTTATACAATGGGCATATAAATAAATGTGTGCACATGACATTGTTTATTCTTGAGCCGGAGTGAGAATAAATGACTTATTCTCATTCCAGTATATGTCACAATTGTTATTCTCACTGCAGCTTAGCCAGCATGTTCTGCAGTGGAATGAATGGTGTGACGCTCTGTTGAAGCCGACTGGGACTAGTTTGGAATGCTGCCCCCCCCACCTGAGACTGTCAGATTCACTCACGAGACAGACCAGAGCTTCTGTAGCTCTAAGGTGACAGAGCTGCCATTTTAAACTAAGTACTGCTGAGTGAATTTAAAAGTAAACAGTGCTACATTGTGACATCTTAAATGGCTTTCTGTAGAATAAGTCAGGTGGCTCCACAAAACAAAACAAAATGATAAATTTAGGTAAAAGAAAAAAACATTTCAGTAGTGACCAGCAGTTGAGTTGTTGTCCCCCAAATATTGCCGATCAGGACTTATGCCCCACACCAACGTTGCCAATAAGTACTCCTGTCTAAATCAAAACATGAAAGAAAAGGTGAAAAATAAAATGAATAAATATGAAGCAGAACAGCACTGACTGTAAAACTGAGGTAATCCACTTAATTCATGTGTCGGAGATGAGTAACAATGTCTGCACCCACCATGCTAGAAACACCGAACTTTCGTGAAGTCCTTCATGGGTCCAATGTATGATTCCAGGGCAGCAGAGTATGATGTGCAATGCTATACCTGCAGTTGGGCTTACAGCTAAGTGCCCACTACACGCCGATATGGACAGTCCAATAGCCGTAATCTAAGTATGTCACTGGTTGCATCATCTTCTTTCGCATCCTACCTCATACACTGGATGCAGCAGAGTACTGTCACAGATTTAAAAATCCATAATTTTCCATTCACAATTTTTTATGCTCAAATGTGAAACTCACTGCTGTACACACACCTAACGATAGTCCTGCCCATTGTATAAATGGCACATGCAGGGGCTGTGTGACAACAAGTTTATTGTTCTAGGAATTACTACCTTTGAGCCAGAGGCTCTTTTACAAAGGTTCCACGTCAATTAGGTACAGTACAAAGGTTATATAGATAACACAACAATTTGTGTTGTGTCAAGAGCAAGAAAATATATACAAATACATATCAAATCATTTGTGCAAAAGGACATGAGATATCAATAATCACATTATTATTACAAGAAAGAGATCATGCCAGATTAGGAGAAACAAATAGGAAAAAGTCCAGAACAGAGACGGCAAGTGAAAGGTGTGGGAGCAGACAATAGGAGGAGAAAAGGTTTCCCAAACATGTAACCCCTAGATGGCGCTATCCCAGGGGCTACTACCCCTGCCTGATTTGCTACTAACAGGTTGAGGGCCTGGATCCAATGACGGGTGCCTCCACCCAGAGGTCAGGGGTTTGCAATAGTTAAACTAACTTGGTCACAGCCCTCTGGGACACTGCAACCCCCTTTCTTCCCACTAGTGGCCCACACAATATATCAGAATTACCTTCACAGTATACACTTACCTCCAGGTCTGGTTCCGGCACTGGGACCTCCTGTGAAATGAGATACAGTGCAACAATCACAGTACAGTACTTTAACATAGACAAATACCTCAGGCAGTATAACTTGCTGAAACAAGCAGCTCTGATTTATTTAGGGGATATAACAAGGACAGGGGAAATCAGGTTAATTAGCTTATCACTCTAATAATCTACCTATGGCTCTGTGCACAGGCCTATCCCTATCAGTTACTGTCCCTGGGTACCCAAGCCCTAGTGGCTAGTCCAAACCGTGGCAGCTGGTAGGGGCCCTTTCACACAGAGAAAAGGAGAATTAAACAGTCAGCAGTACAGTAATTCCATTTGGATTTAATGGCAATTCAACAGGGAGCAACCCTGAATTAGTACTCACGACCTCCAAATAAGATAGGGTCCTTCAATGTCAGCAGGGCTCACTTGAGGTACACAAACCTCTTCACACATCCATATAAAAGAAAGTACTATACCAGGCAGGCTGCATCTGTATCCCGATCGCAATTACTGCACAATACCCGGAGAACACACAGCAGATTCAGTTCCTGACAGACCGAGTGCAATTTTCAGCAATTCTTCCAGTCTTCTACAGGGTGAGCCTGGTTTCTACTCTTCAGAGATCCTTTGATTCTTTTCACAGGACGGATCAGTCCTAACAAGCTGTTACACAAGCTGCAGACCGGAACTCTGGGCCTTACACACGTTTTTGACTAAAACTGCACACTGAAAAAGCACAGGGCTCCTTCCTTCTTCACTGCCAAAGCTCAACTGAAGCTCCAACCGACAAAACTGGGCACTTCCTTTGAGTTCCTCCCAGTTCTTGACTGGATTGGCTGTCACTCACAATAGACTGCTGCTGTTGGTCCAAAAGGCACTGAAGTCTAAACTACATCTCCCAGAGTCACTGCCTATACAATCCTCTTGTGGCTGGCTCAGATTATGAGTCCAAGTTCTGATTCGGCCAAGGCACCATTTTAGAGCTAGCTTACCCCACACTGATTGGTCCAGTTCAGCAGTTCAAAACTAGAATGGGAACTAGCAGACACAGTTCTGACTGCAAAGAAAGCAGGTTAGACAAACTGTAATTTCATTATTACTCTAAATAATTTCTGGCAAACAGTTACATCTTTCAGATAGGTTCCCTTTGCACTCCTAGTGACTGCAAAATGAAGTGAATTGGCAGCAGCTCAAGTGGTACTCAGAGAAGCACACAGTCCCCCATACAAACTAATTATGTCTGCAAGCAGACAGCTCTTAAAGAGACAGTACCAGAGGCTCTAAAACACTCACTGATAAATGGCTTAAATGCCAAACACCATTCAGGCTTGGAGCATTCAAGCAAGCTCCTGGAAGTCTTTTGGGAACCCCATTTGCAGGGGTTACACCCTTCCTGGCCTGGGAAAGCTTTGATCCGCGGCGTCACGTCAAGCAAGTACCATAAGTTTCAACTGCAACCTATACATTTGCATTAGGCTCGCACATGTAATCATCAGTCAATATATCATTTTACCAAGAACACATTTCTGAAACATTGCAGTACGTCACCTTTACACAGTATTACATACACATTGTACCATAACTCAAGTTATTACCTCTTGTACATGAAACCTGAAGAGAGGGCCCTTCCTATCAGTTACCTTGGGGCTGGACGGGGCAAGGGCACCATACTTAGAGGGCAACACAAGTAACTTGAGTTAGCACTGACGCTCAGTTTGGGCAATGAGCCTCGGGACACATACACTCCTTTATGGACAACATTGAGAGGCAAGTCCACAGGCCTCCCAAGTGAATCATAACTGAGGTGCACCACAGGCTTTACAGCTCGACCAGTCTTTCTAGGGGAACTGTTATAGTCTCTGCACTCTGAGCCTCATTTTCAGCATTGTCCTCACTTGTCAGGGGAGTCTCCATGGGGTAGAGAGGCTAGAACTTGGGGCACTTTCAGCTCCAGGAGTTACAGTTTCTGAGTCCACAACATTTGGCTCGCATGGAGAGCTGACACTGGCAGTGGACTGTCAGGGCACTCAAAATACTCTTCTTGTTCGGTGTATCACCAGTCTGCCCCAATCTATCATTTTCCTCCCTGAAAGCTCAAACAGTTCAACCATGCACAATGATTCCATTTCATCTGATCTGATGCTTTGCACTTCACTTTCTGGGAGCATTGGCTCCAGGGATGAAGCTGGGGCTTAGACAGTCCAGAAGGCCCAGCTTTGTCTCCAGTATTGACTAGGGATTGCCCTGAAACAATTGACTCAGTTCGTAGAAGGATAGTATTCAAAGTCACTCTCACTTTCTTCCGATATGGACTGACAGTCATGCTCAACTGGGACTTGTGGAGGGAACACTTTAACTTTGCTTCTGTAGGTGCAGACTTTCTTGATCTTTTCTTAGCAGCAGCTCTAGTCACTGGTCAGAGGGGCATCTTCTAGGGCTCAGACTCAATTAAGATTTGTCCAATGGGCAGTAAATGATTTCTATGCATTGTTTTTACATCTTTGAATTATTCTCAGGCCTTACTTTGTACACTGGCAGATCATCTAGTTTGCCCACTACAATGTGAGGGAGATGGTGCCATCTGTCAGCAATCTTGTGCTTGCCATGCAGTCCCAGATTTCTTAGCAATACCCGATCTCCTCCTGGAGTTCCTGTGCTTTCACCTTTTATCATACCATCTCTTTGTTGGCCAGATTTCTTTTGGCAGCCATGGTTTGAGCCAGTTGGTACGCATGAGTTAGCTGGGCCTTTAACTTTGCACATACTGTAAATAGTTGTCAGCTTGAACCCCATCAGGAGAGACCCCAAAACACACATCTACTGGTAGTCGAGCTTTCTTCCAAACATCAGGCGTGTAGGGGAGAATCCAGTGGCATCACTTTGTGCAGTTATAAGCATGTACCAGGGTGCTAATTTGTTGGCTCCATCTAGGCTTGTCCTTTGGGTGCAGGGTGCCTAGCATATCTAGCAAAGTGCGTTGAAACGTTCAGGCTGTGGGTCCCCTGGGGTGGTAAGGAGTGGTTCTGGACTTTCGTACTCCCACAGAGAAAGCATCTCTTTGATCAGACGACTTCAAAGTCTCTCCCTTGATCAGAATGGATTCTTTGTGGAGCCCCATAGTGAACAAAAAGTTTTCTACAAGTACTTTGGCCACAGTGGATGCTTTCTGGTCTTTGGTGGGAAAGCTTGGGCATATCTCGTGAAATGGTCAGTGACCACCAGCACATTACTGATATTTCTTTGATCTGACTCCAAACTTAGAAAATCAATACAGACCAGCTCCATGGGTGCACTGGTGGTGATGTTAACAAGGGGCAGCCCTCTGGGGCAAAGCTTCTCTGTAAGCAGCGACTACAAGTTCGAATGTGTTGCTCCACATCAGCCCCATCTTAGGCCAATAGAATCTGGATCTCACCAAGTCAAGTGTTCTGTCTATACCAAGGTGCCCCATGTGGTTGTGCAAGGACCTCAGTACTGAGTCTCAAAGGCAGTGGGCAGCACTAGTTGTTGTTTGTCTACTTGTCCCCTCTGTCTACTGTTTCTCTGTATAACAGTTTATTGATCAGTTTCAACTTAGGACCTTCTTTGTATAACAGTGCAGTTCTCAAATCAGTGGAGCGAATTTGGACACATCTTTTCCTGCATAGAGGGCTTCTAAAGCTGCTTTGATCATGGGATCGCTGGGATTGAGCCCGCGAATACTGTCATTGTCCAGCTGAGGCAGTGCACCAATGTCTATTGCAGAAAAGTGGCAAAAGCAGGTATGCACCTCAGAGGCTCCCAAGCAATCCACCATGCAGTCCATCATGCGTCCGTGGACATTTGTTCCTCCCTGTCAAACTTCCGCAGAGTGCCGAATGTCAGGTTCTGCCAATCGGACCCAATCATTCTGGGGAACAGGCCTCCGGGAGAGAGCATCAGCATCTATGTGGTTCAGACCTGCTCGGTATTCGAGAGCATAGTCATATGTAGATAATGCAGAAAGCCACCTATGGCCAGTGGCATCCAACTTAGCTGAGGTCTGCACATAGGTCAAAGGATTATTGTCAGTTTTTACTAGTATTTTAGCCCCATACAAGTACTCATGGAATTGGTCAACAATAGCCCACTTCAAAGCTAGGAACTCTAACTTATGTACAGGATAGTTCTTTTCGGATGGGGTCAGGCTTCTACTGGCAAAGGCCACTGGTCTCAGGCCATTCTCGTGCTTTTGGTACAACACAGCCCCAACCCTTGCAAGCTAGCATCAGTGTGCAGGACGAGGTTTTCTTGGATCGGCATAGGCCAGCACTGGAGCATGGGTAAGTTGATATATGATCTCATGAAAAGCAGTCTCACAATCAGGAGTCCAGCGGCCCCAAATACTTCACTCGGATGAAAATACACTCTTTCAGTCTTGAGGATGCTGACTTTGGTATTTTTGTGGGTTGGGGATACCCTTGAGTAAGGTTAAGTAAAGGGCGGATCACTCTTGAATAGTCCTTGATGAAGCGCCGATAATAACCACAGAATCCCAGGAATCTTTGCAGTTCTTTTAGATTTTTGGGCTGTGGCCAGGTGGTCAAGGCCTCAACTTTACTTGGGTCGGTCTCTATTCCTCGGTGGATACTATGTGTCCCACATACTTTACTGATGTTTGAAAAAATTGACACTTATCAATGGACAGTTTAAGGCCAAAGTCCTCCAGTCGGTCCAATACCTTAAATAATCTGCTCTCATGTTCCTCCAGTGAGCTGCCAAACACAATAACATCATCTAGGTATACCAGGCACTCTAGTAAGTTCATGTCCCCCACTGCACGCTCCATCAATCGTTGAAAAGTGGCTGGGGCACCTGAAACCCTTGAGGCATCCTCATGAATTCATAGAAGCCAACGGACAGATAAAGGCTGTCTTTTCACGGTCCTCTGGGCCATCGGGATCTGATAGTACCCACTCGGAGATCCAGCACAGAGAACCACTTGCTCCCGCTTAGGCAGTCCAAAGCATCCTGAATGCGGGCATTGTGTACTGATCAGGATAGTCCGCCCGTTTAAGGTGCGATAATCCACACACATCCTTACTGTTCCATTCTTTTCCTCACTACCACAATGGGGGAAGCATAAGGGCTTCTGGATTCTTGTATTACACCAGCAGCTAACATCTCTTGCAGATGCCGCCTCACATCATCTATGTCAGCAGGTGCCAGGCGTCGAGACCTCTCACGAAATGGTCTTCGTCATGCAGCCGGATATTGTGCTCAGCTCCTTGCACGATCCTACATCCCATTCCTTTAAAGAAAACACCTGGTCTCTCTGGGCAAGCTTCTCACTGATCTTCACTTTCCATTCAGCTGGCAGCGGGAGTCGACGAAATCAAACAAGTTGCATGCTATTTCGTCATTCTTCCTTGAACTCTTGCTGCTGGGTAGCACTGCAGTGTCTGCACAATGCACATTAGCCAGGATGCAACCTCTGTTTACTCGAATGTCTCTTTCAGACACATTATGAACTTGACCATTACCCTTCTGGCATAAGCATGGGCTCTAGCGGGCAAAATACTAGGCTTGACCAGCAGTCCTCTGGCAATTTTCCATCGCCTGGTGCATCCAACATTAATATTTTATTCTTAACATCCTTTCTGATACGGACCTCTCCTGTAAGGTACACTGGGCATTTGGCGCCAGGATCAGAGACTCAGGATCCTTCTTCCATACAATTCCACCGTTCCTCTGGTTCTGTTTTTCAGCATCTCTCTGTGCCTCATAGGCCTTCTTAATTAAAGCCGAACTCTTAAAGCTCTACTAGTCTTTGACCCCTGTTTTTCATAACACAACTGTGCCAGCCTTCCAACATATGAGCATTTGTTCCAATCAACAAAGGGACACCATCATACAGTCCAGTGGGGGACACACTAAGGCTAGGGTCTCTACTTGTTCGCCACTCAGCCACGGAGGTGGGAAAGACAGCCAAATTCGGATATACCCGGAATAGGGGTAGGCCTTTCACTTAACCCCATACATGCAGTCCTTCTAATGGTTGTAAGGGTACGTCCTGACAAATGCTTCTGATACCAATCCTGGAACATAATTGTCACTTGGGAGCCACTGTCTAATATAGCTCTTGTAGACACTCCGTTCACCTTTACAGTGGTCTCCATGGAGGGACCCACTATTCTGGACCAGTCTGGAGAGGCGGTAGGGGGCCTGGGCAACTGACCTTGCCACAAAAGGACGTGAATTAGCATTTTGGTGCCCTCACTGGATCATGTGTCGCACCTCTTAACCACTGATTTCTTCTCCAAGCTCTCCTTGTAGCCTATATGCAACTTTGTCAGTGTCTTTTGGGACTGGCATTCCTTTTCATGTGCCCATCTTTCCCACAATTATAGCAAAACATACTTTCTGGAGTTTGAGCTGGCCGAGGCGCCACACTGGGAGCCAGGGCGGGGTATTACTAACTGGAAACCTTGGTGCCATCTCTGTCTGCGGCGTGATAAGCATTTGGAGACATCTCGTCAGTTTCTCCACTTCCATGGTCAAGGAATTGAGTTCGGAGCTGTTATCAGCAGGAGATACATGGGTGGGTACCCCACCCCATAGCAGATGCAGTCGGATATAGGTCAGGGCCCTGCATTTGCAGGCGTGGCCTTCATAAAGGGACTGTTTTTGAATTCCGGATCTCTCTCAACAGTTCGCCCCATTGTGACATATCTTTTCCTTGTCAGAGCACTCATTGACTGCCAACCTCTGCCCTGAACTTCACTTGATGGGTCACCCTCAGTCACTCGGGTCGAGCCACAGCTATTGGTGCAGGTCCTCCCGAGGTCGCCTTTTCTCAACTCCTCGAATTTCTCTCATTAACTCATCATAGAGGGTGGGGATTCCAGTCGATCTGCCAGGCGTAACTGAAGCAACAGCAGTTCTGAGAAGGGGCAGACTTAGGATCCTGTCCAGCCTGGTTCGTCCAGTTCAATCGCTGGCAAACTACCTTTTCTGAGGCATTCTTGCAACAATTTTTCCAGCCGAGATACATACACAGACAACAACTCCCTTGGTACTGTTGTGCATCTCTTACTCTCCACCATAGGTCCTCATCAGAATCTGGGCTCCCATCACATTCTCCAAGGCCTCAAGATAGGCCTGTGCAGTCGCTTCAGGGTTACTGGCCCGCTTAGCACGGATGGTAGCCAGGGCAGGACCTCGGAGGCTCTCACTAACCCTCTTCGCTTTCACCTTCCGAGCATTGCCATTCTAGCACTTGGGGCAACATAGTCTATCCAGGTCTCCCAGTCATCCTCCCTTGGGGGTGGGAGGGTGCCAGAGAAGATCCTCAACCTCGGTAAGAGTCGTGACTAATGGCAGGTGCAGAAATAGGAGTCTGCATTGGTTCAGCCACCATTACGGGCACTGGAGCAGGAGAGGGTGTTGGGGAGGAACACCTCAGGTGGCAAGAATAGTTTCTTCAAGTCCTCCACAGTTTTCCCTCTCCCAGCAACCATTCAGCAAATTTCTCCTCAAAAGTTTCAGATAGTGGTGGGGCTGATTCCCCGGTCTTTACTGTCCTTAGTTATCACCTCCAAGCAGTGAGGGCCCTCTGGGGTAATGGTCTGTGGCACTTTGGAGCTATCTATGGGATCCTTAAACTCTACTAGGGCCAGGAAAGTGTGGGTGAGCAGATTAGCATGCCGACCCACCACCACAGGGTTTTGTAAACCTTCCACCTTGGAAAGTACTCCTGCACAGTGTCCGTATTGATACCCAGGGGATGTCCAGGATAAGCATAGCATTTTGGGGTCGATCTCCTCCCAGTACACCACTCCACCAGCGTGCACAGCCACTTCTGTCGGGTACCCATTTTTTCTTAACAGTGGTTCAGAATATGGCCACTAGAGGACACACAATCCCAGCGGTGAGCCTCCAAGATGTAACCCCTAGATGGCGCTATCCCAGGGGCTACTACCCCTGCCTGATTTGCCACTAACAGGTTGAGGGGCCTGGATCCAATGGCGGGTGCCTCCACCCAGAGGTCAGGGTTTGCAATAGTTAAACTAACTTGGTCACAGCCCTCTGGGACACTGCAACCCCCTTCTTCCCACTAGTGGCCCACACAATATATCAGAATTACCTTCACAGTATACACTTACCCCAGGTCTGGTTCCGCACTGGGACCTCCTGTGAAATGAGATACAGTGCAACAATCACAGTACAGTACTTTAACATAGACAAATACCTCAGGCAGTATAACTTTGCTGAAACAAGCAGCTCTGATTTATTTAGGGGATATAACAAGGACAGGGGAAATCAGGTTAATTAGCTTATCACTCTAATAATCTACCTATGGCTCTGTGCACAGGCCTATCCCTATCAGTTACTGTCCCTGGGTACCCAAGCCCCAGTGGCTAGTCCAAACCGTGCAGCTGGTAGGGCCCTTTCACACAGAGAAAAGGAGAATTAAACAGTCAGCAGTACAGTAATTCCATTTGGATTTAATGTGGCAATTCAACAGGGAGCAACCCTGAATTAGTACTCACGACCTCCAAATAAGATAGGGTCCTTCAATGTCAGCAGGGCTCACTTGAGGTACACAAACCTCTTCACACATCCATATAAAAGAAAGTACTATACCAGGCAGGCTGCATCTGTATCCCGATCGCATTACTGCACAATACCCGGAGAACACACAGCAGATTCAGTTCCTGACAGACCGAGTGCAATTTTCAGCAATTCTTCCAGTCTTCTACAGGGTGAGCCTGGTTTCTACTTCAGAGATCCTTTGATTCTTTTCACAGGACGGATTCAGTCCTAACAAGCTGTTACACAAGCTGCAGACCGGAACTCTGGCCTTACACGCTTTTTGACTAAACTGCACACTGAAAAAGCACAGGGCTCCTTCTTCTTCACTGCCAAAGCTCAACTGAAACTCCAACCGACAAAACTGGCACTTCCTTTGAGTTCCTCCCAGTTCTTGACTGGATTGGCTGTCACTACAATAGACTGCTGCTGTTGGTCCAAAAAGGCACTGAAGTCTAAACTACATCTCCCAGAGTCACTGCCCATACAATCCTCTTTGTGGCTGGCTCAGATTATGAGTCCAAGTTCTGATTCGTCCAAGGCACCATTTTAGAGCTAGCTTACCCCACACTGATTGGTCCAGTTCAGCAGTTCAAAACTAGAATGGGAACTAGCAGACACAGTTCTGACTGCAAAGAAAGCAGGTTAGACAAACTGTAATTTCATTATTACTCTAAATAATTTCTGGCAAACAGTTACATCTTTCAGATAGGTTCCTTTGCACTCTAGTGACTGCAAAATGAAGTGAATTGGCAGCAGCTCAAGTGGTACTCAGAGAAGCACACAGTCCCCCATACAAACTAATTATGTCTGCAAGCAGACAGCTCTTAAAGAGACAGTACCAGAGGCTCTAAAACACTCACTGATAAATGGCTTAAATGCCAAACACCATTCAGGCTTGGAGCATTCAAGCAAGCTCCTGAAGTCTTTTTGGGAACCCCATTTGCAGGGGTTACACATGTCTTTGTCAAATAACGGGACAGGGTGGGTAGTGAGACAATAGGAGGTTTAATCAGGGCAGTCACAGGAGCTGGAGGTGCAAGGTGAGAGAAAAGCCTTGATTTGAAAATACCTAGAGAGGTGGAGGCAGTAATATGAGTGCTGAGGGCATTTAGCCAGCTGGGGCACGATAGGCAAATGATCTTTGTCCCTGAGAAGTCCGCATCGGGGACTTGAGAGGCTGGTGTTCTGATCTTCTGGTAAACGGTGTGCTAGCACCGGCATAACAGGTCTTGGATACAGGTGGAGTGAGGCCCAGAGTGGATTTTTTCACCATCAGGCAGGTAAGGTACTTTATCCGGTTTGAGAGTTGCAACCAACCTGAGTCAGCATAGAGTTCACATTTGTGGGTACGCGGTGTGCACCAGTGAGCAATCGACAGGCCTATTTTTTTGTTCACAGTTTGACCTCTGAAGACCTCATTCATAGCTACACCACTCAAGAGATCAATAGAGGTCAAAACTAGAAAAAATTAATGGTTTACTTTCAGGAAGCCTATGACCATATCCCTATTTATGAAATGCTTTAATTTGGTTTGTGATGTGCAGAATCCATTTTTGGTGCATCTTATAATAAACCAATCCAAAAAGCAGACAGATTTATCAGCTGTTTATAGGGAAGTACAAAATGGGCAGACTGTGTGCCAAGTGGTCCCTATCTGCTGACAAATTCTATGTTTCTATGTTTCATAGCTTAGTGTGCTCTTACTAGGGTATGGATATTGTTCACTATCCACACTCTAGCAGTTCCACTGGAACAATCTGATTGGCCAGACATCTTTAAACTAAGCTCTTCCACCACCTGGGTGATATATCCCCAACTCCACCCCATGACATCAGGGCTTTTTCTATCCACTGGAAGAACAGATCACCTCCTTCATGACTCCTTCTTAGGTTTAGTGCGCCATAGGCAAACTTTGTCTTCAAAGCGATTTAGATTTTTTACCTTATTCCTCAGTATCTTCGGCCCTCGTTGATCTATGATGGACAACAGAAGATGGGATTCAAATTCTCATGCTCAATGTCAGAAGATGTTGTTGGTCACTGACACCCATGACATGTGCGAGTACTGCCTGGGCGGGCAACGTGAGGTGGGTGGGTGTGGCCTTTGCTTAAGCATGCTTCCAGAGTCCCTCAAGGATGGGAAGCTCCAGCCTCACTGGGTCGGCCTTCAGAACAGGATCTGAAGGACTGTCCTAAGGTCTGCAAGAAGGCCTTGGCTGTGGCTGGCTCAGTTCAGCAGCTTGCAGTCTTTTGGCAAAAGTGGCGGCGGTCGCAGAAGGCATCTCTTTGGTGTTGGCGTTGTTCCCAGCTGAGGTCAACATTGGGAGATCATTTAAAACCAGGACATGTGTTTGGCCATACAGACCCTGGGGAGAGCCCTGCCCACTATGGTGGTAAGAAGCACAAACACCATCAGCACCAGTCGGGACTGGGAGATGTCATGGTCCTCCCAGTCCCTTGACTCACCCGAGCACTCAGCAGTTGTTGGCCGCCTCAACTGAGGGGCAGGTCAGGAAAGTGAGGGCTCTTCAGTCCCCTGGTTGCACCAGTTAACTTCAACTCCACTCAAGCAGGCTGTTGAGATATTTTCAAACCTGTCAGCCCATTGTCAGAAGAGATTGAGGATTTATTCTCATAGACCCCGTGCACCTTGTCCTCACCCAGGAGAACATGGTCTGGTCAGTGCCTGTCTGGTTCTCTGTGGCAGTCACTTCTACCTGTTGGTCCAGCCTTCCATACTATGCTGCTTAATGTGGGCCAGCATGTGATTTACCATTCATGATCGGCTGGGAGGCTCCCCTGCCATCTACTGGCCCGTCAAAGGTTGAGGTTGCAGTCAAGGTCTTGATCTTGATATTCCTACTCTTAATCCCACTCGAGCGGAAGGCATCACTGGCAGTGTTCCTCTACTTCCTCATCCTCGGTGAGGGAGGCATCACTGCAAGCTGCGATGGTGTACCAAAGAGCTCCTCTGGCAATAGTGGGCCATCATCGAGCAGGTAGGGTTTCACCTTGTGGACCTCTGATCACCTGGCAAACACCAGTAGCACCCCCTGCCAGTCTATGCCACACAGGTACCTCCCCAAACCTGCTTCTCCACTTCTTCAGGTAGATCTGCCACCACCGCAGCCACTGTTAGGTGTTCCAACCAAGGAGACCTGTTTGGCACCAGCTTGCTAGGCCCTTGCTAGGCCAGTTGTCAGAGAGGATTACTCTGGGAGAGGATACCAGAGAGGTCCATGATGAAAATGGTCAATGGCTCTTTGAGGAGTCCTCAGATTACTCAGATCATGAGTCCATCACCACCTCTGGGATTCCTCCTTGACCGAGGATCAGTCAAGGAGCTGGCAACCCAGCATGGCCCAATGTCCTTGGGGTGCTTCTCTGACTCATCTGGGAGTCCATGTCTGTCCCACTTAAGCCATTCCAAAAGAGGGCCAAGTATCCCTTACAGACATTTTGGACTGGGACAAATCCCCAGGAGTTGCCTTTTCTGTGGCAGAGGCCATTTTGGGACTGACCCTGGAGCTTTGGCAGCATTCTGTCTGGCACCTTCCTGCTGTATGGTTTGCAAGTATGTAGTCACTATAAGATCCTTCTCTGGGTTCTCGGACCACCCCTCCGTGGAGTTGGTCACAGATTCATTTTACACAAGTCTAGACACCAGGGGATGGGCCAGCCTCTGGACAAGAAGTCCCGCAAGATTGACCAAGGCCACATCAAGAAGTATGGTACGGGTCCCTGGGCTCTGTCAGGCTAGTTATGCCTTAATGATGGGCAGCTTCAGTCACTCCCTGATGGCAGTCTTCAATGCAGTCCTCCCTCTGCTCCTGCTGATCAACAAATGGTGGTGACAATCATCAGAGACTGGTCAAACACTGGCTAAATACTAGTTCCAGATGGCCTTGGGCATGGGGACTCCATGCCATGACAGCGGCTGTCTCCATGCATCATAGGGCTTGGCTGCATCTGTCCAGCTTTGCAGTGGACACCCAAAATAAGCTGGCTGATGCTGGTTTCTTGGGCACCAACTTCTTTGACCCTGGGGTGGAGGGACATTTCACCTGGACTGAGAAATTCAGTGCCACCCTAGATTCTATGGTGTCGTCCCAGAAGGATCTGAAAAGAAGCCTAAGAAGAAGGCATTTTGATCCTTTCAGCCACAGCCTCCTCAGCAGCAGCCCCAACAGGGGCAGTACCAGGCCTGGTGCCCCAAGCAGAAGTCTGGGATCAGTCTTCTAAAAGGAGGAGGAAGGGGTAGTGGTGCCCTCTGACTACAGCCACCAGTCCCCACAAAGCTGCCCAGTGATAGATTGGGGCATCTTCCCTCCTCCTCCCATCCTGTCCCTGTTTGTGCTCCCCATCAGAGACCAGTTGTGCCACTTCATGCTCTGTTGGTCCACTATTGCAGCCAACAAGTGGGTGTTGGATGTGTTGGGCAAAGGGTTGCCTCTGAACTGTGAGGTTCCCCTGCCTTACCACCTCCATGTGCCTCTGGAGTCCAGGGTGTTAGTGGACACGCTGTTCTCCTTTGGGAGGAAATTACTCAGCTCCTTGCAAAAGTGGCAATAGTTCATTTCTGGATGCCCTGGGTTACGAGTCCAGGTACTTCCTGGTCCTGAAACGGACGGGGGTGCTGATGCCCCATATTGGATCTGAATGATCTGAACCAGTTCATGCAGAAATGCAAATTCTGGATGGTCACTTTAAATCAGATCATTCTGTTGCTGGTGCAGAACATGTGGTTCTGCTTCCTAGACCTCCAGAATGCATTTTCCACATCCCGTCTGTCAATCCCACCACCCGTATCTCCGGTTCCATGCAGCAGGGATTCTGTACCAGTTCCAGGTCATGCCTCTTGCCCTCATCTCCATGCTAAGGGTTCTCACCAGGTGCATGGCAGTGGTGGCTGCCCATCTGCCACACCTAGGGGTCAGGTGTACCCCTACCTGGATAACTGGCTGTTTTTCAGTCCATCCTTGGAGGCTGTGGAGAGATTCAGAGATCTGGCTCTCCTGACTTGTCAACACTTCGGTCTGTTGCTCAGCCTTAACAAATCTGAACTGGTACTGAAGGAGTTGACCAAGTTCATTGGGGTAGAACTAGACTCCTTATTAGCTCTCTCCCACATTCCCACTAATCAACTCAGCCAGTTGCTAATCATTTTCATTTTGATTAGCAAAGTCCGCTACACAGGACAACTTTGTAAACAGGACCTTTTGTACCTAAAGTTTCATCCTATATGAAAATAAAGTTTTAACTAACTAACTAACCAAGTCTCTGACACTGATGTATGCCTTGTAGTCACCCAGGGAGTCCTGTCACCACATAAACCTGCTGGGACTCCATGCAGTTTAGCTGGTACTGATGGCATTTGCTCTTCTAGTCAGAGGTCAGGTAGTGCATGTCCAGATGGACAACACTATGACCATTTTCTACCTGAACAGGCGAGGCAGAGCTCACTCCCTTCCTTGTATCGGGAGGTCTCTGCACCTGGACCCCTTGTGCAGCCTGGGTGCAGATCTCCTGGTGATTCATGTTCCAGGAGAGAACAGTCAGTTGGCAGACACTCTCAGCTGGGTTGGAAAGATGTTGTACAAGTGGTCCCTGCATCAGGAGGTGGTGAACCACCTGTTCTCCCAATGGGGCACTCCTCTAGCTGATCTATTTGCCTCCTGGGAGAACGCCAAACTGAGGTTGTTTTGTGCCCATCCCCTACTGTCTGGGACACTGATGGGGATGTCTTCTCTAGGCCCTGAAGCCTAGGGCCTCCTGTATGTCTTCCTTCCTTCCCTTAATCCACAAGGTCATGGTCAAGGCCCAGAAGGACAAGGGGTAAATTATCCTGATGGCTCCAGACTGGCCATGGTAGTTCTGGTACTCAAATCTCCTCAGTGTCAGCAGCAGACCTCTGTGGGGACTGCCTCTCCACCCAGATCTGCTGATCAGACTTCAGAAGATGGTCCTGCACCCAGACCAGCAGTCCCTGCATCTCACAGCCTGGTTCCTGGCGCTAGAGTTCCAGGCCTTGGGTCTCTCAGATGCGATGCTTCATGTTGTGGAGACCACCCAGAAGTAGTCAACTAGCAGATGCTATGCCATTAAATAGAACAGATTTTCCATTTGGTGTCATGGCACAGAGCTTGAGCCCTTGCCTGCCCTGTGGCTAGCATCCTGGAGTACCTCTGGTCCCTTTCCCAGTTGGGACTGCAGGTAACAACATTTCAAGGTACAGCTGTCAGCCATCTCTGCTTACTAGGCACAGGCTGGTAAGCCAGTGGTGGCCAGGAGAAGGTAGTTAGATGCTTCTTCAAGAACCTGGACCACTTGCCACCTCTGCTATGGGACCTACTACTGGTATTGGCTGTGCTCATGTGCAAACCTTTTGAGTCAATGCACAGGTGTGAGACATCACACCTGTCATGGAAGATGGCCTTCCTGGTGGCCATTATATGAGGCAGAATGATTGGGGAGCTCCAGGTGCTGTCAGTGGTGTCTCCTTACTTGAGGTTCCACAGGGACAAAGTCGTCCTTTGCCCCAACCTGAAGTTCCTCCTGAAGGTGACTTAGGAGTTTTGCCTTAACCAGGTGATTAACTTACCAGTGTACTTTACCAACCCTCTTTAGTGGCCAGCTGCAAGCTCCATACCCTGGACCTGCGTTATATGAAGTGCACAGCTGAAGTTCAGGACAGGCTCACCAGTTGTTTATCACTTATGCTGAAGCTGTGTCTGGTGTATGTGACAGGGTTGAATAAGACCCTGTCCCATTTGTTATGCAGAAAGAGTGAAACACAAGGATCTGTTCTGTCCTCTCCTTTTCTGTCTCTTATCTGTCTGGTTACACAACCAAATGTTCTTGTGAGACCTAGGAACCGATCACTCCAACAGTCTCGTGACTCTCCTCTTGCTATTTCTCTGACTTCACTTACTGTTTCTGTCTTTTCACCCCTCAACCCTACATACCAGCAGTTGAAAAATAGATGTGAATATTTGTGTAAAACTGTAAGTGATACTGGGATCCCTTGGTTTGAAAAATGTATATAGTTATACTGTTGAAATGATTACAAAAGCTTTTTGAATTTATGTGGTTAGCCTGAGATGCAATTTGAGCTCATCTCATGCTTGTTTGTAAACTCTTTTTCAAAACTGTCCAAGCAGGGGCCAGCTTGGGACATTGTTCTATTTGCAAAGAAACTGGCAAGAACATTTTTTTTTGAGAAACAGGATGTCTCTTAATGAGTTCCCAGGCAAAGATTTATAAAAAGAGCAGCAATACTTTGGCTAGAGAGCAGAGAGAGAGAGAGAGAGACAGACAGACAGAGACAGAGACTGAGATTTGGAATTGAAAAGAGACCCTCAGATGAAGGACTTCATTTTCTCTGTTTGTTCTGCCTTTGTAAATAGTTCCACTGAACAATTTTTATTTTTATTTTACTGTTATTGGTAATAATAAAAGGTTACCTGTGAATTTTACAACTACCCCACAGTGCTCTTCAGAAATGAGTTGTTAGGGCACTCTTTTCAGCAATCCCAATTTTACAACTACTCTTGTCTTTCCTATGTTTTCTGATCTGTGCCTCAATGACAGATGATGCGTGAAGTGGATTCTGTCATCCAGGCACAGGCCAGGGAAGTATAGGAAGACAAGGAATATTTGTAAAATTGGGACTGCTGAAGAGTGCCCTGCCAACTCAGTTCTGAGAGCACTGAGGCATGTTTTCTAGCACAGCCTTTGGTTTGAGCTTTTGGCTAGGTGAAACTTTGTAAAGCAAAATCAGAGCCTAATCAGGACTTCATCCATTGGAACAGGGGTTGCCTTGCTTCTCCTTTTCTGTGGGAGAAGCTAGTCTGCTTTTCTCAAGAACTTCTGATGCAAGGATTCTAGAGTTCAGACACTTATGGCCCTGAGTGTCTGTGTTTGGGGTGGGTGAAGAGGACTTTTCAGGAGCTCACCAAGATTGATCCTGCCAAAACCTTCTCATGACCAGTTGCACATGTAGGTCTGTAGAAGACTGCAGGATCTCCTAAAGGGACCTTTGGTACTGATGTTCCAGTGGGTGTAGGCTGTTGGGACTTTGGGGTAATACTTGTAGTAAAATAATTTAATGAGAGAAGGGATGCTGATTTGTCACATCCATCCAAAGAGGAAAACAGGTGCAAACAAGTGTGAAACGTGCAAATAAAATGCTTATCACCGTAAAGGTTTCCTATTCAGAGGCTCCTGTAGAAGCATCAGCATGGTGCAAAATGTTAGGGTGTTGGCAGCTGTCTGTGGAATGGTGGTTGTGCAGTTGCATTTTAGAGTTATGTTGAGGTAATAAAGCTTTGACTGCGCCCGCCTGGTGGCGCCAGGTGCTGGACGCCACACCTTGCACCACACTGGCGACCCAGATTTGGGAGCGAGCACGGGTTGCCGGGGACTGGCGGGGAGGAGAGGGATTGAGCCGCCTGATGGACGGCTCCTTCCGGGAGGGGGACCACAACGGTCAGCGTCCCAACTGCCCCTGGTGGAGGCTGGAGGTCGGGACATGTGCTGTACACTGGGAAGAGTCGGGCAGAAGCCTGGATGGGGACTCATGCGGACGCGCGGCGCGCCATGTCTGTTGGCGCCATTGCACACCGTCGGACTCAGGGGAATAGAACAAGGGAAAAGTGGCACCTACCGCGGGCTTGATGGCCGTCCGTGAGTGTTCACCGGCACTGGCACCTGTACTGGATCCATTGGGGTGGGAGTTAGGGGCTCCTGCCACCCCGCTGTAGGGGTAAGCTGCAGGGGTTACTGGTGCCAGTGGTCCGGTCAAGATGGATGGCAGCCGGATCCCCAATAGCAGGATGCAAAGTCTACGGGCGGGGGGCAGTTAAGGTGGCCACAGGAGGATAAATAATAACAAAAAATAAATAAATAAAGTTTTGACTTTCTTTTTTCAGCCTTGTGTACAACCTTTTTCCTCTTTGTGTTTTGGCATGTGGCTGTGTTCTCAGTGGAAGCACTTTAGATCTTGGGTGGCTCACTCACATACTTTTCCTTTTTTCCATCATGCCCACACACACACACACACACACACACACTTCATGAACAGGGATTAATAAGCATGCTGTGCAAACATGTACTCATTTATTGAGATCCCTCCCCACTCTACTACCCAGGATACCCAGTAATTCCTTGGTAAGCAGAAACTTGTCCAGGTATAAAGGCCTGTAGTAACTTCAGGTCCACTGTCTGTGATGGTATGCTGTTTATACCCTAAGGTAAAAGATGCATCTCCTAATGCTACCCTGAACTTAACCACCACTGCACTTAAGAGTGTATCCTGATGGAGGACACAGATCAAATATCTCTGTCTGCTCAGTCTTATTGATACCCTTATGCTTAAGGCTGAGATCATGTCACCTCTTAGCTTCCTTTTCTCCAATGTGACAATAATAAGGGTCCCCAGCTCTCCTCGTAGCTTTTATCCTTCATACCTCTGACAATTTTGCTGCCTTGGTGTTGTGCCCTTGGCTGTTCAACTGCTTCAATTTCCATTTTGTACTGAGGAGCCTAGAACTGCATGCAGTATTTCAGGTGGTTCCTGACCAGGACCTTGTAAAGCAGAAGATGTGCTTCTTCGAGATGCACAGATCTGCAACAGACTGGACACACGGAGGGGTAGGAAAAAAGAGAAAGGGCCTAAACCTATTAGAAGAGTGGTCGGTGTCTGGCAGTTGAGTTTCAGTGCTAAAGTGCAAGATCATGCACCTGGGTCACATGAATCCAAGAGAGGAGTACAGGATGGTGGGAAATTTAGCCACCACAAGTCAGGAGAGAAACCTGGGGTTATATCTGACGACCTGAAGGTGACCAAACAGTGTGAAAAGTGGTGGGGAGAGCAAACAGAATGAAGGGGGCATAGGGAGGGGCATAACAATACAATGCTTGTTTTGTAATGCAATGAAATATATATATTTTTCTTGCATCATCTGCTTATCTCCTCTAGTAGCTCCCAGGTACTCCCTTGGTCCTTCAAGTCTACCCTTGCTGCCCACTGAACTTGCTCCTGGCCACCACTACACTCCACCAGAACCCTCCAAGAGTGTTTGGTTACCTAGGTTCTGGGCTGACCCTTCCCAGGGCCCTCTGCTACCACCAGACGGGAAAGAATGTGGCATTTGATGAGGGGCCATTGTTGGGGAAGCATGCAAAGCACCGTGGAGGGTCAGGTGGTGTAGGGTGTGAACATGTGAAGGGTACCATCCAGATCAACCCAATCAGGTTATTTCTTCACAGTTGCCCCTCTGAAATGTGCACGCATGCTCCAGCTGGCCTGAGAGTATGCACAGCAACATGTAGTCACCAAGTCCACCAAGGGCTTTTCTTTCATGCCATCACCAGGGGCCACTGTAAGAGCAGTGCACAAGCCACACTCCCAGTAAGAAAACATCCAAATGGTGGCCCCTGCTCTTGATGTTCCAGGCTCAGAGCACAAACCCTAGGTTGTCAGCGTGCAGTGTAATGCCCTTAGCTAGAAAAATCTGAAATTTTAAAAAGTATACCTATTAAAAAACTGTTTCAATATTTTCACAGGTACCATGTCAAAGCCTTACAGAATCCTGCAGTCTTACAGTAAGAAGTGGCACGTGCTATTGCTGTGACCTTTATAATTGTGCAAAGTGAGTACTATTTTAAAGATTTATTTGATACAAAATATGTTCATTAAAATTGATTATGAATGGTGTTTTGAATGCTTGACTGTGAGAGAAATGCCAGATGAAATAGTACAGAGGGGTTGAAGTGACAATTGACAAAAGTAGTTGTCGAGAAGTTGTTGGCAGAAGCAGATATACTAAAGTTAGCAGGACCAGACAAGCTACCTCCAAGGGCATTGGAAGAGTTAGCATGAGTTGGCAGGCCCAGTTGTGAATATTTTCTTTTTTTTAGCTCTTTATGCTCCTCCCCCATCCTCCCACTCCTTCGAACACCTAGGCATACCCACCACCCTTCTGACCCCTGATGCCATCCACCAACCCCTATAGCAGCCTTTATCTGGGTAGTCAGGCATATCCCTATGCTGGGTGGGTCCCTCTCCTTTAGTGGGAAGTGCCTTACAGCAGATGGTGCATCTCAGGGCTGCAAGGTTGGTCTGGGCTGACTCCAGGGCTTTGTGGCAGCAGGCAGCAAGCGCTCGTCATCCGGCAGGGCGGTGAGCCATTTTCATATTTTCTACCCCACCTAACGTGGTTCTCAGCCTTGTGTGAGCTCAGGCAATTCTGGGGTGGGGACATGTGTGGGGGTGTCGGGGCTCATGTCCCCACAAGCACATCGCAATCTGCTGCATGGAGGTGCCCAGGAGTCTACCCCGAGAAGTGTCCAATGGACACTTGTAAACCCTTCCTGCCGGTCTCTCCTCCTGGTACCTGGGCTCAGGGCATGAACCCAGGTCTCCACTGTGCTAAGCAAACCCCTTTGCTCAGTGCCATGGAACTGGCCATGTATATTTTCAACCTGTGAATATTTTCAATCAGACACTGATCAAGGAAGTGTGCCAAGGACCAGAAAGATGCAGTGGTGGTACCTATTCATAAAAGGAAAGCAGGGGTGAAAACAGTAATTTACAGCCAGTTAGCTTATCATCAGTTGTGGGTAAGGTGATGGGTAAGGTGATGGAAGCAGTAAGGGCTAGAAAGGAAAATTACCTGAGGAAAACAGCATCACTGATAAAATACAATATAGTTTACAGCTGAGAGGTCTCGGTTGACAAATCTGCTTAGTTTTTTGAACCAGACAGCAAGGCACAGAACACTGGGAAACCAGTACACAATGTTTGCCAGGATCTTAGCAAGGCAGTTTATTTGCTACCACACAGGGAACTGCTGGACAAACTAGAAGCTGCCAGAATAAATTGCAATATTGGTGTTGCTCAGATAGTATCCTAGAAATGAGGATAACAACCGATACCTCCCATTTGGCCAGATAGTTGCTGTGGTAAGATAGCAGTGCTATCTGCCCATGGATCCTACCTTGTAGGATCCAGTGCATGGATCCTACAAATGTTGTGGATCCTGTGGATCCTAGCAACAGATCCAGTTTGGGTCCGAACGATCTAACCTAGGATCCCTGAATCTAACCTAGGATCCATCACTATCTGACCCCAGATCTTAACTATCTGACCTAGGATCCTTCACTGTCTGACCCCAGATCTTAACTATCTGACCTAGGATCCTTCACTATCTGACCCTGGATCCTACATCTGTCTTTAGTAGGATTTATGATAGGATCCCGCACTATCTGGCAGATAGTGGTAGGATACACAAAAGCACTATCTACAACACTAGGCAATATAATGAGCTGGATTGCCTGCTGACAAATGGAAAGAAAACAAAGGGTAAGAAAAAATGGTTTTATGTCTGATTGGGGTAAAGGCACTTGTGAAATCCAACAGGAATCAGAGATGGAACCACTCAGTAGCACCACTATAGTTATGGTTGAGCAGGGTTTCTATGTTAAATCTCAAACTTACACTTTAATATCTTTGCAACTGTTCAGTGGATTTGCTCAAAATTTTGCATGCGTGGTCTCAGATGAGTATATCTCTTGAGATGCCAAGTTTCTTTCTTGTCAGATGTGCAGATTCCAAGAAGCAGAAAGCAAAAAGTAAAGAAAATGTTTTTTTTTTGTGTTTTGAACCATTGCCTTGCACCGAGACAGTTTGAAATTATCAGGATAGAAAGGGCTTGACCCACAGATGTGCCTTTCACTGGTTAGTGATAAAATATTAGTCTGTTCCAAAGTAAGTAAATTTAAAATGTTCAGTTCTGAGCATGCTCAGTATGGTCTTTGGATAGTTGCTTGGATCAAAAGAATTTGATCCATACAAAAATAATCTTTTGTATGGGGATCATCCTTTTCGTATGGCCGCCATCTTATTTCAATTTTTTCAAAAATACATTTTAAAACCCATAAAATGACATCCTGGACAGACACCAACACATGTGTCTTGGTCATCAGGACCTCATTGGGTGGATGCTACACTTAACTGTTGGAAAATGGCCCTCAAATATGTTTTTATTTTAATTTTAAAATCCTTTTTGAGACTCACTTCTGTTTTCATATGTTCATATGGCCATATGAAAGAAGAACTTGACCATACAAAAAGGATCCCTGCATACAAAAATGAGAAAAAAATCTAAGTCCCAATTCTTTTTTTGTAAGAAGGGAATCCTTTTTGTATGATTTTCTTGTTCATACGAAAGGTTGCCCTCATACGAAAAAAGATTTTGGACTTAGTTTTTTCCAATTATTTTGTTGTATGAAGGAATCCTTTTCATATGCTTTCTTCATTCATATGAAAAGAATGCCCTCATATGGAAAAGATTTTGGACTTAGTTTTTTTCCAGTTTTGTTTTTCAGATGAAGGAATCCTTTTTGTATTTTTTTTGTTCATACAAAAAAATGTCCTCATACAAAAAATAATTTGGACTTAGTTTTTTCCCTAATTCTTTTTTCAGATGAAGGCATCCTTTTGTATGGCTTTTCATTTGATACTAAAAGGATTCCTTCCACGAAAAAGGATTTGGACTGTTTTTCCACAACATTTGAACTTGAAAAGCCATACCTCCCTCAATATTTGGACTTAAGGGACAATCTATATATCAAAACAAAGATATTAATGAGTGCTACAGGAATAGCACATATCACCCTAAACATTTAGGGACAATATAAAAAGCATAAGAAGTACAAATTCCCATAGGATAACTTTGGAACTTTAACAAGCCATACAACAAAGGGAGGAAATTGCTGTTTTGGCAGAAATGGAAGCACAAGTCCCTCTGGGCCTGTACTTCCACAGCAACATAGATGTCTGCATCTCAGTTTCCACAGGCAAATGAGGAAACAATTATACTATCTCATAAAGTAAGGAAATTCATTGCATAAAATCTTGTTAATGTACTAGTTATGGTTAAAGTGATAACATTTGGGAAATGTGGTGTTAGGGTTCCCAACCTAATACCCCACCCCACCTGCAGGCAGCAACAGAAAAAACATTATGGTTTTCCTCTTCTGCGTCTTTGCAAATCAGGTATGTGGTGTGTCTTGAAACAGAAGCTTCACTTATCTGGGCCAATGACTGGCTGGCAGTTGTAGGTAATAAGATTAGGCTTCCAATGACCGTCGGAAAGTGGGATCCAACCCGCTGCTAGCAGGCCCTTATCAGGAGACCAAGATGTCTTCTGTGCAAATAATTTATCATTACATATTTCTCGTCTAAAGTAATTTCTGATCCTTTGGAGGACTGGATGACTGACACCATTGAGGGTCCTGGCCGAAACCCCACTGCACTTCATATTGCTGGTCCCAAACCAGGCCTCTTCAGTGCTCCAGTCTCACCTCGGAGGCAATTGGACTGTCTCAAGTGGTTTTGTAGTTTTATCCTCTGCTGAAAGCAATTTAGTGACTCCCTGAAACTGTGGTACCTGGAGATGTATCGGTTCATTTCCGTTTCCTATCTTCCACTTGTCTCAGATGCTCAGTCATCAGCTGTTCACTCACGCAAAGTAACTCACAGCCAAACACTGCTGCTTCTGTTCGAGGCTTAAATGGTCTCCCATATTTCCAATGTGGAACCGCCGCTACAGGCGCTCTGCTGGCCACCCGCCTGGTGCATTCCAGCTGTCCCTGTAGTGGTTACGTCATTCTGCTCACTCATTTTGTCCTGCATAATTTCCTGGGCTCTCTCAGCCCCAGCCATCCGTTCTCCACCAGTCCTGACAGTGAAATGAGATGTCTCACCGTCCAACAGGCCTCTACTGCAAGAGTAGTGGAATTTCCTGGTGCCCTGGCCAAATTTCCCCCATTCACTAAAAATACCACCAACAGCTTAATCTGGTTCAAGGTTAGTTGGCATTCATCTGTATCCCCTCCGCCCGGTCGTGCCTGAAAATAGGCAAGAATGTGTCTAGTGCACGTACCCTGTCAAGAAACACAAAATAAATAAGTGTGTGCAGATGACATTCCTCACTATCCATGCAAGTCAAAAATAAACCAGAAGGTCAGTAGTCTGATTTAGTACTTGCTCAGAAAGGACCTTCAGCAGAAGATGAGGATTGGTATGCAAGGTAACCCTAGCCTTGTGGAAAACAAGAAAGGAGGCTTTGCAACCAGAGCTTGCAGTTCTGAAATATGTCTACCAGACATCATAGCCATGAGGTACAATGTCTCCCAAGCGAGGAAGTGAAGCTCACAAGTAGCAGCAGGCTCAAAGGGAGGCATAGTAAGGGTCTACAGAACCAAATTTAAGTCCCATACTGGAACTGGATCATGGACCGGGGTGCAGAAGCAGAATACCTCTGAGGAACCTGTGATAAACTTTAGGCTGGGTCCCCTCTTGTCATAAATTATGGCATAAAAACTGACAACGCAGTCCAGTGGACTTTGATGGAGGGATACCCAAGGCCTGGGTCTGTAAGGGAAAGGAGGTAGTTGATCACCGGACTGACTGGACACATAAAGGGGTCCAGCAGATGGCAACACACTAAATCATAAAACGTTTCAATTTTTCCCAAGTAGGTGTATCTAGTAGATAGTTTTGCACTGTGAACAGCCATAACTGCTAGGGAAACTCCAAAGCAGGAGAGCTCTACATCCTCAGGAGCTAGACTTGGAGGTGCAAGCATCACAGATATGGATGCACCAGAGTTCCCTGCTCCCTGCAACATAAGTCCCACTTGTAGAGAAAGCAAAAGACAGGGAGTGTGACTGCCAATTGCTGAAGTAGAGGGAATTAGATTTGTCTGGGCCAGTACAGGGCCACCAGAATCAGAGTGGCAGACTCAGCTTGCAACTTGACGAGAATCCTCTGTAGCTGAGGGAATGAAGGAAATGCATACATGAACTTCCTTTCCAAGACAGGGACAACAGGTGTTGCCAAAAAACTCCAGGCCCTGGAATGAGCGACCAGAAATGTGGCACTTTTGTGTTGTTTTGAGATGCAAAGAGGTCGATGTCTGGGCAACTCCACTTTATGAACAGGTCGCCCATGATGGATCCCAACACCTCCCATTTATGGCAGAGCACCTATGGTCTGCTGAGATGATTTGCAAGGACACTGAGGGTGCGTTGTGGGAAGATAGCCAACAAGAACATGCTATGTTCCATGGCCTAGTGTCAGACTTTCATCACCTCTCGCAGAGTGGATACAAGAGGACACCTCCTTGGCAGTTTATGCAGTACATCTTGGAGATGTCCAGATGAATCAACAGCCGGTGACCTTGAGGGAGGGTAGCGAGGTCCTTAGGCCAAGCAGAACAGCCCTCATCTCCAGAGTGTTGCTGTGCAGAACTGTGTCCAAAGGGGACCACTGGCCCTGAGCCCTTATGGAGCGAGATAGGCACCCCATCTAGAACCTGAGACAGCTGTCATCATCACTAGCAGAGGTGATGGATGGAGAAAGGGTGATGCCATCGACAGGTTGAAGCAGTCCAACCACCAGAGCAGGAGTGGCAGAGTGGAGGAGTCACTGCTATGAGACACTCCAGCTCAGGAATGTTAAGCCCACTGGGCACGGAGGAACAACTGCGGAATCCTCATATGCAGATGCACCAGTGGCACACATCAGAGAAATAGCAGCAATTAGACCTATTAGTCTTTTTTCATACTTCTTTTATTAAAGAATTGATACGGTTGCACAAACCCATAACTTTTTCATGAAATCGGCAACAAAACAACAGATCAACTTTCCATAAATTTCAGTATATAGTCAGTATAACATGCCACAACTTTTCTGGTATTAAAATTAGTAGGTTTGTGATAATCACATTAATAATAAGCATGAACCTGAGATTTTTGTCTATTTTACTAATAAATAACCAAAACCCATGAAATGGAAAAGTAAATTCCTTGCCAGTCCCTTCTGCCTCCACTCCTGTATTATCTCTCAAACAGTTCTACTTAAACTGCTGTACAAAGAATCCCACCCACTTAGTCCTATAAGAGTAAAAAGTAGAAAATCAATATCGTAAATTGTATTGGCTGAGGTCCGGGCTCAGAGGAACAGAAAATTTTGTGGTCTATATAAGACTCCAGCTAAATAATCCAATATGAGTGACTTACAAAAACCTTTTGAATAGGTAAGTAAATGAAAAGGTCTCAACTTTAAGAAATAAACCACGAGATCTCTATATATTGAATAATTTAAAGTCCATTGTTGATGTTACTTGGAACACACAGTTCCAACTTAGTCCATCTATTAATAAACGCTGTTTGCCTGCATTGCAAAAGAAAAGGTGATATGCTCCATTTCTTGTATTTATGACACTATCTGAACCCATTCTTTTTCTTCGGAGCGACTAACTGTAATCACTTCCTAGTAATGTCCTTCAGGGGCAGCTATCAAAATTCACCACAAGTACTTAGCCTCTTTCCCTTTAGAAAATCTGGTTCCAACCCCAATAGACCTATTAGTCTTAAGACAGATTTTGCTGAGACATAGTCAATGGACATGACCAGCTGAGCGTGGGCAACCACTCCATAGCCTCATCCGAGCGAAGAAAAGCCTGACCCAACTCCATGTCCAGAATCCCCTATGTATTGGAGGTGCTGGCACACAGAGAGAGAACGGACTTTGGCTCATGCATCAGAATGTCCAACTGTGCAAAGAGCCGTCTGGTGCAGAATGCATAGAAGCCCTCCCATCTGAGAATGGCTGCAACTGCTGCAGAGCATTAGGTAAAGACACACAGTAGACAACAAATCCCAAAGGGCAAGGCATGAAACTGATAGTGCAAGGCCTGGAGCATGAACCACATGCATTTTCTATGGGACTTACAGATCTTGATATTGAGGTAGGTATCCTTCATATCCAGGGCACACATAGAATCCCTTGTAAGAGCGGGGGACTGCAGAGAGACCATTTGGAACCTTTTGTGTTTTACAGACTAGTTGAGGTGTCAAAGGTCCAGAATGGGCCATATATCCCCAGTCCATGTTGGCACTAGAAGTAGTAACAGCCCAGATTCTCTTCCTCAGCCAGGATGGGTTCTATGGCACTTCTGTGCTGGAGGGATTTGAACAACAGGAGGGTGAGATCATAGAAATAATTTTGTCAGCAGAGAAGGACCCAGATGGCCCATCGAGTCTGCCCCTTCCTCCTCCTTACTCATCACCAATCTCACAGACCCTCCCCTTCTCCCCACTCACCAACCCCATATGTCTGTCCCATGCACTCTTGAATCCCTCCACCGTTCAGCCATCACCACCTCCTTTGGCAGTCCATTCCAGGCCTCTACCACCCTCTCAGTGAAAAATCACTCCCTCACATTGCTTCTAAGTCTTCCTCCCTCCAATCTTAGGCTATGCCTCTAGTTTTAACCACCTCCTTCCTTTTAAACAAGCTCCTCTCTGGTCTCTAATGGGTATAAATCCAATTTCCTAAACCTCTGCTCATATGGCTTCCCTGCATACCATGCACCATTTTGGTTGCTCTTCTCTGAACTCTCTCTATCCCATCTATGTCCTTCTTTAGGTGGGTCTCAAAACTGGACCCCATACTCCAAGTGTGAGCCTCACCATGACTTTGTAAAAAAGCATCAAGGCCTCACTTCTTCTGCTGTTATGCCTCTCCCAATGCCTGCCAACATGCCATTCGCATTCCCTACTGCTTTACTACATGATTGCTACCAACCTTAAGGTTACTTTGATATTATAATTCTAAATCCGTCTCCTGCTTGTATGCTTGAGATGTCCCAGTGGGTAATGGTTTGGCAAGGAGGATGCACAGGAGGGACAGAGAAAGTTCTATGGATGTCTCACTGAACCACCTCCAGCACCGTCACATCTGTCATGATCTCCCTCTGTTTTGGAAAGAAGAGGGAGATGGGGCCCTTACCAGGATGCCCTGATCTGCATGGACTTGAGGAAGTGGGGAGAAGTCAGAAGGCACTGGGTGACAGGGACACCTCCAAGAACCAGACCTTTGGTGAACCTGGCATGGGCACTGGGAGGCAAAGTGGCCTGTAGTGAGATCTGGGGCCTCTGACAGTCATGGCAGAGTCCCCAGGAATAAAGTGTAGCTTCTCCAAAGTCAAGCATAGGACCTATAAATGAAGCCCTGGCTCCTACCCCAAGGCTTAGGATTAAGGGCATTGAGGGACCTCATGGACATCTTAGATGTCTGGCGGTCCATCACGGCAGACTCAACATTAAAGTTAAAAGCTGTTTACCTTTAAAGAGAACATTAAGGTTTGATTGTTGGACATAAGTTGCAGTGCCAGCAGTGCTCAACCTAGAGTAGTGGCATGGGAAATGCCAGAAAACTGCATGAGCAGCAACATCAGAGGCATCATAAGCTGTCTGTCAGAGATGCACACCATCCCCAGACCATGGGCACAGTCTGTTGGACTACAGTTTTATCCAGACTATTAGGCAGCTTGTCAATCATGGCAGACATAGACTTCAGAGGCTGTTCTGATATTTAATCATATAGGCCTGATAGTTGCCAATCCTGAGGCACGGACACTGAAGCATACGTCCTCTTATTCATATATCCAGCTTCCTCTATTCTTTATCAGGAGGAAGAGAGCTCATATGCTTAGGAACCTTAGATTGGACTGGACCTGCCAAAGGAAAGCCTGAAAGGAGGCCTCCTCAGGAGGGAACCTAGGAGCATACTGTACACTGTCCTAGCTACAGAAGGATAAAGCTTCATCCTCTTACTCATATTCCTCCACCATTGAATCAGGATTATATTCTAATTCCTCCTCCTTATCAATGACAGTGGGCAGTGAGCTGACAGCAGGAGGAGGCCGAGCAGGAGGAATCATTGGCAGACTAGGCATCGACAGAAGAAGTCCTTGACAAGTATGGCACCAGCACAAGGATCTCGATCATCAATAAAGTCGCTAGTAGTAATGGCAGTAGCAATGGGTTACAGTGATGGCAGAGCCAGTGGCAGAAGTTGTTGAAAGAGTTCAGACATTGTCTGAAATGGCATCTGTGAGTTGAGGGACCCCATGGGGTCATCGATGATAGATCTCTCAGTGAAACAGTGCTCAATGGAAAATAGGCTGTGAATCCTGGCAGGGATTAGAGTCAGTGCCAGACCCCAACCTTGAAGTCTGAGACATGGCCAGTAGGTAGCAGAATCCAAAGGCTTAGCTTGGAAACTGTCTTTGTCTAGAGGTTATCCTTGTTTAAGAGGAGAGCGTGACCTAACAGGAGAGGTATCCTTTCTTGATGACTCTCTTTTCTATATCTGCATGGTGGTGTTTTTCCTGCCAATTTAGTAGACTTCTTTTCTTTGATGAATCTACAGCTGTCACTGTGGACTGCAGAGACACCAGCTCAACATTGGGCTGTGGGGAGGAGTGGTGATGATGGTGAAACCATGCAAGTACATGCTGTTTTTCTTTACAGCCTTGAGTATTAAATAAACCTCCAAGGTCTTCTTGCAATGTCTACGTTGCCTGATTAAAGTCCTGGCAAATTATACAGGCCTTCATGCCATAAGATATGCTAAGAGAGAGGATGCACTCTGAGTGAGCATCATCCTTGTAAATTTAACTTTACCACAATAACAGTAGTGGAATGGGGCACCAGTTCTTTCATCAGTGGCATAAACATTTAAAAAATAAAGCAGTAGCAGCATGAGCAATACTTGCAAAGTTCAGTGTTGTTGTTCAGCAGTGCTGGACCAACAAGTGGTTAGCAGCAGGAGAAAGGACTGAGGCATGATGGCTCCACCAGTGTTATATAGGTGGTAATGATGCATGTCGATGTGGGTGGCCTCAGCTAGCAAAAGTTTCCGGGTGGTTCTGACACCAGTGGCTTACAGTTTCATGATGTACCTCAATGGAGGAAGTAATCCTTGATGAAGATCAGTAGTTACTAAACTCACCTCAGTACAAGTCTCTTAACTGTTATGCAGCTAATCAGGATGGTTCCCATTTTACATGAATAGTTACATAGTTATATAGTGATATACAGCAAGTAAACAGTTGGAGTATGTAGCAAAATGTAAATATTTGGGGGTTTGGCTGGGTTCTAGACTCTCCTTCATTGCTCAAATAGAAGAGCTGATGAAGAAACTTAGAATGAGATTTGGCCTTTTCTACAAGATAAAAAATCTCCTCGCCAGGATGCAAGATTGTGGCTAGTCAAACTGCCTTTCACTCCTTATTAGACTACGCCGACTTCCTCTACAGCTAGGGTCCTGCAGGTGCTCTTTCCAAACTTGATACACTCTACCATAGAGCTCTAAGGTTCAAAACAGGCCTTTCCTATTCCACCCATCATTGCTCTCTGTACTCGGTGGTAGGTTGGTCATCCCTTAGCTTTAGACGTCAGAGAAATGCTGCGATCTGGATCTACAAAGTTATCATAAATAAACTGCCAGATTACATCTCGGACTACTTACCATTCTGCCCAATAAGCAAGTAGTGCCTCTTACATTTCGCTGAAGGTTTCCAAGGCCAAATCACGGTTTGACAGGGCATCTGTTAGTCACGTATGGCCCTTTTATGAACAAGATACAAAAGACCTAAAAATCAATTACCCCATTAGTCTGGCAGCTTTCAAATCCTTATATACACTCCATTTTAAAGAATCTTATGACTGCTCCTCCTGATTCTAGGTACCCTTTTCTTACAGACCTTCTTGTTCAATTCTCTGACCCTGCCCCTGCCTCTGCCATCCGTCCCCATGCCTTCCTCCCTCCCTCTCACTCCCTGCCCACACCTATACCTCATATCTTCTTACCCATGACTTTTCAACCCCTATTTTGTCTGTTTATCCATTTTTTCCTCCTACCCCTTGCCTTGAACTCATCTCGCACCTGGATGAGCTTGCTTGAGCCTACTCTATACCTACTGTTTTCCTGTGTGTTCCACACTTTGTCTGTGCTGTACTAATTGTCTATCTGTACAATTAATGTTTTACACTAATCTGCACCTTTACTTGCATTTGTATTGCCTATGCCTAATTGTTATACACGATTTCAGAACTGAATGTTGATCTCATCAAACTGTATTCACTTAATTGTTTGTCCCAGGTCCACCTTGAAAATGAGCTTGCTCAATGGTGTCCACCTGGTTAAATAAAGATTTTGATTGAGTGATTGAAAGGCCTCTTGACCCACTGAATCTTCCATATTCTATCTAATTTGTGAATTGTATGCTATTGGGCAGTCACTCATTTCCCATGCGAACCCCTCCCCACACTCATTTTCAAAATACCCACATAGAAACATAGAATTTAAAGGTAAAGAAGAATCACTTGGCCCATCCAATCTGTCCATTCTCCCTCCCTACACTAATACCACAGACCATGCCTGAGCTACAGCTCGCCTCTCCTTCCTTTTCCACTATGACTCGCCTTGTGCTTATAGGGACAGTCAACCCCTTAGGCCTCAAAATGTCCCTAGTTTAAAAACACATTTTACCATTGTTTACATTCTAAAGAGACTGTTGATGTAGCTGGTAGTTTGATTCAGATCACATTTTTCTTTTAAAAGTGAAAACTGACTGCCCACTATACTGGTGTTACCACACCAAAACATGTTTATTTACATTTCTTGACCAGCTCCACAGCATCTTTCCTGGACTAAGAGTATTTTTTCACAGAGAGGGTTGTGGATGCATGGAACGGCCTTCCGAGGAGGTTGTGGAGTCAAAGTCAGTGGTGGAATTCAAGCATGCATGGGACAGTCATAAGGCCATTCTAGGGGTGGGGTAGGAAGAAGTAGGCTGCTGGTTAACTAGGATCTGCAGCTTATCCAGTAGGTAGGAAATGGGCAGACTGGGTGGGCCAAGCGGTCCTTATCTGCCAGTCAAATTCTATGTTTCTATGGACTCAAGAGCACCTCTAACACAATCTAGCCACTGATTATGCAGTGGGAGTAGAGGACACTATTGTATCATGAGCGGCTGCACTGTTTGAGGGTGTTGCTAATGTTCAAGAAGTGTGCACTAAGAGTAGTTCAGCGATATGAAGCAAAACAAAGCTGGCATAGCAATACATAACCATGCATTTCAATTATAGTAAGCAAGGAGGCTGATTAAACTACCAGCAATATCAATGAATTTTAGAGACGGTAAGCAATCATAAAATGTGGGTTTTAACCTAAAAATAATATGATGCAAAAAGATTGACAGTGTCTCTGTTAACACAAACATTCTTGAACCCCACCACTGTTTTCACCCCCACCACCTCCACTGGAAGGCTGTTCCAGGAATCTACCACTCTTTCTGTGAAGAAGTACTTTCTCATATCTCCTGAATGTACCCTCCAGCTTCATTGCATATCCACTTATTATTGAGCACTTTTCTTCTGAAAAATACTCCCTACTATACCTTATTTATCCCCTTGAGGTATTTAAAGGTCTCTATCATATTTCCCTCTCCTCCTCTGTTCCAGGTGTACATATTGAGGTCCTTTAGTCTCTTCTTGTAGGCTTTTGATGCAGACCTTGCACCATTTGAGTTGCCCTCCTTTGTACCATCTCGACTCTGTCTATGTCCTTCTGGTTATTTAGTCTCCAGAACAGGACACAGTACTGTAAGTGGGTTCTTACCAGTGATCTATACAAAAGCAACATCATTTCCCTCCTTCTGCTGGTGATACCCCTGCCTATGCTGCCCCAGCATTCCTCCTTCCCTCTGTACTGCCTTGTTGCACTGCGTGACCACCTTTAGATCATCCAATTTGGTTACCTCCAGGTCTCTTTCCTGCTTGGTGGTTGTCAGTACCACTCCACCCATTTTGTACTCCGTCCTGGTTTCTGTGCCCTAAGTGCATTATTTTGCACTTTTGCATTGAACCCCAGCTATCATACCCTTGACCAGTCCTCTAGTTTTTTCAGTACTCTGTTCATCCTTTCCATAGCCCCTAGAGTGTCCACACAAAGAGGCAGACCTTCCCTTCAGGCTCCTCTGCAATGCCACTTATAAAGAGATTAAAGAGGACCAGACCCAGCACTGATGCACTCCACTAGTCACCCCCTTTCTTGGGTGAACTCCATTTACCGCCACCCTCTGTAGTCTATACCCTATCCAATTTCTTATTCAATTTACCACCTTTGGACCCGCTCTAAGCTACCCAGCTACCCATATGTCTATTGAATCTATGCTTAAATTTATTTACGTATTAGAAACAAAAGAAGAGAAAAAGAAACCACTATGGTTCTCAAGGGAAGTGACCAGGAAAGTAATGGCAAATAAGTTGGCCTTTGGGAAATACAAGGAAACACAGAAAAGGAGGACAGGGCAGTGTATCTAGAAAAGCAAAGAGAGGCTGGAAAAGTGGTCAGGAGTGCAAAGGCAAGACAGAGTGAAAAATAGCAAAAAAAGTTAAGAAAGGGGACAAGACTTTCTACAGGTACATTATGTTAGCGAAAGGAGGTAAGACTGGGGGGTCTATTGTAAGGCTAAAAGGGAGGAAGGAGAGGCGTGGAAGGAGACCAGGAAAAGCATCAATCCTGAACAAATATTTCTGTTCAGTATTCACAGAGGAAGGGAAGGGGAGGGAACATAGCTAAGGAACAAGATTGGAAGAGGTGGGCAGCAGTCCATTTACAGAGGAGAGAGTCCTAAAGGAACTCACAAAACTGAAGGTAGACAAGGCAATGGGACCAGACAGGATATGCCCTAGAGTATTAAATAAGTTAATGTAGATACTGGCAGCACTATTGACAGCCCTGTTCAACAGGTCACTGGCTATAGGAGTGGTTCCAGAGGACTGGAGAAGGGCTGATGTAGTCCCATTCCACAAAAGTGGGAGCAGGGAAGAGGCAGGAAACTAAAGACCTGTCAGCTTGATCTCGGTGGTAGGGAAACTTATGGAATCACTGCTAAAAGAAAGGATAGTGGAGCATCTTGAATCAACAGAGCACAAGATCCAAGGTAGCACAGATTCATACCAGCAAAGTCATGTCAAACAAATCTTATAGATTTCTTTGACTAGGTGACCAGGGAAGTGGGTCAGGGGAGGCGGTGATGTGGCCTACCCTGACTTCAACAAAGCGTTCTACACCATTCCACATAGGAGGTTTTTAAACAAGCTGGTCAGCAAGGGTCACAAGGTGGTGAACTGGGTTAGAAATTGGTTGAGAGACAGAACACAGAGGGTGGTGGTAAATGGAGCTAAATCTAAGGAAGGGAGGGTGACCAGTGGGGTGCCACAGGATCAGTTCTTGGGACAGTACTATTTAATATCTTCATTAGTGACATTGCTGAGGGGCTGGAGGAGAAGGTATGCCTCTTGCAGATGACACTAAGATTTACAATAGGGTAGACACTCCAGGAGGGTGGAAATGAGGAAGGACCTAGCTAAACTGGAAGAATGGTTCGAGTGTGGCAGCTAAAATTCAAGGCAAAAGTGCAAACTCATACACTTTGGGCGCAGGAACCTGGGGAGGATTACATGATGGGTGGGGAGTTAATGACCACCAAATATGAAAGAGATCTGGGGTGATCATATCTAATTACCTAAAGGTGGCCAAACAGTGTGCCAAGGCGATAGGGAGAGCCAGTGGGATGTTGGGGTGCATAGGAAGAGGTATCACCAGCAGAAGAAAGGGGTGGTGATGCCAATGTACAAACCATTAGTGAGACTGCATTTGGAATACTGTGTCCAGTTCTGGAAGTCACCTCTCCAAAAGTACATAGACAAGGTAGAGGCAGTTCAAAGAAGGGCAACAAAATGGTGCAGGACCAGCTGGCCCAGTGGCGCTGAGGGTGAGGTGCTGGAGGCCCACCTCGCCCACACCAGTAATCCAGATACGGGAGCGGACTCGGGTCACTAGTGAGTCAGCCGGGGAGTTAGGCTTGAGCATCCCACAACAGCTCGCCTACTCCGGGAGGGTTGAGGCCATAGCCTGAACATTTGCCTGACTGGTGCCGAGGCTCGGAGTACTGGCAAGCCCCAACAACAGGGGTATGGGCGACTGCCATACAGCGGGACGCTGGTGTGTGACGCCTTGATGTCGGAGGGTCCTACACTGTAAGGGGTGGGAGAAAATGCCTGCTATCACCAGGAAGACAGAGCCCCGGAGACATGCCTCGATGTGCCTTCACCCACCCGGACGGCCCATGGAATGACAAAAGTTGATTGATGAGGTAAGAGGGCTCTGTCCCATCCATGCTCGGGGGTAAGCCAAGCTCCATGGTGATCCAGTGGGGTCGTTCGGGCAGGGTGGAAGGTAGAGGATGTCTACCTGGGGCTCCTGAATGGTCGGGGATGGCAGGCTGGGAAAGCGCAGATAAATAGCAATTTCAACAAAAAAATTTGTAGGGCCTGCACCAAAGGTCATACAAGGAGATTGAGGATCTCAGCATGTATACCCTGGAGAAGAGGAGCGAAGGGGAGACATGATAGAGACCCCAAGTACCTAAAGGGAATAAATAAGGTACAGGAGGGCAACATCTTTCAGAAAAGAAGATGCTCTAGATCAAGAGGGCATGACATGAGACTGGAGGGACTAAGAGGCAGTGAGAAAGTATTTCTTGATGGAAAAGGTGGTGTATGGAACAGCCTCCCAGCAGAGATGGGGGAGCAAAGTCGGTGAGGGAATTCAAAACTGCATGGGATAGATATAGGGCGATCCTAGTGATTTCAAAGAGGAGGTAAACCAGAGATAAAGTAGGATCTCTGGCATTTTAGTAGGTAGGAAAATGCAGACTGAATGGGCCTATTGGTCCTTATCTGCTCCAAATTCTATTTAAATGTTTTTATGAATACTCTACTTCCTTTGAAAGCCTGTTGCACTTTTCACCACTGCCCTCTCAGTGAAATAATACTTCCTGACAACTTTCTTTGAACATTCATCCCACCAACTGTATATAGTTTCCCTTGTCTTAGTGTCTACCTTAATTTTAAATAACATCATGTATTCCACTTTATTTAATCTATTTAAAACATTATTTATTTATGTATTTAAAATTGGTAACCAGGAGGGAACACTGAGTAGAAGCTTATTTCCAGGTGTGACTTGGGGCAAAGGGGAGGGAGAAGCACAATTACACACAAAATACAGCCAGTTACATGACATGGTTACAATGAGGGTAACATAAAGAGCATATGTTGAATGCAGTACAGACAAAATGGCAAAACATTGTATATGGAGGACAAATGGATTAGCATCCAAGTCATCTGTGCACATTGGTAAACTCAAAGTGCACAATGCCAGAATGAAGGGAGGCTGAGCTGGTGCTGAAAGTAGAAGACAAAACAGATTAATAGACTTCAGCGAGGTTGCTGAAACTATGAGGTTGGGGGAGGAGAGGTAAGGGGTGGTCAAATGCCAGGCAGGTGTATAGAAGGGTTCAGGAAGAAGGTTGGCAGGAGTGAGGGGGAGAGTTTTAGCTGGCATCTAATGGAGGGATAGGGAGGGGAGAGATAGATGAAGGAAGGTAACTGGTGCCAGAGGGAGGGAACCGATATGAGAAAGCAGATTTCTGACTGAGTAGTATGGGTGGGGAAGGCAGAATGCATGGGTCTCTTGAGTGCTCTTGCATAGGAAGAGGAGGGGATGAGGAGATGGGATATGCATGAGGGAGGGACCCGAACCAGTATTTAGACATGAGGGAAGCAGCAGAGGACTGGTGACATGAGGAGATGGAGGATAGATAGGGAGGAGTAAAGGGAGCAGTGGTGAGTACAGGAAGGTGAGTTGGTAGCAAAGCAGCAGAAGGCATTCCAGAGGGTGTCCAGTTTGGCAAGGGAGGTGGAGGGGTGGTGCCATAAACCACATCTGCATAGTCGAAACTGAGAGAACCATTTTGGTGACCAGTTCCTGGCAGTCCTGGGGAGAAAGGCAGTCCTTGTTATGGTATAGACACCAAGTTTGGAGTAGAGTTTGACATGGATAGCATCAGTGTGGGCAGAGAAGTTAGGCCTGCTGTCTAACTACACACTGAGGTACTTAAAAGCTGGGACTACTTCAATTGGTGTGCCGTCAGCATGGAGAAGAACGGGAGGGAGAGTGAGAGGGCCAGCTTCTGGCTGATACTAAAGGTCATATACTTATTTTTGTGTGTGTGTGTGTTAACCCAAAGTTGGTTGGACTGGAACCAGTGCAGAACCTTGTGAAAGTCTTGCCAAAGTGAGACTTCCAGAGATGCAGTTAGGACTAGAGGTGCAAATGACTGTCATTTGCATACATGTGAATACAGTATCTGCCACTTATAATGCTTGCAGTTAACACAGGCAGACAGTTAGAATGGGTGGTACACACTTTCCATTTGCCTTACAATATACTCTCAATGTTAATCCATCATTTACAAGGATCGCTATAAGCCTGTGGAGTTCTACGATTAGGTAACAAGAGCACTGGACAAGGACAGGCCAGTGTATGTCTTCTTTCTAGACTTCAGCAAGGCATTTGACTCTGTGCCACATCCCAAGCTGCTGAAGAAACTGAGGGAATGGGGGTGGGGTACTGGATGGTCAGGTGGACTGGAACTGGCTAGCGGGTGTTTTCGAAGGTAGTAGTCGGGAAGGTTTAATCTCCTGGGAAGGTCATTACTGGGGTCCCACAGGTCAATGCTGGGGCCACTCCTGTTTAACGCTATATCTCTGATATCAGAAATGGTTATCAGGAACCAGATGTGCCTCTTTGTTGATGACTTGAAGCTGGGGGCGGTGGTAGACTGGTAGGAGGGTAGGTTAGCCCTACAAGGGGACTTGGAGGCTCTGGAGGGTGGTCCATAGTATTCTTTAAAGATTTCTGCTATCTGTGTGTCTTGCATATGTATGTTACTGTTTTTATCTTTTATGCTAATAATAGTGTTGTACTCCCTTTGTTTTCAAAGCATAAGCTAATAATTTCCTGGTTTTATTCATGTTATAGTATAATTTATTTTTAGTTTTAATGCATTTTTCCACTTTTATGAAATTATTTTCTTTTAATAATTATTTGATCTAATGTCTCCTTGGCGGTAATATTGCCTCTACTTAGTTGTAAATGTAACTCTAGTATTTCTTCCTCTTTTTTTTTGATCTCATGGAAATTATGTAACCGTTATCATTACCTTGAATGCATCCCATACTGTAGTAATGTTAATATTTTCTTTGTGGTTATATTCCCAAAATTCTTTTATTTGCTTTTAATTAATTCCACAAAATCATTATCCTTTAATAAGGCATCTCCATTGAGGCAATTTTGTCTATCCAGTGTAGGTGTGTATTTTATTAATATCATTGCATGGTCTATGATACTTATTTCTTTTATTTCTGTTTGAGTTGTTATTAAGTTCTTTATTTGTCAAGATGTAGTCTATTCTGGAATAAGTATTTAAGTGTCTGGCTTTACATGTGTATGTTAATTTTTCTGGATGGCTGACCCACCAGGAGCACATAAATTATGTTGAATTAAAACTCCTTCATAAGTTGTACTTATCTGTTATCAACTCCGACCAGGAAGAACTACAAAACTGACACCAGCACCCTCCTGGACTGGATTCTTGCCAGCCACCCTACTCGGTTCATGAACACCTCAGTCCTCCCTGACTCCTTAGTGACCATTCCTGTCAGCTGTGAATGGCCTAACAAATTCCAGCACCCCCTCCCAAAATCATCACTAGCAGAGTTTTACCTCGTAGGCAGTTGACTCACCTTAAGTCACACCTCACTCTGCAAAACTGGTCTCCTATTTACAGTGCAACAGATGTTAGTACTGCACTGGACTATTTTGTCAACACCTTCAATCGGCCTGCAACTCCTCGCTCCTTTTAAAAAGCGCCAAAGTTAAAGCACTTTGCAATCCATGGCTCTCGGCCGACCTCCTAGTCAACAAAAATCAAGGGACCACCTTTGGGAACTGGCTAGAACCAGCTGGACATCCAAAACTACAAATGTGCATGGAATGACTGCACCAAATCTATCTGGCAAAAGAAATCTACCTACTTCAGAATGCTCTCACTGACACCTGGGGTAATGGAAGAGATTTCTGGAACAATATTGAAGAGATCACTGGGAAGCAGTCCAAATTTTCCCTACCTTGCTAGACATAAATGGGAGTACTACACTTGACCCTAAAATCATAGCGAATGCCTTTAACACCGCATTCACGGATCTCAGCAGTGTTCTTCCCCTGACTTTTTCAATGATCATGATGCTCCCACTTCTCCCCCAGCCCCTCAGCCTCCGCTATCCACCTGCCATTCTACTTCAAAGCAGTCAAGATGCATGAAGTTCACAAATATGTTACTAAAGCAATCTGCAAATCCAGATCTAAGTGATACACTTGATCTTAAGCTGCTGTCCCTCACCCTTGAAGAGGTGCTAGGACCGCTGACCAGTATTTTCAACCTCCCTCTTAGCCTCAGCCAGTTCTCTGACAAATGGAAATCTGCCACTGTTACCCCGATCCACAAAAGTGGTGACAGGGCCACCCATAGGAACTACTGCCCGATCTCCATTTTGCCTCCCTTCTCCAAGGCTCTTGAACGTATTGTAGCAGATCAGCTCACACTGACTTTCTGGATAAGTATAATATTTTGTGTACACAGAAACATGGCTTCAGGAAAGGACATAGCACCTCTTGACCCTGCTGGAATTCAATGATGCCATTCGTAGCTCACTGGACAAAGGTCAGCTAACTAAGTCTGTCTTTATCGACTTGACCAAGGCATTCGATACTTTCCACCACTGCCTCCTGCTTGTTCAGCTTCAGAATGCAGGGCTCTTCCCTGACTCTGAAGTCTGGTTCAAAAGTTACTTGAAAACCCGGACACAAAAGTGAAAATTGCAGATGTCCTCTCCGATGCCAGACCTGTCCGTTCAGGAGTCCCTCATAGATCGTTCTGGGCCCCTATTTTTCAGTTTTTCCTGAACACCTTCCTGATTCCTGCCCAGAACAAACCATCCTCACGCTGATGATGCTGTAATCCTTGCCTCACACCAAGATCCCAAACCGCTACAAGACAGCCTCCAGCTTGGCTTTGCTTCTGCTGAAACTGGTTTACAAAGCACAAACTGATCCTTAATCATAAAATACAAAGTCCATGATTTTCAGCAGCTCTCATAACAAGCATAAGCAGCATCCCTATCCATAAAACCAGCCATGGAGTCGCTCTGGAACAGGTACAATCCTTTAAATACCTTGGGATCACCCTAGACCCTCATCTCTCTCCATGGTGCCCACATTGACTTGTAGCCAAGCTGCTAATACCCATCTTGGCCTACAGTATTTTACAGGCACAGGCAACATCTTACCCCAGAAGCCTTGACAGTTGCTTTTCAGAGCTCTATCGTCTCCATTATTGACTATGGACTTATTATCTATGGCTGTGCCACCACTACCACTCTCAGATGTGTATCCACCTCCTCAATAAGGCATGTCGACTCATCACTGGATTCCACCATCTTACTCACACGATGACTTCTATGTTCAAACTCAGTGGTTGCAACTCACCAATCGGATAAAGTACCAAACCTGCACCATAGCAAAGAAAATAACTATGGGCCTATGACCCACTGGAGTCCATGCTCTTCTGCACCCTAGAAATAACCCCCATAATACCAGGGGTCTAAACCACAGCTCCTGCAAGTTCCCCACTGTTGCACAACACAAGGTCAAAGAGCTTTTGCTTATAGGACACCTAACTGGCTAAATGGACTCTGCAGTAACATCTCCGCCACTCCCACACTTGGTGCATTTAAATCAAGGCTCCTCCTCTTTCATTGCCTCCAGCTCCTGTGACTGCCTCAACTAGCTGACCCCTTGAATATTGCTCTAGCATCATTCCTTTCTCTTTCCTACTCAGCACTTGGCCCCCTACATGCCCTCTCCCCTGCTTGCACTTCCCTGTTTGTCTTGGCAATGCCCTCAGCTGCTCTGAACCCACCTTTGTTCCCCTCCCCACTCTCTCTCCCTTTGCTCTCTTTCCCTCCCTGTGTTTCCCACCCCTTTCCTCCTACTTTTCCCCGTGCCCCTAACCTCTTCACACCTCTTTCACTATCCCCCATTACAACCCTGTAAATTCACTTTTTTTTATTTATTTATTTATTTTGAAAGTCAGATTTACAACCTTTGAGTCAGGGACTTATTTACAAAGGCACCTCATCATGGGAAGGGTGAGACATGGTTACAGTGTGAGACAGAACAGTGGTAACATACAGGTGCAATACCAGTGTCACAGTGGCTCAGTAGAGCACACACTCGCCTCTGAGGCCGGGAGATCAGAGGGCTGTGGGTTCAGTTCCCACATCTGGGACTTGGGTTAATATCCCAGTACTGACACTGTAGTGCAGCATGAGAGGGTGCTGCACTTCTGAGGTGCTGTCTTTCAGATGAGATGTAAACCGAGGTCCCATCTGCCTGGATTGGTGGTAGTTCAGGTGGATGTTAAAGATCCCATGGCACTTATTAAAAAGAGTAGGGAAGTTTTATTGAAAAGAACATAACATCACCAGTTAAACATAGTTACACAACAATACAAAAATTGTACAGAAATATACATGTCAAACAAAAAGATTTCCAAAAGAAGCAAATTTAACAGCAGAACATTTTGCTTATCTTTGACTTTAACAGAGGATAAACCAGTCTCCACTTGTGACAAAATTATAGAAATAGGAACTAATTGTTGCTGAAAAATAAATTGACATCTGGCCTGCCAAAGATAAAATTGAATAAAGGCAAAAAAAACATTCAAGGTGCTGGGATGATAAGACTGCCATATACCTATAATCCCTAAGACCAAAGCATTATATGTTATCTGCTGCAGCATCGGAACCCCAACGATCAGATGCCTTACACCAAAAATCTTTTGCGAACTGACAATCAATAAGAAAGTGAGATAAACTTTCTTCAATAGAGTTACAAGAAGACCTTAAACAGTATCTTTCAGTTGTCGGTTTGTATTTAAGATTCCCCGCACCCCAATTTCCCATGTAAAGATATCCACACAATGTCCCATATAGAAGATGGTATTCTATAGTCAGTTAATTTACAAAGCAAAAGACATTTTGGTTGGCACACAGTCTGGAAAAGCAAAATGGAGCCTTGTACAGTAAAAACAATATAGTTATAGAAAGATTTCTAGTATGTGAAATAAGGTCATTAAATAATAAATTCCACTGCCTACATTTTTTAAGAGAAGGCATTCCATACAGGGGCAAATGATTTTGTTTTAACAATTTAGGGGTACGTTGTCCATTTCTGGAAGTAAGGACTCCATAGAAAATAAGACCACGAATGCCAAAGGGAACCGGTGTGATTCCAAAGGAAACTAAAGAATTAAACAAAAAATGGAATGAAAAAAACAATTGGATTTATCATGGACAATCCACCTTTCTTAACTGGTAAGTAAAGAATCCTACAAACTGGATTTAAGCGATTCCCCAAATCATCTGAAAAAGGCGCTGTACAATCGTGTTTCTAATGAAACAGGTGGTGGTATAAATAACTAAGGTATAAAAATATGGGAATCAAAATTGCTTAACAATAAAAACCTTTCCTTTCCCAAATTTCCATTGTTTCCAGACATTCACTTTAGACTCCCTATTTTAACTGCTTTTCCCAGTTAAAGTAGCCATATCACCTAACCCAAACCAAATTCCTAGAATTTTATTAGGTTGTGATGAGAATGGAATACCCCAGTATCAAAGAGAGTATCCTGTTCAGGATGTAAAGAAAAATAAAACTTTTGAAACGTTAAGTTCAGATCCAGATTTTTCCCAAATCTGAAAACAATGCAAGGCTTTCTGAAGGAAGGCTTATCCTGAACGTAAAGTGTAATATCATCTGCATAGGCGGTTATTTTAACCCTTGGCAAGGATACATCAGGGGTCAAACCCATAATCTCGGAATGCCCCTGAATATATCGAATAATAGGTCCAAAACAAACACATACAAAGAGGGCTCGGGACAACCCTGCCGAACTCCCTAACTACAGGAACCGCAGGCCCCATTCTTCCATTCACTAAAGGATGTATCACTGCTTCCGAATATAAAATCGAAATCCAGTATACAAAGAGTTTAGAAATTTTTGTAGGTTAATAGTATATTAAATAAGTAAAGTGACACACTTTGTCGAAGGCCTTAACCTGATCCAAAGCAATAATAAAACCCGACCCTTTTCCCTATCACTGTTGTCAAATAAGTCTCTTAACAAATATAAACTATGTTGTATCTTCTATGCGGTACTGCACAGGATTGAGGGATAAATAAGGGACTCAGAAATTAAGGACAATCTATTTGTGAGGATTTTAGCAAAGATCTTATAGTCACTATTAAGGATACTTATTGGCCTCCAGTTAGTAAGTAAGGAGGAATCCCTTTTTAAAAATAAATTTCAATAAGGCCACATTAAATTCTGGAAACCTGGAGGTGGAGGTTAAGATAAAATTGAACACAAGAGGAAGAAAAAGACACATGTACGAAATGAAGGTTTTATAAAATTCATTTGGAATGCCATCCAAACCAGGGATGTTTTAAGTTTAAGGGATAGGATAACTTTTCCACTCCAATGGAGAAATGGGTTTCAATAATTGAGCTTGAAATGTGGTGTCCATCACTGGAAGATAAGGCAAAAGTCCTCAGGCAAATTCCCACTAAGCTCGGGTTCTCCCCAAAGGTATCTGAAACAAATTGCTGTACAACAGACATCATATCTTTCTCGGAGGTTACTATTTTACCTTGGAAGAGGTTAATTTAGACATTAAAGTCCGGTCAAAGGCGTCCTACCGGCAAATAGGGATCTGAAGTTGGTTGGGCTTGTACCCCAAATCTAAATTCCATGTCTAGTGATATAGCTCTACTGTACTGATATTCAACCATCTGTTTTTTTAATTCTGAGATTTGAGACAACAAAGGAGTTTGTCACTCGATGGTAGTGACATCAGTTTGTAAAATTGATCCCGATAATGTAGGTATTGAAGATATCGTGAATTGGCCTTGTGTTTCCCTTAGAACTTAAAAGGATTTAATCTATTTTAGTGTCTCTCCACCAGAAAAAAGGTTCTCATAACAACAAAGTGTAGAATGACGGCAAAAATAGATTTTGTAATTCCGAATACAATCACTGTCCTCCAAGGAGGACACATTTAGACGCCATCTGGGGCTAGCTGAATATAGTTTAGGGGAATATCTGCTAGACTAAAACCCCAATTAAAGGTGATGGTCTGAGAACTCAGTTGGTTTAATATATGTAAGGAAGGTTTAGAAACTTAGAGACAAAAGATAGTCAATACGTGAAGAAAATATGTTCCTGTGATATGAAGAACAACCTGTACTATGTAATGACCTATAAACGTCCAATAGTCCAGCATTTTTAATAATCTGTTTTAAAGCTAAAGAATCACAATATATTTTTTCTGGACTTCCCTTTAAATTTAGTATCTATATCACAGTTAAAATCCCTCCCCAGATAACGTGTCTTTGAGTATATAGAAAGGGCTTAACATCCTCAAATAATTTAATACGTTTTAACTTGAGGGGCATAAATGTTTAATAATCTATAATCAAAATCATGCCAGGAAAAATCTAGGAGTAGGGCACGTCCTGGACAGATGTCGACCAGTTTAGGAACTCTAAAGGCCGTGGAAGTAAGAGAACCCCAATCCCATCAGCTGCGTCAGGCCCAAAGTCCAAAAGAAGACCCCACACCCTCTTTTCTGTGTTTGTTTGATTTCAGCCAGGAGGATAGCCTAGTTTCCTGTAAAAGAATAATGTCTACATTTAAAGTACCAAGAAAGGAAAGGACCATAAGTCTCTTCTTAAAGTTCTTTATACTGCAGACATTATAGGAGGCTATTTTCAGGGTCGCCATGATGCAGAGATAGTGCCATTAAGTTCCAGACTTCTGGAATGGCTAGTTTTCCTCTTCTTCCCTTTCTTTCCCTTTTTTTCTTTTGCTAAGTCTGTGGCTTTGCTATCTTCCTCTTCGAAATCAATTCCGATGGTGAGAAGTATCAGATTCTAAATCTGAGTCCCTACCTTCCAGTTACAAAGGGGAACAAAAGTTTTCTACTGGAGTGGGAGTAGTAGAGGAAGCTTTATTAGAAGCTCTCGTAAACCTCACGGGGTTTCACTATCTCAAGGGGGGCATGGAAGAAGAGGCCTGTTGAGAGTCAGAGATATCGGGTGGAGAAGATGAAATAGATACATCTGCAACCAAAGGAGTCACCTCAGTCTCTGAGGAGGAAGGCTTGTCCACCAAGAGGGTGAAGGATCAGCCTGACTACCTGATGTGGAAGGGATCCAGGATCAATCACTGTTTTCCCTGAGCCTTGTTAATTAGGGCATCAGAATCCCAGCCTCCAGCTTTGTTATGAGAGGCCGTGGGCATTGGTGAAAGGCATGGCTTTTATCACCACAAAGATTACACTGAAAGATGTTTTGACATCTTTCTGCTACGCATCTCAAACCCTCCACACAGTGGACATTTTAAAAGGTCACAGGAGCTACTTAAATGTGACGGGCTCCACATTTATAACAGGCCGAGGCTGACCACTATAAAACAGACCCTCTATCTTTCCCTAGAAAGAAGCTGTTCAGTAAATGGATAATTTCACCATTTATTTGGGGTAACTTCACTTTAAATTTCCAGCTCCCTGTCCAAATACCTTCTAGGTCTAAGATAGCTTCAGGGGTCCCATCACCTCACATTTATTTTGCAACCATTGGTAAATATTACCTACGCTGACACCTTCATTCCTAAACATGATTGTAATGTAACGAAACACTGGTTTAGTAAGGGGATAACATAAAATGGAACCCACAAAGGGTATTTTTCAAAATGGAGTATCTATCCCAAAATTCTCTAAGCCTTTAAAGTTTAAAACTAATATCATAAGAATCCTCCCTGAGATGTGAATTAATGCAAAAATATCAACAGGAAGAAAATTCATGGAACCTTTCAAGAGCGAGTTAGCAATATAATATCTATCCGGTGGGTTTGAAGGCCACCTTATAACGAAACGGACAGCGTTTCTTCTAGGTGCCTGTTCTAATTTGTTTTAAACAAGTCAGACATTACTGCTCTGGGTTTTTGCAAGCCAGCCTGTGCCCCTGTCTGAGCTAAATCCTGTACAAGTCCTATACCCGCCCACGAACTCGGCCCAGGTATGGCTGAAGGAGCGGGTTTCAGAGCTCTGATTATCATTAATAGTTTCCACCCCAGAAGTCTGAATGTTCATACCTGAGCTCAGGCTTTAGAAACGTTGGCATGCATGGTGGAAGACTGAGAACTGTCCGTCCATGTAGGGTCTGGGATCCATATGCCTGTTTGTGATTTTGTCCATCCAGCATCTTGTAAAACCTCCTCCGATGAAGTCCATAGTAGGGTAGGATGATTTCTATTGTGCAAGCCAAATTGTTGTTTAGAATCTGTGAGGCCGTAGGTGTAGAACAAGGTCCAGCGGTAGTATTCCCAGGTCCAATGCAGCTTCCATTGTCTGGTGCGCTTCAAAATGAGTCCCTTCCTGTATTTCTCTGCGTGCATCTGCAAAAGGGCCCTACGGAATCAGTCACCTGGCCGGCCGACATCGCGATTTCCACAGGTACAGAAAACTTGGATATCGAAAATAAATTAGTTGCAGCTCGATTCAGACTGCGATTCAGTCTGAGTCTTCTCCTGGATATTAAGCACTTCTCCCGGTTCTCGAGGTAAGGGATTTTGCTCTGGTCTCCGTTCCGTAGTAGGCTCCACTGAGCCAGACAACACAGCATCCGATTCCATGCCTGACCAAGAGCCTACTGAGCAACCCCTCCGGATTACCCAGCAGCACTCTCTCCACACAGAGTAGGGAATTTACCGGTGTCCTGGCCAAATTTCCTTCATTCACTAAAAATACCACCAACAGCTTAATCTGGTTCAAGGTAAATTGGCATTCATCTGTCCCCCTCCTCCGGGTCGTGCCTGAAAATAGGCAGGATTTGTCTAGTGCACTTACCCAGTCAACAAAACTAAATAAATAAATACAGATAACAAAAGAACACAATATAACAGTGGTTTACAGAATAAAGTTACATGCAGTAAATAGCAATTGTATAAAGTAGAATATTAGTAGAAGTCACAACCCTGATCATACTGGAGAAATACCTATGTGGATGGGTGGGGAGGAACAGAGCGTGAGGAAAAGAAAAAGGGGAAACAGTCCAACGGACATTATCTAGGCTATGGGCCAGAAACAGGAGGGCCCAACATTAGGATGATTAAGGCAACTACAGCTTTGGGCACCAAAGAGGTGGTTATGGAGAGTGACTTTAAAGGGACCAGTTTTGGTAGACTTAGTGACAGAGGGTGGGAGGGTTGAACCATGTGGGGTGTGGTAGTGGAAGGACCTTTGGGCTAGAGGTCTTGGTATGGGGCACCAGAAAGGTGGCCTTAACTGAGCTATGGGTGGCAGTAGATGGGGATGCAAGCCACAGGGACATGGTGACCCCTGAGAAGTCCTAGCAGGGATTTTTGGCAAATAAGCAGGTTTGGTAGAGCAGGTGCTCCTCCAAGGTGAGCAGATTGGTGATGGAACAGAGCAGGCAAGTATAGGTGCGGAGGGATGCACCGGTCAGGAGCCTGCAGGCCTTGTTTATTGAGGTCTGGATTCTGGTGAGGGCGGCATTGTTGGCGCAGCATAGATAGGTAGGCCATAGTCCACTAGGGACAGGACTTGATGGCCAGTTGGAGGCGGTTTGGAGGAGGCATCTCTGTGGTGATAGCAAAGGCCAATCCAAGAGTTTATGACTGAGGACAGGGTATTGATGTGGGTGTGGAATGTAAGAGCCGAGTCAAGGTGATGCCCAGGTACTTGTGGGATGACACCTGCTCAAGAGGGTGAGCATTACTGGGAGAATGCAGAGGGGCATTTTGGCCTTATTCTGGTGATGTGAAAAAAGCATGAATGTGTTTTTTGAGGTTCATGACCAGCCGGTGGTCAAGGAACCACTTTTCAGCTTGGTTGAATGTGTGCTGCAGGTATTCCTGTAGAGATGCGGGGTCAGACTGGGAGGCAAGGAGAACCACATCATCAGCATGGAATACCATATTGCCCGAGCAGGCACTGGGGAGGGTGTTGAAAATAGGCTGAACAGAACAGGGCACAGGATGGAACCCTGGGGACCTCCGAGTGAATGGGTAGGGTATTGGACAGGGTGCCATTTACCTTCACACACTGTGATCTGGTAGAGAGTAACTGGTGAACCAAGCCAGTGGGCCAGGGGAGAAACCAAGTTGGTGGAGGGTGTCAAGTAGGAAAGGGTGACAGACAGTGTCAAAGGCCTTGAGAGGTCAATGAACACTGCACCCACAACATGACCAGAGTTGAGCAGAGTGGAGGTGCTGGGGAGAACTCCAGGAGGGCTGAGTGGTGCTGTGACCAGGGTGGAATCCATGTTGTTCCGGACACAGCAGGTCGTGTTGGCCAGATACTCGGAGAGCTGAATGGCCACTATTTTTTCTAGTGCTTTGGAGAGGGAGAGAATGGAAATGGGCCTGAAATTGTTGGGGAGGTTCTGTTTCCACTCTTATGGACAGGGTGATTTCTGCAATTTCCAGGCACTGGGAAATTGACCACATATAGTGACTGGTTTAAAGGTTGGTGAGAGGGGCTAGTACAGTATCTAGGACTAATCGAGAATCCTAGAGTCAGGGATCACAGCTGGGGTTGTTGCTAGCTAAGGCTTTTGCAGATGAGGCCTGGCTAAGGGGTGATATGGCATGCAGGTAGAAAGGGGTGATCCAAGGTGGGTGGGGTGGGGTCAGGGATAGGGTCAAAAAGTAGTTGGGGAGGACAGAGCTTATATCTGAGAAAGCCGTATTGAGGCACTCAGCTATGTGGGGAGGATCAGTAGTGACGGTACCATCTATGGAGAATAGTGATGGTGGGGAGAGCGGGTCTTTCCATTGAGCTCTTTCATATTGTCCCAGATGGCACAGGATGTGCCCCAAGTGGATTCAAGGGTGGTTTGATAATATTCGGCCTTAGCCTGCCTTATAGCCCAGGTGCACTTGTTACATGCTGCATTATAGGCTTGTCTGTCAGCCAGTTTGCCTGTCTCGACAGCAACATGCCAGAGATTATCGCTTTGTTTCAGTGTTTGGATGCGGGATGGGAAGATCCATGGGGCGTTGTGTTTCTTGGTACGGATTCTGGTCAGGGTTGAAAAGGTTGCAGGCCTTGCTGAGGCACTGGAGAAATAGGCTAGGGTGAGAGTCAGTATCCATTGTGAGTAGGACTGGAGACCAGTCAAGCTGGGTTAGGTGTGTTTTAGCTTTCTGAGACTCCCAGGGCAAAAGCACGGTGCAAGGTGACCTGGGACACTGGTTTTGGTGTGGGGGATGACCAGTGACAGAGGACAGGAGGTGGTCACTAAGAGAGTCTGGTAGTACAGTAATATCCCAGATTTTGTGGGGCGTTTCAACAGAATTACATCTAGGAGGGTGGAGCCTCCTGACTGGTTAAATCTAGTGGGTGAGGTAACTAGTTGGGTCATATCTAGGGCAGCGAGAAGTCCTGATATGGGGGGCAGTGGTACTCCACCAATTGACATTAATGTCACCTAGGATGAGCTGCTCTGCCTTGTGGGGTGTGGTGAGGTAATCAATGAGGGAGTGGACAGCTGGTCCCTGGTCCCTCGGGGGTATGTAGAGACTGTGAGAAAAGAGGGCCCTGGCTGGGTCAGGAGTAACCATAAGGGTGAGGGCTTGGGCACTAAAACTGAGCTTGGGGCAGGGAGAGCATGGCCTAAAGTGTGTCACACATAAAGATTGCACACCCACCACATTTGCCTATATGGTCTTCTCTGAACAGAGTATAGCCAGGAGGGAGGTAAATGAGTCAGGAGTTTTTCTGAGAGCCAGGTCTCGACTAGTGCTATAACATCAGGACGGTGTTGCAGCCCAGCACTGGAGAGTGGCAGATTTTTTAGGAGGCTGCAAATATTCATGGATGCAATGCTGAGGCCAGTACCAGAGTGGGGTGTGGGGTAGCTAGTTGACAGCGGCCTGGGGTTGGGGTGTATATTCCCGGAGAGCAGAAGAGCAGAGCAATTAATCTGATGAGCGGTCTGTGGTGACCAGGTCCCTTAGCCAGGTACCGATCGAGGTCCTACTAGTGGGGAACAAGGGATGGGTAGGGAGCGGAGGTAGGTATGGCAAGGAAGGTGGGCCCAGAGTGTCCTGAGGGAGGGTGTATTGGTTGAAGGTGGGTGCTGTGAAGAAATAGGGTGTCCAGGATTGTGGGGTTGGCTGCTGTGGGGTGGTAGAGGGGTGAGGCTCAGGGTGGAAGGTGGAGGCTGGATGGGAGGTGGGCAGAGCAAGAAAGGTAACCATGAGTAGGATAAGTGTGATAACCATGGTGCCCATTGCTATTTCTTATTGGAGGTATAACTGACCTTCAGTGATGGAGACTGCCACTGCGGAGTAGTTTTTTTTCCAGAGTACAATATGCTAAAATGAGAACAAGGCAGGGGATAATGGTGATTAGAACAGAAAAAGGCAGAGGGAAGGTTGGAGGATTAATGGAAAAATAAGATGCCTCTACTGGCAGATCAGTATAAACTGCAGATGGAAAAATGGGCACATTAAAAAATAAATAAATAACCTCTCAAAACTTATATCAACTCTAAGAAATCTCTACATCAGACTAAACATTACTTAAAGTGAGAAAACAAAACATTTCAAGCAGAGATTAGTAATAGTAATAATTTATTGGCAGCAGTTCCTATAAGACTTCTGGATTGCTGCATTAGTGTGAGTAACACTGGCAAACAGGAGCAAGTGAGATTCCTCCAGAGGTAGATGCCAAAATCCAGAGTTCCAAGCTGTACCTTGCTTGGAGGGTGAGCTTAAGCAGCTTCTCCTTAGGCAGGTTCTCAAACAGCAGAATGCAGTTTTCTTGAGAGGAAACAGCCCGAAGGGGCACAGTAGTCACTTGCTTGGAGGGTGAGCTTCAGGCAGCCTCTCTTAGGCAGGTTCTCAAACGCAGAATGCAGTTTGCTTTGAGAGGAAACAGCCCTAAAGGGCACAGTAGTCCTTTTATATTCTTTGTAACTACATATTTTCAGAGTATTGTTCCTGTTTTGCTCATACTGTTGTCATTGTGTCTTACTGTATTGAAATGTTAACCGACGTGGAACCTTGGTAAGAGCCCTGGCTCAAAGGTATTTGTAAAACTAGACATAAAAATAAATAAAAATAAATAAAATAAGTATGGTTGGTCTAGTTGATTTATCTTTAGCTGGTGTCAATAGAGCATTCCAGTCCCTCTGATAATAATGTTTGCCACATTAACGTCAAACAGCGTATTTGTAATTTTATTTAAGAATTCACTGTAAGTGATAAATTGTCCATATATTAAACCCAACACAACTGCAATTCCACATAGATAGCCTTTAACTAAAATTACTCTTCCTTCGTTGTCACCCCATTGTTATATCAATTTAAAATCCACATGTTTTGCAATTATAATTGCTACCCTCTGCTATTGGATGTTCCAGTAGAATAATAAACCTGATTAATCCATCCTTTATAAATTTAGTGTGTTCTTTTGATGTCAGATGTGTTTTTGAATGTTTAATATCTGAATATTGTTTTTTTGGGGGTATATCACAATGTAAGACATATTGGTATTTCTGTCAAACCTGATGGTAACGTTTCCAGTACTGATGCAAGAATTTACAAGATTCTCAGCAATATCAGGGTATGAATTAAATAACTCTAAATCGATGGTACTTGCAATAAATAAGTTAAGTTTCAAGACAAAAGGAAAATTAAAAGAAATGAAACAAAAATAAAATATTAAATATTTAGAATTTATGTCTCAGACAATACTTATAAAACCATAGAAGCTAATCTATCTTACTTTTCAGAGAGGATACATTCCTGTCTGAATAAATGACAAAACAAGTATTTATCTCTATGGGGCTGCACAGAGGCCTTGAAGAGGATGATAATGCTATTACTAATGTATCTTTACCAGGGTACGGAAGGAGACATCCCACTATCCTGGTTAAAGCAGATGAAGAGAAAATTCAAAAATATTTGTGCTGCAGTGGTACACTAAAGGATTGCATGGGAAAAATGAAAATGATAAGATCTGAAGGAGGTATGGGATGCCCTGATCCAGTATGATATTACTGAGTGACTAAACTTAAGCAAATGATAATTTGGGCTGTTCCAATTAAGTACAAGTCAGACAAAGAAAATACTGGGGCTTCTCAAATATAACATTTACTATCTCAAGAAAATCCAACACCTATTGCCATACCCAAAACAATTTATACACATTAAAATCCCATTATTAAATCATATTACAAAATTAGTTCTAAATGGAATAGTATCCATGTTTATAATAACATAAAACTAATCTCTACGATAGCAGAAACAGTAAAGTATGGAATATTATTAAAGAGAGTGCCTTGACTATTAATGATTAAAAAATCAAATCTAACAAACTGGTTTGACTTTGCAGATACTAATTTGGTAATGGCATGGTCTGGGTTCAATGAACAAGTGATAGAAACCAAATAAATAACCCACAAATTAAATATCTTACCTTGAAAAAATATACAAGAAACATATTAAACCAAAAATAGATAAAATTAACAAGCATTATGTAGATATTTATAATATATTAGCGTATATAAAAAGGTAAAGACAGCATTATCACTTTTTGTTATGACAACTTTAGTAAAATATTATTAAACGAGATAAAAAAATAAGAAACCACTTAAAACTGGAAAAATGAAATAAAACTGAAAATCAGTGAAAAAATTGAGACAGATTAGAATTAATGTGAATAAACTATACATATATGCAAAAATAAATCGATACAAGATAATTGATAGAGCATACAGCATATCACAACTCATACATTAAATAACTTTCCCAGCATAACAAATTAGCATGCTGGCATAACTGTGGAGTGCAGGAAAAAATAGATCATGATCATTATCATTTTGCGCTGGAATTGCCCGGCTATATTGCAATGCTAGAAAACAATGCGCACAGAAATGGAGCATATTTTGGATAAGCAAATATCAGTACTCCCCACATTTTATACTTAATGACTTTGAATGTTAAATTTAAATCCAAAAGAACAAAAATTCTGGCCTTAGCCACTATGACCACTAAAAGAACGATTTTATCTGAATGGAATACCCCTAAATTGCCAAAATTCAAATTAAACAAATGGATTGCAAATAAGAAAAATTCATTACTTATGGAAAGATTGGTGGACCACATCTATACCCAGGATGACCTATCGATACCACAAGGAAGGAATAATAAACATGCTTCCACCACTGCTACAAATATGAAATTTAGGAGGATAATAAAATTATGTGTCTTAACTACAATAATCAAATGAAAAGTTGTTCATAAAATTGTGCTGCCTTAGAAAATTGGGGAGAGTGGGATAGGGGTCATAACTGGACTCAAGCATATATGTTCTCATGTACTAATATAAAATGTGTATTGTGTTGTAATAACACGTTGTACAGTAAAATTGAGAAACTGAACAATGATTATACTTTTTTAAAAGTCTCTTTGCACTAATGGTTCCCGAGTTATCACATTGAACAGAAATGATCTTTTGAAAGGTATAACTTAAGAACCTGTGGAGCTAGAACCATCATTTTTTTAATGACAACTTAGAGTCCTGCAATTAAGAAACACTGTTATGCCAGCCCAGTGGTGCTGAGGGTTGAGGCTCTGGACACCACACCTCACGGCACCGGCGACCGGGTTAAAGTGTGGACTCAAGCCATCGGGGTCTGCAGGGAGAGGAAGGATCAAGCATCCCACAGTGGCTCTCCTCCCTCTGAGGTGGGTAATGGGGTCTACATTGCTCTGCAATGAAAACTGGCGGAAGTCAGGGGCACTGCAAGTAGCAGCATACAGCTGAGGGTTGGAGCATGGCAGTCATCGCACGTAGTGCACTGATGCCATTGTACATCCGGCCCAAGGGGAGAAAATGCAGGTGAAAATTGTGGAGTGGTCATGGCAGCTGATGGCTGTGTCCCACCGCATCCCTGGACCTGAGAGGTGCATCCCCAGGTATCAGGGTCCAGGTCCCCATAGGGAGAGGGATACTGTGTGCCAGCCTGTGTGAAAGGGAGCATGTCGCTGACCAGACCAGGTCCAGGGATGCGGTGCTGGCTGCCAGATGACCTATCAGCCCGCCTCCGCAAAGGTAGAAGATAAAGAATCTTGTGATAAAAAAAAATAGTGTTTTTACATTGTGTAACAATTGCAATTATATTATTGATTTAGAAATGGGCAGTTTTCTTCAGCTATTGTATATTGATATGTGATATAATTACATCACAAGAAAAGTTTTATTCTTTAAATAAAATAAATGGTATTTATTTATTTATTTATTTATTTAGATTTTGATAACTGGTAAGCTCACTGAGACCAAAGGTCCCTTTTTCAGGAGCAAGCCGGATTAGTTACAGCCATAACAAACATACATTGGTAGGAGTATACATTAGGTCCAATATTCACTGGATAACTAATAGAATACATTATGGAGTGTATTAGTGACATACATAAATTTACAGTAGCATTATATCATACATGTGACAAATTCACAACTTTACAGTAGAGTTACATCACACATGTGGCAAATTAACACAAAGATGCTTAGAAGGAGAGTGGTAGAAGCAGTAAGCAGTTTAAATGGGATAATGTATTCACACCAAAGATAAGGAAGATCAATACATTTTTTCTATATCATCAAAGCATATTAATATACCTATTTAATATTGATATGGAACATTCCATGACTGTTTTAAAACTAAAATAAAAAAGAAATTTGCACTTTTCTGAATTTTGGTATTAGTCCCTGTAATCTCGGATCCATATGTTTAATACCTATAAACATTCATAATATGCCTTAAATAACATGGTAAACATTCCAGACCCCCACCCCACAAGTACACATTTTTCTCAGTTTCACAGGCTTTGCCTGCAGAAGCATCAGAAGATAATTATATTACAAGTTTCAGCTCTCCCCCCTCCCCATCACCTTAACCACCACCACCAAACCATTAGTACTCTCCAAGACCGACAACTGGAGCACAAGTACAGTACAAGTCACATTAAACTGTTCCTCCAATGAGTTGCTGTAGCATTCTGACTGAGTTGCTTAAGTGTTGCTGGATCCAGCACAAATTTTATTTTATTTATTGAATTTTGTTGACCCGTAAGCCCACTGGGCCTAGAAGTCCCTTTTTCAGGGGTGACCGGGAGAAGGGGATACAGATGGTAAGCAACTGAAATTGAACCAGATTAAGCTGTTGGTGGTATTTTTAGAACAAAGCCTTGCAAAAGTCTTTCTTAAGAGCTAAAGGTAGCTTTGCATTGCACCATGACTGGATTGCAAGTGCATTCCAAATGCGTTGCAAAAACATTTTACAAACATTGCTCTTCAACTGGTTAAGCACTGAAAAATAATGCAATATGAACTGGCAATGCATTGCCAACTCAAAAAAACAATGCTAAACCAACTCATTGATGGAACAGTTTAATGTGACTTGTACTGTATAGTACAGAAAAAATCCACTTGGAGGTGCTTTGCTTTTCATTTGTAGCCGCCCCCAAGTTCATACCACCCAGCTACTGATCTGAATTCCCTCACTTTGTACCAATCACCCATCTTCTGTGCTCTTCCCTCTGCATCTTTATCATAAAGCTGAGACTCAATTGGATGGCAGCTATCTCGGATTTCCATACTGTGTCATTGAATATTTCAATACTTTATTCAACTAGTTATTTCAATACACAGCATTTAGAGTCCAACATGTCCCTTTGTCAGGTGCTGCTGGCATCTCATAAAGGACCTGTTTGGCCCTGAAACATTTTTTACTGAAACATCTCTAGATAGACAGACAGACCTCACCAGTGATGAATAAAGTTGATGAAGAATTCATGTTTTTGGGAAAATTGTGTATTCTACTATAAGAATTAGAACAGCCCAGTTAAATCTGTGCATCATCTTCGTGAGGAATCAAGTGCTTCAGAACTTAGAATATTTTTCAAGAATGTTCTCTCACACTGTGCTGGTCTTGAGCTTCCCAGCATTACAGTTGTAAAAATCAGTGTCTTCTGAAGAGCAGTCACCCCAGACAGTGTTCCCTGCTAATTCAGCAGCATGGTTCTAAAGATTTATTGTTTATAAAGTTTAAGTTAATCCAGTTAATACGTTTTGCTTTCTCTTCCAGTCTATGTAAAGTTCAAATTGCTGGGTTTTTTGAACATTTTACATGGTTTTCAGTGTTTCAGAAACTAGGGCCTAAGCTGCAAAATATGCTGTTCACAGTGAATGTGATGTAGTTTGTGGTTCTGTTTTAATGGTTCCACTCTGAATAAAAATAATTGTAAGTGCTTTGCTCAATTTTTGCACACTTTAGGCTGTTATGTTGACTCATAAATTACTGTGGTTGAGTGTTTGTGTAAGCAATAATATCCAACAGGGTGGGCAGTATTAGGCAATACTGGACCACCAAGGGGTGTAAGGAGGCCAGATGCCACAGGCAGAGTGCCTTATAGACTCTGGAAGGTCTGGTATTGCCTATACCACCCACCCTGGAAGGTATTATTGCACTTAGAAAATGGGCTACATGTGGAATTGTTGTGTAGCACTAAAAATGTTCCATAGAAACAAAAGATTACAAGTATTTTAAAGGATTTTTTTGGGGTAAAGCTGTGGTCTAGTGGTATATTTGACAGTAGAGGGCAGTGTAGTGTCTCTGAGTTCTGTGCTTTACAGTAGTCGTTTCCACCCCTTCCATACATGGTTGTTCAGCTACCCTGTAACCCCAAGCTGGACAGTGGTCTATTTTTATTACTGTATATTGTTTGGGAATTGGCTGCAGTTTTACACTGCACTGGTGGTCGAGTGGTGAGATTGGGGTCCGATTCTGGAAGTGGAGCATGAGATCGGGCATGGTGTTTCAGTGACTGAGTACAGTTCTAGTAAGCTGATTTCTTTACTTTTTAACACAGTGTACACTGTTTAGTTTTCAGCCCTCACTGTTTGTCTTAATTTTTTGTTCAGGGCTTGCTTGCTGTGGTAGCAGGAATGTGAATGTGTGTGTATGTGTGTGTGTGGGGGTTGCGGATGCAGCAGGAGCATTGGAGATGGGGGGAGGCGGCTGCCGAAATCGCTGTTAAAATATCATAAGGTGTGAGTTGCAAGCGGTTCTTTCTTTTGCTGTCATAGAGCCATTATGCTTTTTTGTCTTACTGTTTCTTCCAGTGCTCAGTCGATAGTATTGAGTGGGGCTGGGATCACCCCCTCGATAGCCAGTGGGAAAAAATGGCGGCTGCTTTGTTTAAAATCGAAACTGGCACATTGATACAAGTTTGGCATAGGGCATGACAGGCTGGTACTTTTATTTCCTGGTGTCTATTGAAAGTTAATGTACCCCTGGCATGGGTACCAGCCAATAAAAGACCAGGAAATAAAAAGCCCATTTTCTAAAATTGGTCTGCTCACAATGACTGTGGTTGAAGGAATTAAAACTTGTCAACTCACAATGACAGTGGTCTACATAAAATTACCATCGTCAATGACTGAGGTCAGAACCCTTACTGTGGTGCCTCCTCTGGTCTCGTGTCTGAGACAGATTCCAAACAAAAGCCTAAAAATATACAGGACCTGCATTTTTTTAAAAGTGCCAAAAGTGCAGCCACTGTTTGTATATGGCAGAAAGTGTGATAAGTCTTTGGCATAGATCACAGTTGGGTAAACTGTGAGCTGTGTAAGGAGTTTTGTCCTAAGACAGAGAAAAGAGGCATGCTAAAAGTCAATTGCTATCAGCTCCAGCCTCTCTGTCTAGCTCCAAAGAGTGTCCCCCATTAAAAATATTGAGAATGTCAGCTGAAACAACATTCCTTAAAAACCAGTCCAAAGCAGAGTTTGCAAGGTAGCCCACAAAAGAGTATAGCCCCTCAGCTGAGGAATGTCCAGATAAAAGGTTTCCAAGAACAGGCAGGCAGAGGACTCATCCTGTCATCCTCATTTAAAACATTTAAAAGAAGAACATTTGGAGCCTGAAAGCGAAGAGGTGAATTAATCCATTGCACAGCCTGCTGTTGATGCTCAGATGGCCTCCATAGGAATTAAAATAAATGTGGTAATTCTTTCAAGTTATGAAAGAACAAACATTATAAAGCGGAACAAAAACTGACCAAATCGAACAACTCGATGATTAAAACACAGCACCTGACCATTGATTATTTACCTAGAAATTGCACAGCTCATAACTAACCTGCCTAATCTACCTAGCAACAACCTAACTAAATAAAAATAACACCTTTTTGTTTATTTATTTATTGATGTATATCGGATAACACTTTTGAGTCAAACACTCCTTTACAAAGGTTCCACGTCATTGAAAACAGAGACATCAGGGACAACAGCAACAACTAACACATTAGTTACAGAAATGGAAACAAAATGGTTACAAACGGATACAAAATGGTTACAGATAACACAGTAAAGCAGCTGAAGATACAGAGTTACAGAGTGCTGCCAAACATAGGTACATAGTGCAAATGGTAGTAGGTAACAAAACATGGTAGTAGGTAACAAACACATACACTGCAAAGTGATTTGCACAAGCATGCCCTGGAGGTTATCTGCAGGCCTAGGCCGGACTGAGGTGTCCATTGTCAAAATATAGGCGTGCCCAGGTGAGGCTGGACCAGAGTTAAGTCCATAGTTGTGGGGGTGGGGGATGGGAAGGTCAGATTCAAGGGCAGTCACAGACTGATTCATGAATGATTAGGTCTCTTAGTTGGGACTTGAACTGACCAAGTTTGGGTTCTGTGAGGAACGAGTTTGGGAGTGAGTTGAGCCAGTTAGTTTTCCTAGTAACATAATTTTTTTCCAGCTTTTATACACAAAAATCCACAAAGGGCATTGGTTTCTTCAAAATAAATGTCGTTCCCAGGTTTATTCAAAGGCACAAAGCCTCTGTTACAAACGTACCTATTCTACCTAGCAGCAACCTAACTAAAGAAAATAGAACCTTTTCCATTAATAAAAATAATTCTATTTTGTGAGCACAGTAACCCACACCAGAAAATGGGTTTCTTGAGCATTAATGCACTTCAAGTGTGTTGAAAATCACTCATCCATTGACCTTGTGTTTTCCCAGTTCATCTGGGCCATGCATTAATTTTCAGAAATGCATACCCCGTTGTGGTTTATTGCTTACTTAAAATGGCTTCCCTCAATTCCACCTAGTGTCACAGTCAGAGGAGGAGGAGGAGGAACCTATTACTCCTGAAGTCACAGATGATAAGGAGACAGGTTCACACTCACGTCCTCTGGAGAAATTCCTCATATTCAACCTTCCTTAGGGGCATGGCAGCAAACAATAATATCCTTGCTGCGGAAACTGATTCTGCAGTTGGGGAATCATATTTTTAAGCATGCTTGGGCTGATTTCTACAAAACAGTCCGCATCCCAATCCATGACTATTTTAAAAATGTGAGTAAAACAACCGGCTGCATCTGCAACAGCAATTGATAAGACAGTGGAGAATATATATTGTGACCAGAAGTGGGTCTGAACATCTTTACCAACATCCTAATCCTGGGGTTTACTAGAGATTGTCGATGTAAAAGACAAAAATAACCTTTCTACAGCTGAACAGCCCTGACAAGGATTCCAGGAAACGCATTCACTTGGGGAAAAATCCTACTCTTCTGCTACCAATATCATAAGGGAGGCAGCATTTTGAGCTATACAGCACATTACAAGGAAGTACAACAGAGCCGTGCTACTGTTTTATGACATATTTGCTGAGGAAGGATCAGAGTGTCTGCAGCTTGTAAAACAGGCCTGGAAACCACCAAACACCAATTGTAAATGGCTATATACATTAATGATACAGCAACCAGAGCCCTGGCAAATACAATACTTAGCAGAAGGTATCATGATTAAGAACACAGGCTTATCTGTGGATCTATAGAATGAAGCTGGCGACTTCCCTTTGAAAATACATCTCTCTTTGGAGATTAGACAGAGAGCAACATGAATAAGGTTGATTAAAACAAAACTACCTCTTAAAACCTTGTAGAGAAAGAAAGGTCCAGAGGTACTGCAGACCTTATGGTAGGAGGCATAAGGGTACTACCACAGGCAGTACCACCATAAACCATATAGTGCACTCAGAGGTTCAACTAGAGGTTAAGGCAGAAAGGACAAGAGGCAAGCATCAATCCCAGTTCCATGACAAACAAACTCTGGCCAGAGTCAATTGGGCTGCAACCCGAAGAATTTGAGTAAAAATATTGAAAATTACCAAAGTTACAAGCCTTCATTCATAAAATGTGATGTAGGCTCAAATTTATTGTTTTTAATATTTTTACTCCAAATTTCAACATAGCCTTGTTATGACCCTGCCTCATGAAGAAGGGCAGAGAAAATTTTAATCTCCTGGCCTAAAGGTGATATTGCCCAGAAACTCACGAAATCACCTTTCAGAGCATAAAAACAAATTTTGGGCAGAAGTTGAAAATGACAGCTGTCTCATTTGTGAGGTGCTGTAAAGAAATGGCTATGTCGAAAATCTGAGTAAAAACTTTGAATATTACCAAACTTACAAGCCTATGTTTGTAAAATTCAAATATAATGGCTATGTTGAAAATTTGGAGTAAAATACTGAATATTACCAAACTTACAAGCCTGCATTTGCAAAGATTCAACATAGTCCTCATAACTTTTTTTTTTTAATATTTTGCACCAAATTTAAAACATAGCCTTCTTAGGACCCCGCATGACAAGGGCAGAGAAAATTTCCAACTCATGTCCGAAAGGTGATTTTGTGCAGGGACCACAAAAGCATCTTTCATGATGTAAAACACACTTTGTCCAGGATTGGAAAATGACAGCTGTTGGATTCATGAGGTGCTGTAAAGATATGGTTAGGTTGTGAATTTGGGGATAAAATATATGAAAATACTCAAAGTTATGAGCCTGCATTTGTAAAATTCAATGCAGGCTCATAACTTTTTTTTAATTTTTATACCACATTTCAACATAGCCTTCCTATGACCTCATGAACAAGGACAGAGAACATTTCAGCTCCTGCCTGAAAGGTGATTTCATGCAGGGACAGATTTGCCTAATGTCAGTGCAATTGTTCATGAAGTGGGGTCCCAAAAAGGCACGTTGAAAATTTGGCCAAAAATATGCATAAATGGCCAAGTTATGCCACTAAGTTCAAAACCCCATTGAAATACATTGAACTCATACCCGTTTCTTCAGTTCACGGTCCAGCTTTGAAGAGTGAAGACATGTCTGTGGTCCAGATAGGATTGTGTCGTTGGACCCCGATGGTAATTAAGGGCTTGGGGGTACAGGGTGATGGTGGATGCTGAGTGGGAGGGTCGTGTGGGGGACAGTAATGGCTGCAAAAGACATGGATGGACGGTTTTCTTTACAGGGTTACATTGATGGATGGTTTCTTTTACAGGGTTAAAAAGGACCGATAATTCAAGATCGCTACACTGGGGATTTGGCAACCTCTTGTGTCACTGTTATGTTTCTGGGGTCGTTGTGGTGTGGTGGTTGCTGGGAGGGAGGGTCAGGTAACTGGGAAGGAAGAATATATATAAAAATCGCAACACTGGGGATTGGGCCCCCCAGTGTCACTGTTATGATTCTGGGGCAGGGGTGGTAGGTGCTGAGAGTGAGGGTCAGGTGAGCGGGAGGAAAAATATATCTTTAGAAAACAATTAACAACAGTCTCATCCGTGGTTTTGCTCGTGGAGGTCACAGCAAGCAGAACATGGCACAGTTTGTCATGTCCAAGATGGTTACTGAACTCTATTAGAATGTGCAAGTTGTCCATCGCAATACAGTTTGGTAACCATCTTGAATCATGAACTATTACCGTGTTTCACCGCAACCTCCACAAGTGGAACTTACTGAAGAAAAATAGTGCTGTGCAACTGTTAATGGAGAGACGGAGTGCTTCACGGACACGAAGCGACTCAGAGCAACTCTGCACTGTTGTTCGGTTGGAAAAATCATCTTTTGATCGCAGGAGGTCTGCAGGACTCCACCCACTGCAGCCCTAAAAATCAACTCCTGATTAATCAGAGGTTGCTACACATCAAATCCCATGGGGAGGAGCTCTTTCACCACCGCTAGCACTGGCAGTCTCACAACACACAAATGGATGCTGGAGACTGAGAGAGAGCCTCAATCCATCTTTATTACAAGTCCAAACCAAGAAATTAAAAATATCAAGCCAAATTCATCAGCAGAGATGTAGCAATTAAAATTGAAAGCTTAAACACTGCAAGCTCTGAATGCTGTGGAGAGAGTATTAGCAAAATAAAAAGAGAATATTTTTCTCAAGGTACTTTCTTGACACAAAATAATGGAGTGGCAACCAGTACTTGATTTATGGTGTCTAAACAGATGCATAAAAAGGAAGCGTTCAAAATGGTCTCTTTGCAAACTGTCATCCTATCTTCACAGCACGGGACTGGCTTTGCTCACTGTATCTATGGATCAGACCAATACAGGGCAATGTCTTTTGGCCTGAGCCACCTGACCTACACCCCATGAGTGTGTATGACTGCAGTAGCAGCAGCTTTAATAAGGAATGGAGTGACTGTCTATCCATACCCATATGACTGGTTAGTGTTTAGGAAAATCAGGGAAGGCACCCTGTCATCAGTGAGACTGGTATTGCTCATGATGGAATAACTAGAGTTCATCCAGAATTTAGAAACATCGAACAGGACACCCACACAGAAACTGCACTTCTCCAGGCAAGGCCTTTCTCCAACAGAAAGGGTCCAATCTCTGATTCAGTATGCAGTCTCCTTCAACTTGGAGATATGGAGGACTGCACAAGATTTTCTCAGACTGATGGGTCTCATGTCAGTCACAACCTATGTGGTACCTAGGCAAGCCTGCACATGAGGGGGTTTTATGATATCTGAAAAGTACTGACCCCAGCTTAGACATCCTCCGACTGCTATGGTACCAGTGGAAAAAGGCTGTTAAACTCCTTCCAGTGTTGGCAGCAGGTGCAGCACCTCTAGAAAACAGGATTACTTGTCTACCAACACGCACAATGTAATTTTGACCTGGATACCTCTCTTGTTGGATGGGAGGACACATTTTACACCACACTGTAAGGGAGTATGGATCCCAGCAGAGGCAGGAACATATTAGTCTGCTACAACTCAGGGAAGTATTTCTATCCCTGAAGTCCTTCTCAGCATTTGTCAGGAACCAATGCCTTCAGATAGAATAGACAACACAACAATGTATTGCATCAATAAGCAAGGTGGTGCAAGTTCCTCAAATCTCTGTGCAAGGAAGCACTAACAATTTGGGATCTGGCTTGTATTCTTATGGTACATACAGTATTTCTCCAGTCCATGTGGCAGAAAGGGCAATATCCTAGCAGGCTCTCTAAGCAGAATGGTCATGTCACACAGAGTGGTCCCGTAAACCAGCTGTACTGCGGCCAGTTTTCAGAAAATGGGCTGTGCCAGAAGTAAATGTTTGCCTCATGGGAGAACAACAATACTCTACTGCAGAGCCCCATCTCTGGGGACAGCCCCAGAAGATGCCCTTAGCATGCACTGGAAAACAGGTTCTCTTTTGCCTTCCAACCTTTTCCTTTGATCAGGGCCCTTGAGAGGATGGGGAGTAGGACATAATTCCTGGGGTCCTGCACCAAGATGGGCCCAGGCCACCCTGCATACTGTATGCAGGAAAGGGGCTGTGAGCTGATAGGGGCCCCAGAGTCTGAACTTTTCCTAGGGCCTAGAATTCCTCTTAAGGACCTGCCTTTGATACAGAAAGATACAGGGAAGGATAAAAGTCATAGGAGGGAGGAGGAGAGGAGAGAAAGGACAGGAAGGGGAGCAGGGACAACAGCCTGAGCTGTGAAACCTGCTCTATGAGCAGACTAGATAGACGAGAAGGCCTGATTCTGCTGGACTAATTTGTATACTCATACAGTATGCTCGAAAGTGCTTCTGAAATAAGCATAGAACAAGTAATCATGATGCTTGTGGTTCCAGGTTGTCCCAGACAGCCATGGTACTCAGTGCTACTCCAGATGTCCACAAAGACTCACACTCTGCCTTTGTGTTGAGGCCTTCTGACAATCTTAAAAGGCCAGCTGAACCACTCAAACTTGCAGTCCCTTCACCTGAAAGCATGATTCCTGAAAGGATAGTTTTCAGGATTGAATATCTCTGAGTACTGTACATATTGGTGGGGGAGAAGAAAATACAATTCAAAATGGAAAAGATTCTCAATCTATTGTGAAGACATTCAAATTCAGGTGAGAATGCAGATATTTCACTAATTCTGTATTATCTGTTAAATTTAAAGGCCCTGGGTTTTAAGTCAACTTTATTAAAGGAACATTAGTTATCAATTTCTGCTTCCAACATTAAAGAGTTCTTTAAAGGCCTCTCATAGTACCCTCCTACGCAGAAGCTTATGCTGGCTTGGAACTTGAAACTGGTCCTCACTCATGCCGATGGCTATCTCTTCACTGTTCTGATTTTACCCTAGAATTTCCAGTTCTGAAACAATTCAGGGAATGTTGAGTGATTGAAATAGAGGAGGGCTGTGCCTGGTGAGCATCCGCTGCTGTTGTATACAAGGTCACCTCAGGCTCCACAACCACTTCCCTGCAGCACATTTTCCCTCCTGACTGTTCTTCCCTGCTTTGAATTTCATTCTTTGTATCCTCTCCCTCTCACTGCGGCTACCTACCTCTGCACAGACATCTCCTGGCCACATTCAACCTGTTCTGTGGCCTTACTCCTTCCAGGGGTCAATAGAGCAGCTTCTGCTCTTTGGTGGATTCCCTTGGAGACAGAGCCTGTTACCCTTTGAAGGTCCATTATGTGGGGAAGAAGCTGGTAAGATGGGGTGCAGGATCCAGAATGGCTAGTGTCATGCTGTTGCACCCTGGGTTTTCCACCTTCAATTTCACTCCCTCGTAGAATGCCAGTGGTGAGAGCACCATGGAGCACTGCGCTAGGCATGCTTGTGTCTCAGCATCACACAGCATCCACCCATCCAAAAGCAGCATCAGCTGCACTGTCATCCATGGTCACTCAAGTGGAGATACAGCAGTGGGACCTGCTACCCTTCCTAGAGGAGAGAGAATGTTCATCTTGCTCCTCCAGGCTGGTCCCCGATGCCCCAGGCTTGTTCCTGAACCCAGGTCATTGGCATCACAAGTGGTAACCCTGCCACTGCACTGATGGGCTGGCCCCCACTATACTTTTTTTTTTTTTTTTAAGAAAAAAGTCTTCACGAGCATTTGCCTCTGTTTCAGTGACTGAATGCCTTTGCATGGCTCTGCACAGTATTACAGCGACCTCAAGCTGAACATTTGTTTACAGAGCTCTGTGCAGAGCTTCTGAAATCACATTCCCACAGAGGGATTCCTTTAGAAGAGACATTTCAACCCCACATAGGGGCTCTTCACATCCTCTACCTCGTGAAAGTGCATTGAGGTATGTTTGTCCCAGGAGGGACTTTTCATTAGACTGTAAGTGTATCACACTATCATATGAATATGGGAATCGATCCCAGGCTGATCAGGTGGGCATAGCTGGCTAATAAAGATTAGTCATAAAGTGAGGTTGCAACATTTGGGAAGACTTTAAATAAGATGCTTAGACCCAATTCTGCAAACATTGATAGACTGTTATTATATTTCTATTTCTTTTATTCTGCATTACTAAATGTGTACATTTACATGGCAACAGGATCCTTGCCTCCTGTGTTTTTTTTATTTATATGACCTTTCAAATGCCAAGGCCCCTCACAGATATTAAAACAAGAGCATAAAATTACATGTATAATAAATAGCATAAAATAGCAGTAGCCAGTCAACAATGTTAAATTAATCACCAAAAGCTCGAACCCATAAAACAGTTTTCAGGGCCAGTTTAAATCCTCCACGGTAGGGCACTCACGTAACTGACAGGGTAGAGAATTCCAAAGGGTGGAGGCCACGTGCATAAATGCCTGGGCCCCAGAAGATTTTAGACAGACCCTTAGAATCTCTAGCAACCCCTCATCAGTCGAGCGGAGCGTCGCCCAGGGCAATAAGGAACCAGAAGTTCTTTCTGTTGGTTGATCTACTCCTTCCATTCGATCCTTTCCAAGTTGCAATCCTTTATCACATTATAATAATTTCCACAGCAACAAGCCAAGATGTCTCAAATAATGAACTGTGACTTGAGCAAATGATAAACCAACAGAAGCTGATGAACTCCAGTAGACAGGGAACCTGTTTCCATGCAAATTAACCCGTAATGAGGAGCAAAAGAGACAAGCAAGTCCTACAATGTACAACATATAAGCTGAATTATGTCTAAATGTTTTCAGTTCCCAAAACTCATGTCAACAGATATTTTTTTTTCAGTTCCCAAAAGTGAGACACCCACTTTAAATGAATCATGAGTACCATCTGTTATGTGTTTTGTTTATTGCAAGCCATGAGTTATTGAAGAGCTGTGGTTGTCTGTAAGCAGAAATGTGAGTTTCTGAATTATACTTTTCAGTCTGTCATCATCCTGGCAAATGTACTGGAACAGGAGTCTTTGATTATTTAGCCATGTACAGGCTTCGCTTATGATTAGCAACCAGGGAGGTCCCTCAATTTTTCAATTTCAGTTAATGTTCTTGCAGTTCCTGAGTTTTGAGGGCCCTTTGGTCACTGAGAATGCCTCATTGATAGCCCCTGTTTTTAGTATCTGAAGAGATTTGATTGCAGAACACAGCGTGGCTGCAATTACAAAACATTTAATATGTGGCAGACAGGATCGCTGCCAGCACTCAAACAGACATTTCACGTGCTGGCGCTGCCTGCAGAAGATTGTGCTGAGTGCAAGCACCACAGCTATGACAGTGTGACACCAGTACCCTAAGCATACATGTGGACACTGAGGCAAACAGAGGTCTCAATATATAGTCAGTGGAAAATCACTGTACATAGAGCCCTGCTATACGAGGCCAAATGAACATCACTCTTTTGGGTTTGGAGCTCATGTTAAACACAGTCTTACGCAACTAGCACATGAAATGATCTACCTAGGTGCTGGAGATGACCTTATCTGTGGGGGCTCTGGTTTGCATACCTGCATTTCTGTATATAGTATGGTGGTACAGGATCAGTGATTCTGCTGCACCCTCCTTAAAGAGCTGCTGTCGCCTTTGGAAAAACTTTGAAAAATGAAACTTTTAGATACAAGTCAGCTGATATTTCATATGTTCTATATATTTCTCCTCTCCATTATTAATTGCTGAAGAAATTCTCACAAAAACAAGATCTTTATCCTTTAGAGTTCATCTGCCTTTATAGCTTATTCACTGCTTGAAAATATAATGCTCTGTCGTGACATCAGTCTGTTGCCATGGAAACAATTGTGATGTCACAAGCAGAGCTATTATGACATTAGATTGGGAAAAAGCAATAGGAGCTGATGAACCTCCGAGACCAACTACCCTGTTTTCAGCCATATCAGTAATAAACAATGGGGATAAGAAATACAGAGCTAATAGAAATACAGTGGCGTGAAAAAGTATTTGCCCCTTCCTGATTTTCTCTGTTATTGCATATTTGTCACACTGGATGTTTTCAGGTCTTTAGACAAAATATAATATTAGATAAAGGGAACCTGAGTGAACAAATAACACTTTTTTTTTTACTTATTTCATTTATTTAATGAAAAAGTTAACCAACACCAACTGGCACTGTGTGAAAAAGTAATTGCCCCTAGTTAAATCAACCCAATTAAAAGGATAATTAGAGTCAGCTGATTGAACACAGCCAGGCTTGATTACAGCCAGCCCTGCTCAATATAAACCTCACTTATTTTGGCCCTTACCATCAGAGTCACGTTGCCAGCACAAAGATTCAACCAGCACATTATGCCATGATCAAAGGAAGTTCCTGAAAAGATCAGAAAAAAATGTGTTGCCCTCTTTCAGTCTGGAAAGGGTTACAAAGCTATTTCTAAGGCTCTGGGACTCCATCGAACCACAGTGAGAGCCATAATCTCAAATGGAGAACACTTGGAACAGTGAGTGAATCTTCCCAGGAGGCGGCCTGCCAAAATTACTCCAAGGGCACAGCGAAAATCATCCAGGAAGTCTCAAAGGATCCTAAAACAACATCCAAAGAACTGCAGGCTTCTCTTGCCTCAGCTAAGGTCAGTGTTCATGACTCCACAATCAGAAAGAGACTGGGCAAAATGGGCTTCATGTGAGAGTAGCAAGGCAGAAACTACTGCTAACCAAGAAGAACATAAATGTTAGTCTCTCATTTGCCAAGAAGCACCTGGATGATCCACAAGCCTTTTGGGAAAATGTTCTATGGACAGATGAGTCCAAAGTGGAACTTTTTAGACGACATGGATCCCATAATGTCTCGCGTAAACAAATACAGCATTCCACAGTAAGAACACCATACCGACAGTCAAACATGGTGGTGGTAGTGTGATGGTGTGGGGATGCTTTGCTGCCTAAGGACCTGGATGACTTGCCAAAATTAAAGGAACCATGAATTCTGCTCTGTACCAGAAATTCTTAAGGAGAATGTCCGTCATCCTTCCGTCAGCTGAAGCTGAAGCGTAGTTGGGTCATGCAGCAAGACAATGATACAAAACACAAAAGCAAGTCCACATCAGAATGGCTAAAAAGAAGTAAAATTAAAGTTTTGGAGTGGCCTAGTCAAAGTCCAGACTTAAACCCAATAGAGATGCTGTGGCAGGACCTGAAACGAGCAGTTCATGCTCGAAAACCTACCAAATGTTACTGAATTAAAGCAGTTCTGCAAGGAAGAGTGAGTTAAAATTCCTCCACAGCGATGTGAAAGACTGATATTGAATTATAGGAAGTGTTTGGTTGCAGTCATTGCAGCTAAATGTGGCGTAACCAGTTATTAAGTGTAAGGGGCAATTACTTTTCACACAGTGCCAATTGGTGTTGGTTAACTTTTTCATTAAATAGGTGAAATAAAAATAAAAAACAAGTGTTATTTGTTCACTCAGGTTCCCTTTATCTAATATTACATTTCTCTAAAGACCTGAAAATATCAGTGTGACAAATATGCAATAATAGAGAAAATCAGGAAGGGGCAAATACTTTTCACGCCACTGTATAAGCTGCTTTGTGTCCAAACATTATGTTTTTCAAAGTTCTCAGAGTGGCTCTTTACAGTATACCACATATTAGGTAAATACTGTAGTTCTACTGTAATTATTGGCTAGAATTACACTTTTACAAAATCAGTCCTATACCATAGAATGAAATACCGTTATTGTAACAAACTACAAATATTAGGTAGAGAATTGTCACCATTTCCTTCTGAAGTAATGGAATACAGCTAAAATATAGATTCTATGCTAATAGATTTAACAACTCAGAAAAGCTGATCTTATATATTTTTTTAACTAAACCAGTCTTCAAAGAAAAAATACACTTTAGACTTTTATGCTAATCGATTTAACAGCTCAAAAAAGCTGGTCTTATTTGTTTTTTAAATAAACTAGTCTTTTAGGCTAGCTACATTTGTTTCTGCCATTTGCATTTTCTTAACTTTTAATACCTTACCTTGCAAGTAGATTTGTATTTAGTAACATTGTGTAGAACTGTCAGGAACTTTCCACTATCCCAGCAGGAAGACAAGTAAAATAAACATTAAAAGAAATAGATGTTTCACATGAACAAAAGAAGAGCAATGCTAAGTCAGGTATGGTCAACTATCTTCTGCTGTAACTATGATTTTAACCATGTTTCACCTGTCACTGAGGTACTGTGATTAAATAAGTATTTTAGTATAAACTAGAAGAAATACTATACATGAAAACTTTCATTAATCTTTTGTAGACTAAACTTTCTCATTCTTTCACAGTGGTGGATACTTGGACAATTACTACATGTTTGTCGGCATAATGCGAGGTCTTGTTCATTTATGTAATGATCTGGCTGTTAACAGTCCTTAATGTATCTGCATTTTTCTTGGGAATCATTACAGCAGCTGTTCTTGGCAGTCTTAAAGATATGGTAAGTGAGAACATTTATACAGTTGGAAATATTTTAAGTGATGACTGCTTTTAATTATATTATGCAAGGCAATAGCTGGCTCCTGTGTACGGATATATGTGGAGACTGTAAGCAGGGACATTTGTACACACATGCAGGAGGCATTTTGCTGAATAGATTCCAGCCTATTGGAAAATAGGCTTCATTTAGCTTATTTGACTACTAGTGCTTAAAATGCTTGTAAGATTGATAACATATAATAAAACTTATCACTCTCTGGTTTTGAAATTGTTATTAATAACTGCCTTATTGAAATATTCTTCTATTTCAAGCTGCTTGAAATATGGATAACTAAAATATTTTCATGGTTTCACCACGTCAGTGAATTCTGTAAGAAAGCCTTCAGCAGAATTTGCATGATGATTAGTACTGTAACCAGCCCTCCCCAGGTGGTCTTCCTAGTTACATGGGATGCTGACTTCATAGATACATAGACAGTGTCAGCAGATAAGGGCCCTATGAGCCCACCAGTCTGCCATTTGAGCTTGTAAGTTCAGTTCACGTTTCCTAGATATCTGTTGCCCCTCCCACCCACTACCCCCGACCTCCAGAATTCCTTTATGTCTATCCCATGCATTCTTAAATCCGTGATTGTTTCAGCCCCCCCACTTCCTCTGGCAGGGTGTTCCACTTGTTCACCACCCGTTCTGTGAAGAAATTCTTCCTCACTTTTCCTCTGAATCATCCTCCTCCAACTTCATCCCATGCCCTCTAGTCCTGGAACATCTTTTTCACTTAAAATAGTGTATTCCTGCACCCTGTTCCTCCCTGTAAGATACTTGTATGTCTCTATCATGTTCACTCTCCCTCCTTTCCTCCAGGAGTACATGTTCAGTTCCTTCAACCTGTCCTCACAGGACTTGTGATGCAATCCACGCACCATCTTTGTTGCCCTCCTCTGAACCTTCTGTACCCTGTCTATGTCCTTACGTAGGTAAGGTCTCCAGAACTTTACACTGTACCAGGTGGGGCCTCACTAGTGTCTTGTATAGTGGAATTATGACCTCCCTTTCCTGCTGATGATGCCCCTGCCTATGCATCCCAGCATCCTATTTCTTTACTTGCTGCCTTGTCACACTGTTTCCTACCTTGAGGTCATCAGAGATGATAACCCCAAGTTCCTTTCCTGCTTGGTGCATGCTATATCCTCACCCCAATTGATATATTGTGCCAGGGTTTTTGTGCCCCATATGCATTATCTTGCACTTCTTTGCATTGAATTTCAACTGCCAAATCCCTGACCGTTCTTCAAGTTTCTGCAGGTCCCTTCTCATTCTGTCTACACCCTCTGGTGTGTCTACTCTGTTACAAAGCTTTGTGTCCTGAGCAACAGTGAAATTCTGCCTTCTAGGTCCTGCGCAATGTCACTGATGGAGATGTTGAATAGGACCGGTCCCAGCACTGATCCCTGTGGTACCCACTGGTCACTCTTCCCTCTGTGGAGTGACAGCCATTTACCACCATCCTCTGTGTCCTGCCGCCCAGCCAGTTACCTACCCACCACACTACTGTCCTGCTCACACCCATAGTCCCCAGTCTGTGTAATAGTCTTCTGTGGCACAGTGTCAAAGGCCTTGCTGAAGTCCAGATAGGCCATGTCCACTGCCCTCCCCTGATCCACCTCCCTAGTCACCCAGTCAAAAATTCAACAAGGTTGGTCTGACATGACCTCCCCTGGTGAAACCATGCTGCCTTGGGTCCTGTAGTCCATTGACAACCAGATGTTCCACCAATCTCTCCTTCAGTAGTGCTTCCATGATCTTCCCCACTACCGAGGTGAGGCTGACTGGTCTGTAGTTCCCCTTCCTCTTTGTTCCCACTTTTGTATAAGGGACTACATCTGCTGTCCTCCAGTCTTTGGAACTTGAGCGTGAATTCTGGTCTTGGAACTGAGGCAACACTCAGATTAACACATACTCCTTTCTAAAAGCAAAATACAGAAGTTCATTGCCAACAACGCTGAAATCGCAGTGCAGGCAGTACCATAATTTATTTATACTTTGGATCAAGTCGTATTGTACAGGAAAGCATTCTGTCTGTACTGATGCAAACCAATCTCCTGCCAGGTGTTACCTCTTCACTTTACTCTCACACACCAACATTGTAGTCTGTGTGGACCTTGGAATGATAAAATGTCAGGGAGAGTCACCAGACATCTTGACCTCTTCTTCTACTTACCAATACCCAAATAATTACTGAGACCTGCAAGGGCCTATTGAGGACCCCTTTGTTGGGAGGAGATCCCTTCTTCTAACTCTCCTTTCGACTCCACCAATCCTAAAATTGATGCCTGGTGCCTACTTTAATATTGTAAACTGGGTCACAGGTCCAAGAGCTGGCACTGACACTAGAGGAAAATAAACAAATAAGGGAGGAAACTAGTGACAGAAGACCCTGGTGGTGGTGGTGGGGGCATACACAATAAACTAAAGTCATAGGCCAGATTCTAGAAAAGAACCACCTGGCGTAACAACACTTGTGCCAAGTAGAATGACGTAAGTCAGCAAATTACGCCAGCAGTTGTGACTTGGCTATTCTATCTAATGGCCTGTGACATGCTTGAGCCACTTGTGATGAACAGCTGTTACGCTGGGTAGCTGCCTATAAACCCCCTGCAACATGGCGCTAGGGGTTTACGCAGCAGTTGTACCCCATTCCAGAAGAGCAGCAACAAAGTCCCCAATGTGGGGATTCTACAAGAACCTCCGGAGGAGAACTGTCAACACAAGTTACACCTGCATTTAGCTGGTGCAACTTACAGCCATCCTCCGAGGGTCCTGTAGAACCCGGTCCATGTTCCCACCATGCCTAGACACACCTGTTGTTGCCCACTGGGCATCCACACTATCCTGCCCAATCCCCTGACTGTACATGCCCCCATAGAGTAATGGCCCCACAGGGCTGCCCACACCAACTGCCCCCCATGCATGTAGAAACACCCGTGGGACTGCCCACACCCCAGCATCTCAATCCCCATGTTGTAAAATGCCCTGCAGGTGGCGCTGTCATCCCCTCACCCGTGCTCCCCCCTCGAAGTTGTTAGCTGCAATGCAGTAGATACCCTGCCTGATAGTCTAGTGGCTCCCCACTCCACATGCCAGCCTACCTAGCACTCCCCACCTGTCCTCAGATGATGAGCCAGCACAGCTCATTCCTCACATCCATCAGTGGCTAGCTGCTGACTGAGTTCAGTATGTACGTAGTATGTGAAAGACGTGCTCAGAAAATTCACCTCTGAGCATGTCTTTTAGTCCGTGGCTCTTATTGAACTCAGTCGCAGCTGGCCGTGGTGGTGAAAGGTGGCTGTGCTAGTCACCAGCTGGGGATGGGTGGGGGGTGCTGGGTGGGCTGGCATGGCTAGGTGGGTGGGGTCACTAGATTACCAGGGCAGGGTATTTGGCCGCATTTGCGGACGGAGCACTCAGGTGTCTGGGGCACGGGTGGGGAATGAGAGCACCACTCCCTGCGGGTGTGTCCAACAGGGATTTGGGGGCTGAGTATGGGAAGCCCTGCCGGGCTCCATTTGGACATTTCAGGGGGATGGGGTATAGGAAGTCCTGCAGGGCTCCATTTGGACACTCGGGAAGTCGATGCAGGACCTCAGTGGGTGCCTATTGTGGTTAGCTGGGCATGGGGGGCACATTCAGACAGTGGCTTGGCGCACATGCCCAGCAGGTGTGCCTCTGTTCGCATACCTTGCCGCATGTTGCAAGTCACAGGGCTTAGTTGTGGTGACCCTGCCCCTTCTAGAATAGGGTGCAGGGTCAATGTCACAGTTGTGGGTGGCACAAGTTGCGCTTAGCGGCGACTTGCGCCACCCTTCTAGAATTGGGCCCATGTTATTTAGACCTTAGTGTGCTCTAGCCGCCCAGTTTTAGTATTCACGCCAGGAAACAATGTTAGAAAACTTGAATCAGTACTTACATTTGCATGTAGTGTTTTCCAGTACAACAGAGGCTGGAGCCATCCTTATAATCAGCATCTGTCTGACTGTTGTGCTGCATAGACAGAGGAGTACTGTATTATGCTTGTGATTTCTAAAGTTATCCTTCACATACAACTGTGAAGAACTTTTGTTACAGAATGCAAAGAACAACAAAGATCAGGAAAAATTGGTTTCTATGGTGACCAGAGAAGTGCACGCGGAAGTTGCAACTGCCCTCTCACTGGCTCTATGGAGTTTGTTGATCTCCCCTCCAACCCCCAAAGAATGAGTACATATTGAGCAGGTGTATAGTGTTTAATTTAATTTGTGTCCTTTGGAGACTCTGCTCTCAATCTACCCCAATATTTATTTAAATGTGTGCTCAGGACATACATTGAGACTGAAGGAGCAGCATTTCCATTTTAAGCCCTGTTTACACTGCCTACTTTGCAGCGCATCAACCCATATGCATGGGCTGATGCACTGCAAGTTGGCAGTGTAACACTTCCTGGAGCGCCTTGGTCCCCTTCGGATCCTTTTAATCCGACTCAGTTGGGGATCAGCAGCGGAGCGGTGCTGCTATGTGGTGGTGTGAACACTTTGCTGCGCTCCTCCTCTGCAAGGGCTATCTTTCCTTCATCCTCTGGTGAATTCATGGCCCCTCCTTGGAGCGACCTGCAGCACTGTGAGGGCGGCTGTGTAAATGTGAATTACCGAGAAGCAGGGGGCACAGCCTAAGGGAGCGGTGGCAGATGCCAGATTGCTGCCGCTGTAAACATGGCTTTGTAGCACCTCTGCACCACCAAACCCTACTCTAGTCACAGTTATTGATGTCTTCCTGGCAGACACATCAGTGTCTTCAGCAGCTAGTGTACTGCTTCCTCCCATGCACCCCACAGTGTAGTGTTACATGTCACCCGCACAGTGCAGTCTTACATGCTTTCCCACATTTGAGTGTCAGTATGCCCCATTACTGAGACAAAATGTTGAGAGGTAAGAGAGCAAAGTAGCGTGACTCATGAGTGGGCAGAATAGAGTGTCTGGGAGAGAAACCAGAAGTGGAGGCTGTCAGCAGCACAGTTTCTAGGCTTACTTTGCAATTATAATATGGTCCTGTTTGTTCAGTGAAAATAATTTTTGGAAACCGCTCTAATTGTCTAGTATTATACAGATGTGGTTATGTCTATATATTAGGACTAAGTAAGCACTTTAATGTTAAACCCTGATTTTACACCTATAACTACCCCATTCAACTGATTAACTTGAACTGTGGTAGGCACCGGTGGTGCCAGGATCTCTGGGTCCTGAATCAGTTCAGTGAGGGCAAAATTATAGAGGTGCAATAAAGTGTTAAATTGGTCAACATTAGAACCTTTTTGGGTTTTTTTGTTCAGCTATAACTAAACAAGCATTTGTCAATGCCAGACGTTTGTGTTTTGTACTCAGCATTTATGACTGAAGACTATGCAGCACCCCCAAAACAAATTATATGGACCAATGTGTAATTTTTACTACCCAAACTGCAACATTGCTAATGAATGCTACACTAATCACTAACAGACTTGTGTGAGGTAGTTGAAATTGCAACATTGCTTTTGTTATTTGCTTAGGCATTCATTTCCTAGTTCAAGAAAGTTTTGAATCAAATGCTTGATACTGTGATAATAGATCATAAATATGTAAACTGTCTATAATATATGTTACATCTTTCATTACCCCCAAATAAAACAAAAACAATCTATTTTGTTTAGATGTCCTTAATGGCATTGCAAACGGGATCTGGGGAGTTGTTGGATATGGTGTCAACTTCTCTCTGTATTAGCTGATAAACAATGTAGCATTGATACACTACTGATCTCAATAAAGGGCGCTATCAACGGGCTTGGCACTGGCCCTGCTTTGGGTAATAATTCTAGTAATATAGATATCCCTATAAATTAAATAAATTAAAATGATGTTTGAAAGCAAAGGTAGTAATCTGCTTATGAAGCTAGATGGAGGACCTGATGAAACCGGCATCCATTCTTAGTATACTGTGCTGCATTGCTTGGCAATTCAGATTTAGTTACATGCTGATAAAGCAAATGCCAAGATTCCACTAGAGGGCATGATGTCACTAACAAAGTCCTAGTACTTTACAGTTAAAATGCAGTCTCCAGGACTTGCCTACCTGCTGTTCTGTCAATTCTGTTTGTCAAATTGCTCTGCTCAGCTCATCAATCTCAAAAAGGCTGCTGAATATTTTAATCAGCTCTTTCACTGGCTCTACCACTTTAAAATAAGTATTATCTGCATAGAGATGGCAACTTCTATTGCTGAGCAATTAAGTAGAAGCATTTGTCAATGCCGAATGCTTGCTTGCTGGCATTGGCATTGGTAGTGTAGGAGTTACAGAGCTGCATAATAAGAATGGCAGTGAAGTATTGAACTGAAGCCAACCCCATCACCACCCTGCAGATAGTGGCAGGCATTGGGGTGTGCCTTTGGGTCATCAGACATAACAGCCATTTCACCCACACCTACCGTGCAGACACCGACAAGTGTCACGGTGTGCCTTGGGGTCTTTGGCCCTATGCACTCCATTTCCATCAGGAAATATTGTGAGACGGGTGTGTGGTATAGGAGAATGGGGGGTGGAACTTTAAATAAAGAGTCCAAGGCACACCTCGATACCTCAAGTGGCTGCAGGGTGTGGGTGGGGGTAGAATGGTATGAGCATTGCAGGTGACAATCCCAAGTCACAGCCCTGATGCCTTTCATTCTCTACAGGGTGGGGTGTTATGGTTGGAAACCCTAACGCCTCTTGCATTCGTTAGTATTTCACTCCAAATTTTCAACATGGGTTTTTGTGACCCCACCTCATGAACAGTGGCAATATCAGTTTGTTATGGAAGCTGCTTTTGCACAGCGACTACGGCATTTGTCAACACAGGTGCAAAACACATTCTGAACAGGATGTGAAAATGACAGCTGTACTGCTCATGGGAGGTGTAAAAATGGCAATGTTGAAAATCTGCAGTGAAAATATTAAAAAACTGGTGAAGTTACGGCGGTAGAAACTGTGCAACGTGCACCCATAATGTAATTAGTTTGGGAATTGTTTACAGCAGATTGTCAACACAGGCATTTTGGGACCTCCGGTCATGAACAGTGTCACTATGATTGTCTTTATCTGTCACGAACAATGATTTCCCACAGCGACCGCGCATTTCTGTGCTGAAAGTGTGAAAACACATTTCAGCATGTTGTGAAAATGAAAGCTGCACTATTCATAAGGAAGTGTGGAAAAATGCCACTGGTGAAAATGTGGACTGAAAATATTACAAATTCATGAACTTACAGTGCGTGGAAACTGCGCAATGCTCACTCGTAACAGTCATTTTAAGTTTTTTCACCAAATTTTCAAATAGCCATTTTAAGACCTCTGCTCATGAACAATGTCACTGTGATTTTCTTAATGTGTCCCACACATTGATTTCAAGACAACCGACTGCGCCATTGTGCTGCCATGGGCGGAAACATGTTTTGGGCAAGATGTGAAAAATGACAGCTATACTGCTCATAAGGAGTTGTAGTAAAATGGCAATGTTGAAAATCTGGAGTGAAAATATTGAAATTTATAACTTATGAGCGTGAGTAGGATCAGTGCAACAAACGCTCATAAAACAGTCATTTGGGGAATTTTTTCACCAAATTTTTAACATAGCCATTTTAACACTTCTGCTCATGAACAGTGTGACTGTGATTTTCTTAATGTGTCCCATGCATTGAGTTTGCACCGACTGCGCCATTGTACGCTGTCATGTGAAACACATTTTGGGTGAGAAGGAGAAATGACAGCTGTACTGCTCATAAGGTAGTGATAAATGGCATTTTGAAAATCTGGAGTGAAATATTGAAAATTCACCTAACTTACGAGCGTGTGTAGGAACAGCGCAACGCATGCTCGTAAAATAGTCATTTTTGGGAATTTTTCACCAAATTTTAACATAGCCATTTTAACACCTCTGCTCATGACAGTGTCACTGTGATTTTCTTAATGTGTCCCAAACATTGATTTCGCACACCAACTGCGCCATTGTACTACATGCGCTGAAACACATTTTGGGTGAGATGTGAAAATGACAGCTGTACTGCTCATAAGGAAGTGTGGTCAAATGGCAATGTTGAAAATCCGGAGTGAAAATATTGAAAATTCACGAACCCATAAAGGCATGAGAACAGCGCAATGCATGCTTGTAAAACAGTCATTTTAGGAATTTTTCACAAATTTTCAACATAGCCATTTTAACACCTCTGCTCATGAACAGTGTCACTGTGATTTTCTTAATGTGTCCCAAACATTGATTTACATACACTGACTGCGCCCATTGTGCACTACATGCCGAAACACATTTTGGGTGAGATGTGAAAATGACAGCTGTACTACTCAAGGAAGTGTGGTCAAATGGCAATGTTGAAAATCCAGAGTGAAAATATTGAAAATTCACGAACCTCTGACGTGCGTGAGGAACAGCACAATGCATGCTTAAACAGTCATTTTTAGATTACTCGAATTTTTCAACATAGGTTTTTGAGAGCCCAATTTTATGAATACTGGCACTGTCATTTCATTAATCAGTCCCGAAGGTGATTTCACACAGTGACTGCGAAATCACCTTCGGCCCGATTAACGCCATGACAGTGACAAAATTATGAGGAGGGTTCCAAAACCCCATGTTGAAAATGGTGCCAAAATTCAAAAATGCCTGAGATATGCAGCAAAGTTGAAAAACCCTATTCATTACATTATACAGCTGACGGCATTTCTCAGTTCGTAGTCGCTTTTGAAGAGTGCAGACGTGTTCTCGGTCCATCAAGATCGCCGCGGCCAGAGTCCGGAGGTATGGGGTGGGGGTGGGGAGGCAGGGTGCGAGTGGGTGGGGCAGAGACAGCGAGGGACATTTTCAGTTGCAGGTTTTTTTTAATGAAGGAGGAGATGACACAGGACATTTGCCATGCTGGGGTGGGCTCGGGTGACACAAGGACGGCTTGTGAGGGGCTGGAGCCGACGGGGATTGGGCACCCTTGCCGGCGACAGCATCTGTTGCCACGCCTGTGGTGGGCTCCTAGCATGGCACCCTGTACCTCGGGGACAGTGGAGCTAACGGGAATTGGCCACCCCCATCGGCTATGATAGCCACGCTTGGGGTGGGCATCCAGCGTGGCATGTACAACTCAGTTTGGGGAAGCACAGCCGACAGGGGATTGGGCACCCTGCTGGCTATACAGTGCGGGGGGCAAGCAAGCAGTATGCATGCAGTGTGTGGTGTGTGTGTGTAGGGGAGCTGATGATGAGCAGGCGATATCTTATCGCTGCTCACTGAAGCGTAGCTCCCCTTTCAACTGTACGCCACTGTATTTTGGACTGCTGTCATAGACAGCTCCAGCAGGCATTGAGAACTGCGCCGCGCCTGCAAACACACTGACTGAATTGAAGAGGGCTGCCACACCTCCAAAAACTCGGATGATGGCACTATGTTTCTTGCACATGTGTGCAAGCAAACATAAAATGGACGAAATGGGAAACTGACTTAAAGCAAATCTGCTCAGTGAGCAGAACACTAGAATTTAAAGAGGAAATTTTTTTTCCTTTGGTACTTTATTCAATTTTACTTTGTCCCGTCCCGACCTGCACGTCTCCTCGACGTGACACATGTTTGAGGCACACGATGTTGCACTCAGGGATGCCCCACCTTACCTGTCTCTCCGCTACTGTCTGTGCCAGCCACGAAACCTCCATCCAGTGGTGGTGGGACTACAGATGGGTGACTTCCCTTCCTGGAGAGGAGAGGAGAGCCGCGCTGAATTCTGCTCCCACCTCCCTCCGATGCTGGTACCCCGTGACCTGAGGTCATTCCCAAACCTGGGTCACCAGCATAGCACAAGGTGTGGCATCCAGTGCCTCAACCCTCAGCACCACCGGGCAGGCTATTTAAAGAGGAAATTAAGAAACCCTATGTCATTGTTCAAGGCAATTTGTAGCATGTAAAAGTGCACTGACACTTTGACAAAGCTAATGTTGCTGGTGCAACTTCATCCATTAGGTTCTAAATCTAATATAACAAGTTGTGCTCACTGGCAGTGTGTGGGGTGTTTCTGATGATAAACTCCATCTGTGTGTCTTCTGTCTTACTTCTCTGATCAACTGTTGCTGACTGTGGCTTCATGCAAATTAAAGGACCGAAGCCTTCTGATTGGAGCGGCTTCGGGTCCTCTGAAATACATAACATTTCCACCCAGCAAGCAGCAATGATGTCAAGACCACAGTGCATGGTCATTGGTTCACTTCTGAGCCCCTGCTATTTTCAATCACAGTGGTCTCAGCAGCGATACACCCCTGAAATCCCCTTCACTGTGGCAAACATTTGGTGTGCAGACGCGCATCAAACATAAAAAGTAGGGAAGATGTCAAACCTGAAACTTGCAGGTTTGGCAGTTTGCCCCAAGGTGTGTGCTTTTGTGCTTTAAGTCCCTAACTTGCCCTGTTTTCAAAAATTAAGGAAAAATTGCATGCATGCTCATTTTAAAACGGAATATTCTAAGGATAACTGATATAAAACATAAAACATAGAATTTGATGGCAGATAAGGACCACTTGGCCCACCTAGTCTGCCCATTTCCTACCTAACGGATAAGCTGCAGATCCTAGTTAACCAACAGCCTACTTCCTCCGACCCCCACTAGAATTGCCTTATGTCTGTCCCATGCATTCTTGAATTCCTACTGTTTTTGACTCTATGACCTCCTCAGAAAGGCTGTTCCATGTATCCACAACCCTCTCTGTGAAGAGATACTTCCTCACATTACCTCTGACCCGTCTCCTCTATCTTCAAATTGTGCCCCTTGTTTTAGCACATCTCTTTTCTGAAAGATGCTACCCTCTTGGACTTTGTTGATTCCCTTGAGGTATTTGAAAGTTTCTATCATGTCCCCTCTCCTCCTTTCCTCGAGGCGCTACATCTTTAGTTCCTTTAGTCTTTCTTCATATGTCTTCTGATGCAGACCCTACATCATTTTGGTTGCCCTCCCTGGACAGCCTCCACCCTGTCTATGTCTTTGAGATATAGGGTCCCCAGCACTACTTACCAGGATCTGACTAGAACTGGTGGACAAAGTACAATGAAAGTTGCATACCATACAGGTCTGTAGGCATTTTACAAAGCAAACTCCAGTTAAAATGGAGCACTCAAACCTATTTATTTATTTTTTTACTGAAAGTTGAAGTCGTGACTCTGAGCAAGGGCAGCAATGAGAGACGATCTGTTTATGTTATGGATGGGGGGCGAGTAATACAGAGGATCTCCAGTTCTTGTTTTTTTTCCCTTAACTGCACACATGCAAGCTCTTTGGGCGGGGGCAAGCAACAGACACTGAAGAGCCTCCTTATCCGGTTCATCAATGAACTGCAGCCTGCTTGACCTGAAAAACAAATGTAATCCTTGACAAGAGACAAGCTTTGTCATCCATATCCTCTGAGGAGTACATTTCTCCTCCTATTAAGCCACTTGAAAAATACTGCAGATAGCAAACCTACACAAAGGAATTGGTAGAGATTGGGGCTCCAGTTCTAGTGTTCGGACTCCGACTGCCATCCCGCACAAGTCCGCCAACACACTAATTGAGGTTTCCCATCAGCAGTTAGGAGTTCAGCAGAGCCTACTACCAGGAAGCCAAAACAGTTGAAACAAGTACCCACAGTGTCTCATTCAACTTTACCTGTATACCGAAAGATCACTGTAAATACCGCAGCTCTCAGTCAGCCCAAAGGATTGAAAAAAGCCTGTTTTCTCTCAGGCAAGACTTGGTGGACTATAAAATCAATTGCACAAAGTGGCCCCTCTGTCCCTCCCAAGATCAATGAGAAAGGAGTTGTACTTGAGGACCACAATCTTATTATAGAGAAAATAAATTCACACTTTGCCACTGCCAGAGTAGCATTCAACTCCTCCCCTATGCAGGCCTTTCTTCCTTTCTTGCCACACTCTGGTATCCACTGCCCTCTCCGGACCCCTTACTGCACCACCTCCAACTACTTCCCGTAATATACAAGGATGTTGAAGACCACCTTCGTAGTCTTGACACCAGAAAGGGTGGTGGTTCGATGGTGCCAAACCCTCTTCTTCAAGCTAGGATACTGCTATCTCACTGCCTCCATCCTCCACATATTCAACTCATCTATCTCAACCATCCCTGCCCCTCCTGCTGGAAATTGGCCCATGTACTGCCCCTCCTTAAACCTGGTGATCCCTCCTATCCGAACAACTATAGGCCTATTTCCATCCTCCCTGTGCTCTCCAAAATACTCAAAAACTCATATATAGTCAGCTGAAAGATCACATCGAAGCACACCTCTCCTTAACCCTGCACAATTGGCTTCAGAAATTATGACAGTACCATCTCTGCCATAGGTAAAGTCACCAATGAGTGGTTCTTGCCTCCAGCTCCAAGCTAGTAACTGGTGCTGTGTTCTCGACCTGAGCAAAGCATTCAGTGGTTCTCCAGTTATCTCTCAGGGTGAGTCCAGTGAGTAAAAGCAGATGGTCTTCTATCAAGCCCCCTTCCCATCACTAGAGGTGTCCCCAAGGATTCATATTAGGCCTCTCCTCTTCTTCTATATCAACATTCTTGACTCCAATATCATCAACTCTAAACCACACTTTTGCTGGACGACACAGTACTCTATACTTCTAAGCCTACATTTGTCGAAGTTCATGGCGAGCTTCAATCCGACTTCCTTCAACTTGAACCAAACCTCATCTGTGCCAAGCTTTTGCTTAATGCAAAAACAAAGGTAATGATCCTCAGCCACAACAGCAACCCCCACTCACGGACTAAGGCTGGCACTGCAACTATCATGACATCCCTAGGAGAACCACTTGAATTAGTCACAAGTTCAAATACTTAGGCATAAGGATCAACAACAAACTTTCCTTTAATGCATTCATTGATAGCTTCTCTGCTAAGCTTAGAGCCAGACTAGGCTTCTTTTTAGACACAGAGAACTCTTCCCTACCAAGGTCAGACTCAGACTTATCCAGGCTACATTCCTTCCACTCTTAGACTATGGTGATATGCTATACAACTGCACCTCGACAATCAACCTCCACAGACTCGATGTCCTCTTCCACCGCGCCCTCATGTCATTACCAATGCACCCTCCAAACCCACCATTGTGACCTGTACACTACTGTGGGTGGACATCCAGACTACCAGAAGACTGCTCCACATTGACACATGGACGCTTAAAGCACTGCATAAAAAACTCTCGGCCTGTATCTCCTCTCTGTTTACATTTCATACTGCACTTAATTCCTTAAGAAATTGCTTCTCCTCCTACTGGATGTCCCTAGAATCCAAACCTCCTTGGTAAAGGCACAGTATCGCACTTCCTCCCTGTGGCTTGGAACAGCATTCAACTTCTTAAGACTCTAACCTCAAAGCACTTCAGTAGCTTGTAATTGCCAGTTGGCCTAAGCCCTCCTAAGTCCTGCCTAACATATTTCCTCTTCTGTTCCTCAGGTTAGCATCTCTATTCTCTCCTCCATCTTCCTCCCCCACCCTCTCTCTCCTCTTCCTCTCCTCCTCCTCCCCATTGTTCTGCCCATCCTTCCTCCAGACCACCTCTTGCCTCCCTAACCATTCTAGTTCTGCTTTTATCCTCCTCCTTCCTCTCCTTCTTCCCCTACCTTCCTCCTTACTCTTCTCTTGTTGTATACCTCCTACCCTCTTCTTCTTCTTCCTCGAGAAGCATCCTTCCATCACTCTCTCCTCATGCCCCCATCACTCTGCTCTCCCTCTCCTCCCCCATTTTTGCCCCTGTCCACCCTTCCTCCCAGGCCACTATTAGCCCCCTACCTATCATATCCCTGCTTCTGTTCTCTCCCATCTTCCCCAATGCCCTCAGCTCTCTAAACTAGCCACCTCCTCCCCACTACAAGTGGTGACTCATTAGCTCTCTCAGCCCTTTCCTTCTTCCTAAGCATTCCTTTCTATAACGAAGATTAAATCTCGCCTCTTCTGTATCTATGCTCATTCCCCTGCTATACCCCATGACTTCTCTGTATTCTTGCTGCATATCATCACATTCTTGTTTTACCTTAATGCCAGGATCTGATAATGACTGTATGTATCGATTTGTATGAATTCCACTGTTTATGCTATGTATGTAACCTTCTTTTATGTAATCACTTAATACCAGGATCTAATAATGACTGTATGTAATGATTTGTACAGATTCCAGTGTTTTATACCATGTATGTAACCTTCTTTTATGTAATCACGTACTTACTATCTATGTATCACCTTTTATGTAATCATACTTACTATCCATGTACCACCTTTTATGTAATCGCGACTTACTATGTACCACCTTTATGTAATCACATACCTACTATCTATGTACCACCTTTTATGTAATCATGCACAGTACCTATGTACCACCTTTATGTAATCACATACTTACTATCTATGTACCACCTTTATGTAATCACGATCACTATCTATGTACCACCTTTTATATAATCACGTACTACTATCTATGTACCACCTTTATATAATCACGCACCTACTATCTATGTACCACCTTTATGTAATCACGTACAGTACCTACTATCTATGTACCACCTTTTATGTAATCACGTACAGTACCTACTATCTATGTACCATCTTTATGTAATCAGGATCTCCTTGTGAATGAGCCTGCTCACTGGAGCTTTCTGCAATAAACTTGAATTGAATTGAATTGCATTTTTGGCTGACTGACTGAGAGAGCTGTTTTGCAACTTACAGATTCCTAGCATCAGCTGATAAATTTTATATAATTTTAGAAATGGTCTGCCTAGAAAACTGTTGGCAGCAGCCATGTTGGAACCATTTGTTGTCTGTGGTGAGTAAGGGGAGCTGTCTATGCATATTTAGAGGCAGTAGCTTCATTGTTCCCCTGCATACTTTCTGTAATAAGCACCTATGTCAGCAAAACTGGGACACACTCCGGAACACTGTGATCAAAATAATTCAGATTGGGTACTACAGTACAGTGCAGCTTTAAAAAGAGCAATTCCATGTGATGATCTAAAAGATGAAAGCCTCGGCAGCATTCAGCTCAAAAACAGTGGCAGCTATGTTCGTGAAAGACAAACAGACACTGGTTACATTCCAGGTGGACCCTTCATCAGAACAGGTCCTTCACCAACATTTGCATATTTTAAAACTGCACTTATAGTCTGTTATGTGAGATGACAACCAGCTACCAGATGGAGTGAAAGCTTATTTGGTCAAAGAACTAGTTGCACTGAATTTAAAGCATATATAAATATATATATATATATATATATATATATATATGCAAGGCACTGGTTATTTTGTCAAAAGAGTACAGCTTGAGGAAACAATTTTAATTAGATCATCTTCTCTTCACGCCACAGTTACATTTACAGTTTCTAATGCAGCAGTGAGAGGGGTGTATTGTTCTTAACTACCGCAGTTATTCTGTAAAACCCAGCATACAGTGTGGGATATGTGATAAGGTATTTTAATGGGATGGAGCCTCTAATTATCCTGTGATTGTCTTTAATAAATGGGCAAGGCTAATTTGTTCTTTGTGTGGCTTTGCCTGTCTGAACGAAACTTCTGTTCTTAGCTAAAACCGCTGTATACACCAGTACAAGTTCACATTAGTGCAAAGAAGCCACATTTAGCTTTCCTTTGTATCAATAGTCACATGACAGTTGCTAAGCAACAAACCCGGAGCGGGTTTTGTCATCTTTACTATCAGATTTATTTTTTACAGTTTTGAATAAAGAATGTGACTTGTAGTAGGACATTATAGTGGTATGAGTCTGTTTTCACACAGAAACCCAAGGAATCTTTGTGACCTTCTTGTATTTTTTTCTTGAATCAAGCAAGACTCACTAGGTGCACTAGCTGAATTCTGTCTGTGGATCAATTAATTTAATATAAACTTGTTTAAACACACACATTAAAAACATAGTAATTTAGAATTATATGAAGTGTCCAAAATGTATACAAATATGCAGAAGTGTGAAAGGTAACCAGCCCAACAAGAGCCTGCCAGCGTCTCTCACCAACCTTGTGCCCTCCCCAAGCCAAACAAATCACCACTTACATATTAAATACCCTTCTATGAACAGGACAAGAATTGCCACCCAGGGCTTGGAACAAACAGCCAAGAGCTAATTTCATTAGATACTGTCTGCTCTGTAAAGGTCTTCACTTGGGAGGGATGCACGTACCATGGTAAAGCACATAAAGCTTTCAATATTTGTTTTCATATTTTATATTTTACTCTACAGAGGTGTTTTAACAACTTCATTTTATGTTGAACACTCTTGGCAATTAGCTTGTTTTGGAAACAGGCTCCTGAGTCTGAAAGTCTTGCTTCCAATAAAACTTGAGAACAATGTTATCCATGCATTAGAACTCAGTGCTAGGAATTCCAGTAGACCAGGTTCCAATCCATGCACAGATGCTGGTCCTTGATCTTGGCCAAGTCACTTAACCACGCCTTGACTCAGCTTACCCAGCTATAAGGTGACTAGTTTTATACTTTTATTTATTGCAGTTTATGAAATTACAGCAGATACTATATTCATACAACACCATCAAAAGAAGACAATCGTATAGACTGAGAACTGGTCTATCACATACAGCGAAGGCATTAAAGTCCAGCAGATAATTATGTAGAATAGTCCACTCTCACTTTCTTGATGTCTAGAAAGGGCATCAGCCAAAATTTCCTGTCCCTCACAGCATAGAAGAATGTGAGGAGGCTGTAATTCACACAATGGAGCCCCAAGAGGAAACAGAAGGTCTGGGCTCAATTAAGTTAAATCACACCCTACCCTTAAGTACATACCAGATGGCTGGTAGGAAACAGGTTATTCTAAGAACATTTAACAAAGTTCACAAATTGAGTGGAGCTAATCACACTCCAACTATATTTTGGACTCCAGTATGATAAATGACTCATGGATTATTGCATATAGAATGTTATTAGAGCTACAACATGGCTAGGAAATATCACAGATACATTATAAAGCAGCATTAATAATTCAATTCAAACCATTACTCCATAACTGTGTAAGGTGATAATAACCATTAGATTAGGAGACATTAATTCCCAAAGTTACTTATCAGTCATTAGAGTCTGAATCGGCGTCCTCTACAGTTTCTTTCTCTTGACAGGAATGCTGTTCCTCTAGAAGATGTGAGGCAAATGCAGCAGCAGCCTCAGGATCTGTGAAAACATGGGACTTATTCTCAGACCGAACATGCAGCTGAGCAGGGAACTGAAGTTGGGCAGAGATACCGTCCAGCAAGCAGGAGTTTTGTTCTTGCAGGGCTTTTTTTTTTTCATTGCTTTGTGATGAAATGTCCGGAACAGTACATTTACTGCCTTCCCAGCAAAGGTCTCCTCTGTTTGGCAGCCTGAAGCAAGAAATAGGGTCTCCGGCTCGATAACGTTATAATGGCAGTGAGTGGTCGCCTTGGCGCTGTTTCTAGGCCGAGGTCGGATTGGGATGGCAAAGGCCTTCACGATGGTAGTACCTGAATCAGGAGGTAATAGTGCCAGGTCTTGAAAATCAGCCGTTGTACTGCCATCAAAAGTTCTGTTCTGCCTGCCAGCCTGGGAGGAATCCAATGATGCGGACAATCGCCTGCCACTGGGCATTCTCCAAAGACTCTACCTTGGAGTGGAGAAATTGTAAGTCCCAGACAAAGGTGGCATCTCTCTCTCCCACTGATGATTGGACTCCAATCATATCTCTAGAGAGTGCAGTATTTGTCTGCACTTTGCTCTCAAGATCCATAAAATGAGCTTCCACAGCCACCAGCCTCCGATTAGTGTCTTCCCTGTAGCCTGTATTTTTTCCAGCATAGCCATTATTTGTGGATGTGGGGTTTCTGCAGACCTCATGTTGACTTGTGCCATAGGCCCACTTGCAGTAGTTTTGAGCCGCCGCTGAGGATATATAGGCATCAAGATTATGCGCTGCATGCCTATCCTTTTTCGGTCCCCTAATTGCTGTCCAAAGACAATCATCAATCAAACACCACTTGTTGTATGGGATTTAGAGCAGTCTGAATAGTAAAAATACTATCTGATAAGTGTCACAATCTGCTGCATTAGGAAAAGATGTCTGCCATGTTGAAGCGCCACGCGCCCCCACCGTGACTAGTTTTTAATGGGATATTTAATTTTCATGTGGGCCGACTGTCAGGAGTATACCCTCCTTCCCCAAGAAAACATGTAATCAAGAGTTTTCCTGAAAGAAACCAAACAATATGCATATCTGCAGTTACCCTATCAACTAAATGTATATTGATTTACTGAGCTATGAGGAGAAAGAGAAAACGGTCTCCAATATTTAATATTTTTCACAGTCTCTATATTTAATAATTTTCTTTCTTTATAGCTCAGCAAATCAATATACAGTTTGGTTATATGGGGTAATTATAGGTATGTGTATTGTTCAGTTTCTTCCCAGGAAAACTATTGAGTACATGTTTTGTTGGGGAAGGGAGTATACTCCCGACAGTCGTGTCTGCAAGAAAGTTAAATATCCCCATCAAAAACTAGTCACCACTGAACAATTCCACTAACTGAGTTAAAAATTAGCCTTTTATTTATTTGTTAAACATTTAGGTTCAATAGGCTCTAGTGCCTGTTCACAGGAACGACCTCGGTGCAATAGCACGGTAAGAATAATGCAATCACATGCAAGGCAGAGTTACACAGATACAATAACATCATAACATCATACATCAAGTAAGTAGAAAACTCAAAATCATACATAAAAACAAATTAGTCTTTAATAGATGCTTAACATTTCAAATTGAACTAGAGCTCAAAATAGAAATGGGGGTCCAGTTCCAGAATTCATGCTCTTACCAACTGCCAGGGTTTAATTGTCAGTGACTGGGGCAATTACCTGTTAAATATGAAAGCATTTTAACTTCAGTGCTTCTCTCATATATTTAAAGCTGTTCTTAAACAGTTTGTGGGGGCACCTATGTCCAAACAAACATACCTTTAACATGCAACATGCCCAGAGGAGAAATATCTGCAGCTCCCAGGGCGTGAGCAATGCATTAAAGTCTTGAATTACAGTTTTTTAAATAGTATCGGAGAGGTAGATCATTGTATACACATACTGATCATGCTGGAGACCTCAGTCTCAGGCAGTCTTGTTTGCTCGGACATAATTGTCTCCATTTCACTTCACCTAGCATAACGGGTGGGTGGGGTGGAAGAACCTGCTCCTCTGTTCAAGTGCTATCGACAAGCAGATCTCACCTGCACTTGCCATAACATCTCCCAACAATAAAGTTTTCCTTTCAAAATATACTTCTTTTCTGATTCTAAGTCTGTTTTGGTCTGTATTATTTATATATATGCAGCAGTTAGATTCAGTGCAGAAAATGCATGACTGACTATTTTTGTGACCAAATAAAGTTCTCGCTTATCTGGGAGCTGTTTGTCGCCTCACCACATAGCAGCCTACGGTATAAGTGCAGCTTTAAAAGTGCAATTCCATGTGATGATCTAAAAGATGAAAGCCTCGGTAGCATTCAGCTCAAAACTGTGGCAGCCATGTTTGAGAAAGACAAACAGACACTGGTTACATTCCAGGAGACCCCTTCCTCAGACCAGGTCCTTCACCAACATTTGTATATTTTAAACCTGCCCTTATAGTCTGCTATGTGGTGAGATGACAACCAGCTCCCAGATGAGTGAAAGCTTATTTGGTCACAGAAATAGTTGCACTGAATTTAAAGCATATATATATATATATATATATATATATATATATATATATATACACACTGTATATATTAGAGACCAAAAGAGGCTTAAATCACAAAGATGTATATTTTAAAAGGAAAACTTTCCTGTTGGGAGATTGAGAGATGTTCTGGCAAGTGCAGGTGAGACCTGCTCGTCGATACCATTTGAACAGAGTGAGCACCTGGTAAATAGGTTCCCTCCTCTGTATGCTGGGTGAAGTGAAACGGGAGACAGTTATGTCCCAAGCAAACAAGACTTTGAGACTGAGGTCTCCAGCATCGCCAGTAGGTGTATACAACGATGTACCTCTCCAACAATACAATTCTGGCACTTTACAAAGGACTTTAATTTGTAATTAGAGCTGGTACATGTCAAAGCTGCCTTTAGTTGCCCCCATGAGTTGTTTCCATAATATCTTCCATTTACAGTTTTATGTGATAGCACTTTGCACACAGCACTTTTCTTACAGCAGTACAGACTATCTACGTGAGTACTAATTGTTATTTGTTTAATCTTTGCACTATCAAGAGTCTATGTTGACTGCATTCTCTACATAGCAACATAAAAGGAATAGGTTGCTGCTGCATATTAAAGATTGAACTATCATGATTCTATGTTGACTGCATTCTCTACATAGCAAAATAAAAGGAATAGGTTGCTGCTGCATATTAAAGATTGGACTAACAAGAGTCTATGTTGACTGCATTCTCTACACAGCAAAATAAAAGGAATAGGTTGCTGTTGCATATTAAAGATTGTATTACCATTACTACCTTTAAAAGAAATTATAAAAAGTGATGTGGAAGGGAATACAGTTATTATGAATGCTAAGAAAATGTGAAATGTTATGACTTTACTGCTACATTATTTAAAATAAAACAAGAAGAAATTTCTACTAAAACTGGAGCGAGGCATGCTCTGAATTTATTAAATAATAAAATAAGAAAAGTACCATTCATTCCAGTGAGTATTCTGGATACTGTCTGATAACTAACTTGGTGCTGGTACTGAATACGGGTATTTGGAGGTGGCAGTACCTGTTCTACTTGATTTGAATCCATCTAGCATGTCTGTTCACTAGTGGGTTGTCTCTGGAAGCTGTAAATACTGATAATCTGTACTGTCTTTATCATGTCAATATATGTAACAACATGCTGTTATATGATCAAGCTATAACTAATTAATGACCTCAGAGCCAGTCTTTCCCATGATTAATAACTAACTGGTTGGGAGGAAAGGTGGCCCATGGCACAGCCGAGGTGGCCTCAACTGTGCCTTGGGCCACCCTTCCTCCCAGCCAGTTGTTAATCAACAGGAAATGAATGGCTCTGAGGTCATTATTGTGATTATAAGTCTAGTCACAGTGATGAACTTTAGGAGCTTCTATTTGTCTGTTTTTGTTTGTTTTTACTTGTTTTGTTTCTCTGTGGCCGCATGATGACATTGTGCTGTGTGTTGAATGAAGAGTGCCCCATGATCTCTTTTCATGCTGATCCATTTTCAGGGCGGTATCCTGTTTTATATCTGCTATGTTTTACTACAAGTTTGTTTGTTCAAATGTGGCTCTGTGGTTTTCTGTGACAGCTTGTTCTGCATCGCTGAATAGCTGTGTATTGCTGTGCAGGCATTTCTTAGAGATTTCAGACCAGCACGGATTCAATGAATGAGCTCGTTAAACTCATGAATAATTAATTAGCCTTAGAATTTCACTTTCCATACTTTGTTTAATCACTGTTCTCTTCCTGACCTCTCCACTGTCTTACCTACATTGGATGAAAGCACTGTTCTGCATACTGCAGCTACTATTTGTTCTTTTCCACTTGCTTTAGTTTTGCAGTTGCTCACAGATGTCTTCTGTCCCTCCCTTTGCAAGCCCATTTTGCTCTCTGCTCTGTCCTGTTCACATCTGTTGTTTTGTGGTCATTCCATCTTTTGTGATGTTAGCACCATGTAAAGCAAATTATTAGTGCAATATATATATATATATATATATATATATATATATATATATATATATATACGGTGCTTTATTGTGTAGTACTTTGGTTCTTGATAGTTCACTTGGTGCCAAACCTCTTGTCTCCAGATTTAAACATTTTTTCTGTTGCTGTGGAGATCACTTTTAAATGCAGCAGGTGATAAGAAAAACAAGTAGTAAAAGTTCCTGTCTCTGTTTGCTTGGAAGGGGCTCTCCATGGCAGCAGAAATAAGCGTCACCCTTCTCAATGTCGAGGTGCTTTTCTACCTTTCATATTTTGTTAAAACTTTTACTACTTGTTATTTTCCTCTTATCTCTGGCTTCATTTAAAGGCAATTTCCAAAGCAACAGAAATAAAGGCAGCAAACTGTTACAAATGTACTTTTTTTTTTTTTTTTGCAGTCTTCAAGCTTCATCAACACTTTCACCCTTCACATGTTTATCCTCATTAATTCCTAATGTTTAGTTGCAAAAGTTAAAAATCATATCGAACTCAGGCTTTCCCTTCTTGTAGTCCTGATGTGTTATTGCAAAGTTAAAAGCTGCGTCGAATGATCCTCTGGTGTCAATAATCAGTAATCTTTACTAGTGGCTCATATTTTTCCCATTGTATTAAGATCTTCTGAAACACTTACAATAAATCTTGGCTGCAGAATGAGTACAAGTTTAAGAAATTAATATTTACAAAACAGCTTGTAGAGACTGAAAAGTATGAGGATACTGCTTCTGACCATGGTAGCTCTTTGTATAACACTGCTAGCCACGGTCTTAATACAATCCAACAAATGTAGCCAGTAGTACAATTTATTGATTATTAAGAACCAGAGGATCGTACTAACACAGCGTTTAACTTTGCAATAACACATCAGGTCTAAAAGAAGGGAAAACTGTTATGGGTAAGATTTCGATATGATTTTTAACTTAGGATTACCAAAGGAGCATCACTTTTCCATGGCATATCCAATCTTGAACATTTATGAAGTTCTTCATTTGAAGAAGTAAACACACGCGCTGTATTCCTTCTTCAGTTACCACAATAATAACAGCAATGGGAAAGAGAGGGAGAACAGGGTTGGAAAAATATGATATATTCATTTACTGCATTTTGTTGCATGTGAACCAAATACTGTAGTCTGCATTATTTTTCAGTGCATTACCACATGAGCTAGGCATGTGTAATAATTACATTTAGTATGGTTTCAGTACTATTGGGTCCATTATACCCTATGCCCTTCCTTGTGACTCTCTCTGTATCTTTCCAGTTCAACACTGTTCACAGTTGCTATCCTCCTTCCTTTCTGTTTTACTTTCCATATCCTTTGTTTCTTCCCTCCATTCTCTGCCTTCAAGCCCCTCTGTTCTGCTTCATGCCCTTCCTTTCTAGTCCATTTCCACCTCCGTTCTTCCCTCTTTCCACATTGCTGTTATTATTGTGGTAATCCAAGAGGATATACAAAAATAGTTTTAGCTTCTGCGTGGTGCCAGACATCCAATAGTACTGCATTTGTCATCCATACTGTATGACTAGCTTACTTTAAGATGAATATTTTACATCAGATGGCACCCAACCAAGATCTTTTGTTGCATTTGTGCAGTTATTTATTGAGAGTTATGTATAACATTTTTCATATGAATGGAATTAATTTGCTAACTTGTTCTTCTACTGAGGTGTCAATATATGTGCAGTGTCCCAGTCAAAATGAAGAACTTAAGAGGAGTTCAAAACTGACTATGCCATGGAAAAGTGATGCTGCTTTGGCAATCATAATGCAAAAGTTACAGCTGAATACAATGACTTCCAGCTACACTGACAGCTTCATGTGGATTATTTGTAATACAAATCTTTTAGTTATACAAGCTAAATCTAAACTCCTACCACGTCATAGAAAAAACTGCATGCCAACAACCTGAACTCACAGCAAGTTCTAGTTTTTGTTTTTAATTTAAACCTTATTTCTGAGTGATCATGTATAGTATTTATTTCTTAATTTTATCAGATCAGCTGATGCTATATATACACTAAACCCATCCCTTTACACAGATGACAACCAGATGTTTTATAGTGCAGTATTAGCCACTGCTAAACAATTTAAATCACAAATTGCAGTGAGAAATAAATAATGTGCCAGGATTTGAACCCAGGTCTGGAATACCATCATGGTGCTCTTAACCACTAAGCTATGGCCATGGCTTAGTGGTTAGCACCAGGATGGTATTCTGGGGGCTGGGTTTAAACTCCAGTGGGTCACATTATTTCTTTCTCACTATAATTTATTATTTAAATTGCATAGTAGTGGCTATACTGCACTAAAATAATTTGTTGTCATCTTGTTCCTAGTTGCAGGATTACGCAGCACCAGAGAAAAAATGTGTGTCCAGGGAGAACATAGGCCAGCCATGTGAGCCATAGCTTAGTGGTTAAGAGCACCAGGATGGTATTCTGGGGGCCTGGGTTAAAATCCCAGTGGGTCACATTTAACTGGCCATTGTCCCTTTAAAGCAGTATAGCAGCCATGTTAGTTTTAACCAGAGTTTGTTTATTTACCAGTGATGGCGGAAAATACGTGATGCCTGATGCCATTTCCTGTCAGCAGGAGAGACAGCATGCATGATGTGGCAAATAGAGCATAGAGTGAACAAGCAAGAGACTCTGTGGTTAGCCAGCCCAGTGGCATTGAGGGTTGAGGTGCTGGACACCTCATCTCCTGCCACATTGGTGACCTGGGGTCAGGAGTAACCTGGGGTTGCGGGGTAGGCAGGGTGGGGAGAGGATCAAGCATTCAATGGCCTGCTCTCCTCTCCCAGGGAGGAAGGATTTGTCATCCTGCTGCATCTGCCCCTGGTAGGGGCCAGGTGACAGTGCCAGAGTTAGGGAGGCACAATAATGCAGGTACATTGTGTGTGTGCCTACATTCCACAAGGGAGGAGAGAGTACAGAGAAAATGGAAAATGGGTCTGGTAGGCTCCATGACAGCCCCTGCACAGCCCAACTCGGCAACCCCGGGTTTCTGGATTGTGCTCTGGGGGAGGGAAGCTGGCCCTGACATGGGGAGTCATGGGGATTCACTGGTGGGAACTAGTTGAGGGAAGCAGGGTGCTGGAGTAACACAAGCTCTCTGAGAGGGGCTGGAGCTTTAGTGGCTGCCCGTGTGGAGAAAAAAGCTGTATTTAAAAAAAGAAGCTGTGAGAGAGACAATGCAGCTGGCTTAGAAAGTTAGGAATTTGGCACTGCATGCTGTCATGGTAACAGCATAGACAGCACATTAGTACCCTGCATAGGGGTGGTCATGAATAGCCCCAGCTGAAACTTTGATGATTTAATAATGTTAGTCAAATGATTATTATCATTTATGTTCAACGATCATGTTCAACTTTCAAAACCAACATTGTGATCATGACTAGCAATGATTAAATAGGAATGTTAAATGGCTGCCAATCAAAAACCACAATGTTATGGAAATAATGAGTGTGCTTAATGATGAAACATAGAAACATAGAATTTGATGGTAGATAAGGACGCTTGGCCCACCTAGTCTGCTCATTTCCCTACCTAACGGATAAGCTGCAGATCCTAGTTAACCAACGGCCTACTTTCTCCTACCCCTCACTAGAATTGCCTTATGTCTGTCCCATGCATTCTTGAATTCCCCACTGTTTTGACCCTCGACCTCCTCAGGAAGGCCGTTCCATGCTCACAATCCTCTCTGTGAGGAAATACTTCCTTACATTACCTCTGAGCTGCCCCCCATCTTCAAATTGTGCCCCTTTTTCTTCAACATCTCTTTTTCTGAAAGATGCTACCCTTTTGGACTGTGTTGATTCCCTTGAGGTATTTGAAAGTTTCTATCATGTCCCCTCTTCCTCCTGTCATTGAGGCTATACATCTTAAGCTCCTTTAGTCTTTCTTCATCTGTCTTCTGGTGCAGACCCTGCACCATTTTGGTTGCCCTCCTCTGGACAGCCTCCACCCTGTCTATGTCTTTGCAGAGATGGGGTCTCCAGAACTGTACACAGTGCTCCAGATGTGATCTTACCAACTGTCTGTACAGAGGACCAACAACTTCTTGTTTTCTACTGGTGATGCCTCTTCCTATGCATCCCAGTATCCCCCAACCCTCCTTACTGGCTTCTCATATTGCTGGCCCACCTTTAGGTCATCTGAGTGACTACCCACAGGTCTCTTTCCATTTTTATTGTTGTCAGTATCTCACCCCATTGTGTACTCTTCCACTGGTTTTTGTTTCCCAGGTGCATTACTTTGCAGTTCTTTGCATTGAATCTAAGCTGCCATACATTTGACCATTTCTCCAACCTTGCCAAGTCCTTTTCATCCTTTCCACCCCACCTTGCATATCAACCCTGTTGCAGATCTTTGTGTCATCTGCAAAGAGACATAGTTTTCCTTCCAGTCCCTCTGCAATGTCACTTATAAGATATTACAAAGGCCGGCCCAGTACTGAACCCTGCAGTACCCCACTGCAACCCCTTTTCTTCACTGTGGACACCATTTACTATTAGCTGCTGTGTCTTGTTGTTCAACCAGTGTTTCTACTCAGGCTACCACCCTGGGACCACTCCCAGGCTGGCTAATTGTTAATTAATCTTTTGTGCTGGACCATGTCAAATGCCTTGCTAACATCCAGGTAGGCCATATCTACAGCCCCTCCTAGTCTTCTACTTTGATCACCCAGTCAAAGAACTCAATTAGGTTTGTCTGACTTGACCTTCCTGCTGTGAATCCATGCTGGCTTGGGTCCTGTGCCTCACTGGCCTCTAGGCACTCAACAATTCTTTCCTTCAGAAGTGATTCCATCATTTCCCTACCACACTGAGGTCAAACTGACAGGTTTATAGTTTCCTGCCTCTGTCTTGCTCCTTTTTGTGAAGGGAAATCACATCTACCATCTTCCAGTCCTCAGGCACCACACCATCCTCCCATGATTTATTAAAAGGGTAGTCAGTGGTGTTACTAGTTTTCCTTTAGTTCATTTAGAATTCTGGGGTGATTCCTATCAGGCCCCATTGCTTTATTCACTTTCAGTTTTAAGAGTTCTTTTAGAACCCTTTCTTCTGTGAAAGGACTAATATCAACCCTCCTATCCAGAGTGCTTCTATTGACTGAATTAGGTATCTACCCCTGCTTTTCCATTGTGAATACTGAGCAGAAGTATTCATTCAGTATCCTGCTTTTTCACTGTCGCTCTCTGCTCCAACCACCTTCCTCTTTATTCAGCCTCAGTATCCCTGCCTTAGTCTTTCTTTGCCCCTAATGTACCTATAAAGGTTTTATCCCCCTTCTTAACTGAGTTGGCTATCTTTTCCTCGGTTTGGGCCTTTGCTATTCTGACTGTCTTCCTGCTTCCTTCTGCTTTAACTGGTACAGTTCTCTGTCCTGCTCCTTCTGTGTTTCCTTGTAGTTCCTGAATACTATCTTTTCTCCTTACCTTCCCGCCACTTCTTTTGAGAACCATAGTGTTTTTCTTTCATTTTGATTTGTTTATTTGCTTCACACAAAGGCTTGTTGCCTGTGATGGTGGTTTTGATGTTTCCCCATTGTTGCTCAACCCCACCTTCTTGCCTGCTTGCTAGTGCTTTTCTGAGGCAGTATCCCATTTTGACAAAATCAGCCCTCCTGAAGTCCAGTACCTTCACTTTTGTATGGCTTGACTCTACAGCTAAGTTTATACATGAACCACACTGTTTGGTGGTCGCTTGTCCCCAGATGGCTATCCACTTCAAGGTCAGAAATCCTCTCTCCATCCCTATTTGAGAGTACCAGGTCTAAGATTGCTCCTCCCAAGTGGGTTCCAAAACTAACTGTCTGAGGCATGCCCAAAGCATGCAGCAAAGGCCCAAACCGAGGAAAAGATAGCCAACTCAGTTAAGAAGGGGATAAAACCTTTATAGGTACATCAGGAGTGAAGGAAGACCAAGGAGGGATAGTGAGGCTTAATAAAGGGGAGGGAGGGTGGGCAGAGGAGACTGTGAAAGGCAGAGATACTAAACAAATATTTTTGCTCAGTATTTACAAAGGAAGAGGAGGAGGTACATAAAACAAACAGTAGTAACACTCTGGATACAGAAGTTGATACTGGCCATTTACAGAACAAAGGGTTCTGAAAGAACTCTTAAAACTGAAGGTGGACAAAGCAATGGGGCCTGATGGGATTCATCCCAGAATTCTAAAAGAACTAAGGGTAGAACTAGTGACACCACTGACTACCCTTTTTAACAAATCATGGGAGGATGGGGTGGTACCCGAGGACTGGAGGAGGGCAGATGTGATTCCCCTTCACAAAAGTGGGAGCAAGGCAGAAGCAGGAAACTATAGACCTGTTAGTTTAACCTCAGTGATAGGGAAAATGATGGAATCACTTCTAAAGGAAAGAATTGTCAGTATCTAGAGGCCAGAGGGCACAGGACCCTAGGCAGCATGGATTCACAGTGGGAAGGTCATGCCAGATGAATCTGATAGATTTCTTTGACTGGGTGACCAAAGTAGTAGATCAGGGAGGGCTGTGGACATGGCCTACCTAGACTTTAGCAAGGCATTTGACACAGTCCCACACAAAAGATTAATATGCAAGTTAGCCAGCCTGGGAGTGGGTCCCAAGATGACAGCCTAGGTAAAGAATTGGCTGGAGAATAGGACACAGAGAGTAATAGTAAATGGAGTCCACTCAGAAGAAAGGAGGGTTACTAGTGGGACCAAGAGGGTTCAGTATTAGGACGGTCCTCTTCAATGTCTTTATAAGCGACATTGCAGAAGGACTGGAAGAAAAGTATGTCTCTTGCAGATGACACTAAGATCTGCAACAGAGTTGATGCACAGGGTGGGGTGGAAAGGATGAGAAGGGACTTGGCAAGGTTAGAGGAATGGTCAAATGTATGGCATCTAGATTCAATGCTAAGAAGTGCAGGTAATGCACCTGGGAAACAAAACCAGGGAAGAGTACACAATGGGGTGAGATACTAACAACAACAAAAATGGAAAGGGACCTGGGGTAGTCATATCAGATGACCTAAAGACGGGCAAGCAATGTGAGAGGGCAGCAAGGAGGGCTGGGTGGATACTGGGATGCATAGGGAGAGGCATCACCAGTAGAAAACAGGAAGTTATTATCCCTCTGTACAGACAGCTGGTGAGACCCCATCTGGAGTATTGTGCAGTTCTGGAGACCCAATCTCCATAAAGACATAGACAGGATGGAAGCTGTCCAGAGGAGGGCACTAAAATGGTGCAGGGTCTGCACCGGAAGACATATGAAGAGAGACTTAAGGAGCTTAATATGTATAGCCTCGAGGAAAGAAGGGAGAGGGGGACATGATAGAAACGTTCAAGTACCTCAAGGGAATCAACAAAGTCCAAGAGGTAGCATCTTTCAAAAAAGAGGTGTGCAAGAACAAGAGGGCACAATTTGAAAATAGAGGGGGCGCTCAGAGGTAATTTAAGAAGTATTTTTTACAGAGAGGGTTGTGGATGCATGGAGCAGCCTTCGAAGGAGGTTGTGGAGTCAAAATCAGTGGTGGAATTCAAGCATGCATGGGATAGTCATAAGGCAGTTCTGGGGTGAGGGTAGGAAGAAAGTAGGCTGCTGGTTAACTAAGATCTGCAGCTTATCCAGTAGGTAGGGAAATGGGCAGACTGGGTGGGCCAAGCGGTCCTTATCTGCCATCAAATTCTATGTTTCTATGTTTCTATGCCCCTGTAGGGCATCAAGAATGGCCTTGCTCTTGGATGTGGCTGCAGCAAAGGTGCTCCAGTTAACATCTGGCATATTCAGGTCCCCGTCAGCAATATCTCCCTTTCTCTGCCACCCCAAGGATGCCTTCTATCATTTCCTTGTCCATTTCCTCCCCTGAGATGGGAGTCTGTATACAACCCATGTGCGGATTGTGGAGCCATTTCCAGTCTCAGGGTGACCCACAGTGCCTCCTCTCCTCTCTGTTTACCCTTTAGTTCTGTTGCTTTGATCCCTTCCCTTACATAGAGTACTCCTCCTCCTCCTCCTCTTCTTCCCTCCCTGTCCCTCCTGCAGATTGTGCACCCTGGTATGTTGACATCCAGTCATGGTTCTCTGTGTACCATGTTTCTGTGACTGCCCACGATATCCAGGCATCCCTCTTCTATCAAGACCACCACTTCGGGGAGCTTTTACCCTAGACTATGGGCACTGGTACTCATTACTCTCCATTTTTATGGCTTTATTTCTTTTTGTTCCATCTCTGTCCTTACTGCCTTTGTCTTTTCTCCATTTACCCTGCCCTTCTCCTATTGACTGCTCTATCTTGGTGTTTACCTCACTAACTAACCTGATTTCATATTATCATGATTTTCTTGATTGGCCATAGTCAAGACTGCTACAATAAACAGAAAAAGAATTACATTTTCTTCCATACTCACAGAATGCATCTTGCCTTCTAATTAGACATGTTCATTGGAACAATTAGATCTCACTTCAAGGGTAGCTCTTGCAGTAGGCTACACCATAAGGACTGAAGCCGGCAGGTGCCACGACCCCAGAAAATTGCTAACTAGCAGTCTATAGCGGGGACCACCCCTGACATCGCCCACCCCTGATGTCAGCCCGTGGTATAAAAGGGCATTCCCCAGCCCAGCCTCATTTCTTTTTCGCACCGTCGACCTGTGTACATCAGCGCCACAAATGTTTTCTGCTTTAGTCAACTGCTATTTTTGCGATTACCAGCGCTTTATTATTTTACCAAAATACTTATTTCTTCAGTTTTTCTCTGCATGCCTTCTTCTCCAACCTCATCAGTAGAGTGGCGGAGTCCAAGTGTGCTTGTGGCAAGCAGCTTCTTGCTGAGGATGGCCCATCTTCTTGCTTCTTCTGCCTAGGCCTCAACCACGATACAGAGACCTGCCAGCACTGTTTGAACTTCAACCAGAGAACCAAATCCACCACCAGAAGACCCTCAAAAGCTTCCTGCTTGAAAGACATTAGCTGCGATTGGGAAAGAGATCCAGGAAAAGTACCTCCTCCTCCCCAATTTCTGGGGCCTCGGCTTCTTCAGCTTCTCACAAGGAGAAGAAGTCCACTGAAAACACAGACACCGAGCCAAGCACAAGGACAAACCCCAATCAGCTTCTCGATCCGGTCCCCCAGCAGATGGCGGCCGGCTCCAGGACTTCCTCCAGCGTGAGGTCAGACATGGCTTCCACAGCAGCCCTCACTCCCTTCCAGGCTCCCAGTGGTCAAACCACTTCCCTCATCCAGACTGGGTGTGGTTCTTCTGGGCTGGGGACTTCACCCTCACGCCTCTGATGCTCAAGCCCTTTCACCAGACAGCGGGTTCTCAGGGCGAGTCTTCTTGAACAGCGGGTCTTACCCATTGTCCGCCCGGCCTCAGCAACTGCTAAGTTAGCTCCAGGCTCCAGGACCAATGCCACTCAGCAACACCAGGGACATCGCTCACCTCCCTGGGAGAGTGACGTCTCTGCCCATTCAGAAGCTAGCTTCCATTGGCATGCTCCTCCTCAGATGAGGCCAGCTGCTTTCCCAGTCAGCGTCAGTCTCGCCTGTCAGTCAATAGCTGCCCGATGTTGAACCTGGCGACACCCCTTCTATCATTCCCTGAGCCTAATGTCACCAGCTGATCTTAGCGTTACTCAGCTGATGCCAGAAGGTCTGACATCTGGTCTGATGACACCTACCAGACCAATGCCAGATGACCAGATGCCTACTGGGCACCGCCAGTCAACCCAAATCTTCAAGATCCGACGCCTGGGTTGCCACCACCAAAGGGACCGATGCTGGGGCCATCTGATGTCCCACTTCCGGCGCCAGGTAATCCCTGCATCCCAGAACCCTCTGCCAGATCTCATGGCTCTCTTCACATCCTGGTGGAACATGGTCAAGGGCGATCTGATTCCAAAGAGGCCTCCCACACCAAAGGTCCTACTCCCTCAGAGGCTCCTCCTTGGCAGCCTGTGCCACCTCCTAAAGAGCCTACCCTGCAACCAGATTACACTGGAAGGGGCTGATCTAAACATCACAGTCAAAGCACCATCGCTCGTCCTCCAGGTCCTCAGACAGGCGCCATAGGTTGCACAGCCATGGCACCAGCATTCAACATCACGATCTTCCTCTTTGGGGAGTCGGACCAGTGTTCCTTTTCCTCATCCTCGGTGTCATCTGACTCGATGGTGTCTCCTCCCTTCGGACCCAAGGGATGCCCCAGGTCTCCTCCCATGCCACAACCTTCATGAAGGTCATGCATCATATCCAGTTCAATATGGGCTGGGACACTGAAGACCTGGAATCTGAGAGGTACCGTTTGGCCATTTTCCTCCATCAAGGGATCCAAAGCCTGTGGTGGTTCCCCCTCTGGTGGATCCATTTAAAGATGTCACCAGATCTGCCTGGAAACATCCATCTACTATCCCTGCTATGTCCAAGAACGCTGATCACCTCTATAATGCTCCCTGAGATGAGCCTTTCTTTGGGGAGCACCCAACTGCAGACTCTATGGTTATTACAGTTGCCCATGATCCATCCAAGAGGCCCCAGCATCTCAGTACTCAACCTTCGGACAAAGATTCTAAACAGGTGGACCAGTTCAGCAGAAAAGTCTACGTCTTGGCCACTTGTGCCATTCACTCCCTGAATTTCTTAGCCCACATGGCCCAGTATCAGAATGCCCTGTGGGAGAAGGCCTTGGAACTGGTTCAGGCTCAGCAGGATAGTCCTCAGAAAGCTGAGCTGTTGCGTGTTTTGAAATTAGGTTTGGACGTAGTACTCATGTCTTCCATTCCTCCTATGACAAGATTTGGCCACTGGGTAGCAGCCACTGGCGTCTGCCTTCACCATTACTCCTGGCTCCGCATCTCAGGTTTACCCCAGACATCTAGGCAAGCACTGTGGATGCCCTTTTAATGGTTCAGTCCTCTCGGGCAAGGAATTGGAGAAGATTATAACTCACCTTCAGGAATCCGGCAAGGCTGTCCAATCTGTCTATACTATCTACAGATCTAACCAGAAGCAGAATCGCTGCCAGCCATTTAGTCGGTCCTCAAGCAACAGCCCCAAGGCCAGCAGGCCAGAAGTGCATTTAAACACAAGGCCAATTCTCAGGCCTTAGGAGGTTAGGCCCCAGAGCTCCCAAACCTCCCAGACCCCTTTGCCTGTCCCTGGTTCTTTGGCCTGACTCACTCCAACCCCCTCCCTCAGCAGAATCTCTGGGGAGGCAGTGGGTGTTGCTTCTCACTATATCTAGAGGGATGGCCCAGGATAACCACAGATCAATGGGTTCTCCAGCTGACAGAGAAAGGGCATACTCCAGAGTTCGTGGAGATGCCCCCAGATAACCCACCCATAACCTCCTGTTACCCTCGGTCCTACATTACCCTCAGTCCCACATTGCCCTCATTCAAGAGGAGATCTAAGCACTCTTGCTGAAGCAGGCCATAGAGCCAGTTCTGCCAGCTCAAGAGGAAGGGCTTTATTCCCACCTTTATCTAGTTTCAAAGAACACAGGAGACCTACAGCCTATGCTGGATCTCGTCACCTGAACAAGAATATGGAATACAAATGTTTCAGGATGGTCACCTTTCCAGGCCTGCTCCACCTCCTTCACCAAGGGGATTGACTGTGCTTTCTAGATATGCAGGTGCTTACCTCCGCATTCTAGTTTTCAACCACACGGGAGGTTCCTTCTCTTCCACTTCCAAGGCAACCACTACAATCACACCCTGCCATTTGGCCTTTCCTCAGCTCCCTGAGTTTTACAAAGTGCCTAGCAATAGTGCATGTGGCCCTCAGGAGGAATGGCCACTATGTCTTCCCTACCTGAACAACTGGCTCGTAACACCTCCTCCAGGAATCAGCTGATCAGCACCATGGAACACCTTTACATTGTTTCAAGACCTGGGGATCACTCAACATCCTCCCCATGCCCAGCAAAGTCTTCAGCTCATTGGGGCAGTTTTGGATATCATCAAAGGAAAAGCTTTCCTGCCTCTGGACAGGGTGGAAAGCCTTCAGAAACAGGCATGCCTGGTTACTTCATCGTGGTAAATCCCAGCCAGATTATTCCTAAGGCTGCTAGGGCACTTGGCAGCAGCCATTGTGACTGTCCCTTTAGCATGTGTGCACATGAGAATTCCACAATGGACCCTTTGAATTCAATAGGACCAATGCAGGGACGAACTGGAGCAGCTCGACAGTTTCCACTCGTGTGCCAGACTCTGACATGGTGGTTGAACCCTCCAGTCTTTCCACAGGGGTCCAATTTCTACAAGAGTCTCCTTATCAGATATTGACTATGGATGCATCCGGCCAGGGCTAGGTGCACATCTGGCAGACCATCAGACCCAGGAAATTGGTCTCCCAAGAGCAGCATCTCCATATCAACGCATTGGAGATGCGGAAGTCTCTATGCCCTGCATGCATTCCAGATGAATCTGCTCCCAGGCCCTTTCTTAATTCAGATGGGCAAAATGTCAGTGGTGTTCTACATAAACAAGCAAGGGGACTCACTCTTATCCCTCTGCAGGGAGGTCATGGGGACTGGTATTGGGCCATTGAGCATCATCTGGAACTCACTGCCATGCATGTCCCAGGCATACAAAACACCTTGGCCAATAGTTTAAGCTGATCTCGGTCCAAGGCACATGAATGGGAACTTCTTCGATCTGTGGCTGCAGAGCTGTTCAACAGATGGGGCTGGCCCAGTTGGACCTCTTCATGTCCTCACTCAATGCAAAACTGCCCACTTTGTGCTCGCTAGATCCAGACCTTGGTGTTTTCTGGTGAGACACAGTGTCCTTCTCTTGGACAGGTAGATTTCTGTATGCCTCCCCCTTTCCATTACTGCAAAGAGTCCTTCTCAAATTGCAGTTGGAGGGATCGGGGATGATCCTAGTTGCTCCTACTGGCCACATCAGATTTAGTTCCTGCTACTTCAGCAGTTGGCAGTGGATCCCCAGATCTCCCTGCCCCTGAGCTCAGGCTTGCTGTCCCAGGAGCAGGGCACCCTGGTCCATCTGGACCTCAAGTTGCTGCACCTGCAGCATGGTTCCTGCAGACCTAGCAGGTGCCCGGATTAGGGTTTCCTCCAGAGTGGCAGATGTTTGGTGACAGCAAGAAAGTCTTCCACCAGGGCCACTTATGCGATGAAGTGGAAGCGGTTCTGCATTTGAACCTCCACTCACCACCTTGATCCCTTCACCTGTCCAGTGAATACGATATTGGAGTATCTCCTTTCCCTATCAGACTCAGGGCTGAGCTACTCCTCCACTAAGGTGCATTTATTAGTCATCTCTGCGTATCATGCTTCTGTAGAGGTAGGACCCTTGCCCAGCTAGATCTTTCCCACCTTCTTTCTTGCAAGGTATTCTTCATCTCAAACCTCCCATCAGAGACCCTGTTCCCCATGGGACCTTTTGTTTGTTTTGGAAGACTTACACTACCTCCCTCCGAACCAGCCGTAACTTGCAAGCTACACTTTCTGTCATGGAAAGCGTTGGTTTTAGTTGCCATTACTTCTGCTCGAAGAATTTCTGAGCTTCAGGCTCTGATGTGTAAAGAGCCTTTAATTGCTTTCAAAGGATAGGATATCCCTATGGACGAAGCCTAAGTTTTGCCTAAAGTGGTGTCTGAGTTTACATAGAATCAGACATCCATCTACTGGTTTACTACCCAGAGTATTCTAACTGAAGGAGGCTCTACTCGTACTCTGGATGTTCACCAGGTGCTTCATAACTATTTAGATCACACCCAAGTTGTCAGAAAATCTGACCAGTTGCTTGTTTCTATCACCCCAAAGACAGAAGGGCTCCTGTTTCTAAGCAGACTTTGTTGAAATGGTTAGGCAATGGTATTATTGCTACCGCAAGTACCATGCTTCCTTGTTGGGCCAGGTCATAGGCCATTCCTACCAGGGTATGGCTGTTCTTTTGCTTCCATTTAAAATGTGTTTGTGGATGATATTTGTGCAGCTGTCACTTGGAGTTCTGTCCACACTTCATTCGGCATTACAGTTTGGACTTTACCTCTAGAGCGGGACAGGCTTTGGCCTCGCTGTCCCACAAGGCCTACTCTCATAAGTATTTTCAGCAGAATTTTGCCTCCTCCGGCTGACAGGGGTTAGTCCTTTCACTGCTGGGACTCAGTCCTTATGGTGTAGCCTGCTGCAAGAGCTACCCTCAAAGTGAGATAGTACAGTTAGCAAGAACTTACCATAACAGTAGATCTTCGAAAGGAGCTCTTGCAGCAGGCACTGCTTTCCCTCCCACCTTCCCGGTGACTGTTTCTCTATCATTAACTATATTCCTCTCCTCAATTCAGAGGAACCTCCTCAGTTCTCCATTTCTGAGTTTGCTGGGGTCTCCGGTAGGAGAACTGAGGTTGGTCTGGGGACCCTCCTTTTATACCATTGACCGACGTTGGGGGCGGGCCGTCAGGAGTAGTCTCCTGCTATAGACAGCTAGCTAGAAGTTTTCCATGGCATCCTGGCACCTGCCCGGCTTCAGTCCTTATGGTGTAGCCTGCTGCAAGAGCTCCTCTCAAAGATCTACTGTTTGGTAAGTTCTTATGTAACTGTACTTTATGACACATCTTCTACACAAACATACCACTTTCAATTACACATACTCTAACTCCTCACTTCTTCTTAATGTTGTAATGACTAAGATTGGTTTATATAGCTCCATTCAGTGGTTCCTTTAGAGTTGTGGATAGTTCTACAAGTACCTGGTTTGTGCTCATATGGTAATATATTAATCAGCATCGGCTGTCATCCACACTGAGCAAAACTATCACTGTATTAGTCCATAAACAGTGCTTTTGAAATTTGCAAGAAATATTTAAATTGGTTACTGAAATGTACATACTATACCTCACATCTCATTTACTCTTCCTAAAAGGATTAAAACTTAACTTCAGATGATTTACACTATAATGTACTTCTGCTGATAATTAGCATTCATATTTTCATTTTAGTAACAAAACTTTAAGTATTACTAATGTGACTTACAATTGTGTAATACAGAACTAATATAATCATCAGTGACCATCAATGATAATCTCTTGATCATCAAAAAACATCATCAGCTGGTGATTTAAAAGTTACATGTTTGATGATTAAATCATGATCTAGATCAGGGGTGGGCAACCTGTGGCCCGAGGGCTACATGCAGTCCCCACCAGTGATCAACCTGTGGCCCCTCATCCATCCAAAATACACCAGGAGGCTCTCTGTGCAAAGCTAAACAAGGGAGATAGGCTGAAGGTTATGATGGACATGTTATATATAGCTCATTTTAATTCAAATGTATAAAAGAACTAAACTTGGTCAAGTTTCCTATTGTAGAGAACATTTCATTCCACAGCCTTGCAGTGTTGTACTGCAAGGTCATCTGACTCATATCTGTTTCTTGGAATATTTAAATCTCTATGCAACACATCCCTAAAATTATATCTTTGGTCATCCCTCTCATGTTCCAAATATAATTTACCCTTGATTAATCCATTTTCACTTTGAATATCAGATACAACCACTGTTTCTTAAATCATAATGCCAGGCTGTCCCAACTTAAATGATGTTACATTACACAGTCATGGGATGAAAAGGAACAGCCTAAAACAAATCTGGCCAGTGTTTGTATATCGCATTCACTTTATCTAATGACTCTGATTGGCAAACCCATAGACTAAACTCCCATATTCCAGGACTGGTAAAATAAGTGCATAGCTATCATAGTTCTCATCTTAGAGAGCTCTGAGGATGACCGCAGAATGGTCAATTAAATGCGCACTACCCAGAAACACAGGTCCATACCATGTTTGTTTGTTTTTTGCTATGACATGCATTGCTTTCTATGCTCTGTGAGTGCTCTTTTGTGCATTCTTTTTTTAACAACTCTATTTGTGGCACTTCAGACCCGGAACTCTCTCAGGCTGCCCAGCGACTGGCCGCTTCTACCGCCCACCATGACCCCCACCTCCTCAAGGGCATTACTTTCTCCTCGGCGGACCCTCTCCAGCCAGGGCCCACGAGGAGATCGAAGGGGTAGAGGTGGAGGTCCAGTATCAGGTGTGTGGCAGCTGGTGCTGGGAGCCTTCACCTATCCAGTCTGGAAGGGAGTTCCTTGCGTTATGCCCCAGACGTGGGACATGCAATGCTGCCTAGCCTGTGACATGGATGCTCCCACTCCATCCGAAGACAGCTGCCCAACGTCTTCCCCATCCCTTACAAGCCCCTGTGCATTGCAGTGCCACTGGTCTCCACCAGGGGCCGCTGCCTCGCCGAGCTACCCTGGATCCCTCCCAGAGAGAGGCAGTCCTCTGGACACTCATTGCTCTCTCTCCTGCTGACCCCCAGCAGTCCAGGCTCTCTCCTGAACCCGGGTCGCCAGCATGGCACGAGGTGTGGCGTCCAGCGCCTCAACCCTCAAGCGCCACCAGGCTGGGCTTCCTTTGTGCATTCTTAACATGACAAGCTGGAGTAGCAAATGGCTCAGTACACAAATTAGGGACAGGTTGCACCACTGGGATGTCACACTTGTTTTTAAGAATAGCAGCTAGCCTTTTACCAACAGAATTCCATCTGGACCTGTCTGTTTTCATGTCATGTAGGTGAGATTTATTGGCTTTGACCAACATACTTGTTTTACTGTCATATACATGCTGTCTTTTCTATGCAATTATTAAAGGAGATTTATTTTGGAATTGTTCAAAGATCCCTTTTTACATAGGAATTAGTGCTGACCTCAGGATACAGTTATTTGGCTGGTCTTTTTCTACTTGCATTAGTGCTGAGGGTATTTTGTGCACTCCCTGTTACAAAATTGACTCAGTAGCCCTCTACTTCCTGAGAAGTTTCCATTGTGTTTTATTGTTCTTTGTGTGTTTGCTTTTCCGATATCACAGTATCATCTGCATATAGTCATATATGTATTTTACCCTGGTAAATTATTTACATGTATCAGAAAATGTAGTGAACCCAGGATCAAGGAAAACACAAAGGGAATCACACAGGTAAATTAATAAAATGGCAAATACACGGTAAACTCAGTGAAACATGGAGTCCACAGCACTACCCCAGCACTGGGTCCTCTCCATGACACTCCTTCAGGGCGGCTTTGGTGCACTGGGTTCTATTTTATTTCAAATTCATTAAAAACACAGTGACAACTTACATATTAATGCAAAAGCAATACAAACAGACACTTAAATATTTCTTCATTATGTAATATGTGTACCCATTGTGAGAAATAAATAAAACATGTTCAATTGAAGCAAAAGACCTAAAAATACTAGGAGGTCAACAGATCTTGTTAAAGGTCAAATACACTTCAAAATAAGAACAGAGCTCTGATAAAATAGTAATGGATAATTATAATGAATTAATTTATGAATATAATTATTATTGAATTCTATCAGACTCTAACCAATTAACCAAAAGTAACGTAAATTTAAGATTACATAATTTAATATAAATATCTATAAATACATTATTAATATAAAAATGCAAAGGGAGAAAGAAGGGAGGGGAAGGAAAGAAGAAAGAAAAATGGGAAAGGGACAAAGAAGAAGAAGTAAAAGAGGCGTGAAGAGAAAGTTATATATAATATAGATTTCAGAGCTCTGTTCTTGAGTTTTAGGTCAGTTATCACTTTGTTGAGATAGCACCCGCTCATACTGTGTGCGTGGGTTTGTTTGTGTTTTCTGCTCCAGAATTGAGCCCTGGGAACACCATTAACTAAGTATCCTACTTTGGATATTTGACCGTCTAGGGACACTTGCTGTCTCCTACCACTGAGTATGATTCAAACCAACATATTGCATGTGAGGCCAGACCAATCTTTTTTAACCTAGCAGTTAGAATGTTATGGTCCACTAAATCAAAGGCTTCTAGAATTTTTTTTGGGGGATAAATTTAGAACTGAAAAACACTAAATGAGTTTCTGAATGCAACAAGAATATTAATGGGAGACATCAGTTTAAGGACAGGAGGAGCAAACACTATTAATGAAGCAATTGATCTGATGTACTTTGAATTGCAACATGATAATTAGAGCTGTGCAGAATTAGCTAATTTTGGTTTCACAGAATTTCAGTGATACTACACTGAATTTCACAAAATGTGTTTACTTATTTCTAGTATGAATGCCACACAGGGAGTGTGGCTAAATAAATATGCAGATGATGCCAAATTGGAGTGTATTGTTCATGATATCACTTCAGAACAAATGTTGCAGGTTAATTTGAATAATTTATTAGTCTGGGCAAATCAAACAAATTAACTTTTAACATTTCCAAATGCAAAGTTATGCATTTTGGTAAAAACAACAGGCAAATTGACTATTATATGAACAACATTTCACTAAGCATGGTTACCTCTGAAAAAGACCTGGAATTTACATTACTAACAGCTTGAAGTTTTCTGAGCATATAAATAAAACTGTCAAAAATTTCACAGAACTGATAAATTGTATTTTGAAAAATATCACAAGTCGGAGCCTGAAGTATTAATACCTATATATTGTAGTATAGTGAGATCACACCTTGATTATTGCTCATCCTTTTGCGCTCCAACATTGGTTGGTTAAGGATAAGATGTTGGTAGAAAAGTTCAACAAGGTTTACCAAACATATTATTAATCTGAAAGCACATACATATGATGATAGATTAAAATACTGGGCCTCTATTCCCTCGAATATCGAACATTAAGAGGAGATTTGTGTTTGATTGATAAAGCAACACGGGATCGGCATTATTTGAAACCATATGCATGAACTGGTACCTTTCTATAAATAACACTAGGTCCCATAATTTAAAGTTGAGATCAGGCATCAATAAGACTATTAGACAAAATCGATTTTTCACACAGAGAGTAGTTCCAGTATGGAATACATTGCCCATAGATGTGGTACAGAGTGTTAATTTACACCAGTTCAAAATGAATTTAGACTTATATATGGGTGATTCAGAATGTAATTTCACCCAGGCTAAGGTGGCGAGTTCTTTATGGGTTAGTCCCTCGAACTGCATAAAACCTATGAACCTATAGTTATAGGTCAAGCAGTCTGCTGAGTTAGAGGCCTGATAGTTGTCATGCCTACTTGCCATTAGGTGTCCTGTGGGCATACTAAATATCATGACATTTGGATGAGTAATTTTAAACTTAGAGGGCTCAAATTTTGACATTTTATTTATTTTTATTTTTGTGAAATTTTGTGAAAATACTTATGCTTATGATTCTGACACCTGTAGAGCGGGATACCTGCAAAGTAGCTTGCATAGCATTCCTGGAGGGGTTACAGTCACTATTTAATGTGGAGAGATTTGGTTAAGTAATTTTGAAGTTACTGGGGTTCATAATTTCACTGTTTCATTATTTTGACATTTTGTAAAATGTTTCTAAACATACTGTATTTAGGTTTGTAACTTGAAAACACAAAAGGTATTGCATTTGCCTTACCAGATAAAATGCCTGTATACAGATATATAAGTGCAAAATACAACTTTATTTGCCATTTACTGTACATACAGGAGTAGTGCAAGGCATAAACAGGAGCTACTGACTTTCTTACTGTTGTAGATATAGACTTGAAATTTGACTTGCATACCCAATGTCTGTGTATCCTGAAACCTAACAAAGCTGGACATATTTGGTTCTTTAGTTTTAAATTTACAGTGCAAATACTGCCAATTACTACAACAAATCATGGTAGTGTAATAGGCAGTTGTTCCAGAATTCCACTTGTGGTATTTGACTTTCTGAAAGCATTTACACTATATCTTATAAGCTGAACTGTAGCCCTGTAGTTTCCTTCCTAGGTGACTATCTTGGCACCACTTTTTATGGCTGGAGTTGGAGTCTACAGCCATCTTGCTATCTGTAGTTGGAAAATGGAGTATCGTGGAACACATGTTTTGGACTTTTCAATGTATCCTTCCCTGCCAACTGAAATAAAATACTCCCTTCTTTCTGTTAAGAATGTTGGAGACAGAATTCCAAGCTGCTTGTCAGATGCCATTAGGAAACTGAAATAGCTTGTTAAATATTTAAATATTGTTTGCCTATTAAACTGGAGATTTGTTTACCCTCTTGAATGCAACAACTTGTACATTTAAATACTTAGCATTTAAACAACTTCTTGCTACTAGTTTCACTTGGGAATGTATTGTCTTTCAAGAAAGATTCATACCTCATAAATGTCACTCTTTTCCAGCAAATCTATAATTTACACTGTTTTTAACCTCTAAACACACTATCTGATAAGCACTGTCTCAGATATATTTAAAGACAAAGAACCTCTGTGCATCAACACTGAGGCAAGGGTTACCCAAAGGGCATTTGGCTGGGAAGCCAAGTTTCAAGAAAATACAAAATCACATGCCCCCACAATGCAAAGCATCATGGGCTGCATATGCAAATCACCACAGAATGTTATGCTGGTCCAACTCAGATATATGCCAGGTCTTCAGTGAACTACCCAGACTAAATATGTAGCAATCAGCAGGCATTTTCTGCTGTGCTTTTGGGAAAAATATATATTGAGCTACAGTAAACACACACACACTCTGTACACACCGTCCTCATGGCTACAGCATTCAAAATAAATATTGCTTTCTAATATGTTATAAAACAATAAAGAAACTGTGTGTTTATGTCGGTGAATACAGGAAGTTCAGTTTAGAGTAGATTTCCTTTAAATATTTCTTATCTTGTATTTTGTATCCTGGATACACACACACACACACACACACACACACACTGTACACACCATTCTCATGGCCACAACATTCAAAATAACTACTGCATTCTAATATGTTATAAAACAATAAATAAACTGTTTGTTTATGTCAGTGAACACAGCAAAGTTCAGTTTAGCATAGATTTCCTTTATAAATATTTCTTATCCTATATTTTTGTATCCTGATAGCGCAAGGGAGATACTACATCTCATTGTCACAGGAATCTTCATTTACACATTTTTGCACTTTATTTACTCAGGCTGTCCCAGATTAGATGCAAATATCTTGTTTTCAGTAGGGTCATGATTTTACCATTTTGATAATGTATTTCTTCAGGGTAGCCTAGTCCAGGACCCCTATATTCAAAGGAAATGCAGTGCATCCCAGTGTAAAAGGAAGATGTGCCTCGCAACTCCAACAGTGTGCTGTAGCAAGATATTCAAACATGCGGGATGTGCCAGCCACAGGGAATGGGCCAGAGTGCACACAAATAATATCCTGCAAGCTGAGGGTGCATTCCTGTGCATATACACACTGCAGCATACTCAGTGGGAATGCACCCCTCACAGCCTAGAGCAGCGTGACCCACAGTTAGGCCATGATTTACTGGCTTAACATGGCCATCCACCAACAGGCGAGACTGCAGATGTGCACCCAGGTGCACAGCAGCCTGGCAGCGCTGGTGGACTAGAGACGCCCCTCCCTCCCATCCCTGATCGATCCAACTCCATCCCCAAAGAGCTCCATAGTGCAGGGCCCCCAGGACCCAGTCGCACCACAGGAAACCACGGTCCATATCCATAACATAGAGGACCTCACCCACTGCCTCAGTCGATGCACCTCCCTCCCCCATACCCAACCTGTTGCAGAGGCTGGCACTGCCTTCCACACCCTGCCACAGCCAGCCGACTGCACTGGACTTGGGCTGGGACCTGCAATTCGAATGATCCAAGTGTTTGTATTTATGCATTGGGGCACTACGCAAGCTGTGGACTCACCAGTGAGTGCAGCCATGTGTATGTCCCTGGCAAACCGTAAGAAGGAATTGACATACCTCCAATGCATGCCTTGTCAATGTTGAATCTTCCCTGTCATACACCACTGCATGCCCACTCTCCCTGTTTCCCTGTGTCACATGCCATCCTCCGGACTGCTGAGGTATCCTGGGTGCCATAGGGTGCAGCATCCTGCAATGCCATTTGCAGTGTACACACCAGGCTATGGATAGTGTGTCTGTGGTTCCCCGATTGTACAAACAAATGGGAGGTCAGCTGTAACATGCCTGTTCTGGGACCTGTGTGAGTGGGTACAGCATTGGCTGTCACTCACATTAAGCAGTGCAATGGCACCAGGATGATGGATCAGCATGTGAGCACCTGAGGTGTATGGCCACTGGGTGTTATCGTCTGCACACAGCTCATGCCTATGTATGACACATTCCAGCGTCCTACTGCCAGTGCTCCATCACCTGAAAATAAGATGCCATTTCTTCTGTGAACTATCCAGGCTAAGTATATAGCAATCAGCAGGCATATTCTAGGAAAATACATTGTAAAATGTGTAAAGGAAGACCACATTGAAACTGCCTCTCAGCAGATCTGCATTGTGCAAATTCATTAGAAATAATGGGTAAAGCATCCCAAAGCTCTCCACAGCCATATCGGCTCTGACCAGACTTTGTTTCTCTTGCCTTGATCAGATGGACTCAGTAGAACTGGTTGAATCCAATATTGTTCTTCACAGTGACACAACCCTTAAGAAAACAGTCACCTACTCCTTTCTTGTCAGACCTATCCCATTGATGTATCCAGAATTCCTCCTTCTTGGGACCTCAGTTGCTTTTCCCCACTAGGCCTCTCTAAGTCCTGAACTTCCAAGAACATTAGGCTCTCTGGCCAGTCACTTTTGCTGGATGTAATTCTTATATGACCTGCATTCAAGACAAAATTGTTGTCTGTCGCTGCTTCCTTGTTCCATTGGGGGTCTGTTGCTGTGCTACTCAACTCATTTGTCCTTCCTTTGTTGAATCCAAGCATCTCACGCCTGCCAATGGTGACCACCAGCATGAGCTACCTATCCTTTAGTTTAAATCTGCCCTTACTTCCCTGTCCCTGACCGACCAGCATCCTCCCCCGTCTTGGCTGTGTTTGTTTTGTTGTATTCTCGTTCACTTCTCCTGGGTTGTACCTGGAAATGAGCCTTGGTTCAGTGTGCCTCTCCTGGTTACTAATTTTCAAATAAAATGAATAAATAAATTATGTCACTGTCATTCTTCACAGCCCCAGAACCATGAAGACCTGATATTTTTCCCATTAAGAACATCCCTAATTCAATAAATGACCCCCTCATGTCCTCAGAACATGTATTCCTTATCCCAGTGCAGATGGCAGTCGTATCTTTCCCTTAGCAGAAGTGCTTAGCTATGGATCACATCTGTTTGAACTATATGGTAGTCAGGCAGGCAAATAATCTTACCTGCACTAGCATTATGGTCCCACAATGAACCTCCAACCCCTAACTCTCCTACTACTTTTAAAATGGAGTCCTCGGCCCGGTGGCACTGAGGGTTGAAGTGCTGGTTACCCACCTCACACCATGCTGGCGACCCAGATTCAGAAGCGGGCCGGGCCATCAGGAGTCGGCAGGGAGGGATAGGATTAAGCATCCAGAGGACTGATCTCCTATCCCAGGAAGGGTTCCAGGGTGCAACACTCTGCAGCGGCCCTGAAGATGACCAGGGGCACTGCTAGAGCGGTGCCAGCAGGGCAGAAGTGCTGCAGATGTTGGCATGTTGTGCCTAACATCATTGCTTCGCACTCCAAGGGGCTAAAGAAAGGAGGAAAATGGCAGCACTGTCTGCAGCAGCTTGATGGCCGCTACTTCACCAGCCGACAATGCCTGGATCGCCACGTGCGTATTGGATCCAGGCCTGGTCGCGGGGACATGGGGAGGTCCCTTCGATGGTACAGCTGCATGTGCCAGCTGGTGCGACGCTCTCTGGGGTCGCGGTGAAGTGGAGTGGTGGCTGGAGATTGGCAGGTCAGTGACTGCAGGAGGATAGCATAAGAGTAAAAAAACAAAAAACAATGGAGTCCTCTATAAATCCAACCATATTACCATTCTATCCAGCACTTTCCTTTCTCCTCCAGGGCAGAGCAGGTATATAGATCAGCAAAATTCATGGATATGGCTCTGCAAAATGACCACACAGTTCCACAATTTTCCAAAACCTCATGAAATGTGACCTTAACTACTGATGTTAATTTGTAGTTTTGGCTACTTACTGTATAATGAGGACGTCCTTACAGCAAGAGACTAAAAAGTTGGCATAAAGTGACTATCCCTCACAGGTAGTTAGAAAGGTTTAGAAACAGAAAAGGAAGAAAACGTATTGATCTCTTTAAGCAAATGTTGATCTTCTTAACAACAGAAGGGTTAGATAGAAGGGAAACATAGTAAATGAAGCGAACTTCCATTTGACAGAGGAAAAGAAAGAGGTGTTGCTCTTCAAATGTGAAGCACATTACCAGTGTTGAGGATTGCTATATAATGATATAAAGGAACTGTTTGGAACTCGACTCCATGATTATATAAAGAAAGGAAAGTTATTGAAACAACATGATAAGTTAAGGAATGTACATTAAAAAGAAACTGCCACTACAATGATTGCTGCTCACAGGGTATTGCAGAGCAATCAGGATACAATTAACTCCTATCTCATCAAAAAAAATCCCAGCTCAGAAATGCCCACTGAACTCAGGAGCCACAAACTTATCGTTTATAGTGCATTTTTCATTTGACAAGTGGCATACAAAACAATGTCAAAAAACAGCGTGCAGAGCAGCAGCAAGTAACATTTACCCTAATGTATCACAAAAGCATGCACTTTATCAAGAAAGACATAAAAACAACAACATTTAAATAAGTGGTAAGATTAGTGCAAAGATATCCATTGACAGTGAACTTATAAACCTTAACAAAGGTAGGAATATAATAAATTATTAACGAAAGAAAAATACTTTCAATTTTCATCTGTGGAATGACTTATTAGATGCAGTGAAGAAAAAGGATGTTTACAAGTTCTGGACATTAGTCGTGAGGGTACTAAAACTTCAAAAAGCAATATATATATGCAAATATTGAACCTAATGGGTGACTGGTTCATTACTCTCATTTTTAATGATAAAACAGAAGAAAGTAACAAAGATTAGATACGAGACTATGGAAGTAAAGTAGTGAGGTGAGAATTACCCTCGGTGGGATAAAATGTGCCATAAATAATTTTAAACTCAATAAGGAACCCGGCATAGGTAAAAATGCCTGTTGATGCTTACAAATAAAATATAGAATGGTGGGCTCCAGTTTGGACAGCTCTTTAAAGAGACACTGTCACCATTTGCAGCCTTTTTAACCATGCGAGACGAGTGTGGCATCCACAAGAGCGCATGCCGAGAGTCACGGCTTTGAATTTCAGATTGCTCATTTGAGCGTAATACTGCTTGTTTTCAGACAACAGTAGCATGGATCTTCTGTAAAGTAGTCACTCTTTCTAGTAATATAAAAATATTGTAGGACAAAGAAATCTCGAAACTTCGTATATACACATTTAGATATTCAGGTTGAGGGCGTCATGTTAGAGCAAGTATGTTGTGAATGCAGAAATCCTTAAGGGCATAGATAATCAGTCAAGCTATCAGTAACAAGCTCAGACCACTCAAAATACATATTTTTTTTACAAATATCTAAAAACACATTCGTTAGTCAGGTTGGGACCAAGTCTTACTTTAGAACACATATTAACTGTGGATGCCACACTGGCACGCATTACTAAACAAAAAGCTGCAAAGCTGACAATATCCCTTAAACAGATTTATTAACGGTCAAATATATACCACCTGAATGGGGAAGAAATATAATAGTCCCTATGTTCAATAAAGGCAATAGATATGATCCTGCCATGAGTCTGAAAATACAGCTACCAAATAATCTGCAAAGTAATATTGGCAAAATTAAAAAAATGGGTGACTAATAAGAATATTATTATCAGTGACTTCTAAGCAGATTTAAGAAGGCAGTTTTCAACAGCTGACCAGTGTTTCATGTTATAACATTGTGAGAAAAATATAAGGAATCTATCTGATTGGCTGAGAGACCAGTAAAGGAGTGTAATTATGAGACCATAATTACACTCCTGTAGTTCTTTAGCCCATGCACCGTATCAGTAGGGAGCGATGCTGCATCTTCCTAAAGAGACTTTCAGCTGGCACACACACACACACACACACACACACACAGCCGTCCTTCTCAGAGTGGAGTCAGGCCCTCCCATCTAATTAATGTACCCTGGGAACATTTTCCTGGTAACCCTGTGCCTGCTGTCTCTCCTGCTCCCACTTATCAGAACTAGCCCAACTTTAGCATCACTTTCCGCAGAGTATAAATATCTGCCTTCTGGTCCTCCTGCTGCAGGAAGCGGTGTGGTGGCGAGCAGACAAGTCCCCAGTGCCTCCTTCCAAAATACACCCCAGTGTGCTTTGGACTGCTGAGGCTTAAAACAAAATCTCACCAAACAAGTCACCATTGTGCTCACCACGTGCCGCTCAACTTGTCTCATAATATCACTGCAAGGCTAGCCTGGCCATTTCCTGTAAGAACACAGATAGCTCCCAGTCTTCAGCAGTAGAAGTAAGCAAAGGAACTATTTTTAAATGTTAAACAATTTCCTTAAAAAGTAATTTTGTTTAATTAAAACTATTGTTTGTTTTATTTTTCTTATAGAAGCCATATTATGAGTATGCTAAGACACTACAGGGATGTATGTAATTATGGGTATAATTTCAGTTTGCTCTCAGGTGTTTTAAGGTGCCAAAAGCCTCGTCTTGAAGCAACAGCCTTGAGCTGTGCAATTATTCTACGTAATTGCAGACCAAGGCATGTCTTTAAATTTCTATTTATTAAGTTTCACAATATTTCACAAAACATAAACTAAACAAAACAGATAAACAACGGGCTTCATAAGAAGGCAATGGTTTGAAAAGCTGCACTCTCCACAGTATAGCTGCAAAAGCTCTAGATCATAAAAGCAGTTTTACATTCAGGGTACAAAATCCTGTCTATGAGTTAACATATAGCGGACACAACAAGTTCAAGTCATATCAGACTTGGGAACTGCATGATTCAGTTTTGCTGTATTTTCTCCATATCATACACAGACCACATACGATCCTCCCAGTGTTGCACAGAAAGGTACCTTGTCTGCAAGCCATAATTTCTTTATAGATTTTTTAGTAACCACTAAACATATATTTAACAGTCTGTGTCGTTTGGACCCAAATTCTTCTGGAAGCTCTAAAAAAAGTACTGTGAGGTCTGATAGGTGAAAATTTGCTCAAAAATATGCCATAGGATAAAAGAAAGTTGTCCGAAGGGTTGTAAAGCTGGGCAACTCCATCCTAGTAAGTCATATTGCATACTTACAGTAACTTATCTAATGGACAAGCATAACTATGTGAGGAAACAAACAGATATTTAGAGCACTCAGTGTGAGCTTAGCGGACAGTTTGCAGGAAGAGTAATACACTGGATGTGTAAAAGGAGCCAGGAAAGAAGAATATCCAAGTAGTTTGTTTCCTTGTGTCCTTCCAGGGCGTACACATACTGTATGTGGATGGTTTAGAGCATTAGTCCTCAGACTTTGTCATAGTGAGCCTCCCCAGGCCATGGAAAGATCTTGAGCCTCCCTAAATATTGAAATAATGTTGGGCCTCCCATAGAAAAATGGCATACTTTCCACAGTACACCAGGAATAAGTGACACTCCTTTGAGTAGTTGGCGCTCATTTTATTCAGCATATTGTAACACCCCCCTTCTAACCCACCTCCCAGGCCAGCCTACTTGCTCCTTGTTTTTGACTCTCGAACCATTGTTCCCTTGTTTCAGTACCTTTATGGGTCAGACTGCATTCTCTGACAGTTTCCCTCTATCTGAAATAATCTTCCTACCCACCTCTGTCTCTTCCCCTCTTACCCTGCTTTTAAGCAACTTCTAAGGTACTGTACCCTTTTATTCCTCCTGCTCTTGCTCCTAGTGCTCTCTGCTTATCTCTTGTATTTGGGCTGTTCTGCCACCAGTCTGATTGGTCAATTGTTACCTCTCATTATTTGTTCATTATTCCTATTTGTTTGCTCTATTACTCATTTTGTATTAGTTGGCTGTCCTGCAGTTACCTTTTGAATTGTATTCACTCCCTACACTTCCCAGGGTACATATGAAATGAGCCTTGGCTCAGTCTGCCTTTCCTGGTCACCAATTTGTAAATAAATACATAAATTCACCTACTATAAAATCCTCTTTCAGTTTGCCACATCCATTCACACAAAATATTTAAAACTCAAAATTTAAATACAGTGCTTTTCAGATTTGCTTGAGCCTCCCTGGAACGTGCTGGGGCCTCCCAGGAGGCTGGCCTCACCATTTGAGAAACCCTGGTTTAGAGCAATGTACAAACACCACACAGTTTGGTTATTTTTTCTCCTACTATCCTGAGGCCACCAACAGGAGTGATTTCTGGCCCTAGGACAGGTAGTAGAGCTGAGACTGAATAGCACATACTGCAGTCCCGGAGCAGCTTGGGGACTGCTACTGTGCAGTGGGGTCCTGATCAGGTAACTACCCATGACTAGTTAAGTTTCCAGCTGCAAGGCTGAGACACAAAGGGCAACCCTAGGAGGCATACGCCAAGTGCAGTCCAGTCCCCAACTTTACTGTCTGCTGAGCTTCACTGATCTTCACTGACTGGGAGAGCGACCAATCACAGAGGGAAGGCAGACTCCAACAGGTGCAGAAGCAGGGATTCCTTGACAGCAGTTCTACCTGGGTGAATCCCCTTGGAGTGCACAGTATGGGCTCCTATGTCCGCTGAGGTGATTTCTCTCCTCAGTCACTCTGATCAGACCCAGCCAGTGGCTGCTCTCTCAACATAAGGAGCAGTTGGAACACTTACCCAGATTTCCTGGCTGCTGTATGTAAATCAGCATTTGTACTGCTGTACCATTACTGAAATAGTAGTTGACTAATAGAAGCTCTCAGCTGGAAGCAACAGCTCAGACACAAAGGCACCTAGGAGGCATACACCAAGGCGATCCACCAGCCTTACTGTCTGCTGTACCCACTACTGAAATAGTGGTCGGCTAATAGAAAGCTCTCAGCCAGAAACAAACAGAAGCAACATCTCAGACACAAAGGGGCAAATCTAGGAGGCATACGTCAGTGTGGTCCAGCCCTTAGCCTTACTGTCCATGCTCTTCACTGATCTTCGCCGACTGGGAGAGAGACCAGTCCACGGAGGAAGGCAGATTCCAACAGGTGCAGAAGCAGGGATTCCTTGACAGCAGTTCCCTGGGTGAATCCACCTTAGAAACATAGAAACAAGCAGCAGGGACTCCACAGAGCTGCTCTGAGCCAAAGGGCAGAACAACTGAGCTAAACCAGATTTCTTCTAATTGCACTAAATCAGATTCCTTCTTACCTTGCAGGAGTACAGCTAGACCTTGTCTGTTCAACAGTTACCTGATTGTTTTCTGCAGCATACGGGAACAGTCAGATATGCCCACCATCCTCCCCAATCTCACCCTCCTCGGTGCTCTTGCTTTATAGGTCTGTAGCGCCACCCACAACACCTGATAAGAGGTAGTAAGGTACAAATAAAAAAATCACTGTTCTGTTTTCTTTTTGTCCACACTTCCTGCCAAGAAACAAGGATCAGCACTACCTCTCAACTGAAGAAAAAAATGGACATTGTCATTACGTAAAACTGTGGTGCACTGTACAATAGGATATACAAACGACAACCAGGACTCTGCCATGCATGCTGTGCCATAGCAGATCTTGCAGCCTAACTACAGGATGTTCAGACTATAATATATGACCTCCAATACAGGGAACTCTATAGCACACCTCCTCGACCCCACCAGCACCAGCATGTCAGCCAGAGCCAGGACCTCGAGGCAGGGTCTGGAGACTGGTAGGTGGTAGAAAAGGAGGCATCACAGCAGGCCTAGAAAGGAAGCTACAAACCAGGAGTATTTTCCAGCCATCCAAACCAAAATAGGTTTGCGCCACTGCTGCCAACCACAGACAAAGTAATACAAGGTAAAGAAATCAAACCACCAAAAAAAGCTAACCGCCAATTAAAACCAATACAAACTACGATAAAACAAAAATACCAATACTCCAAATACAACCAACAACAATACCAAAACCAAATGCAATAACAACACAAATACTAAAATTCTAAATAAAATGACACAAGTATAAACAAAAGCAAAATTCTCTAATCAGGATTCCATGATCCGAGGAGTGGAACACCACCTAACACAAAATGTTAAAAGTGACACTGTTGTAAAGTGTCTGCCAGGAGCTCTGCAAGTAGGGACACTAACCGCATAAAGGCAATTGTCCAGGAATCAGGGATGTTACACATATAACAATACACCTTGGTACCAATGACCTGGCAAAGCACACAGTTCAGGAGGCCAAGAAACACTTTGAGGACCTGGCCAACAAACTTTCTTCCCTTCCGTGCAAATTAGCCTCCTCAGAAGTGCTGCCAGTGTGGGATAAAAGAGAAAGCACCAAGCGAGTCAGAGAGATCAAAGTATGCAAATTCAACTCATGACTGTATGATTATTGCCAAGACAAAGGATACCACTACATAGTGAACTGGCATAACTTTTGGGAATGAGCATTTTTAAATTTGATGGATTGCACCTAAACAGAGAAGGTGTGCGAGTACTTGGACAAAGCTTCTATCCTGTATATCTATACAGGTAGTTTAAACCAAATAAAGGGGAGTTTGACGCAGCTCACACACCTACCATAAATGGGCTGGTCATCACTCCCCAAATGTCAAATGCATGCATACATGCCCAGAAAACAAATCAGAGCCAACATCCGCCCAAACCAGCAACTTTCATTATCTCTTGGCTGAAAAGCGCAAACTGGAGCAGTCCAGGAAGAGGGTACAACCTTGCACCAAAGAGGATGCACATTCCTGGAAGGCACGGTTGCTAATTACAGGATCCTAACCAACAAACTTCCTAACTCACAGCCGCCTTGGAAACAGAAAGGTTGGACTGGTGGCTATAACAGAAACGTGGTTCATGGAAAACAACGGATGGGATAATGGCCATTCCTGGTTACAATCTGTTCAGGAAAGATAGGCAGGGCAAAAAAGACGGGGCGGGGAGACATAGCCATTTACATTTGGGAGTAAATAAAGCCACAGACCTAAAAGGGCAACCTGGGGACTTCAAGTCACTGTGACTAACAGTAGACATGGGCAAGGGAAAACCCTTCAGAACTGGTGTCATGTACAGATCCCCAAATCAAGGAGATAAAGGAGACAAAGACCTAATAGAGGAAATCAACAAAATGTCTGATAAAGGCAAAGGAATGCTGGTGGGGACTTCAACCTACCAGATATTAACTGAGCACACTAACAGCAGCAACAACAACAAGCAGGGACTTCTTATTGTCACTACAAGGCATGGGACTGTGCCAACTTGTTAAAACCCCAACAAGGGAGATGCTATTCTCAATCTAGTCCTCACAAACTCGAAATGATCAAGGACATTGAAGTGGGATGCTATGTGGGCAACAGCGACCATCGAATGGTAAGCTTTAAGATAAACATAACACAGGACAAGCCACTCAAAGATAAAGGTGCTAGATTTCAGAAAGGCTGACTTCCAAAAATGAGGATCAACATAAGTAGCCAGTTAATGGAAATAGAGGCTGAGGAGGTGGAGGTCATGTGGGGAGACTCAAGAGATAGAACGACTGCCACAGATCAATGTGCCAGATGGGTCAGCAAAGCAAAAAGAAAAAGAAACTCTATGGTTTTCCAAGGAAGTGGCTACCACAGTCAAAAAAGAGAAAAGCAGAAGGCGTGACAGCATATACTGGTAAACCAAAACTGAGAAAGACTGGGAGTCATACAAGGAAAAGAGTCTAACAAGCAAATTTAGAAAGGCAAAAGCACAGACAGAGGAAAAGATAGCAAAAGGGCAAAGAGAGGAGACAAATCATTTTAGATACATTAGGGAATGTAGGAAGGCAAAAGGGGATAGTAAAGATTGTTACTGATGAAGGAAATGCACCAAACATGACCCAGAGAAAGCCGAAATCCTCAACAAATACTTCTGCTTGGTGTTTACCAAAGAGGACCCAGGGATGGCCCAGCCCTGAATAAACACAACACCCCAGGACCAGGGGTAGACACTAGTCCCTTTACAGAAGCCAAAGTATCGGAGGCACTAAATAAACTAAAAGCAGACAAAGCCGGCCTGGTGGCACTGAGGGCTGAGGCGCTGGACACCACACCGCGACCATGCCAGCGATCCGGTTTGGGAACAGACTCGACACCGGGATCGGCAGAGGGAGGAGAGGATTGAGCATCCAGAGGACTGCTTACCTCTCCTGGGTGGACTGGGATTGCCTCGCTCTGTAGCAGCCCCTGGTGGAGATTGGGAGCACTACAAGAGCGGTGCAACAGATGGGAGCAAAGAAAACCAGAGAAAATGGCATCCCGATCGACTGGATGATGCCGCCTGGACCCTTGCTACCACGGAGCCCCGGACAGCCAGGACCGACCTCAGCAGTAGAGTGGGTGAAGTGGTCCCAATTCACCCCAAAGTGGAACGTGGAGTGAAAGCGACTAGTGGAGTGCTCCGCAATGCGAAGCAGAGTACTTTATGCTATTGAGTAACGCCAAGTCCATTGAAAACAATGATTTTATGCTACTCCGCCTCCCAAACCACTACTCACTAATTTTAAGGCGAACTACATTGAAAACAATGTACTTTTGCCTTATTTTGCCTTGTTTTAAGCTCCAAAGGCAAATTTTGCAGTGATTCATGGGATTTCAGGTCACATGGGCTCTAGATTGTTCTGCACAGCCTCAGTTTGGGGTAGTGTGTGTAGGAAGCTGTAGGAGACAATCTGCTCTGAGAGCTGTCTGTGATTCAAACCTTATAAAAGCTGTTAAAAAGCCTTTTAAATCTTTTTTTTTTCTGAAACTTTAGTTCATCGATTATAGGAAACCCTCCTGTGCTCATATCATTGAGCTGCTTATTGTTTGTGTGTGTATTTTGAATGTTAATGTACAACATTCAGTCGGTGTGCTGGAGAGACAGTGGAAGTGTGCTTTAGGAGGCGATTCGTGGTGAGGTAGATGAACTTGGAGAAAAGACAGTGCTTTCTGTTTTGGTGATATTGTTTGTATAACTGTGTTAATGTACACACAGTAATATTTTCAATAATTTTGCCATTTTTTGCTGATTGTTGTGGTGTAGCAGTGCATAATTTTAGTTTGTTTACAATATGTGGTTATATTACTGAAGTTTTCAATTGCTATGCATTACTTAGTGTATGTGTGAGTATGTGTGTGATGCGTGCATCAAATCAGACACCTTTTATTGTGCCACATAATTTCAGCAATGTGAACCTGCTATCCACTGCAGCTGTGTAATTTTTGTACTTCTTTGTGGTATCTTTACTGGTACTGTACTAGTGACTCTACTGCAGCAGTGCAGTACACTGCCCCCCCATCCCGCAGCCCACCCCAACCGCAAAGATATTCTTTTCCAGAGTTGAATTTCTGATGGTGAGCACTGGTTAGGTGTTGTGCCTTTGCATCTGCATCTCTTCAGTGCGCAGCACAATCTTAATCTGTCTGTACATTTGCATCTCTTTGGGACCCAATCTCCATCTCTAACTTAAGTCACAGTTGTTTCTTTGGCTTCCTTCAGAGTACTGGTCTGTGTGGTGCATAATTCAGCATGAACATTGTGCTCATTAATATTCATTTTAAGTCAGGACCATCATCAGGAGTCACTCGTGATACAAATCACGTTCATCATCACGGTCACAAATGCAGTCACAAATTACTTATTTCGATCACGCCACAGATCACAACAGTAATTTTTTTACTAGTTACTTGATGTATTGTAAGCCTGTTTTGTAGTATCTCTCCATGCTTCACCACCCCACCATTGTACTCATTAATGAGTGTTTTTAAGTCTGGGAGTTTTGTGCCACACCTCATCGGGGCCGGGGAAGTATAGCTCGTGAGGCATTTGCGTTCTTTATCATCACGGTCACAAATGCAGTCACAAATCACGATTTACGATTACGCCACAAATCACAACATTAATATTTTTACTATTACTTGGATGTATTGTAAGCCTGTTTTGTAGTATCTCTCCAGGCTTCGCCACCCCACCATTGTACTCATTAATAAGTGTTTTTAAGTCAGGGAATTGGACAGTGTCTGCAGTACATACACAGACTGAAAGAAAACTGCACCCATGCAGTTTAGCACAGTATACTTCACTGCTCAGAATACATACGGAAGACAACAAAAAGGGCATAATTACATACAAGGGTCTGGGATGGTGGAGGAATACATTTTATAACACAGCAAGGAAGGTGTGGGGCACATGGTGTGAGGAAAAAACTAATGTGGGATCCCTTGGTGATCCAGCAGCAGTTCCAGCATGGACATAATTTGCAACTGATGTCCCTCTAGGTAAGAAAATAAAATTTACAGAAAGAATATATTAAGTAAAAATGAGTACAGACAGAAAAGACAAAAATGTAGCTTTTAAAAAGCTGTTGGGTCTAAATCAAAGTTTAAATCTCCTCCTCGTTCTGATCTCAAAGTATCAGCAGTCACAAAACACTCTCTCTCTCTCTCTTTTCTCTCCATCTGCACAGGAGAAAGCAAAAGCGTCTGCTTGTATGATTCACTTTCTTCCTGCCTAGCTAAACAGCATGTGACTTACAGTACTGTAAGCCATGTGATGTGTGTGGGGGTGCCAAATCTGAAACACCAAGTGGATCACTTAGAATCATAATGAGGAACGCAAAAGTCCATTAAAAACAATGACTTCACCTTATCAATTGCCATTCCGCCTAACGTCAAGTGGTAATGACATGGAGTGAGCACTTTGCACGCCCACCCATGTAGCGGAGTGGCAACGTGAAGTGCCCACTGCATTCACTTTGCCAGCGGAATTTTCATTCATTGCATCTCTACTCAGCAGCACCCAGGGCCAAGAAAGGTAAGCTGTAAGGCACTTTCTTCCCAGAAGGAGAGAACCCATCCGACGAAGGGATGCATCAGGTTACCCTGGGCCAGATTGCAATATGAGGCAGGAGCTGGCAACGGGGTTCCCAGGGAGGTGAGTCTGTCCCTGGCAGCCCAAAGAAAAGGCCGTTGGACACAGGAAGTGGATAAATGGATAAAAAAAGCAGACAAAGCCTTGGGACCAGACGAGATGACCTTGAATCCTTAAGGAACTAGGGGCAGAATTAGCAACCCCTCTGGCACTTCTATTCACAAAATCCTTGAAGAGCAGGCCGCCTGGTGGCACTGAGGGTTGAAGAGCTGGACACCACACCTCATGCCACACCAGTGACCCGGGTTCAGGAACAAGCCCAGGCCGCCAGGGGTCAGCAGGGAGGGAGAAAATTGAGCATCCGAGGGACAGCTCTCTTCTCCCAGGAGGGAGGGCACAGACGACGCACCTGGCCTCTGGCAGAAGCTGGGGGCACAGCAAGTGGAGCAGAAGAAGAGGGCTGGGAGTGGTAGACGTCGGCAGTTGCCTTGATGTCAGGGTATACCACTCCTGGAACAGGGAGAAAACACCAGAGCACTGAGAGGAAAGAGCCACACCACAGACCCTAATGGCTCCTGCCTACCTGACCACCGGGGACCCAATGAAATCAAATTGCCTCAGTGTGTTTGGGCTCCACCTTATACCCACCTGGGGATATACCACGGCTCCATGGGGTCCTCCAGGGATTAGGTAAGTGTAGAGAAGTAGGGCTGATGCATGAGCGACTCCTGACTGAGTGGGCTCTGGTGTGGGGAAGAGAATAAAGTATGATTTAAAAAAATCCTTGAAGAGCAGTGTGGCCCAAAGACTGAAACAGGCAATAGTGGTTCCATATCACAAATCAGGCAGTTGCAAAGAGGCTAGTAATTACAGACCAGTGAACCTCACGCCTGTAGTAGGGAAACTAATGGAGACGCTACTCAAATAGAGGATCACAGCATTCCTCAAAACTAGCGGCCAGCAAGATCCTAAACGGCATGGTTTCACAGCATGTAGGTCATGCCAGACAAATCTGCACGAGTTTTTGACTATGCTACAAAATAGTGGACGATGGTGGGGCAGAATGTTTGGTCTACCTAGACTTTAGTAAGGCCTTTGATTCAGTTCCACACAGGAGGTTGATAAAGAAGCTTGACCACACAGGGGTTTGTTCAGAAGTAGTCCAATGTGTACAAAACTGGTTACATGGCAGAACCAGAGGGTACAGGTAAATGGAACGAATCAACGGAAGGCAGGGTGACCAGCGGTGTTCGAGGGCTCAGTGCTGGGGCTTCCTGTTTCAATGTTTTTATAGCAGACATCACTGATGGACTAGAAGGGAAGGTGTGTCTGTTTGCAGATGACACCAAGATATGTTACAGGGTGGACACCTCCAGGAGGAGGAGCAAGATGAAAGCTGACCCCAAGAAACTAGAAGAATGGTCTGGAGTGTGGCAACTGATATTTAAACCGAAAAAGTGCAAGGTCATGCACATAGGAAAGAAAAATCCAAGAAAGGAGTATTACCTAGGAGGCGAAAGGCTGGTGGCCTCAAACCAGGAACGTGATCTGGGAATCATAATCTCAGATGGCTTGAAGGTTAGTAAGCAGTGTGAGATGGCAATATTGAAAGCCAACAGAATGCTGGACTGCATTGGGAAGGGAATCATGAACAGGAAGTGGGAAGTGATACTACCACTGTATAGATCGCTGGTCAGGCCTCACCTGGATTTAAAGCTACCAACAGTCCCTATTTTCCCAGGACAGTCCCTATTTTAGGCAGCATGTCCCAGTGTCCACACAAGTTTTGCAAAATGTCACTTTTGTCCTGGTTTTGCTTTCTTGTACCAGTTTTGTCGCCTTTTTTTTTTTTTTGCTGACTGCTAATCCATGAGTGACAGTTATTTTAGCACCACTGTGGCACTGCTCGGGCTGGACAGCAGTTTGCAACTTCAACCCCTGCGCCTGTGTTGCACTGCAAGCATGTCAGTGGGAGCACAGTAAAGCAATGTTCCTTCCTGTTAGATTAGACTGGATAGTAGTGTAAACAAGTGCAAGTGGATGTCTGCCTGACAGCAGCTGAGAGGGACTCCAGACAGAGAAGAGACCGGCAGCAGGGAACTGAGGTACCCGAACCGCTGTAGGGAAGTGTGAAAACAATCTGGTGTGGTGGTGGGAGTCACTGAAGTGAAATTTGCTCAGCAAATGAGGTGAGTGTAAGTGGGTTGATGGGACTGTCGGAGGAGCAATACATGGCAGCTCGAATGTCTGATCACAATTTAACACAGGTTTGCTTCTAATGAACTTTCTGTACATCATGATTTGGAACTTGCTGCAGCAGAATGATGTATTGTTTTAACCTGAATGTTTGTTACTGGTGTTACTGTGGGGCGGCATGGCCAGAGCAAGCAGCAAAATTTAATTGATTGTGCGCAGCATTGTCTGGTGATGGGGGGGTGGGTGGGGGCATGGTCAGGATGGACTGTCCCAGTTTTAGGCCCTGAAAGTTGGTAGGTTTACCTGAATATGGAGTCCAGTTCTGAGGCCTCACCTCAGGAAGGACATTGACCGGTGGAAACAGTACAGAGAAAGGTGACAAAATGATTCAGGGTCTGCAATACATGTGCTATGAGGACAGACTTAGGGAACTGAATATGTACTCCTGGAGCAGAGAAGAGAGAGGGGGCACATGATTGAAACATTCACGTATATAAAGGCATTAACAAGGTACAGGCACAGGAACTTTTTCATTTCAAGAATGGCTCCAGGACCAGGGACATGACCTCAGGTTGCCAGGAGAAAGGTTCTCTACCAACAGCAGGAAGTTTTTGACAGAAAGAGTGGTGGACGCCTGAACAGCCTGCCCCAAGAGGTTGTGGGGTCAACACTGGGGGGTTCAAGAATGCATGGATAGACACAAGGGAGCCCGACTACAAAGGACAACTAGAGTGTCAAAATAGGTCTAAAACAAATGGGCAGACTAGATGGACTTAGCGGTCTCTTTCTGCCATCAACTTCTATGTTTGTATCTAAGGCAGGCAGTGGGACTGAGACAAGGATAAATTAGATCAGTAGTGTGCTTACAAAAACCAGGCTGAGCTGCACAAGTGCAAAGAGCCAACATGTAAATAAATATGGCAGTGCATAAGCCACCAGAAACTCTCCTCACCCACCAGACGATAGGAAATGGGGTTGGGGTAAGACTGTGTTTTGCCCTGGAAATGTAGACCACTATGGAGCTCAGACTCTGCAGAGTATGCGGCAGCACAGCTCTGCAGACAGTGCATGCTTTCTCCATGAATTTGGGCTAATCAAAAGGTAGAGCCCAGATTCTGTTTTGAGTGCAGTCAGCAGTGTTGTGGCTGTGAGAGGAGTCCCATCTCAGCTTTGGGAATGAGCTTATCTACTATCAGTAAGGGGCTGATAAATCCTGGAGTGATATTACATAGAATTGTTTTGGAGGAGTTAGTTCTAGCTCAAACTGAATGGAGAAAGACAGAGATTTGCTTGAGATCCCAGCTAACGTGTTTCCAGCATATCCCATGGAGGTTTTCTGAAGGAATTGCAGCTGAGAATAGAGAGGCAGACACCTTACTGTACATCTTGTTCCAACTAGAGCCCAGTGAGTACCAGCAGTGAGTACCAGCAGAGACTTTGCTGTGGTACTGTACTGAGTAGAAAGTAGCCACTGTGAACAATGCCTGCATCTGTACAGTATGCAGCTGTTTCTGCCCATCAGAATGTGAGTTGGATTGCAAATTGTGATCATTTAAATTTAACCATTTGTTTGCAAAGTGCATGTCAACCAACTATGTTGGCTGCTACTATCGTCAGGCCTGCAACATACCCTGATGTGATAGGGAGCTCCCATTGACCTTCTTGGGGAATTAAAGTCTGGTACACCAGCACGGGTGCATATACTGTGGGACTGCCAGTGGATAGTGGCTCTGATTTGGGACTGCACTACATATGCTTTGTTGAGTATTTGCCAGTATTTCCACATCCCTATCCTTAACCACTCTTTGAAATAAAACTGTTATTTGTTTGCAGTTTAAGTCTGTGTAGTAGCGATTACTGTCTGGTTATTGTGTCGCTGCACCATGGGTGGTACATGGGATCCATTATTATTTCCTGAGGAGTCCTATCCAGTGTGCCAATAGGTATTTCCCAGGGACTACTACAAGTGGAGGCACCATGTCACTTACGTTACCCAGAGTACTTAACATCAATACCCTGGCCCACTGAAGTATTGAGGAGGTGCCCCTGTTAGGTCTTATGTATACAGGTTATTATGACTAGCTTGTGCCACCTAATTGTGACCATGTATCAGACCCCAGAAGTCTAATGGGAAAGATCTTGCTGTCAGTCAGTCAAGAGTTACTGTAGGTGCAAACGTCATCATTCAGTCTGCAACAGGACGCAGAACAGTGAAGATGTCTCGCTTTTTTTTTTTTAGTTGTTACAGGTTATGTATCTTTGGCTACTTTGGAGCTTGGGGAGGGAAGTTGGGTGATACGGTAGCAGGGTGGGGAAGGTGGTGATGGTGTGTATATGTTACACGGATGTATATAGTCACTGCCTCCATTATTAACCAGTTCAGGCCCTTCTACTTAATATTGACACATACACTCAGTGTTGTATATACCAGTTTAGTCTCAGCCATCTTCTTCAGCTTATGAAAATAAGCCAGACATGGAACAGAGCCTTCAAACTGCAGCTTGGCAAGGAGCAGAGCCATCCTTGACTCCCTACAAGGGGCTTTTCTCAGCTAGTCAGAGAACCCACGAGGGATGGGGTAGTGCTGACATGGTGTTTACAAACAGGGACAGCATTGCAGACATCACAGTGTGCAGTCCCTTCGATATCAGTGATCACTGCACAGTGTGCAACAGCATAAAGACAGGAGCAGAGGGAAACCACACAAGGACAAGGGTCCTGGACTTTAGGTGGGTGGATTTAAAAATTGAGACTGCCTCAGAAACTGACTCAAAGGAGGGAGGGATTGCCAGAGAGGGTAACATCACAGTGGGGAAAAAAAGAGGACATAATGCAGGATGCAGGCAGGGAATACAGGCAGACTAGGTTGGCCGAGCGGTCCTTATCTACCGTCAACTACTATGTTACTATATTCCTATATACAATTAAAGCAGCCAACCTCTGCATAAAGTAAGTGAGCAAAAGCAAAGGAAAAGGGACCATTTTGGTTCTCAAAGGAAGTGGCAAAAGTGGTGAAGGAAAAATGGTGGGCTTCAAGAAGTATAAGGAAACATGAAAGGATGAGGACTGGGAGGAATACAAAGTAAAGCAAAAGGAAGCTGACTAGGTGGTGAGGGGAGCAAAGTGCAGACAGAAGAAAGGATTGCCAAAGGGGTCACTAAAGGGATAAGACTTTCTTCAGATACAGAAGTGAGAAGAGAAAAGCAAAGGAGGGATAGTAAGAGTTAGAAGGGCAGAAGGGTGAGACTGTGAGAATGGGACCAAGAGAGAGAGACATCCTAAACAGGTACTCTGCTCAGTCTTCATGGTGGAGGCGGGAGTGGCCACCAGTGAGAAGTATGAATGAGGGAAGTGGACACAATTCCATTTTCAGAAGATAGACTCCTGAAATTACTTGCAGCCCTGAAGGTAGACAAAGCTACGTGACCGGACGGGATACACCCAGGGTACTAAAAGAATTCAGGAGGTGCTAGCACCCCATTGACAGTCTTGTTTAATTGCTCACTGGAAACAGGCATAGTTCTGGAGGACTGGAGAAGGGCTAATATGGTCCCTCTACATAAGTGCAGCAGCAGGAAAGAGGCAATCAACTATAGCCTGGTTAGTCTTACTTCAGTGGTGAGGAAATTAATGGAAACCCAATTGAAAGAATGACTAATAAAATATCTTGAATCTAATTGGCTGGAAGATCACAGGCAGCATGGATTCATGGGGAGGGGTCATGCCAAACAAATCTGAGAGTTTTCTTTGACTGGGTGACTAGGGAGATAGATCAAGGGAGGCAGTGGATGTGGCCTATTTGGACTTTAACGAGGCCCTCGACACTATGCCACACAGGAGGCTAATAAAGTAGTTGAACAGCCTTGGAGTGGGACCCAGAGTGGGGATTTGGGTTAGAAACTGGTTACCAGATAGGAGACAGAGAGTGTTGGTTAACATCACTCCTTCTAATGATGGGAGAATGACCAGCAGGGGTACCACATGGCTTGGTAGGGACCAGTCCTCTTCAATGTCTTCATAGTGGACATTGCAGAAGAACTGAGGGAAGGTATGCCTTTTGCAGATGATACCAAAGTCTTCAATAGGTGGACACTCAAAAGGGGCAGAGAGCATGATCAGGGATCTTAGGAAACTCCAGGAATGGTCAAAACATGGCAGTTGGGGTTCAATGTAAAAAGTGCAAAATCATGTACCTAGGGCATAGTAACCCAGATGCTGAGTACAAGATTTGGGGGAGGTACTGACAGTCACTAGATAGGAGAGGTACCTTGGGGTTATCATATCTGAGGATGTCAAGGTGGTAGGCAGTGTGACAAGACAGTGGAGGTGGGATAGTGGTATGGTGGAAAGCATTGGGAGGGTTATCTCCAGCAGGAGGAGGGAGATGGTGTCACCACTGTATCACTCACTAATGAGACCCCACTTAGAGTACTGTGTCCAGTTTTGAGCCTGCAATTCAAAAGGACATATACGGGGAGGCAGTGCAGAGAAGGGCCAAAAAAATGGATCAGGGTTTGCACAAAAGCCCTACAAGAAGAGACTGAGGGATCGTAACATGTAAACCCTGGAAGGGAGGAGAGAGTGACATGATGGAGACCTCATGTTATCTCACAAAGGTAAAAAGGGTGCAGGGTGAAGTCACTTTCAAATGAGAGAGCTTCAGGACCAAGGGCATGTGTTGAAACTGAGGGAAGGGAGTTCAAGAGAGATGGAGGAAATATTTTCACTGAAAGGGAGGTAGAAGTCTGAAACAGACTGCCAGCAGAAGTGGTGGAGACTAAAATAGTGGGGGCTTCAAACATACATTGGATAAACATAGCGGTATATTAGAAAAGAGGCAGGATGGTCATTGGAGACCAGATATGGCCTACAGAGGCAGATTAGGCAGAGAACATCTGGGAAGACTGAGGGCCAAGCGGTCCTTTTTATTGACAAATTCTACATTTCTCTGTAAATTAGGTCTCCTGAGTTTAGGGTCCTGGTCTTACTTTTGGTGAAAGAACTTCCCTATCACCTCAAATTAAATTGTGTTACAGTCACTGTTACCCACCAACTCCCCAACCTTTACTGCTCAGACCATGTCATCTGCACTACACAGCAACAAATCAAGTACTACATCAACTCATCATCCAGTGCCTGACATGCTGAAGGAAATAATCCTTCATGACTGATAAGAAACCCTCCCATCATTCCTGCCTCCCAATCAGTGCCTAGTAGGTCCTGAGTTGTGTCTGAAAAGGCATTTTATGTCTAGGGCACTTACCTAAATAAATCTCCCATGAAAACGTAGGGCCCAACAGTCGTTGCTCTCTTGATTTAGGTTAATTTATTTTATTTTAGTAACCAGGTAAAAACCCCAAGAAAACAAATGCCCATTTTATGGGTGACAGTAGAATTCAAAACAATAACAACAATATATCATAAACATATAAAAACATAACATAGAACATCATAAATAATGAAATTTAAAGCAGCAGTGCAATGAAAATGTTTTTGTTTTCCCAAAAAGCTAGTTTCAGCTACAATTAATGAATATATTAGCACACTTGTTAAATCTACTTTTCTAGGTAGCTCATATGCTGTGGACTTTCAGGTTTTTTTCCTCTCTCAGTCCTAACCCTTGTCAGGTCTATAATGCTTTTCTAAGCCAAATGTGGTGGCCATCTCTTTTTTCTTGTGAAAATCTAAAATAATTATAAAATACTCAAATTTTGGTGGAACTAGAACATTTCTCCACCAAATAAAAGTGGAAGATGTCTGAAATGTTTTATAGTAAAAAAAGTAGGGTCAACTGTTTTGCCCAATGTTGTTGCACTGCAGCTTTAAACTCATCCAAAAGATAAAACTTCATATTTTGTTTAAAAGTACAATAAGCACTACAACTTAAAATAAACTCTAGGCTGGAGTTTCAAAAGTTAACTGTCGGAAACATCAAGACCATTGGCCTAGAGTGAACTTTCTCAGAGGAAGTACAAGCCTATTCGAGGTACAAAATTGAGTACCATGATTTGAATTTGAGATCAAGAACAATTTATTCAATTCAGTTTTCTAAATTTCAGATTTTTCCATCATTTTAGTGCAGTAAATAGCTTACATTCAACTTCCCAAATAATTTAATTTACGGGTTGCAAGTCATGCTGTCCTGTATTACCTGGCAGTCTGTAACATATTCCCACAATTGTCTTTTTGCCCTTTGTGGATCCTGATAGCTTTCTATAAGCATTCCAACCCTCCTCACTCCATCTTTCTTGCTTGCTTTAATGTCTTCCTTGGTATACAGTGTCAACACAACCCTGACACTTCTCTGATCCTCCCTGTCCTTTCTGGACAGGCTGTATGCTTCTTCCTTGCATCTCAGCTTAATCTTTCATTTCACAAGGTCTCTGTGAGGTTTACTACAGCATAGCTTGCCTCATGAAGCTCACTTCAACTAATCCTATCTTGTGGCTGCATTACATTAGCTGTAATGCAACAAAATACTGTATTTCTCTCCTCTGCTTTGGATCTCTTACAACCAACCCTTTTCTACCTGTACCTGGGTTGGGTATAGGTGTTCTCCTACACTGCACCTCTTATGCATGTCTGCTCTAGTTTAATGCCATCCCCACCCCAGCACCCTTTCTAATCTCAGGTAAAGCACACATACAGGGTATGTCTTTCCCCTGCCCAGGAAGCCTTCCTCTGCTGGAGAAATCTAAACTCTTTTTCCCCACAAGCCCTCAGCCACACATTTACCTGTCTGATCTCCTGATGCCTCACTGAACCTGCAGTGGCACTGGGAGTATCTCGAGGATATTGCGTTGGAGGAGCTGCTCCTCAACCTTATACCTAGTTCCCTAAGTCTGCTCAGCAGAACCACTTGTCTGCAGCTACCAGTGTCATTGGTGCTAGCATGCACCATGGAAATCAGTTGGTCACCCCTCGTACAGGACCATCTCTTCTACAGCTATGATGTTTGCAACCCAGCACCAGATAGGCAAGTGACCAAGAAGTTTGTATAGTTGCAATGTCCCACCATTCTGCCTACCTTACTAACATACTTCACAGTGGAGTCCCTACCAATGCTACTTTCCTGCTAGCCTGCTGTGCTTCTGTCATTGAACTGTACTGTACTGTGGGAGCCCCTGTACTTGAGTTCCATGCAGTAGCCTCCACTGTAAGGTTGCCTCTACTGTTACTTTTTTTTATTCCTGTTTCTCCTCCTGTCATCCCTGGTCATGGCAGTATCCCCCAGTCCCCTTTTGACCTGTCTCTGGACTCACTGATTAACCACCACTTACCCAAAACCATATTTGTGGGTGGCCTACCACATAAGGTCATGCAGTGCCCACAGGGGATGTCAGCAAGTCAGGGCATTTTTCACATTTTCACCATGCAAACTGGATATGTGCATATTAATGCACATGCGGGCTGTAACAACACATTCCCCTACCTGTGTCTAGTGGTCCACCTGGTGCTGCCACCCAGCTGCTGCAAGGTGGATTCAGAACTTCCGCTGAAGGAGGAGAGCTGTCCTTAGGACGCCCATTCTTCCTTTGTCCTAACAACCCCGAGTGACTGAGGTCTATTCCCAAACCCAGGTGGCTGGTGGCAGGTGATAAGGCATCCATTGCCTCAGCCCACCAAGCCACTGGACTGGCCCTGTAATTGTTTTTAAAAGCTTTATGTACCCTCTCAGCCAGTGGCTGGTACTTGTCCTAGATGGCCACTGGTAGCAGTTGCTACCTTACCTCAGTATACAGTCCTTGTCCCCTGCTCCCCACCTTCCCTAACTCAGCCCTTATCTCTAACACATGGACCTGTTATTCTGGTTCCCCTCTGGTGACCCAGCCTGTAACTCTCCCATCCTGCATCCTGCAGCACTATGAGTTTCCCAATGAGTATGCAAACTCTGGCTTTGAATCCAATAGCCAGCTGCAGCAGTTACAGAACAACCCATACATAGCCATAGCCATGCATATGAGAATTCTGCCACCCCTGCAGTGTAGCAGATGTACTGCCATGGTCCAGGACTCCAAAATTCCACTCTACCTTGTCTGGCCCTGCCTTTATCCGAGCTCCCACTCAACCAACTCCCATTCACATTTGTTGGCACGGTGATGTGGTTGCTACCACTTAGCACCAGTCATGATTTTAAACCCCGCTATGCTGTGGTTGCAACTCTTCCCTGCTTGGTAGCTAAGCAGTTTGCAATGGTGCAGAAAAGCTGTAGCAGCTTCTTGCAGCCCCTCTGCCTGGAAAACTTCTACAAGTGGGGAGGATCAAAGGACCAGTGGGGTGATATTTTGTGATGGATATGGACAGCCAGGACAGTTTTCTAAAGCACAAGGATAAGGGAGGGTCCCCACTGATGTCAGGAAGAATTTGAAACTTATGGCCACTGGACTACCAGGTAACAGGCAGTGGGCCATGAAAACAGAAGATGGCTGGGCCAAAAGGGACCCTAAGGAAAGGGGAGGCAAATGAGGAAACCTCTGAGTGGCACACCCAACACACAGACTCAGATGAAGCCCACATGTAGGGCACTACATAGGGTGTTAGCACTATGACTTTGTTAATGACAATACACTAGCAGTTCTTTCAATTTCAATAAAATTTTCAAATGTAATTTTTTATACTGGAAGTATGTGAGCAAAAATGCCCATGCTACATAAATTGATGATACAGAGAAAAAGGTAAAAACAACATTTGCAATATTTTATGATATATACAATATGGAACAGTATATATGACAGGATCATCTAGATAAAAAAACAAATACAGAGCACACAACAATAGAGCCTATATACAGATACATATAATCTCTAAGGTAACTCAAGGGGTTAGCAGACTTTCAGGGGTTGCTTACGGGGCAGGCACAAGTGGTGGATTGGAGGAGGTGGTCCTTGAGGGAGAAGGTGAAAGAGCCAACTACAAGCCTGATGTTCAGGGGTAGTTTATTGTAAAACTTAGGGCCCTTGTACGTGATGGAGTTCTGCATATGCTTGGTGCAGTAAAAAGGGTGTTGAAGATATGACAGGCAGCCACTCTTGTACTGCACTTGGGAACCGATATGGGGAAAAGGGAGTTAATGCTGATTGGTAGCAGGCTGCGTGAACTTTGTGTAGGAAAGAGAGCATCTTAAGTTGGAACCTGCCTTCAAGGGTGAGCCAGTTGAGGGAGGCATAGAGGGTACAGTGATGGGTCATCCTGGGAGGCTGGTCATGAAGCATGCGATATTATTGTATGTAGTCCTAAGTTTGGAGAAAATGGGGGATGTGTTGGGGGAGAAGACAATAGAGCCATAATCAAGGAGGAGTAGGAGAAGGGAGCTGGCAAGGCATAGTCTGGAGATGGGCATAAGGAACTTTCTGATTCGGTATAAGAGACCTAGACTCACATGGATTTTCTTGATGAGGTTGATAATATGGATATTGTAGGTCAGGTGAGGGTCTAAGTACAGTTCAGGTATTTGAAATCATAGACTTGTTCTATGATTTCAAATACTAGTGACTGACTAGTGTCAGTGGCTCAGTAGGTAGCACACTCGCCTCTGAGGCTGGGAGATCAGAGGGCTGTGGGTTCAGTTCCCACATCTGGCACTTGGGTTAATATCCCAGTACTGACACTGTAGTGCAGCATGAGAGGGGTGTTGCACTTCTGAGTCTTTCAGAAGAGACGTTAAACCGAGGTCCCATCTGCCTGGATTGGTGGTTGTTCAGGTGGCTGTTAAAGATCCCAAGGCACTTCTCAAAAAGAGTAGGGAATTTCCCGTGTGCTGGACCAAATTTCCTCATTCACTAAAAATACCACCAACAGCTTAATCTGGTTCAAGGTCAGCTGGCATTCATCTGTATCCCCCCCGGTCGTGCCTGAAAAATAGGCAGGATTTGTCTAGGCACTTACCGGTCAACAAAAATAAATAAATAAATGATGTTACCAAGATTGTCTGAGAGGGATCGGCCCATGACTGGGGCTTTTCTTAGGCCAGAGAAGATCACAAACTTGGCCTTCTTGGAGTTGAGAACCATGCCTTTGGCAGAGAACCAAGGTGTAGCTTGTTGAAGTCAGCCTGCAAATTACTGAACATTGTGTCCAAGTTAGTGTCATTGCAGAAGAGGGCCTCATCATCAGTGTAAAGGATTAGTTAGGTGATTTGGCAGATGGAAGGGAGGTTATTGATGAAGAGTGAGAACAGGAGCCGGGCCCAGATGGAGCCCTGGGGTACCCATATTTAATCGGACATTCAGCAGAAAATGACCGTTGATATTAGTTTTCTGAGATCTGCCAGAGAGGTAGCTCCGACCCATTTGACGATGTTTTCAGATATGTGCAAGCCCTTGAGGGTGTCCAAGAGAAGGTCATGGTCAACCAGGTCAGATGCCTTGGTCAGGTCCTTGAAGACAGAGCCTGTGTACTGGCCTTGTCACTTGCCTTGAGGAAATCACTGGTGAACCTGACCAGGGTGGTTTCGGTGCATGTCTGGATCTGAAACCATGCTGGGCAACAGAGAGCAAGTTACTGTGGTCGAGGAAGGTGGTGGGCTAGGTATGAACAACTTCAATGATTTTGGAGAGGTAAGCAAGGAGGGAGATAGATCAGTAATTCCCTACTTCATTCCTTGACCCTGACTTGAACAATGGTTTGACCATGGCAGTTTTCCAGGTGCTAGAAATAGCCAGAGCAGAGTGAGCGGTTTAGTATGTTGGTGATGAGGGGCGCTAATGAATTAATGGCCAGTTTAAGGATTTTAAAGTCAATTCCATCCACCTCATTGCTGGGTTTAGGGTTGTTACTTCAGAAGAGCTTTATGGTGTCCAAGGGTTTTAGGACCCTAAAATAGAATCTGGGCTGAGCTCGGACGTAGTATTGGGGCAAGGGGATAGGGGTAGATGAGGGGAGGGAGTGAGGGAAGGGTTTATATTTATCAAGGTCACCAAAGAATGAGTTGAAAATGTTTGCTGCATCTGTTCTTTATACTTCTCCAGTGTGTGCAACATTTTGTTACGTTCCACAGCCTTCAATACCAGTTACCCAGTATTGTGAAGAGTAGCTCCTTTAGAGTGTGGAGTGCTCAATTTTTTTGTATTTCACACAGACCCACATCAATCATGGCACAGAATCATGTGACTGGTGCTATGCTGCAACTTGGTGGATGTTGCAAAAACATGTTAGTCGATATCGATCCGGTTTGACTCTCACCTAGATCTGAGCAACTCATTTTACACTGCTGTTTCATCTATTTAGGACTTTTCTGACTAGCACAAATGAATGGCAGATCAATAGGGTGACATTTGCCCCACCTTTGCACCACTACCCATTTGGACCAAGAATGGAGCCTCAGATGTTTTGAAAAGGACAGAGGATATCTTCTTTCAGAGCTGTTAGATCTTGCCTCAAGGTTACACAGCATACCATTACATAGGAAACCAATTAAAGAGTGGTTTTAGGAGCAGCTGTAGAAACTTCAACCAACAAAGTAATAAGCGAGAAACAGCATTTCTCAGCATCTAATCCTTGATTTAGTACCATCAGTTTCCCACCTGTAGTCTACATTCAAACAAGCTTTGGTACTGTAATCCTACCAGCAATCCCCCTCTCTGGCACATACATACTGTTTCTAGCAGACCATGTGATCTAGTAGTTACAGCAGAATGCTGGAAGGATCACTGTAGGTCCAAATCAAGGTCAGCCGCTTGCTCTTTGAGTTTGTTCTTGGGCAAGTCACCCGACTGCCTGAGGTTTACTTCCTCCCGACTGCAATACTGGGGAGACACAGAACACTGTTGCCAGCTAGATGTTACATCAGAGTTAGGCTTTCCAGGGTACAGTGGTGTCTGCCAGTATCAGATACAGTTTCACAGTGTGTCACAGTTCCTGCATGACAACTACAATTGAACTGCAGTATTTCAGTAGAATTCTGCAAAATTCTGCAGGATCAGTTATCCGATCTGATCCATACAACTGTACCTAAATGTAAAATTAATAAGCTTAAAAAAGTATAGGTGTTTCTGGCCCCATGGTGCTGAGGGCTGAGGTGCTGGGCGCCACCTTGCGCTACATAGTTAACCCGTATTCGGGGAACAAGCACGGGCCGCCAGGTTGGCAGGAGGGGGGAAGGATCGGGCACCCAACAGCTGCTCTCCTTCTCTGGGGACGGCAGACCTCGCTTGCAATACCGCCACCTGGGAACTCGATGCAGGTGCAGTCGAGGTAGCAAGACATGTTGGGAGAGGCGGACGCCAGCCGAGGACCAGAGTAAAGGCATGTCTCACCGTGCCTTGTCCCATTGGCCCTCCCAGTGCGCTGATGCCACAGGTGGTGGGAGAAAAAACAAGAAACACCTTGCAAAGGCACCGTAGACAGGTCCCAGCACTGTCGATTGGAGGAACCTGTGGACACTCAATCGCAAGGTGCACGCTCAGCTACAGGTCTGGGGAGTTAGGGCACCTTCACCCCAGCCGGGTGGTAATCCAGTCTGCTCAGGGTTCAGGAACGAGGCACACATATCGGCTGGCATACCTTGGGAGCTCTGATGCAGAGACGCATTGGTCCCTGAAGAGTGGGGCCACTGTGGGAAGGTAGAGCATAAAGATAAGGTTAAAAAAAGTATAGGTGTTTTGGTGTTTTCGATCACTCACCTTTCACAAGTTCCAACCAAAAATACATTACAAAATGAGTAAAAATTAAATGTTTACTATGACGCACTGAAAAGGTGCTGCTTCAAAGATCATTACTTATTCCTGCTAACTAAATAACATTTTCAAACCCTTTTGCCTGTTATTTCTATTTTTCTTCTGCTTGGTTTAAAATATTTGGTCTGTCATCAATATGTGCAATTTTCAATTGTAGATCAATATATTGATATACAAGCTGTTTTGTAAGAAAGTTCTTTTTCTAGAAATATACTTCTGAAAGCACAGAATCCTGTACACAGCCTGTTCTTCTTCAGGGTAAGAGACAAGGTTTTGCTTATCATATGGACAGTCCATGTGCAGACTCACCAACTGCACCTCTACTAGCACAAGACCAAGGAGCAGGAGAAGACATAACATTCAAGGTAAGCTGGCATGGTAGAATATTGTCTTAAAGAAAATATAAACCAGATATGACTGAGTTATATTTATGTTTATTAAATAGCACGTGTCCACTTAATGTATACTGGCTGCAGTATAGCCTTGAGAAACATAGAATTTGATGGCAGATAAGGACCGCTTGGCCTGCCTAGTCTGCCAATTTCCCTACCTAATGGATAAGCTGCAGATCCTAGTTAACCAACAGCCTACTTCTTCCTACCCCCACTATAATTGCCTTATGTCTGTCCCATGCATTCTTGAATTCCCCACTGTTTTTGACTCCACGACCTCCTCAAGGAAGGCTGTTCCATGCATCTACAACCCTCTCCATGAAGAAATACTTCCTCACATTACCTCTGAGTCACCTCCTCTATCTTCAAATTGTGCAGCCTTGTTCTTGCAAACTTTTCTGAAAGATGCTTCCTCTTTGACTTTGTTGATTCCTTGAGATACTTGAAAGTTTCTATCATGTCCCCCTCTCCTTCTTTCCTCGAGGATATACATATTAAGCTCCATTAGTCTTTCTTCTTATGTCTTCTGGTGCAGACCCTGACCATTTTATTGCTTCTCCTCTGCACAGCCTCCACCCTATGTCTTTGCAGAGATGGGGTCTCCAGAACTGCATGCAGTACTCAGATGTGGTCTTACCAACTGCCTGTACAAAGGGATGACAACTTCCTGTTTTCTACTGGTGATGCCTCCCTGTGCATCCCAGTATCCCCAGCCCTTCTTACTGCCTTCTCACACTGCTTGCCCACCTTTAGATCATCTGATATAACTACCCGAGGTCCCTTTCCATTTTTATGTTTGCTTGCACGCATGTGCAAGAAACATAGTGCCATCACCGAGTCTTCCAGAGGTGTGTCAGCCTCTTCCAATTCAGTCAGTGTGTTTGCAGGCGCGATCACAGTGCGCCAATCACTGCTCCAGCTGTCTATGACAGCAGTTGAAAATGCAGTGGCATACAGTTGAAAGGAGAGTTCGATTCAGTGAGCAGAGCTCCCCAACATGCACGCACGCATATTGGCGGTTGATGCGCTCCTAAACTGTATAGCCGACGGGGTGCCTAATGCCCCGCCGGCTCCACGCCGCCCTCCTGTGCCGGTGCCACACTGGGAGCCTACCCCAGTGTGGCACACGCTCCAGATGGGGTCAATGGGGTGCCCAATCCCCGTCGCCTCCAACCCAAACAGCCTTACAGCTGCCACGCTGGGAGCCCACCCCAGCATGGCACAAGCCCAAATAGGCCAACAGGTGCCCAATCCCCATCGGCTCCAGCCCCTAAACAGCCTTTCCAGCTGCCATGCTGGAGCCCACCCCAGCGTGGCAAGCGTCCCAGCTCATCTTAATAATAATAAAAAAAATGTAAATTAAAAAGCGGTCCCTCGCGGTCTCCTGCCCCCACCTGCACTCACCCACTGCGCACCCGGCCTCCCCACACCCCTCACCCCATACTTACCTCCGAGTCCAGCACAACAATTTCGATGGACCGGGAACACGTCTGCACTCTTCAAAGCCAACCGCGAACTGAGGAAATGCAGGTAAGCTGTATAATGTAATAGATAGGGTTTTTCAACTTTGCTGCATATCTCGGGCATTTTTGGAATTTTGCACCAAATTTCAACATGGGGTTTTGGGACCCTTCTCATGAATGCTGTCACTGCCATGGCGTTGACCGAAGGTGATTTCGCAGTCACTGTGCGAAATCACCTTTGGGACTGATTAATGAAATGACACTGCCAGTGTTCATAAGGTGGGCTCTCAAGAAGCCTATTTTGAAAATTTGGTGGAAAATTCCTAAAATGACTGTTTTATGAGTGTGCATTGCACAGTTTCTCATGCGTCGCGTAAGTTCGTGAATTTTCAATATTTTCACTCCAGATTTTCAACATTGCCATTTTACCACACCTTCTTATGAGCAGTACAGCTGTCATTTTACATCTCACCCAAAGCGTGTTTCCACCTTCTGTAGCGCACAATGGCGCAGTCAGTGTCGAAATCAATCGTACAGGGCAAATTAAGAAAATCACAGTGACACTGTTCATGAGCAGAGATCTTAAAATGGCTATGTTGAAAATTTGGTGAAAAATGACTGTTTTACGGCGTGCATTGTGCAGTTCCTACGCGCTTGTAAGTTTGCAATTTTCAATATTTTCACTCCAGATTTTCAACATTGCCATTTTACCACCTCCTTATGAGCACTACAGCTGTCATTTTCACATCTCACCCAAAGCGTGTTTCTGCCTCATGCAGCACAATGGCGCAGTCGGTGTCGTAAATCAATGTACGGGACACATTAAGAAAATCACAGTGACACTGTTTATGAGCAGAGGTCTTAAAATGGCTATATTGAAAATTTGGTGAAAAATTCCCAAAATGACTGTTTTAGGAGTGCACGTTATGCAGTTCCTATGCAAAGTGCCAAGTTTGTGAATTTGTAATATTTGCACACCAGATTTTCAACAGTGCCATTTTACTGCAATTCCTTATGAGCAGTACAGCTGCCATTTTCACATCTCGCCCAAAATGTGTTTCGCACATGTAGCGCATAATGGTACAGTCGGTGTACAAAAACAATGTTTGGGACAGATTAAGAAAATCACAGTGACAATGGTCATGAGCAGAGGTCTTAAAATGACTATGTTGAAAATTTGGTGACAAAACTCCATAAAATGACTGTGTTACGAGTGAGCATTACGCAGTTTCCATGCACCTCGTAAGTTCATGAATTTGTAATATTTTCAGTCCAGATTTTCACCAGTAGCATTTTTCCACACCTCCTTATGAACAGTACAACTGTCATATTCCACAACATGGCCGAAATGTGTTTTCACACTTTCAGCGCAGAAATGCGTGGTCGCTGTGGGAAATCATTGTTCGGGACAGATAAAGAAAATCACACTGACACTGTTCATGATCGGATGTCCCAAAATGCCTGTGTTAACAATCTGCTGTAAAAATCCCCAAATTAGTTACATTACGGTTATCGTTGCACAGTTTCTACGCTTCATTGACTTCACCAGTTTTTAAGATTTTCACTGCAGATTTTCAACATTGCCATTTTACACCTCCCCATGAACAGTACCGCTGTCATTTTTCACATCCTGTTCAGAATGTGTTTTGCACCTGTGGTGCCAAATGCTGTAGTTGCTGTCCAAAAGCAGTTTTCAGCTAACAAACTGATATTGCCGCTGTTCATGAGGTGGGGTACAAAAAACATGTTGAAAATTTGGAGTGAAAATACCAATGAATGACTGAGGCGTTAGGGTTTCCGACCATAACATGCCACCCTGTAGAGAATGGCAGGCATCAGGGTGTGACTTGGGATTCTTGTCTGTAATGCTCATACCATTCCACCTCCACCCACACCCTGCAGCCAGTGAGGCATCAGGGTGTGCCTCGGACTCTTCAGGCCCCAAGCGTCACCATTCTCTATACTGCCCATCTCACCGTGTTCCTGATGAAATGGGAGTGCGCATGAGGCCAAAGACCCAAAGACACCGTGACACTTGTCAGTGTCAGCAGGGTAGGGTGTGGTGAAATGGCGTGGTCGTTATGCCTGATGACCCAAAGGCACACCCAATGCCTGTCACTCTCTGCAGGGGTGCTGGTGGGGTTGGCTTCAGTTCAATACATCGTTGCCATTCTATTATGCAGCTCTGTAACCACACTACCAATGCCAATGCCAGCAAGCAAACATTGGCATGAACAAATGCTTGTTGTTGCAGTGTCTCACCCCCATTGTGTAATCTTCCCTGGGTTTTGTTTCCCATGTGCATTACTTTGCACTTCTTTGGGTTGAATCTAAGCTGCTATACATTTGACCATTCCTCCAACCTTGCCAAGTCTCTCCTCATCCTTTCCACTCCACCTTGTGTGTCAATCCTGTGGCAGATCTTTGCAGGGTTTTATTTAACTCTAAACATTGATTAGCGTTTTTATGATAAAAGTTCTAAAACATTGTGAAAATGCATAACACTTGCCTTACTGTGTTTAACAAACATAACACTGCTAGAAAACCTATATAAATGCTTTCTGCACAGTTAGTATTGTCCCAGGAAAAAACTGCTAATCAATTATTTAAAACCCTGCTTTGTATCGTCTGCAAAGAGACATACTTTTCTTCCAGCCCTCTGCAATGTCACTTATAAAGACATTAAAAAGGACCAGACCCAGTATTGAACCCTGCAGTACCCCACTAGTAACCCCCTTTCTTCACTGTGGACTCCGTTTGCTATACCCTCTGTGTCCTATTTTTCCAGCCAGTGTTTGCAGGCTACCACCCTGGGGCCTTACTCCCAGGCTGGCTAATTTGTTTATTATTCTTTTGTGTGGGACTGTGTCAAATGCCTTGCTAAAGTCTAGGTAGACCATGTCCACAGCCCCTCCCTGGTCTACTACTTTGGTCACCCAGTCAAAGAAATCGATTTGATTCATCTGAAGTGAACTTCCTGCTGTGAATCCATGCTGCCTTGGCTCCTGTGCCCCACTGGCCTCTAGGTACTCAACAGTTCTTTCCTTCAGAAGTGATTCCATCATTTTCCTACCACTGAGGTCAAACTGGCAGGTCTGTAGTTTCCTGCCTCTGTCTTGCTCCCACTTTTGTGAAGGGAATCACATCCGCCCTCCTCCAGTCCTCAGGTTCCACACCATGCTCCCATGATTTGTTAAAAGGGTAGTTAGTGGTGTTACTAGTTCTCCTCTTAGTTCTTTTATAATTCTGGGGTGAATCCCATCAGGCCCCATTGCTTTATCCACCTTCAGTTTTAGGAGTTCTTTCAGAACCCTTTCTTTTGTGAAAGGACTGATATCAACCCCTATCCAGAGTGCTTATATTGACTGGATTGATACTTCTCCTCCTCTTCCTTTGTGAATACTGAGCAGAAGTATTTGTTCAGTATCCCTGCTTTTCACTGTCCCTCTCTGCCTAACCACCCTCCTCTTTATTCAGCCTCAGTATCCCTGCCTTAGTCTTTCTTTGTTCCCTAATGTACCTATAAAAGGGTTTATTCCCTTCTTAACTGAGTTGGCTATTTTTCCTCGGTTTGGGCCTTTGCTATTCTGAGTGCCTTCCCACTTCCTTCTGCTTTAACTGGTACAATTCTCTGTCCTGCTTCTTCTGTGTTTCCTTATACTTCTTGATTGCTATCTTTTCTCCCTAACCTTCCCTGCCACTTCTTTTGAGAACCATAGTGTTTTTCTTTCATTTTGATTTGTTTATTTGCTTCACACAAAGGCTTGTTGCCTTTATGATGGCAGTTTAGATGTTTCCCATTGTTGCTCAACCCCACCTTCTTGCCTGTTTGCTAGTGCTTTTCTGAGGCACTCTCCATGTTGACAAAATCAGCCTCCTGAAGTCCAGTACCTTCACTTTTGTATGGCTTGACTCTACATGCCAAGTTTATCGTGAACCACACTGTTTGGTGGTCACTTATTCCCAGATAGCTACCCACTTCTAGATCTGAGATCCTCTCTCCATCCCCATTTAAAAGTACCAGGTCTAAGATTGCTCCCTCCCAAGTGGGTTCCAAAACTAGCTGCCTGCCATGCCCCCAGGGCAGCGAGAATGACCCTGCTCTTGGATGTGGCTGCAGCAAAGGTGCCCCAGTTAACATCTGACATATTCAGGTCCCCATCAGCAATATCTCCTTTCTCTGTGATCCTAAGGATGCCTTCTATCATTTCCTTGTCCATTTCCTCCCCTGAGATTGGGGTCTGCATACAACCCCTGTGCGGATTGTGGTGCCATTTCTAGTCTCCAGGGTGACTTGTAGTGCCTCCTCCTCTCCCTATTTACCCTTTAGTTCTGTTGCTTTGATTCCTTCCCTTACATAGAAAGCTCCTCCTCTTCCTCTTCTACCCTCCTGTCCCTCCTGTAGACTGTGTACCCTGGTGTGTTGACATCCCAGTCATGGTTCTCTGTGTACCATGTTTCTGTGACTGCCACGATATCCAGGCATCCCTCTTCCATCAAGGCCACCAGTTCAGGGAACTTGTTACCTAGACTATGGGCAGTGGTACTCATTACCCTCCATTTTCAATAGCCTTATTCCTTTTGCCCCATCCCTGTCCTTACTGCCTTTGTTTTTCTCTATTTACCCTTGCCCTTCTCCCTGTCAACTGCTCTGTCTTGGTATTTACCTCACTAACTACCCTGATATTTTTGTGGGGGAGCTAGGATTTTCTTCTCCTTTTCAGTGCCTCCCCTTGGCTAATTAAATGCTTGCCAATTAAGTATTTAAACCTATCACCTAGGATCCTGGTTCCTCCTGGACAGATGCAGACCATCGCACCAGTATAGGCCTGTATCCTCCAAGTGGAGCCCCAGTCCCCAGTGAAGCTGAAACCCTGAGCTCTGCACCAGTTTTCAACCACTGATTGAATCCCAAAGTGTGGCGTGCCCTAGCCTCACCATACCATAGACAGGCAGCACCTCTAGAAGGTTACCATGCGTGCTACTTGTCTAAGGCCCTCTAACTCACAATCTCCTCCTGCACTGCTCCAGTCCCTTTCCCAGCCAGGTCATTTGTCCCTAGGTGGAAAATGACATCCAGCTGCCTCCCATGCAGCTGCTCCCACGATCCTGAGGATTTCGCCTGTCCCTTCAAGTCATGGTGCCAGGCAGGCACCTTACCTGTCTCCCCTTCCTCCTCTCCCAGCTCTATCCTAATAATGGAGTCCTCCACCAGGAGTTTCCTTCCCTGTGGGGTCCCATGCCACCCTCCTGTGGGTCTCCTTTGTGGAGGTTCTTAGCATCCTACTTGGTCTCCACTCACGGGTGCCTCCATAGAGGAATCACACTCTGCCAGAATGGTATAGAATTATGGAGAGGTAAAACTGGAGGGATGTGCCTCTGTTCCACCACCCCTCACCCTCTCTGGGCCCACTGTGGTCCAACCACTCCTCTTTCTTGGCAACCTCTGAGGCAGCGGTGGTAGCCTGGTGATCCCTGGGTGGAAAAGGAGGTCCCCAAATCCTGGCCAACTAAACCTGGAGATGAGCAACCTCCTCCCTCAGCCCAGAGAGGTTAAAGTCGCAAGCTATGAATGAACTTGGTACATCCAGTGGATCTGGTTTTGATTTACCACAACCTCCTTTTGCTTACTGTGTGACACTGAGCAAGTCACTTAACCTTCCTAGTGCTCCCAGGTCACCCCTGAACACAGGCCTTGTGCCTAGTGGACCTACCCAGTTACCTAAGAATAAAAGTATATAAATAGGCACCTGGCTGTTGTATTAATTGTGCTTTAATGTGTTTGTAAATTACTTTCTACTTGTATAATTATTTGTGCAGTGCAACTACTGTTGTGAGATTCCACCTTTACTTTTCAAACTGCTACTGAAAAGAATTTAGTAGAATTCTCATATTGTGCTGTCAGACAATCCCAGCCACTAAGAAGCACAAATTATTTCATGAAAAACTGTTGTTTTGGGATACCCGATGGACCAGTGGTAGTGCCACATGCTCCCACGCTGACGATCCAGGTTCAGAAGCAGACTCAGGAAGCTAACTGGATGGCCTGGCTGCAGAGATGCTGCTGTGTGGCAGCATCCCCAGTCAAGGATTATTATTTTTATTATTATTTACTACGGTCTCAGAATTTGACATATCTTTTGAGTCGAGACTCATTTACAACTGTTACATGTCCAAAAGAAATCATAACAATTAGCTAAATACAACAACGTAACAAAACATGAAATGGTTATAATGGAAAAAATAAATAAACAATTGGAGTCATCATTATATCAGACTTTGTCAAAGTTGGCAAATAAGAACCAAAAATAGATACCAGGGTAAAAGCGAAGATAAAATGCAATAATGTGTCAGTATGTGGTTATAGGCAGTCAAGAATAAGTTTGTTAAAGTCAATAGGTTAACATGGGTCAGCCAAGACAAATAGAAAGGAGCAGTGAAAGAGGAGGAGGGGAATAGGTGGAAATCAGGGTTCAGGAGCCACAGAGTGAGGTGAAGTAGAGAGGAAACATGTCAAGAGAGAGTACTTATGGGATTGCAGGGGAGGAAGGGAGGGTTGGGAGAGTGGCAGTTGTTTAGCCAGGAAATGAGGGTATACGTGAGGTGAAGTAGCTTAAGGTGGACATCAGGATGGAGGCGTCAGGTTCCAGAACACCTATGACCCCTCCTGTGGGCCAAAGAGCTCTTCAACAGGGGCATGCTAGTTATGTGCAGGTCAGACAGGCCACGGCCTTATATTGGGAGGTAGATGGATCAAGGAAGAAAATGAGACAACACCCATCGGCAGGATGGTGCTTTAGTCCATCGCAGGCCCTGCACCACCAACTGAGCAAGGCTTCAAATCTGGATATGGACACTGGGAGGAAGAAGATGGCCCTCCCTCCCTAAGCTTCCATGGAGGGGCAATCCGTGAGGGATCTTCAGAGCTAGTATATCCTGGGGATGGTGCGTGATGGCTCTGGATGGGCAGCACATGCAGGAATGAGTCACACTCTCAGAGGCAGGAGGGCTGGAGGAGAGTGGATATAGTCCCACCTCTACAAGTGGTAGCATGGAGGGAGGGCTGGCAACTATAGGCCAGTCAGCCTAACATCGGTGGTGGGAACATTAATGGAATCACTGCTGAAGGAAAGGATTGTGGAATATCCTGAATTCAGTGGGTTACAAGACCCAAGGCAGCATGGTTTCACAGAGGGAAGGTCATGTCAAACAAATCTGATAGATTTCTTTGACTGGGTGACCAAGGAACTAAATCAGGGTGGAGTGGTGGACGTGGCCTACCTAGATTTCAGAAAGGCTTTTGACACAGTTCCACATAGGAGACTAGTAAGCAAGCTGGGTAGCCTAGGAGTGGGTCAAGGGTGGTAATCTGGATAAGAAATTGGTTAGGGGAATAGGCGACACCAAATCAGTGTCAGTGGCTCAGCAGGTAGCACACTCGCCGCTGATGCTGGGAGATCAGATAGCTGTGGGTTCTATCCCCACACCAGGCACTTGGGATAAATCCCAATACTGACACTGTAGTACAGTATGGGGGGTGGTGCTGCACTCCTGAGGTGCCGTCTTTTGGATGAGACATTAAACTAAGGTCCTATCTGCCTGTTTTGGTGGTTGTTCAGGTGGAAGTTCAAGATCCCATGGCACTTCTCGAAAGGAGTAGGGAGATTTTTATTAACATTCAAAACAAAGTACAACAAATACAAACACTAGCAGCATACTATAGTAAACAAAAATACTAAGCCATTTCACATTTCAAATATATTACAAAGTCCAACCCATTACAGTGCTACCAAAAAAAAAAATACAACCTTTATATTTGTGACATTTGAGCATCTCCACCACCAACTAATTTAACTTTATTGCCTTTACTATTCTACTGATATGTCCTACTTATAGCTCAGAAAATAAGCTTTACCTCAGTCACCCAACATTTTTCCATAATCTTTCACCAACCTCTTTCCCTAAAGAGCAAATTCATACCCATATAACTCATCTAGTTCATCCTGAATTTTAAAGATCTTTTACATTTGAATTTCTTTATTCTAAAGAAATCTCTGACATCTTACCTGTCATAATGACCATTTAATACATGCTAATATGACATGAACCATGCTCTGCTGCCACTTCTTCCATTCCTGAGGTACCTGTGCTCATATCAATATATCATATGTCATTGAGCTAAATAGATCTGCACCTCACCATCCTGCTAATGCCTGCCAGAACCCCTGTACATGCACACACTCGAAATACAGATGCCAGATCATTTCCATTTGACCCTGACACTTCTGCTCACCACATCCCCGCTCTTCCTTCTGCTTGTGTTTTTGATTTCCTTTCATGTTCAGTTTCTGATGCCCACATAACCAAACCGTATCTTGCAACTCAAGCGGAATCCTGGGTTCTATAATACTAGCCAAGAGTTTCTCAGTATTGACATTCCAGGATACCTGAAACAAAGGTTCCTCAACATAACATTTTTCAACAATTGCTCTATAAAAATATTTTTTCTCATGGTTCAGAAACCAACATAGCTCAATCTTCCACATTCTTATATACTTCAACATGGTTTGTAAATAGGCAGAGAGACTTTTTCTGAATGATGCCATTTCTTCTCCTCCAGGCCTGCAAAAATTTAACCCCCACAAATGCATACATAAACCCACACTTCTGCTTTTTCAACACCATGGGTCTGATGGAACTGTAAAAAATTCCCAAATAAATACACTAAGGGCTGTATCATATTTAGACCTCCCGCTTCCAAGCCCTATATGTATGCACTCTCTTTACAGGGTTTAATCTGCTTCTCCACAGCAAAAGAAAAAAGCCCCATCACTATAAGGTATACTATAAGGTAAAGGAAACACATGATATACATATAAGAAGATAGGGGCAATATATGCCTGAGTAGGAACATCTTTTCCCTAGTCATTTTCTCCGTGACTGCCATGTGGTCACTTTCTGAGGTGCTACATCATATACACTGTTCCAATTTGCACAATCTGCTTTCTTTATACCATAATAAAGCCCTAATAACTTCACATTCCCTTAGTCACTGTTACTAAAAACTTTCACTTCTAATGCCTTACCCAAACCAACATCTTGCTTTTTCTCTTATTTATGTGAATTCATGTAGTATTCTGCAAGTTTCTATTACCTGAAGGATTCTTTTCCAGAATCCAAATCAACCACTGAAAAAATGCAATGATCCGCATAAGCTGTGCCCTTCCAAAAGACAGCCCCTCCTGATTCCTAAGTGGCAAAATATCTTCATCAGCTTCTATTATCCGTAAAATAGGATCCAGTCCAAACACATATAATAAGGGACTCATCGGGCATCCCTGTCGAACACCATTCTTGAGGTGGACAGGGATACCCAAATGTCCATTCACTAAAGGCGTCACCTGCTTTTCAGTATATAAAGTTTTCAGCAGTCGTATCATCTGTTCTGGGACACCATAATGCTGCAATACTGCCCGAATGTGTTTTCCTGCCTCACCACATCAAATGCAGTTTCTTGGTCTAATGTCGGCATGTATCCTTCCAAATTCATTTCCAAACCCTGTTTCACGAACTCCTTGATATAAATCAAATTTTGATTAATATTTCTTCCAGGGATCGCACAAGTTTGCACTGGAATTATCAATTTTGTGCTAACTTTGCTAACCTGTCAAGATTTTTGCTAAAATTTTATAGTCCAAAGTGAGCAAACTTAGAGGCCTCCAATTTCTAACATCTTGCGGATCCTCTTTTTATAGAGAAACTCATCAACCCATCCTTCATACTGGGTGCAAGTCAATTTTCCTTCCAAATGGCTTCATAAATCATCTTTAACCATGGTACTAGTATATCAATAAAGACTTTATAAAACTCATTTGGTATCCCATCATTACCAGGAGTTTAGCTATTGCCTCTCTAACTTCCTCCTCAGAAATGGGTGCCACTAAACCCTCTCTTCCTCTTGTTGCAACTGAGGCATCTCTAAATGTTGGTAAAACAAATCCGCTGCTGTTTCCCTTTCTGAAATGTAGCCTGCATGGCTTGAACTACGTGTTACACCCCTACTATCTCTCACTACCACCCCTGTACCATCTACCAATGCAGTCATAACAACGTTCTATGCCCGTGTAACCATAAATCATATGGTTTACCTGTTCCTTAGTACCTTTAGTCTGAAATTTTGCTGTGAGGCTATCCTGTCCTCTTTCTGCTTAAGGAACTCATACATTTTATCTTTTATTTCTTGAAGCTGCAGCTGCAAATTACTTCCTCGCTACCAGCCCCAGTCAGCAATTGCAAATATTTTGCTCTTAACCCCAGATATTGTATATACTGATCCTTTGCCCTTGTGCTGGATTTACCTGAATAAGCAATAACTTCAAGTCTCTCTTTGTATTTTCCCACCACTCAAAGGACGATCATATAAAAACTAATATCAGCCCTTAACTTAGAAAGTCCTGTATCTTCCTTTTATGAATTCCTCCTGTAAAATAGCAATATTCATTTCCAATGGCTCCTATTTATGGGATCTTTTGCTGTTGCCCTATTATTACCTTAACCGCCATGTGATCTGATGTCTCTAGTGGCAAGACCAAAACTGCCATACCTATAATTCTTTCTGACAGAAACCAAAAATCTATCCTAGTGAATAACCTACCTTTGAAAAGGTATGATCCAACTCAACTTGTAAGATATCATATACATCCCTTAATTTATTCTGTGTCAAGATATGTTTTAATGTGTTAGTATCACTATATATTTTCTGTGTTTTCTCCCCAATCTCTAGGAGCAAGTCCACAGTTAAAATCACCCCTCCATAGCATTAGCTTTCATGTAGCTATGCAGAAATGTTTCAATACATCTAAAAAGGAAGACCTTTCTGCTTTTATATATTTATGATTCTATACGCAGTTTGATGCAGCACAACATCTATAATCAAAGCTCTCCCAGGCTGGATATCTAGTACCTGTAAAACTTTTACTTCAATACCAGCAAATAATACTGCTAATCCAATACACTGCTCCTCCTCAAGTGACCACAAGGAGGTGCCCCACCTCAATCCTTTCTGCCTCCCTGATCTCTAATGAGGTGTGCAGCCTAGTATCCTGCAACAAGATCACTTTCCTGACCCTCCACCAGACTAGCAAAAGTAACCCTTCTCTTTCCTGGGACTTAATGCTGTTCACATTTACTGTGAGAAAAGTAATGTCCCTATCCATGATAAGAAAAAAAAAAGGTTTACTAGACACATTGCCTTATATCCTGAGAATAAAAGCAATATCCGTATCACTTTCTTTTTTTCTCTTGGCTTAGGTTTTTACCCATACCAATGTCTGCTGTTACTTTCGTTTGAAAAGAGTAACAGATGAAATGTCAGAGTCCATACTTTCTTCCTCCCCTCTTGTTAAAATAACAGAGCATATGAATTTTCAAAGGGACAGAGTGTGAGTCTATGGGTACCTGCTGCACTTCTGCCATAGATTTTCCTGCCTGGATCAAGTAATGCGTTGAAAAGCATTCTACTGTTCTATTTCTGGAGGAGACATGCTTCTCACTTCATCTGAACCCCCAGGACCTGACTCTGGGCCTGTAGTCAAACTGCTTTGTTCAGTTCCTCCGGCCAGGGGCTGGGAGGGGTAAACCCCCTATCCTGATCAACTGATACAGGATCCTGTTCCACTTCACCACCTTCCTGTCCAGGTCTTGTGACCCCAACGTTGGTATAGCTACTGCTAACTGTATGTCCTCTTTTTTCTGCTGTGGGAGCCTCCTTTCTAGGCCTATCCACCCTCTGAGGCTTTGGGTCAGGAGGATGCAAATTCATCAGCAGGTCATACATCCTCATTTTTCCTTTTGGACTGTTATGAGAGGGCTCAGGAGCAGTTCATGGAATGTGTGACCATGTTCCTCACAGAAATTACATATCATGGCCTGTCGACACTGTGCACCAATATGGCTCAACTCCCCACATAGTCCACGCTTTTGCTTTTTGCAAACACTACTCAAGTGTCTCACATCCCCACACTTGTAGCAGGCCCTTGGCTGCCCCAGGTAAAATATCATCCCTCTGTCTCTTCCTAAAAAACAATTTTGTCGAGATGTTTCATCAGACCCTGTTCCAGTTTTAAGGTTACTTGGTACTTCCAGCCCCTCCATCCATAAATGTTCATCATCTAAAATTGGTTCAGGCTGACCTTTACCATACAATGATGCTGCAGCCAATATATTTATGTCCATGACATTCACACCCTCATTACGAAACAATGCAGTTATTTTTCGTCATGGGCTTAGATTAGTGGAATTGCCAGAAAAGGCTTCCACAGGGTGTATGTTTCAACATCTGGTATTGCTTCCAAAACCTATCAAGTCCTGCAGGATGTTTAAAACTCACACCAAATACAGAGTCACCAGGCATATGTACTAGCACATATATTTCATAAGCATAATATTTCATGCTACCTTTGAGTAGTGCTCGACCTACAAAATGTCTATCTGGGACCTCAGACATGTGTCCACGAAATTTCAACTGTACAGCATTTCTTCCAGTTGCGGTTCTGATGCTTGCCTTACAGATTCTGGAAAAAATGTTCTCTAGCCCTGTTATGCCATACATTAGTGGGAGTCTGCTGTTCTTGGTCAGGCTCTCCGTGTATTATAGGATCCCGGCCAACCTGCTCCTCTCCATCTGCAACCTCAGGTCTTCCCAAAGGAGGGGTTTCACTCACCAGTCAAGGGCCTCTCCTCTAGCTCTTTAATAGCTGCTATAACCAAATTCTGTCCATTTTCAACAATCTTCTGAGCCCTTGTAAGGGACTTTTGCCCTAGGAGTTAAGAGGATTCAGGCAATACAGTGTTACTTGTGGCCTGTACAATAGATGTAGCAATCAAGTCAACTTGGACTTCCCAACTGGTCAGGATATTTGCATCCCAACCTGCACCAGATAGATGTCTCACCCAACCAGCGGTCTCCAATGCTGAACTCGCCCAGCCTGCTGGAGTGGTAGATGGCCAGCAGAATGCTCATCAGTCCCACGTATCTCTGAAGAGGGAGACTTATGCTTATCCTCCAGAATCATGGGACAACCTTTTTCCTCTTCCTGCACCTTCTTTCCCAATCCTTTTTGTCCCCTCCTCCCGACGAGAGATACCTATCATGAATTTAACAGGGTTAGTATTTGCAGCACCTGTATCCCCATATCATGAGGAGCTACTTCAGAATTGCCAACCTGATGCACCATTTCCACTTCCTGCATCACTGCTCCCATTTTTCCTACCACCAGATCCTCCTGCTCCCATCCGATTCTTTGCCACCATAACAGACGTTACCTGCATCCTCAGAGAGCCGGGTTGCCATCCTCCATCTCCTGCACCACTTTCTCCTCATCTCCTAGAACTTCCTGCTCTGGTCCCATTCCTTCCCTCGATCAGTATCTTCCGCTTCCTGTACATCCATACTTTCTTCCTGTTGTTGTCACAGCTCCAGCTCTAGCAGTTCCATACATCTTGAAACTGCCTTTCTTCCTCCTCAAGCCGCTTAGAATATCTTCCACCTTCCAATTCCCCAGAACCACCTTTGCTGATGTTTCACTATCCACAATTTCAGACCATAAGTCATCCTCTTCTTCTACTCTATCCATATTGTCTGCTGCTAATATGAGCATGCCTCCTCTGGTGTATTCTTCCCTTCCATCTCGCTCACAGTCAAAGGGAGGCCGAGGAGAGACCAGCTCCCCAGCCTCCCAGGCGTCCCTACTCCTTGCCGACTCAGCACACTGCTTACTCCAAACTCAATTGCAGTGTCCTCTAGCAAAGAGTAGGGAATTTCCCATGTCCCTTGGCCAAATTTCCCCCATTCACTAAAAATACCACCAACAGCTTAATCTGATTCAATGTCAGTTGGCATTCATCTGTATTCCCTTCCCCAGGTCATGCCTGAAAATGGGCAAGAATTTGCCTAGTGCATATCGGTCAATAAAAAATAAATAAATAAAACAGAGGTGGTGGTAAATGGAGTTCACTCCAAGGAAGGGAGGGTGACTAGCAGCGTGCCTAAGGGATCAGTGCTGGGACCAGTCCTCTTTAATGTCTTTATAAATTACATTGCAGAGTAACTGGAAAGGAAGGTCTGCCTCTTTGTGGAGGACGCAAAATCTACAATAGTGTGGACACTTCAAGGGGTGAAAGGATGAGCAGAGACCTGAAAAAACTAAAGGAATGGTCAAGAGTATGGCAGCAGGGTTTCAATGCAAAAGTACAAATAATACGCTTAGGACACAGAAACCCAGAGGCGAAGTACAAATTGGGTGGAGTCTAGAGTACTGTGTCCAGTTCTGGAGATCACACTCCGGAAAGACATAGAGTGGAGGTGGCCCAGACAAGGGCAACTAAAATGGTGCAGGGTCTGCATCAAAAGCCATAGGAGTAGAGACTAAAGGACTCAATATATACAGCCTGGCACAGAGGAGGGAGAGGGGGTATGATAGAGAGCTTTAAATACCTCATGTGGGTAAATAAGGTAAAGAAGGGAAGTATTTTCAGAAGAAAAGGTGCTCAAGAACAAGAGGACATGCTATGAAGCTGGAGGTAGATTCAAGAAAGATGTGAGAAAGTAGTTTTTCACAAAAAGTAAGATTCCTGGAACAGCATTCCAGGGGAGATGTAGGGAAAAAAAACTGTGGTGGGGTTCAAGAATGCATGGGATCAGCACAAGGAATCACAATGGAAAGGAAGTGGGGAGAAAGAGTGTAGATTGGGCATGGTCTGAGGTAATAGTTTAGGTAAGAAGAAATGGGCAGACTGGATGGGCCTGGTGGTCCTTATCTGCTGACAAATTCTATGTTTTTATGTTACTATGTTTGTCTGACACTTCCCATTATAGCTGCTGGTCACTCCATCTAATAAGAACAAAGCTCTTGCTTGCATCAAGATGATGTGACTGATTGCCCTGCCTGTAAATAAAATGTTATGTAACCCCCATCCAGCCAGCCACACATCTGGAAAGAGTGCCCTACAGTACCCTTCCCAGTTATATCACTGTGCTTTGGGAAGCACAGAGCAGTGGCAGCTCCAGGGAGCCTGCCCATGGCCACTCAACAAAGGCACAGAAGGGGAATAAAATAGCATACAGAGGGGCAGAGAGCCTGTGGTGTGAGTATTGAGCCTGGGACAGGAAGGAGGAGCAGAGAAATTGGAGAGAGAGTTTTTTTTTTTTTTAAATCAAAGAGCCTGCTCCATGGGCACATGACCAGAGATGGAAAGGAGGGACAGAGAAACCAAGAAGAGGAGGAGGGCTTTAAACAAAAGAGCCCACTCTGTGGGTACTGAACCAGGGATGGGAAGGGAGCACAGAAACCAGGGAGAGATGGGGACTGCTAGAAACCAGGGATTTCAGACAGTTAGGACCAGGGAAATGGAAAAGCAGCTAGCTGGGACTGGGGAGGCGCTGCATTTCATATCTTTAAACACTTTTTCTTTTTTTATATTTTAAGATAACTAGATGCAGAAATTTGGCATTAAATGCACTTCCATAATTTGGTAGTGTTACCAGAATATGAATAACTTAATTTGCAGATCAGAATAGTACAGTATCTTCAGATAAATAGCATATCAATAGTAGGTATGCAGTTCAAATTCATATGTCCAAAACAGTAAGAAAATCTGGGAAGGAGGAGGGAGGAAGATTGGTAATGTGGGATGGTGAAGGACGGAAAAAATTCTGGGTGTGGGGTGGAAGGAAATATGATGATCCTTATAGGAACTGCATATTATGAATTGCAAAAGCAGCAAAGATTTAACATTCTATTGCCCATATTTCACAATGCAATTTTTTACAATAACTACAGAGAAGATTTATACCCAATACCAGTTGAAACATTTCTGTTAATCCTGCAAGATATTGGAACCCCCTTGTAACTGAGTAAAAGTAACCTTCCTACATGAACAGCTCCAGCCCAAGCCCACACTGCCCCTATTGAAACTGAGCAAGAACAACCTATCTACATGAATCTCCAGCCCACACTCTGCCCCTGTTCTAACTGAGTAAAAAACAACCTGCCTATATGAATGGCTCCAGCTCCCACACACTGCTCCTAGTATTGACTCACTGCTCATGCCATTGGTAATTAACCTGAACACCTAGATGGCAATGACTGCAATCTCCTGTAAATGAACCGAATTAGTGTGCATTCAGACTCAGGCAGCTGCAAGTAAGCACACAAGCACTTTCATTCTGTAGACATGGGCCGGCTGTGAAAGCAAATGGGTTGTGCTGATTGCCCACCATGGGACCTTAAACAATGCTTTAAATTGGGAGCTGGAGAATAGCATGCTAGCAGGAGGGTGTGGGTGTGTTGTTTTTAAACAGAAGAGTCTGCTATATTGAACTGGGGATGGGAAGAGGATGGAGCATTGAAACCAGGGAGAGGGAGTTTTTGTTGTTAATAAACAGAAAAGCCTGCTCTGTGGGGATTGATCCGTAGATGGTGGGAAGTGGAAGGTGCTGAGAAACTGGGGAGAAAGAGGGTTTTTAAGCAGAAGAGCTTGCTCTAGAAGAGGGGTGGAGACAGAGAAACAGCTGTCAAACAACAAAATAGAGGAGCATTCAGCAAGGAGGGTGAGTGTTTTTATAGCCATTTAATTGATCAGATATACAGGTCTGAAAAATGTAGCAGCATGATTCGGTAATTCAGAATATTGCAAAGTTTTATCTGAGTGTAATGAGTTTGCCCTCAATAAAGTTTTGCAATATTCTGAATGATGATTGTGCTGATTCACTTTTATCATTCAACTTTTTCTATGCCGTCCTGACAGCCACCATCTGATGAAGCCCCCCAGCCCCGTCACCCAAATTACAGGGCTTACCTTATCTCAGCGGGAGCAGTGTCTGCGGGAGTCGTCGTCATCCTGCCGCTGGTAATTTTTATCCTCTGGTTTTTCTCCCAGGGGCCCCAGGAGTAGGAGCGAATGCAACGTGGAGGTGCGCTTGTGCCTTACAGCCCCAGTAAGGACCCTTTCCCCACCCCATTGGTCTAATGCCTGGCACCCTCTAAGCCCGTGCTGTCCCCAGCCTCCACCAGGAGGCAGCCATCAGCCAAGGATGCGCTACACCTCCCGAGAGGAGAGCTGCCTTCCAGCAGCTCCTTCCAGCTCTGCCCCCCCATGTTGCCGACAACTGACAGCCGGGCTCATTCCCGAACCGGGTCACGGCATGCCTTAGTCTCAGCACCACCAGGCTGGCCTGCTTCATTTTTGGACCTCTGTATCTGCCATGTATGGACTTGTTCACAGGTTTCATGACTTTAGTGAGTCTCGGTAAGTTGGGGGAGGTGTAGAGAGAAAGACAAGGGACATCATTCTGGTCAGCAGTGCTGGTGTGAGAATGGGGAGGGGACTGAAAGTGAAAGAGTGCAAGACACAACAGGACTTTAGATGTAAACCAGCAGTGCTGGTGTGAGAGTGCGGGCTGGTGGGGAAGGTGTTTGAAACTGAAAGCCACACCACAACTTTGGCTGTAAACCAACAGTGACAGTGTGAGAGCAGTTGGAAGGGTTGAAAATGAAAGCTGTATCATGGCTTTAGGTGTCAACCAGCGCCAGTATAACAGCGAGTGGGGGTTGAAAGTGATTGTCGCACCACAGCTTTAGATATAAACTGGCAATGCCAGTGTCGAGCAAGCACGCAGAGGGGTTGCAAATTAAAACTTCACCAGCAACAGGGTGGAGGGAGGGAGGATAGAAAGACTCTGCAGGAGCCAGAACCTGGCTGGGGGGTGAGGATCGAGGACAGAGAGAGAGAAAGAGAGGGTTGCACATCACTGATTCATATATACTCATTACATGCTTCAACTCCATTGGGCAGAATGTGGAGCAAACATCATGTGATGAGTTTGGTATACTTCCACATCCCTATTTTCTCTCCTCCATTCACAGTACATCCATAGCTCTCACTATGCAGCCATAAAAAGGAAAAAGGGAAGGAAATTCCAAACAGAGTGAAGCACAATGAGAAAAGACATATACTGTAGGTTAGCAAGGATATACAAGAATCAGGCATTTGAAATGCATTTTAAACAAACAAAAACAAAAATAATGCTCAGACCTCTAAGGGTAACATCGTTGTGTATGGTGGCATTGGAACAAATTTTATTTCTAAAGTTACTATTCATATACATAAAGTTTAAATGACATATTGGCAAAATGTGTAAGACAGACCAAAAAGTGCATAGATGGAAGACAACATTCTAAGACCATGGGGTATAGTTGTTCAACAGACTTAAATATAGCAGTATTCTCTTTGTCAGGCTCAATACACCACCCAAATAGCACGAAACGTGCAGAGATTCCTACTGCCGCCAGACCTGTCTCACTGTTTCAAGAACAGTCTCACAGTATGTGGACAGTAATGTTAGACTCACCGCTAGCTCAGGGCTTTCCCTTTGTACTAGTGAGCCGGAAGTATCTGGTGTCACGTGACCCCCTCAAAGCAGAGCTTCTTTAAAATATTCAAGTCCCTTTTAAAACAATTTCTTAGCCCTTACAAAGGCTGTAGTAACAGTCTCTTGCTAAATCTTTTGGAAATAAGTGTTGAACCCTGCCTAAGCACCTGCTGCAGTTCTGTATCTCAGGCTCTGAAACTACAATTCCCAGGTCTCCTCCTGCCTCCTATTGACTGTTCTCTTCATCAGGCTCAATACACCACACCAAAAAGCATGAAACGTATTGCAGAGATTCTACTGCCGCAGACCTATCTCACTGTTTCGAGAACAGTCTCACAGTATGTGGACCACAGTAATGTTAGACTCTGGATCTCAAGCCATGGAGTCCCTGTTCTTCTCTCTGACCCTGGGTGATGTTAAAAGCTTATCATTGGATGTGCCTAGCTTCCACCCAACGAGGCTTCCCTAGGCTTCCCATCCTCCATCGCTTCCCTTATCAATCTCCCTCATCATGACCTTGTGCTGTGTGGTGACTTCAATAGTGACTGGCTTGGCCCTGCTGCTGACAAACTGTGTTCTTCACTAGCTGACTCTAACCTAACTCAACTCGTCTTAGACCCAGCTTGCAGCAATACCAAAACCAGCAAATACTCTTTCTTGACTGAATGATCACTAACTGCCCCTGAAAATTATAGCTGTGCGTGTACCTTCCGTTTGTGTAAGTGATCATTCTACCACTATTTGTGTCTGGAGGAATAACTGCCCCAACCCCTCTCCCCTCAAGATCTCTCTTGTCCGTGACATGTTCATACTTGATACTGATAGCTTTATTAATACTATTTCTAATACTGACTGGAGACCCATCAAAATCCTCACTGATATCAACCAAGCTCTGGATTTCTTTTTTCTACCTTTACTCAAATTGTAGATAAGCACGCTCCCTGAAAAATGTAGGTCTAAGGTGTCAAGGCCCCATGGCTCAATAAGGGCGTCAGGATGCTTATGTCCTCCATGCTAGCAGACCTACAAAAAAGTGTCTGCCTTCTGACTGGCAACTTTACAGGCAACTCAGAAATAAATGCAAAACTCGCTATGTAAAGCAAAATGCCACCACCAGTCACTGTAGACTGAACACATTTGCAGTCAAAAGCATTCTGGAGACAGATCAGTTCCTTGTTCAAAGGAAGCTGCTGAGCTCCCGAGTTCCCTCACTGCTCAGGGCACTACCAATACTGACCCCCCATCGATAGCCACTGGATTCAATGAATTCTTCACTGACCTTGACAGATACACCTACTCTTTAATAACTCCCCATTGCCACCTCAGCCTCAATCATCCCCAACTACCAAGGGACTCATCCCTCTTTCCACCTGAAGCTGTCCTCCACCAAGGAGGTCCAGAGGCTTCTGGCTAATGTGAAGACTGAGAGCTCACCTGGTCATGACACCCTCGAACTGAAGTTCCCCAGCTAGGTGCACCTGCCTCGCTCACCCAGTATGAGATCTTTTTAATCACTCCTTCCTTTTAAGTACTGTCCTAACAAGTGGAAGGTAGCAGTAGTCGTGCCGTCCATGGGGGATACAACTCGGTAGCTGAAACTTTAGACCAATATTCATTCTGTGCCCCTGGCTAAAATGCAGGAACATATAGTTTATAATCATCTGCAGAGATATCTGGAACACCACAATCTACTCTCTCCTACCAGCATGGATTCAGGAAGAATCATTGCACCCTCACACGGACATAATCCAGGCCATGGATCAAGGTTCTACAACAGGTGTCATCTTTGTTGATTTGGCAAAAGCACCGACCTAGTGAGTCGCGGTCTTCTGCTACAATGGTTTCTCAAAGCAGCGCCCGATAATAGTGCCCTGGGTTGGGTCCACAGCTATCTGTTCTGCCGACACAGAGGGTTAAGTGGGCTGGGGCCCTATCCACCCTCAGACCCATGACTCATGGGGTGCCATAGGGCTCTATTCTTGGGCCTGTACTGTTCTCCTATTTATTAATGACTTACCCTGTAACTGTGGTGGTGCATCTGTGTACCTAAATGCAGATGATGCAATCATTTACCGCATACATCCCAGGGTACTAAAGGAGCTAAGGGTGGAACAAACTGTTTAGTTAGTCTCTGAGTACAGGAGAGGTCTCAGAAGACTGGAGAAGGCTCATGTGATCCCACTCCACAAGAGTGGTAGCAGGGAGGAGGAGGAACTACAGACCAGTCAGTCTGACCTCAGTAGTAGCAAAATTATGGAGGCACTCCTTAAGGAAAGGATAGTGCAACACCTGGAATCCATAGGAGCACAGGATCCAAGACAGCATGGGTTTACAAAAGGAAGGTCCTGTCAAACTAATCTCCTAAATTTCTTTGACTGCATAACCAGAGTGGTGGACCAAGGGGAGCAGTTGATGTCACCTATCTTGACTTCAGCAAAGCTTTCGATACTGTTCCACATAGAATATTGATTAATAAGCTGGGTAGGCTCTGGGTGGGTCAGAAGTGGGTTAACTGGGTGGCAAACTGGATGACGGGCAGAAAACAGAGAGTGGTGGTAAGCGGTATACAGTCAGAAGAGATGCAAGTCACAAGTGGGGTATCTCAGGGATCAGTCCTTGGGCCAATCCTGTTCAATATCTTCATTGGTGACATTGTAGATGGACTGGAGGGTAAGGTTTGTCTGTTTGCAAGATCTGCAACAGAGTAGATGATCCAGATGGGGTGGGCAGAATGAGAAGAGATCTGGATAAACTAGCAAAATGGTTGGAAGAGTGGCAACTGGGGTTTAATGCAAAGAAGTCCAAGATCATGCACATAGGGAAGAGAAACCCTGAAGCCACCTATAGGCTGGGAGGAGTTGCTGGCAGTCACAAGGAAGAAAGAACTTGGGTATCATTATCACCGATGACCTGAAATAATCCAAACAGACCACTAAAGCAGTAGGTAAGGCTAAGGGGATGTTAGGGTGTATTAGTAGGAGTATCACAAGTCAGAAGAGGAGGTATTAATCCCTCTTTACAAGACACTGGTTAGGCCCCATCTGGAGTACTGTGTGTAGATCTGGAGGCCACACCTTCACAAGGACATTAACGGTTAGGCAGTCCAGAGAAGGCAACCAAAATGGTACAGGGACTATATCAGAAAACATATGAGGACAGATTAACGGAGCTCAATATATAATACCCTAGAGCAAAGGAGGGAGAGAGGTGATATGATCGAAACATTCAAACACCTAAGGGCATTAACAAGGTGAAAGAGTCTAATATGTTTCAATATAAGAAAAATAGCAGGACAAGAGGACACAGCATGAGATTAGAGGGAGGCCAATTAAGGGATAATGTGAGGAAGTTCTTTTTCACAGAAAGGGTAGTGGATGCATGGAATGGCCTACTTCAGGAAGTGGTAGATATGAATGCAGTGCAGGGCTTCAAACAGGCATGGGATAGGCAAGGGAGCAATACAGATGAGTATAAATAGATAGGCCATTGACAGAGCAAGGCCGATGGCACATTTATAAGGTAGATAAAGAAATGGGCAGACTGGATGGGTCTTCGGTCCTTATCTGCTGTCAGCTTCTATGTTTCTATGTCTATGTTTCATCTCCTGATGTTATTCAGACAGAGACTTTGCCTATGACTTCTCCAACCTAGAAGGTCGGTTCAGGTGTAATCGTCTCATCCTTAACACAAAAAAACTAAAAGTATGTTATTATCGCACCCATCCTACTCCCCTAGTACCCTCCCCATTTAATAGCTCACCTCTGAATGAGGATGCCCTGAATCCATCCACACCTTTAAATACCTGGGCATCACACTCGACTCCTCTCTTTCCTTTCATATCCATGCATCTACTATAGTTAAATCCTGAACCAAAAGTTATGTCTCCTCTACTGTGCCCATCCTTCCTCACCTCTGCCTCTTGCTTTAAAATTGATTTGTCATCCTTTCTCCTCTCCTAACCTATGATGCTCCTTTATCACTATCTATCAATGTCACTACCATGTCTCTCCTGGCTCAGGCATATCTTAGAGTAGGTAAGTTCGACCTGGGGACAATGCCCATTATCCTCATCACTGTGACGTCCTTTCTTCCTTAGAGTGGCTGAGACACAGAAGAGGAAAGCAACCAAACTTCCTTAAATCCTTAAAGGAGGTTATTTTCTAGACTACACTGAACTGAATTATTACTTTTGGACCTGTGTAAGTAATCAGTATTGATTCTGTTTTGGGGGGTTGACGTGTCTTAGTTTAACTTTAATTTGCCAGTGGGGAACTATAGCAGGAGATATTTGCAGTCATTTGTGACTAGACCTGTTACTCAACCTCTGTGAAATAGGTGTCTGAAAGGAAGGAAGGCACTCCCGGGATGGAGGGTCAGGTTGTAGTTGATTGTTTCTGGATGGCATAGGTTTACTCCTCCCACCCTTTCCCTCACCTCACCCGCCTCAAGTGCATAGCTTCCTTTATAGCAGGGGTTCTGACATCACTTCCCCAAACTGCTAACAACATACACCTGTTCATATCCTTAAAGGCACAGCACACTGAATAGGATAGAGACACTCACAAGCTTGCACACACTAAAACAAGAACAAAAAAACAACAAAAGAAAAGCATCTGTAACAGGAAGGGACATAGACATGTGGGGAGTGGTGCAATGCACTGGCTGTGGAGCAGCAGTCTTCTGGGAGACATTCTGAAACTGCGTTGCTGCCCTATTTGCAGGCACCCCTCTGGTCTGAGGAGAAGGTTGCTCGTCTCCATGCTGACATGGCAATGATTAGAAACCTGCTCCCCACCCAGGGACCACCCAGGCCACCGCCACTACCTCAGAGGTTGCCAAGAAGAGAGTGGTTGGACCACGGTGGGCTCAGGAAGGGTGAGGGTGGTGGAACAGAGGCACATCCCTCCAGTTGTATGTCTCCACAATTCATTCGCCACTCTGGCAGAGCATGGTTCCTCTATGGAGGCACCCACAGTGGAGACCAAGGAGGATGCTGGAACCTCCACAACAGAGACCCACAGGAGGGTGGCATAGGACCCCAAAGGGATGGAAACAACTCCTGGTGGGGGACTCAGTTGTTAGGGGGTAGAACTGGGGAGGGAGGAAGGGAGATAAGGTGCCTGCCCAGCACCATGGCTTGGAGGGACAGGAAACAAATTCTCAGGATTGTGGGAGCAGCCACAGGGGGAGTGAGCTGGATGTCATCATCCACCTAGGGATGAATGACCTGGCTGATAATGGGATCAGAGCAGTGCAACAGGAGTTTGTGGAGTAGGGAGGGTCCTTGAACCAAGTAGCACACACGGTAACTTTCTCGGAAGTGCTACCTATCTATGGCATGGATTAGGCTAGGCACTCCACACCATGGGATCCAATGACTCATTGAAAAACTGGTGCAGAGCTCAGGGATTTGGCTTCATTGGGGACTGGGGCTCCACCTGGAGGGATGCAGGCCTATACAGGTGCAATGGTCTGCATCTATCCATAGGGGAACCAGGATCCTAGGTGATAGGTTTAAATGCTTCATTGAAAAGCATTTAAACTAGCCAAGGGGGAGGCACTGAAAAGGAGAAGGGAAATCTAGTCCCCCCCAAAAAAAATCAGGGTAGTTAGTGAGGTAAACACCAAGATAGAGCAGTCGATAGGGTTAAGGGCAGGGTAAATGGAGAAAAAAGGCAGTAAGGACAGGGATGGGGCAAAAAGAAATAAAGCCATAAGAAAATGGAGGGTAATGAGTACCAATGCCTGTAGTCTAGGTAAAAGCTCCCGAAATGGTGGCCTTGATGAAAGAGGATGCGTGGATATCGTGGCAGTTACAGAAACATGGTACACAGAGAACCATGACTGAGATGTCAACATACCAGGGTACACAATCTACAGGAGGGACAGGGAGGGAAGAAGAGAGGAAGAGTAGCTCTCTGTAAGGAAGGGATCAAAGCAACAGAACTAAAGTGTAAACAGTGAGGAGAGGAGGCACTGTGGGTCACCCTGGAGACTAGAAATGGCTCCACAATCTGCACGGGTTGTATACAGACCCCCATCTCAGGGAGAAATGGACAAGGAAATGATAGAAGGCATCCTTGGGATGGCAGAGAAAGGAGATATTACTGATGGGGACCTGAATATGCCAGATGTTAACTGGAGCACCTTTGCTGCAGCCACATCCAAGAGCAGGGCCATTCTCGATGCCCTACAGGGGCATGTCTCAGACAACTAGTTTTGGAACCCATTCTGGAGGAGCAATCTTAGACCTGGTACTCTCAAATGGGGACAGAGAGAGATCTCTGATCTTGAAGTGGGTAGCCATCTGGGAACAAGTGACCACCAAATAGTGTGGTTCACAATCAACTCAGCTATAGAGTCAAGTCACACAAAGTGAAGGTACTGGACTTCAGGAGGCTGATTTTGTCAAAATGTGAGAGTGCCTCAGAGAAAGCACTAGCAAACAGGCAAGAAGGTGGGGTGGAGCAACAATGGGAAACATCAAAACTTCCATCACAGAGGCAACAAGCCTTTGTGTGAAGCAAATAAATCAAAATGAAAGAAAAAAACACTATGATTCTCAAAAGAAGTGGCGGGAAGGCGAAGGAGAAAAGATAGCATTCAGGAATTATAAGGAAACACAGAAGGAGCAGGACAGAGAACTGTATCAGTTAAAACAGAAGGAAGCAGGAAGACAGTCAGAATACCAAAGGCCCAAACAGCAGAAAAGACAGCCAACTCAGTTAAGAAGGGATAAAACCTTTTATAGGTACATTAGGGAGAAAAGAAAGACAAAGGCAGGGATACTGAGGTTGAATAAAGAGGAAGGTGGTTGGGCAGAGAGTGACAGTGAAAAGCAGGGATACTGAACGAATATTTCTGCTCAGTATTCACAATGGAAAAGCAGGAGAGTACCTAATCCAGTCAATAGAAACACTCTGGATAGGGGGTTGATATTAGTCCTTTCACAGAAGAATGGGTTCTGAATTCTAAAGAACTAAGGGAAGAACTAGTAACACCACTGACTACCCTTTTAATAAATCATGGGAGGATGGTGTGGTACCTGAGGACTGGAGAAGGGTGGATGTGATTTCCCTCACAAAAGTGGGAGCAAGACAGAGGCAGGAAACTATAGACCTGTCAGTTTGATCTCAGTGGTAGGGAAAATGATGGAATCACTTCTGAAAGAAAGAATTGTTGAGTACCTAGAGGCCAGTGGGGTACAGGACCCAAGGCAGCATGGATTCACGGCAGGAAGGTCATGTCAAATAAATCTAATTGATTTCTTTGACTGGGTGACAAAGTAGTAGACTAAGGAGGGGCTGTGGACATGGCCTACCTAGTCTTTAGCAAGGCATTTGACACAGTCCCACACAAAGATTAATAAACAAATTAGCCAGCCTGGAAGTGGGTCCCAGGGTGGTAGCCTGAATAAAACACTGGCTGGACAACAGAACACAGCAGGTAGTAGTAAATGGAGTCCACGGTGAAGAAAGGAGGGTTACTAGTGGGTACCACAGGGTTCAGTATTAGGGCCGGTCCTTTTAATGTCTTTATAAGTGACATTGCAGAGGACTGGAAGGAAGCATGTCTCTTTGCAGATGGCACAAAGATCTGCAACAGGGTTGATATACAAAGGTGGGGTGGAAAGGATGAAAATGGACTTGGTAAGGTTGGAGGAATGGTTAAATGTGGCAGCTTAGATTCAACGCAAAGAAGTGCAAAGTAATGCACCTGGAAACAAACCCAGGGCAAGAGTATGCAATGGGGGAGAGATACTGACAACAAAAATGGAAAGGGACCTGGGGGTAGTCATATCAGATGACCTAAAGGTGGGCCAGCAATGTGAGAAGGCAGTAAGGAGGGCTGGGGGATACTGGGATGCATAGGGAGAGGCATCAGTAGAAAACAGGAAGTTGTTGGCCCTCTGTACAGACAGTTGGTAAATCCACATCTGGAGTACTGTGTACAGTTCTGGATACCCCATCTCTGCAAAGACATAGACATGGTGGAGGCTGTCCAGAGGAGGGCAACCAAATGGTGCAGGGTCTGCACCAGAAGACATGTGAAGAAAGACTAAAGGAGCTTAAGATGTATAGCCTCGAGGAAAGGAGGGAGAGGGGAACATGATAGAAACTTTCAAATACCTCAAGGAATCAGCAAAGTCCAAGAGGGTAACATCTTTCACAAAGAGATGTGCAAGAACAAGGGGCACAATTTGAAGATAGAGGGGGCGGCTCGGAGGTAATGTGAGAAGTATTTCTTCACAGAGAGGGTTGTAGATGCATGGAACAGCCTTCCTGAGGAGGTTATAGAGTCAAAAACAGTGGGAAATTCAAGAATGCATGGGACAGGCATAAAGGCAATTCTAGTTGGGGATAGGAGGAAGTAGGCTGTTTGTTAACTAGGATCTGCAGCTTATCCGTTAGGGAAGGAAATGGGCAGACTGGGTGGGCCAGGCGGTCCTTGTCTGCCATCAGGTTCTATGCTTCTATGTTTCTATATGAATCAAATCTGAGGTATACCACCCTGAGTCTCCTGCATAAGTTGGTCAATAAATTTCCTGACCCTGCCTCAGTGAGATTGTCTGCCGAGACCAGCCCTCGAGCTCTCAGATCTGCCTCCCCCCCCTGCAGCCTAACTTCCAACTAGCTACAGCTCGTAAGTCCTTCATTTTGCAGCAATGTCTAATTGGAACTCCTTTCCTCCTTCTGTCCTATCTTGCCTCTCTCTTTCCATGTTCCAATCTAATTTGCTCACCACTCTCTGCTGCTTCGTGCTCCTGCTTCTGATGATGCCTATCCTACTCCTACTTTGTTGCTTTCCTCTCTGCTCTCTTCTGCCTGACTCCCTACCTATGCTTCACTCCTCTACCTTGACTCACCTTTTACTGTTCTGTATCTGTACTTATGGTTTGTCTTTGCATGATTTTGTATAATCTGTTAAATTTTCGTGCCTAGCCTGTTATTTATTTTTATGGTTACCACTGCTGCATTTTGCTGTGCTGATGACAATTATTCCTCTGCTATGATTTGTGTATCTGCTGTAAATATCTTTCTATGAAATTGTACTGTATTGGAATTTCTCCTGTGAATTTGTTGAAATTGTTCTGTACTGTACTTCTCTGGTTGCTCTCCTGGGTCATTCCAGAAAAAGTAACTGCATTGTCTCAGTGGACTACCCTGTTACCAAAATTTAAATAAATAAATAAACAAGTGCTGTAAATGTAAAATAAGTCAAAAGTTAGACTCATATTTCAAAGCCACAGGAACATTTTCACATTCTCAGTCATGGTTATCCCAAAACATATGTCTGTATAAACAGAACATGTCATGGCCTGCCTGAAGATATCATATTCATCTTCATTTCAGACCAGTGATATTAAGATATCTCACTTGTGGCTTTGCCTCTCATGAGATACCATAATATCATTAGCCTTTCATGAAGATAAATAAGGTATCTTCAGTTAGATCATCTCATATCCCCATTGATATACATTTATGTTATAGGGCAAGTCGCACCCTATGTTTAGGGATAAATGGGCACTTTAATGTTAAACCCCAAATTTTGCACTTTAACAACTTTGTAACCGTTCATCGGTTGCATGGAATGTTGGGTGTACAGTTTTGCAGGGTAGATCTCTTGCATGCCAAGTTTCATTACAGTCAGATGTGCAGATTCAAGATACAGATAGCACAAAAAGTGAATGTTTTGGAATTTTGTTTCTCATTGGTTAGAATGAGTTTTCTGTCAACTTAGCTAGCACCCAGATGGTTTAGAATTTTGGTCTGAAATTTACAGTGTCGAAAGGACTGATACGGATGTGCCTTTTGCTTGTTTGGTGAAAAATAGTTACCCATTCCAAAGTTATTTAATTTTGAAATTTTGAATACTGTACTTGGTTCTCAGCATGTTCAGTAAGCACCCAAAAATAGCTATATGAAAGGAAAAATGATTCTTTTTTGTGTGACATCATCCTTTTCATTTGAGGAAAATACTTTTTTATATGGCCACCATCTTGTTTTCAGTATTGCCTGAGTAATTCAAATTTGAAACCCCAAAATTATATTCTGGGAGGAACCAACACATGTAGCTTGCTTATCGGGACCTCAGCAAGGAGAACCAGGGATAAATGACAACCAAGGAAGGGGCTGGAGTAGAACAGTGAAGCAGTCTAGGGAGGTCAAATCATGGAAAGCCATGTGTGCAAATGCCAGGAGCCTTAGCAACAAGATGGAAGATCTGGAGGCTGTCATGGTACAGTCAGACCTGGACATTGTGGCCATCACTGAAACCTGGTATAATGATAACCCACGACTGGGAGATGGCCATACCTGGCTACAACATATTCAGAAGAGACAGAGCAGGTAGGAAGAAGGAGTGGCACTGTATGTGAAAAATGACATAAGGGCCACACAGATCAGGAGGAACAAAATGGGGAGAGATACTGTGGGTTAAGCTGGAAAGGAAATGGGGCCAGCCATCCGCACAGGTGTGGTCTATAGACCACCAGCCCAGGAAGAAGAAACAGATAGGGAGCTGATGCTAGCCATCCAAGGATGGCAGACAAAGTGAGTAGTACTGGTTGGAGACTTCAATATACCAGACGTGGACTGGAGCATCCCAGCAGCATCAACTAAGAGCAGATTTATCCTGGACTCCCTTCAGGGTGCCGTCCTCAAGCAACTGGTCATGGAACCAACTCGGTAGAAGGCAATACTGGACCTTGTGCTCACAAACAGGGACAGTGTGATGGGGGTAACAGTGGGGAGCACCTGGGTAACAGTGACCACCAGTCATTGTGGTTTGAAATCACAGAAAGAGCAGAACCAAACCACACAAAAACACGTATCCTGGATTTTAGGGGGCAGACTTTGGGAAAATGGGAGATACTTGAAAGAGGCATTAAGGGAATGGGACAGGAATCAGGGGTTGAGGAACAGTGGGCAGTATTTAAAATGGGGATTATAAGAACAACAGAATTATGCATTAAGCAGGTTAGCAAGAGGAAAAGGAAGAGGAGACCATTATGGTTTTCCAAAGAGGTAGCAAAGTGAAAGCCAAAAGATTGCATTCAGGCAATACAAAAAGACACAGGCAGAAGGGGATAGGGAGAAGTACCAGGAGAAACAAAGGGAGGCAGGAAGTCAGTAAGGAAGCCAAAGCTCAGACAGAAGAACACATTGCAAAATCAGTGGTAAAGAGGACAAAACCTTTTACAGGTACATAAGTGAAAAAGAAAGACAAAGGGAGGGATAGTGAGACTGAGGGAGGATGGGAGCGCGTGGAGGATGACAACAATAAAGCTGACATATTGAACAGGTATTTCTGCTCAGTCTTTACTAAGGAAGAGGGTAATGGGTCTGAAGGGAGTACAAGGGTGAGAATGGTGCAGAAATGGACACAAGTCCTTTACATGAGAAAGGATCCTGAAGGAACTGGAGTAACAAGAGCTGATAAAGCAATGGGGCCAGATGGGGTGCACCCAGGGTCCTTAAAGAACTAAGAGAGGTGGTGGCTGAACCTCTGGCTATCCTGTTCAGCCAATCACTGGAAACAGGAGGTACCCAAGACTGGAGGACAGCAGATGTAGTCCCCTTATACAAAAAGTGGGAACAAAGAGGAAGCAGGGAACTACAGACCAGTCAGCCTCACCTCGGTAGTGGGAAAGATCATGGAAGCACTACTGAAGGAGAGATTGGTGGAACATCTGGTTGTCAATGGACTACAGGACCCAAGGCAGCATGGTTTCACCAGGGGAGGTCATGTCAGACCAACCTCATTGAATTTTTGACTGGGTGACTAGGGAGGTGGATCAGGGAGGCAGTGGACATGGCCTATCTGGACTTCAGCAAGGCCTTGACACTGTGCCACATGAAGACTATTACACAAACTGGGGAATATGGGTGTGGGCAGGACAGTAGTGTGGTGGGTAGGTAACTGGCTGGGTGGCAGGACACAGAGGGTGGTGGTAAATGGCTGTCACTCCACAGAGGGAAGAGTAACCAGTGGGGTACCACAGGGATCAGTGCTGGGACCGGTCCTATTCAACATCTTCATCAGTGACATTGCACAGGATCTAGAAGGCAGAATTTTACTGTTCGCTGATGACACAAAGCTCTGTAACAGAGTAGACACACCAGAGGGTGTAGACAGAATGAGAAGGACCTGCAGAAACTTGAAAAATGGTCAAGGGTTTGGCAGTTGAAATTCAATGCAAAGAAGTGCAAGATAATGCATATGGGGCACAAAACCCTGGCACAATATATCAGTTGTGGGGTGAGGATATAGCATGCACCAAGCAGGAAAGGGATCTTGGGGTTGTCATCTCTGATGACCTCAAGGTAGGAAACAGTGTGACAAGGCATCAGGTAAAGCAAATAGGATGCTGGATGTATAGGCAGGGGGCATCACCAGCAGGAAAAGGGAGGTCATAATTCCGCTATACAAGACACTAGTGAGGCCCCACCTGGAGTACAGTGTACAGTTCTGGAGACCATACCTACGTAAGGACATAGACAGGGTAGAGAAGGTTCAGAGGAGGGCAACAAAGATGGTGCATGGGTTGCATCACAAGTCCTATGAAGACAGGTTGAAGGAACTGAACATGTACTCCTGGAGGAGAGGAGGGAGAGGGATATGATAGAGACATACAAGTATCTTACAGGGAGGAACAGGGTGCAGGAAAACACTATTTTAAGCGAAAAATATGTTTCAGGACTAGAGGGCATGGGATGAAGTTGGAGGAGGACGATTCAGAGGAAACATGAGAAAGAATTTCTTCACAGAACGGGTGGTGGACAAATGGAACACCCTGCCAGAGGAAGTGGTGGGGGCTGAAACAATCACGGATTTAAGAATGCATGAGATAGACATAAAGGAATTCTAGAGGGCAGGGTGAGGGAAACAGACTTCTAGGAAAACAAACTGAACTTACAAGCTCAAATGGGCAGACTAGATGGGAGGCCATAGGCCTATCTGCCGACACTGTCTATGTATCTATGTATCTATGTACCTCCTTAGCTGCATTCTGCATTTTACTGCTCGAGAAATGCCCTTAAAATGTTTTTTTTTATTTACTCTTATTTTTATCCTCCTGCAGCCACTGACCTGCCAATCTCCAGCCACGGCTCCACCTTCACCACCAACCCCAAGAGTGTCGGGCCGAGCTGGCATATGCAGCTGTACCCTTGAAAGGGACCTCCCCATGTCCCGTACCAGGCCAGGATCCAATACTGGCATGGGGCCAATCCAGGCATCACTGGCGGTGAAGTAGCGGCCATCAAGCTGCCATGGACAGTGCTTCCATTTCCCCCTTTCTTTAGCCCCTCAGAATGCAAGCATGCAATGACATGTGGCTGGCGTGCCGATGTCTTTCCCTTACTTCCCTTGCTGGCACCACTTTAACAGTGCCCCTGGTCATCACCAGGCGTGCTGCAGAGCAGTGGCACCTGAAACCTTCCCGGGATAGGGAGGCAGTCCTCCGGATGCTCAATCCTATCCCTCCTACCGACTCCTGAAGGCCGGGCTCGTGTCTGAACCTGAGTCGCCAGCATGGTACGGCGTGTGGCGTCCAGCGCCTCAGCCCTCAGCCGCACCAGGCCAACAAAATGTGTTTATTTAAACACTGAAATTTTGTTTTGTGTTGGTGTCATACAAAAAATCTTGTTTCATATGACAACTCATGAAAAGATATTTTTCGGATGAGAAATCAATTTTTCGACGGGATTTTCAACTTTGGTACATAACTTTGCCATTTTGTATATTTGACCCCATTTTCAACATGCCCTTTTTGAGATCCGTCCTCGTGAACAATTGGGGTGTCCTTTGCAAATCCTGCCTGAAAAGGCGATTTCACAATTCGGTTGGTGAAATCTCATTTTGGGTGGGATTTCCAGAGTGTCATGTTGTTCATGAGGTGGGGTTATAAGAAGGTATGTTGAAAATGTGGTGTCAAAACATGCTAAATGGCCAAGTTTGCAGATCTGTTGACATTTCGCTACGCTTGCTTCAGAACTTAGTTAATTTCAATATTTTAACTCCAAATTATCAACATAGCCATTTCTTTACACCACCTCATGAATGTGACAGCTGTCATTTTCAAATCTGACCCAAAATGTATTTTTTTGCCACTGCGGCAGAGATTATGCTGCAGTGGCGCAGAATGACTTTGGGAGATGACAATTTTACCTTTGGGTTGATGAGGCAGGGGTGACAGAAAGTCTATGTTGACAATTTGAGTTGCTGTTATCTTACAACTGGAAGTGCAGGGCCCGAGGGCCATGTGCTTCCCAATAAACATACATATACACGCTATGGAGGGATGGGAGTGCAGAGCCCTACACTATCTCAAAAAGTTCAGATATGGAGAGCACAGGGCTCTCTGGCCCTGTGCTCTGAGAGGAAAATAAGGATAGAAACATAGACTTTGATGGCAGATAAGGACTGCTTGGCCCACCTAGTCTGCCCATTTCCTACCTAGAGGATAAGCTGCAGATCCTATTTAACCAACAGCCTATTTCTTCCTACCCCAACAAAAATTGCTTTATGTCTATCCATGCATTCTTGAATTCTTCCACAGTTTTAGACCCCAAGCCTCCTCAGGAAGGCTGTTCCATCGTCCACCACCCTCTCTGTGAAAAAATACTTCCTCACATTGCTCCTGAGCCGTCCCCCTCTGTCTTCAAATTGTGTCCCCTAGTTCATACATATCTCTTTTTCTGAAAGATGCTACCCTCTTGGACTTTGTTGATTCCACTGAGGTACTTAAACATTTCTATCATGTCCCCCCCTCCTCCTTTCCTCAAGGGTATACATATTAAGCTCCTTTAGTCTCTCCTCATATGGCTTCTCTTGCAGACCCTGACCATTTTAGTTGCCCTCCTCTGAACTGCCTCTATCCTATCTATGTCCTTGTGGAGATGGGGTCTCCAGAACTGGACGCAGTACTCCCGATGTGATGTCACCAACTGTCTGTACAGGGGATAACAACTTCCTGTTTTGGCTGGTGATGCTCTCTCTATACATCCCAGTATCCCCCAGCCCTCCCTACCGCCTTCTCATTGCTTGCCAACCTTAATGTCACGTGATATGATTATCCCAGGTCCCTTTCATTTTGTTGTTGTTACTACCTCCCCCCATTGTGTAATCTTCTCTAGGTTTTTGTTTCCCAGGTGCATTATTTTGCACTTCTTTGCATTGAATCAAGTTGCCATACTTCTGACCATTTCTCCAACCTTGCCAAGCCCCTTCTCATCCTTTCCACGCCTCCTTGTGTATCATCCCTGTTGCTGATCTTTGTGTCATCTGCAAGAGGCATACTTTCCTTCCAGTCCCTCTGCAGTGTCACTTATAAAGACATTAGAAAGGATTGGACCCAGTACTGAACCCTGCGGTGACCCACTAGTAACCCCTCTTTCTTCAGAGTGGACTCCATTTACAATTACCTTCTGTGTCCTGTTGTCCAGCAAATGTTTTACCAGGCTACCACCCTGGGACCCACTCCTGAGCTGGTTAATTTAACTATTAATCTTTTGTGTGGACTGTGTCAAATGCCTTGCTAAAGTCTAGGTAGGCCATGTCCACAGCCTCTCCCTGGTCTACTACTTTGGTCACCCAGTCAAAGAAATCAATTAGATTCATCTGACATGACCTTCCGCTGTGAACCCATGCTGCTTTGGGTCCTGTGCCTCACTAGCCCTAGGTACTCAACAGTTCTTTCCTTCAGAAGTGATTCCATCACTGTCCCTACCACAGAGGTCAAACTGACAGGTCTGTAGTTTCCTGCCTCGTCTTGGTCCCACTTCTGTGAAGGGGAATCACATCTGCCTTCCTCCAGTCCTCAGGTACCACACATCCTCCCATGATTTGTTAAAAGGGTAGTTAGTGGTGTCACTAGTTCTCTGCTTAATTCTTTTAGAATTCTGGGGCGATTCTATTTGGCCCCTTGTTTAATCCACCTTCAGTTTTAGCGTTCTTTCAGAACCCTTTCTTCTGTGAAAGGACTGGGATCGACCCCCTATCCAAGTGCTTCTGTTAATTGGATTAGGCACCTCTCCCACCTCCTCTTTTGTGAATACTGAACCCTGCTTTTTCACTGTCCCTCTCTGCCCACCCACTGTCCATTCTATTCAGCCTCACTATCCCTCCTTTGTCTTTCTACACTCCCTGATAAAGGTTTTATCCCTTTTCTTAACCGAGTTGACTATCTTTCCTCAGTTTGGACCTTTGCTATTCTGACTACCCTCCCTGCTTCCTTCTGCCTTAATTGGTACAGTTCTCTATCCTGCTCATTCTGTGTTTCCTTATACTTCCTAAATGCTATCTTTCTCCCCTAACCTTCACCGCCACCTCTTTTGAGAACCATAGTGGCTTTTCTTTCATTTTGATTTGTTTATTTGCTTCACACAAGGCTTGTTGCCTCTGTGATGGCAGTTTTGATATTTCCCATTGTTGCTCCACCCCTCCTTCTAGCCTGTTTGCTAGTGCTTTTCTAAGGCACTCTCCCATCTTGCTAAAGTCAACCCTTCTGAAGTCCTGAACCCTCACTTTTGTATGGCTTGACTCTGTAGGTGAGTTTATCGTGAACCACACAGTTTGGTGGTCACTTGTTCCCAAATGGCTACCCACTTCTAGATCTGAGATCCTCTCACTGTCCCCATTTGAGAGTATAAGGTCTAAGACTGCTTCCTCAGAGTAGGTTTCAGAACTAGCTGTCTGAGGCATGCGCCTGAAGGGCATTGAGAATGGCCCTGCTTTTGGATGTGGTTGCAGCAAAGGTGCTCCAGTTAACATCTGGCATATTAAGGTCCCCAGCAACAGTATCTCTCCTTTCTCTTCCATCCTAAGTATGCCTTCTACCACATCCTTGTCCATTCCTCCCCTCCCCTGACATGGGGTCTGTATATAACCACTCTGTGTGATTGTGGTGCCATTCCAGTCTCTAAGGTGACCCACAGTGCCTTCTCTCCTCCTGTTTACTCTTTTGTTCAGTTGCTTTTATCCTCTCCCTTACACAGAGAGCTACTCCGCCCCTCTTCTCCCCTCCTGTCTCTATTGTAGGTTGTGTACCCTGGTATGTTAACATCCCAGTCATGGTTCTCTGTGTACCATGTTTCTGTGACTGCTACGATATCCAGGCATCCTTCTTCCATCAAGGCCACCAGTTCAGGGAGCTTGTTGCCCAGGCTACGGATGTTGGTACTCATTACCTCCATTTCTTGATGGCCTTACCCTTTTTGCCCCATCCTGTCCTATTGCAGTTGTCACTTTCTCCATTTACCCCATGCTTCTCCCTATCGACATCTCTATGTTGATGTCTACCTCACTAGTAACCTGATTTTTTGGGGGGCTAGGATTTCCTGCTCCTCTCCAGTGCCCTCCGCCCTTGGTTAGTTTAAATGCTTGCCATTGAAGCATTTAAACCTATCACCTACGATCCTGGTTCCCTCCTGGACAGATGCAGACCATCACACCAGCATAGGCCTGCATCCTCCAAGTAGACCCCAGTCTCCAATGAAGCCAAATCACTGAGCTCTGCACCAGTTTTTCAACCACTGATTGAATTCCGTGGTGTGGAGCACCTAACCTTACCCTGCCATAGACAGGCAGCACCTCTGAGAAGGTTACCATGCATGCTATTTGTCTAAGACCCTCCCATCACCACAAATGCTTCTTGCACTGCTGTGATCCTTTCTTAGCCAGGTCATTTGTACCTAGGTGAACAATGACATCCATACCCTCCCCTGTGCAGCTGCTCCACAATCCTGAGGATTTGCTCCCTGTCCCTCCAAGCCATGGCGCCAGGTAGGCATCTTACCTCCTCTCCCTTCCTCCCCAGTGCTACCTTCCTAACAATGGAGTCCCCCTTTGTGGAGGTTCCAGCATCCTCCTTGGTCTCCGCTGTGGGTGCCTCCATAGAGGAACCACACTTTTCAAAATGGCATTGAAATTGTGGAGGGTACAACTGGAGGGATGCACCTCTCTACCACCCTCACTCTCCCTGAGCCCACTGTGGTCCAACCACTCCTCTTTCTTGGCAGCCTCTGAGGCAATGGCAGTGACCCTGGTGGTCCCTGGTGGAAGAAGAGGTCCCATAAATCCTGGCCAACTCAGCCTGGAGATGAGCAACCTCCCTCTCAGCCCAGAGAGGTGCCTGCAGATGGGGCAACACCACATCCTCCAGAACATCTCCCAGAAGACTGCTGCTCCACAACCACTGCACTGCACCACTCCCATCATGTCTTATTTTTGGCCCCTGTTATTTGGAATACTTACTCTTTACTCTGTTTATTTCTTTTTTCTCTCCCTACTTACTCACTGCCTCTGTGCCCTTTTAGCTCCTGATCTTCCTGTTCTGAGATAAGAAGTTCCTATATTTGTCAGTAGTCTCCTACTTGCTCAGAGTTAGACCTCCAGCAGCTGGGGAGGCTAATCTTGACCTTCTAGGATGGTGAGTCTTTGGTGGCTCTGTGATCTCTCACTTCCTGCTCCCAAACAGGAAGTTCCTGTTATCAGTCAAATCCTGTGCCTATAAAAGTAGAACTGCCTTTTGTGTGGGGGGTGGAACAGAGGAAGGAGTGCAATATAGTACCAGTAGAGAAGTTTAGTTGTACCAGCAGCTCCTTCCTCCTGGTGCTCTGCCTGTTCTCTGGCAGAAGCTATCTAGGGCACTGTTTAAATCTGTTTTAACCTGGCTCCTTCTAGCTAAGCCACTCCCCTACTTTGAAAATCTTTCTACACTTAGTTAATTTTACAGATAACAATTCCTTCAGCCACCTGTGACAAGCACCAAGATAACTCCCCTACTTTGCAAATCTTTCTACACTTAGTTAATTTCACAGATAACAATTCCTTCAGCCACCTGTGACAAGCACCTAGATAACAACACAGATAACAGATACACAGATAACAATTCACTTCAGCTAACTCTGACAAAACACTAACTTTTTTACCCTAAATTGAAGGTCCCAGTACAAGAGTTCTAGTTCTTAGTCCCAGTAGAGAAGTTTAGTTATACCAGTAGCTCCTTCCTCCTGATGTTCTGCCTATTCTCTGTTACTATTATACTATCTCAAAAAGTAAGGAAATTCTTTGCAAAAACTGTGTTAATGCAACATTCAGGGTGCAAGCTAAAAGCAACAAAAGTAGAGAAATGTGGCTTTAAACTCCAGTGCCAGCCCTAAAGCAAATCAGGTGGAGTCTCCCTAGGGTTGTCAGCCCTAAAGCTCACCCTATTCAAAGCTCACCCATTCTATACTCTCCAGAAACATACACACTAATGGGGCGTTAGGGTTGACAATAGAAGACTCACACCTGATTTGCTTTAGGGATGGGATTGGAGTTTTAGGGTTGGAAACCTTAAAGTCACATTTCCCTACTTTTGTCACTTTAGCTTGAACCCTTGAATGATGCATCAACGCAGTTTTTTGCAAAGTATATATATATATATATCCTCATCTCCATTAAAATGCCATTGTATGTTTACATGTATGCTACAATACCCAATTAGCATACTGTATATGAAAAAGTCAATTAGTGTATATGAAAATATAGAATAATACATGGGGTGGTGTGTTTAATGATTTGACACATACCAATGTGTTGGATGCTACATAAACCCCAAGAGTGAAGCTCAAAGGGTTTATTTAAGCCTCCAACACCAAGGGTGTATGTAAAGTTTGAGTTTACACACTACCCCATGTTTTAGTTTATATATAAATGCTGGGAGTGTTTTTTTCACAGAGGAGTTATATAAAATTGAAACACAGCTGTTCAAATGAAACATTTCATTTTTTTTTTTGTGAAGAGCTTAATCCTAATAGTATAGTTCAAAGAGCTGAGTTACAATGGGAAGACAGCGGCTGGTACTTGTGTGGAGCTAGGGAAGCCTGGTGCATGTCCGTCCTTATAATCAGCTGTTTATAATGGCAAATTATAACCAGGTTTCCTTATGGGAGAAAATGCACACCAGTTATTATAAAAATTACGGTATATGGACTCAACCAGCTAATTACACTGTACTACTGTGTTATCAACACCTTAATAACACAATAGTACCTAGCATGTTACAAACCACCACAAAAACACATGTACTGTAACAAGCTCCTTAATAATATATGTAATAGCCAACTTGTTACATTCTATAACAGCCATTCTAATACCTCTACAAACTCTACCTACATAAATATACCCCACCCTGCACAAAAAACTCACCCAGCAACCACACTTCAACCTTAATCACCAAGCAACCATGTCCCTCAAAATTGCAGGCCTCTCATTTAGGCCCTCCATCCTGCTACTGGTGCCAGTCCTCCCTCAAGCCCCACATCGACACTCCTGACTGCAGATACAGTATGCTGCTCATTCCTGCTCCCAACTGCAGACATGATGCCACTTATACAGCCTCTCAATATACCAGTCCACACACTGCTCCCAAGCACACTCCATGCCACTCAGCAGTAGGAAGGATGGTGGGAGCCATGCCTCCTTTTAGAGGAGGCCCCCTAAACTATGGAAACACTAAAGGGACAAAAAGGCAGTCCCTAGAAAATTGCACTACACTACAGAAAACAATACCTATATATAGGCTTGCCAGGATTCAATATATATTGGTAACAGTCGATAAACGCAACGACAGACAAATTCCTAAAACCAACGAAAATAAATTTCCATCAATATTAATCTATTTTTGTAAACTGATCTGATATTTCTACTGGTGCCATTTTATATTATAATACATTTTCATTTCTCACCCACCTTAGATCACTCTGTGTTCCTGAGCCCTCCATAGGCTATATACCACTACACTACCTAAAATGCCTACACGATGGAAAAACATAGGACACAGCAATTAGTATCCAACCTAATGCATCATATAAAATAAATGGTGGTAAAGTTTGCCATGCTTGCGAAATAATACCGTGTTAGGGTCAATTAAGCATTTACTCACCCTTTAAGCTTGACTTTATGGCCCCTTTCTGCCATCAGTGCACGTGTCAGAATCACGCCCATCATTAGGGTGCCACAAGGGAAATTCGCCCATTCCCTCGAGTCCACCCCCAGAGTTGGAATAATTGGAAAGGAGATGGGGCACAGCCCCCATAAAAGACAGAACGACAAAATCGGGACTTTGCCATCATTTATTTTATCTGCATATGGTTATATGCTGCAACTTTTCATTGACTACCAAAGTGCCATAAATGAATACCCCAGGTACTTCTTCTGTTCTGCAGCATTTACCATTGTGTGACTATATACTCACAACACTTATTCCTGGGACTGTATTGAAAAACCACTACATAGTAGACTTATGTTAAATAAAGCATTACAACAGAGAACTATATATTGGTATACAGCACCCAGATCATTCATGAATGGGCCATTTCCCCATAGAAGTGGTTTTGCAGTTATATCCCTGCATACCCTTTCCCTGTATACACATTTTTAAAAACTAACACTAACCATCCAAATGTATTATATAAAATTAAAGATTGGTAAGTCAGTTATACTTGAAATAACCCCACCATCGAGGGTAAACCAGATAAGATGTATCTTTGTATTGTATTTTGAATCTGCTTGTTGTTAATTTATGTACTGCCATTGCTATGTAAAATTGCTGTTTTTGTTTATGTACTGCCATTTCTGTGTAAAATTGCTGTTTCTATTTATGTACTGCCATTTCTGTGTAAAATTGCTGTTTTATTTATGTACTGCCATTGCTATGTAAAATTGCTGTTTCTATTTTATGTACTGCCATTTCTGTGTAAAATTGCCATCTATACCTATGCTTTGGATGTAATGATAGCACCAGACTCCAGGTGTCTGTATATGTTCTTTACCTTTTGTAAATTGCCTACATTTTTATGTATCCTACCTCTTGTTTGCCTGTATTTGCTTTGTACTCTCCCAGGCCGTGCCTGAAAATAGGTATTTCTGATGTCTAGCGCACTTACCTGGTTATCAAAACAAATAAATATGGTCACTCACCCTTTGGGATCATGGCTTTATGATCTGTATATCCCTTCAATGGGCTTATTTCTTATGTACCACACTTATTTGTTGGACAGGACACAGCATATATTTACAAAGCTAATCCCCAAGATTAGATCAAAATCATATGTGGAAAGACTTGCAGACTTGAGGCTAAGGACTTTAAACCAAAGGAGATTAAATGGGGATCTTCTGCTTGTACATAAGATACTGTAAGATAGTGAACTACTAAACGAGTTGGGTCTGAAGTTTAAATACTACAGTCATAACTTGAGATGATACAGATGTTAACTTGTAGATTTCACACCCAGAACTGATCTGAGGAAATATGCGTTGATACCCAGAGTCATCAGAGTATGGAATCAGTTAACATGGAGATTGTACATACACCAAAACTTGCCAGTTTCAAAATGAAACTTGACAAATTTCTTGAAGAAGGTAACTAGCAGTTACCACCATTAAGCAGTGGGGACAGTTATCATGGGTGTATGCCTTCTACTGTCCTAAATCCATAGTATAATCCACTTACCAGCCATTCACTCTATATACAGTATAGTGTATTCTGTACTTTTGTACTTGTATCCACCTAAACTTTCTATTAACCATAAAGTCTAGTGTCATGTGATTCTGCTTCAGATAAGAAATACCATAAAAAGATACAGTATGGCTACAGAATGTGCTAACACCTTTGTGTAAATCAGCATAATTGCTTTTCAGCCTTGTATTTGATTGTGAATATTTATTTTCCAGAGCCCAAGAATTCTGTACACATTACGGAGTGGCAGAACCATTATCTACAAGCAACATAAATCACGTGTACAGTAACCCACCTCCATTTTCACCATTTTACAATCTTCATCCAGATGAAATAGGAGGCTACTCATCATGATCATGTAACTGCCTTACAGATTCTACAAACAAGGATGAAAGCCTTATTACAGATTCTATAAACAAGGATGAAAGCCTTTAAATCAATATTTTCATACAAATTCTACATACGACCACAAGACCATGCATTATTATCTGTTGTTATGAAAATTTGTTTATTAGCTATTTGTACAAATCTCAACATGTATCATAGATCATGAAAGAAATATATATATATATAATCATGTATTACAGTATATTTACTGACCCATTGCTTATAAGCGTGTAAAAAATGTTGCTTTGTACCCATCCCTTGTCTGCAATTTCATGGCTTCAACAAACATTTTTCAAATCTTACTACTTTCACCTCCTCTTTCTCTACGACCACCTATGCTGCGCACTCCTATCCTCTGCTGGCCCCACACTGCCCTACCCACCTTTTCGCTTCAGAGTGATTACCAAAACTGAAGTCCTCAAACTTCTTAACAAAAACTCTCTGACACCACTAAGCGTGGGCTCAAGTAGCCTTGAGCCTAAGCTCCTGAAATTGGCTGCCCCATTTATTGCTACACCCCAGTCTGAGATTTTCACCTTATCCTCTTTCATAATTATATCCGGATATCTGGAAAACTGCTAGAGTCACTCCAGTTGTTAAGAAAGGAGATAAAAATATATCTCAAATTACCGACCCATTGCTATACTCTCAGTCTTGAGAAGCTACTTCAAAAGCTAGTGGCAGCTCAAACTCTTGACTATCTTGATAAGTATAATCTCCTCTCTTCCAAGCAACATGCCTTTCATAAGGGTCCAGCACGTCCACTGCCCTACTCCAGCTCATGAATGATGTCCTGACTGCTGTGGACTCTGGCTCTCTAACAGGTGCAATTTTCATTGACCTCATGAAAGCCTTGATCTTGTGGATCACTCCGTCTCCTCTCCTGTCTTAAGGCCTTTGGTTTCTTGCAGCCAACCATTGACTGGTTTCACAGCTACCTAACAAATAGGGGTCAGGAGGTTGTTAAGTTTAGCTCAGCCTTGTCTGAGCATGCCATAATAAACGTTGGCATTCCCCAGGGGTCCATCCTGGGTCCTCTTCTTTTCATTTTTATAAATCAGATTGCACTGGTTACCCCTCCTGTTCATCCATTCTCTGCTGATGATCTGATACTCCACTCCAGCTCCAGTAATATATCAGAGATCAACCATTCTCTCTCTCCTCTGCTTTTCTCAGCATCCAGCAGTAGCTCACCAGGCACAAGCTGCTACTCAGTGTGGGCAAAACACAATCTATGCTTTTTGGATCTGTGGTCAAACTGAAAACATGCCATGACCTATTAATGATCTCATGCCCTGATGGTACTTTTCTTGAGAAAATCAGCTCCTTCAAATATCTTGGAGTAGTCCTTGATGAGTCGCTGAACTTTGACCACCATATCCAGCTCCAGCTAAATCAGTTAATACCAAAATCGGTATTGACTATAGGATGAGCCATGCCCTCACACCCTCAGCTAGACTGGCTACTGCCCCAGGAATCCTTCTTCCTGCACTTACTTATGGTGCTGTCACATATGTAAATGCTACAAACACTGCTGTCAAGAAATGGGACACTGCACAATAATATCTGTCACTTTGCCTCATCGTCCCCAAGTCTAAAGCATCAAAGCCAGCTTTACTACGAGCTCAACTGGCCCTCCCTTCAGCTCACCATCTCCTCGCCCTAGGGTCTTTGACAGATAATATAATTAGGTCTAATATTCCTGTCAAGCTCACCTCTATGCTGCTCCCTTAAGCATCTTCCTATGGATTCGACCCACTGAAAATCCATGTTACAAGTGCCACAAGCTAAAACAACAACGGTACTAGTCTTTCTCCATTATGGCTCCAAACTATTGGAACTCTCTACCGCTAGATGTCCGACTTGTGCTAAGCCATGCACTTTTCAGAAAGTAGCTTCGGTCCCTTCTAATGAATTGTACCCCTGTACCTGCTTCAAGCCTCCCTAAACCGCCTGCCTCTGCTACTCTCATCCCCTGATCCTAAGTCTACGCTATCCTGGGTTCACTGGGAAAATTGTCTCTTATATCTCTACCTATCACACTAGTCTCACTCTGCAAGTTCACCCCCAATCTGGCCTATTTGCCTTTCCCATGCTGGTCCTATGACTGGGTTGTGGTCTTACTCTAGGATTAGGATTCTATCACTGTATTTTGTTAACATTCTGTCTTTAAACCATGTTAGGCACTATTTGCCTTTGCACTTAGCTTGAATTGTCAGGTATGTTTTGCCTTTTGTTTTAGCGTGATTGGATGTTGTTCCTGCATGTTCTGTAAATATGTTATCCATTGCAATTCCTGTGACCTTGTATTCTGTATTGTATCAAACCTGTTATTCGTTGTTATTTGTTTCTTAACTGCCTGTACCATGTAACCTCCTGGGTTGGGCCTGAAAATAGTCACTCTTGTGTCTAGTGCGCTACCGGTTAACAATAAATAAATAAGGGTGCTGGCAACCCCTACCATCTTTTCTGCTTTATACAAACTATCCTCAGCCTACCAGATCCCACCTCCACTTCATTTTGCTATATAGCTCCTTGGTACAAAGAGTTTGCATACTTTTTCCAACCAATGATAGCCCACCTTCACTCTCCAACCCTATATTTTGGTCCTGATTTCTTACCTCTTTGCCTCTGTGCTCTCCTTTCCTTCTTTCTATGAAAAACACAGACATTGTCTAGTCCCTCAAAAAAAAATCCATGCTCTGCACCATAACCCTTCGCTCTTACTGCCCTGCCTTTTACTCTGGCCATCTGTATCATTACAATTGTCAGTCATTCTTCTAGCTACTTCGATGCCCTCAAATCTTAAACACATTAGCACACCATAGAGACAGAAATGCAGTACGTGATATAAGTGCTTTGTGTTCATCACATTTGCTGTTAACTGAGTAAGAATAATAATAATTTCTGCTTTAAAATCTCAGTGTGCAATGTTTGATAACATTTTCTACAAGGGGGATAGAAGGATACTAAATGATAAAGTGAGGGGTTCCCTCCTAATGTGGGAATTTGAGAATTATGGCATTCACTCTCCACTCCAGAATAAAACCTTGATAATCCTTGTCTTTTGCTATCTTAGCCTTTTTTCTTGGCAAAAGCTTGAGAAAGCGTCCTTCTCCCATCTCTCTGACCACCTCTCCAAAACAATCTTCTGGATTGCTTTCAAATTAGAGTCCAACCTACCACAGAGCAGAGATTGCTCATATTGATGTCCATGTGATATGTATGTGGTATATGCTGATGGCTCTTCTCGGTTCTCATTTTAATTAAGCTCATTACAGCATTTGACACAGTTGGCCACTCTGCCTTCCTAGATCATCTTTTTATCATTTAACACTTTGTCCGCTCTGCTGGGACTGACCCCTCAATCCCCGGCCACCGTCACCTGCACCCCAAGCTGGCATGCGCGCTGCAATAAGGGTTGCCAGAACCAGTGATGGGCCAACATCACACCTACCCTGGACAGGCGCTCTCGGGTCCAGGGTGCAGACATGAGCCACTGAGATCGCCCCCGATTTTCCTCCGTAGCTTTTTCCCCCTTCAGAGCGTGGACATGCAATGATGTCAAGGCACAATGTGGCGACATCTGCTGCGCTTAAGCCCCATACTGTCACCACTCTGGGGTGCCCCGATCATCACCAGGGGCGCTACAGGCAGTGAAACCTTGGATCCCTCCCCAGGATGGGAGAGCAGCCCTCCAGATGCTCGATCCTATCCTCCCTGCCAACCCCTGACGCCCGGGCCGCGCCTGAACCCGGGTCACCAGCGTGGCGCGAGGTGTGGCGCCCAGTGCCTCAACCTCAGTGCCACCGGCCGGCTCTTCCAAGATCATCTTTAACACTATGACCATCCTAGATCATCTTTAACACTGTGTTTCCTTTTTCCTGAATATGAAGGTCTGAGCAACTAAGAGTCACCAGGGGCTTCTTTCTCTCTCAGGTCTTTGTCACTGAGATCATCTTGCCCAGCGTCGCTCTTGTCAAGCCGGTCCCTCTTTAGCAAAAGTATCGATCACAATGCTCCGATAACCTTTTCTGCCGTTTTCTTCCCTTTAGACTCCATAGTGAGGGTCTCTGCTCTGAGTAGAACACACTCTACTCTTTCTCTGAGACTTTACTATGCACCCCTTTATCCAGGTATCCTTCCTTAGAGATGCAGTCAGTAGTAACCAGTTACTCCAGTCTTTAAAAAATTACAAATTTATTACTAAACACTGGTTATCCAAATACAGCAGTACTATGCAGGTATTTACATATTAAACAAAGTACACATACAGGAATCCAAAGAAAGCTTGCACTCTTGTGCAGGTAACCTCTAAGGTCTCAGTGTGGCTTAGTTGGTAGCACATTCGCCTCTGGACCAGAAGGTTGTGGGTTCTCATCCCACACGGGATTGGACTTGTACCTAAAATGCTGGTACCTGAGTGCAATATTGGGGTGCTGTACTGTTGGGGTGTGCTGTCCTTCAAATGAGATGTTAAACCGAGGTCTCTTCTACCCATTCTGGTGCTGTCCTGGTGGGTGTTCAGGTAGAAGTAAATAACCCAAGGCATTCTTCACAAAGTAGGGGACATTCCTGATGTCCTGGCCAATATTCCCCTTCCCATACAAGTGGTTCATACACTGCCCAGGTTGTGTGTGGGTGTTGATGTGCGATATTGCGCCACTACACATTCAGTCACTTCTCTACCAGTCTAGTATTGCTTGTAAAACACTTTGGGACACATTGTGTATGAAAACCACTATATAAATGCTGATTCTTCTTCTAACCTCTTCTGTCTTGCCTTACTGTCCACACTAGTCTTTGTTTCTTTAAATTTCTCTTTCGTACAGTCTGGCTCTTTCCTTTGGAACCAATTCACACAGAAACCAAGCGAAAAGAGAGTGAACAAAACTGAACCTGGGCATATATGCCCTCTTCCTCTCCCTGGTGTCTTGGTCAAGCGAGGCTGTGACATCACTTTCCTACACCCATATGTATCCGGTTGGCTGAAGCGTTCAGACCTGAAATTTGGGTGCCACCTGCCTTGGGATATTATTTGGGACTGTCACCCTGGGTCTCAGGAACCACTTCAACTCAAAGGTTATTTAGCATCTAAAAGACTGTGGCAGAGGCTTAGTGAGACAGAGTGCTTCTGAGCCTTTGTTCATGAATGCCCATCCCCTTTCAGGAGACATCCACAATGATGATTTAAGCACCTGTTAAGATTTTGCTGAGTTGCTAAAATCTCCAAAATAGATGTTTTATGTCACAGTTGAGCCAGCGCATCCTGAACCCTACAGTTCTACAGGAAGTAAACTAGCAGCTGACAAAATGATTCAGATTACCAATGAAAAAATTGCACTGTCATCACATAACTCCTCCCTCCTTTTAACTTTATTTTTATTGCATTTTAAACCAGTAGCGGCTCTGATACAAATGGTTACCAGGGCACAGCTGGGGCTAACAGATGGCAGCCCAGGGCACCGATATATTGTTACTATGGAAGTTCTGCACCATATGGGCACCAACTGGGCACAGCATTTTTTACGGGGCATGTGCCTGGCGGGCCCTAGTGTAGAGCAGCCACTGTTTTAAACATAGAAGTACAACAAGATAAAGTCCAGTAGGCAAGTGAGATTAGCAAATGGAGACATCAGCATCAACACATTGTATATAGAATATGTCAGTACTTGTCTGTAGATGTTACGACACAGTGGTCACATTCCTATTAAATTGCAAAGTCCAAATAGTTCATAAGGAAGAGGCCTAAAATGGTACAGTGCTATGGACTTCCTTGCACCAAAGTTAATGTGGAATAGTCCTGCTAAGTAATCTGACTCAAGTGTCCAATGGTCCAGAAAAGTGCAATAACACTTCCAAGTGGTGCAGCATGCTGGATTATTCTAAAGCATTGAATCCATACTAGCAAAAGGTAACAGCTCCTTCCCAGACATGGATAATAACAGCAGACAATTAACATAAGCTTTATGCAGTGCTTAATTAGTAATTCTTAACAAACTGTTTTACATATACTGTACAAAATCCCAACAGCAAATAAAGGTTAGAAACATTAAAATTTAACAGACCTCATATCTGAAGCAACAGTGAAACTGATGAACTTTGAGGCCTTTAATAAGGCTCACCAACAATTTAAAACATTCTGTAGTGAATGGTAGCAGGTATCCCACGCTGAAGGATGGGGAGGGTCTGTCTGAGCCACCTGTTGTCATGCCTTGGTACCATCTTGACTGTGAGGTCCAAACTGAAACCTAAAATCTGCATTCAAGCCATGTGGGATACATGTGCCACTAGATCAGTACCCTGACCCCCAAACACCATCTTCAAAACCTGGAATATCCCACCAAAGTGCAAGAATTAAGGCAGGGTAAAGCTAAAAGTCTCAGTAAACTGAAGCATTTCAACATTAGCAAAACCATGGTTTTAAGTAAATTTTGAAACACTAAATCTCCATACAGTGTAGAAAAAAGCCTTCAAGTTGTTGCTAGGTTAAAGCATAACATTTCTCCTAGTCTGTTTTACACCTAGCCCACTTGGTCTGAGTCTGATTCCTTGGCATCTTTACAGGTGGAAAAATTCCTTCCTGATTTTGTCCCTAACTTACCAGCATCATTAGGGTTGGAGAAAATAAATGTATTAATTCCATGTTGTCAGGCAGGTAGCAGCATATAATTATTTATACCTATCTCTCAGAGGAGGTTGAGCACACCATCAAACTCCTTAGTCTACTATTGGGTGCTGTAACTCAGATCTAGAAAGATCCAGACAGTGGATACCTCCAGTTCAGTCCATCACGTTGTTCTATGATCAGAAGTAGGGCAACTCTCTCCTCACTGCTACCTAGTACCACTAGTATCATCCCAGCATTGCTCTCTCTCTCTCTTCCTCCTGCCACCAGCTCAGGTTAATGCTGTAGGCCTTCCATACTGTGATGCCTTCCACACCCTTGATGGGAGTTTACTCAAGGCCACATCCTCCTTCAGGTATTTAGGTGTCTGGCTGGACCAGCACCTGAACTTCCTAGTCATATCAACGCCATTCAGAAAAAATTGCATCCCAAGCTCGGCACCTTATTCAGGAACCGTGCCTGCATCCCACCAGCTGGGCGTGAGATTGTCCAGAACATGATCCTACCTATCTTCAACTACTGTGACATAGTCTGATTGCTGTCCCTAAGTCCTCCTAATCAAACTAGATACCCTCTTCAACTCCTTTTGCCATTTTGCCCTTGACACCCCATCCGCACTCATCATTGTGATCTCTACCATGCCCTATCCTTTCCTTCCCTAACAAACTGACGTCCTCATCTCTCTCACTGCACAAAATTCACCTCCAAGCACTGGCTGGGTGAAATTCCCTCCTATCTCTCCCCTGCCTTTAACTCCCCACTTCCACTCCCTAAGATCTACCGGCTCACAAACCCTAGTGGGCCCACCCACTCCACCCTTATTGGCCAATCGGGTTATTCTTACCGCCTCTCCCAAAATCTGGAAATTCACTCCTCAAATTCGCCACTCATCCTCATGCTACTCCATTAACTCTGCCCTGAAGAACTTCCTTGCCCCTTTCTGTGACTGCCATGGCCCTCCCTAAGCCCATATTACCATATGCCTACTCCCCACCACCCTATTTCCTTTGATCATGCTCCTCCTAGTCCCCTACTCTCCCTCCTCTTAAAGTGTTCCTCCCCTTCTTTCTCTACCCTTAATCTATCTCCCTCCTGTGAGCTTGATCACTGCCTTGTGCATGCAGGATCCACAGTGCACAGTGGGCAACATCTTTATCCCTTTCCCCTATTTCTCCTTTTACTGCACCCCTCAGTCACTGCTAGATCACTGCCTTGTGCAGGCAGGTTCACGCACACTGGTGGGATACTAACCCCCCACTATAGTTGACCTCTGCTACCCCCCTCCCACAATATCCCTCCTCCAACACCCCTCCATCACTATATATAAATAACTGTCATTGTCTATAACCTGTGTCCTACCAGTAGGGCTGTCCACCACTCTGCCCATTTAGGAATAACAGGACACTGTTGAATTTCAACTCCCCTCCTCCATGGATACTCCCCACCTACAATACCTCTCTCTCATCACCTGCCACACACTCTACCTCTCCTCTCCTCCTAACCCCTTCTGGTTGACATAGCCTAACACTGGCCTACCCCTACCTCAAGCACTTATAACCTACCCCATACCCTCTTATATGCACTTTAGTCCACCCTGTCATCTCTCTGTTTACCTCGAAAATCATGTTCTGCCTGCATCTCTCTGTAAATTTCCTTTCCTTCTTCCATTCTGCTCTCCGCAGTTTTAGTTCCTCCTTCCATTCTTCGTCTCTTTACTCCAATCACTGTAAATCTTGAATATTTATGTTACACTAATGGCTACCAATTACTATTGTGTCACCTTACCATCTAGTGCTACATACTTTTGCCAAGTTATTATATGTGTTCCAGTGTTATCAACTGTTGCCTAATTGCTACATGTGTCTTCATATCTACTATAGTTAACTGTTGCATTGTTAGCCAGTGTGATCCACCTGTAATCCCCTGCTCTCATTGTATGCAAGTAAACAAATTGTATTCCAACATTGTAACATTTCTCTGTATTCTATCCCATTGTTCCCTACCCCAGATCACACCAGGAGGACGAGCAACTTGTTGCTCAGCGTGCCTTCCTGGTGAAACATTTCAATAAATAAATGCCATCCTGCAGGGGTAGAGTCTGTGGTAGTCATCAGGTCAGAAAGGACTTAAGATTTCCCAGCCCAGTGGCATAGAGGCTAAGGCACTATGCACTTACCTCTCAACATGTCAGTGACCCATGTTTGGGAAGCAGTTCAGGTTACGGGGCTCAGTGAGGGAGGGATAGGATCAAGCATCTGATGGACTGCTCTCCTCTCCTGGGGTGGGGTGGATTTGCTGCCTCGCTTCTTGGCTGCCATCTGGTGGAGGCCAAGTGGCAGTGCCAAACTTAGCTTCAAGTAGGGGCTCGGCTACATAGCGCATGCGGACCTCCACACATGCACACTTATGGTCGCGGCAGCATGGGGAGAAAAGTGGAGGAAAATAGTGATCATGGGCTACAAAAGCCCTGCCTTCCTGCCCTTGTCCCGCTCCATCGCCTGCTTGCTGATTCCCACTCGACTTCTTGAATACTGGGTGGAGGGAAGATCGCCCCTCCCTTCCCAGCCCTGCCAATGGGAGGGGAATCTGTGTGGAATGTGGGGGCTGGCAGAATCGGAGAGACAGTAGATGGATGTGGGAGGTAGGAAAGGGGCTGAACTCCCAGCCATGGTGCACCCAGAGGATGCAACCAACATGGAAAAAAAAAAAGAAAGGACTTAAGAGCTTGACTCTCTGCTTGTTCTGGAAGCCCCAAGATCCATGCATTGGATGCTCTTGAGAAGTTTTCAGGTGCTCCAGATTCACCTGGAGCACACTGTTCTCCTTAACATGGCCCACACTCATCACCAAGGCTTTCTCAGCTGTCTCTCCAGCCCTGGGGGCATCTGTCTGAGCAGCATCTGCCTTTTCTGGAACAATGCTGTCCGCGTATCAACATCTTCCATCTTTTGATCAATTATTGAATTGTTACAAGAAGCGAGGCTCAATGTTGACTCTCTCAGTTTTCCAACACTGATGGCTGCATGTCTACCAATTGCTAGATTGAGCTGCTAGGCCCTTCACACAGTCCCAGATTCTTCTTTTGCTTCCCCCATCCTGGCAGAAAGGAAACTGGACAAGTAGGACATTAGCACGCACTGCACCAACTGTTAAAATAATAACATTTTCAGTTTTGCTCTATTTTATGTTTGGTATTATGTTCATCGAGAGCTCAGCTCCTCCAGCATGTGTCTGCTCAGCTTAGGCAGTAAGGGCACACACCCTCCCCTTGGTTTTTATGAAGTTGCAGACTCGTGAGGCCCATGAATAGTTACTTCATGCAGGTTATCCAGGCACTTGTTTACTCATACTGGTGAGACAGCCTATCTGCATTAGCATTTTGCTCTCCACTGTCAAGCTGCATGGTGAAATCATAGTCCCGGAGGCTGATACACCAGTGCAACCATTTTGCATTTAGCCCCTCATGCTGTTCAACTATTGCAATGGATTGTAGTCTGTGAATACTGTGTATGACCGCCCATAAAGATATGGGTGCAATTTCATAATTGCCCAGACAATGGCCAGACACTCCTTCTCAATGTCCTTTGGTAACAGCTTCTGGCTGAGAACAAAACTGACCTTTCTACCCCATCCCTGAATACTTGAGGAAGCACTGCCCCAGACCTCTGTCACTTGAATCTTTTTTCTTTCTTTTTCTGTAATATCTTATCGGTTTTCTCCCTTTAGTCCCACTCTCACATGTCCCCAAAGTGGCAGCATGCATGTGGAGGCACGCATGCGTATGCCTTGCAGGAAGTCCCACCCCTATCCAGTCGCACCGGTGCCACCTGCACACCTATCACGGACCTCCATCCGTGATGGCGGAACTCTGGTGGGTGACCCTCTTCCGGGAGAGGAGCCACTGCTCAATCCTGTTCCCACCCTACCCCACCCATGCCGGCATCCCAGTGACCCGAGGTCATTCCAGAACCTGGGTCGCTGGTGTAGCATGAGGTAAGGTGTCCAGTGCCTCAGCCCTTAGCGCCACCGGGCCAGCAACTCTGTCACTTAAGTCTGTCTGAGCAATAAGCGTCAAATTGTAATCTGGGCTCACCTGCAGTGGCACTTGGCATGTCAGTTCCCGCTGTTGGAAGGCTGTTTAACAGCACTCCATCCACTAAACAGTCTCTGCGAGTTTCTTAACTGTGCTGTCTGTCAAAGGAGCTGCAGTAATACTAAACTTTTAATAGACTTGCGATAGTGCCCCAAATTTCCCAGAAGCGCTCATTTGCTTCATAGTTTGGGGGTGCAGTCCTAATTTGCCTCAAGCCTTGTGGCTCAGGCCTGATATGCCCCCTTTCCATACGATGTCCCAAGTGTGGCACCTCTGTTATACTGATTTGGCACTTTTCTGGCTAGTCAGTCAGTCAGTCCTGAGTCCTATAGACTGGTCAGGACTTCCCTCACATGGGAGAAATGTTAATCCGTGCTGGCTAAATATGCCTATATCATCCATACAGACTAGAACCAGGGTGTAGCTAAAGGGTGCAAGGGTGCAGTGGCACCCAGGCCCACGAGGTTTAAGGGCCCAAATCATAATTTTGATGTTTATTCAAAACTGGGGAGGGGCCCTGTAACATCACCTGCACCCAGGCCCTCTGGGAATTTGCTACACTACTGACTAGAACAAAGTGTCCAGTCCATGCAGGACCCTGTCAACTAGCCTCTGTAAGTGGCTGGCATGTATTCATGTATGAGGCTATACTATATTAGCCCCATACATGTAAACATGCCAGGAAAAATAATCTAAATACTTTTAGGCATCCTCCCACCCTGGTCCTATTACTAGCTCCGTAGAGTGCCTGCAGCCTGTTCCCTACTTCGTATCATCATTAAGCTGTTTTTAAGGAAGGCCTTCAGTGTGCTTGGATGTGCTTGTCTCCTATACAAGGAAGTTATGAGTCCAGCTTTACAATTGGAATATCTATTTATGTATTATCACCAAAATGGTCAAGGTATGACCAAAATATTAGGGCAGGCAACTCCATGGTATGGGTTACCTGCCTGGAGTCAACAATCTTGTCAGCAGCTTTTAAGCCAGTCCCAGAAGTTCAGGACATAATCCACAATAAACTCCCTCTTAAAAGCAGTACAGCCTTCCACTCCTCTCTAACTAAATCTAGGGATCATCTGACCCATTTAGCATACAGGCACTCAAAGGTGTAAAGCCCAATGACTCCTGTGGGACTTCTGGTATGCAAACAGCACGTGATGTATGATTATGTGCTAGTCCTTTTGTGCTGTTCTGTAAATCATAAAGCATATTTTTCATTTGTAGATGGTATGTGGTCGTATGCAGTTGCTCTACCCACAACTCAGTCATCAGGTCAGATATAAAGTTTGTTCCTGATCTGACAAAATCTCCTAGGAAATCCAACTCTGCTGAAAACCTTAGGAGCTTGTCTTTTACCTCTCTGCCTCTATGGAGGACATGACTACATCCTCTGGGTATCAGTGTCATTGTCCACTATGATCATAATATACTTCTTCCCATTGAGTTAGGGATAGCTAGTTGGTCCCCAATGTCCATGGTGACCCAATAAAATGGTTCCTCAACAATGTGGAAGGAAACCAGAAAAGCATTAGCTCAATCCCTTTCTTCCCCACCTGCTTACTCTCTGGGCATGAATGACAGTACTCAGCCACATCTTTGTACATCATGACTGGTAAATGTTTTGGAGCAAATACCTCTTTGTCCATTTAATCCCTTGGTGTCCAGACAGAGGTATTCAGTGTGCTAATTCCAGAAGAGCTGCTCGGTATTCCTGAGGAACCACATTCTGCTGCACATATTCCACTCCTCAGGTACGTTCTTAGGAACCCAATCTATACATAAAATATCTTTCCCAAAATACTTTCTGCTTCCCCTTTGCAGAATCACTGCTGCTGCTAGCTGTCAATAACTTCAGTGCAGCTAGAGATGAACCTGTGAGCTGAGCCTTGTGCAACTCCTCTTGTAAAACTCCCCTTCCCCAAGCTGTGACTTCCTTGCAGCTCACTGTAGCCTGCTGTGTCAGTGAAAGGTCTCCTCTAATGATTCCTGTGTCAGTGAACTGCTACCTCAGCAGAACTCTCTGGCACAGCCTCTACCTATACCTCAGCAATGAGAAGTGTTTTCTGGCTACTGTGACAAATTAGGCTGAAGCGCCACTTTGTCTGGAACAGGCCCAAGGTTAAGAACGGGTCTAATCTTGTCTCCCTCTCAGTCTTCCAGTTTATCTTTACCTGTCTCAGTCATCAAGCTTGACTATGAGTCACAGCATAGGTTGTGTCTTCTTCTCCTTCCTCATCCCAGCCATTCCCTTGCAAAAACATCTGCAGGTAACCCAGAAGTAACTCTTGAAGTGGGAGTACTCTGGTCTTTGGAACTCTGATCCAGGATAAGGATCAAATTTAACTGAGGCACCATTCCTAGGCAGGATCTGATATAGCCATACCAGCTCCTGCTAGATGATAGGGATACTAGCTTCAGTGTTCTTCAATCCATATGTCAAGGTGTCATTTACTCAGACTGGCCTTAGGTGCATTTGAGTATTCCTGGGAATAACACTTGAGAGACAGCTTACCATGTGCTGCTCTTCTGTGGAGATATGGCTCTCACCTTCCTCAGCAAGCATGAGGTGACCACATCGGAACCCATAGTGGGGCTGTGGTTCCCTCCTTGTAGTGGTTTATTCCCTGTTGCAGAGGTACTCATCAGACAAGCGTCCCACATTTTGGCATACATGACACTTCCGACTTATTACTTTAGGCTCAGCTTGGAGTATTCCTTCCAGGTTTAAAGGGCTTCTGGGTTTGGGACCCTTGTTTCCCCACCAACATTTTTTGTTAGCAGAACGATGGCTGTTTTCCCCTTTCCATACCTACTCTCTTTCTCTTTTGTTAATCATAATACTCCCTTCACATCCCACTTACATATTTCTGTTGCTGCTCTGACTGTAGTTGTAACTATAATTTGCCCTGTGCTGTAATGTGTTCAGTAACTTCTGTTCATTTTATTTCTGGTCTTTCTTTAAAAGTATGGTTGCACCCTCTGGAAAGCATTTTAAAATACCTGCATATGAAATGCTTTACAAGTATTGTATTGTACTACAGACATTTTATAATTAAGTAAATGCAAGCAATAGGCTAAATGATACTGGTTTATTCAGTTGTTTTAGCCATATCATGCAATGAGATTGATTTACTAAATAAACGAAAGATGTGTATCAACCTGAACTGTGCTCTTACATGTTTATATAAATATAGACAATGATGGCAGAAAAGACCATTGGTCCATCCAGTCTACCCATAAAATCTTAACAGACATGTCTGTCTATCTACCTGTCTAACTGTCTGTCTGTATACACACATACTGTTTATTCATATCTGTATATCTTTTGCAAGAAACTGGGTTATTGCACAACTCTCCACCCCCACCTCAATCAAGCAGCAAAAGAAAAAAACATTAGGGTTTAGGGTCTCCAGAGTCTTGGTGAATTAGTGATGGGGTCTTCTTTGTGGTTTTCAACCCTAATGCTCACCCCTCCCCACCCTTAGCCTCCTTTCTGAAGCACAAGATACAGCCCCAAGCCAGCGCCTCATAGTGATACACTCTTCAAAGGCAGAAGTATGTCTCACCACATGTTACCAACAAAATCTGTGAAGAAAAGATATCACACCTGACCTTGTTTGCTCTGAAGAGGGGTGAGCATTAGGGTTGACCCTAACTGGATCACTAACACAGTTTTTGCAAATAATTTCCTGTCTTTTGAGACAGTGGAATCATATCCTCATTCATGCAGGGCCCTCAGGGCCCTGCACCAATAGGAAGACTTCAATCAATCAATCAAATGTTTTATTTATCCAGGCGAACACCATTGAGCAAGCTCATTTGCAAGGTGGACCTGCATTACATGAGTTAATACTGATACATTTATACACAGGAGATATATACAGTAAAAGCAATAGTACACAATCTATAACAGGAAGGAAGAAGAAAATACATTTTGGTACAGAGTATAACAAACAGTAGAGGGCAATCAGCAAAGGATTTACACCAGGTACAGCAACACACCTACTTAATATTCCTGTACAATAAAGGTATTACAGAACAACATGGGGACTGGCTGAGATGGATGTAATATCTGAGGGCATACCAGTCCTTTTAGACCCAGTGAATTGAAGTGCCGAAATGTGTTGGAAGGAGAATGCAGCCAGTATGGGGGGATCTGATGATAGTAAATATTAGGAGCAAAAGGATGTACTGCTGGGGTGTAGCAGCCCGTATGGGGGACTGATGATGGCAATTATCAGAAGCAAATGGATGCACTGCTGAGGGTGAAAACTGACATGATGATGGTAGGGAGGTGAGGTTTAGTGCTGATAAGTAGGGGCTCATGGACTAGCTGTGCAGGTAGGGAGGTGGTAAGGATGAGGCTGAGGTTGTGGTGGAGCAGATGCAGGCATCTGAGAGGTAACTTGGCTGGGGGTCTAGCACATGGCAGGGAATAGTAGTCTTTGTATTCAGTGGAGTCTGAAGCGTTCCAGTGCTAGGATTGTTGGAAGCAGTTGCAGGCTTCTGTGATGTAATTAGAATAAAGGGTCTTAAATACCGTAAGACTAACAGGAGTCCTCAATTTCAGTGATTTCTGTAAGGCGTTCCAGAGAGACGGTAGAACGAATTCTATAGCAGCTCTTCCAAAGCACATTAGAGCTTTGGGCACTTTCAGGAGATCATTGAGCAGCTTCTTAAGTCATAGGTTCCATGCAAGTTGAAGGTCAGGCAGTTAACGATGTACTGCAGTAGTTTACCAGATATAGCTCTGTATGTCAGAAGACATGTTTTTATTTCATCTGTAGTAGGGAGGTCCAGCCTACGGCCACATATAAGGAGCAGTGGTGAGTGGAGTATGGGAGACCAGTGATGAAGCACAGGGCTCTGTGGTAAAGTATATCCAATTTACCAAGGTATGAAGTAGCACATTGGCTGTATATAATGTCAGCATAGTCAATTAGGAAAAGGAACATGGACTGAACTAGCTGCCTCTTGGCCTCTGAGGTTAGTAGGTTCAACCTAAAAATAGACCTAGTTTCTGCCTCAGTTTTTTACCAGGTCCTCCATATGGTCAGCAAAGGAGAGTTTGAGTCAATCCAGACCCCCAGGTGTTTGAATTTCGGCACGAATTCCAGGGTTTCTCCTAGGAGGATGATGATGGGTGGCAGAGCAGGGTGGCTACATGGTTGAAAGGTGATAGAAGCATTGCCTTAGTCTTTGGTGTTGAGTAGCAGTTTTTATGGAGAAACTGAGATTGAAGTGCATTGAATTCGGTTTGTAGGTCATTACAGGTGGTTTCAGGAGTAGAGCGGCTTAGGTAGATCACTGTGTCATCTGCAAAAGATGAATTTTAGCTTCACTGATGCCAGAGTCAAGCTGTTAATATAGATGCCAATGAGGAGAGACCCCAGGATAGAACCTGTGGGATGACTCTTTTAATAGATTTGGGTGGGAGAGTTCACCTTCGGCCTTGACCTGCTGGTGCCTATCTGATAGGTAGCTGTGGAACCAATGCAAGGAAATAGAGTCTAAGCCAATATCTTTTAATGAAGAGAGTAGGAGAGCGGTAATTGACAGTGTCAAAGGCCTACTTAGGTCTAGAAAAGGCAGATGGATTTTTTGTTATCTAGTTCACATTGCCAATCATTTGTCACTTTGGCCAGGGCTGTGATTGTGCTGTGTTTGGTTCTGAATCCAGATTGCATTGGGTTTAGCAGGTTGTTGTCATCTAAGAATGATTTTAGCTGAAGGTTCCAATTTTTTCCAGGAGTTTGATAGTACTGGAAGGAGGAGATGGGCCTGTAATTGTTTAGGTCACAGGGTCTCAGATTTGAACAGTGGAATGACATGTGCGGTCTTCCACAGTTTGGGGAGGGTCCCTTGTGAAAGCGACAAGTTAAATGGGTTCATGTCGGTGAGGACAATACATGGTAGGCAATCTTTAGATAGTATAGATCGAAGGTGTCAGCGCCAGCACTTTTCCTGGTGTCCAACCGAGGAGGAGATCTTGACCTCTTTTGTGAGACAGAGAGAATGAGAACGCTGTAACTGAGGGACTGGATTCTGAGCGGTTGCATGATGATCTGTGAGAAGAGGCTACTTGCAAGGGAATTATCAAAGGCTAGCCCTGCAGTAGCAAAGTGATTGTTGAAGGCTTGTAGTATCTCTTTATTGCTGTTGATGGTTACATTGTTTGAAATAATTTTTGAGGGTGTTTCTTGTGGTATTGCGGATAGATCTTTATAGTGGACCAGAACTTGGTAGGACTATTAGAGGCAGTGTCAAGTTCTGAGCGATAGAAGTTGGATTTGGTTTCCGAATTAGCTTTGTGCAATGGTTTCTGACTGTTCTGAACAGATGGCAGTCTTTATCTTTGCAAGACTTGCAAGCTAGCTTCCAGAGCTTGTCTCTTTTAGTAGTGATGTGCTGCCTTGATGTCTGCTGTAAACCATCAACATTTTCTTGCCTTAATGTGGGTATTGACTAAAGGTGCATGGGTGTTAAGGGCACCAGAAACTATTTTGTGGAAGGTGATGTATGCTGCTTCTACTGTTTTGGTTAAGTAGAAGGTCTGCCAAAGCAGGGAGGTTTTCAGGTCATGGATATATGCCAGTGGGTCAAAGTTCTGTTTAGATCTTTTGTGGAGAATTTTGCTGTGGCTGTTAGTTTAGGTGCTGCTCTTATGCCAGCTATAAAGCAATGGTCACTAACATCGGCAGAAAAGATCCCAGGGTGGGAGAAGAAGTGCAGTTTGCTTACTAGAGTACGTCTAGTAGTGTACTTTTTGATGGGTTTTCTTATTGATACAGTAGGTTCGTTAATAAGTGGGGTGAGCCCATGCAGTGCATGAAGGATTTAAGTGGGAGAGATGCATTGGACAGCCAGTCGTAGTTAAGGTCCCCTAGTATGATTGTTTCCATAGAGCTTGTACTCATAATAGTTGATAGGTGGGAAAGGAGTTGAGGCCCGAGGATGGGGGTCTGTAACATCCTATGACATGGAGGGCCAAGGTAGTTGATATTTCAATTTTTAAGGACAGGCATTCAAAGGAGTTGGCAATTGAGCGTTGAGTCAAGAGTTGCGACAGTAAACTTGTCCTTAACATAGATGGCTACACCACCGCCTCTGGAAAGCCTATCAGCTCTAAATAACAGATAGTTGTAAATATTGACCTCTTTGTCCAGTGTGGATGGACGAAGCCAGGATTCAATATGACAAGTACATCCGGCTCTGTGTGGATAGCCCAAGCCTGAATTGAGGTGAGTTTCTTTAGGAGGCTACACCGTTAACATGCATAAAGCTGATATCTTTATACTTCATGACTTGACGGTGAGGAATATCTTGTATGGGACCAGTGTTAAGCTGAACATTACCTGAGCATAGCAAGAGGAGGGATATGACTTTCTCCTCAGTGTAGCGAGTGGTAGTTTGGAGGAACTGGTCCTTATTTGACTAGAGGAATTCTTATCATAGGAATGGAAGGAACTGTTCCTTGAGAAGTTTAGGCTAATGACACGTAAGGCTAGGACCCTAGCCATATGGCACCAAAAAGTAGTTACTGGGTCGGGTAGGTAGTATTCCTCTGGTAGGTGATGAGGTGCTGGTGGCTGACCGAGGGAGGAGCTCAGCTGACAGTGGAAACAAGAAGTTGGGAGCAGAGCATGAGTTGTATAGAGACTCCATAAGTAGGCAATCTTGTGGTAGGGGTATGAGTCCTCCTTAAGGTAGGTGCCATCGGACGTGTACCCTGTTAGGGATAGGCTATATAAGGCAGAGCATAGGTAGAGCCAGATGGCGAGTTCCATGGTTGCAGTCTGGAGGTCAGGAGAACAACTGCAAAGTCTAAACTGGACAGAGTGTCACCAGGAGAGTGTGCACACCACGGGGTCTGGAGAGGGAATGGTTGGCAATATCCCCTTTAATTCTGAAGTGGCCAACACAAGATTATATGCCAGTGGGTGGATGGCCTAGGGAGAGGGAGGAGGAATTATAGGAGGGCCAATGGCAGGATGGGGTGGGGCAAGAAGATCTATTATAATATGGATGAGAGAGGGATGGGTGGGTGGGCGTAAAGGTTGCGGCTTTGCCTTACCTCTCGTCTGGGTCTGGGCAAGTGGTCTGGGCAGCTGACGGAGCGCCCGACTGCCGGTGGCCGCAGTCCTTGCAGCGATTGAGCAAGGAGCCCTGGAGGTTCTCTGTTCTCTGCATCTAGAGTCTGGACAAGTGGTCTCGGGCGGCAGCTTCGGAAGTGCCGACTGCCCGTGGCTGCGGTCCTTGCGGGCGGTTGAGCTGGGAGCCCTGGAGGGTTATTCTTCTACCTATGGCCATTGTATTATATTTTTCACCAAATTTTAAACATAGTTTCTTAGCACCCCACATCTTCAACCCAGGAGGTGAAAGTGTTCATATCTTGCCCAAAACATGATTAAGTGTGGCAACTGCAGGATCACCTTTTGAGAATTATTTGAAAAATTTCACCTGTCTTGTTAATCAGGTGGGGTTCTCAAAACCCATGTTGAAAATCTGGTGAAAAATTTTTAAAATTTGTGAAGCTATGCCTGAACATTGAAATATTTCAACGCTCACTCATAACTTGGTCATTTTAACATATTGTTCCACCAAATTTTCAACATAAATGTCTTATGATGCCCCCAATAAACCCAGTAGGTGAAAATGTTCAAATCCCAAGAAAGGTAATTTCATGCAATGACTAAAAATCACCTTTTGGGCTGGATTTGAAAAATGTCTACCTCCCTTGTTCATGAGGTGGAGTCCCAAAAGGCTGTTTTGAAACTTTGGTGTAAAAAATTACAAAGTTAAAACTGGACTTACTTATTTTCTCATATACATGTCACTGGTTCTAGCAGCAAGACGGGTTTTTCAATCAGAGAGTGGCTCTATGGTGTGGGACATATTCAAGCAACTAAGGGGTTGTGGGTGTGTGGGGTGGTGGATGCTGAGTGGGGATCAAGGTGGGTAGAGGTCAGGGATTAGATCGCTGATAGACAGTTTTGCAACCAGTTATTTAAGACACTGAGGGGCTTTTTTTTTTAGGTTTAAAACTGTATTGGATCTGCACTGAGGATTGTGGTACTCCAGTGTCAGCTAAACTCTATTTCAGCACTGGGGTGAGCACCCCAGTATTGCCACCTAAGGATTTTGGAAGGGCAACATGAAGGGAGGGGTTTGGGCAAGTGGTACTGGGGTGGACACCTGGTCCACATTATTAATTATTGTTATTTATATACAGTCTAGCCCATTTATAATAGACACCATTATAATGGACACCCACTTATAATGGACACTTACTCAAAACAAAAAGTTTCATACATTGAGTATACAAGAAATCACATATACAATGTACATTACAGCCCCTATAGGACTCTTTACCCATCATTATGGTTCTACAGTCAGTACAATATGCGCTAATGACCTGTGCTATCAGTCTGTTAATCATTCTTTTGTATTTAATCAACAAGCAGTTAGACAGCAATCAGCTGTTACATGACACCTTGCAGACAGTCCTCCTTACTCAGGATGGTGTCCAAGCATTCTATCTTAACTCTGGCCCATAAGGTTGAAATCCTTAACAAAACTGACACACTTCCAAAACAAGTGTTCATAAACTAGCGCTTCACTTCATTTTACTGAAGTCTACACTTTCTGACCTGTTAAAAACAAAGATAAACGTATGTCAGAGTGGCATGCTTAATCATAACCCTGAGCACAAGAATAAAAAATGGGAAAGAAAAGAGGGAGACATCAAGGAAGTCCTACTCACGCTGGTTTGTGAATGCTCACAATCGAGCAGCAATTATCAGTGGACCTCTGCTTCTTCAAAAGGCATCACAGCTTGCTACAGCAATGGGCAAGCCCAACTTTTCTCCATCTGTAGGTTGACTGCATAGATAGAAGGTGAGGAAATTTACTTCAACATCGGCAGCGATACTCCATTCCCTCTACCTCTCAGCTCACACTTACTGTCGCAGAACCTTGGATCCCTGGTCCCTACAGACTTGCGATTCTTATGACTACCCATGCCTTGCTCCTGAGGCTTGTAATTTCTCACCATGGGGTCTCAGATTGAGTGGCAGATGTCCTCGTGGTGGCAAGGAAATCCTCTACTAGAATCATGTATGCCATGAAATGGCGGCGTTTCTACATTTGGTCCTCAGACCATGGTCTGGACCCTGACCTGCCTGGTGAACTCGGTCCTGGAATACCTTCTCTCCCTATCAGATACAGGGCTAAGTCATTCCTCTTTAAAGGTGCATCTCTCAGCATTATCAGCATATCATGCACCGTTTGAGGACAAGTTCTTAGCCCAATTGGATCCGTCACACATCTTCCTGCGTGCCATTCTCCATCTGAAACCACCCATTAGGGACCCAATCCCTCCTTAGGAACTTCTTTTGTTTGGAACAGCTCACACTACCCCTTTTGAACTAGTCACAGATTGCAAGCTATGCCTTCTCTCTTGGAAGGTGTTATTTTTAGTTGCAGTTACTTCTGCCTGAAGGATTTCAGAGCACCAGGCAATTATGTGCAAAGAGCCGTATTCAGTTTTTCATAGGGACAGGGTGTCCTTAAGAACTAATCTTAAGTTTTACCAAAAGTGGTGCCAGAGCTTACTCTCAACCAAGATATTAATCTCTCTGTGTATTACCCAGAGTACTCCCAATAGAGGAGAGGCTCTCCTGCACACTTTGGATGTGCACAGGATATTCTGGTGCTATCTTACTTCTTTACAATCGTTACCCCTGTTCACAAAACAGGCGACAAGGCCAACCACGCAAACTACCGTCCTGTCTCTATACTTCCACCCCTCTCAAAGCTCAGAATGACTTGTCGCTGACCAACTCTCAGACTACCTTGACAGACACAGCATCTTATGTTCACAACAACATGGTTTCAGGAAGGGCACAGCACTACATTGGCACTCTTGGAACTAACTGGAGCCATCCATAATTTGTTGGACAACGGTCACCTTATGGGGTCAGTCTTCATAGACTTAACTAAGGCCTTCAACACTGTTCATCACTGTCTGCTATTGGATCAGCTTTCTACTTCTGGCCTCTCCCCTGCCACCACGGCCTGGTTTAGAAGCTACCTGGATAACAGAACACAACAGGTAAAATTGCCAATGTTCTCTCCAACCCTATGTCAGTCCACTCAGAGTATCCCAGGGCTCTATCCTTGGCCCCTTCTATTTTCACTCTTTCTCAATAAACTCCCTCAGTCCTGTGGAGAACAAATCATACTCTATGCTGATGATGCCGTAATTCACTCCTCCCACAAGGACTCCCAATCCCTGCAAAACAATCTCCAGCTAGGCTTTGCTGCTGTGGAGAGTTGGTTCATCAAACAGAGACTTATTCTCAACCACAAAAACTAAGACCATGCTTTTCAATAACTCCCACAGTAAGAACAGGCTGCCCCCTGAACATCACTAACCATCTTGGATCTACCCTCGAACAGGTCCAAACCTTTAAATACCTTGGGATCACGCTAGACAGTAACCTCTCCTATAGTGCCCACATTGACAATGTTGCTAAGGCTGCCAACATATGTTTCGGCCTTCTTATAGCCACAGGTCTTGCTTAACCCCAGCTGCCCTAAGTACTGCAGTGCAATGCTCCATTGTCTCCATAATTGACTATAGCCTCATCATATAGCTAGGCTTCATCAACCACCCTCAAACACATTTCTACGTCACTCAATAAAGCTTGTAGACTTACTACAGGATCCCATCGACTAAACCACACATGTGATCTATATGCACGAACAGGCTGGCTCCAACTATCTAATCACCTAAAATACCTAACCTGCACTATGGCTAGGAAAATAACTATGGGCTTTGCCCTCCAGGGGTCCAGTCTCTCCTTAGAGCTAATAATAACTGACATAGCACAAGGGGCTCTGAGTCCCAACTCCTGAAGATCCCTACCACAGAACCTCCCTGGGTCAACGTTCTTTGCCTTCAGCGCTCCTGGCTGGCTGAATAGTCTCAGCACCGAGATCTCCTCCGCTCCATCACTTGACCTTTTCGAAAAAAGGATCCAACGTTACCTCACTGCTTCCAGCACCTGTGACTGCCACTCTAGCCAGCTTTCCCATTCCACCTCATTTAGTCCGGCAATATCTTCTCAGCTCTTACCTTCTCGTCTCCTCACCTTCTCCCTTCTCAAGCTTTACTGTGCAGCACTTCTCCATGTTTGACAACTGCCTCTGGCTGCTCATACCCCTCTGTTCCTTTCATTTCCCTCTGCTCTCCCTCTCCACCTACCTTTTTAACTTAGAAATTGTGTATGTTCACTTTACATCATGTCTTTGCTGTATATTGTATCTGAAACTGCATTTAACTTGTAATGTACTGTATATTGTAGTGTCAGTGGTTCAGTAGGTAGCACACTAGCCTCTAAGGCCGGAGATCAGAGGGCTGTGAGTTCAGTTCCCACATCTGGCACTTGGGTTAATATCCCAATACTGACACTGTAGTGTAGCATGAGAGAGGGTGCTGCACTTCTGAGGTGCCATCTTCGGATGAGATGTTAAACTGAGGTCCCATCTGCCTGGATTGGTGGTAGTTCAGGTGAATGTTAAAGATCCCATGGCACCTATCGAAAAGAGATGGGTAATTTCCCATTGTCCTGGCTAAATTTCCCTCATTTACTAAAAAACACCAACAGCTTAATCTGGTTCAAATTCAGTTGCTTACCATCTGTTTCCCCTCCCCAGTGGCCCCTGAAAAAGGGACTTCTAGGCCCAGTGGGCTTACCAGGTCAACAAAATTCAACAACAACAAACAAATATATTGCATTTACCTTGTAACGTACTGTATATTGTCTCATACTGACGTGGAATCTTTGTAAAGAGCCTTGGCTCACAGGTACTTGTAATCCTAGAATTAAAATTAAAAAAAAAATCTGACTAGAACGAGGCATCACAGAAATTTAGATCAGTTATTTTTCTTTGCCTGCAGGATGCTAAGGGCACCTGTAACTGTCAAAATGGCTGGTGAACTGCATTGTGTTCTGTTACCAGAAGCACAACAAACCCTTACGGGACCAGTAAAGGTCACTCCACTGGGGAGGTGGCAACCTCATTCGCCTCTAGCAGAAATTTGTCAGCTTCAACAATTTGTGCAGCAGCTAGCGGAGTACAGCACCAGGGCGGATTAAGGGGACAAATGGGGCAAATGTCCCAGGCCCCCGTGATAGACTGGCCCCGACCCTCCCGAGCCGACAGAAACAGAAACAGAAACCTTTTTTTCCCCAGGCCATTCATGCCAGAATACAACCTCCCGCCCACAGCGCAAGACACTAATGCTGAAACTTCTTTGTTTCCCTCCCCCTCCGATATAGGCCCCCGCTGGCCAGGCAGCAGCTTGCCATCTGAACAGTTTGCTGCAAACTGTTTGCGACCATCTTTCTTGTTGTGTGACTGGCTGCTCTGGACTTAAGAAAGTAGCCGAGAGCAGGGAGGGAGTCTGAGCCAGAGCATGTTAGGTGTAACCCAGCCCGCGCCACAGTCTAGATTAGCGCTTAGGCCCCCGCCCGACTCCTTCCACCCACAGCCACAGTACAACAGTGAAAAAGAAACAAGCACAAACTTAATCTTCCCTACCCCGGACCCACGGACCCGACTACTCCCAATAGGCCCTGGCCAGGCCATAGATTAAACTTAAGCACCACCGAGTGTGCGGATCTGCTGCGATGCGACTCACCGAGAGACTGTGTCACAGCCTGAGGTGAGGGGATGAGCCAGCAATGCATTTAACTTAGCATTTTTAAACCCCGGCCGGCCGCCACAGATTAGCACTTAGGCCACCCCGCCCAGCAGCCCAGCCTTTTTTACAGCAAGCAGACATGTCACAGACTAGTGCTGCAAGTTTAATTATGAGCACCTTCACAATCACCTACCTCTGAGTCCTAGCTAGAGTACCGTACCGACTAGTCTCCGGTCTCCGCTCTCAGACAGACTTCTTCTGGTCGGGTGGCAGTGACTCGAGAGTCAGTATGGTGATAGTCCTGTCCAAGAAACTGGATGGAAACAGTCATGGCCAGATCAAGCCTTGCAACGGCGTGCGTACCGGCCGGTTGTACAGTGGCGGAGCAGTGCGCAACCCCCCAAAAAGAAACTGGCTACTACGGTACAACCGAGTGAATCGATTCTGGAAGGAAGCCTGCGGTTTGGGATTGGAGACAGCCGCTCGTCAGCCTGGGTCGTCGGTTGATTCAGGGACTGGGAGCAAGCAGTAGAGTAGTAGTCTGGACTGACCCTGTAGACACAATGAGTGTTGTTGTTGCTCGCCGTCCCGTGGGCCATTGGTGCTGCTAACTAAACTGCCTGCCTGTTGCATATGCTGCTGGCTGCCCTTACTAAATGGTTTCTGATTTGATTCAATCCCCAAGCACAGCCAACTTCACTGCAGAAAGTGGCTTAGAAAGCCACCAATCAGAGCACAAAAGCAGAAATGGGTCAATCGGAGTAGGGAGGCAGACCAGGGTTGTGATTGGTTCAGTTAGGAGAACCAATCACAAGTCTGTATTTAGGGAAATATGCAGCGGGAAAAATAAACAAAAGAAAAACTTGGCTGCTTTGCCCTATAAATTGGGGCTTTAAAGCCCACTTAGTCAGGTATCAGAGCTGTAATCACCTGATCTGATCACCTGCTTTCAGGAAGAAATTTACCAAGGAAGAACACGGAAGAACAAAGTCTGGAAGCCAAGGACATCATCCTGATCTCCATACCGACCAGCCCTACTCCACCAGCTGAGAGAACCAGGACATCGGACACTTTCTGTGCCAGAGTCGGAGACCACCAGTGGCCAACTCTGTTCCTGAACTTGGACTATTTGTATTGGCTTATTTGAGGTAAGCTCATAACAACAAGCTGGTGGTGTTTGTTTATTATTTTTTATTGATTGGGGGCCTGGGGGTATAGTATAAATAAATTACAACTGCAGTCTGTAAGTAAATAACTTCATGTAAACTGACACTGACTGTATAGTACTGGGGCTGGGGAGGGCTGAAGCACATGTAAAGCAGGATAATTCAATTATTTGCATGTGTGTGTGTATATATATATATAGTTTCCATGAAACGATGTAATGAGTAGGAACAGTTGTGCCCATGCTAGCTTAAACTAAGTACTGGATGATCTGGTTACCATGTGCCCTCAATCTACACAGTGTTAGTCTCCATAAAGGTATTTTCTCTATTGTAACTTACTAACTTTAAATACTAATCTGACCACAGGACACGGTGAAAACGGATAGAAATTAGTTCTGCACCACCCCCATGCAACTTACTAATGGCTGCTTCTATAGAAGTTTGAGGTTATAAGTTTTTGTGCTTTAGTTTGTTTTGATGCTATTGTTGTTTTTCCAAACATTCTCGGATGGTTCATTTTTCCCCTCTTTTACATTGATTTAGCTGGAAGTACTCCTGCACTTCAAACGAAAGCTGCAAAAGCATTTTCCTGCTCTCCCCTAAAATGAAGCCTGAAGAACAGTCTCTGTGCTAATATGCAGCATGGCTAAAGGCATGTTTAGTGTGGTTTGCCCTTTTGCTTTGTAGCTTTATACATTACTTATGAGTTGTGTACTTTTCCTGCCTTTTCTGTTCTGTTAGTGGTCTCTAAAAAAATAGTGGTAAAAATGAATCTCTTGTCTGCCCCTATCCCCAATACTCTGCAGTTAAAAGAAAAAAAACCCGAATGTTGGTGGACCTGGAAATCTATTGTTTTCATTTTGTTTTTAAAGCTGTGATTGTTCATTGAGGGTTTCAGCCCTGCTGTGGATCTTGGATGTGGGAGTGTTCTGACTGAGAGCTGTCCAGCATCCAGGGTGACATTTACCGGAAAGTTATGTGTGTGGAGAAGGGGTGGGGTGGGGATACTCCTCGGTATCTGCTGACTGAGGTGGTGCAATGCTATTGCTATTTATTTTATCAGCGTCTGTTTGCAGTTCATAAAAGGTGTTGTAATATCGCTGAATACCTGAGAGTGTTTTAAAAAAAATAAACCATAGGTTCTAAAATATTTGCTATTTTAATTCACTCCTTGAGTGTCTATCCCTCTGGGGTCTGCTTAATTTTGATGATAGTTTGGGTGAGAGATGGAGATATAGGAGAAGCAGAAGAGCGAAAGAGACAGATGCATTTGGGCTTTGCAATCCTTGACAACCAAAAGTTTTGCGTGCTAATCTGACTGCAAATAAAAGGGCAAGTGAAGACAGCTGTATGCTGTTTTGGAATCTATTATCACACAAACTAAACGATCACATTAGTTGTGTGGGGGTGAGGTGCTCAGATAGAAAGGGGACACAGATGCTGAATGAAGACTTCTCCCTCTTGGGTCCTAGACGGTGAAGACTGGAGCTCACTTCCTCCATTTGTTGCTGACCAGAATATTGGATGTTGAGAAAGTCAAGTAGAGCTCCCAACACAAGAGGGTCCTGTGGAACAACTTTTACTGCAGGCAGAGGTGTGTGTGTGTGTGATTGCATATTGCTGATAACCCTGCTGGTCTTAGAGCTTATGGGTCAGAGGGAGCAAAACCTAAATTCATGGCTGTCAATGTGCATTTACTTCTGTGCTTATTATTCTGGAAGTGCTAGCACTGTCTGTTGAATATATGGGGTACATTGGAACTGATAGGTACTGTACAAAGCTATATACCCCCAATCCCATCGTGCTTATAGTTCCAATGTACCATGATTCAGTTGAATTGCTTCACTTTTAAGAACATTTCACTGACGTCTGGTTTGCTTTGTTGTGTCAAATAATTGCATTATTGTATTTTATTTTAAACTGAAATGATTGGTCCTAGCAATCTGCTTGTTGTAAGAAGTTAACGTGCACTATACATGTTGATGGTAGAATCGTGTGGTACACCATCTGTTTATTTGTAGTTATGGCTTTGGGTATATTGGAACTGCACACTCTGTACATACATGCAGTAAGTAGTTAGTTACTGTCCTTTGAGTAGGAATGGATGCATATGCATACATCATAGTAAAGTACTGTTTAATTTTTGTATTTTGCATGGTACAGAGCCAGAGGTGTGCAGTTTAATATTGCATGAGAAAGTAACCGACACAGTTGTGCTGGAAAAATTTTTAAGCAGCAGTTCCCAGTTTTTTTTTCTTCTAGTTATTTCAGAACTGCTGTACACCTAGTTAATACTGCCATGAGATTTTTGTCCCACCCTGTGGAGTACCCCTCCACAGGACATAGTTGTTGCTACTGCTGTCTGGTGGATCCGGCTGTCTGATGTATTGAGGCTGCTGGCGCTGCGCTGATACATGCTGCAAGGAGGGGATACTGCTGTTGCTGGAGCTGGGTAGAAAGGAGGGCTCCCTCAGGCTCTGGCTCTCCTTCTGCAAGTCCACTAGCCTGCGTTCTAACTCATTGATTCATTGCCTCTGGCTCTGTATTAGGCTTAGCTAGTTCTGCCGATGGTCATCTAGGAGGCTGTGTCACTGGCGCAGCAAGCAAGCGGTGGAGGTGGAATGCCAGCCTTGGCTTAGGAATGGAGATGCAATGCATGGAGTGCTGTCACTGCGCAGCAGGAGGTCATGTTTAACTGGGGGCTCCCAGCCCTGCACTACTGATCCATCTCACAGCAGGGAGAGTGCCCTCAGAACTTGTGGTAGAAGACACAGTGCTACTGACTTTGATATTTGTAATGGTTTTATTTAGTTTAAACTATTTTAAGATGTAATCTAGATTTTTAGATGGTAATCATGGAAGTGTAGAATTTGTGTACGAGAGGAGTATCCTATAGTTGTTACTTTTGCCCCTAAAGCCTTAAATGTTTCAAAGTCCCACAGATGGATTGGGCAGATGGTAATGATAGGTGCGTAGTATGTGCCGCGGAGATGGATTGGGCAGATGGTAATGATAGGTGCGTAGTATATAATTTACTTACTAAAAATTATAACTGTCCCTCATTACGGTAAAGTTCAGAAACCAGCATTGCAATTGGTCTTCTATTATGTCATTCTGCTTCTTAAATATTTATTCTGTCCTCCCCCCAATAAGCATGCAAGGTAAAATGTCAATTCACTTTATTTAGGTTAGCTGTCATCATAATCATATTATATTCATATATCTTAAAAAAAAGCCACAATACAATAATTATAACATTACAAATTATAACTCTAACAGATTGTATTATCTTGGCATATATTTTTACTGCAATTAAATATTTCCATGTTCAAGTGTAAGTCTGTGACAGATCCAGTACTCTGCTCTGGCTTTATCTTCTGTCCTGCAAGTAAAATGAAAACCATGAAACAGTTGTTTCCATAATTCTAGATAACAGCAAACAAAACATTACCTAAAATAATAACTCAAATTTGATTACAATACAGGCATCTTAAGATGGAGTGTTATAGTATCAATGCCCTATAAGTGACGAGCAGACCTTCTCCTTAGGTATTTATTAGACAATTGCTACAAACATTGTGTAATAAATAGCATAGTCTTCAGGGACACACACACACACAGTCTTCAGAATGTTTCCAGTGTCCATTATTACTGTGACATGTTAAGTGGCTGCTTTGTCAAACTATGGCATTAAGTCCACTGCTCACTAGATAGATGTTAATTTAAAAAAAAAAAGGGACTCATAACCACCTTGGTGGCCATTTTATGTCAGGTTGACAATGGATAGTTTGGACATCATATAGAGCTATTGGAGATAATGACTTACCAGTTGTGATTTGTAAGATGGGTGTCCAGCATTTTCAGGGTCATGAGCCTCATGTAAATTTCTGAATCAGATGTGAGCCCAACGTGCTGACACGTACCATCCCAAACATGCAGCCCTTGTCATACCCATATTTTGGACTGAAAATAAGTCAAACAGTCGATTTTATTAAGTCGCAGTATTTAAAATAGTTGCAATTTTAAAATAATTATTCTGAGCAGTGCTGAGCGTTTTGCAGGCTTCATAAAAAGTATGCTGTTGAGCACTCAGTACTTCCTGAACTTCTCCTTTATTGCTAAGTTAAGTAACTGTATTTACCTACACTGTCGTAGGCTCTTGCAAAAGTACAGTTGGGTGAATGGTTTGGAAGAGGATGGGAGGGCCAGGGAACACTGCTGTATCTTGATCTCGGTGTGTCTCTCCCGCAGTGGGTTTTCTCTGTTCATGTCGTTAAGCTCTCTGTCTCCAGTCTCTTGGGAAGCTTCAGAGCTGCTGTGTAGCATACAGGATGCTACCTTCAAGAACTGTGCCACAGAGGTTGGTAAGCTAAGCAAGGAAGTAAAGTCTGCCATGAGCCGGATTACAAACACGCTCTGTCTGAAGAAGCACGTGACTCTGACGATGCACTGCTTGCCGCCTTGACTGAAATACTGTAGACCCAGGGGCACTACAAGTATCTTCCCTCTCAACTCTTCTGCAGAAAGAGATGTTGCCAGCAGACATTGAGTCCGTGCTCAATGGTTCTTGCATAGTGACTGCCTTGTGTGCACAGCTGTGTTATCAACAGTTGCTGATGTGAAGTCTAATTGCTGGTGTAATGGCAAGAGAAGTGCAACTAAAACCACAGAAATGGTAGGAGCCAATGCCAACCTACATGGACTAATGCCCTGTGCTGAGTCATAAATCCAATCTCTCATTTGTTTCCCAGGTCTGAAACACAGGAGAGAACATTCTGAAAATGCCACGAACCATTTATCATTGTGCTCAGAAACGCTGCGTGTGAAAACAAAACGAAAACTGGATGCCGCCCTCGCAAAGACGCCTAGACTCAACCAATTTTTGTGAGCAACTCATCTGCACCAGCTGTCACCTCATCTGTTACTCTCTGACAAGTGCACATGGCTGCAACTCTGAAACATCACATGAGCGGCCTGACACGGATCAATATTGAAAAGTTGATCAAGGTACTATGGTTGAGACTGCTGCTTCTACAGATGAAACTGGTGATGCATTGTCTTTGTCTCCAGAGTCTACCAGCAACTCAACCCAGTCAAGAAGTGATCCTGAATGTCCTTGACAGATCCTGCGGAGTGGTTCCCAGTAAGTTCTGGTACTGTAAATTTCTGGGTTGAGAAAGGACCAGACACTTGCCAGAATAAGTGCGACTCTGACAGTTACTTAAAGTCAAAGAGGTACTACAACCCTACACAGAGCCAACCAAAGGGGCATTCCGGTTCCTAAAAATCACATGTTCTATGCCGGCCAGATGGTGAGATGCATCTTGGAAATGGTTGCTGTATAGTCCTTTAAAGGGGTCCATCTATTGTTTCTACTGCACACTGATGGCGAGTCAAAGGACCAGTTTTCACAAGTTGAGGGTTTAAGTGACTGGAAAAGGCAGATGAGAGAATCCGCATCCATGAAGAAAGTGCAACACACAGAGAATGTATTTTGAAGATGCACGGCCGTCGCAAAGAATACTGCCGTGTGGACTACAGCTTGAAGAAGCAGTATCAGGAAAGGAAGAAATACTGGCGTGATGTACTACATCGGTAGTTGCTGTTGTGACACTGTTGGCGGAGAGAGACTGGCCCTCCGAGGAGATGATGAATTAATTGGCTCAAAACATAATGGCAACTTCCTCGGCTGCATGGAATTAATAACGCAGTTCGACCCTTTCTGGCCACACATATAGAAATTTGTAACTGGTGGGGAAAGCCAGCTTACTTGTCCTCCACTATTTTGAAGAATAGGTGCAAATCATGGCAAAGCACGTCCGAGGCAATTGTGAAAGAAATTGCAACAGCCAAGTACTTTTCAGTATCTGTTGATTCAACGCCAGATTTGACCCACGTTGACCAGCTGACTGTGATTGCCGGTATGTGCTAAATGGCATACCAATTGAGCGGTTCTTGACTTTCCTGCAAATCGGCAGTCACATGGCTGAAGAACTTGCACATACTCTGCTACAGTACTTGCAGGCTGAATCAATTGATTTTATGGATTGCGTGGCCAGTCTTATGACAATGCAAATAACATGGCTGGCGGTACACTGGTATGTGGCGCGTCTCAAAGCGGTGAACCCTCTTGCCTTATTTGTGCCTTGCGCTGCACATTCTCTCAACCTAGTTTGTTCTAATGCTGTCGATTGCTGTGTTGAGGCAGTCAGCTTCTTTGGCTTTCTCCAGAAACTGTACACTTCTTCTCTGCATCTACTCACGCTGGTCAGTTTTATAAAACACTTGAAAGAAAGGTGGAGGACTGACAGTGAAGTCACTGTCTGACACAGGTGGTCTGCAGGTGCTGATGCAATAGAGCTCTTTGAAGCTACACAGACATCAAAGCTGCCCTGGAGGAAATGTCTGATGACCAACAGCAGAATGGCACTACGAGATACGAGGCAGATTGCTTGTCCCACAATATGGAGCTACTGGAAACTGCATTTCTCTGTGACCTGTGGAATACAATTCTTGCAAAGATTTAATGCAACAAGCAAATCTTTGCAGAGTACAAAATTGATTTGAAAGTAGCAGTGGACTACTGACCTCTCTGGGAAACTTTGTGAATGCATACGTGATCGTTCGATACATTTGAAACACGAGCAAAGAGTTATCTGGCACATTACACTACAGAAGTGATCACTCGAGGAAGAGAAAGAGAAACACTCAGTACGATGACTTGCAGTCTGAGGGAGTTGTTTTAACTAGCAGAGAGAAATTCAGGACTGAGACTTGTTTGATTATAATTGATTGCCTCATCATGGCCTTAAGCCTACCAAACTGTCTATGACCACTTTAAAGTCATAGTGAACTTCAAAACACTAACAGATGAAGAAATTCATGCTGAGGCTCAGAAACTAGCTGAAGCATACCCATCGAACTTGTCTGCGGAGGTCTTCCCTGGTGAAATGGCACAATTCATCAGCTTTGCAAAGACAAGAGGCTGTGATCTGCCACTGTCTCAGGCAGCACTACTACATAATGAAGAACTGCAGGAGACCTTTCCAAATGTTTGTGTAGCTCTTAGTATCTACCTGTCGCTGATGGTGACTAACTGTTCAGGTGAGCGCTCCTTCAGCAAGATGGCACTCATCAAAAACAAACTTAGATCTACAATGCGAGATGATCGTTTGAGTGCACTCACACTCTTAAGTATCGAAAGTGATCTACTCGACAAATTTACTTTAATGAGCTAATTGATAAGTTTGCTACTGCTAAGTCACGGAAATGTCAAGTGAACCTTGCATAAATTGTGCTGTTCCTTTTCTTTGGGTTGTAGTTCTCTACAGAAAGAAGTACTCTGTAAATATGGGGAAAAGCCCAAGGGTTAGAAATGTCTATGGATGTCCTTAGCAAGATATATCCGATCTATGGGATTCTCTCTCAGTACTGAACCAGTTAGGGTCTTCTTTTAAATTGAGTCACAAAAGCCTGTACACTGGACCACTTCTGGCAGAAAAGTGTTTCCCCTGGAGTCAGGGGTGTGGGAAACCATCTGACCTTAAGTCTACAGCTGGGTAAGCATCCTGGGGATTGTGGCCTCTGGTAGGTAATGCCCTGTATCTGGGATGTGTGTGGTGCCTTTTTTTTTTTGTTTTATCTGCCTGTGAGACCTCCTGCTTCATGTCCCTTGGATACATGCACCCCACACCTTTGACATGGATGGTGCAGTGCACCTAACTCTCCTCTAGGTGTCCCAGAGCTTGCCCCAGAACATCTAAACCCCAGAGCTTTGCAGTACAGTGATGCTCAAGGGTGACTAGTGGTAATGTTCACACCAGCTGCAGCTGTAGACTTAAAGCCAGATGGTTTCCCACCTCTGACTCCAGGGAGAACCAATTTTCTGCCTAACTTTTGCAACTGGTCTGTTTTAGGTAATTTTCTTGGGTAAGATAATTGTAGTCTGCCTAATCAGTAGAGGAGGTACCAACACAAGTGAAGCTATCAGATTGAAAGACACAACTGTCTTTATTTTCAGTCCACCTTTTAAGGTTATAATGCAGGGTGAGCAGGTCAGGAAATGTAATTTGGGAAGGTGTAGGCGCCTACAACATGCACCTTCCACTTACTTGTAAATGTTCCTGGGTGGAAGTACCTTATTTAAGGAGCTAATTAGACAATATATTGTAGGCCAATTCAGGCAGCACTCTATATTTGTGAGTAGCCACTGTGGCCATTTCAGAGCTATTAAGTTAGTGTAGGGACTATACCTCGAAAGGATCCCACCGTGAAGTGGTGGTATAGCTTGCTCACTTTGGAATTCCAATCTGAAAACTAAGAGGACCCCTTTTTACATGAAGTTTAAAGTACGTAGAGCCAGTGGCCATTGTAATTGTTTACATATTAAAATGTACCATTTTGGGGGTTGTGCACTGGTATTCTGTTAAGTGCTGCTTACCATAACCCAGTAGCACCCCTAGCAGAAATGTTAATTACATTTGTGGCAATGCAGAGTTGAGCATGTTGATTTGGGGAAGAAGTGGCGCCCTCACAACGCTCCTTCCACCACTTGTAAATGTTCCTGGGTGGAAGTACCTTATTTAAGGAGCCAATTAGGCCATGTATTGTAGGCCAATTCAGGCAGCACTCTATATTTGTGAGTAGCCACTGCGTCATTTCAGAGCTATTAAGCTAGTGTAGGGACTATACTCGAAAGGGTCCCACCGTGGAGTGGTGGTATAGCTTGCTCACTTTGGAATTCCAATCTGAAGACTAAGAGGACCCCTTTTTTACATGAAGTTTAAAGTAAGTAGAGCCAGTGGCCATGTAATTGTTTAAATATTAAAATGTACCATGTTTGGGGAGGGGTTGTGCACTGGTATTCTGTTGTTAACTGCAGGAAATGTAAACAAACATGTTTTGCTTTTCTAACACCAGTATGGTGGGCAGTCAAGTTCTCACTCTTTAAAAACAAAACGGATATGAATAAAACTACCAGCTGCATCAACAGTCCCTATAGAATGTTAGCAATTATTATTTTTTTAACACATGGAGGTCTAAGGGGTTTTGATGTCTCTTTAAGCAGCTGGTGGGGCAATTGTTTGGAAGATCTAACAAGCATTTTATCGTCAATAAAAGCCCCAAACTCACCACAGAACATATAGACCCTCAGAGCTTCTGGGGCCGTGCCCGGACCAGACCCCAGCCTTCATATGTCACATGACACGGTGAGTGCAATAGAGTGCTGTACCTGTGAATAATGGGGCTTGTCTCCCCATATGGTGGTTGTTAAGGTTAATGAACTAAAACTATAATGAACAATATGCTCGGAAAATGTTGCGCAAAAAATAAATTATGTGAAAAATTGGGTGTTTTACCTGGCCACGGGGTTGTGAGTGTCCCAGGCCCCTAAGGCTTGATCTGGCCCTGTACAGCACACACATTCATCAGACATTACAGTCTGGACATTGCCTCCAGGCACAGAGCAGGATTGGCCTTGCCATCCTGCAGGGACTTCTGTCATGAGGGGTTCCTTTCACCCTTTCTCCAGACCTCCTCCCATTCTACGGGCTGTGCATACTGTTTGGGACTTAGTGCTTATGGTGTAACCTGTTGCAAGAGCTGTATCTCAAGTAAGATAGTACAGTTCACGTAAGAACTTACCATAACATTAGCTCTTCAAGAACAGCTCTTGCAGCAGGTGCTTTCCCGCCCACCTTCCCCTCAAGAGTGTCATCTGCATTGGCAACATAGTTACAAGTGTTCCTCTTGGAAGCAAATCCTTGGTCACCCTTCAGAATTTTTATTGTTATGCCGGAGTCTCTGGCAGGAGATCTGAGGGATGCTGGAGGACCTCCCTTTTATGATATATTGGACATCTGGGGCAGGGCCAACATTGGGGTGGTCCCTGCCTATATAGCTAGCTAGAAGTTTTTCGTGGTGTCCTGCCACCCTCTGGGTTCAGTCCTTACAGTGTAACCTGTTGCAAGAGCTGTTCTCCAAGACCTACTGTTAAGGTAAGTTCTTACATAACTGTACTTTCTGCACACTCCGCTAAATTTTTTACTAAAGATGGCAGCAGAGTTTCACATGAACCAGTTCTTGGTACTTACATAGATACATAGAAATTGACAGCAGATAAAGGCCAATTGACCCATCTAGCCTACCTACACTGCCTAGCTACTCTGCTCTGGCCCCTAGCAGCTACTGCTAGCATTCTTTCCCAGACTTAATAATCCCAGGAAAGTGTTCCATTCTCATGATATCAAAAAGTTGTCGCTTCCACGAATAGAAGTAAGGAGCACAGAAATCATCTCAGCTGTTTGTCTCCTTTGATCTGAATCATAAGTGAGTCCCAATTTCCAAATAGTGTCTGTCCAACTCGATTGTTAAATGCAAGTAGCAGTGCTGCTCCCTGGCAAGAAAGCTGTTGGAAGGTTCTAGCAGATCTCATTCTACCTGAGCTGTGGCCAAATCAGTGACTTCACTCAGATCCATAACTGTCTCAGAGATACGCTGGGCCACAACCTGCAGTAGTGTTCTTACTTTATGAAGCACTACAGCCCAGCTGTCCAATCTTGGAATATGCGGTTTGGGGTTGGCTGTACTACAGAGTTATGGGCCTAGTAAGTCCTGTGGTCTCTAGCTTCATAGTCTGGTGATTAGTACTGTTAGTCACTCAACCAGAAAGTGTGGCTCTATGGAGGAGATTGACTATAAAAAGAAAGAAACATTGAAACCTAGATGCTGATGGCAAAAAAAGGCCAGTACCCACAGATCTCCATCCACAGAGTCTGCACTGCCAACAGAACAAAAAGTAGACCAAGCAGTAAATGTCCAGCAAAATTAACAAATGTATTAGATTACAGTTTAAGCGGTTTCTGACAGTTGCCAAGAACAATTCTGCCCCAGAGCTTAGCCTATAACCAAGGCTTTGTTATAGGTGAAACGCTGGAGCAGACTGCTCATTCTTTGTGACTGGCAGAAACCATTTAAATTGTAATCCAATAAATTTGTTAATTTTGTAGACATTTACTGCCTGGTCTGCATTTGTTCTCGTTGGCAGTGCGTACCCTGTGCATGGAGATTTGTGTGTCTAGGGTTAGCTGCCCACGTTTGCACACCTCTGTTTATCACTTGAGCACAGCAACTAACTTGGAGAAGCCAGTACCCATAAAGTCAGTCCATTACCTGCCTGCCTCCACCCACCAGCCTAATGCTGTGCTAGAACTAGCTCACCGATAACCCTGATAATTGGATACCTTCCAGCCCACTCATCCCCTTTCCTCGACTGTCCACCTTCACTCCCTACTCTGGTTCGGACTATTCCCTTGTGCCTATATCGCCTGTGTTTGAAGCAGGTGGCAGACTGTGTGCTGACCTCTTCTTCTGGCAATTAATTCCACCTGTCCACCCCTTTCTGTAAATAACTTCCTCATATCTCTCCTGAATTCCTCCCACCCCAGCTTCAGTCCATGGCCTCTTGTTACCCTGTCCTCACTTCATGTGAACAAGGCACTGTTGTCCATTTTAGTAATATTCCTCAGGAACTTTGTCCCTCTTCTCCCTCCTGGCATCCAACATGTACATATTGAGACTCTACAAACTCTTCTAGTACATCTATCCCTGCTGCCCTGAATCATCTTCATGGCCCTCTGAACAGCCTCAAAGAGGCCCCTATCCTTTAGGTGCAGCCTCTAGAAGTGCAAATAGTACTCCAGGTGAGCTCTTACAAGGATCTGTACAGGAGCAGTATTGCCTCTGCTCTTTCTTTCTTCTAGCAAATACCCACCCTATGCACCCCAACATCCTATTTTCTTACCCTGCATCCTTCTAGCATTGGGCATAGGACTTTAGACTGTCGCTTATAATGATTCCCAGATGTCTTTCCTCTCTCTGCTCCACCCTCATTCCCCCTAACCAGTACTCTGTTTCTAGATTTCTTTTCCCATTGCAAATGACTTTTCACTTTTGGCATTAAATTTGAGTTGCATGCAAGTCCACCATAGAGTCACACTTTCCCACCCTCAATCCCCCAGACTCACTGATTTGGTGTGTGAGTGTGTGTGTGTGTGTGTGGTATTCTATCCCCAGCAGGTGTATGGGCTGTGAAGATATACTGTTTTTCATGCCTTCTTACAGAGATTTTTGGGTTAGCTTATGCCTTTTCATGTCATACTAAATTTATTCTGAATAGTTTTAATCTTAACTTTTTGTTCTCCTTGTTAAAAAAAATGGTAATGTGATAGTGCCAAAGCTGTGATTAATATTGCAGGCATCGCACAGCACAGTACGTTGGTGCCATCACTGGTCCCAAAGCTCTGTTTCCAGCGTGGTCCTAGTGCTTCTGTCTTAAGACCAAAGAGCAGCAATACAGAGGAGATACTCAAAAGATCAAACGTTATGGTAAGTAACTTTGCTTTGTGCCGCTGGATCTATTTATGTGGTTGTGGATATTTCTGACCCTGTTGAAATGCTGGTTAAGGAAGAAGAGATAGGTTACATATTTCAAAACAGAGCTGAATTTGCTGCTGGCGTCCCATGAATCCTGACTAAGCTTTCTAGACATTTCGGTAGGATTTTGAAAGCTCTGCAGCACATGGTACAACTGTGATTAGGATGCAGGGGGCCCTGGAACAGAAGTCCATCCATCAGTCTGGTAGTAGATGCAGTAGCCAGGAATCACATTGGTTGTAAGATTTAAATTTTCTGATTAAAATTTTTATTGTTTTTCTTTGTGTTGAAGTGTTATAAGTCATGATATCAGGGAGATCAGAAATTCCCTGAAAGTACTGTATAGAGCAGAACAGTATTACAGTAGTATAAATCTTTCACATGGGAATGAATATAAGTGAGCCTGCACAAAATATACATGCCATAAAACTGAAAAGTATAGAACAGAACCATCCAATTGCACCATTTGCATAAAAGCAAAACTAGAAAATAATCATTCTGAGATTCATTGGGAAACCAAGAGAAAAGAATGCAGAAACTTATTCTGAGCCACAGAGATAATTACAACATGGTAATGGAGCATCAAAGGTACTGGGAATACTATTTGGTAAAAGTTTTATTCATTTCAAATGAATGAATCGAATAACTCAGCTGAGACATGCTCATTTCCAGTGAGGTCCTTTGTACAAAATGGTTACAAAATATAAAACAATTCAAATACAAAGATTATAGAATTAAAACTTACAAATAACAATATCAAAAACTGTGGGAGACATATACAATATAATAAATAAATCCAGGCTTATCTTTTTATATAAAAGTTAATTTTTTAATACATTAACCATACATCAGACAAATTGTTGATCCGTCACGTTAATTCCAGGGTAACCTTTGCAGTGCTTCATTGTAATACCAAGTTTTATCAATGCACTACTTGACCCCTAATTTGGAGGTTGTAGTTTCATCATGAATGGTGAGTAGGCACTGGTACAATATGACTGTCATGATGGCCATCTGTTGTAGACTTGTTTCAGTGGGGTATGGGTGGTCATTTTATTGCATGAAACAACATATGGGGTGTTTGAATCCTTCCAGTTGGTCAATGCAGCCTGTTGTTCATACTGGAAATTCATACTGGAAAAATAGGAAAGCCAAGAAGGCGAAGCCCATGTAGGCTTTCCCCACAATTCAGTGGTGGTAACAAGTATCACTAACTACAACAAAGTAATTATGCAATCTATATCTGAAAACATTTAAATTGTCAGCTTCCACCACTTCTGCAGGCAATCTATTCTATATCTCAATCACTCTGCACTTAAAACCATTCCTTCTTAAATCCGTCCTACTCCTTACCTCCCTCAGTTGTCTATATGCCCTCTTAATTGGTATAGTTTCTCCTATCTACTAATCCTAACTCAGCCTTTAGATCTTCATTTTTAATATATTATAAACAATAACAATAAATCCCCTTGTCCTTCTAGTGGCCAAAGACCACAATCCCAGCTTTTCCAATCTATCCTCATATGACATTCCTCACAACCTGATAGCCTGGTAAATGATCTCTGTGGCAGTTCCATCAATTTGATATCCTTCACAAGAAAGGGACTGCAGACAGTACAGCAGTAGTCCAAAACTGGCCTGACAAATGATTTATACAATGGCAACAACACCCCCATTTCTAGAATGGAACCCCTTCTTATACAATTTACTAAATGCATTGCTTTGTTTGATGTTATTCTATTATGAGCACCACTTTTAGATCGTTCTGAATATAAACCTCAAATCCTTCTCACACATTGAAATATTAAGCCTAAAACCCTGCATACAATAGGTCTGCCGGATATTATGTCTACCCAGATGCATTACTATACATTTTCCTTGTTGAAATTCATCCGTTGGTTATCATCCATTCTGAAATATGGATTAAATCCTGTCCAAAGGTAAGTCTTTCATTGAATGTGTCCACTACTCCACCTATTTTAACATCATCAGCAAATTTTATTATTTTGTTTTACTAATTATACCCAAATCACTTATGAAAATACTAAACAACAGTGGTCCGGCACCGACCCCTGTGGTACGCCACTCCCAACCCTCACTGATTTGGAGAGATAACCTTGTATCCTTACTTGCTGCTCTATCCATCAACCAATGTTTTATCCGTCTCACAATAGTCATACCAACACCCATGTTAATAAGTTTTCAATAATTTTTCCATGTGGGACTGTGTCGAATGCTCTACTAAAATCAAGTTTCACCATGTCAACACTTTTCCTTCATCAATTCTCTTACTGATACAATGATCAATCAAAATAATCAAATTAGTCTCACGTGATTTATTAGACATAAATCCATGTTGATTTTATCAATTAGACCCTTTCTTGTCATAAAATTTGTAATGTCTTCACTGAGAATTCCCTCAATAATCTTCTCCACCACAGAGGTCAGGTGGTAATTTGTTTCCTCACACTTTTTCCCTTTCTTGTAAATAGGCACCACATATGCTAACCACCACTCCTCAGGCACAAAGCCATCTGACAATGATTTTTGACCCAACAGGATAATTACTGGTGTCAATACATCCCTCAACTCCTTCAAGAATAGCGGATGGATCCCATCCGGTCCTGCCTTATCCACCTTTAATTTCATAATTCTGTTCATTACCTTCTCCTCAGTTATCATTATTTTTGGATTTATTTTTCCTATACCACAGCTACTATTTTCTATAACATTATTATCGCCTTCTTGTACACAGCAAAACAACTGCTAAATTAATTTACCATATCCTTTGGCTCTGAGGTCATTACCCCATTAATATTTAATGGACCAACCATACTATTTCTTCCTTCTACTATTTACATTAGCATAGAAGCTTTTTTTTTTTAATTTTTACTCATTGGTAATCTAAATTGAGTTGTTTTTAGACTTCTTGATTTCATTTTTAATTGCTTTAATAATATTCTTGTACCTGTTCCTGATAGTTAATGATTTATTTTCTTCTTTTTTGAAACATCACTTTCTTCTTTTACAGAGTCTGATTATGGCTCTAGTTAACCACGGTGGCTTTTACCATTGTGATTGTAAGCTTTCCTTCATGGAATGTGAATTTCTATTATCTCATTCATAATATTTAAAAAGCTCCCATGATTCTTTAGCATTTTGATCCATCATCCTACCTTCCCAGTCAAATCTTCTCAACCTCTCTCTAATAGCAGCATAATCTCCCTTATTATAGAGGATCTGGATTGTACTACCTTTAACCAACTTTGATACCCAATCCATCGAGAAGATGATAGAGTTGTGGTCACTTGTACCTAATTGGGACATTATACTAATTTGTTGACTAGTGTCAGGTATATTAGTAAGTATGACAGCCATCAATATATTCTCACCCTTGAGCTTCATGAATACATTGTTGAACACCCACAGCCAACAGTTCTTCCTGGATCCTGCTAGCTAAATTATTTCCTAACTGTTTTCCCCACTCAGTGTCAGGCATATTCAAATCCCCATTAACACAGTGTCAGTGTTTTCTGCCAGGTTAACAATGTACTCTATAAAGCTTCATTCTCCTCCATACTGGTGTCAGGTGCTCTATAGAAACCGAGATCCTACATTTCTTACCCTTAATCCCAAATAGTTCAACATTAATAATTTCAATGCTACCAAGATCAGAACTATCATCGAAAACCCTAATTTCTATTCCTTCCTACAAAGAGGACGCCCCTCCCTGATCTATTTTTTTATTTATAAGTCTTAAAGCCTGGTATCTGTTGAATCCATAAGGTTTTGTTGCTCCATCAGGTTTCAACTACCCCAACAATATCCAGATTATCTCTTCTTATTACTTTTCAAGTTTAGTCATAATAGCTGCATTCAAACTTCTGGCATTTGCAGAACATAGCCTTTATAGCTGAAACCCTATTGATTTTACCCTGATACAGAATGTTATTTTGCTTTTTTTCATAGTTGTCCTCTTTCCCTCTAGTTTAAACAGTTTTCAATCTCATGATGCAACCTTATCCCCAAAATCCTACTTCCTCTAAAATTCAGATGAAGCCCACCCTTACAATATAAGTCATTTCTATTATTAAATGTCCCACAATGTCTGAGAAATCGGTAGCCACTTGTTCTTGTCCACCTGTTCAACCATTCATTAGTCAAAGCTATTCTTCTCTTCTTGTAAACAGATGCCCTTGGTTCTGGTAATATTTCGAGACCACAATCTCACAACCTTTTCAACCAGTTTCTCAACTAACTTGATGTAATCCTTCTGCATCTAGGCAAGGTCTTCCATGAAGATATTATTAATTCCCTACATAAATCACTGCTAGGATGCTCCCCACTCCACTAAATATATTGTCAGCCAGGTTGTATAAATCCAATGCACCAGCCCCGGAAAACTACTAACCATTTAATTTCTTTGTCATATTTACAAATGTATTGGCCAGTGTACTTTATAATAGAGTCACCTATTACTATAACCTGTCTTGGAGTTCAATTTCCTTCACTTCCCAGTTCTACTGTATCCAGGTTACAATCTACCTCTGAAGCATGTGACTGATTTAATTCACCCAAAACACTATAGCTGTTTTCCACGGTATTACATCCAGTACACTACCTTCCTTTTCTTCATTATTCATTTGATCATATTCTTCCTGCCTTAGTCCCTCCATGTTGGTCATAGGTCTATCCTTCCCATATTCCCTCTTAAATGTACTGGGACTGGTTTGAATGGGCTTAATGCTCTACTCTTCTTTTTAACTTTAATTACCTCACTTCATTCACCCTGTTTACTTCCTCCTCCATCCTCATTATTCTTTCTTTTGCCCTGTCCAGTTAGTGAACTACTCCCATCCTTGAAGCATCATTAATGTTTAGACTAGAGAGAATTTTCAGCCTAGCCGTGAGTTCCATTTGACTTTCTAATGACTCCAATTGTCCTGTAACCTTAATTAAATTGAAATGCAACTCACTATTTAATAAACATTTTGCACATTCATAGCTAGTATAGTCGATCCCAAAATCAGCCATTTATACATACTACAACTTATACAGCTTATCAATAGATCCCCTCTGATGTTAATAGCGGGGTGTCTTGTTTAGCTTTGTACTTCTGTCCCCATTTTAAGCAAGTAATATACTGCAATATCGCTCTACCTTCTCAGACTTTCTGGCATGAGTATTCTTTCTCCTTCTCCCTCTCCCCGCTAACACGCTAAGATTGTGGGTGTCTCCGTGCGTCTCAGCGTCACGCTTGCATGAGCACCTGAATTTAACTGTGCAGGACCCAGAAGTAGTGAGGGACTCGACTTACTAATCACCTGATTTCAAGTTGTTTTAACTGCTACAATTTAGGTATAGAATCACTAGAAACATATGCTCATTCTGTGTATCTCTTTAATTAAAGGAATTTAAAACAAAACACGTTCCTTTAGTCCTTCACTTCCAATTGGACTACTACCCAGCATCCACTTCATTCTTAACCCACTGCCCTAGCACATGGAGAGTTACTAATTACAAAACTGAAAATAGCAGCTTTAGAAACAGGGTTTCAGCCACAATATCACTGAACAGCATTCTCTTTAGCCACTGCCACCCTGTTTCACCGCTTTTGGTGATCACGCAGTACAGGCAGTAGTTTCCAAGGTATCGCTTCAGCTGGCGCCCTGAATTCAGCTGAGTGGGACCGAAGTAGTGAGGTCTACATCTCACTAATCCCTGATTTCAAGTTGTTTTAACTGTTACAATCTGGGTAAAGGAATACTAGAAGCACTAGCTTCTTCTGTGTATCTCTTAATTAAAGGTTAATTGTGACACTAATGCACTTAGAGGAACCTCTTGATCTGGGGTTCTTCATCCATGTAGTATGGATGGGTATTTTCAGAGGTAAAAATGCAATATGGGACTATCTTACCAGCCAGAAAAATCTCAAACTGCTGGAAAATGGGTTCCCAGAAAAGATTAGTAACTGGATACTGCCAAATAAGATGCAGTAAGGGTTTCTGTCTCACCATTACATTTTTATCAGACATTAGAATGTGTTACACCAAATGTGACCCTTCTGAGTGGTGGGAGTGGAAGGCCTAACTGTGTTCCAAGGATACAAGTTTCTATTCAGCTGTTGAAATGGGATATTAATTTAAATATATTTCCCCATGTGTTGACAAGCATCTGTCAAATTACCTCTCAAGTCCACTGGAGACTGGGCAGACCATTTAAATAGTCTAAGCAGCAATTTCCCAATGGCATATGCTTCTAGACATGCAGTTTGAAAACTGCACCTGCTGCATCCAGATGGTGGACTGGTGCGGCAGGTGCCACTGGACATAGGCACATGATTTGAATACATCACTTCTAACTTTTGAAAATCCAGTCTCATTTCAAAAGTTTGTAGGACCTAATCCCCATGTTATCGATGCCATGAGCCATCCTTGTTATATTGAAACCAATTGTGAACAAGAGAAGAGGAGTTTCAATCCTTAACACAGATGGGAAAGAACTGATCTATGTCTACTCAATCCAAGAAAACTCCCTATTTGGATCAACTTACAGGAGCAGGCCAAATCGATGCTAACATTACGTCTTCATATTCAAAATGTAAAACATTGTATTTTAGTATTAAGGCAGTGTCAGATATGTTTTAGATAATAAGGAAAGACCAAAGATTTTGCCTTAGGATTTATAGATGTTAAATTAAAACTAAATTACAGTACACCAGGTAGTCCACTCCAGTGTACTACATAGATTAGACTTTCTTAAGTGCAGTATATAAAATTATCAGGTTAAGTGCTTGCCCAGGGCAAGTAATTTATGTGTGCTGGAAACAGTGAAGGGACCAGAACTAAACCCTATTGATCTCCCACTCTGCTGGGATTTTAGGTCAGACTCAACATCTTGAACAATGACTTTCTGTGACTTACCTGCAAGGTAGGTAATGCCACTACTTTAGAATGAAGAAACCTAGGCATTCAATCGACCTGATGGCACTGAGAGTTGAGGCGCTGGACACCACACCGCACAATGCCGGTGACTCGTGTTGGCAGGGAGAAAATGGATCAAGCATCCAACAGACTGCTCTCCATCTCTGGGGAGAGGGAGACCAGTGGCTCATGTCGTCTAACCCGTAGCAGAGACTGGGGCTCGACAGCACAGAGCCACAAGAATGTGGGGCGGGAGTGCAGCAGATGCTTGATGTGGATGCACATGGGAGCATACACGAGGCCCGTCACAGGCATAATTCCATGCCATGCTCCCATGGGGAGAAATCAGAAATAGTGGCAGCCGGTCAGCATGGCTTGATGGCCGTCTGCCCAACATGGAGCCATTTCCCTGGGCATCACCTGATAGAGATCCATGCCTGGTGGGGAGTTGGTGCTGTCTCGCCTCCCCACCATGGGGGTAAGCCATGTAGGAGTAAAGGTGGTGGCCCAGGAAGAGACCAGAGCAGGTGGTTGGTGGCCAAAGGAGGAGAGGAGGAAGGAGCTGACCAGGACCACAAGAGAGAAAAAAAAGAAACCTAGGCAATGAAGTTCATGTGTTTCCTGTGATTAATTGACTCAGTGTTTTAGGTAAAGGAAATGGCTGCACATTTTTTCTTTGGTCTAATGTTGGTGTGTCAATGAATTCTCTTAGTGTAGTTGTGGCATAATGGCATGAAGCCAGACTGATGGTCATTTAGTAGTTTATCTGGTTCCTAAGATTCAGGTCTTTTATGTGCTATGTGCTGCTTCCTCCTGGCTCCACCTTGCGCCTCTCAGAATCTCCTCCTCTTCAACCCCCAACCCCTCCCCCATCCTCCACAACATTGCAAGTGCACCTCAATCCTTCCCAGACTCATCTTACTCCTTCTGCTCCTCAGAGTAAGTGACATTGAGCCCAACCCCGTCCTACCCATCCCCTCCAACTGTCATCCCCAAATGACTACAGTAGCTCACATTAATATACATAGCCTGTTGTCCAAAATTGACCTACTGCAACCTTTCATGGTCACCCTCCTTCCAGATGTCCTAATAGTCTCAGAATCTTGGCTTTCTGCCAAAATATTCCCAGCTCTGCCATCACCATCCCTGGTTACTCCTTTTCTCACCAAGATCGTGCCACGAAGGGAGGCAGCATCACCATCTACCTTTCCTCCACCATTCGGTCCACCCAGTGCTGTCTGTCTCCTCCCTGCTATCTGTGAACATCTCATCCTTAAACTCTCCTTCCCTTTCTCCCGCCCTATATTCTGCAAGTATATACTGCCACTCAGGGCTTTCTCCTGCTTCTGTCACTGAACTACTAACCACTGTCTCCACTCCGCCTCCTCTGGTGAGCTTCCTATCTTGGATGATTTCAACTTTAATTGGCTTTCACACACCAGCTCTAAACTCTGTCAAAACATAAAGACAGTTATTTTCTGATGTTTGTATGATGCTTTGGTTGTACAGTATAACCCCAATTATCTGAATGCCATGGGATATGAAATTAATTTGGATAATTGAGGGTTTGGATAAATTGGAGACATTAATTTACTATTGTGTCTGAAGACTCTATGTAAATAAACATGCAAGAGCATTTTCTGAACAGTATAGGAAATGTAATGACAAAAGCAGCTAGAACACACAGCAGTGCTACATGCAATAAATTGGTTTCTTTAAAGTACAAGCATCTAAATAGTGCTGAGTTTCATTAAAATATATTTCCCTATGTTAAACCTTTTGGCCACCACCACAATCTTCTCCCCATTGTCCAGGTACTGAAGAACTCTTAATTTTGCTCAGTAGCAAGCATACACCTTTGCACTTTGCTGCCCGACCGTCACACAATGTCTACCATAATGCTGACTGTTGCTAATGCAAAGCTTTTTAAGCAGCTGATAATGAACTGATTAGAAACAAGAGTGCTTGATAATTGAAATAAAATTCAGTCTGCATTGGTCTGCATGGGTCTAAAGGAGCAATAATGGTGCCAATTAACTACAAGGCTAATGGTGCTAATGTTGCCAATTAACGTATCGAAGCATGGGTTGAACAAAGGAGCTGCTGGTAAAGTTAATGATTTTATGTGAAGTGAGTTTACTTGATTAATAGGGTTGCTTTCAGACCAATTTCAGTACAGACACAGTATAATGCCAATTATCAGAGTTTACTTGAGGGATACGGGATGTTTCAGGTAATCCGGAGATTCGGATAACCGGTTTCGGATAATTGAGGTTATACTGTATTTCATAGCTTTTTGTGTGTTAGGTACCAGAGCCTCGGGATTGGGTGCCACAAACAACATTTGCCTTGCCTTTGCCTAAAGTCCTGCATCTTACGCAACTCATCTCTGCCCCCACCCATCAAAATCCCTGTTCCACAACCACTCTACTGGATTGGGTACTCGCTATTCACTCGCACTGCATCATTGATGCTGGTACCCTCCCAGACGCCTCAGTGACCATCATTTGGTTTACTGCATGCAAACTGCACTGCCCTAGAGTCTCCTGAAAATTATCCAAATCAGGTCCTTCCAATCAATTGACTTATCCTTGTACGTGCTGATTTGCTTACCACTGACTGGTCCCCTATCTCTATGGCCAGTAATATCAATCAAGCCTTACAATATTTCCAATCTAAATTTTTATTAGTCTGGGATCAGCATGCCCTCCTCAGGAAAACCAGGGGTCAGAGGTTCTCACCTCCCCTGGATCTCCGCTGCACTCCATGCATGCGATCCAGCATGGAAGTCTTACAAGTTCTCTGGCACTCTGGCTAACCTTAACAAGTACCATGCCTTGAGGAACTCGTACTAGAGCCACCAGATTTGCTAAGGCTGAATTATTTTTCTCTGCATTTCAGAACAATCTTAACTCCTTCAAGTTCTGGAAAGTTATTCATGCCCTCTTCTCCCACTCCCTACCCAGTCCCTTTCCTGTCCTCAAAGTGGGTGACTCCACCATTTTGACCCTCCTTCTGTCACCTCAGCTTTCAGCTCCTATTTCACCACCCATGCTTCCTCAATCCTCTCTACACTCCCCATCACTCCACCTTCCCTCCTCCTCCATCCCTCCTTTATCCCTCTTCTCCTTCTTGCCAGTTACCCCAGCCTCCTCTCTAAATGTCCCCTTGGTTCTCAACCCCCAGAAGGTGGGAGCTCTGATGGGCTTGATCCCAAGCTCCTGCACCTCTCTGCATCTTCTATTGCATTGCCCATCTCCTCCCTGCTAAACCTATCATTCTCTCTTGCCACCATCCTGGAACCTGGAAACATTCTACTGTCATTCCCTTCCTAAAGGAGGTGACTCTTCCTCTCCTGGAAGTTTCTGCCCTGTCTCTCTCCCACCCTTATCCAAACTCCAAGAACACTTAGTTCTATCTCAATCTCCCCTTCCTCGACTCCTCCTCCTCCTTCTTCACCCTCTTCCAGTCTGGCTTTCACAAACATCACTCCACCATTTCCTCTCTTCTCAGGCTCACAGACTCCATCCATACTGGCATGGAGCAAGGCCCCTCACTGCCACCATCTTTATCAATCTAGCAAAAGCTTTCAGTACTGTCTCCCACCTCTTCTCCTGGACAAGCTAATATCAATGGGTCTATCCAACTCCACAACCAGATGGTTCAACTCCTACCTTGTAGGTAGATCACAATCAGTGAGAATTAGAGAATCTCTGTCTCCTCTTCCCATACACACCAGCATCCCCAAGGTTCTGTCCTTGGCCTCTACTCTTCTCCATGTTTCTTAATGACTTCCCCTCAGCCTGCTCCTCTGCATCCATCCACATGTATGCAGATGACCTGATCCTGTTTTCATCTGGCTCTTATTTATTTATTTATTCATTTATTTATTTATTTATTTATGTCTTTGTTAACCAGGTAAGTGCACTGATCCAAAGACTATTTTCAGTCATGACCGGCCTGGACAACGTGATAAAACAACAAGTTCACAGCAGAACATACAGGCATGGTAATACACACCTCAAGCGTGAGGTAGTGTGGAATATAAGAAATATATAATGGTGCATACAAATGTATGAAATATACAGTGGTGCATACAAGCATATGAGATATACAATGTGCTAAACGTATGAAATATATAATGGTGCATACCATCGTATGCACAAAACAATCAGGGAAACATGGCAACTAGTAGGTAAAGTGATAGATCAGGTGCTAACAGAGAATGGCTAAGACTGAGTTTCAATACATCCTAACAGCACAGTAGGAAAGATGCTTGGGGTACTGCTTTGGTAGGTCATAGTGTACTATACATCAGGTAGGTACTCACATCAGAGTTAACATCCAGACTTCAACTCGATTTTGACAGTATCCAGAAATGGTTCAGGGCCAATCAAGTATCCCTTAATGGAAAGAAAACAGTCTCTATGTGTTTGGCACTCAGCAGAAGCTTTCTAGACTCCTTCCCTCCCTTCTTCCTCACCCTAGATGTGGAAAATTGTGATGTGCCCTCATTTAAGTACATTGGTGTTTGGCTTGACCACCACCTTGGTTTTTCTCAGCACATTGATGCCATGTACAAAAAATCCATCCTAAGCACGGTGCCTTTATAGGAATACAAACTATATCCCTATGTTTGCCCACTGAGATATCACTAAGATGATCCTCCCATTTTGATTATGGTGACAGTCTGTGGTGCTGCACCAAAATCCACCCTGGCCAGGCTGGATCCCTCTTCCACTCTTTTTGCCATTTTGCCTTGGCCTGTCTGTAATTGCCAGCTTCCACCCTGCTACCACTTTTGTGAAGTTGGACTGCATCTGCCCTCCTCCAGTCCTCTGGAACCACACCAGTCTCCAGTGAGTGGTTGAACAGGACTGTCAGAGGTGCAGCCAGCACCTGTCTGAACTCCCTCAGTATCCTTGGATGTATCCCATCTGTCCCCATTGCATTGTCCACCTTCAGATTTGTGAGTTCCCTCAGGACTGTCTCCTCTGTAAATGGAGTAGTGTCCACCTCCCTTCCTTCAATGCTCTTGTTACTTATCTGTGGTCCCAGCTCCCTTCCTCTGTGAACACTGAACAAAAGTATTTGTTCAGTATGTCTGCTTTTCCTGGTCCCTCTCCACACTCTACCCTCCCTTCCCTCCTTAGCCTTATAATCCCTCCTGTCTTTCTGTTTTCATTTACATACCTAAAAAATGTCTTGTCCCTTCTTTAATGCCTGGGCTTTTTCTCCTCTGTTTCCACCTTTGCACTACTGACTGCTTTCTGTGCCTCTCTCTGCTTCTCCTGATGCACCTCCCTGTCCTTCTCCTCTGTGTCTTCTTATACCTCCTGAATGCTAACTTTTTGCCCTTACCTTGCCAACCACCTGTTTTCAGAACCACAGTTGTCTCTTTTTCAACTTGCTTTTGCTAACTTGCCTGATGTAGAGGTTTGTTGCCTTCACTATCCCCCCTTTTAGTTTTCACTGTTCCTCACTCCACCCATGTTATCCCCAGCCAGGGCATCCCTGAGGCTTTTCCCCATCTTTGTCCAAATCGGCCCTTCTGAAGTCTAGGGACCGCCTTTGTGTGGTTTGATTCTGCCACAGTACTTATATTGAACTGCACCGTATGGTGATCACTGATCCTAGGTGGCCACCCATCAGACGCTTCTGCAATGCTGTCCTCATTGGTGAGTACAAGGTCTAATATTGCTCCCTCATGAGTCGGTTCTCTTACTAATTATCTGAGGAATGCTCCTGCAGGATGTCCCTGTTCCTAGCTGACGCTGCAACTGGATGCTCCAATCTACATCCGGCAGAGAAGTCTCCCACCAGCAGTACCTTTCCTTAATTTGCCATCTTATATTCATTGAGATGCCATTCCAGTACCTTCAGAGCTCTTTCTCACCTCTCCTGTTACTTCTGCTGCTGTGCATGTTGGCAACCCCCACACACACACACACCCACTCTCTCACCACCTGTATATCTCTGCAGCATCCTCCTGCAGCAGTGCTTAATCATGGTCTGGGATAGACCCACTAGGGAGACTGGTAATCTGTGCCAGTCAGAGGTGAAGTGTGATGACAGGACCACTCGTGATATCTGCATTAGCGGTGGGACGTGGCTGCTTATGACCCTCTCCAAGCTCACTGACTCTCTTGGAGGAAATCCTGTTGCTACTTGAATTTGGTCTCTTTGGGCCATCATGGGACAGATAAGTAGCAACAGTTACCAAAGATCCTTCCAGAAGGAAAAATAAGGAGCACTCAGGAAATTCAGCTACGTTAACAATTACACACCAATCCAAAGGCAAGGCAAAGTTTATTTCTAAGGTGCCCACTGCAGAGGCTCTGGGCATTGGACATAAAACATACAACAAGCAGGGCATCAGGTAAAATAGTATCATAAAAACATAGTAAAACAACAAATGCAATATCAGAATCAGCCAGTTTTTAGGTTTTCTGGGCTGCTCAGCTGTCTACCCCAGTAAGGCATGGGAAAATAGATGGGTTTTAAGCCAGGCTTGAACCTCTCAACTGACGGAGCCTTCCTGATGTTAGCTGGTAAAGAGTTCCATAGGACCGGTCACGGAAGTTCTTAATATGGTCCTAGGAACTCAATGGAGGCCCCTGGTCAAGGAGTGGAGGAGTGGATTGAGGTGGCAGAAGATCAGCCAGGTAGCCAAAGGTACTGCTGACAAGTTTATTTTATTTAGTAGACTCTCCTACATCCAGGATAAGCATCTATATGAGCAGAAATGTTTGACAGCCACCAGTGGTTTATGCCATCAAGAGGAGTGTGCAGACAGCATTTTTATGAACTGTGCAAAAATACAAATGTATAAAAGCAAAGAAAAGCTGTCTTACCACTCTGACCAGCTGCACCGATCCCCAGCGCTTTGCTCCTCTCCAACTTCATCTGGGGCGTATTCCTCCTTCTAGAGCAACAGCTGCACTTTGGGGATTATGCTTTGCCTCCTTTTGGCTTGGTCTGTGACCACTAAATCCTTTCTGACTTCAGTTTTATCCTTACTGTACATCTTCCACGCCACTAGACACACTATCATACATTGATGTTTGCTGTTGGTAGTGGGGCTGCACCTCAATGCAAGCTTGCTGTCAACATTGTAGTTAATGCAGCACCATATCCCTGCTAATAATTAGTTTTCTCTCCCCTCACCATTCATTGATTTGGGGCAACTGCACAGCTGAATGAGCCCTCATTCTCCAGAAGCTCATCAAACCACTGTTCACTCCCAGCCTGTTGGTCTTAGAATCAAAGGCACACTGTTGAACCAGCCCTAAAATAACAGACCATTTAGAATCAATACTAATGCAAAAGGCACCCCAGTATTGGTGCTGTGTTGTGTGACTGTAGTGAGTAACAGGTTACTGTATTCATAAAGGCTGTTGGTTATTACAGTAATATAGTAACTCTTGCAGAGAACTTTGTAAATTAATGCACTTTGCTTAAAGGAGATATCATCGCACACTAATTTTGATGTGCTATTTAGCTGAGGAGGAAAGCAAATTGCAGCCATGTAGAAAGAAAGACTATACATACTGGTTAGAAAATAGCCCTCAAGATAGGCACATATCCCTCCATTGTTTTAGGAAGACATTTCATTGGCTGCCTGGAACTGCCATGGAGATAGCACTGGAAAAGAGCAAGCGTTTCATAGAGAATATCACCTCCATTAGGCAATACCTTTGGAACTGAAAACCATAAGTTTCAGGACCACACTGAAACTCTTAAGCTAGCCAGGGACTGCCCACAATGACGTGCTGCGTCGATGAGTATATAATGTGGGTGGCCCCATCACTTCTCAGTTCCTTCTCCTACTGTTGATCATCCTCATTGGACTTGCTGGAAAACAACATTAACAAAGCCGTTGCCATTTTTTGTTATTTTATATAACAGTTTTTTACCATCATCTCTGTATTCTGTCAAAATCTAGAAATCTTTATTTCAATATTGTATTTGTGGTTATAAAATGTACAAGGATGGCGCACACTTTGTTTGTGTGTGCTCTCTGGATCTTTCTCACAACTCTCAGTGATTGTGAGATTTGCCAGAGTTTCAATTGGGCTACAAGAAGACATTATAAGAAGGATCTTGAAATGTCCTCGCTAAAAGCACTAAAAGCCATGGAGAAGGAAAAGGATCAAATTCTGCTTCTCGCTCATTATTGTCCAAGAACTTCTCCCCAATACCGTCCGAGAAACAGTTGTCAAGCCTGAAAGAATGGGACAAGGAGAAAGCGTCATCTCTGACCTCCTCGTCATCCAGCTATAAGCACAAACATAAGGAAAAAGACAAAGTCTGCTTTTCCAGTGAGGTCTTCATCACCATTGAAAGAGGTATGTCATCAACACCCACTTTGGCAGTGTAGATGAAAGTCCCGCCCCCATCCATCATTGAGACATCAAGGTCAGGGTCTGGTTTGGACACTGCTGTACCTACTATGGACGGCATGCGCTATCCTTGTCAGGCTCTGGCCCTTCACCATAGGTAGTCCTGGACCCTTTTAGGGTGCCATCAACCCAGATGTGCTGGCGTCATTCTCAGAGATGACTCAACACATTATGTCAGGGGTTGCCATTGCAGGCAGTTGTTCCATCAACAGGCCTTCTGATTCCAGGCTCCTGTCAATGGATTCCATTAGCACACCACAGATTCTTGCCTCTCAGCTGCTGGTGGCATCACCTGCTCCTTCTGCAGCTCCATCATCGTTCATGATGACAACAAATGGAACATAAATGTGACCTTATGGATTGAGGTGGATTTAGAGGAGGAATATAGGAGGAGCAATTTGAAGAAATGAATCTACCCTCTAGTTCCACCCACTCGTGCTGCAATGAGGACTCAATGGTTTATACCCGAAGTCTCTGCTTAGGGACATACTTTCCAGGCCATGATGCAGCAAATGCAGTCTGCCATGGGGTCTGCTGTGGAAGAGGAAGATTCCACTGTGAGGAATCTTACAGGGTTCTTAAAGGTGCCCTGCACTCCGTCCATTATTATTCCTCAGTATATCCTGCCTTAGAGGATGCTACTTTTGCTGCATTGCATAGTCCTGATTCTTTGACTGCAGTCCCAAGAAAGGTTGATAAGCAATATTCTGCTTTGTCTGTTAAGCCTTATTATGCAAATCAGCCTGAAACTGACTCTATAGTCATTACAGCTGCTGATGATATGCCTGAAACCCCTAGATACATGAACACTTTACCTCAAGATAAAGAATCTAGGAGGCTGGATGTTAGGACAAGCGTACATATGCCTCTGCCTTATTGGGCCTTAGGTTTGCAAATTACTAGGCCCACATGATTAAATACCAGAACAGCAGGTGGAAAGATGCTTGCACTGCTGCCTAAGCTTTGCCTGATGGTGCTGCCAAGACTGCTTTAATTATAACACAGTCTGTTGGTGCCGAGGTTGATAAACATTTGCTGTGCTCAGCATATGATGTCTAATGTTTCTGGCAGGACTTCTGCCTATGGCATTTGCATGAGACATTATTCTTGGCTGAGTGGCTGGTTTTGCCACTGATGTGCATCGGATGGTTTTGAATGCCCCTTTATGGGCTCCAAACTGGTTATGATAGAAATGTAGAAATATAGACTATGACAGCAGATAAAGACCACTTGGCCCACAGTCTGCCCTTTTTCCTACCTACATTGTTAACACAGACCGTTCTTGACCTATACGGCTCTCTCTGCCTCACCCCCTTCTTTTCCACTATGATTCCCTTGTGCCTATCCCATGCATTCTTGAACCCTGCAACTGACTTCACCCCCGACCTCCGCTGGAAGATTATTCCAGAAATCCACTACTCTTTCTATGATCAAGTACTTCCTAACATCTCTCCTGAATCTACCCTCCAGCTTCCTAGCATGTCCCTTGTTCTTGAGTCCTATTCTTTTGAAAATAATTCCCTCCTATACCTTATTTACCCTTCTGAGGTATTTAAATATCTCTGTTGTATCCCCCTGTCCTTCCTCTTCCAGGGTGTACGTGACTGAGGTCCTTTAGTCTTTCCTCTAGGGGCTTTTGATGCAGACCCTGCACCATTTTCGTTGCCCTTCTCTGGACAGCCTCCACTCTATGTCCTTCCAGAGATGTAGTCTCCAGAACTGCACACTGTACTCTAGGTGGGGTCCTACCAGAGATCTATACAGAGGTAACACCACCTACCTCTTTCTGCTGGTGATACCCTCCCTATGCACCCCAGCATCCCACTAGTTCTCCCAACTGCCTTGTCGCACTGCCTGGCCACCTTTAGGTAATCCGACATGATTACCCCAGGTCTCTTTCCTGCTTGGTGGTTGTCAATACCACTCCACCCATTCTGTACTCTGCCCTTGGTTTCTGTACCCTAAGTGCATTATTTTGCACTTTTCACACTGAAAAACAAAGCCGTTGCCATTTTTATTTTATATAACAGTTTGTTACCATCATCTCTGTATTCCGTCAAAATCTAGAGAATCTTTTCAATATTGTATTTGTGGTTATAAAATTTACAAGGATGGCGCACTTTATTTGTGTGTGCTCTTTGGATCTTTCTCACAACTCAGTGATTGTGAATTTGCCAGGGTTTCAATTGGGCTACAAGAAGACATTATAAGAAGGCTCTTGAAAATGTCTGAGGTATTTAAAGATCTATGAATACAGATTTCCCTTTTTTCAAGGGAGGGACGACACGTCTCATTAAAAACTTCAGGCCCTGGAGCAAGCAAGCAAAAACACGGCAGTTTTGTGTTGTGTGAGGATGTAAAAGATCCATCTGTAGATGACTCCATCTGTGAAGAGGTAATTTATCATGAGGACAGCAGTTCCCATTCATGAACCATCAATAGGGACCTGCTTAACCTGTATGTCAATATGATATAGATCTATGGCCTGTATGAGATCTCAGATACTTCAACTTGTACATCATATACAAAACATTTTGAATGGTCTCTCTGCCAGCCCTGATTGCCCTGTTACAAAAGGGGAACTGGCTTTGTTCCCTGAACATGAAGGCTGCATACCCTTGACAACTCCTCTAGTTTTCTTAGGTCTCTGCTCATCCTTTCGACTCTCCCTGGAGTGTCCACCCTATTGCAGATTTTTGTGTCATCCACAAGAGGCAGACCTTTCCTTCCAGCTCCTCTGCAATGTCACTTATAAAGAAATTAAAGAGAACTGGTCCCAGCACTGATCGATGAGGCATCCTGCTGGTCACTCTCCCTTCCTCAAGTGAACTCCATTTACCACCACCCGCTCTGTCACCTATCCGTAACCAGTTTCTTACCCAGTTTACCACCTTTGGACACTACTCCTAAGCTACCCAGCTTGCTTACTAGTCTTCTGTGTGGAACGGTGTCAAAGCCTTACTGAAATCTAAGTAGACCATGTCCACTGCTCTACCCTGATATAACTCCTTTGTCACCCAGTCAAAGAAATATATCAGATTAGTCTGACATGACCTCCACCCTGTGAAACCACACTGCCTCAGGTCTTATAACCCGCTAGATTCAAAATATTCCATAATCCTTTCCTTTAGCAGTCATTCCATTAATTTTCCCACCATTGATGTCAGGCAGACTGGCCTATAATTGCCAGCTTCCTCCCTGCTACCACTTTGGTGTAGTTGGACTACATTCATCCTCCTCAATCCTCCAGAACCACTCCTGTTTCCAGTGAACTGTTGAACAGGGCTATCACAGGTGCAGCTTGCATTTCCCTGAGCTCCTTCAGTGCCCTTGGATGCACCCTATCTTGTCCCATTGCTTTGTCCACCTTCAGATTAGCTAGTCCTTCAGGCTCTCGCCTCCAAAAAGGGCAGTGCCCACCTCTCTCCTCCAAAGCTTTCTGTTACTTTTTGTGGCCCCTCCTTCTCCTCCTCTGTGAACACTGAACCAAAGGTATTTGTTCAGGATGCCTGCCTTTGCCTGGTCCTTATCTGCACAGTCCCCCCTTCCCTTTTGAACCTTACAATTCCAGTCCTGGTCTTCCTCTTTTCAATTACATACCTAAAAGATGTCTTGGCCTTTTTTTACCTCCTGGGCTATTCCTCTTCAGTCTGCCTTTGCCTCCTTACTGCTTTCCTTGTGTCCCTCTGTTTCTCCTGATACACTCTCCATCCTCCTCTCTGGGTCTCCTCATACCTTCTGAATGCTACCTTTTTGCCTTTACATTTCAGCCACCTCCTTCAAGAACTATAGTGGTCTCTTTTCCTCTTGGGTTTTGTTACCTGTTTGATCAGAGGTTCGTTGCCTTTACTATGCTTCCGTTTAGCTTTGCCATTGTTCCTCTACCTCTCCCAGGCCATGCCCCTGCTAGGTAATCCTTAGGCATTCACCCATCTTTATAAAATCTGCTCTCTTGAAATCCAGGACCCTCACCCTTGTGTGGCTCAGTTCTGCAGTTGTTCTTACATTGATCCACATCATATGGTGATCACTGGTGTCCAGGTGGCCTCCACCTTGACATCCCAATACAATCCTTGTTAGTGAGTACCAGGTCCAGCATTGCCCCTTCACAAGTGGTTTCACTGACTGATTGCCTCAGGAATAACCCCTGCAGAGAGTCCAGGTTGTCTTTACTTCTAGCAGAAGCCACTGCTGGGAGGCTCCAATCTACATCTAGCAGATTGAAGTCCCCACCAGCAGCACCTTCCTTTTTGCCATCTTGCCAGTGGTGTGGAAGATGCCTTGTGTGCCTTCAATCTTCCAAGATGTCTCCAAGGTCTGTTATGTCTCTGTACTCCACTCCCACTAGAGGGCATGGTTGGGCTTTTTGCAGGCCTACTGCAAGAAGTGACCTTGCATACTGCCAGCAAGGCTGTGGAAAGGTGGTGGTCCTTCTTGGCTTCCCTCCTGCCTGGTTCCCATGCAAAGGCACCAGAAGGTATTGGTTCCTGCACCTGACTCTCTTCTGTCTTCCTCCCCAGCTGTTACCACCAGGGATGAGTTGGGGGCAGGATCACCTGCATTTAAAACAATGGCAGGAGATAACAGACGAGTGGGTTCTAGAGATAATTGCAAGAGGACATGCTCTGGATCTGCTAGAAATCCCTTCATATCACCCTTTGCCTCCTGCCTTTTATCCTCCAGAACACATCCCTTTTAAAGAAGGAGATTCAGACCCTGTTCAGAAGCAAGCCATAGAACTGATTCCTCCACAAGATCAGAATGAAGAGCTCTATTCCAAATACTTCCTAGTTCTACAATGGACAGGAGATCTATGGCCTGTACGAGATCTCAGATACTTCAACTTGTACATCAAATACAAAACATTTTGAATGGTCTCTGCCAGCCCTGATTGCCCTGTTACAAAGGGAACTGGCTTTGTTCCCTGAACATGAAGGCTGCATACCTTCATATAAAGATCAGGAAGTCCCACAGGCAGGCACTATCAGTTCAAGGTATTGCTCTTTGGCTTGTCCTCTGTGTCACGGGTCTTTACAAAATGTTTGGCAGTGGTTGCAGCAGCCCTTTGCAGGGAATGCCTGAGTGTTTTCCTCTATCTGGATGACTGGCTTCTGAGCCAGCTCCAGGAAAGCTTTGCTTCACACACTCTTTCCTGAGCATGTCAGTTGTTCAACGACTTGGGGGTCTGATGAATGTGTCCAGTGTGCTGACTGCATGCCAAAGACTGCAGTACATAGGGGTGGTCTTGGACACAGAAAAGGTTTCACCTTCCTGCCCCAGGACAGGGTGGATGCTGTGATTGGCAGTAGCCACTATGTCTCTGCATGAACAATGTTACATCTCCTGAGCCTCATGACTGCAGCCATAGTGGCTATGCCACTAGCCACACTTCATATGAGGATACCGCGGTGGACACTCAGGGTCCAGTGGGATCAGTTGATGGATAAACTGGAGCAAATAGTTCTCGTCACATCCCACCTCACAGAACATTGTTATGGTGGCAGGACTGCAAGAATTTTCTGAAGGGCATTGCATTCTTTGTACCAGCTCCTGTGCAGATCCTCACCATGGATGCCTCAGGTTTCTGATGGGTGCTCATCTCGGCCCTTTCCAGACACAGGGTCATAAACCCAAGTTGGGACTGAGTTGCACATAAATGTCCTGTAAATATTGTGTTGTTCAGCCTCCAGACTTTTCAGAATCATCTCTGCCCTGGTCCTCTGCTAATCCAGATGGATAATGTCAGTGTGATGCATTATTTCAGCAAACAAGGGCACTCACTCCTGTTCCCTCCACCGAAGCAGTGAGAGCATGGTACTGAACTGTGTCTCATAACCTTTAGCTATAAGCTGTGTTTCTACCAGGTCTCCAAAACATATTGGCATACAGGTTAAGCAGGTCCCTGTTGATGGTTCATGAATGGAGACTGCTGTCCTCATGATAAATTACATCTTCACAGATGGAGTCATCTACAGATGGATCTTTTTACATCCTCACACAACACAAAACTGCCGTGCTTTTGCTTGCTTGCTCCAGGGCCTGAAGTTAATGAGACGTGTCGTCCCTCCCTTGAAAAAGGGAAATCTCTATCTGTATCCCCCTTCCTCTAATACAGAGGGTTCTGCTCAAACTCTGGGTGGAGAGTGTCACTCTTTTCCTTATTACTCTGTTCTGGCATCACCAGATATAGTTTCTATGCCATCAACATCTGGCAGTGGAACATCCTGTCCCCCTCTACCTCTGTGTTGGGATATGCTGTCACAGGGCAAGGATTTTCTGGTCCATCCAGACCTGAAGTCCCTGCACCTGCATATATGACTCCTGAAAATATAACCATTGCATGCTTTGGGGTATCCCCAAAGGTTGGTGATGTCCTGCTTGCAGATAGGAAGCCTTCTACCAGACATACTTATTCCCTGAAATAGAAGTGGTTAACTCTGTGATCTGCTTCTCAGAATGTGGACCCTTTTATGTGTTCTGTGAGCTCTGTGCTGGAATACTTGCATTCACTATCTGACTCAGGCCTGCAGTATTCCTCTGTTAAGGTGCGTTTGGGTGCTATATCAGTTTCCATGCTCCTATTGATGGTCTTACAATTGGAAGTTCCCCATACTTTTCGAGAGATATCCTTCATATGAAACCTCCTATCCATAATTCAGTCCCACCTTTGGACTTGAATTGTGTACCTGAAAAATTGACATGGGCTCTTTTTCAGCCTGCTGCAAGTTGGCATATATTTCCTGTTATGGAAAATGTTATTTTCGGTTGCTATGACTTCTGCTCTGAGGATTTTTGAGCTTCAGGCTTTATGCGTGAGCTTCCTTATTTGATTTTTCAGAGTCTCTTTGCATATGAATCCCAAGTTTCTACTGAAGGTGGTACCAGAACATATGCTGAACCAAATGATACATCTTCCTGTTTAGTATCTGGAGTATGCCAACCAGGGTGAGCCACTGCTTCATACCATAGATGTACAAAGAATGCTGAGATTCTATGTTAATCGCACCAAGGACTCGAATATCTTCTCTGCTTACATTTCATTTGCCCTAGTAAAGAGGGCACTCCTCTGTCTAATAATGCCTGTTCAAATGGCTAGCAAATGGTATTACATTTGTTACAGGAACTACAGTAAGAAACTTCCTGGTGCTGTTCGTGGTCACTACACAAGGGGTATTGCAACCTCTGCTGCTTGTTTCAAAATGTCTCTGCTGCTGATGTATTTGCTGCATCCACATGAAGCACTACTCACACTTTCACTGAGCATTACAGTCCAGACATTGTCTCTCATAAATGTACTGGTTTGGACCTTGCTGTACTGTAAAAATCTTCTGTTCTGATCACGTATCAGACTGTGCCAGCCTCCAGCTTTACTTTGTACTTGCATGAGAGACATTCCAAAGGTGTGGCGTAATGGAGAAGATATCCTTAATGAAGATAGAACAGTTATATAAGAACTTACCGTACCAGTAGATTTTCAAGAGAATCTCCTCCATTAGCCCATGCCATACCTCCCTCCCTCCTTCCCGGTTTCTGTATACTGAGGGGTATATCAGATGTGCATAAAGCCTTACTCCATGAATCCTATTTCCTGTGCCATGCCTCTCGTTTGCCTGGTACTGGTCTAATTTCCTGGTTCCTCATGGTTAGAGGCCCTCCAAGGCTAATCTCTGGTGGGGAACTGAGGGTGATGGGGCCACCCACGTTATACACATGTCAATGCTGCATCTCATTATGGGTGGCCCCTAGCTAACAAAATGTTTCTGTTTGGTCCTGATGCTGATGGCTTTTAGTTCCAAAGGTGTGGCCTAATGGAGGAGAGTCTGTCAAAGATATACTGTTACGGTAAGTTCTTATGTAACTATTCTTAATCGGATGAGACTGTGATGCCTCTTGTAGTACAGCTTCCTATGTATGGAGAATTTTAATTTAATTTATAATATCTCTGCCACTATGTTTGTTTGCCAAACGAAACCTAACTTCCATGTGTATCATAAGCAAAATATGGATGTCGGTCTTCATTTTGGGAAACATAGTGGCAGAGGTACTATATCGTAAATTTAAATCCTCCACACATAGCAAGCTGTATTGCAAGAGGCATTACCAGTCAGTCTCATGGGATTACTGCTCTTATCCTTTGCAATCTCTGTTGCAAGTAAAGGCATACTATGAAATGTCTTCCTAGGTGATGTGGATATGTGCCGAACTCAAGGGCTCCATTTGGCAACCATAGGGTACAGTTTGTTTTACTCCCAGACTATGCAGCATACCAACATTACAGCATTCCCACAGTTCTTTAAATAATGCCAGATGGTAAATGGTACACAGCTGATTCTTATTCTGTGTGCTATGTTGTCAGTAGGTACATAATAAATACCAAAGGATATTTTTTTCTAAATGTAAGCTAAGTGCTGTTTTAACTTCTCCAGACATTGAGACTGTGTAAAGTTATTACTGCTTTGTTTGCATATAACATGTATTTTGTAATTTATCCATGGCTTACAATGGCTTTTTTTCTGTAACTATACTGGTAAAATGTATTTTTGTTATTTAAATTTTATTCTCTTATCAGGAATATTAAAAAATATTTTAAATCCTTTGTATCTGTGCAGAAAATGATTTCCAATAAAATTCTTAATGACTACCTGATGTAATAATGTGCATCTGCATCCGCTAAAATTAATCTTTGCTTTCTTGAGCTAATTATATATTATACAGTGGCAAGAATGAATGCTCCTTCCTGATTCGTCAGACTGGGACTGGACCGAGATGTTTATTTATTTAAGATTCGGATTAACACCTTTGAGCCATGGAGCTCATTTACAAAGATTCCAAGTGGGTATAACATAAGACAACATATAGGGTACAGGCAAGTTCAGTCAGACAACAGACAGTAATATAAGCAGAGTTCAAATCATGTGTGTTACATACTAATTAGTTGAAAACATCAGCCCAACAATAGGTGCAGTACAATGCTTAAATTTAAGAGCTTAGTTTTAAGACCTGAGTAGTTAACCTTTCTAGACATGGTAAGGTAGAATATAGCTGGTCAGCTCCTGGAGAATCACAGGTGACTGATGCATCAAAGAGGTAGGAGTAGCCATAGATGGCTTTGTCAGTGTAAGAAGGAAGGGCAGGGATGATCTAAGCATGGAGCATTTCAGTGCACCATGCAAGGTGAAATGCCCAGATTGATTAGCAAATGGAAAAGGCAGGGAGAGGGTATAATTTTGAGGGGGGTCATCTGTGGGGTTAACTGGTGACAGATGAGACTAGTGCCAGTGGCGCATAGTGGTCCTGTAGGATGCATTCAGTAGGTGTTGTAGCTCCAGTCACTGAAGTTACTGGGTGCCTTATGACTCAGAGAATGCTTGGAGGCGGGGTGAGAGGGAGGGATTTTTGGGAAGCTAGGTGTGGCACTCACAGCTGGTGTCTGAGGAGAGGAATTTCTGAGCTCTTTTAAAGTGTTCAGTCATTCAGTGATGATGAGGGAGACAGGGAGGTCATTAAGCCACAGGGGTCCTCTGTGAGATAGGGATCTCTGGGCAAGAGACGTATGCTTGAAGGGGACTTGAGGTGCACTTAGCTACACTTCTTGTGGTTTGTGAGGATGGAGTGTATTGGAAGATGCTCACTGTGGATTCAGGGGTGAGTCTGAGAAGGGCCTTTTACCTAGCAAGAAAGCCTGGTATTTGGCCCTAAGATGTATGGGATCCACCCTGTTTGAGTGTAGAGTCTGTATGTATGTGTCAGATGTTCTGCCTCTAGGACCAGCCTGCAAGCCTTGTTTAGGAGAACTTTAACCCTCTTGAGGGCACTGTCTGTGGCTGCACTGTAGATTACCAGCCCATAATCAATAGTGGTCAGTACTGAGCTGCTAGTTATAGGCATAGGGCATCTGGAGTCATAGCCTGCCTGTGTCTGTATAGTAGGTCAAGCTTTACTTTTGCAGTTTTAACGATGTGGTTTATGTGTATAGAAGGATAGAGTGTCGTCCAGGTATACTCTTAGATATTTGAAGGTACTGACTTGCTCCGGTACATCCCCTTTTGGTTGAGGATGATCAAGGGGCTGTTTCTTTTCTTTGTTTGGGGCATTGTGAACAGCATGTCTTTTGTCTTCTTATAGTTTAGTAGGAGCCTGTTTTAGAAACCATTGTTCAAGCTTCTGGAAGCTGTCTTGTAGTGCCATGTTTATTTGGGTCAGTTGTTTGCCAGCAAAGAGATTCGGCATCATCTGCATACAGCAGCATGTTGCCTGGGCAGGTAAAAGTAGAGTATAAACAGGGTAAATAGTAGGGGCTGAGTATGGACCCATAGGGGACTCAAGGGTCACCGACCTAGGGTCGGAGAGTGTTCCATTTAAGTTCACGCATTGTGTTCTATTGGAAGATAACTACCAAACCATGATACAGTTTCAAGGGACAGTCCAAGGGTCCGGAGTTTAGAGAGGAGGAGTTGGTGGTTAACTGTACTGAAGGCTTTGTGAGGTCTATGAAGATAGACCCACTGCCATACCATTGCCCAACACTCAGTACAGATAGTTGGTAAAATCTATCAAGCGCAGTCATGGTGCTATGCTGTTTTCAGAATCTGTGCTGCTGTGCACACAGAAGGTTGTACTTATTCAGAAATTCTGTTAACTGGTCAGATACAATCTGCTCCAGGGCTTTTGAGAGTGGGGATAAAATGGATATGGGCCTGTAGTTAGCCAGGCTGGTTCTCTCCCCACTTTTGTATACTAGGGTAATGAGTGCTGATTTCCATCTGTCTGGGAATACCCCTGTTCTAAGTGATAAATTGAAGATTTTGGTAAGGAGAGCTAGCTCCTCGATTGTAAGTGTTACTAGCTTCATATCTATTACGTCCCACCCATCCTGGTTTTCCTTGGACTTGCTACACATATTTTAACATATCAGCAGTGGAGATCTGATTGAAGTAAAATTTGGGTTTGCTAGAGTTGGGGAGCTGGTTAGGGAGCTTCTCAGGTGGCAGGGTGTTTAGGTAGCTAGGGGGTAGTACAGAGCTAAGTCAGTGAAGGCTACATTGAATGCATCTGCTATTTCTTTAGGCTCATGTAGGGTATTAGTGACAGTGACAATCATTTCTGCTGGTGCTTTGGGATCATGACCGGTGAAGTTTTTATTGAGTTTCTGAAATCTTTCCTCCTGTTACCCTAGAGGTGGCGGGGAAAGTCAGGGAGAAAAAAATAGCATTCAGGAAGTATAAGGAAACACAGAAGGAGCAGGACAGAGAGCTGTACCAGTTAAGGCAGAAGGAAGCAGAGAGGAAGTCAGAATAGCAAAGGCCCAAACTGAGGAAAGATAGCCAACTCGGTTAGAAGGGGATAAAACCTTTTATAGGTACATCAGGGGCGTAGAAAGACAAAGGAGGCATAGTGAGGCTGAATAGAATGAGCGGTGGGTGGGCAGAGGGGACAGTGAAAGCGGGATATTGAATGAATATTTCTGCTCAGTATTCACAAAGAGGAGGGAAGGTGCCAAATCCAATTAACAGAAGCACTCTTGATAGGGGTCGATCCCAGTCCTTTCACAGAAGAAAGGGTTCTGAAAGAACTCCTAAAGCTGAAGGTGGACAAAGCAATGGGGCCTGATAGAATTCACCCAGAATTCAGTCAATAGAAGCACTCTGGATAGGGGATGATATTAGTCCTTTCACGGAAGAATGGGTTCTGAATTCTAAAAGAACTAAGGAAGAACTAGTAACACCACTGACTACCCTTTTAACAAATCATGGGAGGATGGTGTGGTACCCAAGGACTGGAGGAAGGTGGATGTGATTCCCTTCACAAAAGTGGGACCAAGACAGAGGCAGAAAACTACAGACCTGTCAGTTTGACCTCTGTGGTAGGAAAGTGATGGAATCACTTCTGAAGAAAAATTGTTGAGTACCTAGAGGCCAGTGGGGCACAGGATCCAAGGCAGCATGTGTTCAGCATGGGTTCACAGCGGAAGGTCATGTCAGGCAGATCTAATTGATTTCTTTGACTGGGTGACCAAGTAGTAGACCAGGGAGGGCTGTGGACATGGCCTACCTAGACTTTGGCAAGGCATTTGACACAGTCCCACACAAAGATTAATAGTCAAATTAACCAGCCTGGGAGTGGGTCCCAGGGTGGTAGCCTGGTAAAACATTGGCTGGACAACAGGACACAGAAGGTAATTGTAAATGAGTCCACTCTGAAGAAAGAGGGGTTACTAGTGGGGTACCGCAGGGTTCAGTGCTGGGTCCAGTCTTTTTAATGTCTTTATAAGTGACATTGCAGAGGGACTGGAAGGAAAAGTATGCCTCTTTGCAGATGACACAAATATCTGCAACAGGGTTGATACACAAGGAGGTGTGGAAAGGATGAGAAGGGACTTGGCAAGGTTGGAGGAATGGTCGGAAGTATGGCAGCTGGATTCAATTCAAAGAAGTGCAAAATAATGCACCCGGGAAACAAAAACCCAGGGAAGATTACACAATTGGGGAGAGGTAGTGTAACAACAAAAAACAAAAGGATCCGGGGTAATCATATCAGATGACCTTAAGGTTAACATGCAATGTGAGAAGGCAGTAGAGAGGGCTGGGGTATACTGGGATGCATAGGAGGCATCACCAGCAGAAAACAGGAAGTTGTTATCCCTCTGTACAGACAGTTGGTGAGACCCCATCTGAGTACTGTGTCCAGTTCTGGAGACCCCATCTCCGCAAGGACATAGACAGGATAGAGGCAGTCCAGAGGAGGGCAACTAAAATGGTGCAGGGTCTGCAAGAGAAGCCATATGAGGAGAGACTAAAGGAGCTTAATATGTATACCCTTGAGGAAAGGAGGAGATGGGGACATGATAGAAACTTTAAGTACCTCAGTGGAATCAACAACATCCAAGAGGTAGCATCTTTCAGAAAAGAGCGTGCAAGAACAAGGGACACAATTTAAAAATAAAGGGGGCGGTTCAGGGGCAGTGTGAGAAAATATTTTTCACAGAGAGGGTAGTGGATGCATGGAACAGCCTTCCTGAGGAGGTTGTGGGGTCTAAAACCGTGGGAGAATTCAAGAATGCATGGGACAGACATAAGGCAATTCTTGTGGGGGTGAGAAGAAATAGGCTGTTGGTTAACTAGGATCTGCAGCTTACCCTGTAGGTAGGAAAATGGGCAGACTAGGTGGGCCAAGTGGTCCTTATCTGCCATCAAAGTCTATGTTTCTATGTTAGTAGATCTTTGTAACTGGTGGCTTTGGCTTTCCTTATAAGCCTGGTACATTTATTTCTGTCTGCCTTATAAGGGATTTAGTCATTTGGCTTACCCGGTTGCCCTTGCTTTGTTCGAGGTTGTCACAGACTTTCATGAGCTCAAGAGGGATCCAGAGAGCCATGGGTTGGGAGTCCTTTAACTTTCTTAGTTTTTAGTTGGTGCAAAGATATTGCAGGCATTGGTGACGGTAGTAATGAAGAAGTCAAGGGCCTGATTTGCATCATTAGCACCATCCAGGGGTCCAATCTGACCATCGTGGTATTTCTTTAAATGCTCTAGCTGTCCATTCCTTAGTGAACAGTTTTTGTGAGTTTAGGGGTGTGCTTCAGTATTTTATTGGTCCATGTGCACATCACGGGGAGTGGTCACTGAGCAAGTCAGGAAGCACTGATACTTCTGTGATGTGCTCGGGGCAGTGAGAGTATCCAGTCAATGAGGGAGCTAGTACCAGTGCAGTAATTCCTTCTTGTGGCTTGGGTTACCATTTGTGAGAGATAAATGCTAGAGATTTGGTCTTTCAGGGTGGAGGTATCCTATGCTAGCCAGCTGGTATTGAAGTCTCCAACAACAACCAGTTACCAGGTCTGTTTGATCTGTTTGATGTGGTCGACAAACTGGTCTATGCCCACGATTTGCCTCCCCAGGGTATATAGACCATGGTGAGTACCACTGACTTGTTTTGGCTGCCAATAATTAATTTATATGGACAGCATCTGTGCCTCTTTGTAACTAGACTATTGGGCTGCACCTGACCCTTAATATGGGTGCTCAGGTATACCAGGCAACCATCCACATTTGGCAAGTCTGTCCTGCTGGTATATGGTGTAGCCATCAAGGGATACAGTGGCATCAGGTACCTTTGGGAGAGCCATGTCTCTGTGAGAGAGATTATGTTAGGTTTATGCTGTGCTACCCAGGCCTGGAGGTGGGGGAATTTGGGTAATAGGTTACCAATATTAATTGCTGCAGTTTTAAGATGACCAGACCCTTTTCTATTATTGAGCCTTGGGGGCCAGGGTTTGAGTGTATGTTCCCAGATATGAGGAGCAGAATGATTATTAGTTTTTAAGTGAGTGTTTCCAGCATGGCAATAAACTGCAGGTATATTTATGATGGGTTAGCATACACCTTGAAGTGTTTTCTGTTGTGGTGCTGGTGCAGAACAGTGAGCCGAAGATATGGGTGCAAGGGTGCACAACCTGTTGGGCAGGAGTAGTGGCTTAATTGTGGGTACATTGTTTGGGTTGTCCACAAAACCTCTTGTTGTGCCAGGGTTGCAGTAATGTGTTTAGGGTGGAGGTTGGATATGGTAAGGGTTCTGCCCATGTTTTCCTGTCATCTGTCCCACTATGGTGGCCATAAGCAGGTTAATTAAGAGGTGGATAAGCGGGCATTGAGCATTTTGGTGCAGGTTTTGGCTACCAGGTTAGTGTGCCTGTGGGTTGTTGTGATGTAATGCAAGCTTAGGTGCTGTAGCCATAATGGGAGCATTCCCGGCGTAACTTGAGAAATTATGCCTAAGTATAGGCTGGACGATAGGTTATGGTGAAGTTTTCTACAGTAAAATCAATATACCCAATGTCCACACTGGTAGCTGCCTGTGGTGTTACTCAGGATGGATTCTATTGGAAGGATAAGTTAATAAGTAGAGTTGAATTGGTTATGGTGCCCTAGTTGGCTAAAGGTATAAGGAACAAATGGAAAAGTAGGCAATCAAGTGCTTACCATGTGACTTAGAGTACCTATATAAGTAACTGCCCACATAAGATGGGGAGGGACCATGTGTCAGAGTACCTATATAGTAATTGCCCAGATAGGGTGGGGGGAGGGACGTGTGTCTTAGAGTACCTATATAGTAACTGCCCAGATAGGGTGGGGGAGTGGACCGTGTGTCTTAGAGTACCTATATAAGTAACTGCCCAGATAGGGTGAGGAGTGGACCGTGTGTCTTAGAGTACCTATATAAGTAACTGCCCAGATAGTTGGGGGAGTGGACCGTGTGTCTTAGAGTACCTATAAGTAACTGCCCAGATAGATTGGGGGAGTGGACCCGTGTGTCTTAGAGTACCTATATAAGTAACTGCCCAGATAGGGTGGGGAGGGGACCGTGTGTCTTAGAGTACCTATATAAGTAACTGCCCAGATAGGGTGGGGGAGGGGACCGTGTCTTAGAGTACCTATATAAGTAACTGCCCAGAGAGGGTGGGGGAGGGACCGTGTGTCTTAGAGTACCTATATAAGTAACTGCCCAGAGAGGGTGGGGGAGTGGACCATGTGTCTTACAGTACCTATATAAGTAACTGCCCAGATAGGGTGGGGGAGTGGACCATGTGCCTTAGAGTACCTATATAAGTAACTGCCCAGATAGGGTGGTGGGAGTGGGGTGGGTGGGGCTCTGCACACCTACTAGCAATGGGATAAGTATACTTTAAATTAAATAAATAAAATTGACCAGATCAATCAACTTAATAATAGCTTGCTATAATTGTAATATTAGCTGCTATAAAATTCACTGAAACTGTAGAAAGAGTCACGGTTGTGGTGAATCAGAGAAGCAACCCTTAGAAATGGTGCCATGGTTTGAAAAATCGGAGCTGGAAATGCAGCTAGAATGTCCATGCAATGCGGTGGGCGTACCTGGCTAGTGACGGCTAAGCGGCCGGTTCCAGTGGCTAGAGATTCTTGTGGAGGATCAAATTCAGGTTAGCTCAGTCACGGGCTTAAGGACTGTAGTAGCCTTGAGGGAGACAGAAAGATTTAGTGCACTTAAGTTATATGGAAGGAGTTCAAAACAAACAGAGATGAGGAAGAAATTGCAATAGTGTGTGTATGTGTATGAGGATTAGAAAGAGCACGCCTCCAGAGACTGGGGCAAGGAGATGGGTACAGACAAACAATAGTGCTGGTCTGAGCCAAATGAGCCAAGGATTAGTAGAGGTGGATTGGTGGGGCCGAGGAACAAAATTAATTGAGGTGTAGAGAGCATATCCCAGCATAACATCCCAGTTCTAATCCCAGTACACTCATGATTGCATCAAATATAAAAAAAAAAATATCACTCCACGGAACGCAAGCCGTCCAGCATGATCAGCTTCAGTTTCCCAGTCAGCAGCTGACTTCCATGACCCCACTCGGCAATGCAGAAGTGACCCTGCTAGTTTATACCACACCACAAACCAAATAGTGAAACACAAAAGAGAAACCTGAGAAGTAAAAGTTGCATTTCCGAATGCCTTTCATTCATTAGAAGGAAGCACGAAATAAAGCCGATGGGTGTTCGCGGGGTGGGCAGCGGAAGAGGAGAGTGGACTGCTGTGTAGCCGATCACAAAGACGACTTTCACTTGCCTTTCTTTTGTAGTTTTTTTTTTAAGTAAAACACAACAGCTTGGGCGGAATGTGCCAGAAAAGCCGAACGGAAACGCGGCTTTTAGTTAGGCTGGCAGCAGGAACCATGGAAGCCGATGTCAGGGATGGCTGTGGACAGATTGTTCGTGGTGGGCAGAACAGCTGAAGCCGATGGCAGTGACAACTTTGCTTTCTGGTAAGGCTGCCTTAATTCAGGGTTTTCTTTTTTTTTTTTTCCTTCACTGTTGCTTCTCTAAAGTGTGCAAACTTAAACAAACATGACTGCCGGGGAGTGACAAGAGAAGGGGTGAGTGACAAGAGGGAGGTGCACCCATTAGAACCCCACAGAAAGGAATTATGTTTTAAACCAATATCTGTCCACTATAGAAAATCTCCAAAAAATACAATTAAAACACTATTTGGTTTACCAATTTTCTAATGTAACTGAGCCATTGTAGAATAAGGAATAATGCACTCCATGGTGGGTTTTATGCTGGATAACATCCCTTCTTGGGTGTTGGACACCTTGTCCTGTGGCTTTGTGCCCAACCACCAGGCGAGATGTTATCCCAGCATAACATCCACCCTGTCATGTATTATTACTTCAGTTTACAATTTATTTTGCCTAGGATAGCTCAGCTGAAGTGCAGTGTCTCATTCAAAGTGGAGTCCTATTGTTACATAATTGTACAGCTGGGGAAAGAAGAAGTGCACAGGAGCTCACTGTGAACCAGTGGTCATTGTAGGATTGGAACCTGGGATCACTTGATTGACAGGTCTGTGTTCTAACCACTGCCTACACTGCTTCCCTGTTATTTTGCTATTCTTTGGATTAACCTTTTATGGCTGCATAGGCTGAGCCATGCCAATGTTTGCTATTATATGACAGAAGAAGGGGCTTTGAAAGTCTATGACAAGATACCTAAACTCGTCCTTCCATAGTGGAATGGAAGTACAAGCATCGTGGTCCTCTTCATTCACCACAATACTGTTCTTTTGTCTGTTCCCCTCACCTGCACTATTTTTTTTACTGTATTGCTTTCTTCTGGTTCTACATCATTGCTGGAACTCACTGGTTGATAACATGAAAGAATGTCCCTTTTGTTTAATCTGTGCGTGTTTTCTATGGCAAGCGCATACTCTCTTTGGCTTTCATCTGATCACTGATAGTGATGTCAGCAGGAGGCAGAGCTTGCTGCCACACATTCCATACAGCCAAATGTTTGTGAGAATTTGGAGGATGGTGGAGTCAGTGGAGTGTCATCTCTTGATTTATGTGTCTGCAATTGTTATTGAATGTTTGATGTACTGGTATTTGTTTTTGTATTTTTTTCCATCCGGGTTGAGCCTGAAAAGGACCCTTGGTCCAGTGCTCTTACCGGTTAAATTAAACTAAAAAAATTGCTTCTGCTGCTGCCCACCCCGCCTCCTACACCACTGTTTGTGAAGACCAGCACCATCAAAGAAACAGCTTGCACTACAGTAGCAGTGTCACACAGATGATGTTCTGAATAAACTCTAGGCAAACTCTCTTACATACTGCTCTGAATCCAGGCTACAGTGACTCATCTTGACCCCTTTCAGACTAAGGTCTTTCTCCGCCACCCACTGCACTTAATGCTTGCTTTGCCATGGACTGACATATCAGTCTAGAATTCCTTACATTCCAGTTCTGTATGCAGCCTAAGAGTTTAGTGCTATGCTCACTCACTGCAATGTTGTCTCCTTCTAGGTTGTAAATTCACACACCGCACACATCTCATGTTCTGATGTGCTTTGCAGTGAGACAGCAATGGAAAACTGGGGAAAAACTGAGCAGCTAGCTACTATACGATTTATGAGCAAAAGACTGCACCGCATGCTCATTTCCAGTCCTGACTTCCTCACTTTTAGTATCCAGATCCTGTCCATGAACCCAGTGAAAATGGACTATTTTAGTAAAACAAAACAAAGAAAATATACGCGATTACATGCTGCATTTATTCTGATGCTTGCTGTAAGGAATGGCAGTGGGCATAACACCTAGTAAGAACTATAGCTTTGCAAATGCCGAATGATCCGTGCTCATTTGCAGTTCCAGTGGCGGAGCTGGTGGAGGCAGTCACCCTTCCTGGCTTCCCCAGTGTGTGGTGGTGCCCCACCACCATCTTTATTCACTGTTTAGTACCCATTGTGGGGCCCTTATTGATTGAATACCCCCGGCTCCCAAATGCTCCCAAACCTGGCTCCACCACTGGCAGTTCCCACTCCTCACTATTTGCACATCTAGACAGTCCAACCAGTAAAACTGGACCATTTGTAAGTGATTTGGCTTCATCACAAAGTCAAAGGCATTGTTTATTATTAAACAAATTCAGAGGACAGAAAGGGGTCTTTGCAGAATGTAAACTGTATTTCATTTTCCAGCCTGCTTTATTTTCTATCTGCTTATTATATTTTACATGAAAAAGCCACAGTTTCAAGTGATGAAAATCTCATCCCTTATAATATCACTAGGAGAACATGCAATTGGAAAATGTTTTGGAACAGGTTAATCACGTGTTCTCTAGTGGTATTATACACATTCAACCTCTTTTTCCTTTTCTATATATATTTTTGCACTTGCATCATAACCTCAATCTATATATTTATTCAGGGACTGGTTTCCTCAACCATGTCGCTAATCTTATTTCTTTACTGAACTGTATTTTAATCACATCAATGATGAAGAGCACATAAGCAATTGCAATGCACTAGACAGGCTGGGCAGTGAATAATAATTAATCACGTTTACTTTTCTTTTAACAAGTTTCCTGTCTCTTATCCCAACCATTACAGCTTGTAAGACTGTGTGTTAATTTGAGCTGCATAATTCACAACCTCACAGTCTCCTCACAGTGGATGTCATAGAGGTCAGAAGGGGACTGATATGCTCATGTGTTTTAGAAAAAAACTTCTCACTTGATAGAATTACCATCCTGGAATTTAAGCAACCACAATTGCACCTTACACTTTATATCTGTACCAATATTAACCATCAAATGAGATATTTACAAAGTAATGCAAGAGACAACTATGTCATACATTTCCATTCTGTGCCATGCATTTAAACTTGAGCCATGACAGAATGTTCTATAATTCTTTAAAACTATTTGCTAAATCCATTTTGGTGAACTTCACTATAAGGCAAAGTGACCGCATTGCTACTATAAACTAATAAAGAGTGCTTAAGTTTTCCTTTCAGAACTGCACTAACAGGGTCACCACCCACACTTATTAGTACCTTATTTTTAAACTATTTTCCAAAACCACAGAACCCAATATATTACTAATCTGATTCCATACTCCTGTTGAATTACCCCTCTTTTTTATTGGATTCTGTGGGCCTTGTTAGTGCAGTTCTTAACACCTGTTTTATACTCTGCCTGTGGGTTTCTGTGTCCTAAGTGTATGACTTTGCACTTTTTGCATTGAAACCCAACTGCCATACCCACATCGCAGTACCTGATGCATATTCCATGCCTAGGGCAATACAGGACAGATTAGGAGGGCTACCTACCAGACCACAATAGGTAGGATAGTGGCTAGTGCTGCTATCATGGACACTCATGAGAAGTCAGCATTCATGATTATTATGGGTCCAGTCCTTTTCAGTGTGTTAATCAGTGGCATGGGAGAAGGAATTCAGGGCAAGATAGGTCTCTTCTACAGGTGACACTAAGCTCTGTGGTCTCCATCTTCTGCTATGCCCCAGTGGATGGAGTTGGGATGTTTGGGAGGCGGGGAGGGGTTAAAACAACAGTGCACTCAGGTAGATGGCATCACCCTTCTCTTTGCTGCTCAGTTGTGGACATGGCCTACCTAGACTTTATCAAGGCATTTGACTCAGTCCCACACAAGATTAATATACAAGTTAGCCAGCCTGGGAGTGGGTCCCAAGATGATAGCCTGGGTAAAGAATTGGCTGAGAATAGGACACAGAGGTAATAGTAAATGGAGTCCACTCTGAAGAAGGGGGTTACTAGTGGGGTGCCCATGAGGTTCAGTAATAGGACGGTCCTCTTCAATGTCTTTGTAGCGACATTGCAGGCGGACTGGAAGGAAAATATGTCTCTTTGCAGATGACACAAAGATCTGCAACAAAGTTGATGCACAAGGTGGGGTGGAAAGGATGAGAAGGGACTTGTCAAGGTTAGAGGAATGGTCAAATGTATGGCAGCTTAGATTTAATGCTAAGAAGTGCAAGGTAATGCACCTGGAAACAAAAACCCAGGGAAGAGTACACAATGGGAGTGAGATACTAACAACAACAAAATGGAAAGGGACCTGGGGGTAGTCATATCAGATAGCGTAAAGGTGGAGCAAGCAATGTGAGAGAGGGCAGTAGGAGGGCTGGGGGATACTGGGATGCATAGGGAGGCATCACCAGTAGAAAACAGGAAGTTGTTATCCCTTTGTACAGACAGCTGGTGAGACCCCATCTGGAGTACTGTGTGCAGTTCTGGAGACCCCATCTCCGCAAGGACATAGACAAGATGGAAGCTGTCCAGAGGAGGGCAACTATAATGGTGCAGGGTCTGCACGGAAGACATATGAAGAGAGAGACTAAAGGAGCTTAATATGTATAGCCTTGAGGAAAGGAGGAGAGGGGACATGATAGAAACTTTCAAGTACCTCAAGAGAATCAACAAAGTCCAAGAGGGTGGCATCTTTCAAAAAAGGGTGTGCAAGAACAAGGGGCACAATTTGAAGAAGATGGGGGGCAGCTCAGAGGTAATGTAAGGAAATATTTTTTCACAGAGAGGTTGTGGATGCATGGGCGCCTTCCGGAGGAAGGTTGTGGAGTCAAAACAGTGACAATTCAAGCATGCATGGGACAGCCATAAAGGCAATTCTAGAGGGTGGGGTAGAAAGATGTAGGCTGCTGGTTAACTAGGATCTGCAGCTTATCCATTAGGGAGGAAATGGGCAGACTGGGTGGGCCAGCGGTCCTTATCTGCCATCAAATTCTATGTTTCTATGTTTCTACCTTGATTTTGGGGTCCCCTGTCCCCTCCTACACCAACACTTCCGGTAGGATAAGTTCAAATCAGCTCTACTTCCTAATGGGACTGCATTACAACTTGACTGCTCCTGAAACATTCTTACACTTTATTTTTAGACTGAAAATGTTTATCAGAATTTTTAGGGGTATTTTTAGCTGGAAGGACATTTCTCATTCAAAGGCTACTGATGCAGGCTCGGTACTACCATTTAATATGCCATGACCTGGGATCAAGAACAGATTCCGGTCACGCTGAGGATTAGTCAGGGAGGGAAGATTGGGCATCCCATGGCAACTGTTCCCTCTCAGGGAGGGGCATTGTATCCTGCTGCTTGTCTGCCAGCAGCAGAGGCTGGATGGTAGCACAGAGAATACATGCACACATCTAGGGAGAGTAACCGCCCTGCCTCGGATGATGCTACACATGTGCCTGATTGCAAGATTAGCAGCCTTTGGGGCAGAAACAATGTGGGAAAATCTCTACTGCAGCAAACAATGCTCAATCCCTAGCAGGTCCTGCACTACCATCTAGGTGCCTGTGCCTCTGGACTGTGCTCCTGAGGAGCTTGGCCAGCTCCTGGCCCTATAACAGTGGTGGTGGTGGGAAGGGAAGTCTGTCTGGGAACCTGGGGTGATAAATCCAGGGATGGTGGGTGATGGGACTAGGGGGCAGGGTGGAGGCAGGCGGCATAAATAAGTGGAAAAATGCCAGTAATGCCACCTGAAAATCCAGGCAGTTATTTGTCTGTCAAAAGGTTGGGAGGTCAAAATTTGGAGGAGCATTCCAATTACATGTGCAAGTGTTTGAAGAGATGTTTCACACTGCAAGCCAGTGCATCATTTATAATGCTCAATCATCTTTTCCTTGTCCAGAATTAATAGCTTTTAATACATTAAACTGAAGTCAACCATTATGATGATAGAGCCAACCCTGACTAAACCTCATGCACTTGCTCCAAATATTCTTGTTACTGTCTGGATTTATTCACTACCCACACTTATAGTTCCTCTGAGCATGCTCACAGCTCTGGAAAAATGCTAAGCAGATGCCTCCCTACCCATGTGTTCAAGTCTCTGCCACTGCACTCCAGATCAGGACAAAGGTTTTTAATTTTAATATATTGCCCCATTTTCTCCTTCCAAACTTAAGGTCCTCCTTCTACCTGTTGAAGGTCATTTACCCACAGTAGGAGTTGTCTGAGGGTCCAATCTGCAGCCATCCTCTGCTCAACATCCCTTACTGGGTTCCTTGACTGTAACCCAGAACTTGTCCCTGTGGGTAGAACCACCATGGTTCACCAAGCTAGGAGGACAGTTCTCATTCAGTGGTCATTCCTGGGGGTGAGGGGAGATAGTGAGGCACAGGATGAGTAGATAGAGCACTACTGTGGCATAGAGAGGGCAGGCTGGCTTCATTTGCCTCAGCCACACTGGATATTTTATTCCTCCATGGTTCATGGGGTTTTTATACACATTTTTGCCTCCTCCAGAGCTGGCAGGCAGCTTGGACCCTCCTCTGAGAGGTCCGCCTCCAGCCCCAACTCTCCCATCCGACCCTCCAGTAATCATCCACAGGTTACTCCACCCATAACGGGGCTGAGGGCAAAGGCGTTTATGTCCCCATCCCTAGAGACCAACATCCAGACTCCGGGGGCCAGTGCAGGTGCTAGGGGGCCATCATGGAGCCTGCCTGTTCCATATACCACTGTTCTCCCTCCCTCATGCCTTTGCTCCCGAGCATGTGTGTGGAGGTACACGACGCAGCGATCCACGCACCTCCCTAGTTTAGCTGCTCCCTGTCTGCACCATCCTTGGCCTCCACCTGGGTGCAGCCCTGCAGTGGGTGTGACTGAGTCCCCACCTGGGAGAGGAGGATTGCCATATGGCCGCTCAGTCCATCTCCCAGTCCCCCCACGCCAACCTAGGCTCATTCCTGAACCCGGATATGGTATATGGTTCATGGTTTTGAGGAGCAATCTGACATAGCACCTGCTTGGGCCATCAGAAGAGTGGGCAAGGCCTATCCTACCTTCAGAACTATCCTGCCAGTCCACTCTGAGCATGTAACACCTCTCCATCACTTCCCATATGAGATGATGTGTCCCAAAGTAAGGCAGCTTCAGAGGAACTGCATATTTCTTCCCATATGACACACTGTCCCTGGGCAACTGGTGGCCAGTTGTGGAGTGGAATTAGGTGCCTCCTCCCTAAGACAGCAGGTGCTCAAGATAGATACCATAACCCTGCCTTGCTGGTCAGCCCGAGATGTCCCAGGCTCAGATACAAAGCTGGATCCATTGAATGAAAAAGTGTTAGTACTACCCGTAGCTAGCAGGTTTACTTAGGATTTTATAAATAAAGTACTACCCTAAACTAGCAGGTCTACTTAGGATTTTATAAATAAAGAACCATAGACCATAATGACAGAATAAGACCAAAGATTCATCTGATCTGATTTTCAGGTTTTATTTTTTGCAACCCCTCTAGTCAGCCTGCCCTATCCTTGGTGACCCCACCCGCCCATCAACCACCATCTTTGAGACTTGACACCTACCTCTAATACCACATGGTAGGGCTTTGGGGGTTCCCCAAGCCCCTGAGAAGTTTAGCTAGATGGAAGTAGGGTGCCCAGTAGGCAGTGTGGGGCTGTGGAGGTCACCACATCATCCAACTTGGCCCTGAGTAGCATTTTCCAGTGTTCTGTTTTCCCTGAACCCCTGGACATCTTGGTGGCTAGGACGGCAAGTGATATGATTATGCAAACGTGCTCACATCACTGTTAGAGGTGCCCACCTACCCACAGTGGTCCAACTGATACCGCTATCTGTGGTCACCAAGATGGCAGTAGCAGAGTGGAGCATGCAACCCTTCCTCCCTAAGGAGGAGTGTCCTATGGGACACTCAATTCTCCCTCCTGCCATCCCTCTGATCCCATGCTTGGGATGCAAACCCAGGTTACCTGTGTCACAAGTGCTAGCTCTAGCACTGTGCTGTCAAACAGGCTCAATTTTTTCTTTTTTCTTTAGTAAAGTCAAAATGTGACTGGATGGGGGGCTACTATATGTATTCTGCAGAAATTCTGATTTAGCACCAGGCTGTGGGTCAGCTGATGCTTTTACTGCCCCGTGGTCCAACATAGGTGATTGATGAAGGTCCTTTGAAGGAATTTAACTCTCTATCTTCATGCCAACCGTGTGTTTCTAACAAGATGGTCATCTCCCATCTCATCATCTTACTCTACCAATGGAGGTCCTGGAGCTTTTCTCTCTGTATAGTTTTGTTTGCTTAGGCTCAGAATGTATACTTTCATGTGTTGATTTGGCAGTCCCACAGGTAGTTCTTTCAATTTTAGATGGATAACAACCCTTTTATAGGTTGCTTGGGGTGGCAGAATCATGGGTGTGGAGAAAAGATGGAGTAATTGAAGGAGCCATTCTTAAGGCAAAGTCATGCTTGAGAATGGTCACCAAGAGAAACTGATACATGTGACCAATCTGGTTCTCTTAAGAAGGTCAGAAAGGCAGTGAGGTCAAGAAAATGGTTTAATCAGATACAAGGAGAAGCAGGGGATGAAGAATAGAGTGAGTAGCAAATAAAAGCAAGGGAAGCTAAAATGTCAGTTAGTGATGCAAAGCAGACACAAACCTGCTTATTGCAGAGGGGTCAAAGTTGGGGAAAACTGTTATTCTGATATATTGGGGAACAAAAAATGGGAGGAGAAATTGCTAGGCTCGGTGGGGAATAATAAAGGATGACATGCAGAAGGCAGTCATTCTTAATGACTACTTCTGCTCAGTTTTCAAGTGGAGGACAGCTGGCCTTTTCTGGGCAGTGGCATAAAGTTTGCAGAAAAGGATTCCAGAAATGAGGCAGAAGGAATTTACAAATGAAAGGGTCAAAAGAGGGCCTGTAGCCCTGAAGATGGATATGATGCATCTGAGGGTGCTCAGGAAATGGCATTGGAACTTGTTGATCCCTGGTAGGACTATTTAGTAGTTCAATTCAGTCAGTGGTGGCTCCAAAAGACTGGAAGGTAGCAGACATAGCTTCCTCCATAAGGATGGTGATAAGGAGGACCGGGTAACTACAGACCTGTCAGTCTCATTATTGTGGGAAATTGATAGAGACACTAGTTAAAAAGGATTTAGGACAGGACAGGAATGGGCTAGTAAGCGACATGGGTCTGTGGCAGGGAGGTCTTGTCAGACAAACTTGATAGTGTTTTTGACTGGGAAACTAGCGCGAGTAGATAAAGGACAAGCAGTGGACTTACTTGACTTTGACTTCAGCAAGGCATTCCACTCGGTGCTACACGAAAGTTTACTGATGAAGCTGGAGGATCTATGTGCAGTAAAGGACAGTTAGATGGGTGCATAGTTGGTTAGAGGAGACAGCAGTGGGTAATGGTAAATGGAGTCAAATCTGAAGTGAGAGGACACTAATGGGGTGCCCCAGGGTTCATTCCTGGGACCAGTCTTTCTTTTTTTTGTATTTTCTTTTATTATTATTTTTGCACCACATATAATACATACATTTGCAAGCAGAACCAGTCCTTTTCAGAATGTTCATCAGTGACATAGGAGAAGTAATTCAGGACAAGATATATCTCATCTCAGATGATACTAAGCTCTGTGGTCATGTAGACAGTGAGAAGGGAGTAAAGGGAGTTGCAGAGGGACCTGCAAAGGTTGAAGAGGTGGTCAAGGATTGTCAGTTGAAATTCAATGCCAAAAATGCAATGTAGTGTACATAGGAAGCAAGAACCCTGGGTGAAATATTGGATGGAATGGGTTAAGCTGGGCACTGCTACTGAGGAAAGGGACCTGGGAAGTGGAATCATAATTGACTCTCTTAAAGCAGCTGTACTGGATAATCAGGAGGTGATTACCAAATTTCTGCTTGTTGGCTGGAAGCATGCAGCCCTAGTTTTAGTTTCCATATCTGTAAATGTTTTTCTAGTGCTCTTTAGTTTTTAGATATTTAAACTTTATTTCCATTGTTGTGGATCCACGAGAAATAGAACAGGTGCTTAATTTGCAGCTGAGCTCCCTCCCCATCACATCACATCTTTTGTTTATGTCTGTGGGACCCTGTCTATGCATTCCCACTGTCCCTGTGAGTCATGCTCATACGCAGTTGGCAGCAGAGGCAACAGTTCAACATGGCGGATGGGAGACATGTAAGCAAAAACAAGGAAAAATGGAGCAAATTACTGATGATAGTACAGTGAAAACAAGAATGGTTACCAGGTAAGTGCTCAACAGAGCACAGGGAACAAACTGTTACAAAAGATCTGATTTTTTTTATTTAGTACTGCTACTTTAAATAATCTAGCACTAGCCAATTTAATAAGATGTACAACAAGGCAGCCAGAATTTTCAGGTGTATTGGGAGGAGTTCTGGCAGCAGCAGAAAAGTATTGCTACCTCTCTATAGATCACTGGTGAGTCCACACCTGCAGTAATGTGCCAAGTTCTGGAATTCTCACGTAAGGAAAGACAAGGAAAGGCTAGAAACAGTGCAGCAAGAGTAACAAAATTCATGGCCTGCAAGATTCATGGTCTGCAGGACAGATCCTACAAGGATCAGCTTAGAGCACAACATCTACTTACTGGTGGCTTGAAGGACAGGTATGATATGATCGAGACCTTGACGTTTCTGAAAAGAAGAGGAACTATTCAACTGGAATACTGACTCTAGAACACTGGGACATGAATGAAAGCTGGCAGTAGGGAAGAGTTATGAGGGATGTCAGGAAGTTATATTTTACAGAGAGTAGCTGAGCTGTGGAACAGTCATCCAGCTGAGGTGGTGGGTGTCAAAACCATCAATGGCTTCATACACAATTGAGACAGAGTTGTTATGCCTGGGTTATATACCACCAACTGACACTCATGTAACCATAACCTTATGCACCTACAAGTATTAGTGCCTTACATGGTCTTATAATGTTTTATCTTATTTTATTACTTATGTTAGTGTTCTTTATTATATTTGCTATGCTTATATCTGACTGCAATGCATTCATATATACTATGTTTCTGCCATATATTCTGCTATACCATAACCACTCATATTCTGTAGTTTCCACTATTGTGACATGTTGTATGCTTTTCTGATGACATTGCATTTGTTCTCAGACTCACTGTCTCCAGTGAGACTGATAACAGGTTACAGACTATGAATTTCCATTGTTTAGAGATTCAGAGATTCTTCCTTACTTTGCAACTTCATTTCCTATGTATTTGCCCAAAGGAGCCACCTTATTTACATGCCTTATCCAGTGCTGTATGCTTATCATATCAGTAACTGTACTTTATCAGTCATATATAATTGTATACACACTGATTCCTTGGAGCGAGAGAGAGACCATCCTCAAGGAATGGTGGGAAATCGGCTCCTTGTGATTTTTGCTTCACTTGTTATGGTGTGAGTACATAATAAGTATTTTTATTACTTCTACTTGTTGCTTTTCTTTGTCCAGCATACCATGCAAAAACCTAAGCTGTGATCTTTTCACAGTGTAACAATGCAACCTTTGGCAGTCTTGGTTTTATCTGGCAAAGAATAACACTCACATTTTACTTCTTAATTTGAGTTCTGAGGCAAGTAACTACAAGTTTGGCAGCTTAGGGACTCCATGTAGTGGACTGCTGCTCGTTGTTTGTGAATTCCTCCTTCAAAGGAGTTCACAGATGCCATCCGTCTCGTGTGTTTGAGTGCTGTGGTTGCAAACATGGCAGTTAACCCACAGAATGGTTTAAAGATTTCCCGTTTATTGACATGTCTAAATCTTTGCACGGGTTGAAGAAGACATCTCAGCTTAGCTCAATGCATTAGGTGTGTGGGACATGTTTAAATAAGAAATAGTTAACTATATATGTTTTGGATCCAATTACAATTATGTTGATCTGTGTGCAGTATATTGAACTGAGACACTTAATTACAATGCAATCTGACAGAGTGCTACTTTGGAGGCTTTTAAGCCTGATAGGGTTAATGGCTATTGATTTATCGGTGGCTGAACCATCTGATAAGTTTGTTATAGACTTCCATGAGGAATACTCATTAACGTGATTCACAGATCAAAATTGGTCTGTTCTGGTGGGGTTTTTTAAACTGTAAAATCGTCTGGCAGGGTGTTGCCCTGTCCTTGTGTTTCATGTTTGTGGTAAACCCACCTTAATTATAACTAATAAATAATTACATTATTGGACATCCATGGCTGATGCTGTGACTAGTAAAGAATTCATAACAGGCATGTTTCTGTGTGTGGCTTTTGTTTAATTAATCTCAGTCTGTGTTTCTCCTGTGACTCATAGGCACTAGTGACCCTGTTTTATTCGGACAGGCTGCCTTTGTCTACTGGTTACAATACCAGATCCACCTTTTATTGTGTTCTATAATGAATCTAAGTGTAAACAATTATGTCTATACAGCCGTTCCTTGCTACTCACTTTAGGAGAAACCACTACGTTTAATTGTAGTACACCATATCTTGTTATGTATTCCCTGAATGCTTTGTTTACTAATTTGCAGACAGTGTGTTCAAGGCCACGCGGTTCCCTTTAGTTCTGTTAATGACTACTTGAGAATGTTTAAAAAATAACTACAGATACATTACTGTATTTGGTAATGAATGTTAAGGTTTAATGATATCCGCTTCATTAGCTACAAATTATGTGTTTATTAGCTGTTTTGAAATCAGTACTTGGTGATGACTGGGATGCAAGAGTTAAGTCTGTCTTTACTCTGATTGGATAAGCTTAGTGTTGTTCATTTGAGCTAATTTTTTTACACTGAAAGAATCTTAGTTTGCTTACTCCAGGTTAACCTTCATAAATGATGTAGGGTTACAGAATGTGTCACTGTTACCAGTTATTAGAGAATTTAACTGCATTTCTGACACTACACTAGTTTTTTTATGTCATTTGTAATGAGGAAATTCAGCTCATAAAATGGCCAACTCCTTTGGCTTATTGCCAATGACATGTTCCGGGTTGCAGTGTTGGCACAATGTCTGCAAACTTTCCTTTTCAGATAAGTGGTTAGTTTAATGTTGAAATATGTGGACTGGTGTCCTCAGTATTAATTCGACTTAATCACAGTTTATTATTGAGGAAAAAGAAAAAAAATGGAAGCATGACGCAAATGTTTGCAAAGGTTTTCTATGTTTTTGTTTCTTCCAATATGGCCTCTCCATTTACTGTCATACAAATTGTGATGGTTCATCAGTTTTGTTTTTGATGCCTCAGCCGGTGGCTAGACAGTATTCTTTATCTGTTAGACCTCTCATTCAGTGCGGTGTCCAAGGCCACTGCAGCTACAGCTAGCTTTGGTCCCAGGAAACATCGTTTGCACAGTGCAGGACCTTTTCCAAATCACTTGACCTCTGTGTGTTTGAGCTGTACCTATTTTTCCAGCTCACAATTGATGTACCTCCTAATTAAATTGGTATTTCATAAGCAAATATAATTTTAATGGGGTGTGCACATCAAGAGTACTTTTGTTACAAGTTACTTTTTTTTCCAGCCCACATCTGTCCATGATGTTAGGACTGTATTTTTTGTCTCTGGACTTGCAGCCATGAAGCTGCTTGCTATCTACACCTGCCCATTCCTATGTATGCCTTCCTCTACAGAAACTCTCACGGCTTCTTTGCCTTGTCCTGTATCACTTATCCCATGCATTGCATGGTGATCAGAAGGAGGCTGTTCACCCCAAGCATTGTAATAAGCCATTTACCTTATCTTTCACAGGATAGCTACACAATGTACTACCATAGAACATATTATGTCCGTTTTGGAAGATTTTAACTTTTATGACCTAATTTAACACTCTTTTTAACTATTCTGTACGTGCAAAATAACAGTATTATAACTTGTGTTATTATCTGAATAATGTATTGTGTTAATGGCACAGTTCTAATGTCACAATTCAGAGGATTAGAGGCGCTAATACTCTGACATTAATAATTTATTTCATTTACAGGAATTCGTCGGAGTGTACTAGTAGCTACAAAAAAGAATCTACCTTCAAATGTTGCCAAAACATGTGTCTTTATTAGGGTTTATATCAGTATCAACAATTTGAGAACCAATGCCAACCTTCCACAAGGAGAACACTGTTAGTAAATGAGATGTTCCCTTTCATGGCTTGTGTTTTATTTTTCTCTCATACAGGGATAAGACTAACCTTCACAAGTAACCACTGGTAATGTATAAGTGTATTTTAACCAGTGGCCCAATTTCATTATAATGTAGAATTTGAATCATAGTAGGATACTGTATTGCCCTAATTTTCTTTTTTTTTTTACAAGTTGGGTCAAACCCATCTGTATTTATTCAGCATACAACCTTCCAGGTGATGACTGACTGGCAAAGACAGTTTGCCCTATTATTGTGGATAACTACCCACACCTCTGCTGGGAATAATGTGTTCTCTAACATTCATGCAAACATCTGTAACTAGTCAACGATAGTATTTACTGTTTATGCGGTCAGGCATCTGCTCCAGCGTTGGTCCTACAGTATCCTATTATCTCTGTGCGCCTCTTTCACAGAAGTAGGAGCTCGGTGGGAGGGGCATGAGTTGTATATATGCCCACCCTCTGTACCTGATTGCTTACATTAACTCCTCTCAACCTCTCAGCATTAAAAATCACTGGCCTTCAAAAATCCTAGCAAAAGGACTTCCAGTGGCGTCATTTCCTCTATGGCAGCATAGCCTACTCGCTCCCGATCCTCACAGATAAAATCTCTAAATTACAGTGCCTATAATATAAAACACTTGAAGCTGTGAGAGTTCTTAATTATGCCATGAGGAGGTGGAAAAAGATTTTCAAACCTGACGAGGGGAGAGATGAAGTTGGATTAACCGATGGAGACTCGGGCGAGGGATCACGGGCCTCAGCCTCCTCACATCAGAGTAGTAGAACCAGCTCTAAGCAAATGCTGTTGGCTGTGATTCAAAGGCAGATGACTCTGGTTCTCTCAGAGCTGTGAGACTTCCGTAGCAGATGCATTCCACAGTGATGGCTCTTAGTACTGACATCACCAAAATTGAAACCCGACAGGAAAGCCTAGAGCCTCAGGCCATGGAAAGGGACAACAGAGTAGACTGCACGGAAAGAGCAATCACTCAACTACACCAGGACATACAAGAATTACAAGCAAGAGCGGAGAATGCAGAAAGTCATAACTGACGGAATAATATCCGTTTTCTGGTATTCCGATGGATCAGACGGCACTGATATGCTTACATTTATTAAGAAACTTATCAAAGTCCATACAACTCCCGGTCCTGACTCTGGAACTGGATCGTGCTTACCGCACACTTGGCTAAATCAGCACAAGGCCTCCCTCGCACTATAATTGTTGGTTCCTCAGATTCCAAGGAAAGGAGACAGTACTACATGCTGCTTGGAAGCAAAGGAAGTCCTCTTTCAAACACATCGCTATGCCTAGAGAATAACTTCGCCCCGAGATAATGAATCGATGAAACAGTACACACCAATCATTACGGGCACTCAAGGCAGCAGGGCTACAGTTTTGTACCCCTTATCTCTCCAAGATAGTAATCCAATTTAATGATGGCTCACAGACCTTGACGGCGATGGCAGCTGCCACTGAACTGAAAACTCGGCAAATAGAGGTGCAACAGGGTCTAATATCTCAAAAACCAACTCTTTCCTCCAAACTATCACAGCGGATGTGGAATCAGGGGATCAAAGGAGGCTCACAGAAGACAGAGGCAGGAAGCCATTAAACAGATCACTACCTCCCTTCACCAACAGTCACAGAGCTCAGCCAAGAACTTTCGAGATAAAACAACTAGACATCAATCCTTCAGATAAGTCCCAGTCCACTAAAATTGTCTATTTCAATTTCTAACTAATAAAAGCATGGCTATAGGGTTTGATTTATTGCCTTCTTGATAAATAGTGGCTTTGACTTCCTCCCCTTCCTTCTCCCTCCTCCCTGACTAAAGATACTAATCTAAGGCTTTCAAATGGCAGGACACCATGGGGAAAACCTGCTGTTCCTTCCCCCTCCCCCATTACTCCTATTCTATTATATACCTCTACCATCTAGACTGGGACTGAAATATATTCCTAATACTTAATAACTGGCTATTAGGAGAGGAAATTTTGGGATAATGTGAGGTGAATATGCCATTAATAGTAAATTGTTTGATTAAAGGCTAATGGTACTGGTACAGTACCATACCTGTAATCACTCATATGCGAGGTGGATGCACAGGATAGTTGGTGTCCATGCCTCGCCCTACCAGGGCCTTACTCCCATTACTGATTGCTGCATTTCCCATTTGATTCTGTACCCTGGGAATGCATGAAACCTGACCCTAATAAGTTGGGAGAAGACCCCTCTTACAGTGGGTCTGAATGTAGTTTGTGGATCCCTCCCTCACCAAATCACCCTCTTTCATTCCACAACCCTCCTCAATAGGATAAAGTATTAAAGGAGAATTAGGGATGATATTGACATCGTCAACTCCAAATCCCTAATCGACACTAGAAGTGTCGACGCCTCAGCACTTTCTAGAGCTTAGGTGAGTATCTTGAACACACACCAAGGTCATGCTATATGACCCGACAAAATGGAAGTACTCTCACCAGATGGTTGACCAGTCTGGTTCTGTTAGGCCAAATAGGTTTGGCCAGTTGAAGGTTTTAGATATTTTGCACAGTTGAAGGAGAGTTCTCCTCACTATATCTTTGGTGAGACAGTCACATTTTCCCCAGAAATAAATGCATTCCCCAGTTCCAGTAAACAGATGATTCAGGGTTTGGCATGGAAAATTATTTCAAATGTTGGTAGTATGATACAATGTCTGGAACACCTCTACAGATCTTTTCACTGAATGTTAACAGGCTGGGCAGCCCCTGTTAAGAGAGCAAGAATGATTTCATTATTTAAAAGTCCCATGCAGGAATAATATTTATGCAAGGAACACATATGAGCAAAGCCGAGGCATTAAAAACTTGCCAGGGAGGCTTTTCACAAGTCTTTTCCTCCTCTTTTCCTAGTGGAAGAAAGAGAGGGTCACCATACTGATCTCTAACCTTACTCCCTTCAAAGCTACTGCTGAATGGGCTGACCCTGAGGGTTGTATGGTAGTGGTCCAGGGATTGCTGCAGGGTAGGAGGTCACACTTGCCAACATATTTCCTCCCAGTTCCACCCAACAAACAATACGTGCCCTCCTGAATAAGGTGATCCAACTTACTAAGGGTACTTTAGTTTTAGCAGGAGATTTTAATATCTCCCCAGCCCAAATGTTGACTCCACTGGGGTCGTAAGGGCAGACAACTGCACCTCATAAATTTTTAAGAAGTTTATACAGGAGGTGGGTTAGGTAGATGTGTGTGCACCTCCACCCTAGAAAGGAGATTCACCTTTTACTCAGCTGTACATGGTTCATACTCTAGGACTGATCATTGCTATACACAGAAAGAATCTTTAGATGCTCTAAGAGAGGCAACTATTGGTGATTTTGTTCATACTGATCATGCTCCAGTCATTACCAATTGGGATTTTGGTCTTGAAAAGCGAAACACATTATGGAAATTGAACCCTATTCACTTTAAAAGCCCCAGTTTCAATAATTCTTCAAAGAGAAAATACAGTAAATTTTAGGGGATAACTCAGACCGTAAATTACCTCCACCATTAGATGGGACCGCTGAAAGCAGCCTTATAGGCTGCCTCATCCAGTACTCCGCTTCCCAGGCTAGGCAACAGAGGAAACACAAACACATCTGGGCGACCCTTCACTTTCTCAGGTTGCTCACCAACAAGGGACAACTTAGTAGAGGCCCAGTTAACACAGGTCAGGCAGGAGCTAGAATCCTAATTCGACAAAATACAGAAGTGGCTCTAGCCTTCTTGTGGCAAAGATATTGGGAGGGTAGAGCCGAGGGCTTCCACCTGCTGGCCTTCAGGTTAGAAGGCAGCATCAGCTCGCTACTATACCCACTATTAGGGACCCTACATCGGGCATTATTTACTCCAAAACTGACCAGGTTGCTAAAATTTTCAGTGACTACTATAAAACACTGTACACACAGACCATCAATCAGACCCAGGAGAGATTGGGCCTTTCTTTCACCCTGAGCCTCTCTATGCTGAATGAGGACCAGAGATCCTCCTTAATCTCCCCCATAACATATCTTGAATTAAAAGCAGCCATCTCGATCTAAAACCATGAAGGCCCTTAGCCTTGATGGATACAGTACAGAGTTTTATAAACTCCTGGAGCAAACACTTGCTCAACCCTGCTAAAGAGCCTATAACGACGTGCTACAAGGCACTGCGAACCCCCACCTAGCTGGTCGACTGTGCAGTAATATCCCTTATTCCCAAGCCGGTAAAGATGCACAGAGTTGTGCATCATACCACCCAATTTCAGCTTTAAACATAAATTATAAATCGTAACGTCCATCTTGGCTAAGCGCCTGGACACAGTCCTCCCTGCAATAATTAAATTAGACCAGACAGACTGTTGGTAGCAGATCCACTACAGGTAACACCAGAAGGGCCCTGCACTTAATACAAGAAATGTAAACTGCTATAACACCCTCAGTCTTTCTCAGCTTAGATGCTGAGAAGGCATTCGACAAGATTTCATGACCTTTTCTATTTGCGGTAATGGCAAGATGGGTTTTCCTTCCTTTTATTTCCTGATAAAAACACTTTACTCCTCACCTCAAGCCTGTGTGAAAGTATGGGGCACCATTCCTCATACTTCCCTTTATTCAGAGGCACCCGTCAAGGATGTCCCCTATCCTCTGGTTTATTTGCTATCTTCATTGAGCCTTTGGCGCCAAACCATTAGAAATCCTGGGATTAATGGAATACAGTTGGAGGGTATGGAACACCGCATAGCCTTGTATATGGATGATGTGTTGCTCTTTATATCAATCCCATCCCAATCAGTCCCATCAGTTTTGATTTATTAGACCAGTTTGGTAGATGCTCGGGTATAAACTTAATACCACAAAACTGAAGCACTGACTTTTCATTTTTTCCTGCTGTATCATTTACTCAAAGTTTCCCATTTCGCTGGGATCTAGACAAATTAAAATACTTAGGGATATACCTTACCAGCCAGGCAGGTGATACAGTTAAACATAATTATGCTATGTTTTCTTCACAGCTACAGACAGACCTTGCGGGATGGAACATATTTCCCTGAACTTGTTTCAGAGGATTGATGTGATCCGCATGGTGTCCCTACTCGGGCCCTTTACCTGTTCCGGAATCTGCCAATATGTATTCCGAATAACACTTATAGGACATGGAACAAATTTATCAGTAAATTCATTTGGGCCAGTAAGAGACCAAAGTGAGACCTCTACCCTGCACCTTCCAAGGAAATTGGGGCTTGCTCTCCTAATTTTAAAATCTTTAACTGGGCCTCACACCTCTCCTTCATAATATGCTGACTGGCTAGGTCTAGCCCTGTTTTGTGGAGGGAAATTGAAGACGGCTTAATGCCTTTTAAACAACTAGTTAAAATTTTGGTATACCAAACCCCACTTCCAGACTGCATGGAACAATTCCAATGAACCCCTAGATTAGACATCAGCTGAAAACTTGGGATGCCATATGTAGACATTTGTCTCTATCACCATTTCTTCCTCTCATTTGCCCCATTTCCTACTGGAGAACTTTCAGCCAGCATTATATGACCATACATTAGCCTCCTGGGCAACGGGGCTCACTAATCTTACTTAATTTCAAAGTAAAGGAGAATTTAAATCCTTTTGAATCTGAGCCAAATACATGGCTTAAGGCCAAGACTTTTTCGTTATTTACAATTAAGACACTTTTTATTCCCTGCCAGCCAGGGTAAGACAGTTTGAATGTTCCTCCCCGATCCTTTGTATTCAACAACTCGTACAAGCAGGTGCTACGCTTCATACTGCCTCTATCTTGTATAAGACACTGGGGACACCTTAGGGGTGAATACTAGAAGGCATTTGTGGTAAATGGAAGGAGGAGTTTGGTTTTGATATCACAAAGGAGAACTGGTATAGAGGCTGTCTCTCAATAGCTAAACTCACATATTCCATAGTTGGAGGTTGTTTTCTGGCAGATATTAATCAGGTTCTTTTATACCCTGTAGTGACAGCATACTTCTCTCAGACCCGATCAGGGGCCTGTTGGCGACAATGTGGTGAACCCAGAGCACATCACACCCATATATTTTGGGCCTGCCCTGTGGTACAGTCCTTTTGACCACACTACAAATGGAACTGAGAACTCTCTTCGATCCCTCACTTACCTTAACTGCAGATTTATTTATTCTTCACATTTTCCCCAGAGTTTAAAGACCCACCACAAGATACCTCCTGGGAGTTCTCCTACTGGCTGCCAAAAAGCTTTGACCCGACATTGGCTCACTCCCAGTGTTCCCAACATTTCAGAATGGAGAGAGATTGTAATCTGGATTTATAGATCGGAGAGAATTCTCATACCATCTAAATGATAAAACAGACCTATGCACTTTGAAATGGTCAGATGGGTACATTACATCATGACCAAGGACCCCTCATTTGTCCCTGAAAGGTGTCCTTGGAGAGAAAAGGTCTCTAGAACCAGAAAATTTTAAATTCAACCAGGAGCAATTTAATAAACTGTAATGGATCCCCAAGTTCTTTATTATGGGGCCTATATAAAGGCATAATCAACCAAACTATAGATTTACAGATAGAAAATTGTATTTACATTTTATAAATTATACCTGCTGCTGTGCCTTACTCACGTACTGTCGGATGCTTATACTTATACCTTCATATGTTTTTATCCTTCACCTTTTATTAAGATGCTGAAGAAAGTATTACTACAGTGATACGGTGATGTAATTACTTTGTATTTATACATAAATTATGTGTTTAATGAAATGTGACTGTCTGTACCTTTACCCTCCTCCTTTCCCCTCCCCTTTTTCTTCTTTTACCCCTTCCCCAAGTTAGAAAAACTTTTGAATAAAATTATAATAACAAAAAAATCCTAGCAAAGGACCAGAATGTGTAGCACTTTGTTATTTTAAACAATATTATGTCTACAGATAGTGGGCCCCATATAGTTAGTGATAAGGAATGTTTCTATCAACTTAGTTCAATGATTTAATACTTTGTGTGTCCAGAAATAGCTCTAACATTGAGGAACATCAGTAAACCTATCCAGAAACGGTAAATTTGAGTGAAAATCATAGCACTATGGAATTCATAGCAGTTGAGAGCTATGCTTACATTGACATCTCTTTTTAATAACTGGTGTGCCTGTAAGGGCAAATAATTGTTGGACTGTTATTGACATAGTTAACTACTAACACAACATTGCATGCCTATATGTTTAACAAATAACAGTCTAGGTATGGTGTCAGCTGTATATTAACTATTTCATGCAGACTGTATTCACTGATAGAAGGCTTTTACGGTTCGTCCGTGATGAGTATAGCGTAGCCTCTGTTACTATACAGGGAGCTCAAGGAGGATTGACCCATGCCACCTTACAGTACACCTACAGTGGTTGCAAATCAATTAAATTACTTCTGGACCTGACTGAGCGCCAGCTGGCAGATCCAGAAATGGGTAGGTAAACCCAATGTCCCTCCAGCAAGAACAAGCAAGAAGAAAAATGTTTGTTTGCTAATAACCCATTTGTTGGTTACAAATCAAAATAAAATACATGATGTTCTCTAACATTATAAACCAGCTCAGCCTCTCTGTCTTTGCATGCAGTTTAGAACAACCGTAAATAATCTATTTGCAAGTGACTTTATGCCAACTACCAGCACCAGCCAGGTGCAAGGGCCCTGGCACTCAACTAATATTCAGCTGAGCTGGGGTGGGGAGAACTGTGTACATTCCCATATTCTTTTACAAATCCTTTCTGTCTATTTAGCTCCTGTAAAGACAATGTTATTTCAATAGTCATTCCTGGACTTTAATGACCAACTTCATTTTAAATGTGATCAATGTTTCAAATGTATTTTCTGCAATGTGCTTAAAATGACTATTGTTTCATTGTCATTGTGTTTTCAAATGATGTTGCAGCTTATCAGTGGAAGCTCAGTAAGCTGATCTACATCCGTGGATGTTTTGGGGTATTAGGCCCATCTGGGTAACATCTGTCACACCCATGAGGGGTTGCAAGTACCAACCACTTACAACAAATTAGTTGTTTCACAAGCTGAAATGTCCCAGTAACACCCCCATGAATTATTATTTCTTTCTCATAGGTTATGTGCCACCATTCATACTGCCAAACAACAGGGATCAGCATTGCTGTCCCATCCAGATTCATTACAACAGGATAACCATGCACACCTGGACACCATAATGGTGGCCCTAACGTGGTGCGGAATGGTTTGAAAAGTGGTAGAGCCAAGGATGCAAGGGATAAATTATCCCTATTAAATACATTAACATGATTGCAAAAGTGATAGGGCCTACCTATGAAAGTGGTAAGGCCATGGCCCTAGTGGCTCTGCTCCGCACCTATGGCCCCTAACCAGTCTTACGGACTAAATGGCACACTGCTAGCAATCAATGACAAATCCTTAAGGCTCACTTAGCTAATGGCACACTCCAAAATAGGCTCTACACCAGAAGGTCATCCATTGGCATCCTGTCTATATGCCAGGCCCAAGCACAACACACAGGTTTCTACACCTGTACTGTACTCATACATCCATATTTTGTGTTCTATTTCTATATACTACTACTACATAGTATTGAACACCTCATTCCATTGCTAGCACTGCCATGTTTCCAACTGTTATTAACCCAACAGAGATAAAAATCACCCAATGTTCCAGCATAAACCCAGACCAATTAGTGGTCTGATTGCTTCATCACTTCTAGGCACCCTTATATATAATGTAATAACACATAATATGGCAGAATCTAAATTCTGCTTCAATATAAACACTTCTAGGTTTCATAGCATCATGTTACCAGACCCTTTGCAATGGAACTGATACATGCTCCAGACCCAGTATCAGAGCACCACACTACTGACTACCTACAGTAGGAGTATTTCACCCTAGACAATGGACTTACAAAGAGACATTTTCAAATCCCATAAGCTTAACAGGCACTATTGTATACCCCTGTGTTACATGGTGTATATGGTATACTGCTATACGATAAAGGTTCAAAGTTCATATAACAAGCATAATATTGCACTTATTTCATGAGATAGGCCTAAACTAGGCCGAACATCAACTCATAAGCAGGAAAACCATGTTTTTTCCCTACTGTCACAGCCTCTTCTGAGACTTGGAAACAGGGTGTATTCACAGATGAATAAATGGTATATTCTTATTACTGGACCTCGACCTGCACCTCAGAGTGCATGGCCGATGCCATCACTTGTCTATGTCACACCACACTATAACTAAAGACATTGCTAATAACCATACCATTTTCGTTTTAACAACAACTATAGGTGTGTTTTGAAACTAAGTTTTTAACAGAGTTTTACAAGTTTTAGGTTTCTACAGACAGGTACTGGTAAGATCTTCAAGCAACACATGCAACTTTTTTTCATGGCTGGCTTTCCATATTTGGCTAGCACCTCATAGGAACTGATTGTTCTTATATGGACTGTGCTCTTGGTTGCTCTTTCATGAATCATGTTCTTTATGAACTGTCAATATTTGTGCAAAATGTGCTCTTTTTACAAATAGCTATGCCTGTGTAGGTATGGCTATTCCATTGAAACATTCAATGGACAGTCTCATACTAGCCTTGCCCAAGGCCTTACCATGAGCCAGTCAACCAGCAACCAGCTACACAGACACTACTTTCTTACTGCGCTGGTGCACGTCTACAACCCTTCATGTGCATGTATGCCTACAGGTTACAACTTTCAGCTAATGGCATCTCCACATAACTACACTGCTTTTGTGGTTCCAAACTCGAACCTTATGGACTGGTTCCTCTTTATGGACATTGTTATTAGATTCTTCAATCAGTAACGTCGCCCCATCCCATACGCTGTCATCATCTGCCTTTTCAACTCTCAATATGGACTGTTCTTTATGAAAGAACAATGACTATAACACTGTTTTACGAACAATGTTCTGTGATAATACACATCAACAATTTTTCTTATACACATATCCACTGTGGTGTTGACATACCTAGTTTCTGTTTTGTATTTTATGATCTGACCATCATTGATTACCCTGTGTCACCTCCTGAATAGGTCTACTTTCAGTCGCCTTATCTGTATGCTATAAATTGTGATTCATTTACATTACAAGTGTTATGTGCTTGAAAAGCAGATGTTCAAATCAATGTTTTAAAGCTTGATAGTAATTTATATCTTGTTTTAACTCATTCACTACTACACCTTTGCTGTCTGAGCGTACTTTTATCCAGCATCTTGCAGCTGCAGTTGTTTTGCAGGACTTGCACCTCAGGCTTGTTGACACATTCAGATATACCATTACTACCTAACCTTCTTCTTTTTTGTTGTGTTGCCCTTTGAGCAAGGCAACAAGGAGGACTATTATGCCTGGGTTATATACCACCAACTGTCCCACATGTAACCGTAAACTTATGCACCTACAAGTATTAGTGCCTTACACAGTCTTATGTTTTATCTTATTTATTTATTTTTCAATTCACAGTTTTTCCTCCTGCATCCCCATGCGAGACCATCCACCCAGTCATGAACTCCAACTGCAGCTGCTCACATTGTAGCTGTCCTCCTGAACCCCTGGCTTCCCCAGGGCGGGGTCATGCACCTTGACCAAGGGTGCCGTGAACTGGGAAAGGCAGGATTCGGCCTGGCGCTAATGCAGCGGAGCAGGTTTCATTGTAGCAGGGTGCTTTTCCCTTGTTGTTGCACGGGAGGTGGGGACATGCAATGACGTCCTGCATCTGCCCCCACCTCCTGAGTACTGTCAAGTGCCAGTTGCTGCAGTATCCCGGCCTCCACCAGGGGTCCATCAAGTGCCAGGCAGTGTCCCCACACACCCTGGAGAAGGACAGCAGTCCCTAGGATGCTCCATCCTTCTCCCTGGCTGGTCCTCCAGTGACCCAGTCCGTTCCCAAACCCGGTGACTGTGCCACAAGCAGAAATCCAACCACAGTGCTGGTGGGCCAGCATGTTTTATCTTATTTTATTACTTATGTTAGTGTTCTTTATTATATTTGCTATGCTTATATCTGTCTGTAATGCATTTACGTATATGCTATGTTTTTGCCATATATTCTGCTATACTCATAATCACTCATATTCTGTAGTTTTCCATTGCTGTGACTTGTTGTATGCTTTTCTGATGACATTGCATCTGTCCTCAGACTCACTGTCTCCAGTGAGACTGATAACATGTTACAGACTATGAATTTCCATTGTTTAGAGATTCAGAGATTCTTCCTTACTTTGCAACTTCATTTCCTATGTAATTGCCCAAGGGAGCCACCTTATTTACATGCTGTATCTAATACTGTATGTTTATCATATCTCCAACTGTACTCTTATCGGTCATATATACTTGTATGCACACCAATTCATCGGAGAGAGAGAGAGATAGAGACCATCCTAGAGGAATGGTGGGGAATCGGCTCCCTTGTTATTTTGCTTCACTTATTATGGCATGAGTATGTAATAAACCTTTTCATTACTTCTACTTGTTGCTTTTTCTTTTGTCCAGCATACCATGCAAAGAACCTAAGCTGTGATCTTTTCACAGTGACCTGGGGTTAGCAGAAGGCAGGAAATGTGGAAGGTGAGTAGGGTGAGGAAAAACCTCACATAGACCCCAGGTCTCAGGGTAGAGTAGAGTTAGGTTTACAGGCAGACTAGATGGTCCAAGGGTCTTTCTCTACTATTTTCTATACTTCTGTATAACCTATATCTCTTCAGGATAATGCCAATTAGCTCCCCTCAGCACTGTGGGACATGGTGTTTGCAGCCATTTTGTCACAGGACTGTGAAAGTGTTCCCTTGGAAGGATAAACCATTCAGAATCTGTTTTCCTTGACTATGGCTTGTCAAAATTATGGATTGATCAATGAGACTAACAGAAACTAAATCAGGTATATGTAATGTAGCCCCCACCCCAGATTGGGGGCTTACCTCATGGGCACCTTGGGGTCTCCTGATATACCACAATGCAGCCTCCAAGCACTTCACCTGGTTCCATTCTGAGGCACTACAGAAGTGGGGTCTGGGAAGCAGGAGCAGAGCACATTTGTGCTGCCTCAGGGTGTTGCCATGCTGCTAGGCACCCAGCTGTTCATGGTTTGCAGCCACTGGCAAGTGAAGTGTTTCTTGGCCCCAGGGTAGGAAACAGGGCCAGGATTGCAGTAATCATGCCTCAGTGTGTTCTGAAAGTGTTCAGCAAGTCGCAAACAAGGGTATATAAAATGTGAAGAAACATTGCGGTGCCCATGTTGTTCAACCCTGACTCCTTGGAAAAGGGCCAGGAGTCAAAACAGCTTACGAGAAGCTCTGGATCTTTTGCAGAACAGCATGCATGTTTCATGCTTCATGCTTTCTGCACAGGTAGCAAAGTCCATTAATTCTGACAAATCAGGAGCCAGCTTTTGAAGGTTATAAAAGGCTGTGAGGCAGAGATTCTGGGATGATTATGACCCACCAGACATGCTTCAGTGTCCAGTATGGGGCTGGTAGCTCACACAGTGTGCACATTCAGATTCATGGGCTAAAGAGACTACACTCTGCAGCTGATGGGGAGTGGGGGAAGAGAGGCTAAACTGCTTGGTGATGGGCTGGTTCACCCCAAAGACTTGACCCCAAATGAGGTATTTTTCCAAACCAAGAGGCTGATTCTGATTTGGACGAATGTCTGCAGAAAGTGTGATCTTCCAAGAATCAATCTTCACCATTGATTCCTACTTATGGGTCTGGTCTAGAAGCACTAGAGCCCTGTAGGAGCAAAGCTTTTGGCCAGGAGGCTGGCAACAGCTAGTAGGCATGGTGCTTACGCACCCACCCCAATGTGGTGCCACACACTAGCCAATAACCATTGCTGGTTCCCTCACCAACCTCAGTTCTGTTCTTCCCACCAAGTGCACACTGTGGGAGCATCTCCACAGTTTGCCTTGTCACTACTGAAATATTCTGTATTTGTGTCACCATGCCCTTTCTTCATTTCACAGTGCCTTTTAACATGTATTTGTTTTTCTGTGATACTGAAACCTGAGAATAAAGGGCCACAGCCAAAGACAAAGCCCGACAACCACCCATTCCATGTCCTTGCCTCTGTGGGAAGCCTATGGCTATGATGAACCAGCATCAATCCTCTGTGGCCTGTCTTGGACTGAAGCACAATATGGATACTTTCAGCACCTGCTTCTCCATGGATCACCACACCCTAGAGAACCACATGTTAGGGTGGGGTCATCTGATGCCCACCTTGGAGGTAGCCCCTCCCAATGTGTGCATCCAAGTCTAGGTCCTTAGACCATTTCCTGGGCCTCTTCCTGGGACCTCTGTTTCCATGGAAGTATGGAGTTCTCCTCAATTTCACCATGCTTAAGCATTGGAAACTCTGTAGATAGGTCTATATAAATACATATGTAACCCTTTGTTACCCGAGTTACTAGAATCCCAGTAAGACCTAGTGGTAGGCAGGAAGGCAGCTTGTGAAACTCCAGTTAAATGGGTTTCACACTGTCTCACTCTGTCCTCAGTCACAGGTGAGACTGAAGAGATGACATCATTATAGAATTGTTACAGCTGCATGAGCCACATTTGGAATCTTCAGCTCAGAGTAGTTCTAGAACCTTGGGAATTTGAAATTCATTCTTCCGTTTGTCCTTAAGCAAGAAGGAAGCATCAGACTGTAGTTTGAGTTTTGCCTCCACACAGAGAGAAGTTTTTCTGTGTTTCACCATTCTTCAAGTGGTGGAGACCGTCCCCTCAGTCTCAGTGCCCCCTCCCTCTGGAGTAGGAAAAAGGTCTCTGTGGGTTCCAGGGCAATCCTTTTCCCACCAAGGAAAGAAGCTGCCTGAAATTACTTTGTCTGTTTGGGTATGACAGAAAAGGTTAAAGGACTTCACCTGTGGGGCACCTGCAATGATTGGGTGAGTGTTTGGCTCCAGTTTAAGGGCAAACAACTGTTTTCAGTCAAGAAATGTTATTGGGGACTGCTGTTTGGGAGCACTATATACACTAGGATGAACAAATGGAGCAGTCAGTTTAAAAGTTTAAATGGATTTAGAGTTCACAGTAGAGGGGTGCATCAGTTCATCCACCATGCAATCTACAGTTTTACAGTCCTGAAGTTTCTGTGTGCTCAGAGAAATGGCCAGGTATGGGCTGTGGGAGCTGGAGGTGGATAGATCCCCATCTTTAGTAACCAGGTCCACCTCCATGGATTTCTTCTGTTTTGCTACTCGCCTCATGCGCTTGGCCAGTGATGGGTGGCACCAGACGTGGGTCAGAACTGAAAATCTCTCTAGGAGTCACAGACTTCAAGTGGTGTGGGAGCCACAGGATGGGAACATTACTCCTTGTAGGATGGGAGTCTCCCTGTTTGATGAGAGTTTCAATTGGAAGTACGAAACAAAATCTCTCTAGGAGTCGCAGACTTCAAGTGGTGTGGGAGCCACAGTTTGGGAGCCTCCTTGTTTGATGGGATGTCTTTCCAAGTAGAGTTTGGTTTCATTCACCAAGTGTACCTGTCAGTAGAGTGGCCAGCAGGAGCCGGGCCAGTCGGGCTGTGTATCCAATGCGATGTGAAGTCCAGGCTGAGTGCCTGGTGGGTCCAAAGCCAGACAACTGTTGTAGTGTTCATTCCTCAAATGGACCGCTGTGTTTAACCTCTAAGCTGCATTACAGTTACGTAGCCCTGTGGGGACCATACAGAGCTTTGTTTATGTTCAGTGAGTTAATAAATAAAGCCACACTGAAAAATCCCAGTCCTGGTTCTGGACATTACAGTTATTGCTTCCTGTAGTTGGATTTACTTGGGTGCCCCTGTGCAGAGTAGCCAAACCTAGGCCTCTTGTGCCAAGTAGCCTCATCCTTCCCGAACCTGTAGATATACAGCTCCCACCAGGTATTGCTGCCAAATGCCAACAGCATGCCACCTGTCATTGTTTTGGTAAAAGGACAGGGGTGGGAGGGTATATAGATTTTAAAAGCAGATAAGGACAGCTTGACTCACCCAGTCTACCCATTTCCTACCTAACATACTACTGCAGCCCCTAGTAGATCTGTGGGTTACACTGTCTTCCTGTTGCTAGGGTACCTTATGTCTATCCCATGTGTTCTTGAATTCCCTACTGTTTTAGCCCTCACAACCTCCTCAGGAGGTGTTCCAAGCATTCTCTACTATTTCAGTGAAAAGTACAGTACTTCTTCATGTTGCTCCTGAGCCTAACCCCTCTAAACTCAGGTCTAGTGTAGAGTCAATTCCTTCTGAATGGTCGACTGCAAACCCTTTGCAATCTGCCAGTCTTGAGCAGCAGATGTCCCTGGTGGTGAGGCCAGAGCTGTATGCTTGGTCCGCACCAGTAGACACCTTGATGTTGTCCTCCAGTACTGCCGTGCTCTTGTCACCATTTAGGGAGATGATGAAGCATGTGGCACTGAGGATGACACTGAGTCTCCTCCTGACCTTTTGCAGTGTTGGGATAAGGACTGGCATGGAGGCTGTTGCCGGTTCTGATGCTATCACCATCATGGTACCACTAGCAACACCAGGATGGTGACAGAGGTGGCAACAGCAATGGTGCCAATTCTGGGTCTGGCTCTGAACAAGGTAACAACAATGTCATCTTCGAGGGTTTTCACAACTCTTGTGTTGATGGCTACACCGAGGAGGGTGACCACACTGGCATGATGTTGAATCAACACTGAGTGAAGGGTCAAGGATGGTGCATACCATGGTGATGGGGATAGGCCTGTCTCAGAGGATATCATCAGTTCTGAGCATGGTGCTAGTGGTGGTGCTCTGAGCCACTGGACATCACAGTGACTGGGGAGAAGCTAGGTCATCTTGTGGGACTGGTACAATTCTGGTCTCCTCACCTTAGCCCCTCCCACAGGCACTGACTGGGTCACTCCTCAGATGTAGGAGGACACCCTTCAGGTGATTCTACTAGGCTCTCCCTTAGCTGAGGCCATTTATGCAATTCCACAGCCAAGGCCAATGCTGTCAAGACAGGAGCCTCAAACCCCTCTAGCAGGGCCTCGCTGTTTCTTGAAAGAATTACTTCATTCATGGGACCCAAGGGTCACCTAGAGAACTGGCATATGGAATCTTACAGGAACCAGTACTGGCCCTTCTCCTGGCACCAAATGTGCGAGAGGCACTGCCTTGTCTCCATCAAAGTCCTCCTTAGAGTAAAATGAACCATATATTCACCTTCTTTCTGCTGCTGAATATGCCTTGTGCCAGTGATTCTTGGTGGAGATGCTCCAGGTGCTTGAACTACAAGCTTTTACAAGTCACAATTCAATAGCCCTGCTGTTGGGACTCCTGAGAGTTCTCAGTGTCGACACTGTAGTCATTCTTCCATGGCCTAGAGCCCTGGAGGAAGCTATATAGGAAAATGTGTATGGGGTCCCCTGTCTAATCCAGCAATCCCCAGGGACTCTCCACAGGGTCTGCAGGCAATGTACTTTACTGCATCTCAGGGCTTTTTTATATTTAAAATTTATATTGATTTTCAAGCACCGTATAATATACTACACTACACAAACAATAACCTAACAAAACAGTACAGTCAGTGTATGATTTTTAGCAGGTTCATGCCATGTAGTTCTTTTAGTATCACAGGCAGGCTAATAAGAGTTGTATATACAGCTATGCATCTGCACATTTTATAGTACTTAATTTAAGTTCATGCAGATTTTCCCCTGGTTCATGCAACTCACATTTACTGGGGAAAGAAAAGAAAAAGGAGATGGGTTTACCACTTATTTCAGCTAAAAACTACGGACCTTAGACATCGCATATGCCAGCCATCTATTTCATCTGTTCTGTCCCTTGTCTGTTTGCTGGCGGAGGGAGTAAGTTAGGATCTCCATTCTATAGATATTGTTTACCAGTCCTCCAGAGTGGGGGCATTTGGTGTAAGCCAATACTTGGTGATAAAAAAAAAAAGTATCGCCTCCAGAAGGATAAAAGATATTTGAGTGCCAAACCAGGCCATCTTTCTAGGGAACCATGTAAAAATAAATAACTAAGCTGTTGGTGTTAGAGCAGGGTTGAAAATTATTTATAGGCCTTCTATGGTCTCTAGAAAGGGTGAAAACTTGGGGCAGGCCTACATAATGTGAAAGTGTGCGCTTAACTTCTCCACAATGTCTCCAACAGCATGTTGCAGGTCCTGTTTTCCAGTGGACCTGCTGTACTGGGAGTCAGAAAATATCTGACCAAACATTTCCAGCTGTATTATTAACATATTAAAATGCCAGCAGAATAGGCTAACGGTCTTTCACATCTGCTTGTTTGGTCAGCCCCCACCCTGGGAGCTGACCTTGCTGCCTCTCACCCTCTCTGGCTTCTCCCGTCCCAGTCCCAGATATTCTCGCTGCACAGGACTTTGCTTCCAAGAATCCTTCCCTGTACCTGTCCCACCCCTTTTGAACCCCTCCAACATCTCTGCCTCTGCCAGCCCCTGGGCAGCGCATTCCATGGCTCCACCACCCTCTCAATGAAGTAGCACCTCCTCCTTTCTCTCCTGAATCTCCCCTCTCCAGCTTCCACCATGCCCTCTAGTTCCCCCTTCCTTTGGAGCACCCTGACTGCTCCTCCCTATTACCCCTTCATGTACCTGAAGACCTCTATCATGTCCCCGGTCCCTTCTCTCTTCCAATGTGTACATATTTAACTCTCGAGCCTCTCCCATGGGTCTTGTCCAAAGTCCCAGATCATTTTGGTTGCCCTCCTCTGGACCCGCTCCAGGAGTTCGATGTACCTCTTTAAGTGTGGCCTCCAAAACTGCATGCAGTACTCAAGGTGTGGCCTCACCAAGCAGTTATACAGAGGAGCATCACTTCCCTCCTTCTGGAGGTGAGCCCCTGGCGATGCATCCCAGCATCCTGTTGGCCTTGGCTGCTGCCTTTCTACAAGTCTCAGAGTTGTTCATCTTGACATCCACCACCACCTCCAGGTCCCTCTCAGCCACTGAGACTTGTAGCATCCCCAGGGTGTACACTTGGCCTGGGTTTCTGGCTCCCAGGTGCAGTACCTTGCATTTCCCTGCATTGAACCTTAGCTTCCACTTTCTAGACCACCTTTCCAGAGCCTCCAGGTCCCCCTGTAGGGCCACCTCCCATCCTCTACATCCACCACGCCCCCAGTTTTGAGTCATCCTGAGAGACTCATCTCACTCTCATACCCTTCCTTATGTCAGAGCATAAGCGTTGAATAGAAAGGGCCCAAGGACCGATCGCTGAGGGACCCCACTAATGACTCCTTCTTGGGGATGAGACTATCCCACTCAACCACGACCCTCTGGGTCTGGTCCTGGAGCCAATTCTCATCACACTGCAGATTATGTGACTCTTATCAGTTATGACATATTTCCCAGTATTTGGGATTTATTGACTGCCCTAGTTCTTGATTCCACTGCTCAAAGGCCCTTAAAATGAGGTTTTGTTTCATAGACTGTTAGGGTGCATAACATTGAGAGACAAGGCGTGTATTTCTGGTGCCATTTAATGATAAAATTATCAAGCAAATAAGAGGTTTACCGAGTCTAGGAAGAGGCTATGTTGTAGCCAGCTCAGCAGGTTTGCCCAGGCTTGGAAGTATTGGAACATGTCAGTTCGTGGGGAAAGAGGAGTGTCCTGGAGGGTGTTAAAAGGTTTTAGGGTTTGCCCTTGAGTAGTCAGAATGGGTACAGCAGTCCCTTATGGTGCCAGTTAATAGTAATAATAATTTTATTTATAAACCGCTAATTCAAATGTCAAAGCACTGTACAAATATCAAATCAAAATTAAAACAAGGAATAAAATCCAGTATACTCTGCTAAATTACTTAGCTACTCATAAATACAAGATTAAATAAATGTGTTTTTAATGCAGTTTTAAAGTTCTCCACAGTCTGGCACTCCCGAACCCGGCGAGTGTGAGAATTCCACAGGGTAGGTGCAGCATAAGCAAAGAGCGAAGCAAAGAATGAGCACCAGATGTTTTCAGCATACCCTGGAACCTCTAGCAATCCCTTGTTGGCAGAACAGAGGGGTGGAGGGCAGTAGGGATGAAGAAGCTCTTGCAGGTAACTGGACCCTGTCCATATGTAGGGCTCTATAGGTCAGCAAGCCGACCTTAAGGTGATCCACCATTGCACCGTCAGCCAGTGCAGCACCTGCAGCACAGGAGTAATATGGCAAGATCGAGGTAGCCCAGTTGGTAGCCTGGCTGCTGCATTCTGCACTAGCTGCAAATGGTGGATATCAACACCTGGTAGCCCTAGGTAGAGGGCATTACAGTAATCCAGGCGAGAGGTCACAAAGCGTGGAATGGTGTTGCAAGTCACGGGCGGAACAAGGTGCCTAATCCAAGTGATATTCCTCAGATGGTAAAATGAGGTCTTGACCACAGATGATACCTGAGCTTTCAGGGTCAGTCCCTCATCGAGGATAATGTCCAAACTCGCACCACTCAGTGGTCCTCAACTGGCAGTCACCTAGTACCAGACCGCATGATCGCCCCACGAAGACCCCTCTTCGGTTCCTGCATCCACCACCAAAACCTCGGTCTTGTTGGAATTTAGCTTCAGCCAGCTGGCACTCATCCAGTCCTGGGTCTCGGATAGGCAGGAATTAAATACCGAGGCGCAGCATCCTGACTGGGTGCAAAGGATATGTACAGCTGAGTATCATCTGCATAGCAGTGAAAACTCAGTCTGTACCACCTTACAATGTCCCCAGCAGCAACATGTACACTGTGAACAACATGGGGAAAGCACTGAGCCTCATGGACACATGGCAGGGAGAAAGCATTTGAGGAAAAAATTCCTGACACTACTCTGAAACCTGCCAATGAGGAAGGAATGAAGCCATCTAAGGACTGTACCAGACAGTCCACAGATCAACCACAGGTACTCTAGCAATACCCATGGTCCATGGTGTCAAATGGCCACCGAGAGATCAAGGAGGACCAAGATGGTACAGGTCCCTGATCTCTTGCAATAAGAGGTCATTGAGCACCCAAACAAGGGAAGTCTCAGTACTGTTCCTTTTCCTGAAACCCGCTGGAAGGGATCATAGATGTCGTGGATGGCAAGATGATCCTCCAGCTGCAGCACAATCACCTTCTCAGTGACCTTACCCACAAAGGAAAGGTTAGAGACAGGCCTGTAGTTGGCAAGACAGTCCTCATCAAGGGAAAATTTATTAAGAAGGGTAATCACCACTGCTTCTTTCAAAAATCAGGGAACTACCAGTCTCCAACGAGGTCTGGACTATCTCCGCCAGGACTAGGCAGATAACATCCACACACCCCACGAGGAGGTGGGTTGGGCCCAGGTCCAAACTACAGAAGGTCGGCCTCATAGTCTGGATGATTGCACGACATCCGAGATCGCCACCTGGCCAAATGCCAACTAACCAGACCGTGGTTCTGCAACCTCCACCAATCACTGTGAACCATCTTAGAGCATACCAAACAGATCTCGCAACTGATGCCAGCAATCTTATCCCAAAGAAACCAGCAAACTCATCACATTTCTCTTGTGACAATGCTCTTACGCACCTGTGAGAGGCTGGATTGCACAGTCTGTCCACAGTGCGAAAGAGCTGAGCTAGTCGGTTCCATGCAGCAGTGATCTCCTGGACAGGAACTCTTCCTTCCTATGGAGATCTCCAGTTGATAGTCTGCATAATGAGCCATCAATCTAAGCTTGTCGGCAACCCAGGCCCGATTTCCGCCAGTGTTGCTCTAGCCTTCACCCTGCTCCTCCATTCAAAGTCCCATCAAACCATGGAGATCGAGGTCAAAGAGAGGGATGAACACGGACAGGAGCAATGGAATCGAGGGCCTCCACCACAGCCTATAATAGTTCTATAGTAGAGCCTCTGGACCAATGTTCCCTCTAATTTTCAGTCTCTGTGGGTGGGCGACTGATATGGTATGGGCATTTTTGTGCAAAAAATTGATTCATAAAGTAAATTGGATGGTCCAAACAAGTGATATATTTTATTGCCAATAAACAGTAGAAAACATAACCAAACAGTCAAATACTCAATGCAAAGTATAAATATACATTCTGACAGTCCGAAGATTGGATGTGCATTGTGCACCATAACAGTATGAACTGGAAACATGAGTAAACTATGTACATTTTAAAGAGTCTTGCATGCTAAGAAATAAACATTTACTGTTTTTCTTTCCTGTCTTTCCCATTCTGCCAGTGGACATATATTTTATTAAGATCCATTTTCCACCAGAAGCTAAAAACAATTTTGTTCACATCAGCATATCTAAATGGCTTTCTTCCAAGTGGTTTCTTTGTTTGCTCTTAATACAGTTCATGAGGCTGAAGTCTCTTTCACAGTCAGCACTAGAAGCTTGGAATGTAGTAGTAGTAGTAGTACAATTTATTGTTCAGCATAAAACAGTTACAATATACTAAAATCAGGACAAATACATAGTAAATATAAATAGACAATAAATCAACAAGGAACTTAGATATCTTTACAGTGCAACTCAATTTAACAGTGCCCTTGAGTACCTTTTCACATAAAAAGCCTCCACAGGACTTCAAGTTCCCTAATAAACTTTACAAATGAGTTGAAACTAAAAATCTTGCAAAAATCTCTATCATGTTCTTCTCTTTCATAGTAAACAAATATTCCAAAAGATCCTCCAGGGGAGGCTGAGATCCCTAACAATCCACCCAGCAGTTTTTCCTAGTTGTTTCATACACAGGACACAAGAGTACCACATGTTTAAGATCATCTGTTGTCCCCACTCACATTTATAATATGGAGAATGTACCCCTCTCTTTTTGTCTGAAATGAACACATTGAGCATTATAGTTTTCAGTTCTGAATATTGTATAGATTCTCCTTTGTTTAGGGCAGGTTAAAAAGAGATAGAGGCTCATATCCCCATTAAATCTTTACTTTTTATAAAACCCATATAACTTAAGCTTGGAGAGTTGAAGATAGCAAGAATGTATGTCTAAGTCAATAAGCCTCAATTTGACATCCTGTCTAATCTCCTCGAATGGTCTCGTGTAAATTTTATATAAGAGGTGGCCCAATCCGGACAGCATTATTGTTTCCTTAATAAGTTGAAATAAGGGATGTACATATCCCATGCTGGCCAATTTGATGGCTTCCTCTATACATTCTGGGATCATTGTTGGGGCAAAGAAAAGTTTCAACAGAAGAGAATCTGTTGTTCAGATGAGAGAAGTCAAGCAACGTTGTCCTCACTCCAAGGCAAGAATACAGCTTGGAGTTCCATTTGAGCAACATTAAGATGTATCTATAGAGTTTATTCAGAATTATTTCTAATTCTCTAACCTTAGTATGACCCCAGATTTCAGAGGCATATAACATGCTCATTCTTATTTTGGCATTAACAACTCTTAATACCCTCTGATCGAAGACTTCCCATCTTGCTGTTAAATATTTTTAGGGCATTTACTGAAGATCCCATTTTAAATCAAATAGCCTCAATTGTTTGGTCCAAGATAAGCTATGTAAGCAATAATACTCTGCAGCGGGTAATGTGTAATATACCAGACCACCTAGGTGTGAGGCCCAAAGCGAGGTGGAGGGGCCTTATAGCCCTGGAAGGTCCAGGTATAGCCAATACCACCCACCCTGAGGGTATTATTGCACTTAGAAAATGGGCACAGTCATAAAAAAGGTTAGTTAAGATGTGAATTAAAAAAATAATTTAAAATAGGTTTCTGTAATAAAATAGTTCCTCCATCTATATTGGAATGCTTTTTTTTTTGTCTCTTGTCTGAGCTAGGGACTTGTCCTTGGAGCAGCTGCATAGCTCTAAATAGATCGATCATCATGGCTAGCACTGTTCCCCATTGGGCTGTTTCCATGCTGCAAAAGAAACAGTTAAGCCAGCTGAGTTCCTCATGTTAAAAATTGTAGACAGAAACTACCAAATAATGAAATGATCTAACTGTTTCTCCAGAGCTGGTTTTTCAATCTGCAGCTCGCCTGACCCCATCTACTTTTAACTCCACACCTCCCATCCCTCTATGCACCTCCATGGTGCTGCTGCCTGTGGTTTCTATTTTTGCTTTTTTTTTAAAAATAGAGCAGTAGTGAGTTGGGAGCTGAAGAGCAAGTGATTGATCGAGCTGCAGAATTACAAAACAGCACTTTTGATGGGTGGGCAGCTGTCAGGAAACAAAGAAAAAGTAAGCCTGCTAGATACTCTTGGCGGCGATTTGAAATTCTTTGCTTTGTCTGTGTTTGTTGTTCTGGGGTGCTATGAGTTGGCAAGAATCATTTGGGACATCGCTGAGGAGCGATGGTTGTGAGCAACCACATCATGGAACTATTGAGTACAGGCAGAAGGTCTTTGGATTTTGAAAGGATGTGGGTCACCAGAGCTGGGAGGAAAAAACAGGAAGATGTATGTGTTTCTGTGATCAGCTGGGAGACAGGGTAGTGTTCATAAACTTGAGTGTGTGTCAGGAGAAGCGACCCAAGTGGAGAGATTGATGGGGGAGCATGTATCATGGGTTGGCACCCTGGGCAGGGTATGTGTGGGAATGGTATATACAGTATATGTGTAGTAGGACTGTTTAGGGCTTTTGTCTGGCTAAAACAAACAAACAAAAAAGAAATGCAGTAAATAAGCACAGCTGAGGTTGGGTGCCACCTAAGGTCAGGCAACAGGTATTGATGGAACAGTATCTCTCGCTAAGCAAGAGAAAAATGGCGAGCAATTTGAAATTTAAATGAGGTTCTTTTAGCCAATTAAGGCACAGGGTGAGCATCAAGATACTTCAGTTGGGTGAATGGGCACTTTAGGCTGTTATTTTATTTCCTGGTCGTCTATTGAAAGTTAATGTACCCCACTGGCAGGGGTACCAGCCAATCAGAGACCAGGAAATAAAAGCCCATTTTCTAAAGGCAAAACAGGCACCTAAACAGTCATAGCACTTAACAGTGTCTATATGGTTGATCGTTTAACCTAAAACCTACAATATTCTTGGTTTGAGAACCAAAAACTACAATGTTGGTCTTGCCAAGATTAACTTTTAGTTTCCTTTGAGAACAGAGAGATTCAAAGTAAGCCAATTTTCTTTTAAGACCTAGGACTGAAGTAGAGAGCAAAACTAAATCATCTGCATATGCTAAACATTCAATCCTTTCATCATTAATTTTGGAGCATGAAAATCTGGGTTACCAAGCTGCTCCAAGGCTGTAATGTAGCTGTTAAAGAGAGTGGGGCCAAAATACACCCCTATCTGACCACCACATTTGTCTCAAATCTATCAGTTAAATGACCATACTGGTTATACTGGACCCTTGCCCAAATATTTTCATAGAGTCTAATAATAACACCAAAAGTGAGGCCTCCAACTTAGATCCCTTAATGTAGCCCAAAGGATTTTCTACTAATGCTGTCGAAGGCCAAGAGAAGTCCACAAAACAGCAATATAATCTGCTTTTCTCACTTTAGCATACTTCTAAATCAGGTGCTGAAGCACAACAACAGTGTTGTACTGAGAACGGTCCTTCCAGAAACTGTTCTGTGCCTCATTCAATACTGGGTTCTCCTTGACCCACAGCAGCAATCTGCCCAAAATTATACTAGAGAAAATCTTCCATGAAACATCTATCAAGCGAATAGGCCTATACATCCTTGGGTCATTCGGATCTTCTTTTAAAAATTGGAAGATAACACTAGCTGCCCAACTGGCAGGGTAAGAGTATACCTGAACCAGGTCATTAAACAGCAAAAGAAGAAAAGGAATCAACCAGTTGGTAAAAATGTTATAGAGATCACCCAGGAACCGCATCTGGCCCAGGCTCTTTATTTGCCTTAAGCCCAATCAGTGGCATCCAGATTTCGTCCTCTGTGATCAAGATAGGTCTTGAAAAATGTCATCCTCCTGTATTTTGAAAGCATCAGGTGACTCCTGCTCTTCATGAGAATAATACAGCTTGGAGAAATGAGATGCCCAAACTTCAGATGTAATATAGGCTTCTATCCTATTGGCATATCTATTATATCCCTGGGCAACAATACTCCAAAATCTCCTTCCATCCCTATCCAAAACAGCCTGCCTCAGTTTTTCCCCAAAGTCCCTGAGTATGTTTATGTCTCTTCCATTCTAGAATTTTCCTATATTTTTCTCTTTCAGTCTTTAGCAATTTAAAATCTGCTGCAGACTTATTTTTTTCTTCCTATGCTCTTAGTTTTCCTCAGACTCTTTCTTTGCCTGTAGGCATACCAATTAAACAATAACTTCTATAAAGGGACCTAGGACAGTATGTTGTTTTATATCTCGGTCCAAGTAAAGAATGAATAGTTTCCCAATCCTCCAAAATATTAAAGGCCTTACTTTTGTCCAGGACCAACTCGTGAATATCACCAAAGACTCCTGTACTAAAATTTCTTTGAAACTAGCTTGATGAATCAGCCCCGTCTAATCCTTCTCTCGTTTATCACTTCCAGACTCTTTTTCTGCTGTGCTTCCTCCTTAAAATTCCCAAAGGGCATTTGATGTTAATTACAATAGCACAGTATGCTGATTCCAGTCTATCCATGACCTCTAACTTTTAGATCAGCTTTACTGCTTCCAAATTGGTCCAAACCTGATCAAGGGTTGAAGAGCCAGCAGGCCCTCTATATGTTAAGGATCCAACTAGATCTCCCTGAGTTCTCCCATTTAAAATATAGAAATTTCTACTGGCCAAGCCCACTAGCAATTCCCTACCTCTGAGGTTAGATTTTAGATCCTGAGCAGTCCTAGTATGAGATATTTGGATTAATTATAGGTATTGTATGGATTGTATCTGAATAAACATCCTCCAAGAATCGAGAAGGAATTCTGGCATTAAAGTCTCCCAAAATAATTATAGGACAAGATATACTCTTATCAGACAATTAGTCAAGTGTAATTTTCAGATCCTGTATGAAAGGTCAGTGGGATCAGTAGCTCTTTTGCGAGGGAAAGTATATATTGCAGATAATGATCTTCTCTTGTCCTTGCTAATCATTACAGCCAAAATACCCTGACTTAGTAGAAATTTGTAAAGTTTTGACAAAAAAATACCCCTTTAAACCTTCCAAAGTTTTTATATTTAGTTGCTGGCAGAGTAAAGACAGAATATTCAGCCAATTTGGGAGTTACATTTTCTGTACACCATGTTTCTTACAGTCCAGTAATATCAAAATTATCCAGAAATCTCACTACTTCAGGGTCAATTATTTTAAGATGGATGCCTCAATATTCCATGAAAGTATAAAAGGTCATCCACATCTCGATCCCCATCTCCCTTATCCAAATCTAGCTGGCATTCAGAGTTCATTCATTTGATATTATCTACAAGCTGCATTTGTCAGGCTGAATCAATAACTGTCAGCGGTAGGTATTAGGGTCAATTAGGTTTCCAAAGACAATCAAGGGTTATCTGCCTTTAAGATTGATTCTCGACTATCCTTAGTCTGTGTCAACCCAGAAAAGATTTACAAGTCTAAAGTGTTAACTAAATGTATTCCCAAACAATCCAACTTGCTGGCCAGAGAAAGCAAGCTGCTAGCTGTATGAGGATTTTTAAATATAATATCAATCTGTGTTTTGGGCTCAGGATCACCATATAACTTTACGGACTCCACCATGTTTCTGGAGATATAAAATCCTAATGCTCTTTCCAAGAGCAGTAACAAATCTTCCCTAACTTTCCTATGAGAATCCTTGAGTGAGACCTTCCACCCAAAGATAGTTATGTCCTACTCAACCATACTTCTCTCTGCTTCAGTACATGATCCTCTATCTCTCTCAAGATTTTTTTCTGTGCTATTGTATCCTTCTCACTCTGTACCTCCCTATGGAGAATCTCTTCTGGGGAAGAATAAGACTGTATAGGGACCTCTATACATGATAGCTTCATGTTTAGCTTGGAATGTAGTACATACATCAATAAGTTTAGCCACCATGCTGTACTGCACGTTAGTCAAAGTAAAGTAGATCATGTCAGTAAAGGATTTTAATAATCCTCCTTTATTTTTCAGCAACTATAAATCTGAAGTCATTGTACTGGCTAACAATTTCTGCCTGGTCCACTGATGAAAATAAATAGTCCTGATATTTGCTGTACAGTCTCTCAATATTTGATAAGCTAAACTCAAAGCTGCAATGTGACATTGCTGCAAAATCAAAGGCAGATCAGTCAGAAAGTTCATCTGCAGGAAATCGGCTGTCCAGATGGTCACATAACAGGCTAATGAATTGCAAAATTGCTGTTGTGCTTACTTCAACTGTGCAATTAGGCAAAAGCAGTTTTACTGGTTGGCTCCAGTAGACAGTTTCACCCAGGTGCTGGCTTCTGATCTTTTTATTTTTGCCCTAGCAATCTGTACAGCTTCAACTGTTGTGAGACCACTTTTCTGAAACATCTTAGACAACTCCAAAAGTACATCATTTAATACTGTTATGGCAATGTGGTATTCAGGGTTGGACAGCTTCTTAAAGCGGTACTTAGCAATGGGATCTTTGATGGATGCCTGCATAATTGTATGTGATGTCATTTACCCTAGGTATGGTTTACAATAACTACTCTGGGTATTGTCAAGCTCAGTGGGGTTTTAAAATGTATTTTGCATTGTAGTGAGTGAGTCAATGTAATATGAGAGAGGAGATACATTTGGAGACTATTTATCTTCTGCTTCTGAGCCATACTAAGCGCAATCTGAATTTATGAAATTAAATGAAAAGGACATTTTTGCACTGCCATTTCTTGCTGTCCACTTTAGAATTACTATCCCCCTGTAGCCAACATGGGCAACCTTTACAAGCACTAATTCATTGAATCTCAAATGTGTATATAATGTGAGACCCATTTTAAAGAGAAGCGCAATCTCATCTCTCTAGGTATATGTACAATCAATGTCTCAGCCTGCTAATTGAGAAGTTTATACCCATACTGGCCCCAACAAATACATAAAAAAAGGTTGCTTTGATGCTTTTATTATAAACAAAAACTATAGTTTTCCCATTTTGTACTGAAAAAAAATGAACATGCTTTCAACGGTGAGGCTTTACATCCATTATAAACACATTTTATATGTGAGACACTGCTTGGGAGGAGGCAGATTACACTGAAGTTTTGCAGCTTTAAAACTGAAATAATATAATATACACCCTATGTCAGAGAATCTCTTGCATTGCTTTGTTGGGGGCATCTACCAAACAAACAAAACATGCCATTTCTGTGAACAGCAGGGAATACTGTTCATTATCAAGTACTGTCTTACAGAAAAGAAGTGTCAGTCGAAAACATTGCTGTTACTGGAAAGCCGATTGGTTGGAATTTTGCCGATTGGTTCTTTTGTTCAATAACTGGAGCGAGAGCGAGATGTCTGGCTTGTTAACTGCTGGCTTGTTAAAGTTAATGGGTTGTGGCCTTGGGGGTGGGCATACAATGTTTCTTTCCCATTCACTTTCATGTCCTGCTGTCTGAGTTTTAAATCTGAGTGATGACTGTTGTCACCACTTCATGAACATGAGGATCCCTGTCAGCTGCTTTGTATGCTACTACTGAAGCTGTGTGCGGGTTATTTCTAACTGCTGTGCAGGCACATATGCTCACACTTTAGGGGAACATAGCTCTGGACCCATGCATGCACTCGTACATCCCAATAGGTCCAGCACCACCATTAGGTCATCTGGGGCACATCCCTAAATGGGTGGTACCAAACCATCTCCGAAGGGGCAGACCTATAGGGGTGCCTGGAAACTGAACCTGATATCGTGATGGTCCCACCACCAGAAAGGTGCATTCCATGCCCAGTAGGAAGACCAGCTCCAAAGAATGACCTGAAATATGGGTCAGAGCAAATAACCTGTGTAAAGCCCAATGCAGACATAAGCTGGAGGAGGTTCTGTCAAGATGCAAGAGTTCATCATCGATCCAGGCATTTAAGTCACCCAGCACCATCACTCTGGGTGACTCCAGCACCGCGTGTCAACAATGAAGTCCGCGATCTCCTGCAAAAATACTCCCATCCTCGGGTGGACAGTAGATGAGAAGAATTTTGCACCCCACACCTGTACTTCCAGGATACAATCAAAGGATTTGGTCTCCCTACCAGCACCTCTACCAGGCCAAGCTCCATTCTAAAACAAATGGTAACTCCCCACCCCTACAATTCAACCTCAGGAGATGTATCACCGAGAACCCAGCAGGTACTGCTGCCTTAAGAACTGGGCCAGCATTCATGTCCATCCAGGTCTCGGAGATACACACCAGGTCAGATGACCTAACAAAATCGGCGATCATAGCTGACTTGTTTTCATGGACCTGGCGTTACACAACACCACCTGGCTAGGTTGGGGTTCTGAGGCCACCAAGGAACCTGCCCACCTAAAGTGGAGCCCTTAGGTATGGGTACTAGACAGGGGACCCCTCCAGTCTCCATTTCACCCAGGGTGTCTTCTAGTCCTCACTACCCCAATCCGCCACTGTTCCTCTCCTCCCCATCACCTGAGACCTCATCCTCCACACCTTCTATTCACTATCCCCAGTGCTCTACAGTGAATATAAACTTCAGCTGGGCAAAGATGGACAATTAAACAGGTGAAGGCCCCGGAGCTCTGTGAGGAGGAGTAGGCCTGACCGGAGAGCCCTCTGCCAACACATCCTGTCTAAAACCCAAAGCCAGCTCTAAAACAAAGACTAACACAACAAATAAACATCCCCACCCTTAACCCCTTAACAAAATCCCCAAATTCTAAATCAAATAACCCTCTCACAGATCCCTAAAGTTCAGTGCCAACAGTAAAATGAAATCGATGCAGATAAAATTCAATGCCTATGAAGCACACCGCACTTCAAAGATGAGTTTAGATGGGGTGAGGCTCTCACCCTCCCCAGTCCAAGTATTCAAACTGAGCTATACCACAGAGTTAGCTCATTTCATGCTAAGTTTATTTTGGGGTACTCTCACTACCTCCCGAAGAGAAGCTAAAGTTCTGCTATAGCCACCAGAGGTGATCTCGAGATTAAGGAGCCAAAGCCAGTTGGAATATTGGGCATAGAGCAGGTGGGAAAGACTGTCAAGAGTAAATCACTGTTGGAAGAGCACCAGGGTGCCTCAAATTGAAAGCTTCAAAACTTCACCCGGCTGCAGGTCTCACCAATCTTGGGGCCGTGAATTGTGCCCCACCCTGCATGCTTGAGACCAAGAGGGCCAGCCACCAGTACAGGCTCCCAAGAGGAGGGTCCCCTGACCCTAACCCCAGAATAGGATCCTTGGGCACCTGCAGAGCACACCTCCAGTCTGTTCTCCACCAGATGCCTGCCTGGACACAGGTTCCCCAGGCCTCAGCCCCAGTATGGCACCACAACACCAAGTCCAGGAGCACTGCTCCTACCCACCCTGAGGGACAGTGGGCAAAACCACAAGATGAGGCAGGGCCACGAGAAAGAGAGGTAGTGGAGAGCCCAGTGTCCACCGATCTCTGGGATCAACAATCACCAATACAGTAAACCGAGAGTCAGCCTCAGGTCAAAACCCCTGCCACTGTCCTCCCAGCAGCCACAGCCCAACCTGCAGATCACCCCTAACCCCAGAGATTACAAGAACAGGTACCTGGGGTGAAGATGAGTTTGGGCTAATCCAGGGTAATCTGTGCATAGGGCATCCTCTCACAATGCCAGCAGTGAATTTCTGTAGAAAAAAACTTGCAGCTGTAGATCCTAGCTTCCTGACTGCCCACAGTGTTCAATCACGACAAGCAGTCTTCTTGCTCCCACAGATAGTGGTTTGCAACAATCCAGCTCAAGGAATAGGTGTCGGTGAGTGACAGGCACAAGAAAATCGCACCTCAGGAGTAAGTTAGTCCATATTTCGCTCCTGGCATCTCTGAAGGCCAGGCGGAAGCAAATGATACATCACTTGCCAGTGTATCTAAAGCCACAGTAGCTGACAGTAGCACTTAATATGTAAAAGCACTAGTCGTGCCAAGGCTAGAGTTTGGTGACCAAAAGTCCAGCAGTCCGACAACAGGCACAGAACTAGAAGGATCGCTGCTTCCTTACTACTGTCTCGTGAAAAATACTTAACAGTCAACTACCTCACTAAAACCCTTGTCTAACTGTCAACTAATCACAGGAAGCAGCTGAGAACAAAGCAAACAAATATTAAGTAAATGCAAAATTAAACATTAAATGCTAACGCTAACACAAGCGCTAGTGCTAAAAAACGCTAAAACCTGAAATAATTTAAATGCAATAAAATAGGGAGAGCAGAGCAGAGCAGAGAACAGAGATAAAATCAGGCAGCTCACTTGCCACCATCTTGAAGTTAAGTAGTCTGCATCCAGTCTAGCTAAAGGGAAGTCAGTGTGTAGGTGTGTAAGTGCAAGGTAAAAAGTCAGGGTAGCTGGTCTGTTGGCTGAGATTGGGTGACCGCTTGTTTTCAGATATGTAAGGGGTGGATACATAGGTGCATAGTGAGGATTCCTTTGGGTCTAGAGGCAGTGTGTCCACTGATTGGCCAGATATGGTAGCTCTATCAAGCTGCACCAATTGCTGTGAGGAGGGGTGCATTATGGAAACAATAAATAATGGTCTGTACTTGTGCTACATAATAGTATAATGTTAAGTCTAGGATGGCAAGGCCCCTGGGTTTTTGGTAGCATAAAGCCTTGTGGCTGATTTGAGGACATTTCTCCTTCCACAGGAATCTGCATATCATTTTGTTTGTCCAAATTTGCCCGGGATACAGGGAGACAGGGATAGAAAAATATAGAAACTTTGATAAGACCATCATTTTGTTGGTGACCACCCATCTTTCCACGGTTAGAGGGAAGATCGACAATCAGTTTAGACAATCTTGTTGCACTGAGACTTAAGGGGTAAAATTTGCAGAAAAAAGCTAGTCAGTTTAACTTCAAGACACGTCAGATGCAGTAAATTCCACCTGGATGGGTAGAGTGCTTGAAGTGCAGGTGTGGTAGTTAACTGCCAGAACCTGAGTTTTGCTCTCTTTGAGCTTATAGCTCGTCAGGGTCCCAAAGAACCGGAGAAGAAACTCTGAACTGTATGTATAACAACAAACATCTCAACACAAATACTCTCATCAAACCTCCAAGCTGATCTTTTGACCCAGTTGTACATTAATAATGTGGACCACTGTGGGTTCTCTATCTGTAACAACACACTCATATCCCTCTCACTTCCCAAATCACTAACACCACCATGTGTGGAAACAGTTGCAGTATGGTGTAGCCCTTAGGTGGAGCTATCCCAAGGGCTACTACCCCTGCTTAGTGGCCAGTTGCAGGTTAGGGGCCTGGCTATTGAAACAGGTGCCTCCACCGGAGGACAGAGTTGTTAGTAACAAGGCTAACCTGTATACAGCCCTCCGGACACTGTAACCCCCCTTCCCCCTAGTGGTCTAGACAATATGCAACAAACACTTTCACAGTAGCCTCTATTCACCATACAATTCCCCACACTGTTCGCACATACCACCATGGCTGGTTCCACCAGTTTGACTCTGAGACCCCTGTAAAACAAGGTTAGGAATGGCAAATAACAACAGTACAGTGCTTTTGGAACAAACTGGAACCACAGTCAGATTAAATGCAAAAAATTTAGATCTGATTTATTCAGGGAATTGAACAAGGGAGGGCGTAATCAGGTTGACTGATTCAAAACTGATCTAGTCAGGCAATTATGCATGCACTTCCAGTCCCTACACAGTCACACGCTCTGGGTACCCAGTTGGAAATAAGGTGGGCTAGCCTGAAACATTGCCCGGGTAGGCAGCTTGCAGCTGACTAGGACCCTGTGATGAAAAGAAAGGCATGCACAACCACACACAATTTGTAATCCAGAGCCTGAAGGCTCAGTTCATGAAAGAAAAACAACAATGCGCTTCAGATGACAACACTTGAGATTTAGCTGTTGTTGCAGGGAGCTACCCTGATTGTTACTCACGCTACCCAATACGAGACACAGGCTAGATGAAATGAGACTGCAGGTTGATGACTGGTTTGCCAGGAGAAGCAGGGCCCACACGATTACCGAGGTGTTGTTCCTGTTTGAGATGGTTGAGCAGACGGCTGATCCCTAGTGAGTCTCTCATCGATGACAGTTTCTGTGCCTGAAGTAGCTGGCTTGGCCAGGTGGCAAGGCCCAGGCCTGGTAGAACAGTTCGGATTTTGAGTCGGTAATGCTGAATGCAGCTTCCAGCAAGCGTGGCACATTTACAGTGGGGAACCAAATCGCACTCACTGTCATACACACACATTTATAGTAAAGCAATCACCATACCACAATGCAGAAGGCAGTCCAGCCGCAATATCAGTGTCTCTGAGCAAAACTGGGAAATTCTGTGGTAAATGGATGTCCCTCACAGGCCAATCACATACAGCAAATCTTCGGTCTTCTTCAAGTTCAAATCTGGTCACTCTTCAGTGGCTTTGTCACACTCAATTCGATACATTCCGATTGCTAAGCCTTTCAAAGGATTCCCTTTCAAGGGACTGCAGGCAGACAGGCCAAAAGCAGCTGCTTGAATCACTCAAGCTGTTTACTCTTCAAAGACTAACTCCAGACTGACTGACTGCAGCAGGCAGCTTGAGAATTTCCTTCGGTCCAAAAGGTTCTGGTTGGTTGATCCATCAGTCTGTCAAAGCAAGGGCTCCCCTCCAGGTCTGTTTTGGTGTCAAAATGCAAAACTACAATTCCTACAGAAATTTGCTCCCACAAGACCCTGGGGACAGGCTCCGTTTAGAGTTCCCAAAGGTACCGATTGGTGCTGACTGGCAGTCTAAAACCAAAATAGTGGTGATAAACAAAACTGTCCCTGCTGTAAAGAAGGCAGGTTAGACAAACCACAATATCATTACTACGCTAATAGATAATCAGCAAATAAGTACAGCTTCTAACAGAGCTCCATCTGCTAAATAGCAATGGCAGAACAGAGCTATTATCTGGTATCCCGGGCGGAACTCACGCATAGAAACACTCAGCCCTCCCAGATTAAATAAGCACCACATTATAGGCAGCTCTTAAAGAGACAGCACAGAGGCATTAAGGCACTCTTATAAACTTTAAAAGCACTAAGGCACAGGATACCAGCCTGGCAGTGGGCATTTTGGCACACCCAAGGAAGACTTTTAGGAACCCCCATTTGTAGGCGGGGTTACACCGTAACATTCATGGTGACCCTGGCTGACAACAGGCCTGGGGCCATGCTTCTCAATACCAACATAGAAACATAAGGGTTTGATGGCAGATAAAGACTGCTTGGCCCATCCAGTCTGCCTGTTTCTCCCAACCTACACTATTACCACACCATGCCTAAACTACAGCTCTTTCTCCCTCCCTTCTTTTCACTATGATTCCCTTGTGCTTATCCCATGCATTCTCAACCCCACCAGTTTTCACCCCACCACCTCCACTGGAGGCTGTTCCAGGAATCCACCACTCTTTCTGTGAAGAAGTACTTCCTCACATCTCTCCTGAATCTTACCACCTCCAGGTTCATAGTATGTCACCTTGTTCTTGAGCATCTTTTCTTCTGAAAAATACTTCCCTCCTGTACCTTTGTACCCCATGAGGTATTTAAAGGTCTCTGTCATATCCTCCTCTCCCTCTTTTGTTCCAGGGTGTACATACTGAGGTCTTTTAGTCTCTTCTTGTAGAGCTTCTGATGCAGGTCCTGCACCATTTTAGTTGCCCTCTGCTGGACTGCCATTCATGCAGGGCTTGCATCAAGCCCTGCATCAACCCCACTGTTGTACCAAACTCCTTTGATGCAACTGCATCCGATTTTAGTACATCAGGTGCAGTTGCAACACCTCCACACTTTACAGCAGCTTGCGCAAAGAACAGGCAAGCCCTGTAAAGGATCCTCAAATGGTGCAAGTTAGACCCGGGAAAAGCTGGTCTAACTTGTGTCATTTGGTGCTCGGGATTGAAAATCACAATCACCATCTGGGAAATGCCCCAAGTGCCAAACAGATTGGTGCACCAGGGGCTTGTGGCATTCTCAGGGCTCTGAAAATTGAGCCTGTGGCCTCAGAACTGGATACAGTACTCTAGGGTGGGTCCTACCAGTGATCCATACAGACGCCAACACCACCTCCCTCTTCTGCTGGTGATACCCTTCCTTGCACCCAGCATCCCACTAGTCCTCCCTACTGCCTTGTCGCACTGCCTGCCACCTTTAGGTCATCCTACTGTATATGATTACCCCCAGGTCTCATTCTTGCTTGGTGGTTGATGATACCACTCCACCCATTTGCACTCACCCCTGGATTTTTGTGCCCTAAGTGCATTATTTTGAACTTTTTTTTGCATTTATATCCAACTGCCATACTCTTGACCACTCCTCTAGTTTTCTCAGGTCTCTCCTCATTCTTTCCACCCCCATGGTATGTCCACCCTATTGTAGATTTTGGTGTCATCCACAAAGAGGCAGACCTTCCTTCCAGATCCTCTGCAATGCCACTTAAAGACATTAAAGAGGACCGTCCCAACACTGATCCCTGAGGCACCCTGCTGGCCACCCTCCTTTCTTGGTGTGAACTCCATTAACCACTGCCATTTGTCTCCTATCCCTAACTAATTTCTTATCCAGTTTATCACCTTTGGATCAATTCCTAAGCTACCCAGCTTGCTTACTAGTCTCCCATTAGGAACCATGCCAGAAGTCTTACTGAAATTTAGGTAGGCCACATCTACTGTTCCACCCTGATCTAAATCCTTTGTCATTCAAAGAAATCTATCAGATTTCATTTGACATGACCTCCCTGTGAACATGCTGCCTCATATCACTGAACAAGAGTATTTGTTCAGGATATCTGCCTTTTCTGGTCCCCTCCTTTTTAACCTTACAATCCCACACCTGGTCTTCCTCTTTCATTAGCGTATCTAAAATGATCTTGTCCCTTTGTTACCTCCTGGGCTATTCTCTCTTCAGTTTGTGCCTTTGTGCTCCTTACTGCTTTCCCTGTCCCCCTCCATTTCCCTGATACACCTCCTGTCCTCCTCCCTCTGCATCGCCTTATACCTTCTGAATGCTACCTTACCTTTTCAGCCACCTCTTTCGTGAACCATAGCAATCTCTTTTCCTCTTACTTTTGCTCACTTGTTTGATGCAGAGGTTTGTTGCCTTTACTACGCTCCTTTTATCTATGCCCACGGTTCCTCCACCCCACCTAGCCATATCACTTGCCAAGTCACCCTTAAGTAGTCGCCCATCTTTGTAAAATCTGCCCTCCTGAAATCCAGGATCCTTGCCCTAGTGTGGCTTGATTTGCAGCTATCCTTATACTGAACCACACCATACAGTGACCACTGGTCCCCAGTGTCCTCCCCACATTGACCTCTGCAACACTGTCCCTTGTTGAGTGAGTACCTGTTCCAGTATTGCCCCATCATGAATGAGTTCACTGACTAGTTGCCCAAGGAACACACCCTGCAGAGAGTCCAGGATGTCCCTTCCAGCTGAAGCCACTGCTTGGAGGCTCCAATCTATATCTGGAAGGTTGAAGTCCACCAACAGCATCTCCCTCTTTTCTGCTATATTGCCAATGACTTCCCCCAGTATCTTATCTAATTCCTCCCTGTTATTGAGGCCGGGTCAGGAAGCAAAAGCAAACCAGGAGAAGTTATAAAATTCACAAGTAGTGTTTTATTATTATCAATAACAATAAACAACAAATAAAATTGTGCAGGGTAGTTCTTGATACAGGCAGTTCAAACAAACAGGTCCTTAATCTGAGAGTCTCTGTAAAATCTCCATCTCTCTATCTACACAAAACATTGCTCTCTTTTATAAGATTACTTTTCCTGCCAATTAAATTCTGCATCCTGTTCTTGTAAATTACACCACCTGTATTCCACAAAATATATCAAGGATGTGTCATTTTTTTTCCTGTGAGCAGCCTGAAGAGTACATTAGTCTTCTTAGCAAGTGCAACCAATTAAGTCATCCTGTCCCAGGACTGATTTCCTGATGATAATTCTTCAAACAAGCTTGTGGCGTTCAAAAGGCACCTCAAGGTTAACTCCCTGTGTTCCAGATAACCCCAAATAGCTTTCTGCAGACATTTCAATAATATAATTATATACATTTGCAAACTAAGAGATCTTAGTTTCACATATAGATACATATATATTTTTAACCACTGAGAAGCAAGGGAAAATGAAAGAATAGAAATAGCAAGGAAGGAACGGAGAAAACAAAGAGGATTGTGTGACCATCAGAGTGGCCAATACCTAGGTGCCAGAAGGAAAATGTGATTGTGCAATCAGACAGGCAAAAGAGACAGACAGGTGACAGAATAAGAGAGGACAGAATAGATCCTTGTTTTAACTCTCTCTGCATAACAAGTGGGACAAGGTCTTATCCAACCGTGTCACATTCCCCTGTGCTGGAGGTTTGAAAATCACTCCAGTGTGAATAATGGCTCCATTTACCATCTCCAGGGTGACCCAAAGTACCTTTGCCTTCCCCTGTATTCCCTGTATCTCCATCACTTTTATGCCTGCCCTCACATAAAGCACCACACCCTCCTTTCCTTCCACCCTGTCTTCCTGTGCAGAGTATAGCCCGTTATGACCATGTCCCAGTCACAGTTTTCAGTGCACCATGACTTGGTAATGGCCACAATGTCCAGGTTGGCCTTTGCCATGCTGGCCTATAGGTCTAGAATCTTCTTTCCTAGACTTCAAGTATTCACACACATGGCCTTTCAGATTTGTTTCCACCGCTTGTTGCCCCCTTTGTTCCTTCATGCCCTCCTTCCATCCCCCTTTATTTTGAATGCTCCTGCTCCTGTTCCTTCCCCTTTATCTTGCACCCAGAGTTCCTCTCCCCTCGGGTTCTCTTTACTCTGTACTTCAGCTTGGAGGGGCAGTTTTTGACTACCTGATTTCTTTTACCACCCTTGGCTAGTTTAAATGTTTGTTGAAGTAACATTTAAACCATCCACTGAGGATTGTGGTTCCCTCCCTGAGATGTGCAAGTCATCACCCCTGTATAGGCCCTTATTCCCCAGCTAAGTCCCCAGTACCCAATGTAGCTGAAACCTGCCTCTCTGCAGCATTTCTTCAGCCATGAATTGAAGCTCCTGTTACAAAGATCCCTTTCCAGTCCCTTGTTGTAGACAGGCAGCACCTCATAAGTCACTGAGCAAGCTACCTGTGTAAGCACTTCCCTGCACTATCTCAGCCCCATCCCTAGCCAGGTAATCAGGCTCCAAATGGACAATGACACCTAGCACTCCCTCCCATCCTGCTGCCCTAGCGATCCTCAGAGTCAGCTTCCCATCCCTATGGGCCATGGTGCGGGTGGCACATAACCTGCCTCTGTCCCCTTTTCTATCCTCAGATCTATCCACCTCATAATCAGGTCCCCACTAGAAGATGCTTTGTTCTTTTCTGGGGTTCTGTACCACCCTCCTTGGGGTTTCCACTATGGAGGGCCTCCATATCCTCCTTGGTCACTACATGGGTGCCTCCTCCTGATAGTCCTGCCCCGCTACAGCAGTATAGCAATTACGCAGTAGTACTGATTGAGGATTGTACCTCTGTCCCATCACCTCCACCCTTCCATAGACCACCAGAGTCCAGCTGAACCTCCTCACTGGCATTCTGAGGTACTGGTGTTAGACTTGGTGGCACCTGGGTGGAGGAAGAGGTACCCCAATCATAGTCAACTTAGCCTGGAGTCTAGTGACCTCCTCCCTCAACTCAGAGATGTGTGTAGATGTGGCAGCACCACAGTCTCCTGAAGGTCCCTTTGAGGCTGCCACCCCACAGTCACTGCACTACACCACTCCCAGCATTCCCAACTTCTATTCTCCCTCTGTTGCCTGGAAATACTTTTGTACCCTTATCCCTGATAGGGTGTTTTAGTCTTTCCCTTTTTGTGTGTTTCTGTTTGTGTTCCTTCGTGCCTTGTTTAAATCTTTTATACCCCTACCCTAGATTTGTGTTGCTCCTATTCCCAGTTTTGGCCTACCATTGACCTTCCTCCTTCCAGTAGTGAACAGGTGCCTTGCTTTAGTCAACTGGCAGAGTCCCCTCTTCTCCTGATGCCTGCCAATGCTTAAAATGCCAGTCAGCTGTTCCACTCATTTGCTGGACATGAATGTGTAGGACATTTTGGCAGTGGTTGCTTTTATGCAGAACCTGCTCTCTTCCTGGTGGCATGATATTGGCTGTGGGAGGTCAATTATCCACTAGCTGAGGCCCTAGAACAGACAATTAGCACCCCTCCCCAAACTACAGGGCTGGACACAGATTTGTATAATATGGCCCCTACATGTGGGCTACTCTGGTTGGTGTCAAATATACCCTTCACTCAATAATAAATACATTAATTCTATAGAGAATACTGGATGGGCAACTATGCAGAACTAGTGTGTTCTGCCACAGGGAGTTCTGATTCCTCTGACCTTGAAACAAAAGCTTGAAGTCCATGGGAATCAGAACCCCGGGTGGCAAAACACACTGGTTCTCTGTAAAGTTGCTCATCCTGTATTTATAGTGTATAATACTGTGTGAAAAATGTGTTTTGTGAGTTCTTTTGCTTTCAAAATGAAACTGACTCATGCAGTCTCTAGAGGTTCTAGAATGCTGTTCAACCACAGTAGGGTAGAACAGCATTCCATGACCTTGGAACTGTGGTAGAACATCATTTTGAAAGGGATGGAATTCTATAAAGAACAACACTCCACTATAACAAGTTTCAGCACACTAACCCCACCCATATTGTCTGCAAAACACAAGCCTTTTTTAAAATCCCTCCTGTGGCAAGTGCAGGCAGTTTCCACCAAGTGCCCATGGTGTAAGCCCTAAAGCTCAGTTCTCCTTGAGGCATCTATATAGAACTGTATATTTGTACTAAGTACTCTGACTACATTTGACACCCTTTTGTAGAGGGTTAAAATGTATGTCACAGCTTCAGGTCTTCTCCCATGGTTTCTGCAACTCAGATGCTGTGGTAAGGCTTAGTCACCCTAGACCCTGCTTTCCTGATAAGTCATGAGAAAGGTTTACCCAATTGGATTGACCCTGCACCTGACGTTTAAGTGCCCTACTAGTTGCTGCAACTGTCTCAATTATACTTTTTGGCCCCCAAGGCTGTCCCCAGTAAGTCCCACAATGTTCTTACCTTCCCACGTGAGAGACCAACACTCTCCTCTCACTAAATCTATTTCAGTCCTCAGGAACGTGAAAATCTTCAGAAGCCCTTCTGTATTATAGTGTATAGTAGAGTTTTGTTCTGTGAAGAATTCCATCTCTTTCAAAATGCTGTTATACCACAGTTCAAAGGTCATGGAATGTGATTGTACCTTACTTCTACTACTAAAATGAAAGACAGAGAAAGAATAATTTAAAAGATTAATTATGTTGTTACTACTCATGTCAGGGTCAGTGCACCCACATCCTGGGCCTAATTTTCCATCTGAGATAGACAGTGAGTTAGTTACAGTTAGTGCTAACAAGGGTTCTGTCTCTCACACTCAAAATTGTTCATTTGAACATACAGAGTTTATTATCTAAATGGTCGTAATTTGTGGCTTGGTCTCAATATCATTCTTTTGATATTATTACTCTATCTGAGACATGGTTGCACAATGGTATTAGGGACTCTGAGATTTGTCTTCTAACTACAATCTTGTTAGACAAGACAGAGAGGGAAAAAGAGGAGGTGGAGTTATAATGTATATTCTTTGTAAACTTGACTATACTGTTTTGACTACCCTCGAGAAATTCTGGATGTAATATGATTTGTATTGATTTGATTTTTGGACAAAGTAAACATTTGACTCTCAGTACTGTCTATTTTCCCCTGGTAAAATATTAAATGGTTTAGACTTAATGACCCTCTTCATGAGGTTCTCCCCCAAACAGGGAATGGATTATTCTTGGTGATTTTAATTGCAGCTGAGATAAAAATTTTGAAGGGTGGAATCAGAGAGACTTTGGTTAATCTGGGTGTAACACAGTTAACAGAGGAAATTACTAGGCCAAACTATAAAACAGGTGTAGGGACCATCCTTGATTGGATCGTTGTCACTCATGTTGATAGTATTTTCAAATTTGAGGTTATGCCTGACATCATGGTGACCACTGTCCTGTCAAATGTAGTGGTCCATAACATTATTAAAAAGTCCCCCAGATATGTTGAATGTCAAAATTTAGCTAAGTTTACCCCCAGGGAATCCAAGATTTATATAACAAAATTTATTGGTCCCCTTTGGTAATTAGTACCAATATTGATGCAATGGGAATTTTTTGTTTAGCTTATAATGCAATCACAGATACAATTTCCCCTTAAAGAAAATAAGAATTAGATCATCCAAACAAGAATGGGTTACAAGGGACCTTATTCATTTAATGAGAAAACGTGATAAGTGTTGGAAGTCTTATACTCTTTCTAGATCCCGGTTGTTCTTTCAGAGTATAAGATACTCAGAAATAAGTGTAAATCTGAAATTAGGAAAGCCAGGGTTGCATATTGTTTAAATGAACAAAGAAATTCCAGGGCTAATCCTAAAAGACTTGGAATTCCTTAAATAAAATTTTGGGACAAGATAAAGTTGATTCTGCCTTATTCTTCAACATAATGGACAAAGTATAACTAATCATTTTAGGGTATCCAATATTTTTAATAGTCATTTTGGGAATTTAGGCCCTATAGAACTCCATAGATTTGGATGGTGTATTTGATAATAATGACACTCATAATGACACTAATCCAAAGTTTTATTTTAAGTCCTTTCCCTTTTTAGTAAAAATATTTTTGAAAAATAATCCAAAACCTTTGGGCCAGGATGGTGTTGACATTAGGATAATTAGAATGGGTATTGATTGTTTAGTTTATCCATTAGTACATATTTTAAATTTTCATTATATCATAATGTTTTTCCAAGTAGCTGGAAACGAGCAGTTATAAAACCCATTTTAAAGAATGGCAATCCCTCATTAGTTACTAATTATCGTCCAATCTCTCTTCTATTGCCTATTTGAAAATTTGGAAAGGATTGTAATGGACCAAACCTTGGATTTCCTTGGGAGGTATTCTTTATTGTCTGAGAATCAACATGGCTTTAAGCCGGGGTATAACACTGAGACAGCGTTGGGTAGGGGTTCTGGGCAGTGTGCATGGTGCACTTGATAGTGAACATTCATTTCGGCACTGTTCGTGGAGCTCACCAAGGCTTTTGATTTGGTTGAATTTTATCTCCTTCCGGTGTGCTTCATGGTCTTCAATTTTCTGATGAAGTGAACATGTGGTATCAAAATTTTTGTTTGATAGATCTTTTAGAACTATTATTGGTTCATCTTTATCCCATTCTCTTCCACTAGTTTGGTGTGCCCCAGGGTTCGATTCTGGGGCACTCATTTTCCTTATTTATGAATTCTGTTTCTGACATATGTACAAAAATAGAAATGATTTTATATGCTGATGAGCATACTCTTTTGTTCTGATCCCAGACCTAATGTCGCCCTTTCCCATCTTCAAACTGATTTCAATCATCTGCAGGATTGGTTATCCTTAAGTCACCTGGTTTTGAATTCCCAGAAGACCAAAGTAATGGTGTTTTCTAAAAGAAAATGTATCTAATGATTTGCTTTCAATTTTTGATAGGACAGGAAATATAATTGAAAATGTTTCTGTTTTAAATATTTAGGTATTACTGTACATTGGACACAATTTTTCTTTTGAACCTCACATTCAGAATCTTAGGAAAACCCTCCATCAGAGGTTGGGTATGCTTTATCGAGTTAAATCTTTTTGACTTTGGAATCCAGAAAGCTCTTAGTACATAGTTTTCTGTTTTCCATACTTCGATTATGGTATACTTATTTACACATCTTCATGTACTAATGTTTTGAGTCCTCTTAAAGTAATTTACCATTCGGCTTTGAGGTTTTGGCTAGATTTATCCTTTCAAACCCATTGCTCCGATCTGTACAAACAGTCATTTTCTTTATCTTTTGAAAATCAGTACTTTATAAAATGGTCATTTTCTTTTTAAAGTTAAATGCAATCTTTTCCTTTTCTACTTCTATAATGTTTCCCAGATTAACTAATGCATTGTTTACTAGGTCTCAGTATAATTATAAATTTAAATACCATTTTTAAGACTACCTTCGGACAAAGATCTTTATTATTTAGAGCACCTACTTTTCTGACAGAATTTCATTAGAAATTGTCCAAAATAGTCCTTCTCAGGGTCATATGAAATCTTTAGATGTTGTTGACAATAATTCCTGTCAGGGCTTTAAGGCGAGATTAAAACAGTGGCTATTTTCAAAAACATTATGTATTTCTAATGCATTGTATTTTATTGATTGAATGTATTGTTTGTATATACGTTTGCTTGTTGGTATTTTGTATGTTTTTAGCTTTAAACTTGTCTCCAGTGAAAGCGGGCAGTTTGCTCATTTGGATTTACAAGTATAAAAATAAAAATGAAAATGAAAAATACTGTGGTACAACAGCATTCTAACCCCAGGAATCCACTGTTATACAATGGGCACAAAAAAATGGACAGAATCCTGTATTTTGATTGGCTGGCTGGCACTTTTTCAGCATTGTAAATCCTCCAGAGTACCCACTGGAAAAGGTGCCAGTCACCACTCAGCCGCATCAGGAACTCCCTGGCAAATCCTCCATTCATCACAAACACACCACTGCCAAGCACATGGACAGGCAGGCGAGATTACCTAGTTGATAACCCAACATCCGATACTCTGTCACTACCTCAAAACTTCACAAAAAGTGCTGCACCATTCCAGAAAGCGATGCACCAGAAAGAAAAAGAAAGAAAATGCAGTTCATTCTCTGACAGCAAATAAACTGAAAAAATCATAACAGTAGCTAATGGCAATCAGCGATCCTCCAACACACGCAGAACTTGTAAAAAATCCAAGCAGTGAGTCCGCGGTAAAAACAAACGAGCAGCAACAGCAGGCGAACATTTGAAATTTTTTTTGTGCACAAACAAACAGGGCCTTTGTATAATCTCAATATACCCCTCAGGTGAGTAGGTATAATGGAGGATTTACCACTACTGGTGTGGTTTAATTCCTGACTGCGCCTCATGACGAACCACACACCAGCCGTGGTAAACTCCTCCAGTATACCCACACCCTGTTGGGACATATTGCTTCAATATTACTTTGGTAGTGCTCTCTTAAGTCAGCACTGCCCTAGAGAGAATAGAATGCTATGCTAATCATGGAATGTTTAGCTTGTGCATCTATTTTCAAACTTCCCAGTGTCAACTGCCTACATTCTACCTCAGAGTTCTTTCTCTGCTGCAAAGATCAGATGCCCTGGAGATCTCTCTCAATCAAGACAGATTCCTGTAGTGTATAGAGCAAAAACTTAAGCATTTTTGTTTTATTTTTCATTACTGCCTAGTGTCATTGCTTCTACTGTTTTATACCTCATTAGTTTTAAATTTAAACTTGTTTATCGGTTCCTCTGAACTGAGGAGCAACTGACCTTTTTATTTAATCAGAACCTTTTAGAGGTTCTGGTTGCTTTATTCTTTAATCTTATTTAATTTTAACCTCTTCTGAACTGAGGTTTGACGATTTTCCTCAGCAGTTTCTCAGTTCTGGATCCAATCGAACTGATAGTTTTTTCACTTTATTAGTTCCTGAACTGACCATTATTCTATTGAAACTGACCGCAAATATTTAAATGAGTCTATTTTTGGTCGGTTACCCAGATAACAAACCACTCCCTATCCCCATACTCCTGCATGTCCACCCAATGCAGGAATATGCTAAATTCTAAGTGCATACTGCTGTGCAGCCATGGGACTGCACTTGTTCATAGTATTTCTCCTCAAATTTCATACCCAACAGCTCAGGGTCTCCCTTATGGACTGGTGAGAATCAAAAAGCAGACTTTATATCTGCCTTTGCCTTGGATGTCCCTGGCTCATATTCTCTCACACACTGCACTGCCTCATCCAGTGAAACATAAGATACTGATGTATCGCCGGGTCTGTGAAATCATTTACTGACTCCCTTCAGGGGTATGGTAAATAATCATCCTCGTTCCCCAGGGGGCTTTCTTGGGGTCCAGGCCAATAATCTAGCTGGGGGCTGATCAAAGTGGGCCACTGACCCTGCCTAATATGTTTTTTTTCCACTGCTTGGCCTGAACTACTTTGAGCCCGTCTTTAGCTAATTTAAAATTACCCACCTCATGGTACTGTTGGAGAGCCTTCATATGATATTTTAAACTCCATTTGTAAAACCCTTTGCAAAGTCTGAACCATCAGTCGAGTCTATACCAACTTTGGCACTTCTTGGTACATGGGCTTTGCCCTGTCCTAAATCCTACTTGATATTGCCTGATCCTCACATATTCTTCACTCCCAGTGTCACACCTCAGCTATCCAATTCTATCCCATGAGTTATAAATTATCCAGCACATTTCTCTGGTTACGTCTGTAATATAATCTATGCCTGCCAAGTGTTCTTGTTGAACTATACTGTTTGTCTTGTCACTATTCCATCACACACTTGTATCCTGCAACTGTATAACTGAAACCTTCTCTGCAAACTGTTCAACTGAATCTGACTACTGTATTGCTGTAATTGTGCTCAGCTATGTTCTACTGTTTTCCTTGCATATGTAACTCCTGATAACCTGCGAGTTATTGCCCACTGTACCCTCACCCGCGAGCGCACCAGGAGATGAGTATCTTTTTACACAGTGTGCCATCCTGGTGAAACAATTTCAATAAATAAATAAATAAATATTCCTGTAACCAAAGCCTAAGCTGTTCTTTCCTTCTTGGCATTGCGGATTTGTTCTTTGTTTAAATTTATTTTATTTAGTTTGCAATTAACATTGACAGACTTTGGGTGAATACAGAAGACACATGTCATACAGACAAACACATACAAAGAAAGTTGACACAAGGGTGCATTTCTTATACTCATTATTTTACCCACACTGGGAGTCCAAGCTATGTAGTAAGGAAAATACATAGGCAGTGTTCCAAAATTACGACAAGACCATGGTCATGGATTTATATCATATATTAAGTCCAGAAAGAATAGTTCATTGTCGTTTAATGCCTTAATTGATCTTGTCCAACCATGCTGTATGGTTTTGAGAAAGTTTGTATAACTTTGTTGGATTCTTAAACAAACATGCCTCTTATAGAACAGTTCTAACAAATGACATACACACCCCTGTACCAAACTAGAAAAGTTTGTCCCCCCACAAACTCCATAAGCAGAAGGAAACAAAATAGCAGTTCTGGTCTTGATAATTAATATAGTTGCAGAAAGGGGCTCAATAATAGGTTTAACACAGTAACAAGGGATATACTTCTTCTAGACACTCCAAACCCTGCATAATAGTCTGGCTACATGCCCACTATATAAAGGGCCAAATGTAGGTTCAGGAGCTCCTGCAAGCAATCAATCTCTCTCTCTCTCTCTCTCTGTCTCTCCCCTCCCTCCCTCTCCCTCTCCATTTTTGTTGACCAGGAAGGAGGACTAGGCAATTCTGCCTATTTTCAGCCTCATTCCGGGAAGGGGGATACAGATGAAACCAACTGACAATGAACCAGATTAAGCTGTTGGTGGTACTGTATATTTAGTGAATGGAGGAAATTTAACCAGGACATTGGGGAAATTCTCTTACTGTTTTGAAAAGTGCCATGGGATCTTTAATGTCCACCTGAACAACCACCAGAACAGGCAGACAAGATCTTTGTTTAATATCTCATCCGAAAGACAGCACCTCAAGGTGCAGCACCCTTCATGCTGTACTACTGTGTCAGAATTGGGATTTAAACGGCCTTCTGATCTTCCAGTTTCAGAGGCAAGTGAGCAAACTGCTGAGCCACTGACTCTGAGTTTATAAAATTCAACAGTTCAGCACTTAAACTGAAAACAACTAATAGTCGAAAGTCATGGAAACCAAAAGAGCATTTACAAAATTACATATCAGAGTAATAAAACATCTGAGTAGAAGGTTGTAAGCAAAGCAGAAACATGAAAGCCAGTACAGTCTAATATGTAGTCCTCAGTCTTCAGTGCCTGGCACTGGTGTGGTTTCTTAGCATAAAAGTGTTGTTTGCCTACCTTCACTGGGTCTCCATATATAAATGTCCTACCTGCATAAGTAATTGAGCTTCACACAAACACAGAGGGAATGGGCAACCCCAGCTCACTTGCAGGTGGCATCAAATGCACAGTGACATTTCCTGGTTGAGAAGCTCAGATCATGGAAGCAATGAATCCAAGTCCCATTCTGCAAATAAAGTTGCCCTTTGTTTTCCCCAAAATAGCATCCTGTTTATTCATTCCCCACAACACCACCAGCATAGGTCTTGGCAGTACAGTGTTAGCTGGTTTCCTCCTGTGAGTGATCCTAAAAGCTCAGAGACCATGATGTCTAATTGATTTTCAAATAGTGTACAAAATAGTGTTTTAGCAAAGCGAGCAGGATCATCTCCTCTAAGCCTTCTGGAACTCCAACCAGGTTCAAATGTTCAGTTCTTAAATGCATTAATTTGTTTTGCTTGATAACTCCTGATACTGTAGTAAATATTTTATTTTTTAATTTACTGCACTTTATCCCCAGTCACCCAGCCTACCCCAATTGGTGTCCATTCCCCAGACCCATCACCCACCATCTCTGGGACTTTACCAGATTGGTTTTGCACTCACTCTATGCCCCCACAACTGCAGATGCACAAGCTGCAGCTGTGGGTGCACATTGGGGTGAGTTTTTAACTAGATTTCAGTCTCTGAATAAAATTGGAATCAAGGAAGAATGTCTGGCTTCCCTTTGTCATACAGAGTGAGAATTGAGACCTGCTATCATGGCCTTGTTCTGTTACTTATGCTGTGAAACCACTTGATTCACTGTAGAGTGGTCTTGTGCTTTTCTCTAGTACCCATGGCTCCCTCCCCATGGCGACATCCCCAGGTTCCTCCTTGTAGACTTAGGAAATGTTTAGTCCAGATCGACTGTCATGCCCAGTGGCCAGGTGTGGGGCCTGTCAGGAGAGGATTCTTCATCCTTGCAGGCTGGGGCATTTTCTGTTATGTTGGTCCTAGTCCCCTGGACACTCTGTGGGGATAGTGGTTTGATGAATGAATGTCGAGAGATGTGCCCATGTCATCTGCTGTGAGCGTCCCCATCCTGACTAGCTGCTTGTGGCGGCTCCACCACCTAGGTGACAATATTGCGGTGAGAGCAGACATGCCTCCCTACCTGGAAGAGGAGAGCATTCATCCAATGCTCGATCCTCCTTCCCCAGCTGTCCCAGGCAGCCCAGGCTGTTCCCAAGCCTAGTTTGCCAGCGAGGTAACAGGTGAGGCATAAGTGCATCTGCTCTCTGTGCCACCAGGCCACCAGTAAATATTTGGTTTGATTTATTAGTAGATGCTTTTGCCTCATTAGCCACCATATCAACTCTGGATTCAGTAGTTGTAACTGGATTATTGAAGTCATCTGCCCATGCAGCAAGATCTTTACTGGATCAAGGATGGCCTTCAGGGATGGTTCTACCTTCTAGCTCACGTCCACTGACACTCCACTGAGAACTGCTCCTCTGGTGGCACTCTGTCCTTTCCCTGTCCCCTGGGCCTGTTGCTGTTACTGATTAGAATGTAGCATTTCAAAGCCCACCAAACTTGGAAGGAAGTATTAGTCGGCTCACGGTAATGTCCAGACTACAACACAGTAAGTTCTAATGCTATAAAAGCATTTTATCACTTACCGTGCTGCTACATCCCGACTGAGTTAAGCTGTGTTTTATCATGGATAAAACATCCATGTGACAGTGTCCATACATGCTGCTCTGATCCTGCTTAGTGGGGCTTGCCTAGCATGCTTTCTTGGGGCTGAAGCAGAGTTGGAACCATGCCTGCATTTCCAGACTTGCAGGTAGCACAGTTCCTATAGTAATCTGATACAAGACCTTACCGTGTTAAAGCCTAGGTCCTATCAAGGCTTTAACACAGTTTTGAACCCATGTTTAAGCCTGCTCCTAGTGTGGATGTGATCCATGTTAGATAGACTTAAAATAGTTTAAGTGACTAAACCATTTTAACTCCCACTAGTCTAGATGGGGCTTATCATAGGTAAAGGTGAAACTATATGTTTAATTGCAAATAAAACTCTTTAAAGAGCATTCCACAGAGACAATGGAAAACATGTCTAATTGTGTCAGCCTCTGGCTTCGCTACCCCATCCTTTGTTTTTACAAAATATCCTCTTTTCCTGAGGGACTTGCCTGTCATCCATGTGCTGCACCCCAATATGCGTCATGGTGTTCACCCATAATGGCATATACTGGGTGGCCTAGTTCTTAGCCAGGTCATACCATGCAGGCCTCCTGAACACATCATATACCAACCACCCTTCACCCTCTTTTCACATTTGGCCATTCATGAGCCTAGTACAATAAATTTAAAATCCGCTCTTTCCTGATGCCATTTGATAAACTGTGTTACCAAAATTAACAAGCCAGATGACCATTTCTTGAGTACTTCTTCAACTTTGTTTGTTTTTTTCATCTTTGTCGTTCCCCATTTTATCCTTTTTCCATCTCATCACCTGCTCAGTGAAGGTGGAAAACATGTCACATACTCTGTTACAGATCTGCTGAGTTTTCTGTAACAAGTCTATGCCTAGCAGCTCAGCAACACTCACATAATTCAAGTAAGTTTTATTTTTATACTGGAAAGTATGTGAGCAAAATACCCATTTTCACAAATGTCCAGTGGTACAGAAATTGATGATACAGACAAAAGGTAAAACAATATTTGCAAAAATTTTACGATATTTACAATAGGAACAGTGTATATGAAAGGATCATCTAGAGTAGACAAAAAATACAGAGCACACAACAATAGAGCCAATATACAGATAGATGTAACTCAAAGGTTGGCTAGACATTCAGGGGTTGCCTACGGGCAGGCACAGGTGGTGGATTGGAAGAGGTAGTCCTTGAGGAGGAGGTGAATGAGCCAATTGAACTACAGGCCTGAAGTTCAGGGGGTAGTTTATTGTAAAACATAGGGCCCTTGCACGTGATGGAGTTCTGAGCATGCTTGGTGTGGTAAGCGGTGTCGAAGGTATGACAGGCAGACCCTCTAGTACTGCACTTGGGAACTGATAAGGGAAAGGAGTTAACACTGATTGGCAGCAGGTTATTGTAGAACCCCATGTAGGAAAGAGAGTATTTTAAGTTGTAACCTGCCTTCAAGGGTAAGCCAGTTGAGGAGGCATAGAGATACAGTGATGGGGTCATCCAGGGGAAGCCGTCACAGGCCTGCAGTATTATTGTATGTAGTCCTGAGTTTGGAGAAAGCGGGATGTGTTGGGGAAGTAGTAGACAATAAAGCCATAATCAAAGAAGAGCAGAAGAAGGAGCTGGCAAGGCGTAGTCAGGAGAAAGGAGAAGGAACTTTCTGATTCAATATAGAGACCTACCACATATGGATTTTCTTGATGAGGTTGGTAATATGGCTATTGTAGGTCGGGTGAGGGTCTAAGTAAAGTCAAGGTACTTGAATTCATAGACTTGTTCTATGATGCTACCAAGATTGTCTGAGAGGGATCAGCTCATGACTGGGACTTTTCTTGTGACAGAGAAGATCATAAACTTGGTCTTCTTGGAGTTGAGAACCATGCCTCTAGCAGAGAACCATGTGTGCAGTTTGCTGAGGTCAGCCTGCAAATTACTGAACATTGCGTCCAGGTTAGTGTCGCTGCAGTAGAGGCCACGTCATCAGCACAAAGAACTAGTTGGGTGGTTTGGCAGATGGAAGGGAGGTTATTGACAAAGGCGAGAACAGGAGTGAGCCCAGGGCGGAGCCCTGGGTACTCCGTATTATTCAGACATTCAGCAGAAAAAATGACTGTTGATATTAGTTTTCTGTGATCTGCTGGAGCGGTAGCTTCCAACCCATTTGATGACATTTTCAGATATGTGCAAGCCCTTGAGGATGTTCAGGAGAGACCAAGCGACCAAGTCGAATGCCTTGGTCAGGTCCACGAAGACAGAGCCTGTGCACGGCCCTTATTGCTTGCCTTGAGGTTATCACTAGTGAACCGGACCAGGGTGGTTTTGCTGCTAGGTCTGGGTCTGAAACCATGCTGGGCAACAGAGGCAAGTTATGGCAGTCGAGGAAGGTGGTGAGCTGGGTATGAACAACTTTTTCAATGATTTTGGGAATGGAGCAAGGAGGAGATAGGTCGGTAATTCCCACTTCATTCCTTGACCCTGACTTGAACAATGGTTTGACCATAGCGACTTTCCAGGTGCTAGGAACTAACTGGAGCAGAGTGAGCATTTTAGTATGTTGGTGATGGGGACTGCTAATGAATTAATGGCCAGTTTAAGGATTTTAAAGTTGATTCTGTCTGCTCCTTTGCTGGGTTTAGGGTTGTTACTCGGATGAGCTTTGAGGTGTCTTGAGAGTTTTAGGACCCTAAAATAGAATAGGGGACTGAGCTTGGACATAGTGTTGGGGCGGAGTTGTGGATGAGAGGGAGGCGGAAGGGTTTATATTTATCAAGGTCACCAAAGAATGAGTTGAAAATGTTTGCTACTTCTGAGGGTCGTTCGTCTACTTGCCACCATGGATCAGAGTGATAGGTTCGGTATTCTTGTGTTTTCCAACTAGTGAGTTGAGTGTAACCCAAAGTTGACGGGGTTGGATGTTTCCCTAGTTGTTTATTATGGAAAAAGTCAATTTTGCTTTTCTGATGACAGATTTGTACTTGTTTCTGAGTGTTTTGTAGAGGAAGGCTGGGCAGGGTCTGTGTGCTTGGTGTAAAGGCCCAGACCTTGTCTCTGGTCCTCATCAATTTAATGATGTTGGATGATACCCATTCATTAACACGTCTCTTAACCCTGATTTTTGAGAGGAGGTATTTGTTGCATACACTGTTGAGGATGGTAGTGAATATGTCAAGGATAGAGTCAAGGTTACCTGGTGCAGTGGTGAATGACCAGTCAACTAGAGGAGAACATAAGGAGTATGCAACATCATTTTATAACCACCTTGCCCACGCTGATTCCACATGGGTTGTGGACTCTGTTACTGGGCTCCTCAAACCCCATCTGCTGTGATAACACTGCAGCCAGGAGAAGCACCTCCAGTAGTTTTCCCATTGTCGGGTCTATGGATGGGAGGGATGCTTGGCAGCACAGCGATGGCTGCGAGCAGGGACTAGATGCAGTACCAAGTGGACTTCCCTGGAAATAATGACCACCTTGTCTGCCTGTCACCCCATTGCCACCTCCTTCATTGGCTGTGGTTTGGGTGTGGACTGCTTCTCTGGCTAGTACCCCAGTGACCCATCTCAAGACTCCTTGCATTTGATCACAAGTTAAATTTTGATACCAATTGGTTGTTGATGCCATTGATTCTGGATGCCTGAAAGTGGCATTCAAACAGCCACTAGAGGATTCTGGAGATAGAAACACAGTAGTCCTTAGAGATAGGGTCTGCAAAGGGTTGGCAGTCCTTAAGATAGACAAGGCCCCAGGTCCAGATGGGATGCATCCAAGAGTGCTCAGGGAATTGGTAGAGGAACTGGCTGATCCTCTGGTAAAACTACTGAACAGCTCACTGCAGACAGGGGTGGTTCCTAGAGACTGGGGAGTGGCAGATGTGGTTCTGCTGCATAAAGGGGTAAGGAACAGGCAGGGAACTACAGGGCCGACAGTTTTACCTCTGTTGTAGAGAAGCTGAAATAATCTCTAAACAAGCAAGTTCTCATTGACTACCTGGAAGAAACAGTCTTTAGGATAGTAAGCAACACAGATTTGTGGCAGGAGGGCCTGTCAGACTAACCTAATTGTCTTCTTTAATTGGGTAATGAGAGAGCTGGATAGGGGCTATGCAGTGGATCTACTATACTTCGACTTCAGCAAGGCCTTTGACTCAGTACCTCATAGACGCTTGCTGAGGAACATAGAGGATCTGTGGTCAGCAAGTGATATAGTCAGATGGATGGAAACTTGCTCAAGGGTAGGCAGCATCAGGTTGTTGCTAATGGGGTTAAACTGGGAAATAGGGAAGTCATGAGTGGGGTACCACAGGGATTGGTCCTTGGCTCAGACCTTGTTCATTAGCAACACTGGTGAAGGAATCCAGGGTAGGGCTAGCCTCTTCACAGACAACACTAAACTCTGTGGCAAGGTGGATAGCATTGAGGGAGTAAGGGAATTACAAAATGACCTGCAAAGGCTGGAGAGATGGTCAAGGTGTGGCAAATGAAACAATACCATGAAGTGCAAGGCAATGCACCAGGAAAAGAACCCCAAGACAGAGTAATTGTTGAATGGGGTTAAACTTAGCTGAAGGGCAGAGGCGTGAGACCTGGGAGTCATTATCAGCAGCACCCTAAAGCAGTCATGCCAGTACAACAAAGCCTGCAGTAAAGCAAATAGGATGCTGGGTGTATAGGGCATGGTATAGATAGTAAAAGGAAAAGTAATACTCCCCTTTATAGATCCTTGGTGAGGCCACATATAGTAACTGTGTCCAGTTCTGGAGCCCCACCTCAGAAAAGATAAAGATAGGCATAGGGTAACAAAGATGATTCAGGGCCTACGGGAAATCCTACAAGAATCGTCTTGGGACACTAAACAGGTACTCTCTGGAGGCCAGAAGGGAAAGGGAGATATGACTGAGACTTTCAAGCTTCTGACGGGGATTAATAAAGTGAACTGCACATAATTATTTAGCAGGAACACCAGCTCAGTGACATGAGGGCATGACTAGAAACTGAAGGAAGGGAGCTTCAGGAGGGAATTGATGAAGTATCAATTTATCGAAAGGGTGGTGGCACTATGGAACAGTCTGCTTGCTGAAGTGATGGATTCTAAAACCATGACAGCTTTCAGGCATGGATGGGACAGAATAAAGGAAATAGTAGCAAGCTCTGCACCATGTGCGGGAGGGAAAGGACGAGCTAAAGGAGGATAGGTCCCGAATAGATGCTAGGTCCCAGAGTTAGACAGGCAACCATGGCAGACTGGATGGACCACTGGTCTTTTTTCTGCTGTCATTGTCTATGTTTCTATGTTTGTTTACCTCCAGTCAGCTTTCTCGACCACGAGATGGCCCCACCTTCCTTCTTTTGACTTCATCTTCTTACTCCTTATCATTTCCAGCCCACTGCAGGGCTCTGGCACTGGTCCCGTTCCTTGATTTGACCATGCAGGCATGCTTCTAGCCAAACTTTGTTCTTTTGGCCACCATGACTCACATTTCTCCACCTGAGCTTGCGTGGGCAGGTTGTCTCCTCCCACCCATTCTTCTGTCCCAGCATGTTATTAGTTATCTATAAACAACCTAGTGTAACCTCTCTCATGTCCCTTACAGGTATGACCAGGATGCAATCCAGTGTCTCAAGTTACTGTTTGACAACAGGAATTAATTGCCACTGAAAGTGCCCTGTTTACTCCAGTAACTCTATGCAGTATGCTGCAGTATTGTGCTGCGTGCGGTTTTCTCCGCTGTATATACTTTTTTTCCAGTATTTTTTATATCTATTTATTTACATTTATATTACCCATAGGCATGGACAAATGCAAATTTCTGTACCTGCATAGAATTACTTGTCAGCTGCTACCTGCTGCTGATGCACTGATGTCATGCGCTCATCGCTGTCTGTCCACAAGCTTACTGAATCCACTGTACATACTGTAAGTACAGTTTCTCTGCTCCCCAGCCAGTGGCCTCACTGGGATTCAACCCTGGGGCCCGACCTTCCAACCTGCACTCCCCAATTCCTAACTCCTGTGCTTAGGTGTGGCTTTTAGTCCCTCACCATCTGCCTCTTTTCTTTTAATGTATAAAGTGTTTGAGGAGGAAGGGTGTTGCAAGACCCAGATCTCAGGGGCTTGAGCCCTGGGTGTTTTCATATGGGCCTCAAACCACTCTTCCATAGAATTGCAGAAATTAATCCTTTACAAAAATATTTATGGTCTACCACCAGCCTTTGAGGGCTTGGGCCTGGGATTTTTGCTATCCTAACAACCCTCTGGGATCAGCATTGCAAGGACTCAGTGGGGCACACCAAGACCATGCAGCACATATTTGCTCTAGTGATGATGGTGAGATTTGAAAACAGGCCTACATGGTTTTCAGCTTACAGCTCAGTGCTCCTCACTTTTAGGCAATACTACCTCCCTTGTTTGTACAGGGAGTGCATGGAATGCTGCTCCCAATCCTACCATGGTCACATGGGCTTATCTTTTCCTTTCTTGTTCTTAGCTTTTGTGTGTGTGTGTGTGTGTCTGTGATTATGTTTAGCTTTCCCTTTTGTGCCACTACCTGAAGGGATTAGGATGGCGGAGAGCTACCCCAATGGAACCTACCTCTTAGTCCACATAGGACAATGGCATGATGTTGATCATGTGGGCTAATCGAGTAGCCACACCACATGCCAACAACTGCCCACAGTCCATCCACTGCTCAATCACACTTCTAGCAGCACCCAACAAAAGTACTCAGAGAGTCACTTGACAGAAGAGGAAGGGCTTACCAGCTGAAAACGGACACGATACTGCAACTCCATACTGTGACCAGGTGCCACAGCATGATGATCCTCCAATACCCTCTTGCTGCATTACTTACATAGAAACATAGAATTTGACGGGAGATAAGGACCACTTGGCCCACCCAGTCTGCCCATTTCCTACCTAATGGATAAGCTGCAGATCCTAGTTAACCAACATTCTACTTCTTCCTACCCCACCCCTAGAATTGCCTTATGACTGTCCCATGCATTCTTGAATTCCACCACTGTTTTGACTCCACAATCTCCTCCGGAAGACTGTTCCATGCATCCACAACCCTCTCTGCAAAAAATACTTCCTTGCATTACCTCTGAGCTGCACCCCTCTATCTTCAAATTGTGCCCCCTTGTTCTTGCACACTCTTTTTCTGAAAAGATGCTACCTCTTGAACTTTGTTGGTTCCTTGAGGTACTTGAAAGTTTCTATCATGTCCCCCTGCCCTCCTTTCCTCGAGGCTATACATGTTAAGCTTCTTAAGTCTCTCTTCATATGTCTTCTGGTGCAGACCCTGCACCATTTTAGTTGCCCTCCTCTGGACAGCCTCCATCCTGTCTATGTCTGAGTGGAGATAGGGTCTCCAGAACTGGACGCAGAACTCCAGATGGGGTCTCGCCAACTATCTGTACAAAGGGATAACAACTTCCTGTTTTCTACTGGTGATGCCTCTCCTATGCATTCCAGTATCCCCAGCCCTCCTTACTGCCCTCTCACATTGCTTGCCCACCTTTAGGTCATCTGATATGACTACCCCCAGGTCCTTTCCATTTTGTTGTTGTTAGTATCTCACCCCATTGTGTACTCTTCCCTGGGTTTTTATTTCCCAGGTGCATTACGTGCATTTCATAGCATTGAATCTAAGCTGCATACATTTGACCATTCCTCCAACCTCGCCAAGTCCCTTCTCATCCTTTCCACCTCACCTTGTGTATCAACTCTATTGCAGATCTTTGTATCGTGCTTGGCAGAATGGCAATAGTCTGCAGCACATTTCCCTCATATACCACCATGCAGTAATATTTCTCTGCAAGCTGTATAAAGTGTAATACCAGGTACAAATACGTGGCTGCCAGTGTAGAAGTGAAACTACTATAACCGTTTGATCTAAAATCCAAAAATATGTCATGAGTTAAGTATTCAGTTTTCGTACTCTCTATAAATAATAGATGCTTGTAAGGCACGTAAGGCAGCTTTTATTTCTTTGACACCCTTCCAAATGCCTCAGAGCAGCTTACCAGGAGAACAGACAATAAAAATCACAAATCAAAATAAATATATAAATAACAAAGCTAGGAAGAGTAGAACGCTCACAAATAATACGTTTTGAAGCTCCCTTCCACAGTGTGGTCTGACCAAGCACCAGTTAAAAAGGAAGTTCCATAGGATTGGTGCAGTGACTCAAAGGTTCTACTCCTGAAAGCTTCAGTCAGAAGCGACAAATTGCTAGGAGGTCTGCATCAGTGGAGCAGAAAGGATGCACAGGGAGTGAGGAAGCAGGAGCTCTTTCAGGTAGTCGGGACCCAGTTAGTGTAAGGCCTTGTATGTAATAAAGCATCTCTTGAAGTTGATACACCACTGAATTGGCAGCCAGTGCAGACTACGCAGCAGCAGCAGTGTAATATGCAAAATTTGAGATGTTCTGACCACTAGCTGGGATGCATCACTCAGAAACAACTGCACACAGTGCATCATGCCTCCCAATAACCCTAAGTACAGAGTGTTGAAGTAATCCAGCCTTGAGGTGACAAAGGCATGTACTAGCATAACCAAGTCCCCAGGCCCAAGATGCAGTTTGATACTGTTGATACTGTGTAGATGGAAAAAGCCACTTCAAACTACAGCTGACACCTGACATTGCAGAGTCAGTTTGCAACCCAGAGTGACACCCATATTCTTTACCACATCCATTGCTCGAAGTGCACTGCCATTTAAAGCTGGCAACTTGGCTTCTACAGTTCTCATTGCTGACCAACAGAGACCAGATTTGACAAGCATCACCTTGGTCTTACCTGGATTAAGGCTCAACCAGCTGGAGGCCATCCAGTCACTGATTTCACCAAGGCATCACTCCATCACTGAGATCATGTTATTCCCATCCTCAGATGCACAGTACAGGTACAGCTGAGTATCATCTACATAACAGTGAGACTCAACACAATACTTCCTGTTGATCTCAACCAGTAGCAACATGTACACAGCAAACAACACTGGGGCCAGGATCAAGCCTTGAAGCACTCCACAGTTGAGCAAAGCAGTACTAGATATGAAATTACCTAGCACCACCTGCTGTACCCTCCCAGTCAAATAGGACTCAACTACTAGGAGTTGCTAGACTCCAAGTTGTGCTTTGGGAGGTACTGAATCATCTCCACTGGGGAGTAATACTCAATGGGCTCCAAAAGAAATGACATGGCATAATGATCCAACAAAACAATGAGAAAACCAAGTTCAAAGCATGACTGTGCTGGTGAGTACCAGAGGTAACCACCTGTGCAGTGTGCCAGAGTGCATGCTTCACTTTCTGCAGTCATGCAACTGCTTTGATAGGCACTGATGAGAATGTTGTCTAATTGCCTGTTAGAACACTGCTACTCTCCTTCAGACAATTGGCTTCTGGGTTCTTCAACTCTCAGTTGGGGGTAGTGACAACAACGTTTTTATCGATCCGTCAACAGATCAGACAAATTCATGCCTGTTTTTAGGTACAGCCAGAAGGGTTGGTGCAGAGCAACAGCAGGAACATGTATGAGGCAGCAGTGTGTGGTGCCTTGTCACAGCCAACTCGGGCTGAAACTAGAGCAAACACTAAAATGAGGAGGACAGAAATGAAATCGGAAGGGCAGGCAGGAAAAAGAAAAAGAAAAACATTTCAAAATAGAGACTAGTAGTGAAGTTGAGGAAGCCAAAAAGCAGGCAGCAGAGTGAGCTCCCAAACGATCATAAAAAACTAGTGGGTAAACAGACTATGTAAAATCAGGAGGCAGCAGAATAAAAAGACAGCATTTGTCAATGTCAAATGTTTGCTTGCTTGCATTTGCTGTGTAGATGTGTGGTATTAATAGTGTAGAGGCTAAAATGATCACTTATAAAATGGCAAGAAAAATCCTGGACTCTGACTGGTCAGTGCTGACCTCCAACAGTGATGTTATCCCAGCACAACATCAAGCTTATTCAAAAGCAACTACTAATGTATTTTTAATATATAAATATTTTTCACTTTTTTTTTTACAAGCAAGTAATTTTATAATCGCAACAACACTACAGAACATATGTTGTGGGATATCATCACTTCTTGGGTGTTGGATGTATTCAGCCTGCAGCCTTGTGTACAACCACCTGAGATGTGATATTATCCCAGCACAACACATGCCCTGGTGTGCATTATTACTAAATTAACAAAGCGAGGTTATAGTAGTGAAATTGTCATTATAGGAAATTAAGATGTTCAAACATAATGTTGTTTTTAAGATTGTGACCTTGAATTTGCAAAATACTATTTTTGCACCAGTCTGGTGGTGCTGAGGGTTAGATGCTGGACACCACTCCTCCGCCACGCTGGCAACCTGGGTTCGGGGCGGACTCGGGCTGTTGGAGGTGGGCAGGGAGGAAAGGATCAAGCATCCAGAGGACAGCTCTCCTTTCCTGGGGGGGACATGGTCTCCTCATCTGGTGACCCCTAGTGGTGACTGGGGTATACAGCAGTTGAGTCCTGGCAAATGCAGGAGATGGCCATGGTAGCACTTCTGCGGGCGTGAACAGGGCGTTCACGTGCCGTGCTGGAAGCGCGTGCACTGCCGGGCAATGGTGGGTCAGTAACAAAGGAAAATCCCCTTCCATTAGTAGGCAAAGGCAGGGTCTAGCGGCACCAGCACCATGTCAAACGCCCGGGCTGGGGTGTTCTCCTGGTCTCACCATGCATCCACCAGACACTTAGATAGGCGCCCGGTTGGAGTTGGTGGTCCCTTGCTCCCAGGATTCAGATCCAGGGGGTTCAAGATGTGGTGTGGGAGTGCCCGAACTGGGAGAGCACTGGCACTTCAGGTGGATGGGATAAGCGGTAAGCCCCATGATCTAGCTGGAGAGGTGCATAAACAAAGTGTACAACCTCCCCAAAAAATTAGTTATTATTGCCTACACATTTGAATATGATGAGTGCCATTTATGAAATAGGACCCAAAACATTGTTTTCTGGCATGATTGCAAAATAGTTTTGAAGGAATTTGATAATGACACCTGCCATGTTCATTCAATGGGATAAAAACATTGAGTATATTAAAAATGTGGGCTCAGAAAGTAAAATATTGCAAAGTTATGAGTAAACATTTAAAAATGTCAATGTTTATCCATAATTTTGTTTTTGCCTTTTAAATTTTGATCCCAAATGTTCAACATACTCTTTTAATACACCATATATGAACATGACAGGTCTCATTTATGAAATCCTATCAGAATGTCATTTTGCTGCAGAAGTGTGAAAAGATGTTTTGGCCAGGATTTGAAAAATGACACGTCATGTTCATGATGAGGATACAAAATTGGTTATGTTGAAAATGAAAATCTGCTAAAATTGCAAAGTTAGGGTAAACATTAAAGAATTTCAACTTGTATTCATAGCTTTGTCATTTTTTTGAGATTGTGACTTCAAATTTTCAACATAGTCTGTTTATTATCCCATCTTATGATTAACACAGATGACATTTTTAAATCCAGTCAGGATGGTGATTTCATGGAGCGAATTCGAAAACATGTTTCTGCAGAGATCTGAAAAATTACACCTGCCTTGTTCATGAGGTGGGTAAAAAAGGCAATGTTGAAAATTTTGGTCAAATGTGGAACAATTGCCACATTGTGAGTAAACATTGAAGAATTTCAGTGGTGCTTCAAAGGTTTGTTGTTTTTGAGATTCTGACCCCAAAATTTCAACATAGTTTTGTTATGACCTCACCTATGATCAAGACAGGTGACTTTTTAAATCCTGTCTGAAACGTGATTTCATAAAACAAGTGTGAAAACAAATTTTGGGAAGAGGGATTTGAACAATTTCATCTTTCTGATTTATGAGGTTTGGTTAAAAAAGCCCATGTAAAAATCTGGTGTCAAAGTCTGAGGAAATATCATTTATAAGTAAACACTGAATAATTTCAATGCTGTTTCATAACTTTGTAGTTATTCTAGATTTTACCCAAATTTTCACCATAGTCTTTATGAACCCACCTTATGATCAAGATAGGTGAAGTTAAAATCCCTTCAGAAATGCATGAAAACCTTGTTACGGGGATTTCAAAATTTCACCTACCTAGTTCATGAGCTGGGGTTAAAAAGGCCATGTTGAAAATGTGGGTATAAATATTAAGAAAGGACAATGTTATAAGTAGAAGTTGTTTACAGTCTGAGGTTTGGAGCTTGGAAGCAGCAGAACATTTTGAGAAAGCAGTGCTGGAACAGATCGGTAGGTATGGTGTGGGAGGGCTGTGCAGTAGCGGTACTAAGAGGGAAGATTGGGGGTTGAAGGTGGAGAAGAACATGTTGATGGACTATTTCTTTGTTTCAGCAAATAAAAAAAAGAAGGCGAGTAAGGAGATCAACACTGAGATTGGGCACTCCACTGTCAGTGTGTGTTGGTTGGCAGCACCGGGGAAGCTAGTGTCACATGTTGTTGAGGGAGGCAGGGGTCACCATTGTTGCTTCTCGGCACATTGGGCACTGCTGCTGGAGTTGCTTGGGAGTGGATTCTTGTTTTTGGTGGTGGACTAGATACCACCATCAGAGTTACTTGGAGGGAAGTTACAGAAAGGTGCACAGGAAGCGACTAGGAGTTTGGAGGATACTTGGCAGAGGGTGGAATGTTTCTTACAGAAAGGAGCACAGTAGGTGATTGGGAGTTGGGAGGGGTCCTTGGCAGAGGGTGGGATGTTACTTACAGAGAGGGGCAGGGAAGCGATGAGGTGGGAGGATACTTGGCAGAGGGTGGGATGTTTCTACAGAAATAGCATGGAAAGTGATCAGAAGGTGGGAGGATACTTGTTAGAGAGTGGGATGTTTCTTACAGACAGGGCAGGAAAGTGATAAGGAGGTAGGAGGGATACTTAGCAGATGGGATGTTTCTTACAGAAAGGGCATAGGAGGTGATGGGAAAGTGGACAGGATACTTGGCAGAGGTAGGATTTTTCTAATAAAGAGGGCCATGGGAAGTGATCAGGAGGTGGGAGGATACTGACAGAGGATGGGATGTTTCTTACAGAAGGGGCATGGGAAGTGATCAGAAGGTGGAAGGGATATTTGGCAGAGGGTGGGATTTTTTTTAACAGAAGGGGCATGGGAAGTGATTGGGAGGTGGGAGGCATACTTAGTAAAGGTGGGATGCTTCTTACCGACAGGGCCTAGGGAAGCGATAAGGAGGTGGGAGGGATACTTGGCAGAGGGTGGGATATTTCCTACAGAAAGGGGCATGGGAAGTGGTTGGGAGTGATACCTGGCAGAGAGTGTGATGTTTCTCACAGGAAGTGGTATGGGAGGTGGAAGAGATACTTGGCAGAGGGTGGGATGTTTCATACAGACAGTGCCTTGGGAAGTGATCAGGAGGTGGGAGGGATACTTGACAGAAGGTGGAGTATTTCTTAAAAGGCTATGAGAAGTGATTGGTAGGTGGGAGGATACTTGACAGAGGGTGGGATGTTTCTCACAGAGATGGGAGTGGAAGCAATTGGGAAGTGGGAGGATACTTGTCAGAGGGTGGGATGTTTCTTACCGAAAGGGTAACAGGAAGATCAAGAGCTGGGAGGGATACTTGCAGAGGGTGGGATATTTCCTACAGAATGGGGCATGGGAAAGCGATTGGAGATGGGAGGATACTCAACAGAGGCGGGATCTTTCTTACAGACAGGGTCACAGGAAGTGATCAAGAGGTGGGAGGATATTTTGCAGAAGGTGGGATGTTTCTTACAGAAGGGGCATGGAAAGTTGTCAGGAGTTGGGAGGATTCTTGGAAGAGGTGGGATGTTTCTTACGTGAGGGCTATAGGAAGTGATAAGGAGGTGGGAGGATACTTGGCGGGGGTGGGATGTTTCTTACAGAAAGGGGCATGGGAAGCAATTAGAGGTGGGAGGGATACTTGTTAGAGGGTGGGATGTCTCTTACAGATGGGGCCAGGAAGTGATAAGGAACTAGGAGAGGATACTTGGCAGACAGTGGATGTTTCTTAAAGAAAGTGGCATAGGAGGTGGAAGGGATACTTGGCAGAGGGTGGGATTTTCTTATAGAGAGGCCATGAGAAGCACTCAGGAGGTGGGAGGGATACTTGACAGAGGGTGGGATGTTTCTTACAGAAGGAGGCACAGGAAGTGATCAGGTGGTGGAAGGGATACTTGGCAGAGGGTGGGATTTTTTTAACAGAAGGGGGCATGGGCGATCAGGAGATGGGAGAGATACTTGGCAGAGGGTGGGATGTTTGCTACAGAAAGGGGCATGGGAAGTGGTCAGGAGTTGGGAGGGATACTTGGCAGAGGGTGGGATGTTTCTTACAGACAGGGCCTTGGGAAGCAATCAGGAGGTGGAGGAATACTTGACAGAGGGTGGGATGTTTCTTATAGAAAGGGCTACAGGAAGTGATTGGGAGGTAGGAGGATACTTGGCAGAGGGTGGGATGTTTCTTACCAGAAAGGAACATGAGAAGTGGTCGAGGTGGGTGGATACTTGTCAGAGGTGAGATGTTTCTTACAGAAGGGTAACAGGAAGTGGTCAGGAGCTGGGAGGGATACTTGGCAGAAGGTGGGATGTTTCTTACAGAGGGAATGGGAAGTTATCAGGAGTTGGGAGGGATACTTAGCAGAGGGTGGTATGTTTCTTACAGAAAGGGCATGGGAGGTGATCAGGAGGTGAGAGATTCTTGGCAGAGGTGGGATGTTTCATACAGAGGGCTATGGGAAGCGAAAAGGAGGTGGGAGGATACTTGGCAGAGGGTGGCATGTTTCTTTCAGAAAGGGGCATGGGAAGTTGTTGAGAGCTGGGAGAGATACTTGGCAGAGGGTGGGATTTTTATTTATTTTTACAACTAGGATTACAAGTACCTTTGAGCCAGGCTCTTTTACAAAGGTTCACGTCAGAGAAAAATACAAGTTACAGAAATAGGAACAAAACAATAAATAGGTCGGCATATTAGGGTTACAGTGGTAGATCAACACAATAGCTAGAATAAGTAGAATTTATACATGGGAACACAGAGTAACAGAGGGATAAGTAGGAGGGAGGGTGGAAGATGAAGATAAACATGAGGAGCGAAGTTGGAGAGGGCAGGAACTTCAGCCAAATGTTTCTTACAGGAAGGGCATGGGACATGATCAGGAGGAGGAGGATACTTCTCAGAGGTGGAATTTTTTACAGACAGACCAGGGAAGCGCTCAGGAGGTGGTAGTGATACTTGACAGAGGGTGGGATGTTTCTTACAGAAAGGGCATGGGAAGCGATCAGGAGATGGAGGGATACTTGGCAGAGGGTGGGATGTTTCTTACAGACAGGGCCAGGGAAGTGATAAGGAGGTGGGGGTGCCTTGGCAGAGGTGGGATGTTTCTACACAAAGGAGCATGGGAGGTGGAAGGGATACTTGGAAGAGGGTGGGATGTTTCTTACAGACATGGCCTTGGAAAGTGATCAGGTGGTGGGAGGATACTTAGGTGGGATGTTTCTTACAGAAAAGGCTACAGGAAGTGATTGGGAGGTGGGAGGATACTTGACAGTGGGTGGGATGTTTCTTACAGAGAGGGCACAGGAAGCAATTGGGAAGTGGGAGGGATACTTGGCAGAGGGTGGGATGTTTCCTATAGAAGGGGCATGGAAATGATTGGGAGATATGAGGGATACTCAACAGAGGGTGGGATCTTTCTTACAGGCAGGGCCACAGGAAGTGATCGAGAGGTGGGAGGATACTTGTCAGAAAGTGGGAATTTTGTTATAGACTGGGCCACTGGAAGTGATCGGGAGGTGGGAGGATGCTTGACAGAAGTAAAGCAAAGTAAGTAAAACTTTATTTATAGGAGCCTTTCCAGAATCAAGGCACTGTACAATCATAAAATCATATCCCTTAAAACAATTTAAAACAAATAGTAACATCCATAGGCACCTACAGACTTTAAAACCATCAGGAAAAGCTAAATGAAACAGGTAAGTTTAAACTCAGACTTAAAACTTGAGATGGTGAAGCATTCCCTTAACTAGCGAGGAAGAGAATTCCACAGGGTGGGAAACAAAAGAAAAAGCACGTTAGACCGATGTTTTTAACCCGAACCCTGGGAAACTCCAGCAATCCTCGTCGGTGGATCAGAGTGGGCAGGAGGAGCAGTAGGGAGTCAGAAGATCTTGCAGGTATCAGGGACCCTGTTCATTTAGGGCTTTATAGGTCAGTAGACCGACCTTAAGGTGATCTGCACACTGTATAGGCAGCCAGTGCGGTTCGCGCACTGGCATAATATGACTAGTCCTAGATGTACCAGTCAAAAGCCTGGCGCCATGTTCTGCACTAGCTGTGGCGGCGGATATCAACCCCTGGAAGCCCTAGGTAGAGGGCATTGCAGTAATCAAGGCAGATGGTCATGAAGGTGTGGACCAGTTTAGGAAGGTCAGGTGGAGGAATCGTGTTTCATCCGAGCAATAGTCCTCAGATGATAGAACAAGGATTTGACAGCGGCAGACACCTGAGATTTCTGGAGTTAAACCACTGTCAAAAATAATGCCCAGGTTATGCACCGGTCTGAGGTCATGAGCTAGCACCATCGAGCCATAGGCCAAGCCAGCAGCCCCCAGACCCTCCCTCTGGATGACCGGGTCCACAACCAACACCTCTGTCTTATCTGGGTTCAACCTCAGCCAGCTGGTGCTCATCCAGTTCTTGATCTCGCTAGACAGTTGTCAAGCATGGCGATTGTATCATCCTGTCTGGGCATAAGGACATATACAGTTGGGTACCATCTGCACAGCAGTGAAAACCCAATCCGTTATCACCTAATGATGTCTCCTAATGGCAGCATATATACTGCAAACAACACGGGTGCCAATATGGAGCCCTACGGCACCCACAGGACAGGGGGAGGGCATCAGAGGAATAAATTCCATTGACAACCCTCTGAGACCTGCCCACAAGGAACTATCGAAACCATCTTAAGACTGTCCCAGACAGTCCACAGAGAAGCTGCAGGCACTCCAAAAGCACACCATGGTCCACAGTGTTGAATGTCACCGAGAGATCAAGAAGGACTAAGATAGTACGAGCCCTTCCATCTCTCCCAATTAGGAGGTCATTTAAAACCCGGACAACAGCGGTCTCGGTGCTATGTCTCTTCCTAAACCCAGACTGGAGAGCATCATAGACATTGTGGTATTATAAGGTGGTCATCCAGCTGCAATGCAACCACCTTCTCAATAACCTTACCCACAAAGGGTAGATTAGAGACAGGCCTGTAGTTAACTAAACAGTCTGGATCCAAGGAGGATTTTTTTAGGGTGGTAGATGCACCGCCTCCTTGAGAGGATGAAGAAAGACCCCTCTCCAAGGAACTCAAAACAGTTTCAGCAAGGGTTGGGCAGATGACATCTATGCAACCTACCAAGAGGAACATAGGGCCGGATCAAACTACGGCAGGTTGGTGCATAAAGTCTGAAAAATCCTTACAATGACCATGAATTCTGGCCAGCTAAAGTCAGTCCAGACAGAGCGGTGCTTGTCACCTCCCACTGACCTCCATAATCCCTCATAGGGAGAGTTGAGCCGATACCCGACCTGATGCTGGTGACCTCATTTGCGAAGAATCAAGCAAGCTCGTCACACTTCATCTGTGAAAATCTCTTCCAGACTGGAGACAGACTGGATTGCACAATCTGTCCACAGTCGGGAAGAGCTGAGCTAGTCGATTCTGTGCAGCAACAATCTCCCAGACAGGAATTCTGCCTTCTCGGGTGATTGCTGATTGATACCACTATAATGTTCCATCAATCTAAGCCTATCAGCCTCAGGCGGTTTCCACCAAACTCTCTCTAGCCTTGACCTACTCTCCTCAACTCCTTCAAGGACCCATCAAACCAGGGGTCCTTGAGCAAAGGGTGAATGGTCAAACACGAACAGGAGCAATTGAGTCCAGAGCATCCCCAACACCTTATTGTAGATGAGTACAAGATCCCTGGACTCATGCATTCACTTGACAAACCCGATAGCTCCAGCACTGCCAACAGACCCTCTGGGGCAACTCCCTTAAAGGGCAGTATTGGACCATCTCCGTGAGGGCAGACCCATTGGGGTGCCCCAAAACTGAAACTTGTGGTGTGATGGTCTGACCAACTGACTCATTCCACCCCCAGATCCATGATTTCCATCCCAGGAGGAACACGAGATCCAGTGAGTGACCCCAATATGGGTAGCGGAGGTAACCACCTGTAGGCCCAGCATAGTCATAAGCTGGAGGAGATTTTACCAAAAAGGTGGGATGCTTCTTACAGAAAAAGGCATGGGAAGTTGTCAGGAGTTGGGAGGATACTTAGCAGAGGGTGGGATGATTCTTACAGAGAGGAGCATGGGGCGTCGGGAAGTGAGAGAATTCTTTGCAGAGGGTGGGATGTTTCCTACAGAAAGGGCATGGGAAGTGGTTAAGAAATGGGAGAGATACTTGGCAGAGGTGAGATGTTTCTTACAGACAGGGCCAGGAAGTGATAAGGAGGTGGAGGGATACTTGGAAGTGGGTGGGATGTTTCTTACAGAAAGGGACACGGGAAGTGAATGGGAAGTGGGAGTGATACTTGGCAGAGGGTGGGATGTTTGTTACAGGGTGGGATGTTTGTTACAGAAAGGGGCATGAGAAGTGAATGGGAGGTGGGGTGATACTTGGCAGAGGGTGGGATGTTTCATACAAAGAGAACATGGGAAGTGGTCGTTGGTGGGAGGATACTTGTCAGAGGGTGGGGTGATTCTTACAAAAAAGGGCATAAGAGGTGATTAGGAGATGGGAGGGATACTTGGAAGAGGTGGGATGTTTCTTACAGACAGTGCCACTGGAAGTGATCAGGAGTGGGAGGGATATTTGACATCTGATTGGGATGTTTCTTATAGAAAGGGGGCATGGGAAGCGATCGGAAGGTGAGGGTGGATACTTGGCAGAGGGTAGCGCTGTTGCTTACAGAAAGGGGCATGGGAAGTGATCAGGAGGTGGAAGAGATACTTGGCAGAGGTTGAAATATTTCTTACAGAAAGGGGCATGGGAAGTGGTCTGGAGTTGGCGGGATGCTTTACAGAGGTTGGGATTGTTTTTCACAGATGGGAAAGCGAGGACAACTAGCAGGTTGATCATAACAGCTGAGCTGCATGCTGTGTGGCAACATACAGATGAAAGGATTGAGCTGCTTTGTGACTGGGTGGCTCACTCCTTTAAACTACAAGAAAAATGAGCAGAGACAGTTTGTGAGGACTGTCGAGGTGTAACCCCAGATTGAAAGCAAGCATAAAAATGAGGAGGAATGCAGAGAGAGTGAAACTCTGAAGGCAACAGGATAAAACACAAACAAAACACAAGCACACAGAGCGTTAAAATTTGTGAGGACCTATTAACAAACTAGTAGCAAAGGTGAAAATAAGCAGATGGGCAGACCGAAATAGAATGTAATGAAGTGGGGAACAAGAAAAGCATTTCATTTATGTGCTATTCTGAAGTCTGCCAACTCTTCACAGGACAAATGGAAGGACAGCTATGCCAGAGTGTTCAATATGAAATCAAGATTATCCATATTACCCAGCAGATTTCAAGAGGTAGCATAGTACAGCACAGAGCTGTGATGGAGTAGATCAGTTCAAATCCCACAAGAGCCACTCACCTACTGTGAGACCTTAAGCAAGTCAGTCTCTCTCTATGCAGCCCTATCAGCAGTATAAACTAGGTAGAAGTAGGGTCCAACATTTACAAGCATTTGTCAATGCCAAATGTTTCCTTGCATGGTGTATGTGGCAGGGTGTATTAATACTGCACTACATGTATGAAATGCCCATTATTAAGAACATCTCCCAGTCTTGCTCTATCTGCCACACAGCTGTGCAGACTTCAGTGTGTAAGCTGACAGCTGCAGTGCTGAGCTGCTGAGTGGGTTTCTCTCTCTCTCTCTCTCCCTCCCTGGTGACAATACTGTATTGTCTGGAAAGAGTACAGTGGAAATCCATGCTCCTGACATATGCCTGAAGGACATTTGGAACATGACTGGGCTTCAAGTACAACTGATGACCCCCCATCTCAGTATTGGTGTCCCTCTCCCACTCTGTCTCCACACACTCTCTGTCATGTACAGGCAGGGGCAACCACAGTCAGAAATGTGCAGCTTCCTAGCCCTCTGATGACAGAGAGAGAGAGAAGAGAAAGGATGCAGTGGGATGTGAAACTTCAGATTCATGTGTAGCGGCAGCTTACTCTCTTGTCACCCTATATGTTTGCTGTCACTGTTACTCTGCTGATCTCTCTCTCTCCACTCATGGCAACATTGGTGACTGGGACATGCACGCTAGTGGATGCTGCTTTCTAGGTGTGAGCTGTGACTCCTTTCTCCACCATCTCTTGATGTCTGTGTCAGGTGTTAGGTCTTGGAGGCGGCGGAGGCAATATCACTACAGTTCGCTCCTCCCTCACCTGGGTCTCTTTGCTCTATGTTGCTCTGCTATTAGTTTCCTCACAGTCACTTCCCAGTTTAGCCATTCTGGCGGGGCTCTTGTGGAGGAAGGAACACTGATGGACACACATACAGTAGTCTCTTCTCTTCAGTCCAACATTGCTGTGTCTGACAAGGCACTCTACCAGACACTCTGTCATAGAGAAGGTGTGAGTTGCTTAATTGAATTTAGTTAGGATATACAATTGTGGCATCCTGTTGTTTTGAATTGGATGCAGCCTCAGTAGCTTTGCCATGTAGCTATTGAATCCTAGCCACCATTGCCTAGCATGGTTTGCAGTTCCAACTGTGCCACAAGCAAAATGCCAGGCGCTCCAGACATTGCTTCCCACAGCAATGCTACAGGTCCCTGATGGTGCAGGAATGTAGGTCCTCTCATCAATTCGGACATTCTCTGCCTCTGCAAGTCTTGGACAATGCCATAACTTCACTACATGAACAATGCTGGGACACTCTCCATAGACTTTAATGGGGACTTTTAAAACTTTTAAAACTCACTAAAAAGCATTATCTTAGCCAGTTGAAATGTGACTGTTTTATTGATATTGTTACTATATACAAGAGTGTCTTGTACTTTGTATATATTTATAGCTTGTTGTCATTTGTATTGTTAATTATTGACTTGCTTTATGTAACATTTAGGCTGTTACCTACAGTCCCTGGTTGTGCATGAAAAAGTCCTTGACTCCATTGCATTTACCTGGTTAACAAGAGGTTAAATAAATAAATAAATAAATGGGAAAGTTTTCAAAGTGTTTTTTTTTTTTTTTATACTTTTCCGTTCCGATTATGCCAAAGAAAGGTCACTGCTCAAGTAACAATGTCCTTGTTAGTTGGTGGTGGCAATCACCTTACATATCGGCACAAAAATATAAACTTACTATAAAAACTGTCCCCATTAAAGTCTATGGAACATGTCCATGCACTGTTCATGTAATGAAATCACTAAAGGTGTTTGCATGGGGTGTGTCGGCAAACCAGGAACTTGGTCTGTTTTGGAAGCCAACTGTAGAAGTGAAATTATGAGCTTTTGCTCAAAATAGGAACAGAAATAGATGAAAATTCTTGGAGCACTCAATTTCAGGGCAGGTAAGCTGCTGTACATGTTGGGGAGAGGAGCAGTTCGTAACTACAAACCTGCTGGCTGCTAGAAAAAAAAAAAATATTCTTTGGGGCCTACACCTAAACAGCAAACAGTCTTCAGTTATACACTGTTGTTTGCCCCAGTTCCTGTATTTCAGTGCATGCATCCCATTCAGCTGTCCAACATTAGGAGTGGTATCCTCACATATAAAACTGCTCGGCTGCTTGCTGGGCGGCTTTATGCAAATAAAGCACTGAAGCGCTCTCTCATTGAGGCGCTTCAGTTCTTTCAAATACACAAAGTTATACCCATGAAACTGTGACCAATATCATACTCTGGTTGCATGGTCATTGGTCTGTCAGGGACAAGCCCAATGTAGATTGCTCTGCATTGGGCTAGTCCATGAACACACCTCTGAAATGCCATTCTCTGAAGCAAAGCAAAATGTTTCTTCGCATGCAGAAGGAAACATAAAAATGAGGTACTGTGCAGTAACACAGCTGGGATAATAATGGGTTAATGTAAAAGAAAGAAAGAATGCAGCTACAGGCCAAACACCTATTTGGCTGCTTAGAATTTTAAAATGTATAATTATATAATTCCTTGCAAAATAAATGCATTATTGCACCAGTTAGGGTTCAACTTAACACCACAAAAGCAGGAAAATGTGGCTTTACAGTTTCCTACCTGAACTCCACCACTGGTTTGGGTCTCTGTAGTCTTCAGTGAATCAGTGGTTGGCTTTTCTTGGGTTGTCAAGCCTCCCCCAGCTGTAGCCTCCTGTCTGAAGTACAAGGTATAGCTCCAAGTCAATGCCTCATAGTGATATGCTCGTCAAAGGTAGAGACTTATGTCTTGCCACATGTTGGCAGAATAATCTGTTGTAACTTTCTTCATGTGTGACCTTGTTTGCTCAGGGGAATGGACAGTAGGGTTGACAACCCCAAGGAAGGACCCACCACTAATTTGCTAAGCCTCTGGAGACCAAAAGCCCTGATGTTTTCCGTTTGCCGCTTTGGAGAGGGTGGGGGAGTTAGGGTTGGAAACCCTAACACACATTCCCTACTTTGTGACATTAAGGTCAGTCCTAACTGGTGCATTATGGCAGTTTTTGCAAAGAATTCTTTCTTTTCGAGACAGTGGAATTGTATCCTCATTCACAGAGGTCCATTTGGGACCTGGGTAAACAGATGCACCAGTCTCTCTGGGCTCTGCACCCAGTCCACCTATGAAAGTGCAGGGACCTGTGGGCCCTGCACTTCTATGCAACAATGGATGCCATGAATTCATGGGGATGTCTGGTGGACTGTAGAAGCACAGGGCCCCCTGGGTCCTGCACTTCCATGTGGCCATAGACACAGATGCACAGGACAAAGAATCCAGCCCTCATCCAAAGCACAGGGCCTCTGGCACCCATGGGTGCAGAGGTGCAGGGCCTATGCCAGAGAAGAGTTCTCTTCACTATATGGTACTTGGGCCCACATGGGCAACACTGCCTACCCTTCCCAGGCTGAGGTGGAGGTGTTGCATTACAGTACCATCCCTCCAACTTCAGCCCATCCATCTTAGTCACTGAGCTCATCCCTGAACTCAGTTCAATGGCATGGGATCACAAAGCACTACTTATAATTTTTTTTATTTTGATCTCAAAGTTTCAAGACAGCCATTTTATGACTCCCCTTATAAGCGTCGTGAGGCATTTAAAGAATACTGACTGAAATGTAATTTTGCACCAGATATGTAAAAACACATCTCATCTAAGATTTCAAAATGTCACCTGTGGCGTTTATGAGGTGGTATGAGAAAATGGCTATGTTGAAAGTTTGAGTCAAAATATTTAAAATTAACAAAATCATAAGTGAACACTGAAATGTATCAATATTCACTCAATAAATTGGCCTTTTACCGTATTTTTACAACACATTTTCCACAAAGTCTTCTTATGACCTCCACCTCACGAACCCGATAGGTGAAATTTTCAAATCTTGCCTGAAACATGATTTTATGGGGCAACTGTAAAATCACCTGTTGGGACAGATTTGAATAATTTATCCTGGCCTGTTCATGATGTGGAGTACTGAAAAAGCCCAGTTGAAAGTTTGGTGGAAAATGTAAAAATCTGCAAAGTTATAAATAAACATTGAAATATTTCAATGTTCCTCATAACAGTCATTTGAACATATTTTTACATCAAATTATCAACATAGCCTTCATACAATACCACCTCATGGACCGGTAAGTGAAAATTTTCAAATCCGCTCAAAATGTGTTTTGTGCAGTGACCATGAAATCGCCTTTTAGGACACATTTAAAATTTCCTCTTCCCTTGTTCATGAGGTGGGAGTCTAAAAAGGCCATGTTGATAATTTGTATAAAATATTAAACAATTACAAAGTTATAAGTAGAAGTTCAAACCCCATCGTAATACATTAAACCAGACTTTCCTTTTTTATATCGCACTCATCGATTCCAGCAACAAGAGGTGTCTTGACTGGAGACTGGATCTACATTGCAGGTCATATTCAGGTGAGTGAGGGTGCGTGTAGGTGGGAGGGGTGGTGGGTGCTGAGAAGGGGTCAGATCAGCAAGGGACCATTTTCTATTTTACAGGTTAATTAAAGAAAATAAAAAAGGACAACAAAGGACTGTTTTTTCTGGCTTTAATCTACTAGATCCAACATTGGGATTGGGCACCTCACTGTCAGCTTAAGTCTATGGCAGCACTGAGGGTGGGCACCCGGTGTCACCACCTATTCATGGAGGGGCAATCTGGAGGGTAGGGGTTGGGAAGTGGTACCCAGGGTGGGCTGCCCTGTCTGCTTTTCTTTTTTTTTTTGCATAATCTCTTTACTTAAATGTTATTCATATATAAGAAACAATACAAGCAACAAAACATACACTCAACATCGCTCAACAAAACCAAAAGTAGTGCATCGTAACTATATACAAGGTCCAATTCATAACTTCTCATCCAATATGATAATAAATAAATTACAGATATATTGATACTAATACAAACATTACATACTGAAAACCTCCTTAGTGCACAGCAGTTTGTTTATCTATTATACAATGACAAGGAAAATTCTAGCATTTTGACTGGTCAGACTGCCCTAGACACAGTGATGTTATCGAGACAATAACATCACTGTATCTAGAAACAGAGTGTAAGACAACTGCAGAATGATACAGTAAATCCCTCCCTCTCTGCTCAACCACCCTGAACCCAACACGCTTTATTATCTCCTTGCAATCACAACCAGCAAAGAAATGCCTCCCTCCCAGCTGAAGTACTCCGAAGCCAAGGCGGCTTCACAGTCCCTCTAAAGCAAAACACTTTTCAGACTCCCATCACCTTCAACGTCCCATAACCGTCAATTATTAAAAAAAAAGCTGTTGAATCCAACACTCCAGCGGCTCCTCTCTCCCCACTTGACGCATTGGCAGAGTGAGTCAAGTCAGCAGCACCGCAATTCATATACGCTCACTCAGTCCGAGTCAGACAAGTCTCTTTTTTCAATTAATTTACCACGTTTCCATTTATTTAATTAAACTCCTGCTACCAGGTAAAATACATTAAAGCTCTTGAGAAGAGTGGAGAAACAGCGGATCAAACCTGCTCACTCATTGTCACATTCAGTGTGACTTTTCCCATAAGGTACTCACTGATCCCGTGTTTGCTAGAGTCACTTAACACGTTTCAAATTTGGCTAAATATTAAGATTCCCCTACAAAAAAAACAGGAGGCCAACAACTGGAAATAGCACAGTGGGGAGGGAGACACACGGTACAGATGGCATAGAATAAGCAGCGCTGCCTGCTGCACAGTCACTGAAAAGAATTTATTTTTCAATAGTCTTCCACAATAACAAATCATTAAAAAAAAATTAAATGTGTAATCCTTGTATTTTTTTAACTTTGCATATAACGAGCCAGTGTATAATAGCAATAAGGCACTCCAGGGTGTGTGTTATTGAGTAATAACGTCACTTCTTGTGTGTTGAATACACTCAGCCTGTGGTCTTATGCTTCAGCCACCAAGGTGTAACGTTATTATACAATAACACACTCTGTTGTGCCTCATTGGTTAAATAAGTACAGGGTCCAACCTGCTAGGTCACTGTAGCCCACATCCAAGGAATTCACCTTCCACCACTCATTACCCACGTCACAAAATTATTGCAACCCTTCCCTTAAGAGCTGAATCTCCCCATGGGGTGAAGGAGGATATGAAGGGGTCCCAGATGAAAAGAACTCCTCAACTTTACCTTTGACCACATAAGACAGTCACTCAAGGGCAAGTGTCTGGATGGCCAAATTACGTCATTGCTGCACCATAATTGTAACCCCTGAAATCCAGGAATTTAAGATGCAGTGCCGTGCCAATATCAGTAGTACCACCTGGGTCCACCTTGGTAAAAGCTCCCATCTCTCGGGCCTAACTCGTCAATGCAAAAAGAAGCAAAGGAGCTCCACTGGTACCTACCACCCTATCAAAGCTCCCATTTCATAGAAACATAGACTCTGATAGCAGATAAGGACCGCTTGGCCCTCCCAGTCTGCTCATTTCCCTATCTACTGGATAAGCTGCAGATCCTAGTTAACCAACAGTCTACTTCCTCTAACCCCCACTAGAATTGCCTTATGTCTGTCCCATGCATTCTTGAATTCCTCCACTGTTTTGACCCCACAGTCTCCTTGGGAAGCTCGCCATGCATGACCACCCTCTCCATGAAAAGTACTTTCTGCATTGCCCCTGAATCATCCCCCACCTTCAAATTGTGCCCTTTGTTCTTGCACATCTCTTTTCTGAAAGATGCTACCTCTTGGACTTTACTGATTCCTTGAGGTGCTTCAAAGTTTTTATCATGTCCCACTCTCCCTCCTTTCCTTGAGGGTATACATAGTATGCTCTTTTAGTCTACGCCATTATGGCTTCTGGTGCAGACCTACACCATTTAATTTGCCTCCTCTGGACTGCCTCCATTCTGTCTATGTCCCTGCGGAGATGGGGTCTCAGAACTGATGCAGTGCTCAGATGGGGTTGCACCAACTGTGTCTGTGCAGAGGATAACAACTTCCTGTTTTCTACTGGTGATGCCTCTCCTTATGCATCCAGTATCCACAGCCCTCCTTACTGCCTTCTCACATTACTTGCCTAACTTTTGGTAATCTGATATGACTACCCCCAAAAACTTTCCATTTTGTTGTTGTTAATACCCCCTCTCCCATTGTTACTCTTCCCTTGGTTTTGTTTCCCAGGTGCATTACTTTGCACTTCTTTGCATTGAATCTAAGTTGCCATACATTTGACCATTCCTCCAGCCTTGCAAAGTCCCTTCTCATCCTTTCCACTCCCTTGTTTATCGACCCTGTTGCGGATCTTTGTGTCATCTGCAAAGAGGCATACTTTTCCTTCCAGTCCTCCACAATGTCACCTATAAGACATTAAAGATGACGGTCCCAGTACTGAAACCTCGGCACCCACTAGTAACTCCCCTTTCTTCAGAGTGGACTCCTTTTACTATTACCTTCTGCATCCTGTTGTCCAGCCAATTTTTGCAGGTTACCACTATGACCCACTCCCAGGCTGGCTGACTTGTTTAGTAATCCTTTGCAGTGGGACTCTGTCAGATACCTTGATAAAGTCTAGGTAGGTGGCGTCCATAACCCCTCCTGGTCTACTACTTTGGTCACCCGGTCAAAGAAATCTATTAGATTTGTCTGACATGACCTTCTGGCTGTGAATATCATGCTGCCTTGGGTGCTGTACCTCACTGGCCTCTAGGTACTCAACAATTCTTTCTTCGGAAGTGATTCCATTATTTTCCTACCACTGAGGTCAAACTAACAGGTCTGTAGCTTCCTGCCTTTGCCTTGCTTCCACTTTTGTGAAGGGGAATCACATCCATCCTCCTCCAGTCCTCAGGTACAACACCATCCTCCCATGATTTGTTAAAAGAGTAGTCAGTGATGTCACTAGTTCTCCCCTTTAGTTCTTTAGAATTCTGGGGTGAATCCCATCAGGCCCCATTGCTTTGTCCACCTTCAGTTTCAGGAGTTCTTTCGGACCCTTACTTCTGTGAATGGACTGGTATCTACCCCTATCCAAAGTACTTCTATTGATTGGTTCATTGCCCCCCCTCTTCTTTTGTGAATACTGAGCAGAAGTGTTCATTCAGTGTCCCTGCTTTTCACTGTCACCCTCCCTTTATCAAACCTCACTATCCCTCCTTGGTCTTTCTACACTCCTAATGTACCTATAAAGGTTTTATCCCCGTCTTAGCCGAGTTGGCTATCTTTTCCTCAGTTTGGGCTTTGCTATTCTGACTGCCTTCCCTGCTTCCTTCTGCTTTAACTGGTACCATTCTCTGTGTTTTCTTATACTTCTGAATGCTATATTTTTCTCCCTCACCTTCCCCACCACCTCTTTTTAAACAGATAGTGTTTTTCCTTTGTTTTGTTTTGTTTGTTTGCTTCACACCAAGGCTTGTTGCCTCTGTGATGGTTTGATTTTCCCATTTTCCTCCACCCTCCTTCTTGCCCATTTGCTACTGATTTTCTGAGGCAATCTCCCATTTTGCCAAAGTCAGCCCTTCTAAAGTCCATACCCTCACTTTTGTATGGCTTGACTCAACAGCTGTGTTTAAACATAGATTTTGATGGCAGATAAGGACCACTTGGCCCACCAGTCTGCCCATTTCCTACCTAATGGATAAGCTGCAGATCCTGGTTAACCACAGCCTACTTCTTCCTACCTCCACCCCTAGAATTGCCATATGACTGTCCCATGCATGCTTGAATTCCACCACTGTTTTGACTCCACAACCTCCTCCAGAAGGCTCTTCCATGCATCCACAACCCTCTCTGTGAAAAAATACTTCCTTAAGTTACCTCTGAGCCGCCCCCTTCTATCTTCAAATTGTACCTCCTTGTTTTTGCACACCTTTTTTGAAAGATGCTACCTCTTTGACTTTGTTGATTCCCTTGAGGTACTTGAAAGTTTCATCATGTCCCCCTCCCTCCTTTCCTCGAGGCTATACATATTCAGCTCCTTAAGTCTCTCTTCATATGTCTTCCGGTGCAGACCCTGCACCATTTTAGTTGCCCTCCTCTGGACAGCTTCCATCCTATGTCTTTGAGGAGATTGGGTCTCAGAACTACCCAGTACTCCAGATGGGGGCTCACCAACTGTCTGTATGGAGGGATAATAACCCTGTTTTCTACTGGTAATGCCTCTCCCTATGCATCCCAGTATCCCCCAGCCCTCCTTGCTGCCCTCTCACATTGCAAGCCCTCCTTTAGGTCATCTGATAAGACCACCCCAGGTCCCTTTCCATTTTTGTTGTTGTTAGTATCTCCCCCTGGGAGAGGTTGTGTATGAACCACACTGTTTGGTGGGCACCTGTTCCCAGATGGCTACCACCTCTAAATCTGAGATCTTCTCTCCAGCCCCGTTTGAGTACTAGGACTAAGATTGTTCCATTTGAAATGCTATATCTGCAGGTCTGCAGGACAGGGTAAGACCAAAAATAGGATCCTAGGTCCCTGTCTACTTTTCTAAATGTGCTGGATCAGGGAAACAGGAGGAGGGGGCTGAACTGGGAGGGGAAGGAATTAACATGATAGCTAGCAAGATAGGTCTTGAGAGAGAAGAGACTGTGACTGTGGTCGTCCAACTCACTGCTGGCACACAAGCAGATGAATGTCTGCTGTTCTCATTTAGAGAATGTGTGGTGAAGGGCTCCTCTCACTAAGCTGGGTGTCTTGGATTTTGGGGTGCCCAGAAAGGTATTTCTGAGTTTACTTTAAAATAAACAACAGAATCTAGCTAAACAAGTCCTAGGTTAGCTAGGTTCAGGTGTTTTTTTTAAAAATAAATTATATTTATGTATTTTCTATGATTTTTTATTTCAGGAGGAACAAGATGGTGTCTATCACAATCCAAAAATATTTTGGGGTTGTGAAAAGTAAATAGTAAGAAAGCAAAGGCTCTCATTACACCACATTTTTTTGTGTCATAACAGAGTGTTATCCAAAACCCTACTGAGCATGTTCAGAAAAACATTTAACTCCTTATAACTCTGGAACCATTAAATATTTTTTCATGAAACCTTCAAAAGGTAGTACCTCGGCACAGGCTGGTTCTATCCTGAAAGTTTTGTAAAATTAAATTCCATTCCATCTAGGCTGTAGGTGAGAGCAAAATAAAAACTGTATTAGGTATAGGAAAACATTTTGACAAGGTAAAAAGAGATATATGGATCTCGGAAAATGCACAGGATGATATCATGAAACTTTCCACATACTGACATTGTGCCTCCTAGACAAAGCATGCCAAATTTGGGGCAATTTCATCAAATGCCATCAACACTATTAAGGGACAAAGTTAGAGGTTTAAAATACAAACTCTTGGTCAACTCTAACTATACTAAGCGTTACCACACCAGTATTATATATATACAAGTAATATAGATTATACTGGCGTGGCACTGCCAATACAGGTAGAGTTGTTCAATAAGTTCTAATATAAACCCTAACTTTGCACCTTAACAGCTTTGTTGTCATTTGTCAAAATTGCCAGTCTGGTGGCACAGAGGGCTGAGGAACATCACGTCTTACCTCCCTCATGCTAGTAACTTTAGGTTGGGAACAAACTTCTTGGGCCACTGGGGCTGGCTGAGGGTAGGATTAGTATGCCAGAGGATACGCTCCTGCTCCATGTAGGGAGGGCAGCCAGCTCCACTGCTATACTGCACGCCTGCATGACCAAAGGTGGCAGTGCAGCTGGAGTAGCGAGGGGTGGAAGGATGTCAGTAGGTGCCACCTTAGGCATGCTTGTGTGATCATGCTTGGCACACCCTTGATGCTAATGTCCTGGGAAACTTGGGTGAAAGGAGGAAAGACCCAGTGGCAGTATAAAGCTGACCGGCTCATAAACCCCACACCTGGCTACCTAGGGTGATCTCCCACACCAAATCCTGTTGCAGTGAAGGTAGGGGCCCAGCTGCCCCGCCAAGGGGAGGCTCTGGAGGAATATAGGGATATGCAGGTAAGTCCTAGGGGATGCCAGGATGGCAGAGGCCAGTGCTAGGTCAAGCGGATAGGGACCACTCAGAGAGCAGGGTGCATAATACCTCCCCCAAAAAAGAAATTGTCTGAAATTTGTTTTGCATTGTCCTAGAGGCAAAGTCTAAATACTGTATATGGAAAGATTTGTGATGGCAGCTTGTGCAGTTTCTGGGACCCCATATGTCGTTTCCTGTAGACATCTAATTTTTCCTATACTTAACATGGGTTTTCGATTTTGCTGTAATGTGCAGCCCAGATGGTATGGAATTGTTTTCCAAAACTTTCAGGCAGAAGTGGGCTGTGCAATTTCAAATGTTTTATGAAAAATATTAAACTGGTTCAGAGTTAGAAGGATTTAAAGTTTTGTTTCTTAGCTGTTCTGAGCACACAGTAGAGCTATTTTGATAACCTTCAGTGGCTTTTTGATAACCTTCAGATATGAGACAAAAATTCCATGTCGTGAGACTTTTTTTAATACACATTTTTCCACATCAGAAGCACCGTGGGTGGCTGATTTAAGCCCTGTCTCTGCCTCCTAAGTCCATCTACCATCTTTCTGACACCATTGGAGCCTCATTACCCAATGCATCCCCCATGGTGAGGCTGGGAAGGGAGGGCCGTCCTCCCCACCCAAGACTCAAAATCCAGATTCCAGCACTGGCAAGTTGCCAAAGAGTGGGACGAGCAGGCAGGTCTCCATGTAACCCCATAATCATCATTTCCCACCTTGCTTTCTCCCCTATGCCACAGCATTGTAAGTGCGTGCACATGGAGTGCATATGCACTGTAGCCATGACCCCCTACTTGCTGCAGACTCCAACACTGCACCCAGCCACCACCAGGTGGCAGTCAAGAAACAAGCAGTGAATCCCCACCTCAGGAGAGGAGGGCAGTCAGTTGGCGCCGATCCTCTCCCTCCTCTGCCAACCCAAACTCACTCCGGAACCCGTGTCACCAGCATGGCACGAGGTGTGAGTCTAGCGCCCGCAACCATCAGTACCACTGGGCCAGCTATAAGACAGTTTTTTGTTTTAATTTCTGTTTCTCCTCCTCCCAGCCTGCCATCCCTCCCCATTGGGAGATCCTAGCAGACATCCCTCTGCCTCTCGCCCTACCTGTATGACCTCCAGATCCCATGGAGCTTTGGTTTACCCCAGTGGGGACAAGGTGGGAGCCTACAGTACCCCAATACTTATATTTTGTCGATCTGGGGCAGTCAGGTGAGCGAGGGCATACTAAGGGCACATCTGGAACTTCATCTCTCGGCGATGGCAGGCTATTTTGCAAATTTTTTGTGGGTGTCGCTCTAGCCCTGACATCATTTTTTTTAATCATATCAAATTTTTGTACCTCCATAGCTGTCCCAATCTGACCAACCCCAACCCGTCCCGAAATACCTTACACCTAGCCTGGGAGAGGTGCCTGTGGGGTCGGTCGCCATCCTGCTGCCTGGATGTGTGTTTCTCCTCCTGGTTTTCCCGGCGCCCCGGAGTAGGAATGTATGTGTGTGGAGGCATGCATTAGTCCCATGGCCCCAGTAACAGCCCTTTCCTCCCACTCCATTGGCCTAGTGCCAGGCTGCTCTACTGGCCTGTGCTGTCCCAGCCTCCCCAGGTGGCAGCTATCAGCCGAGAGGAGCCATCTCACCTCCCAGAGGAGAGCATGCCTGTCAGCAGCTCCATCCAGCTCCACCCGTTGCTGACCTCCGACAGCCTGGGCTTGCTCGAGCTCGGGTTGCCAGCATGATGTGAGGTTAGGCATCCAGCACCCTAGCCCTCGATGCCACCAGGCTGGCTGTAGCCCTGACATCAAGGGATGACTGCCGACATGTGTGACCTCCTCCCCCAGCTGCCTACTAGTGCCAGTGAGCCCCAGACCTTCTGCCAGTACCAATCTGACACCAAGGCACTCAGCATGTTGCTGAACCCCAGCCTCCGCCAGGGGTTGGCAAATACAGAGCTGCTTTCCAACCCTCCTCTTGGAGCAGGTGAGCTGTCAAAGGATGCTGCAGCCTGCTTTCCCTGGTCGCCCTCTGGCCACTCCAAGTTCACTCCTGAACCCTGGTCGCTGCATCGCAGATGGAAATCCAACCATTGCGCCGATGGTATAAGACAGTTTTGGTTTCTCACTACTTGCTTTTTGCAACACGAAAAATTTTTTGTCCTGACAGCTACCATCTTGTTTTCCCCCAAACTAAAAACATGCATAATACATAAAATGGTGTATTTTTAAAAACAAACACATGAACCTAGCTAACAGGGGCCCATTTAGCTAGATTCTGTGTTTGCTTGTTTTTAAACAACCTCCAGAAATACCTTTCTGGGTGCCCCAAAATCCGTGGTGCCCAGCTTAGTGAGAGGAGCCATTCACCTGTATTCTCTGTATGGGAACAGTGGGAATTCCTTGGGAAGCCGCGGCTGGAGCACGCTGCCGGTTTCAGCTTCAGCAGTGAGCTACTGAGCTAGTGATCACGTTCTCTTCTTTCTATCTATCTATCTCAGTCCATTCCTCTCCTAGCTCAGTCAGCCTCCTTCATCTTCCCCTGAACTACAGCTGGACCTGCTTATAAAGGACATGTTGGTAGAACCAGTTTCCATCCATTATAGCCGGTATTAGCGCTATATTTGTAAGGTTGCCACCATCAGGTTTTTACCTGGTGATCAGGTTTTCAGGGTCCCTGTCAGGTAATCTGGTTTTGCTCTGTGCTGGTCAGGTTTTTGAGCCATTTTGAGTGCTCACATGCTTTTGAAACAAATTTTGTCATATCATTCATTCTTTCAGCTACATATCCAGGTTACAAACAAGTTCTGTGGTCAATATATACCTTTGTTTGTGAAAGCAGTCAGCCTGGGAGGTGTAAAGTGTGGCCATTAACACCATTAGCACTTACTTAACCTAACATTTTCCATTGCATCTTAGTGACTAGCAGCACAGCTGCCCCACCTTTGTAACAGTAACAGAGCCAGTTGTCTTCCACTTTCATTTGCTGGTAAACATTTTTCATCTCTAACAGAATTTAGGCATTTTAAATGTTTAAACATTTTTTCCTCAAGAAAAAGTATGGCCACTTCTTTGGCTTTGAAATAGTACAGTGGATATCAACAGGAATTGAGCTAGAAAAGATAAAAGTACACATTACATGAAAAAATTCTTTATTATGTGTTATTGCTGTATATACCATGTATACTGTTGTATGCTCTTTACAGTATGTCCTTGTCTCCCTAGATCATAACTGTAAATGAGATTTCTTTTATCTCTGTACGTTTGTCTGGTAAACCAATGTCAAATACATAAGTAAATGAATGACTAGGAAAAAACTAGGAAAGTAACTTTAACAGGTAACTGCTGCTTTAAGTGTTGTCTTTTATTGGTATAACAAATGGTGTTCTGGGAGGAACAATGCATGATCAGTCATGAAAAGGGCGGGGCTAGGGGTGGAGTTTAGGATCGGTTTTGCCTCATCCAAAGGTGGCAACCCTATATATTTGTGATTTTGGTTTTAGCTGTGACTTGGTGCTATGCTGCAGTTCACCAGGTTGACATTTGCAGTTTCTGGTTTTGCACAGAGGGGTAATAGCTCTGGGAATGTCCCTATTTATTGTATGTGCACATCTGCTCTCCAAGTACATTCCCTATATGGGATTGCTGGACCCTCATGGGCTCATTTAGCATATTTCAATGTGTACCCCAATAGTCATGACTTGGTACTGTGCTGCAGTTCATGGTTTGTAGTTGACAGATGCATGCATGGCGACAATGTAATTGTGTTTGGTGGATGTACTTTTACTGCAGACAGAACTTGCAGCAGTGTGATTGTGATTGGGTGTTGGCTTAAAATGTAACTTTATAAATTTTATTGAAACTTTCTCTAGTGCTTGTATAGTTGTAAAGGGGTTGTTTAAACCTTTATTCGCTCAGAGGACAGTGTTAAGTGTTAGGGTTACATGTAAAGCAGTCAGTGATTGCTCCCTGGTGTGACTTAGATTGGGTATATGGCACCCTCATGCGCTTGGTTGCAATGAGGTTCCCCAATTTGTTTCAATATCTTCCTCTGCTCCATAGCCCTTTGTTAAGTGAGAATAGCATTTCTCATGTCAGTGGTTGTCACTTGCTCATCTGGTTCTCCTTCATTGGTCTCATCGTGTGCCTCTGGATTTTCAGCTGTTGACATTTGACTAACACCTCTACCACACTGCTTAGCTGTGCTTGTCTTAGGTTGCATACTGTCTCAGAGGAAGCATAGCTCGAGGAACTCATCATCTCGTCAGACCCACTGGAGTGGGTAGTTCTTGTTCTGCTTGGTCAGTGGCATACTCTGGGGTGCATCTTGACAGAAACCAGCTTTAATGAAGCAGCAAACCATGGTTTCTTGGGTGATATTACAAGCTTGCTTCATTAGCTGCACAGCAGCAAGCAATGTGATTTTTTTACACAGATGGCTGCTGTTAGCTCATCTGAGTTACCAAGTATTTCTATAACCTGGGACCTCACAGCATGCATATAGTGCTGCTTAAAGAGCAGCCAAAGTCTTCAATAGAACTTTCACAAAACATAATGTTTAGACACAGTTCAGCTTGTATTTCAGATTAGTTCTGCATGTCTCCTCTTTATTTATTATTGAGGACATTTGCATGAAAACAAGAGCATTGCTACCAAAAATGCATCTATTCCAGTTGCTTTCTCCCTACCTGAAGTCATAACGCACTGTTTGTGATATTACAGTTACTCCATAGCAACAGATTGTGATGTAACAACACAGAACTGTGACTTGAAGTAGGAGTAAGCTATAGAGGCAGATGAACTCTAAGGGATAAAGATCATGTATTCATGCAAATTTCCTCAGTGATAAATAAATGGGAGGAGAAATCTGTAGAATATATATGGAATGCAAGCTGAATTGTACCTAATATTATGTTTTCTGTGTTATCTTGCAGGCAACAGCAGCTCTTTAAACAAGTAAATTATGCCCAGCTCTAGGGCTGGATGATGCATAAGGTGTTTTTTTTTTGGGGGCAAGTTTAATATTTTTAGCCCAGGAACAGCAAGATAGCCAGGAAGTTGTCCAGAATTAGGCAATTTTACGATGCCTAAGTTTTTTGTCCCAGGCTCTCGCCAACTCGGTGAAAAGATTAGCCATCATCCAGGATGAACAGTTTGCATGGTATATAACCAGCAGATGCTGGACACCTAAGAAGCACCTCAGCATAAGAGACTGCCCTACAACAAGGAGATTGTTTTCTCTGTGCCTGCAATATTACAGCAGCACAAATGGAAAGCATCTCTTTTTGCTTTTTGTGCTCTGTCACTGTTTCTGACTTAAGTAACATGGTGCCTTGACCGATACACCTAAAGAAAAAAGACAGTTTTGTCTGCTTTAAAGATGTCTTGAGCTAGCCGGCCTGGTGGTGCTGAGGTTTGAGGCACTGGACACTGCACCTCATGCTAAACGGTGACCTGGTTAAGGAATGACCTTGGGACATCGGGGTGCCAGTGTGGGAGTGGTGGGCAGGATTGAGCATGCTGATGGACAGTTCTCCTCTCTTGAGGGTGGTGGGTGGGTTGGCACCCCCATAGTTCTGCTCCCACGGGTTGAGGTCCAGGGGCATAGCGTAGGCGGAGAGGGGTGGCAAGCAATTATGGGAGGTGGAAGGGGCTGAGCTGGTTCCTCAGATTGCATAGTGTGCCTCCAAATGCAAGGCTGTGTACAGGGGCCTTGAGGGCAGCAGAGAAAAACCTGCAAAGCACCTATGTGTCCCCACCACCCGTTGGCAGGAGGAGGCAATGGGGACCAAAGAGCTATAACAATTAAAAAAAAAGTCTTGAGTTGCATACCACTACAATTACTGTTGGCAGCACGTCTTTTACCATCATCTCTGCCCTGGCCACATCAGTGTTCTGTTTCCGTCATGGCTTTCTTAAACCTAGTGTTTGGGAACCATATCTGTGTGGGCCAAAGGGAGGACACCAGAATCATGCCTGCTCCCTCTGCTTGCAATTTGAACAGAACTCTCTGGATCAGTCAGAAGGAGGGAGGCATAAAGTAATCTGCCTGTCCAGGAGAGTGACAATGCGTCTCACCAGAAACACCAGGCCCTGGATCTAGCGAGCAGAAATTGGGCAGTTTTGCATTGTATGGGAGGTGAATAGATCTAGCTCTGGAGTTGCCCATTTGGCGAACAGGGCTTCACCACTTGTTGCAGAAGTTCCCACTCATGTCGCTGGATCTGGATTGGCTGAGCATATCCGCCAGTGTGTTCTGCTCTCTCTGGTACATGAACTAATACCACACTCTCATTGCCTCCCGAGAGTTGGTATGAATGGGTTCCACCTTGCTTGTTGATGTAGAACACTTCTGACATGTCTGTTTGAATCAGTAGATGTCCCGGGAGTAGATCGGTCCACAGGGTGTAGAGGACTGCTTTCATCTCTAGAATATTTATGTGCAGGGCTCCTTCTGGGCCAGTCAATAATCCCTGTGTCCTCTGTCACCTAGATGGGCACCCCAACCCAACCCTGAGGTGTCTGTGGTCAGGATCTGTGAAGGTGGGGTCATAGGAAGGAGACTCCTGTGGCCAGGCGCTCTGGAAATAGCCACCATTGGAGGACTTGGTGTATCAAGATGGGGACCAAGATCAGCTGATCAAAGTCATCCTGATGTTGGTTCCATTGGACTTGGAGTGTCTATTGAATAGTTCTCATGTAGAGATGTGACAGAGGAACCCGTGACTACGGCAGCTTCCATGTGGCCTAAGAGACACAGCATGGTCCTTGCTGTGACCTGTTTCTGCCCCCAGGATGTGCCTGGTTAATCCCTTAAGCAATCTGCCCTGTCCTCTGGTAAGAAAGCCTTCCCTCTGGTCGTGTCCAGGAATGCACCTATGAACTGCAGTCTTTGGCACAGGGTGGGAAATGATTTCGCAGACTGATGGTGACACTCGATTCTTTGAAGATAGAAAAGGTGTCTTGTAATGTCTAGTTTAGCCCTATCCTGGATGAAGCTGTGAAAGCCAGTCATCTAGGTAAGAGAAGACATAGTGGCCCATCCTCCTGAGGGCGTGGCTACTTGCCAGGCATTTGGTAAAGATCCTGGTGCTGTTGACAGTCCAAACAACAGCGCCTGAAATTAGTAATGTTGTCCTCTGAATTTGAACTGCAGAAACCTCCTGTGATGTTTTGCGATTTGAATGTGGAGATATGCATATTGCATATCTAGCGATGCTAGCCAAGAGTTCAGGAGGAGCATCGGGATCAGTCTGGGAAAGGTGACCATCCTGGAGCATTTGTATGCCATGAAGGTGTTGAGATCACTGAGGTCCAGGATGGGACGTACGTCCCTTGTCGTTTTGGGTACTAGGTAAAATGTAAATACCCTTTTCCTCATTGAATCCAGGGACAGGCTCTATGGCCTCTTTCTCTAGAAGGCCCCGATTTCTTCCTGAATCAGCATGGTGTGATGATGGAAATACTGGAAGAGAAGGGGTGGCCTGGACGGGGCCTCCCGATGAACTCGATACAGTGACCTTTTTGTATTAACTGAAGAACCTTTGGTCGGAGGTAATTGGCTGCCACCCTTCTAGATGTTTAGAGAAGCGACTCGACTGCTTCTTCCACTTGGATAGGTGGGAGAGGAGGGCTCTGCAAAGAGTCAGGCTTTGGAGGGAAGGGAGGTTTGCCTGGGAGGCTTGGCATTTCTTGTGCCTGCACCTCCTGCTATCTGAGAGGGGCCTTTGCAGGTAAAAGCCCCTCTGTTGTTGGCTCGTACTCTAGGCTGTTGTACTTATTTTCCTCAGAAATGGTGCTGTTGCTTTTGGAATGGTTTCGCTTTGGCTTATACATGGCTTGCACAGAACAGGCAGCTTTACCTGCATCTTGTAGCTTTATTATTTTTCAGAGTGTTCCCTGAAAAGTACCATCCCCTTGAAGGGGTGTCCAGAATACCTGTCTGGATGTCCGCATGAAGCCTGAAACCCTCAGCCAGGAGTGTCTTCTGAGGCACACGCCTGCTGCTGCCTCTCTGGCGGCTGAACTGTGGAGTCATATGCTGCTCTAAGCACCTGGGTGCCCACATCAGAACTCATCTGCAAGAGCTTGACCAGTTCTTCCCTTCTGATCCCTGCTGGGGAGGTTTTGGCCATATCCAATCCTTGCTCCACAAGGCATTTTGAAACTGAAACCATGTGGGCCAGGAAGTTCAGCGAGCAAGATAGAGCATGTGGCAGATGCATACATTTTTCTGCCCAAAGAATCAAGCTGCTTTGATGCTCAGTCCCAAAGCTGAGTGCTCAGGTGTTTTGGCCTCTGGGACCTGTTGTGGGTGGTGATTACTACAGAATCCACTACCGGTTGTTCTCCCAGGTAAGGTTCTTCTAACAGTGCCCTGTATAGGCGGTCAGCCTTTTGGGGACTGCTGGAGATGAATATGGTCTTCAAGCCAACCTGGTCACGTCATGGAATGTGTTCACCAGTGGTGGGACCACCACAGATTTAGGATCCTTCTGGCGCAAATACCTCACCAGATGGTGCTGCTTGGGATCCAGATCCTCTGTGTCCTACCCATATCATCTTGGATATGCCTCATGATATCCATGAAAGTAGGATCATCTGAGGGACCTTGGCAATCCTTTGGATCCGGGGAGGGAATGCTGAATGGTGAACCGGATCTAGAAGATGAGTCAGAGGAAGAGTATGCCTCTGAGGAGGAGGAAGACTCTGACCTCCAATGGTGCTTCTTTTTGTGCCCACTTGGGAGTGGAAGGGGTCCTGGAAGGGGACCTTGGCTGCTTCTTTTCTTCTGAGCTGCTCCTGTCTGGAACAGGGCTTTTCTGCTAGGTGGAGGGCTAGGAGACCTCAGTGGCTGGTCTCTGGGAGGTGTCTTAGTGGACACTACATCCTTCCAGATCATTTCCCACCAAAGGAGAACAGGTCCTTGATCTCCAACATCTGTAGACCCACAGCTGGGGCCATTGCCAGCTGAGACGTCTGGCCATCGCCCGTGCCCATTGGTTGGTGATCCAATGCACCCCGTCTGGTCATTGGGTGTTGTCAGCTCTTCATTGAGGCTGTCTCTAGCCAACTGACATTGGGTTGTCACTCAGATGTTAGTCCCTGGCGTCGGTGTCCTCAGTGCATGTCCAGCAGGATGTGCCAACCTCTGGTACTGTGGAGTTGTCGTACCATCAGTGAGTGCGGACCTAACCCGTGGTCCGTGGTCCTCTTAATGGATGTCTGGTCTGTGGTCCTTTAGCAGACATCACCAAGGATGTAAGGCTTGGGGGTGGAGAGGCTGACCTGACTGGTCGGAGCCCTGGCGCCAGTCCAGGAGTCAGAGCCCACTACTGAAGCTGACTTGAGGGCGCTGTTGGTGGTCTGTAGAGGAACACCATCCAGCTGAGCCAGAAGACTGGCTAGTGGAATGCACATGAGGCAGGATCTTCACGGGCTGAAGTGTGGTTCAAGAACCTGAACCACCTGGACGTCTGGGTCTTGGCGGTGGCCCAGGACAGAGAGCATACAGAGGGCTTGCCAAGTCTGAACTCCCAGAGTCAGATGTCTTAAACTTGGATAGGGAGCGCTCTTTTTCCCTTTCCTCCTATTATCTTTGTTTTTCCCGACTTGTAAGAGAAGCCTTCGGGAGGAGGTACTTTCTGCATGGCTGCAAATTTTTGTTCAAGGAAGAAGGCCTCTAAACCCTTTTAGCAGCAAATCCTCTTTCGACTATTGAACTTTTGGCAAACAGGACAGGCCTTGGTGTGATGCTCTAGTCCCAGGCAACCGCACACAGGCCAAGCGGCCATCCTTAAATGGGATTTGCTTGCCGCGAGGCATACTTGGAAGAGTGCCTTTCTATGGAGGATGTCGGGAAGACGACATGCAGGAAAAAGTGAGTGAAAAACAACTTTCTTGAGAAAATAAGGAAAGATGATTGCAAGTCGATGGTGGAAAAGAACTCAGGAATGCTGGGGACTGCCCTTTTATGATGTATGGAATGTCGGGAGCAGGGCCAACGCCAGGAGCTGTCCCCACTGCATGTAGCTAGCTAGGAGTTTTCCATGCGGTCCTGCCGCCTGCAGTCTTTATGGCATAACCTGCTGCAAGAGCTGTATCTCAAAGTAAGATCCATCTTATCCTTATGGAAGAGTGCATACAGGTCAGTCACCAGGGCTTACAACTTTAATACCCTGTGAGCTGTGGTGGTGGCTACCATAAAAACAGTTTTCCATGTAAGGAATTTCAAGTCACACATGGCAGCTGGTATCAATGGTTTACAGATGAGCTTTTCCAGCACTAGGTTGAGATCCCAGTTGGCTGCAGGCTTTTGACAAGACTGGAAGCCCATTCATGAACTCAACAATATGCCAAAATGGCAGGCAAGTGCACTTTAAGTGAGGTATACTGTAGGTTAGCTGTGCAAATTTCAAGAGATGCTCTAAAACCTGTTCCAGAGGACAGATGTGAAGGTCTAGCAGCCTCTTGGAACACCAGATAGAGAAAACATCAATTTGGCACTGTAAGTTTTCCTGGTGGAGGGTTTCCTTGCTGCCATTACCTGGAAGACTTGTTCATAGACAGTGAACCTGTTTACTTTTATGTCTTCGGCAGTCAAGCTTGACAGTGTAATGACAAAGGTTCAGATGCACCAACAGACTCTGGAATTGGGTTAGTAGGATGAATCCTGATAAAAGATCCGAATACCCTGAACTGCCATCAGCCATAACAAAAGGCACCATATCTGCCTGGACCAACCCGGTACTGTCACAATCATTTGAGGCCCCCAATCTGTTTTCAGTTTTGCTGAACCACAGGATTGGTGGAAGGCCCAGAGAAATCGCCTGTCCACTGCAGCCTGAACACATTTTGACAAAGCTCTATGCACTAGATTTCTGTAGCAGTGAAGTAGCAGTTTTGAGTTGTGGCAGATGAAAAAGGTCTATTTTACAGCTTTCCCCAGCTGTGGAACAAGTACAGTACCCATCCACTGTGAGAGACCACTTGTATGGGTTTGCCACTGTTAAGTAAGACTTTCTGCTATGACATTTTCTACTGTTGGTAGGTGAGTAGCTTGAATTGGAACATTGTTTTCAAGACTCTACTTCCAAATCTGTATTGGTTTTCCAACAGTCAATGATAGGCGTGGGTCCCGCCCTACTTGCAAAGGTAAAACATGACACATTTTATACAATCTTGTCACAAACTAGATTCAACAGGGTTTGCAGACCATATAGGACTGCCCTCATCTCCAACACACTGATGTCTAAAATTAGGTGTATACCTCCTGTCTTTTGAGGATGGGAAAGTAACTGGAGTAAAACCTTTGCCCTTCTGAAACTCTAGGACTTTCTCCACTGCTCTGTTCTGTAACAGCCCTTACATCTAAAGAAAGGTACTTGGCCATGGGATCTTGAATCCAAGTCAACTTCCTGGTGGGTGATCTGGTGGCTGCTCTATCAGCTTCAGCATTTTTGCTGGGAAGACCTGGCTTTATATTGGTACTAAAAGCCCATTGGCCTTGGTTGGGTCTACATGAAAGGGCCGCTGGTGATGACAGAAAAATCCATGCCCTCTTCCTCTATGAGGAATAGCACAGATGTTCTTCACGTTTTTAGGGTTGAATTTGTGTCACTGGACTCTATAAAGGCCTCTTCTTCATTCTGAGAGATTCAACCTACTGAAATGTAAGTTTGTAACTTTTGCTTAACATCATCTGCAAAACTAGTGAGTCTGACCCAGGAGGGCCTTCTGATACAGATTCCTGATACTGCCGGCCCAGGCCACAACACAGGAAACAGCTAGTGTAGTTTCTAATCTGGCGGTTTTGACCCAAAGTCCTGGGATATAACTGCCAAAAATCTTGCTTACAGCCCACTCTGGTAAACTGTTCATAATGGAGTTTAGATTAGGCTACAGTAAGTAGTCAGACGCTTGCTATGTGGGAGTAATAATCTGAATTTCCGAGGTCCAGAAGGGCTGAAGCAAAGATTCTCTTTCACATTATATCTATCTTGTGTGACTCACAATCAGGTGTCTATGCAGAAACATCTTCGGAGCAATGGTTTTATCAATTGTCACCACAATGACAATACCATCGGCTATTGGCTGTGTATAGAGCCTGGTGTTACTTTCTATTAAAACTTGGTCAAACGATACACTTATTAATTTAGAAGCTTGTCTCTGTGAAATTAATTCCGGTTAGCTGGATATTAGAAAAAGAATAAAATGGGATTATTTACCCTGGCACAAAGAGTCAGTTTTGCAATATTCCATTTGAGCCAATTTTGGCATCTGCCATGGGTTGTGGTCTACAAGTGACCACTGTTGTAAAGAAAAAAAAAAAAAACTGGGGCAATTTGGGATCATAGTTTTGTCTAAAACCTACACTAACTCCATGAGGAAAACTGCTTGTTTTTATTTTAGAAAAATTACAAAGATAAAAACTATAATCATTTGAATCAGTTGAAAATGTTAGTTCCTTATCATCTCAAGGAGTGTTAAATGTAATGCCCTTCTTTCATTGCTTCCTAATACAAAAGTAGGAATAGTAGAATAGTTTAGTTAAGTATCCCACTTCTTAGGTATATTGGGCAACGATGATGATTATGGTTATATTAACAGATTGGGTTTAATCTAGATATTGAATAAGGCTCGAGAGTCATCTGAACCACAAAGAACAAAAAGAGCTAATAAAAATGTAGGCAAATTGCAGTCTGTTCTAAATACAGCCGCCAGGTAGTTCTAGAAAGTCTTCTGTTCTTGACCATATAAAATACAGTTACATAAGAACTTACCGTAACAGTAGATCTTTAAAACAGCTCTTGCAGCAGGTTACACCATTAGGACTGAAGCCAGCAGGCACAAGGACCCCACAGAAATTTTCTAGGTAGCAGTGATATCCAGCGGGGACACTTCATCGGCCCTTGACATCAGGCATCATATAAAAGGCGGTCCCCAGAATCCCAGTTCTCCGCCAGAGACTCCTGGCCGTTAGATGACGCAGAAGTGGAGACTGAGGATCTGCCATAAAAGGTATTCAGAATGGTGTTAGAAACACCTAATCCTAGAAAAGAGATATCGAACAACTCTACCTCTAGAGGGATGGTGGAGAAACTACCTGCTTGCAACTGCTGTTCTCGAAGATCTACTGTTACGTAAGTTCTATGTAACTGTACTATCTACTGAGAAACAGCTCTTGCAGCAGGTTACACCATTAGGACTGATTCCCAAGCAATACTGGAAATCCTCGCAGGTGGGAGGAGGCTGAAGTAGAGATCACGAGTTGGACCGAAGCCTAGGATAGAAGTCCCTGAAGGACTGCTAGACCAAAACCAGCTCTTCGCTGTGATGCAATATCCAGGCTTTAATGCCTGATAAAGGTGTGCACGATGCTCCAAGTAGCTGCTGCACAGATGGCTGCGGTGGACACGCTCTTCATGGCCACAAAAGAGGTAGCCACCCACCTTGTGGAATGACCCTTAACCACGCCTGGTAAAGGTTTGTTACGTCTCTGGTAACAGAATGTGATACAATGGATGAGCCACCTGGACAGCGATTGTTTAGAAACCAGAGCTCCCATCATCCTGTGTGTGAAGGAGACAAAAGCTAATCAGATTCACGGTGGTGCCTGGTTCTGGTCAGGTAGTATCTTAGACATCTATACACATCTAGAGTGTGCAACAGGACCTCTCCTCTATTAGAGTATTTAGGAAAATACACTGGTAAGTCGATGTCCTGATTGAGGGTGAGAGCTGAGACCACCTTAGGTAGAAACTTTGAATTTGTTCTTAGAGATACCCTGTCCTGGTGAAAACCAAATAAGGTTCTTTGCACATCAGTGCGTGAGTTCAGAAATCCTTCTGGCGAAGTAACTGCAACTAAAAATAACGTCTTCCATGTTAGAGACGTAGCTCGCGAATCATGGCTGGTTCCAAAGGTGGCAGCGTGAGCTGCACCAGGACAAAGGGTAAATCCCATGGAGGAATAGGATCCTTAATCGGAGGTCTAAGGTGGAGAACACCTCTCAGGAAGGCTCATTCTGTGGCCAACTGAGTTATGGGATGTCAGCCTATAGGTGTATGATAGGCTGAGATGGCACAAAGGTGTACTTTAAGCAGGAGTAGGCCAAGCCTGCCTGGACGAGAGACAGGTGGTAGTCCAGGACCAACCTTTCTGGACAATACATCGGGAAAGTCCTCATGCTTAAGCCCAGAGGCAAAATCTGCACCATTTCATGGTGTATGTGGCATGAGTGGCCGGTTTTCTAGCAGCCGCTAGAACATCTGCTACGCCTTGCGAGACCCCGTACCTCATGACAGCTATGTCTCTAGGAGCCAGGCATGCAGGTTTAGAGAGCGACAGTCTGGATGGACCAAAGAACCTGCCTCCTGGGACAATAAGTGAGAGCTGATTGGCAGAGGCACCGGAGGTTCCTGGGACAGCTGGTGTAGCAGATGGAACCAAATCTGTCTGGGCCAAAAGGCTCAATAAATATTAGTGTTGCCTGTGGAGTTTCAAAAGGACCCTCTGGATCAACAGGAAGGGAGGAAATGCATAGAGGAATCTGCCCATCCAGGAGAGGGACAATGCATCTCCAGAAAACACCAGACCCTGGATCTAGCGAGCAGAAATTGGGCAGTTTTGCTTTGGATAGGGACGCAAAAGGTCTAACTCTGGTGTGCCCCATCTGAGAAACAGATCCTCTACTACCTCCTGGAGTAGTTCCCACTCATGGACCCTGGCCTGAGAGTGGCTCAGACTGTCTGCGATGACATTGTCCACTCCTGGGACATGAACAGCAGTGAGGTTTGTGCCGTGTTATAGGACCCAATCCCACACCCTCATGGCCTCCTGCAAAGCGGGTAGGAATGGGTGCCTCCTTGTTTCTTGAGGTAATACATCACCGTGGTATTGTCTGTTTGTAACAGGAGAGCACCCAAATGGGATCTCCGACTGGAAGGCCTGCAGGGTGTAAAGAACTGCTCTCATTTCAAGATATTTATGTGGAGATGAGCTTCCTGGGTGTCCATGAGCCTTGAGATCTGACCTCCGCCGAGGTGTGCTCCTCAACCGAACCCTGAGGCGCCCATGTAGAGCATCACAATTGAGACGGCACAATGAAGGGGACCCACGCCATTAGGTTCTTTGAATCTAGCCACCATTGCCAATCCCAGATTATGGCATTTGTGATCGAATTGGAAGCTGCAAATGGTCTTTGCTTCTGATCCCATTGAACCCGTAACATCCACTGGGTCACCTGCATGTGGAGACGGGCTAGGGACTGTTGCAATGGCGCAGCCATGTGTCCAAGCAGGCAAAGGACCAATCTGGCTGGGACAGTCTTCTTTGCCAAGATGTCCCTGATGAGGGATCTGATGTGTTCCACTCAGTCCTGGGGCAGAAAAGCTCTCCCTGGACGGTATCCAGAACTGTGCCTATGAACTGCAGATTCTGTGACTGAACCAGGTGTGACTTCTCCTGATTGATAATGATGCCCAGCATTCCAAACAGGGACTGAGTACAGTGATTGCGGACCTCAGAGCCTCCCGAGAGGGTGCCATAAGGAGCCAGTCGTCCAAGTAGGGGAACATGTAGTGGCCTTGTCTCCTTAGAGCCACCGCTATGATTGCCATGGACTTCGTAAACACCCGAGGTGCCGATGACAGTCCGAAGGGAGGCTCGAACTGATAATGGCGACCTAGAAATTCAAAGCGCAAGAACTTCCTATGCGCTCAAGCAATGGGTATGTGCAGGTAGTCATCCTGCATGTCCAAGGACGCTAGGAAGGCGCCCTGCTTGAGCATGGTTATCAAACCGGAAGGGTCACCATGTGGAAGCATTTGTAGAGGACCGAAGCATTGAGATCGCTGCGATCCAGTGTCAGACAGAGGTCCCTCCTGTCTTTTGGGAACCAGAAAGAAGTGGGAATAGTAACCTGCACCTCTCTGGTTCCTCAGTCGTGCACTATAGCTTCCTTTCCAGAAGTCGAGCACCTCCTGCTGTATGAGCAGTGCTTGCTGACCCAAACAACGGGAAAGCAGGGGAGGTCTTGACAGTGGGTGGTCGAGGAATTCTATAAAGTGACCTCTCTTGACCATTTGAAGGACCCACTGGTTGGCAGTAATCGACTGTCACCCTGAAAAGTTGGAAGCGATGTGACCCCCGACCTTTTCTGACCGCTGATCCAGAGGAGGGGCCGGAAGGAGTCATGCTGTGGCGGCATTGCCCCCGCAGGCTGGGCCAGTTTGGCATACCGCTGACCTCGGCCTGGGAAGACTTAGGTTGGGCCCTACGGTGGAAGGTGCCCTTGATGCTGGCGGAACGTGGCTGCTGTCATTGTTGCCAGTCATGGAACAGTTCTGGTTCCTACGAAAGGAACCAGATTTGGTCTGTACATGGCCTGTACAGACCTTACTGCCTTCCCTGCCCTGAAGTTTGGTGATAACCTTTAAGAGGGTTTACCAAACAGGACCTCTCCGCTATAAGGGACGCCCAGGATACTCTTCTGTATGTCCGGGTAAACCGAGACATGGAGCCAGGAGGGTCTCCGGAGACAGACACATGAAGCTGCACCACTGGCTGATGGGATCATATGGGGTCTTACCACTTGGGTCCCCACATCTGACCCTGTGTGGAGGAGGTTCAAGAGCTCCACCTTCTGCTCGCCATCTGGTAGTTTGTCAACCAGGTCCTGACCCTGTTCCCACAGGGCATTCTGAAACTGGAACCATATGAGACAGATAGTTCAGGGACCTGATAAAGCATGTAGCAGCCACATACATGTGCCTCCACAGGGCATCCAAATTCTGGATTCCTGGTCCGGTGGCTGTGTACTCAGATGCTGTGGTCATTGAGACCTATCATGGGAGGCCGTAATGACCAGGGAATCCGCCAGGGGTTGTTGCGCCAAGTACCTGTCCTCTGTCAGGGCTCTATACAGGTGGTCAGCTTCTTCAGCACCGTGGGATGGAGTGCGGAGCTTCCATGCAGCATCCATTGGTGACATCTGTGAAGGTGTCCACCAAGGGTGGCACCACCACAGGCTTAGGGTCCTTCTGCTGAAGGTAACGAGCTAGCGCTGTCTCTCGGGTCGAGATCTTCTGAATCCCATCCCATGTTCTTCTGGATGTGCCTCATGATTTCAGAAAAGGAGGGATCATCCGAGGTGACCTGAGCAGGTCTTATGGGTCAGGTGATGGGATGCTGATTGGAGAAGGAGACCTGAGGTATCTGAGGTGTCAGATCTAGAATCATCCCCCTGCGGAGTGGACCTTCGATGTCTGGGTCGCTTAGACTGGGAGACCCTAAGGGAGATCTTGAAGGGGCCTTCTCCTCTTGGATCTTCCCAGGATGTGGAGGTGCTCTGGGGTCGGTGGTCTTCCTGCTGGCCCGCGTGGAGGAGGTGGGGGAGTAGAAGGTGGAGGTTTGACTGGGATCACATCCTTCTTTATTGTGTCTCACCAAAAGTAAAGAGATCTCTGACCTCTTGAATATTCATACCAGATGATTGACCTGGCGCCAGTGTTCTGTCACCGGTATCGGGCGTTGCATCTGAGGGCATCTCCAGGTTGGCAAGGTTCTTGTGGAAGCTCGACATCCTCATTGTCACCTGCCTGGTCATCAAGCAATGTCAGGTCCTCCTCTGTAGAGTCCGGTGACTGGTGTCCACGGTGATGGGGAGGCAGTCTTGGCTCGGCGAACATCTCACTGACGTCGGGTGCTTAGCCGACATCTGGTCCGACAGGCGTTTGACCGATGAAGGGTTGGAAGCCCACTCCAGGTCCATCATCCGTTTTAGGGGCGTCAGGTCCTTAGTCTTCCTGAGAGGGATCGGACCCTAGGAGGCTGGGAGGTTGATCTGGCGTCGGAGTCCGGCGCTCTCTGAGGAAGCTTGTTTTGATGAGGACTTGGATTGGTAACGGTCTGAAGACTATGAGAGGCCCGGAGGGTGTTGAGGAAGCCGAGGCCTGGAAGTTTTGATGGAATGCAGAGAAGTCAAGTGCTGCATGAAGACTTGACCTTTACTGGAGGGGCTGAGAGCATGCCCTGGAAGGAGAGTGGTCTGAGCATGTGACCCTGAGCTGGTGCGCGACTCTGAGGCCTGGTTGGGGATCTGGACCTGGCCTTCTCCTGATGCTTGTCCCGGTGCTTATGGGACTTAGAGGTAGACTCACCTCTGGAGGCAGGGTCTTGATCCATGCTTTTAATTTTTCTTCCAAGAGGAACCCCTGAAGTGCCTTCTGGTGGTGGATCCGGTGCGACTGTTGAACCCTGGCAAAGGAGCAGGCCTTGGTGTCGTGTTCGGGCCTAAGCACCACAGGCAGGATGAATGGAGATCCTTGAAAAGGATCTGTTTGCATGAGGCACACTTGGAGGGATGTCCTTCTGAAGAAGGAGTTGAGATGCTGACATTTAGTAGGAAAACTTGAAAGTTCTAGTCATCGTATGCTAGAGTGGGAACGTGAGGCGATGCTGGTGAGTCAACAGCGGGAAAAGAACTGGGGATTCTGGGGACCGCCCTCTTTATATGATGCCTGATGGGGGCGGGGCAGAGGTCGGGTGGTCCCCGCTGGATACTGCTAGCTAGAACATTTCTGTGGGTCCTGGCGCCTGCCGGCTTCAGTCCTAATGGTGTAACCTGCTGCAACAGCTATTTCTCAAGTAAGATCCTCAATTTTGAGAGATGTAATTGGTTACTAGTTCAATTCTGAACTGATTCAAAGCAGCAGTGCACTGAAATTGGGCAGAATAATTTTCTCTACATTTTTCACTATAAAGTTTCCAGGCATCCTCAAGTTTTATTTGGTATTAAAAATTTCTCATTCCACCAAAGCGTGAGTATTTTATAACTGTTTTAATTTAGTTTTCTCAAGAAAAAAATAGATGGCTACTACGCTTGACTTAGAAATACCATTGGAGACCTGGTAAGGGTTAGGCTCAATAAAATAAAAAGAACTCATGGTATGCGGCATAAGAGGTAACTAGACAAGTACATTTGACAGGCATGTTAATATTTTCATTAACTGTAGCTAAAGCTAGTTTTTGGGAAATTATTTTTTTCACATTTTACCCTCCTCGAGCAGGGAGGCGGCTCCAGCCCCTTCCTCAGAGGGACTTGTCTCTCTGACCGCATCTCCCACACCCATCCCACCCAGCCATACCACACTAGTTACCCCCGTGACGGGCCAGTGGTGAGGGCCGGTTTCCCCACCCCCGAAACCAACATCCTGATTGCCGGAGGGGGCGATGCGGTGCAGTCAGCCATCATGCAGCCTGCCAGCTCCATTCTTTTCCTCAAGTTTCTCCCTGACCCACACCCGTGCAGCGAGCAGGTGACTGTCTCCACCTCTGCGAAGGCAGTCTTCGCCCTGTGTGTGCGGCTCACCCTCTGCTAAAGCGTCGTGCCTGTGCTGACCACAGCTTCCACTGGGTGTCAGTCTACAGCAATTCTGTGCCCAAGGAAAGAGAGCTTTCAGCGGACGCTCAATCCTTCCTCCCCAAGCGAAGGGTTGCGGTGTGCGCAAGGTGTGGCATCCAGCTCCTCAACCCTCAGCCCTATTGCACCGCCCTGGAAATTATTTTTTGTTGCATTGTTGCTTTAAGGTGCTTCTTTCACTGCATAAATGTTTTTATGATCAAGCCTTAATACCTCTCGGATGTGCTAAGTGAATATTCTCTATCTAGATCTTTGAGGTCTGTTAACTTGGGGTTGTTATAGTAGTTATTCCTAAATACCATCTAAAAGCGTGCGGGAGAGCTTTTGTGTTAGGGCTCCATTTTTAAGTCTAATTATTCATGAGCCTAGTAAGGCTCTGATTATCTACTGGACCGGTCATTAATGTCTTAGAAATTACCAATCCAGCTGCCAACTGATGCATATGGCACACACAGCTCATACCACACAGCTAAAACCTATTTGAACCTTGAAGAAAATGGAAAATGGCAAAAATTAAAGTTGTTATTGTAATTCGACTTATCGCATCGCAACAACAACAACCTTAAAGGAAAACACTGGAAAAGACACAGCTTTCCTCAGACACTACAGAAACTCTCAATTAGTGCTATTAGACTGTAACAACTTTTTTAATGATTTAAAACAGCTACCCACAACTTCCACTTTCTGTTGCTGGCAGCAACTATCTCATGAGCAGCAGTAAGCTTCCTGAGCTCACTTTATGCTAATATGTCTGTTTGACTTCTGCTATTGGTTGGCAGGACATATTAGCATAAAGTGAGCTCAGGAAGCTCACTGCTACTCATTAAATGGTGGCTGCCAGCAATAGAAAGTGAAAGTTGAAGGCCACTGTTTAAATCACTAAAAAAGAATTAAGAGGAATTAAAAAAAAATACTGTCCAGGGTAAAGTTGTGCCTTTTCCAGTGTTCCCTTTAAAGCTGGCCATTTCCTTGGATTAATGACTGGCTGGAGAGAGGTGGCCCTCGGCATGCCTTAGGGCCACCCATTCCCCAACCACTCATTAATCCCTCAGAAATGACAAGCTTCTCAGTCATTATTGCTTCAGTTTTTATTGACTGGGAAAGGAAGGTTAAGCAAATCTGCCTGTTTTAAAAGCTAGTGGAGGCAAAACAGGCAGACAGGAAAATAATTAAATTTTAAAAGTAGTCAGTTGTAACCTTTTATTTCTGAAATATTTTCTTTCCAATTGCTCATTAGAAAGTCTTCTGTAGTAATATTCTGCTGGATGTGTGAAACAGCTATTAGCCTGTTAGCTTACATATCTATCTCTATCCTCCCACTACATCATCAGCATTGTGATCTCACGAGCAGTGACATCACAGGTGTCTGACTTGGCAGTCACTGATGGCTGTTCCTAAGCAGCAGTGATGTCACAGACAATGAGGTCATAATGCTGATGATGTAGTTACAGGCAAAAGAGCTAGATATGTCAGCTGCCAGGATGTGTGCTGTCCATACAGCACACCTATTAACGTCAGGTAAACAATTTTCTAAACAAAGGGAAAATAAGTACCTCAGATATAAAATATAATGGTTGGCTGCTTTTAAACTCTAATATCAGTTTTAGGCAGTACACTAGCTCTTTAAAGCCTTGTCGGATGGGGATACAGATACAAACGGATTATTTCTATGGAATACCCGTTCTTCTGCCCTTTGATTCTTTAGATAGTTTGAAATTTGCAATGTATATGTTTGCACAAGTCTTTCAGATCACCTGAAACTGATTTATTCAAATTGCTTATCTTAGTGCTTTTAAATGCTTTTGGGTTTTACTGTATATTTCATTTTGGATTTATTCTATTTGTGAATGTACTATAATCTTTTCATGGCTGTTCTTGGGCTGTGCAGTGCTTAGAGTTCATTGAGTAAGCACTATAGTATATCAATAAAATGGATTGCATGGGATCTGCTTTTGTACTAAGTACTTTTTCTCTGCCATGTGGAGTACTGCATACGCCAAGCTGGGTCTTTTCCAGTCTGCCAGGGTAGGGTCCTCTAGTGCATGCTGGATGGGGCACCAACAAAGTTGATTATGGTTGAAGCATTTAAATATTTCAACTGCATCTCTTTGTTTTCACTGACTGCCAGAGTCTCATATTTAAGAGTCTTTTGCATATTTCAGAGCACTGTGCAGAAAGTCCGATCTTCCTTGACAGTACGCACAGCAACCTGCTACTGTGGAGGTACTGGCACCTTATAAAGAAATGGAAATTACGTACATACCGTAATTCATGATCTTTTGGATGAAGTCTCCACCACTCATTCACACTGATGGGACTCGCCCAGAGGCACTAGAACCCAGCGGGAGCAAACTTTTGCAAGAGGGCGCAGCGCCAGATGGAGCTTGAGGAGCAGCAATCAACAAGCCTCAGCTCGCTGGTGGTAATGAATATCTCGGTGTTGACCCACCAACCGCCTCAGTACCTTTTTTCGAGGAGGTGCAGCGTAACTAACCTAAGGATAGCCTAACAAAAAAACAGACACAAGATAGTCCGAGCGACCAGCATAAAAAGGGTCAACAAAGAAGTCTTCACAGCCTAAAGATTGAGGGGTGAAGACCAACAACAGAGGTGAGCTCGGGTGGTGGGAGGAGGAATGAGTGGTGGAGACTTCAGTCCAAGAAGATCAAGAATTACAGAAGGCAATGTGAATTTCCATCTTCCTGACATAACGCTCCACCACTCATTCACACTGATGGGAGAGTACTCGAGCTAATAATCCCGAGTGGCGGGAGGAGAGACCAAGAGATCACAAATTTAGGGCAGAATTCTGTTAAGGATAGTTCTGCCAAACAAAAGATGTAATCTGGCATAGACATCCAGGGCATAGTGCTTGACGAATGTATGCACTGAGTTCAGGTAGCCACATTGCAAATGTCTGCAATGGGCACGTTGTGGATTTTCATCAGGGATGCCGTGACTCCTCTAGTAGAGTGAGTGTACACTCTGCCCTCCAACTTAACTTACACCATGGAATAACAGTGGCAAAGGCATGCCACCAGCCATGCCGAAATGCATCTGATAGCAACAGGTTGACCCAACCGGTCTCACTGAAGGAAACAAACAGTTGTTGAGCTTTGCGAATTTCTTTGTTCTATCCAAATAGAAATGCAGAGCCCTTTAACATCCAAAGAAAGAAGGGTAGCTCTCCTTCATTTGGAAGTTCAAAAGTAGAAAGGTAGAACCAAAGGTTGGTTTAGATGGAATTCTGAAACAACCTTAGGGAGAAAATTAGGATGGGTCCTAAGAACTACTTTGTCCCTAAAATACAGTATATGAGGGTCTGTGACCAAGGGAAGTATTTCAGAGACCCTGTGGGCCAAGGTAACGCCACCAGGAAGGCCGCTTTTCTAAATGAGAAATTTCAGCTCACAGGTATGTAGAGGCCTCAAAGGCTTCTCGAGTGAGCATGTCTAGCACAAGATTAATGTCCCAGGCTGTGACTGGATGTCTGATAGGAGGTCTTGTATGCAGAATACCCTTAAGAAACCTCTTGACTCTGGTAACTGAGCCAGTGATAAGGAAAGTACTGGCTCATGATAAAGCTGAAATGGCACAAAGGTGAACTTTGACGGTAAAGTATTGTAGATCTGAATTTGAGAGGTCTAAAAGGTACTCTAGAACTTTATTTGGTGGGCAGGAAAAAGGATTCAAAGAGAATTTTGCACACCAGAGAGAAAACGTCCATTTGGCTATGTAAGTTTTTCACAGTGGCTGGCTTCAGCGCGCAGCCAAAAAATATCTGAAACTCTGAGAGACATTGAACCTGTTCACTTCTCTCTCTTCAGAAGCAAGCATGAAGGTGAAGTGACCTCAGATTGGGGTTCAGAGGTTCTGTCACCTTGATGAGAAAGGACTGAGTGTGAGTGGTTGGGAACCACTGAGTACTGAGCATCCACTGAGAGGTTCTCACATGGAGGCGTGCTGGGGTACAGTGAACACCGAGAATGCCATGAGACCCAGCATCCACTGCGCTGATATAGCTTGAACTGAGCTGTTCTCTCTGATGCATCGGGCCATCTGTAGAATATTGCTCCTTCTGTCCTCTGGTAGAAAAGCTTTGCACAGGAGGTGTCCAGGAGAGTTCCTATAAAAAGGAGCTTCTGGGAGGGCTGCAACTGTGATTTCTTGAGATTTAGCAGGACTCCCATGGACATGAGAAAGTCTGAGGCTGTGGCTATGGCATCGAGAGTTCCTTGCCTGGAAGGGCTTGCTAGAAGCCAGTCATCCAGATATGGGAACACTTGTATTCGATGTTTCTGAGATGCACTGGGAGAATTGCACAACACTTTGTAAAAACTCGTGGCACAGAGGATAGCCCAAAGGGCAGGACTCTGAACCGATAATGCTGGCCCAGTGCTACAAACTGCAGGTATTTGTGATGCTTTGGGTGTATAGGAATATGCTGGTAGGCGTCCTGCATGTCCAGGCAAGCTAACCAATCATGTTGATAAAGCAAGAGTAACAGGGTTCCGAGCGATATCATCTTGAACTTTTCCTTGAAAAGAAACTTGTTTAACTTTCTGAGGTCCAGAATGGGGTGCATGCCACGGTCTTTTCAGAACCAGAAGTAATGGGAGTAGAAACCTGTGTTTTGTTGATCTAGCGGAACTATTTCTACTGCCCTGTTGTTCAGAAGGCCTTGTATCTCTGAAGCAAGAAGGTCTGACTGTATCATTGACAGCCTGGGCTGTCATTTGGGGGACAATCCGGAGGGGCTTCTGACAGATTGAGGTACCCTCACAGATTATCCAGAGGACCCATTTATCTGATGTCATGGACTTCCGCTGGTTGTAGAACTGAGTCAGACGTCTTCCCACTGCTGAGGAAGAGTCCCCTTGAGCAGTTGAGGTGGGACCTGGGCCAGAAACTCAGAAGGTGGCACTGGGTGCTTTGGGCCCTTGTGCCTTCTGTTGCATTTTCTTTTGAGGTTGGGGGCTTGTTTTTGTTAAAACCTCCTCTGCCCTTGCCCGAAAGGACTGACAGTTGTGAAATTGATGCTTGTTACCATCCCCCCGGAGAAGGGACGGAGTGGTCGAGCCATTTTAATGGATGAAATAGTCTTCTGCATGGCCTCCAGAGCTCGTTCTACTTGAGGTCTGAACAGATACATACCGTCAAAGGGCAACGCCATGACCTACTGTTGGGCATCATTCGTGAAGCCAGGCGAAGCCAGGAGTGACAATGGGTACAATGCCCGCCACTGCTTGGGAAGCAGTATCAAAACTGTCCATAGTTGCTTTAACCTGCTGGTTGTTGGACTCAATACCTCTAGCTCTGAACTACCGTCCAACTTGGGCAGAGCTTCCACCATTTGTTTGAGTGAATGCCAAAGAACATACTCACATTGAAAGAAATGGCCCTGGTAGCTGGCAAACGATACCCAGGGTAGAGGCAGCAAGATTCTCTTACCTAAGGTGTCTATCTTGTGAGATTCTTTGTTTATAGGGCAGGCTGTAGATGCCTGAGGAAGAACAACCTTATCATTCTCTGCCAGGACTACAATAGGGTCCACAAAGGCCTGGGAAGCCAAAATGGGTCAATCCTTGGGAGCAGCATACTTCCTGTCTATGGACTTAGCCACAGAAGGAATGAGAGTGGATTATTCCATACCATCTGAGAGAGCATCTCAAAAGATGGTTGTACTGAACAGTAAATCCAGAGGGATCTCCGGGACATGAAGATATTGGAGTCTTAAGAGCTTCCCAGGATTGATTTCAGTAGTCTGAGAGAAAGAGTAGTATTTAAATTTTCAGCAGAGACTTAAATGACAGATCTTCAGCCACAGGCTTTGCGGCAGGATTGATCCCTGCTCCTTCAACATCGCACCCAGTCAAAGATCTGGGTCAGGCTCAATATCATCTCCGGACAGTACAGGAGGGACTGTATGGACAGGAAAGGAGTGAAAATCAGTATGAAATGAAGAGAAAGGATTCAGAGTCGAGAACCCTGAAGGCTGGACAGCGCCGCATCAAGCCTCAGTGCCGAAGAACACAGTGCTGAAGGCAAGGGAGATGGTGCAGTTGAAACAAGCCAGCAAATGGCACTGACAGAGCCCACGCGCTGACAGTTGCATCGACGCTGAGGACGGTGCTGACAACCCCAGTGGCACCAAGGATGGTGCAAACAGGCGATTGGCACAGAGGACAGTGCCGACAGGCGCAATGACAATGAGAGACCCACTGATGCAGAGAGCTCTCAATGGCGCCAAAAGCAATCCAGAGCCCCAAGACTTCGATTTGAAGAAAAGAAGGAAGAATACTAAGAGATAAAGGCATCGGTGTGGCCCCTGCACCGCAGCCATGTGAGGGGAAAACACCTGAGTCGGAGTCAACGGCACTGAAGATGGCACCGCGTGACAGGAAGGTCCAACCTCCCTACCCGCCTCCCTGAAGGCCTCAGAATGATCGGGCCAGGCAGCTGGACCAATCTCCAAGCCCATTGCTCCATAAGAGCAGCCCACTGATGAAACTGCTCATCGGAAGCTTTTCAATAGGCGGGGAAGGGCTCCGATGTCGATCACTGGAGACAGAAACCAGCAACTCCCGGGAAGGAGAGCGGCATCTGACCCCATTGACCGACCGTTGATGTGCAGACATACCAGAAGGTGACCTGGAGTGATGTCTTCTCTTTTTGACCTGCCGCCAAAGAAGAGCTCCAGGCCGAACGGTGCCAGAGTGCGACCGCTTTCTTTTATGCTTCCGGGAGACGCCCATCCCCTGGGCATTGGACTGTCCATTGTCGGACCCTCCTTCCAGAGAGGGGCAGTGGACCAGACCCAGCCCGCTGACTAAACAGCTTTCATATGAAGTCTCCCTACTGTCACCTGACCCACTCATGGTTGACTCACGTCAATGGAGGGCTGAAGACTTCTTTTCTTAATAAGTAAAATTTAAATTAAACGGTACTTATTCATAGATAAATTACAAAACAATAAACTGAAAACTATGCTGCTAGTTTGAAGTTTGACTTCCGGCCGGGTGAGCAACGTCGTCACTGAAGCACACCTCGATGGTGGAAAAAGGAACTGAGGCAGTTGGAGGGTCGACGCCAAGATAGTCATTGCTGCATGAGCCAAGGCTCACAGTGCCACTCCTTGCAGCTCCATCTCTTGCAAAAGTTTGCTCCCGCTGGGTCCTAGTGCCTCTGGCGTAGATCCCATCAGTGTGAATGAGTGGTGGAGACTTTATGTCCAGGAAGATCAATGTATTCATATTCCTTGTCCTCCATATCTATGAGGTCCAGCATATACTCAAACTCATCATCTTAACAGCTCAGAATATGCCACAGGAACAAACAGCGACACTGGCACTGGAACTACCATGGCACCATCACTGGCATAATATATCAAGGCCACTGTTTCATAAAGGCTGCCCACTTGCTAAACAGAGCCTCTGAAATTTTGCTGATAGCAGTGGAGAGATTAAGTAGATGACCCAAATGGCACAGAGGGCACTGAAGCGGAAATTATCTCAGCTGATGACAGAAGCAGTTAAAGCTCCTCTATGACATCCGGGAATGGCAACCTCAGGACTGAATGGCAATAAGTGGAATGAGACTTTTCTTATGCAACAATTACAGTTGTGTAGGCCTACCAGCCTAAAGCAGAGCATGAACAGGACCTGGGCCTTTTCTTTTATGGCTCTGCCACTGAACACCCCAAGCGTGCAAGTCTATCTTTAAGGGTCTGCCCTGATATTGACGGACAGTCCAGCTAATGTAGAACTTTAAGTTTGGTACCAAGACCTCCAGGCAAAAGAAGTGGATGTCTTAAGCCGATTTTGTTGCTGCAGCAGCAAGTTTTAAATTGGTCTTACCTGACATAACGGTCACTGAATGAAGGATAACACCGCCATAGCACCGCTGTGTAAAATAAATGGTGTTGAGTAAAATGACATAAATTTAGTATCTTGGCAATGAATTTGAACTACTAAAGAACACCATTTGATGAAAATGCAGTTCTATTCCTATTGAGGAGAGTTGTGCATCACGATGATGGGGAAAAAGATGAGGTAGCTATGGCCGACACTGCTTTATATATTGCAGGTGTGTGCATCATATTGTACACTGGTGCTGTCAAACAGCACCAAAAGTTCTGAGCTCCAACCCTAAGACCAAAGATAGTGTGGCTCTGTGGAACAGACCGTCACAAGAATGATCTCTATGATCCCATAATAAATATTAATTTAGGTAACATACAGTGTCTCTGTCCTACTGAATCCCGTGAAAATCACTGAAGTAGGAAATCAGGCAGACCATCTTTGTCCCCATACGCTATAAACAGACTTATCTTGTTGGCCTATAACAATACTCTTTGGCAACTATTTGCTGTAATTAATATCCACCTTAAAGATTTTGTGAACATTAGGCAAATTATAATTCTGTCAAAATCTCTATGTTGCATGGGGAAAAAGAAAAACTACTCAACTAGTAATGATGTTTCTTCCAAAGTGTGTATTTATGAGTCTTTCAGATAACCTTAGATGTTGCTCGGAGGTACTGACTTCACTTCCTAAGCCCAGAAATGAGGTTGTTACCAGCATTTTAGCCCCAAACTGCACTTTCTTATTACTTCATTTTCACACTTGTTTATAAAGTTACATAGACAGTCCCCATGGCTGAGTCCATCGTGTGCACCCTCAGTGGCTCTGGCACAGGGATCCAGGAAATTCTAAGCACCGTCAATTGCTTGTGGCACTCAGCAGGCTCAACTAAATAAAAACTTAATATAGTGTATGGTAGAACACTGTTGTGCATAGAATTCTATGCCTGGTATATGCTGTTGTACTGTGGTAGTGATGTCATAATGTGCTGCAGTACTGACGTCACCACTGCAGCACAGCACAGAATGTCGCTGCACCCTTTCCTTCCTATAACTGTGCTGCCAATTAACGAAGACCCATTTTTCCCTTAATTCAGTCCATAATACAACCGCTTGAGCCCTGCTACCCCCAATCGATTGGAAATGCAGCTGCCAGGCAGGATTGAAACACGAGCTATGTTTCCTTCTCTAGGTCATGCAGTGAGTCCATTGGCAGCAGCGGTCTATGATGGCAGACATGAGGGGACATGATAGAGACATACAAGTAGCTACAGGAGGAACAGGGTGCAAGAATACACTATTTTTAAGCGAAAAGATGTTCCAGGACTAGAGGGCATGGGATGAAGTTGGAGGAGGGCGATTCAGAAGAAATGTGAGGAAGAATTTATTCACAGAATGCGTGGTGGACAAGTGGAACACCCTGCCGAGGAAGTGGTGGGGCTGAAACAATCATGGGATTTAAGAATGCATGGGATAGACATAAAGGAATTCTGGAGGTCAGGGTAAGGAGCAACAGAGTTCTAGGAAAACATAAACTGAAGTTACAAACTCAAATGGGCAGACTAAGTGGGCCATAGGCCCTTATCTGCCGACACTGTCTATGTATCTATGTATGCCTAGATTGCATCAATGGTTTCTGAGGTCAGTGCTTTAGTCAGAAGAGAGAGAGACTGTAGCCTTCACACAACATGACAGACTCAATATTTTTACACAGCATGCCCATACACTATAAAAGAGAATGTATGGACAGCCACATACAGACAAGTCTGAGCTGACATCTTGAGGCTGCCAAGAAACATAGAAATATAGAAACATAGACTTTGACAGCAGATAAGGACCGCTAGGCCCATCTAGTCTGCCCATTCCTACCTACAGGATAGGCCGTAGATCCTATTTAACCAACAGACTATTTCTTCCTACCCCCACAAGAATTGCCTTATGTCTGTCCCATGCATTCTTGAATTCTCCCACAGTTTTAGACCCACAACCTCCTCAGGAAGGCTGTTCCATGCATCCACTACCCTCTCTATGAAATAATACTTCCTCACATTGCCCCTGAACTGCCCTCCTTCTATCTTTAAATTGTGTCCCCTTGTACTTGCAAGTCTCTTTTTCTGAAAATGCTACCCTCTTGGACTTTGTTGATTCCACTGGGGTACTTAAAAGTTTCTATCATGTCCCCCCTCCCTTCTTTCCTCAAGGGTATACATATTAAGCTCCATTAGTCTCTCCTCCTCTATGGCTTCTCTTGCAGACCCTGCACCATTTTAGTTGCCCTCCTCTAGACTGCCTCTATCCTGTCTATGTCCTTGCAGAGATGGGGTCTCCAGAACTGGACACAGTACTCCAGATGGGGTCTCACCAACTGTCTGTACAGAGGGATAACAACTTCCTGTTTTCTGCTGCTGATGCCTCTCCTTATACATCCCAGTATACCCCAGCCCTCCCTACTGCCTTCTCACATTGCTTGCTAACCTTAGGTCATCTGATATGATTACCCCCAGGTCCCTTTCCTTTTTGTTGTTTACTACCTCCCCACCCATTGTGTATTCTTCCCTGGTTCTTGTTTCCCAGGTGCATTATTTTGCACTTCTTTGCATTGAATCCTAGCTGCCATACTTCTGACCATTCCTCCAACCTTGCCAAGTCCCTTTTCATCCTTTCCACGCCTCCTTGTGTATCAACCCTGTTGCAGATTTTGTGTCATCTGGAAAAGGCATACTTTTCCTTCCAGTCCCTCTGCAATGTCACTGATGAAGACATTAAAAGGACTGGACCCAATACTGAACACCACGGTACCCCACTAGTAACCCCCCTTTCTTCAGAATGGACTCCATTTACAATTACCTTCTGTGTCCTGTTGTCCAGCCAATGTTTTACCCAGGCTACCACCCTGGGTCCCACTCCCAGGCTGGTTAATTTGACTATTAATCTTTTGTGTGGGACTGTGTCAAATGCCTTGCTAAAGTCTAGGTAGGCCATGTCCACAGCCCTCCCTGGTCTACTACTTTGCTCACCCAGTCAAAGAAATCTATTAGATTCGTCTGACATAACCTTCCCGCTGTGAACCCATGCTGCCTTGGGTCCTGTGCCCCCACTGGCCTCTAGGTACTGAACTATTCTTTCCTTCAGAAGTGACTCCATCACTTTCCCTACCACAGAGGTCAGACTGACAGGTCTGTAGTTTCCTGCCTCTGTCTTGGACCCACTTTTGTGAAGGGAATCACATCCGCCTTTCTCCAGTCCTCGGGTACCACACATCCTCCCATGATTTATTAAAAGAGTAGCCAGTGGTTTCACTAGTTCCTCCCTTAATTCTTTTAGAATTCTGGGGTGAATTCCATCAGGACCCATTGTTTGTCCACCTTCAGTTTTAGGAGTTCTTGCAGAACCCTTTCTTCTGTGAAAGGACTGGGATCGACCCCCTATCAAGAGTGCTTCTGTTAATTGGATTAGGCACTTCCCTCCTCTTTGTGAATACTGAGCAGAAATATTCGTTCAGTATTCCTGCTTTCACTGTCCCTCTGCCCACTCACTGTTCATTCTATTCAGCCTCACTACCCTCCTTTTGTCTTTCTACGCGCTGATGTACCTATAAAAGGTTTTATCCCTTCTAACTGAGTTGGCTATCTTTTCCTCAGTTTGGGCCTTTGCTATTCTGACTTCCCTCCCTGCTTCCTTCTGTCTTAACTGGTACAGCTCTCTGTCCTGCTCCTTCTGTGTTTCCTTATACTTCGGAATGCTATCTTTTTCTTCCTGACTTTCACAGCCACCTCTTTTGAGAACCATAGTGGCTTTTTCTTTTGTTTGATTTGTTCATTTGCTTCACACAAAGGCTTGTTGCCTCTGTGATGGCAGTTTTGATAATTCCCATTGTTGCTCCACACCTCCTTCTAGCCTGTTTGCTAGTGCTTTTCTGAGGCACTCTCCCATCTTGCCAAAGTCAGCCCTCCTAAAGTCCAGTACCCTCACTTTTGTATGGCTTGACTCTGTAGCTGAGTTTAGCGTGAACCACACTGTTTGATGGTCACTTGTCCCCAGATGGCAACCCATTTCTAGATCTGAGATCTTCTCACTGCCCCGTTTAAAAGTCGAGGTCTAAGATTGCTCCCTCACGAGTGGGTTCAAACTAGCTGTCTAATGCCTGCCACCTGTAGGGCATCAAGAATGGCCCTGCTCCTGGCCAAGGCAAACAAAACTCTCGCTCAGCTCTTGAGGCTTAAGCACCTGTCAAGGAAGCAACCTCGATGCCAAACAGACTTATGTATAGCTGGCCACATTATCCTCCATTTTCTTTTAAAGTAAGTACTGCAAACATTTTTTTTTTCGATTGCCTAGTTAGGACCCTCTAGGTCCCTGTCTGCAAGGGCATTCTGAGAGTTCCTCTTTAACCTGGAAATTTTAGAAATCGAAAGGTTAAGCCCTCTCATTAATTCCAGTTCCAGGTAATAACAGAGGTGCCTCTCCATGGTAATGGGACTTTGGTAACATGGGATAAATTCATAAGGGGTTGGTTTTGCCTGGTCTGTGGGAGCTGATACAGATTTCTGTCTGGTTCCTCTTTTGCCTCTGCCTCTCCCTCTGCTCAACTTTATTTCATGTATGCTTCTGTCACCAAATGGTGAGGTACCTTCAAAGGAAATAAGATGCATTATTCTGCATGTCCTGTGACAAATCACTTGTTCTAGACCACACAAATCTGGCAGACACTGAATCGGCTACAGCCCTGCTAGTAGTGTCCTTCACATCAGCAGCCACTGAAATCAGTACTGAGCAGCTTATAGATCGGTCTTCACTGTATGTGCTCTCACAAAGCAGTAGAACTGCATTCCACAAAATAGCACACAAGAGCCAGTTGTTCTACAGCGGGCCACTGCAGCCAGCCACAACAGGAAGCACACAGAAGAACACAAGCAGGCAGTGCAGGCGAACACTGCCAGCTGCTGTTACCACAGATAAATAACGAGGCTATGTTCAAATTCTTGACTGCTGTGCAGTTTATTCAGACCTGTGTAAAGAAAATGGTCTGACACCCTTTCTTTATATGGGTCTTGAACTTAGCCTCTTTTTATCTATAGTACCAGCATCTGCCAGTGTTTGTCCGCACTACCTAAATGTTTTCTGCAATTCACAGGCCCTCGGCTAGTGTGCAGAATAACTTGGGTAGGTAGGCTACCTGCTGCAAAAAAGAGGATGGCGGTAGTGTTTGCCTTTTAGCCATTAGGCTTTAACAGGAGGTGCTGCTGAGAAATTAACCTTTGCTTTCTTGCAAGCAGCTGCCTGAATTGTGCCTCTGAGTTCAAGGTGCACATAAATGCACTCAGAGCCTTCCAGAGTGCCATGTCATTACTCAGTTTTCTTATCTCTAGTCATAAAGGCTAAAAGACACAGCAAGAAGATGTTTAGTGGCATTTTGAAAGGCCTTATGGATGGGTATGACACACTTTTTGTTAGGTCAGCCCAGGATACAGTATTCATGAATTCTGTGCCTACTTCTGATTCAATGGCAAACAAATTCAGCATGTCGATATCTCAAAAATGCAGTGTAGTCCTTATTTGCTCTGGATGGGGAACTGAAAGCCCTCCTCAGCAGTATCCTATAGAGAATTCGTTCCTCCTCCTCTAATGGGACACTAGGAGGTACAATGGAGGCAGAATTTTCAAACTGTTGCACTGTTTTGAAAAACTGCTCATTTGTTTAATGTCTCTCAAGGAGGGCATATTTTTCTCTGGCCCTGGTCCCTCCATTTGCTTTTCTGGCAGAGGAACCACAAGGAGTTTTTGTTCTGCTTCCTTTTCCTGTTGTAGTATCTGCCTGGTGTTCAGAAGGCTTTTTAAATAAAACCAGTAAGAATAGGAAGAAGTGGGCTGCAGCTCATGGTGACCCTGGGCTGGACCAGGAGCCTGGTCCTGCTGCAGCGGATATGCTGCATGCATGCAAGGCTGGCATAGGCTGCACTCACATCAGGGGAGGAGAGAGAAGATAAATGGGAAAAAACATGGCTGTCTTAATGTCCTCCAGCTTTCTTCCTCCTTTCTATGCCCCCATTTAAGCCCTTCTCTAAACCAGGGAACATGATCTCTTTCTGTATCTTTTCCCTGTGCCTCTTCCTCCATACTTTTACCCTGGTCTCTCTTCCATCCCTTCAATTGCTAAATACTTCCACTCCCCAGCACAATTCCTTGCAAACCCTACTACCCTGCTAATACCCTGCTTCAACAAAGTGGCAGCTCTGCCTTTTATCATACCTGGACCCACTCTCTACATGGCCTTCCACCTCACTCAGGTCTTTACCTTACTCCTACACTTTACTTTTTTTTTTTTTTAGTCCTAGGTAACTGGGTAAGGCCCACTAGGCACAAGTGTCTGTTTTCAGGCGACCTGGGGCGCTGGGCGGTTAAGTGATTTGCTCAGAGTCACACAGTATGCAAGTGGAGTTATGAGAATCAAACTCAGGTCTGGTCTGCTGGAGGTATCAAGCTCATTCACACCTCAGTCCTCTAACCTCTAGGCTATACTGCCAGCCCAGCCAGCTGTGCATCCTTAAATTACAGCTCTCCACTTTCAGTTATTCACCTCATTCCCTAAATCACCTGACAAGCCTTGGTTCAAGAGTACCAAGCTGCATTTCATCATTATCTCTCTCTTACTCCTCTCAGCAGGAGACATACATAACCAGCTCGGGTCCAACATTCAGTAAAGCCCATACCCCATCCACCCCTCTCCTCAGCTTCTGCTCCAACCCGTTTCACTCCCCCATGGCCTAAAAATCCTACACCTTAACATTCGCAGTCTGCTCCCTAAACTTGACCTGCTACTCCACTTGTAGGATCCCTCAATCCACATATCCTCATTGATCAGAGACCTGGCTAACAAACAAAATCCCTGATGCTTCTATCACAATTCCTGGATATGCCATTACCTGCCAGGACCACTCTGGTAGGGGTGGAGCATAGCTATCTACTCATCCTCCTCTCTCCAAACCACTACTGTTCTATCAACCACCGACCCCAATGCCTGTGACTACTCTCATTAGACTATCTCTACCTTTTCCTACCTATATATATATCGCAGGAGCCTATTGCCGTCCTGGTCTACACCACTCTGTAGTCACTGATATAATCACCACTATTGGGTCCCTTACCTCCTCGGGTGAGCTCTACCTGTTAGGGGATCTAAATCTGAACTGGTTGTCACCCACCCTACATATGACTCGTACTGAAATAGTTGCCCTTAACCTGTCCCAATTAATCACAGAACCTACTCGCCTAAACCAGAAATCCCATAACCACACTCTCACTGACTGGGCCTTACCTTCCATCCTCACAGGGTAATCCAGTCGGGCCTACTAAGAGCAGCTCTTAGCAATCATCATATGATCTACATAGTTGGGAAAGTACACAGACCCAAGGCACCCCACAAACTACCAATGATCCTCTTACGAAATGTTAGACCTTGCCCCTCTCGGTGTGACCTAACTCACATTGACTGGAGCCCCTATCCTCAGCCAAAACTATCAATCATGCCCTGGCTTATTTCAAAAATAATTTCACCAATGTCTGGAACAAACACGCTCCCCTGAAGCAAGTTAGAATGCATGGTAGTCACCTCCCTGGGTAACCCCTGAACTCCTGGCCTGTCAGCAAGTGTGTGATAAAGCATGGAAAACCACAAGTCCTCCAAACTCCCTCGTGATAATGCTATCTACTGGACACTCCGAAATGCCTGTACCAAAGCCATCCACCTGGCCAAAGCAGAATATTTCTGGTCCACCTTTAATACTAACATAAACAACCCACCAAAGTTTTGGAAAGTAGTTCACTCACTTTTCTCCCAAACTAACCCCCATCCCGCTGTTCAAAATAAACAACCAACTCATTGCTTACCATCCTACAGTAGCAGCAGAATTCAATTCCTACTTTACTTCCTGTGCCTCCACCCTGTTAGCCTCCCTCCCACCCCACCTACCTCTTCCCTCCCTCTAGTTTCTTCCCAACACCACCAATTAGTGCAGCGTTTTGCCTTTTCACCCATCTCTACCAATGACACCATAAGGCACTACTCTCCATCAACCCAGCTAAGGGCAGCTCCCCGATGGCCTTGACCCCAAGCTGCTGTACCTTTCTGCTCTTGCTATTTCCTCCCTCTTGCTGATCTCCTCAACCTGTTTTTCCACACTGTGACCATCTCCGAGCCTGGAAACATACTACAGTTCTCCCTCTACCAAAGGGTGGTGATCTCTCATCTCCTGGGAATTACTGCCCCATCTTGCTTCTATCCACCCTGGCTAAACTTCAGGAACATCTTGTTCTCTCCCAACTCTCCTCCTTTCTTGACAACTCCTCTTTTTCACTCCCTTCCAATCTGGTTTTGGAGAATCACTCCACAACCACTTCCCTATTAGACTCGCTGACTCTATCCATTCAGCAATGGATAGTGGTCACATCACTTCTGCTGTCTTTGTCGGCCTTGCCAAGGCTTTCGACACAGACTCCCTCCCTCCTCCTCGAAACTCTCTCATCAGCTGGCTTGTCTCTGTCTGCCTGCAACTGGTTCAGAGTCTACCTGGTAGGCAGAACTCGAACTATTAAAACAGCTGACTCTCGTCCCTCCACTACTCATCTCTGCTGGCGTGCCTCGGGGCTCTGTACCTGGCCAGCTCTTATTCTCAATTTTTCTAAATGACCTGCCATCAGTTTACTCCTCATCCTCTATCCATATGTATGCTGTGACATGGTCTTGTTTCACCACCGGCCAATCTCCCTCCGATGCTGACTTCCAGACTACAGCTTGTCTTCAGTACTGTTCAACGCTAGCTAAGCTCGCATCAACTCTTCCTCAACACCAAGAAAACAGTCTCCATGACCTTTGGCACTAGGAAGAGATTCTCTAGGCTGCCCTTCCTTCCCTCTTTCCACCCTTGGCGGAGCAACACTATAAGACACCACCTCTTTCAAATACCCTGGTGTCTGGCTCACCAACACCTTAACTTTTCTGTACATATTGATGCCATCCTGAAAAAAATGCACCCAAGCTCGATGCCCTACAGGAACTATAGTTCCTTACCACTACCAGTTAAGGGTGATCTTGTTAAGAAAAACTACCAGGTTGGATACTCTCTTCAATGCTTTGTTGTTTGCTCTTGACTCCTCCCGCACACATCACTGTAACTTGTATCATTCTAGCTTTCCTCCCTTGAGTGCAGGCATCTCTCTCACTGCCAAGTTCACTTCTAAATTCTGTTTTGGGACCCCCTCTTACCTCTCCTCCTTTCTCTCTGCTCCACCTCTCACCCTCTCAGATCTACTGACACACGCACTCTAGCTATTTCTCGTCGCTCTGCCTTCATAGGCCAGGAAGCTTTCTTGTACCGCTTCCCAAAGCTTTGGAACTCACTGCCACCTCTATCAGACTTTCCCTGCTCCATCTTCAATTTCCTTAGCCCTTCACAATTTCTATTCCCCAACTGCACTTGTTCTTGCGCCCCCTTCAATGCTCCCCACCCTGGCGCATTACCCTTTAGCCCTATTTTACTTCTATTCTCAGAACTATACTTGTTCTTAGCCCCCTTTACAACCCTCCCCACCCTTGCACACTCTCCCTACTCTTCTATCTGTCTCTAACTGAACCCTTCTTGGATTACTTTCTCACATGCTACCTCCTATTATATCCCCTCCTCCCATCCCCTACCATAACCTACTGTGCCATTTCGACACTCTACAGTACTACCATCCACAACCTACTGTACTATTTTGACACTCTACTGCTGTCCTTCCCCAACCCCCTTCCCCTACTGATGCTCTCCCTTTTCCATTCTAAGCACCCTATTTTCTCCAGCCTCCCTATTCCTTGTCCCTGTTCTCCCTTCGGTCACCGCACACCTCCCTCCCTCCTCCTCCCCCCCCCTCCTTTTCTGCCTGGTTTTGTCCCCTTGCAGGGGTTCTCTGCATCCTGAAGGGTATAGATTGTCTCGCTCTCTTTTCCCCTCTCCCTTCCCCCACTTTCAAATCCATTGCCCATCCCTCCCTTCTTCCTTATCCCCTTCCTCCTCCTGTACCCCACCCCTCTCTTCTCTACCACCCTGCTCCCTTTCTCCCCTCCCTTTCTGCCTGGTCCTGTCCCCTTGCAGGGTTCACAGCATCCTGAATGGGTATAGATCTTGGCTGTCCCTCTTCCATCCCCACCCTCTACCTCTCACCCATCACTTCCCCACTTGTCTTATAACTTCCCTCCCTTGGGTATACAATAGCACTTGAATCATGTGCTAAGCCTACTACTTCTAGCACTTCAAATGTGTTATCCATCCTCTAACCTTTGCTCTACTGGATCACCTGCTCTTAGGTTGTTGCAATATGCTATATCTGAATATGGTTTTGTTTACCCTGGCTGGTTGGTCTGGGTTATTTCTACTCTGTAATTGTACTACACTGTTCTGTTTTAGTAACTGTACTTGTGTTGCTATCTCGCGTTTGCTTGTACTCCCAACTCTTGTACCCCCGGATGCTTCTGAAATGAGCTGTTTACAGCTCTTGTAAATCTTTCTAGTGAAAACATTTTCCAAATAAAAATAAGAAAAATGCCTGCATATTCACTAAATCCTAATCCATATAGTGTTGTGGCACAAAGGCATGGTGGGCTCTAAGTAAGGCTCTGATAGCTGAGTGCAGGGCAGAGAGCCATACTTTGAGCTGTTTAACTTGTGAAGCTAACAAATGCTTTAAACTTATTTATTTGCCATTGAAGTTTTGGGATTTCTGCTGCCACACTACCTTAGACTTTACTGTTTGGGGCTGGCTGCCCCTTCTTTTATCAGCTTCCTTGCTCCAGTGAGTTGCAGCAGCACCCTTTGATTCTGCTTAATCCACAATAGTGGATTGCCTCTGGGGAAGGATGTTCCTTCCCTGGAGCCTCTGTCACAGATGGCAAGGTCAGTGGGTGCTAAAAATCCAGAGGGCAATCACGGATGCAGACCTGCACAGGGTATATTCTTAGGACCACTGTTGTATCCCTGACAAGACGTACATGGCCAGTGGAAAAAGCTCTACAGAAAAAGAAAATGAAGAACATGATTGGTTGAATCACATAATGTGACTGTGCAGTCAGATCATTCTTACCACACAACTGGCTCTCAGTCAGAATTAAAACATCTCTTTCAGACATTTTATGCCTAAACTAGCCACTCAAGGGTGCATGGTTAGACATATCTTCCTGCACTTCTGGTGGTTGAAAGCACTCAGCTGTGCCACTTGCTTCTCAACCCACTAGGTGCACATGGTAAGATCTGATTTGCCGCATACCCTGTTGTGGATTACTGCCCACTTATGTGGCTGCCATGAAAGCCATCAATGTTTCCAGATAGGAGTCCTGTCGTTTTACTGGATGTCTTAGCAGGGTTATCTGTCTCTTTTGTGTGCCAGAGACAATTGCTCTTTTACACAAAGTGCTTTGCAGCTTTTTAAGTCTTCTTGGGTATCCGAGAACGTTGCAGAGAAGAACAGTCATCTAAAGTGTCATTTCTTGTTTAATTTTCTCTATAGTTTTACATATGCTGTAGGTTGTTTTATGACTGCTCATTTACAGGAGTACTCTGCACCTTTTTCAAAACTCCTTGAGTACCAGACTGTGACAGAGAAAAGTCTTCTGAAGTGTACTTTCTACCTTCAGTAGTACTTTACTCCATATTTTATAGATAGACTGTTTTGCAGGACAATACTCTCGTGATGTGGAAGATGGTACAGACAAAGACAGGCATTTAACTGCCATTTTTTCTTTTGGGGCAGAAAATGTTTACATTTATAATTTAGGCCCAATCAAAACAAAGATTGTGCCATCTGCTTTGTCAGCTGACAGTTACAGGATATACACTTTTAAATCACTGTAGGCCCAGTTTTCTATTTAGGCCTTCATGTCCTGATTGTATATGAAGCAAAATACACATTTGTTGTCGGGTTGTACTAGCAAAATAGTACAACCATTTAAAACCAATGTCTAATGCAAACAGAATGAATTTCTCTTTGATTTTGAACTGGGAAACCAAATCGAAACCTGTGAAAAAGTACAGTTACCTAAGAATTTACCATAACAGTATCTTTGAGAGGAGCTCTTGCAGCAGGTAACACAATTAGGACTGAAGCCGGCGGGTGGCAGGACCCCACAGAAAATTTCTGGCTAACTTGTTGTACAGCGGGTGTGCGCCCCCCAGCGTCAGCCTGCCCTCGATGTCCCATGTGCTATAAAATGGGCGTTTCCTCAATGTCCCTCAGTTCTCCACCAGAGACTCCGGCATGGATGAAGGTTTGGATGGAGAAACTGAGGATCCTCCTAAGACCTAGGAGGCATATGTTCTTGCTGCATATGCAGAAGGAATCCCTTGAGGGAAGGCAGGGTGGTAAGCAGCACCTGCTGCAAGAGCTCCTCTCAAAGATCTACCGTTGGGTAAGTTCTTACGAACTGTACTATCTTACTTCGAGATGGAGCTCTTGCAGCAGGTAACACAATTAGGCGGAGTCCCAAGCAGTACATAGTCCATTACACACAGGGTGGAGGAACCAGAGAGATAAAGACTGAGTCCTCAGAGAGAAGGCCCTGCAGGACGCATAGGTTGAAACCGGTCCTGCACCTCGATGCAATGTCCAGACTGTAATGCTTAATGAAAGTGTGGACTGAACTCCAAGTGGCTGCTGTGCATATGTCTGCTGCAAACACATTCCTTAAGGAGGCAAACAAGGCTGCTACTTCTCTGGTGGAGGCCCTTTACCAGTAAGGGTTTGCTGTACTTCTGTAACAGAAGGCAATGCAATTCACCATTTTGAAAGGGTTTGTTTTGTAACAGGTGCCCCTAACATTCATCGAGCAAAGGACATGAACAATTGGTCTGATTTTCTAGGTCCCTGGGTTCCAGGTTAAGTAGTACGAAGAATCCAGTGGACATTCAAGGTATGTAACAGAGCTTCTCCTCGATTAGAGTGCTGAGGAAAATAAACCGGCAGGCTGATGTTTTGTCTTGGTTAAGGGTAAGTTCAGACACCCCTTTGGTAAGAACTTTGGGTTTGTTACTTGGGGATACCATGTCCTTGTGAAAAATTAAATATGGCTCTTTACACATCAGAGCCTTAAGCTCAGAGATCCTCCAAGCAAAAGTGACTGCAACCAAAAATAAAACTTTCCAAGAGAAAGCATAACTCACAATCTGCGACTGGTTCAAATGGAGGTAATGTAAGTTTTTCCAGGAAAAAGAAGGTCCATGGAGGGAAGGGATCCCTGATGGGAGGTTTCATATGAAGAATGCCATGCAAAAAGTGTGCAAGATCCAACTGTGCGGGGATCGTCACTTCACAGGTTGCAAGATAGAATGACACTGCCAAAAGGTGTACCTTTATGGAAGAGTAGCTGAGGCCTGAGTCAGAAAGGGAAAGGAGGTACTCTAATACTGAGTTCACTGGACAAGTGAAAGTGTCTGTGTGTGGTGGCTGAGGGCCCATAGACAGAAGCATTTCACTTCATTGTGTATGTGGCTCTGGTGGATGGCTTACTGGCAGCCACCAGAACGTTGGCTACTCTAGCCAAGACCCCATAGTAGGAAATGGCTAAGTCTGTAGGAGTCACACATATAGTTGTAAGGACCTCAGGTCTGGATGGACTAAGTTCCCATTGTCCTGAGATAGCAAACATGAAGTGAGTGGCAGTGGACGAGGTGGTTCCCTCACCAGTTGCTGGAGTAGTGGGAATCAAATCTGTCAAGGCCAGAAGGATGCAACCAGTATCATGTCCACCCTTCTGACTGAAGCTTCAGAAGAACCCTCTGTATTAGGGGAAAGCATAGAGGAATCTCCTGTCCAGCAAGGGACAATGCGTCTCGCCAGAAAACACCAGGCCCTGGATCTAGTGAGCATAAACTGGGCAATTTTGCATTGTGTGGGGATGAAAAAGGTCCAACCCTGGCAGACTCCACCTGTCAAACAGATCTTGTACAACCGATTGTTGAGTTCCACTCATGGGTTCTGGATCTTGACCGGCTTAGTAAATCTGCCAAAGCGTTTTGCACACGTGGGATGTGAACTACCGAGATCTCTATCTGGTGAGCTATGGCACATTCCCAACTCTCATTGCCTCGCTGCAGAGTGGATAGGAGTCGTTCCTCCATGTTTGTTGATGTAGAACACCACTGACATGTTGTCTGTCTGAACCAGGAGGTGTCCTTGGGTAGGTTTGTTTGTAATTCCTGTGGGGCATATAGGATGGCCCTCATTTCCAGCATGTTGACATGTAGGGACTCCTTGATTGGCGACCATAGTCCTTGAGTCCCTGCGGTTGGAAAGATGTGCTCCCCAGTCTGTGCCTGAGGCATCTGTTGTCAATATCTGGGTAGGCTGAATCCTCTGGAAGGAGTACCCACTGACAGATGGGATGGGTCCAGCCTCCACTGGAGGGCTTGCTGGAAGGATCCTGGGATTGAGGCGAGCTGACTGAGATCGCCCCAGTGCTGATCCCATTGGGTTCTCAGTATCCACTTTATCATTGTCATGTGAAGTCTGGCCAGTGGTACAGCGGCAATGGTTGCTGCCATGTGGCCGAGAAGTCTGAGATACTGCCTGGCTGGGACCTGTCGTAAAGTCTGGATGTGGTGGGCGAGACCCCTTAGGTGGTCTGCTCTGTCCTCTGAAGGAAGGCTTTCCCTAAGAGGTGTCAAGAAGTGCTCTTATGAAGTAAAGCTTTTGAGTCAGCCAGGGTGATGATTTTGGCATGTTTACTGTGATTCCCAATGCCGAAAGAGAGAAAAGTATCTTCCACTGTGCCTCCCTGGATGGGGCTGTGAGAAGCCAATCATCCAGGTATGGGAAGACATAATGGCCTCTCCTCTGGAGGGCTGCTGCCACGACTGCCAGGCAATTGGTGAAGACACTTGGTGCAAAGGATAGCCAAATGGCAGTGCCCTGAACTGGAAATGCTGGCTAATTTGAACCTTAGGAACCTTCTGTGGTGTCTGGCTATCAGGATGTGTAAATACACATCCTGCATGTCCAGGGATAACAGCCAATATCCTTGATGGATCATGGGGAAGCAGGCCCTGTAGGGTGACCATCCGGAAGTGCCTGTATTCCACGAAGACACTGAGGTCAGAATGGGCTTTATGTCTCCTGTTTCTTGGTTACTAGGAAGAAGTGTGAACAGTACCTTGTCCCTTCTGGGTGGTTGTTACCTGCTCTATTGCTCTTTGTCCAGCAGGGATTGTATTTCACCCTGGATGAGAGCAGCGTGGGATTGGGGTAACTGTGAATTCTATCATGTGACCCACTGAATCAGTTGCAGAACCCATTGGTCAGAGTTGACTGCCTTCCAATCCTCTAGATAGAGGAAGTGGCTCCAACCACCTCTCCTCTTGAATTTGTCTGGAGAGGAGGGTTCGGCCAAATGTCAGGCGCTGAGGGCAGAGTGGCCTGGGTTGGCTTGGCTGACCACTGTCCGAGTTTCTGGAGCCACAGAGGCGCACTTGTTGCTGTAACCTCCTCTCTGTTGCTGCTGGTATCTAGATTGTTGGTCGGACTTGCCATGAAAATGCTGTTTTGAAATGGCTTCCGACTGGGCTTGTACATAGTTTGAACTGTGCATACAGCTTTTCCAGAGTCTTGATTCTGGGGATAATCTTTTCAGATTCCTCTCTGAAAAGAACTGAGCCCTATAAAGGGGCATCCAGGATACCTGCTTGGACATCTTGGGTGAAACCTGAGATCCTAAGCCAAGAGTGTCTCCTGAGGCATACCCCCATAGCCACTGCTCTAGCTGCAGTGTCTGTGGAATCATAGGCTGACCAAGTACATAAGTGCCTATGTCTGATCCGGTGTGTATAAGCTTCTCCCACTGAGCCTTTGGGAGGCAATCTGGCAGGTCCCCAAGTCCATCCATTGTTCCCACGTGGGATTCTGTAACTGCACCATGTGGGTCAGGAAGTTCAGAGGCCGGATAGTGCAGGTGAAGAAGACATTCACATGCCATCGAGTCCAGCTGCTTGGCTTCTCGGTCTGGTGGTTGTGTGCTAAGGTGTTTTGGTCTCTGGGGCCTATCATGAGCAGCCGTGATGACTATGGAGTTGGCTATGGGCTGTTCACCTAGGAAGGGTTCCTCTCGGGGTGCCCTGTAGAGGTGATCTGCCTTCTTTGGTACAACCGAAGAGATGGAGGATGCTTCCATGCCGCATTGGTGGCGTCTTGAAAAGTGTCCACCAGGGGTGGCACGACCACGGTTTTGGGTCCTTTTGATGCAGGTATTTTGCTAGCCAGCATCTTTCAGGGTTGAGGTCCTTGTACCTCAGCCCATATTTGATTGGATATGATGCATCACCCCATAAAGGAGGGTCATCAGGGGAGACCTTGGTGTGTCTCGTGAGTCCAGCGATGGGAGGTCAACCTCTACGGAGGACTCAGAAGAGAATCTGGTGAATGGTCTGATATCTCTGAGGAGGAGGAGAACTTGGAGGGTTTGCGTTTGTGACCCTCTGTGAAGTGTGAAGAAACTTCTGCTCCTAGTCTGGGAGTGTGTCTTGTGACCTGGCGACCCTGCCAGTGGGTGGAGGGTGGTCTCTTTGGGCAGAGTAGGTTCTTTAGGTGGAGGAGTTGGTTCCTGGGGTTAGGCTCCTCTACCCTGCTCATTGGCTGGGAGAACATTAGCCTTGATAGTGTCCCAACAGGAGGCAAATAGGTCCTTGACCTGTGACAGATGGAGTCTTGGCTTCTGATCCAGTGTCGGCCAGTTCGAAAGGACCTGATGTCAGACCTGTCATCTGGTCCGCGCCAGAATTGGCAATGTTGGTATACCTGGTCGCAGCCCGCGGGTTGCGACGGTGCTTTGGCCGGGGGTCCCACTGGTGGCATTAGGACTTTGCCGGGGTCCCGCTGGTGGCAGTGGAGCTTTGGTGGGGATCTGCGGTCATCAGCCAGAGTCTGGGGAGAGGCTGATGTCAGACTACCCAACAGCGGATCACTGTGGTCGCCGGCTGGCACTGGCAGTGTGGCCACTGACGCTGAATCTGACGTATTCGGAGCCTTAGTCTGTCTGGTATTGGGCTCCTTTATCTGACAACAGGTGTAGTCAGATGCTGAGATCATTGTCGCTTTTGGGACATTGGGGCCTGGTGATGGAGTGTGTCCTCGGCCGGCCCATTTCTCCGTTGCTCTTTTACTAGGGTTGGCTTAAGTGACATTAGGCCCCTAGGGGGTTGTGAGATGGACCTCTGGGGTGGCCTGAACCCCGCATCTGTCCAGGGATTCAGCTCCCAAGGAGGCAGACTTAGAGGACACTTTACGTCGGTCTGTCACGAAGGAAGACCTGACATTAGAATCTGAATGCTGGCCTAAGGAATGAGAGTGTGGCGATCTTCAGAGGCTGAAGGGTAGAGGACCCTTGCAATGGAGCACCCCGTTGCCTTAACCTGGGAGGAGGTCTCACTACTGTCAATCTGGTAGAACGACTGGTTTGTGAGGCCGAGTCCGAGCTCCCCTGGAGACTGACTGGGAGTTGGATGACCTAGATCCTTACAGGGATCTGTCTCTGTCCCTCTCTTTCCTCTTCTCTTGATGGTAATGTTTACCCGATATTTTGTGAGACGGGCTCTCCTTGGTAGAGGAATCTTTCTGCATGACGGCTAACTTCTGCTCCATTTGGTAGGCCTGGAGGGTCTTCTGGCAGCAAATCCTCATCCTGCTGTTGAATTTTGGCAGTGTGGACAGGCCTCTGTATCATGGTCTGGGCCTAGACACAGCAGGCAGGCAGAGTGTCCATCTCGCAAGCGGTATTTGTTTGCCGTGAGCTACTTAGACTGGTGCCGGTCCATAGACGATGACGGAGAAGTTGACATGCAGGAAAATTAAAAGTAAAATAAATTCGACCTTATCGTAATAAAGCATTGAAAACATGGTTGAAAAGGCGGTCGATCAATAGATGAAGGTGTCCGTGGAGCTGATGCGTGAGAGTCGATGGCAGGAAAAGAACTGAGGGCCCATTTCCTACCTAGTGGATAAGCTGCAGGTTCTAGTTAACCAACAGTCTACTTCCTGCAACCCCACTATAATTGCCTTATGTCTGTCCCATGCATGTTTGAATTTCTCCACTGTTTTAGACCCCACAACCTCCCAGGAAGGTGGTTTCATGCATTCACCACTCTCTCCGTGAAACAGAATTTCCTTACATTACCCTGAGCCCCCATCTTTAAATTGTGCCCCTTGTTCTTGCATCTCTTTTCTGAAAGATGCTACCCTCCTGGACTTTGTTGATTCCTTGAGGTACTTGAAAGTTTCTATCACATCCCCGTCCCTCCTTTCATCAATGGTATACATATTAAGCTCTCTCAGTCTCTTCATATGGTTTCTGATGCAGACCCTGCACCATTTTAGTTGTCCTCCTCTGGACTGCTTCCATCCTGTCTATGTCCTTGCGTAGATGGGGTCTCCAAAACTACCGCCCGTACTCAGATGGGGTCTCACCAACCATCTGTCCATCTGTACAGAGGATAACTTATCACTTCCTTTTCTACTTGTGTTTCTTCATTATGTATTATTCTATACCATGTATACTGTTGTATGCTAGTTACAGTATTTCCCTTGTCTCCCCAGATCATATCTGTAAATAGATTTATTTGATCTCTGTATGTTTATCTGGTTAACCAATGTCAATAAATAAATAAATTCATAAATAAATAGGAAGGATCTAGGAAAGTAACTTTAATAGATACAGTACAGTATCTTAACATTTTTGTTGAGCTACTGCTTTAAGTATTGTCTTTTATTGATATAAGAGTTGCTTTCTAGGAGGAGCAATGAATGATGAGTCATGAAAGAGGTGGGGCTGGGGGCAGAGCTTAGGATCCATTTTTGCCTCATCCAAAGGTGGCAACCTAAGCATGACCACACTAAAAGTTTGAACCACTGACATTCTAAAGTTGGAACTCTAGAGCAACACCTTACAGCTGAGATACTGCTATTTCTAAGACATCACTAACACACTCTCATTGCTGGAATTCCACAAAAGCTCCTAAAGTTTCACAAAATTCTTCATTTTCATCAACTCGAAGACTCTGCAGATCCCTACATAATTCTGCCACGCAAGAGTGTGCAATTCTGCACAATTCTTGCAAGCATGATTAACATTTTGCACATCTGGACTCACAAAATGTTTTGTCTAATGTAATACTGTCGCCATATTCAATTTTTGTGGGACAAAAGCTTGTATATCAAGTTTGAAATACTGCTAGACAGGACTAGGTGTATGTGAGTAACAAAAAGTATTTCCTGAATACCACAAATAATGCACTATGTGTTACTCAGAACTGAAGAAGAAACCGTGTTACTATTCATGGTACTGTTTTTGGGGGATTTAAATCCATAAAAATCATTTCAATTCAGCCCACACCTTGGCTCACATGGCTTATGATGCCACGGAATCCCTTGATGGAATTCTGACCTACTACCGATGATTTCCAATCTATTATTCTATTTTTATTCATTTTAAAACCGAGTTGCCAGCCCAGAAAAAGAATTACTATTGGGAATCACATTCTAAAATTTCTTAGTGCAACACCTATATGAGAATGTGCTGCTCATATACCTGGGTATACACCTGTGCCAAACTAAAAGATCAATTAAGACTCCTAGCATTTGCATTTTGAATGGCAAACTTCGTTTTCTTTTTTTTTTCTTGTATGTACATTGAAACTGAATATTACTGCTGTGCAAAGAGGGGTCTTTTTGCTCTTTTCTCTTCCCAGTAGCTCTCACTCTCTCTTCCTTGGGCACCTCGTAGACAAGGACTGGAGTAGATAGTCTACATGTCAGCGTGCTGACATCCCGGTCAAGAGGTGCCCTCCACCCATCGCAGCTCCGTCTGCACTGCTACCTGAGGTCATTGAGGTGGCAATACTGCAGCAGAGCACACCACCCTCCCTCCCGAGAAGGGAGCATCCTCTGAGACACTCGATCCTGCTCCCCATGGCTGGCCTCCCCACACACATACAATGACTCAGGCTCACTTCTGAAACCAGGTTGCCACCGGTAGTGCTACCATTGACCAACAGGCTGGCACAGCGTCAATGGGTTCTGACAACCCTGGCTCAAATCACTGGGTGGTTCTGGGTGATAGCTCCTTTAGCTAGAAATCTATGAATCAGTCCACATTATTTGACATGCCTGTTTCCTGTATGGATTTAATGTCCTCTAGTCACAAAGCATACCTCTGGATGTTTTCTTGAATACTGATTCCAGTTCTGTTATGATCCATCTTTACTGGCCTTTCGGCAAGCGTGCACACTGGTGATAGAGACCATTTTAGAAATGCATGATTTACTCTTTATGTACTTGTTGAAACTGTTAAATTGTTGCCCCACTGCATTTTGTGTTTTACTATAGAGCTATGGGGCTGTATTGCACAGGAAATAAAAATTCGTACCTACCATAATTCTTGATCTTACTGTATATCTTCACCATATGTCACTGGTGGGTACTACACCGGAGCAGCTAGGACCCCATGGGGAGCTTTTTAGCTTAAAAGCTTTTCTCTAGGAGGAGGGACAATGTCAGGACAGCACTGCCCTCGAGCAAGCATGACCTAAGTGGCTTTCATGGGTTGCCTAGTAACTATTGTTGTCCTCTCCACTATCTCAGTTTTGCTTGTCGGAGAAGAAACAAGCATAGAGAAAAAGAAGCGTGGAGGGTGGGATAAGAGAGCCCAGGGACAGCAAAAGGATAAAACTGAAAAAGAAATAAGCCGACCAGATAAGAAAAAGAAGTTTGGAGCCTAGTTTGTTCTGAGAGGAGGACCCCAACCTCTGGGCAGGGTAAGGAGGGAGACAAAGAAGAAGAAGAAGAGGTAGGAGGATGAGACTACATGCCCCCATATTACAGAAATTCCTGTGGACCAAGGGAGACTAAAAATCCACTGTCTACATCCTCTTGTTAAGGTGGAAAAGAACAGGTTACTCACCTGTAACAGTAGTTCAGAAGTAGTATATGTTGTTCATCCACACTGTTTGGCATGTCCTGTGCCTTTAAGAATCTCGCCAGAAGGTCTAAAGCTGGCTCCTCCCATCCACCCAGGTGCTCCACCCCTTGACACAGATCTTGCCTGCTGGAAGCAGAGGATTGTACATCAGCCGGGAGGTCAGGTGGGTTCGTGTGGATGAACAACATATACCAGTCCTAGAAAGTACAGTTACGTAAAACTTACCATAACAATAGATCTTTGAGGAGCGTCTCTTGCAGTAGGTAATACACTTGGGTCATCGCCAGAGGTTGCTGTGGCACACGGCAGCTCTTCTAGCAGCCTTTTACCTGGGGCCACCCACACATGACATCAGCTTCCTGTCTGCTGTAAATGTGGAAGGTCCTGGTATCCTCGGGTCCCCACCAGATTCAGCTCGTGGCGAGGACCAAGGAGCGAGGTACCAAGGTATCCCAACCCAAGAGTCACTGGACCAGAATCTGTTCTCCTAGAGAAGGAGGAGGACAGAGGGTGGATTGACCTACTGCAAGAAACACTCCTTAAAGATCTACTGTTACTGCAAGTTTTACGCAACTGTACTATCTTCCACGGAGTGCTCTCTTGCAATAGGTAATACACTTGGGATGAATTCCAACCAGTATACCCAAGATGGGAGGACATTATGACAGAAGGCCTTGTAGGACTGCTCAGCCAAAAGCCATCCTACAGTGTGAAGCAATATCCAAACTGTGGTGCTTCATGAATGTATGAACTGTGGACCAGGTGGCGCATTGCAGATATCAGAAATGGAGTCTCCTTTAAAGCAAGCTGCAGTAGTGGCCATGGCTCTCGTGGAATGGGCTCTGCTGTCCACATCCTCTTGTTAAGGTGGAAAACAACAAGTTACTCACCCGTAACAGTAGTTCTAAGAGTGGTATATGTTGTTCATCCACTCTGTTTGGCATGTTCTTTCCCTTTAAGAATCTGCTGGAAGGTCTAAAAGCTGGCTCCTCCCATCCACCCGGTGGTATATCCCTCGGCCCCACCCTTGACATCAGATCTTGCCTGCTGGAAGCAGAGGGTTGTGCATCGAAGCCGGAGAGGTCGGGTGGGTTAGTGTGATGAAACAATATATACCACTCCTAGAAAGTACAGTTACGTAAAACTTACCATAACAGTAGATCTTGGAGGGTGTCTCTTGTAGTAGGTAATACACTTGGGTGATGCGCCAGAGGTTGCTGTGGCACACAGCAGCTCTTCTAACAGTCTTTACCAGGGCCACCCACATGACATCAGCTTTCTGTCTGCTATATAAACATGGGCGGTCCCTGGCATCCTCAGTTCCCCTGCCAGATTCAGCTCGAAGCGAGGACAAGGAGAACCCGATGTACCAAAGGTATCCCAACCCAAGAGTCAATGGACCAGAATTTGTTCTCCTAGAGAAGGAGGAGGATGGAGGGGGATTGACCTACTGCAAGAAACACTCCTCAAAGAACTACTGTAAAGGTAAGTTTTACATAACTGTACTTTCTTCCACAAAGTGGTCTCTTGCAGGTAATACACTTGGGATGAATTCCAACCAGTATACCAAGATGGAAGGACATTATGATAGAAGGCCTTGTAGGACTGCTCGGCCAAAGCCCATCCTACAGCATGAAGCAATATCCAGATTGTAGTGTTTCATGAATGTATTAACTGTGGACCAGATGGCTGCATTGCAGATATAATAAATGGAGGCTCCTTTAAAGCAGGTCGCATAGTGGACATGGCTCTCATGGAATTGGCTTGGACAGGTCTTGGTAAGAGTTTGTTGTATTTTTAAAACAAAATGTAATACAATGTGCCAATCAACCAGAATGGGTTCTTTTAGTAACTGGGAGCCCTTCTCGGCCGATGCAAAGGTGACAAACAATTGAGAAGTCTTTCTGATTGTTTTTGTTCAATTAGTATAGTAACATAATATACGATGTACATCTAAGGTATGTAAGAGATGTTCACCTTGGTTGGAGTATTAAGGATAGTACACTGGTAACTTCAGGGATTGATTTAGGGTGTATTCAGACACTAGCTTAGGAAGGAAGGAGGGTTGATGCAAGCGCCACCCTATCCTTGTGAAAATTAAGTAAGGTTCCTTGCACATGAGGGCATGAAGTGTGGAGATACGATGAGCTGAGGTGACAGCCACTAGGAATAAGGTTTTCCATGAAAGAAAATGGAGGTCACAAGTGGCCGCTGGTTCGAGAGGCTTAAGAGTTAATTTTCTATTAGAAAATTGAGGTCCCATGGGGAGTGGGATGTCTAATAGGTGGTTTGATATGTAACATTCCTTTCAAAAACATTTAGGCTAGATGATGTTGGTTTTCGTTTTGTAGCTCAAATTCTAGTCGATGACTGCTTTAGAAGTTGTTCTGCTGCTGCTGCGAACTGAAGATGGGAAAATGAACTGAGGATACCAGGGACCACCCACGTTTATATAGCTGACAGGAAGCTGATGTCGTGTGGGTGGCCCCTGGTAAAGGCTGCCAGAAGAGCTGCTGTGTGCCACAGTGACCTCTGGTGATGACACAAGGCATTACCTACTGCAAAAGACCACTCCATGGAAGATCTACTGTTACAGGTGAGTAATTTGCTCTTCTAGGATTGTAGATATGTTGTTCTATCCACACTGCTTGGCAGGCTCTAGCAGTTCTCTGGGAGGAGGAGGCAAGGTGCACATCCCCTATTTAGGGAACAGAGATTGAAGAACTGAGGTCCCAAAACCAGCATCCCGGCGTGACTCTAGGTCAATGTGGTAGTGGTGTTTGCTGACTCCCAGGTAGCAGCCCTGCAGATATCCTGGATAGGTACATCCCTAGAAGCAGCCACTGACACAGCAGTATGGTGGGTGGCATGAGTTTTTCAGTATGGGAGGCTCCTTGCCCATCAACCAGTAGCAGAGATCAATGCAGGATGTTATCCATCTGCTAATCGCCGCTTTGTTGCAGGTATGCCAGGTGCGGCTTCAGTATAGGTGACAAACAGCTGGTAAACCTCTCTCCGAATTCCAGCCATGCACTCTTTGTAATAAGAAAGTGCTCGATGTCATGTCCAAGGTATGGAGCCTGCACTCGGCCTCCGAGGTGTAACTGGGGTAGTACACTGCCAGAGTCAACATCTGGTTGAGGTGAATCTCCGACACCACCTTGGAAGGAATTTCAGGTGGCGGTGCAGGACAACCTTGTCCCTGTGGAACAGCAAGTAAGGAGACTTGACAGAGCGCCTGGAGCTCCCCAATCCTTCTAGCTCACATGGCCTATCTGGACTTCAGCAAGGCCTTTGACACTGTGCCACATAGAAGACTATTACACAAACTAGGGAATATGGGTGTGGGCAGAACAGTAGTGTGGTGGGTAGGTAACTTGGCTGACGGCAGGACACAGAGGGTGGTGGTAAATGGCTGTCACTCCACAGAGGGAAGAGTGACCAATGTGGTACCACAGGGATCAGTGCTGGGACCGGTCCTATTCAACATCTTCATCAGTGATATTCTTGGGACATAGAAGGCAGAATTTCACTGTTTGCTGATGACACAAAGTTCTGTAACAGAGTAGACACACCAGACGGTGTAGACAGAATGAGAAGGGACCTGCAGAAACTTGAAGAATGGTCAGGGATTTGGCAGTTGAAATTCAATGCAAAGAAGTGCAAGATAAGCATATGGGGCACAAAACCTGGCACAATATATCAGTTGGGGGTGAGGATATAGCATGCACCAAGCAGGAAAGAGATCTTGGGGTTATCATCTCTGATGACCTCAAGGTGAGGAAACTGTGACAAGGCAGCAGGTAAAGCACATAGGATGCTGGGATGCATAGGCAGGGCATCGCCAGCAGGAAAAGGAGGTCATGATTCCACTATACATGACACTAGTGAGACCCCACCTGGAGTACAGTGTACAGTTCTGGAAACCTTACCTAAGTAAGACATAGGGTACAGAAGGGTCAGAGGAGGGCAACAAAGATGGTACATGGATTGCATCACAAGTCCTATGAGGACAGGTTGAAGGAACTGAATATGTACTCCCTGGAGAGGAGGGAGGGAGAGGGGACATGATAGAGACATACAAGTATATTACAGGGAGGAACAGGGTGCAGAATACACTATTTTTAAGCAAAAAAGATATTCCAGGACTAGAGGCATCGGATTAAGTTGGAGGAGGACAATTCAGAGGAAATGTGAGGAAGAATTTCTTCACAGAATGGGTGGTGGACAAGTGGAACACCCTGCCTGAGAAGTGGTGGGGCTGAAACAATCACAGGATTTAAGAATACATGGGATAGACATAAAGGAATTCTGGAGGTCAGGGTAAGGGCAACAGAGTTCTAGGAAAACATAAACAAATTACAAACTCAAATGGGCAAACTAGGTGGGCCATAGGCCCTTATCTGCCGACACCGTCTATGTATCTATGTATCTATGATAACCACCAGGAAGACTGTGTTCCACGACAGGTGTGACATTTTATAATTGTGTACTGGTTTGAATGGCTTCCCATGAGCTTTGCCAGTACCACAGTGATGGTTCATCATGCACCGCCGAGGGAAATGTGGTCGAGGCCTTTAAAAAATGCCAGACCACCTTCTCCTGAGCCACCATCTGCTGACCAGCCCACGCCCGGTAAGCAGAAATGGCTGCCAGGTGTGCCTTTAAGGGTTGTAGACCAAGACCCCCCTTGTAGAGAGACCAAAGGTAGTCGGGGATGCTAGCCACTGACAGGACGAAGGGTCCAAGCCCTTGCCCTGACACCAAAAGGAGAATCTCTTCCATTTGAAGGCACAGCACACCTCCTGGTCGACTCCTTTTAGATGCCTCGACTACACTTAGTACATCTTTGGAGAGACCCAAAGCCTAGAACTCGAGCTGCTTAGGAATCAGGCTGTCAGGTGCTGGGATTGAAGGTCTGGATGGAATATCTTCCCTGATTGATCGAGAGCAGGTCTGGGTGCGCTGAAAGATGCCTCGGAGGCCTGGTTCTGAGACTAGGAGATCTGGATACCAGAACTGGCAAGGCCAGGCTGGGGCTACCAGGGATCACCTGCGCCTTGTCCCTCCTGATCTTGAGGAGCATTTTGTGAACCAAGGAAGTGGAGAGAGGCATAGAAGAGTTTAGGGGTCCACAGCCATGAGAGCATCCCCCTGCAGCAAGCCCTGCTGAGGGGAGGCGTGGAACAGCTTCAGCTTTGCATTCTCCCTGAGAACAGGTCCACCTGAGGTTTCCCAATGGGAGAACAGTACTACCTCTGGATGGAGAGACCATTCATGGTACACCTCACCCACACAACTGAGGGCGTCCGCCAGTTGATTTGAGGCTCCTGCCACATGGATGACCAGGAGATCTGCCTCCAGACAGCTAATGAGGGTCCAGACGTGAGCGCTTCCTGCACAGAGGTCTTGAATCGTTCCTCCTGCTTGTTGAGATAGTACATGGTCATGGTATTGTCCATCTGGACTTGCACCACCTGACCCGAAGGAATGGAGCAAATGCTGTCAGTGCCAGCCGAACTGCTCATAGCTCCAGCATGTTGATATGCCACCGGGATTCTTCAGGGATCTAGAGTCTGTGAACTCTGTGATTCCCATGTGGGCACCCAGCCTGTGAGAGAAACATCGGCCATCAGAACGACCATCGGCTCAGGGCAGACAAACGGGATCCCTTCCTGCAGATGCTCTGGGATGGTCCACCATTGGAGAGCATCCCACATCTTCAGGGTTACAGTGACCAGCTGGTTGAAGTGACCATGTCACTGGAGTCCACTGGCTGGCCAGCTCCCATTGGAGGGGCATATGCCAGCGGCAACTTTGGACCACGGAGGTGCAGGCCACCATATAACCCAGAAGGCACAGGAAGTCCTAGGCAGGGTGCAAGTGCCCAACCAGAAATTATTGGGCAAAGGAGGAGAAACCTCTGCCCCTGTCCTGCTGGAGCTTGGTTCTGGCTCGGAAGAGTCGAGCTCTGCCCCTATGAAGCAGATCACCTCGTGGAGGCACGAGTTCCAATTTGGTCTCACTGATGAGGAGACCAAGTTTGAAACAGGTCTGGAGAGCCAGATCCTGGATTTCTCCACCTTCTGTATGGAAGGACCTGCTATGAGTCAGTCATTGAGATAGGGTACACTCTGACCCCCCATGCCGAAGATGGGCCGACACCACTGCAATGCATTTGGTGAAGACCTGGGGGCCGATGACAGGCCAAACAGCATGGCTTGGAACTCGAAGAGTACTCCCTCTGCTCAGAAGCAGAGGACCCTTGATGAGATGGACAGATTGGGACATGAAAGAATGTGTCCTGTAGATCCAGTGAGAAGAACCACATTCTGCTCGAGGGGCGGTATGGTCTGAGACAGAGTTATCATCCTGAACGTCTGAGACCTGAGAAATTGGTTCAAGTTATGCAGATCTAGAATGAGTGCCAGCTCCCCATCCATTTTGGGACCAGGAAGTACCTGGAAATGAACCCTGGGTTGACAGGGGAATCCCAACTCTTGCCACTATCTCCTTGTGGAAGAGTTGGGTGATGAGCCAACTGAGTGTGCATGGACACCATCTCCTCCCGTGGGGTGCGGGCTCGGCTTGGTGGGTATTGCTCGACCTGAGGGCAGCCCTTGGCGACACTTCCAAGATCCACTCCGTCCATTGTGACAGCCGGAGCAGCTGAAAGGAAGTGGAGCCAGCCCCCACTGGAAGACCCAGAGTCAGTGTGATGGGTATGGGGTTGGCGACTCCATCCCACCACTGTGCAGGCTGGAAGAGGAGGATCTGGTTTGGGGACCTCCAGGACCCTTTCCTCCAAGTTCACGGCCACCGGGGTCCCTGACTTGGCCAGAGGGCGCCAAGGTTGAGCCTGCTGCTATTGCTGCCCGATTGAAAATGGGTCTGCTTAGCTGCAGGAGCAGAAGGCCGAAAAGGCTTTCTCTTCAGCTCTTTGGAAACCCTGGATTCCTTCTGAGCAGATGCCACAGAGTCCAAGGTGGCACTGGACTTCTCTATGTGTTGGAAGTGACCATCCACTCCTGGGCCAAAAGATCGGTACCAGGAAAAGGACATCCGTCAATTTGTGCAGAGTGTCTGCCGTGAAGGTGGAGACCCTTAGCCAGGCCCTGTGGCACATGGCAACCATGGCCGACACCAAAGCGGGCGCAAGAATCCTCGTTGTCCAAGAGACAACTGGAGTTGCTGCTTGCAACTGCCCGGCCCTGGTCGCTGGACCTGCTTGACCGTGGTCTGAAGCCTGCGTGAGATGAGGAGGACCATTATCCAGAGAGCCCAAGAGGGCATGAAAATATGTGCCATAATGATGGCCAAGCTTGCCTGACGAAGGCCAAGCTGAAGAGGCAGCATAGACTTTCCGGGCCTAATGGTCCAGTTTCCTGGACCTGTCTGTGCGATCTATCAGTGTCTCCCAAATTTCCCGAGTGCCTAAACACAGATTCGGTCACCAATCCCTTAGCGGAGGGTGCTCTATGAATCCCAACAGGGAGCGATGGGGACCATGTATTTGCAGGCCATCTGGGCTGAAGGCACAGGGCAGGAGCAGGGTGCTGTCACAGCTCCAAGGCAAGGCCAACAATGGCCTCGGCCACAGGGAAGGCCTCTGTCGGAGAATCCCTCATTTGAGGATATCAGTGAGGGGTATTCCAGCCCATTTCTGGACGGGCTCCAAGAGGCATCCCCATGGATTCGGAAATGAGATGGAGGATCTCCATGAAGGAAATGGGACCTTCTCCATTGAGAGACTCCTATGGGTTCACTGTCCAAAGGACGGAATGCAAGTCAGAGTCCTCGGACTCCAAGAAGTTCAGATAGATCGGCCGGCCACCTGGTCGCCTTCCACCCACCTAGGACAGCCGAGTGAGAGTGACAGACAGCCTATGTGGAAGGCCTCAATGAGGCCTAGATTTCTTGGCAGGAGCCCCGGAGATAGGCTGTTTAGGTGGCAGTTCCACCCAAACTGGTGGGCGGTGGTTTCGCTGAGCCATGAGAGTCTTGATCGGCTCCAGGTGCAGAGGCAGTATGAACCGGCTCCTAGGGAGTAGGCATTGGCCTGGAGGCAACATCCAAGTGATGGCTGGAGTGGAAGACAGAGTCAACTCTGGGCCAGTCATAATCAGCTGCTGCCACATCAAATCCTCGTAGCACTGATGCAGCCAGCAGACCTCTCCTCTTCTGAGAAGGACAAGGAAGAATGGTGGTGGCACCACTTCTTGAAGCGCTAGCGCTTTCTTGACCTATTGGTCGAAGGGAACTGAGACCTCAACTTTGACCGTCTGAGGGACCAACAGGTTCGGCTTCGAAGGAGCCGGGAAAACCGTGGCTCTTCCAGGTCAGGGTACCGTATTTTGAAGAGGTTCCTGGCAAGCTGGGTCTCCTCCCTCAGTGGGTCCAGGCAGGACTGGGGTCCTGAATAAGGAGTTGTCGACTCATCTAGCGGCGACAGGTGGAGTGGGGTAGATTATAATCTGGACCAGGTGAAGTCGTCCCGCATCTTGCCGGCAGGCTCAACAGGGGTACCATGAAGCCAGTGGCTAAGGCCGCAACCTCGACCAAGTCAAGACAGTGGATTCCTGGGATCGAGATCTCTCACAATTCCAAGAAACGTTGTTGGTGAAATTAATCTTCTTTTGCTCCTTGTCCTTTTAACAAGAGTGGGAGATGTGCGTGCCCAAAGGACCCTCTCCTTTGGTGGGGAAAGATTGGCACATCTCCTTAAAAGAGCCTGAAAAGGTGGAGCCCAGATTGTGCAGGATGAAGACGGCCGGGAACAGGACTGCTCAGCAGTCCACACCACCTCCTCTTCAAAGGCCTTCATCTGCTCCAGCTGCTCAGCGGACCCCACAGCTGTGGAGACTGCCCAATGGGCCTCTTTCGATTTGACCATCGGGTTGTGTTTCTCCGTCTGCCCAACTGAAGTCATGTGAGACAATCATCCAAGACACTGGGTTGGAATGCGCAACAAATTTTACACGCCTGGGTGTCATTGTAGTAGCGTGGGAAATAACAGATGTCCAGACCCAAGGTTTAAGATGCATAAAAACTCAAAGGTATGCATTTGTCAATTTATTTCCAAAACAAACAAAAAAAAATATTCTTAACTTAAAGTTCACAGAAAGGGAAAAAAAAACGTGTTAGTCTTCACACCCAAAAGAACAGGAAATACTTATTTCCACAGACTCTGAATTGCCTTTTCCTTTCCTTTTGTCTGAACAGCACTTTGTGTGGAAGATGCAGCACATCACACACACAAAACACAGCACACACACACACCCTCCTTGCTCTGTGGTCAGTCGAATACTGACTCTCCTCAGTCTATCTAAACAGGTCTCCTAGTGGAGAGTTTCTATACTTTCCAGAAGGGCGTGTCTTGAACTGAGCCTCTCCCCTATTGTGACATCACATTACCTGAATACTACAAAGGCAGCCATTTTGTAGGCTGCCATCCCTATAGCAGGACCTCAGCAGGAAAAGCAAGACATTCAGGTACACATGCATTTTATTTAATACAGAAAGAAAAGAAACACTTGTTAAAGATTGAAAATAAAATCTGCAGGCTTGGCAAGGAAAAAGATGGTAGCTCCTATCTGTCTTCCTTGCAAGATTTCAGGATTCCATTTACTTTTAAATGTAACTGTCAGAAGGTAAACATGCATTTATTTTGAACAACAATTCTAGTAAATATTTTTACACAGTAGTCTCCTGTAACATATTTTCTATACGCTGCATAATGCTTGTTTTTATAAAATTCCTCACAGCCAGAATTTCATCTGACTGCTTGTTTTACCACCAGCCTTCTATTTATAAGAGGTCTTCATTTCAAGAGACCATAGCTCCATTTGGTAATTTATCTAGGACACAGGGCTTTAGCAAAAGTCTCCAAGCAGAGAACTGTGTTCTATTTCTACATTCTTTTCTTTTAATGCAGCACTAAGATTGGGATAGCCTGTGTACATTTATTCCTGTGAGGTACACAAAAACAAAACTATAAACAGCCCTTTAAATAGAGAGCAGGAAGCTCTTAACAATATTGTTTCCTTACTTTCAACAATACTTTTGCTGGTTAGATACTTGAGGAAAATACTCTTTACTAAAGTCCTACTCCATAATTAAACAACTGCTTTTGAGCTTATCAAGATTTGGATGCCAGATTGTTTTAAAGATAATCAGGGACAGTAAAGAAAGGTTTAAAGATTGCCAGGTTGGCCACCTGACAAGAAAAATAGGACAGATACAAATATAGAAGCAGACAGGATAGAGTGAAAATTGAAAGGGGGCATCTTGTAATTTCTTGATATTTCACTTCATAACAGGACCCTGTTACAGTCGTGAGCATGGCCCAGGCAATGGACACACGAGGCATGCGGGATGGTCCGAGACATCTCTTTTGCCCACAGACGCGGCGAGGAAAACCGGAGGGACTTTCCTCCATTACAGTCGAATCGCTGGCATAACTGGGAAACTTGAACAAGCTGAACTTTCAGTAAATACAGAGATTTGTCTCGTCAGGGCCCACTATAATGCATGAGCAATAAGGAGGGAACCTGAAACTTGAAGCAGAAAGGAAGATCTGGTGTCAGGGGCAGAGCTGAGGGATATACCACCGGTGGGTGGGAGGAGCCAGCTTTTAGACTTTCTGGCAAGATTCTACAGGGAAAGGACATGCCAAACACGATCCTAGAAATTTCCTTTTTTGGGGGAGCCTGAGACAAGGTGACAGTCCAGAGAAAGTTCAGTTAAGTAAGAACTTACCATAACAGTAGATCTTCGAGAGAGGCTCTTGCAGTAGGTAATTACAAAGAGGACCGAGCTGGCAGGGCATCAGGACCCCATGGAAAAATTTCTAGCTAACTAGTCTCTGGCAGGGAACCGCCCATGTCAGGTGACTGACATCATGCGAAGTCAGTATAAAGGGTGGTCCCCATGCACGCCTTCCAGTTCTTTCCACCAAAGGCCAAAAAGGCAAGATGAGAGAGAAGCGGCTGTTTCCTTCCCTGGAAAAGGAGCTGAAAAGCTTATGGGGATGGAGGCGGGACTGTATTACCTACTGCAAGAGCCCCTCTCAAAGATCTACTATTACTAAAAGTTCTTATGTAACTGTACTATCTTACTTTGAGAGGGCTCTTGCAGTAGTAATTACAAACAGGACTGAGTCCCAAGCAGTCTGGAACAAGGAGAAGCAAACGGAGGAGGAAACTACTCAAATGTAGACCCTCTGGCTGAGAAAGTCTTAGGAAAGAAGACCTTGTAGCACAGCCAACCCAAGACAGCTCTACGGTGAGAGGCAATGTCCAAACTGTAATGTTTCCAGAAGGTATGGACAGAAGTCCAAGTTGCAGCTGCACAAATGTCTGCCACTGGCACATGCTTGAAACAAGCAGCAGAGGCAGCAACACCCCTGGTGGAGTGGCCTCTGACTTGACCCAGTAGGGTCTTCTGGTACTTTCATAACAGAAAGTGATACAATGAGCCAACCATTTTGATAGGCATTGCTTGGAGACAGCATTGCCTTCTCTTTTCAAGCAAATGAGACAAACAGTTGATCAGTCTTTCTGAGATCCTTCATCCTGGTTATGTAGTATCTCAGAATTGGTGAACATCCAAAGTATGCAAGAGGTACTCCCCTTGATTGGAGTGCTACATAAAGAAAGCAGGCAGCTCAATGGATTAATTCAGTGTAGATTCGCTACTATCCTTAGGGAGAAACTTAGGGTTGAATGCATGAGCCACACATTCATTGTGAAAAATCAAATATGAGGTTTTGCACATCAAGGCCTGAGCTCGAAATCCTTCAAGCAGAAGTAATGGCCACTAGGAAGAGGGTCTTCCAGGAAAGGAACTTTAGGTCTGCTGAGGCTGCCGGCTTGAAAGGAGGCAGGGTAAGCTTCTCAAGAATAAAATTAAAATCCCAAGGAGGGGCAGGAACGCCAATGGGGGTCTCAAGTGGAGAATCCTTCTGAGAAAAGTCTTAGAGACTTCCAACTGTGCAAAGGTTTTGTCCCCAAAAGGAACATGGTAAGCAGAGATGGCCACCATGTGAACCTTCAGAGAGGAATGACTGAGACCCAGATCAAAGAGATGGCGATGTAGTCCAGAAGCCTACCAAAGAAAGCAACAGAATGGCTCAAAATCTTGGAAGAGGCCCAAATAGAGAACCGCTTCCATTTCATTGCATAGGTAGATCTAGTGGAGGGCTTTCTGGCCTCCACCAGAATCTCAGCCACTAGCGGAAAAACCCCGAATTGGGCATGAGCTACATCTGCAGGAGCCACGTGCAACTGAAGGGACTTGAGGCCTGGATGGACCACAGTCCCTGATCCTGGGTCAGCAAAAGTTCGACAGTGGAAGAGAAAGGAGGTTCCTCTGAATACTGCTGCAGGAGAGAGAACCAAACTTGCCTGGGCCAGAAAGGAGGCGATTAGGATCATGCAAGCTCCTTCTGAGCTGAGTTTCTGTAAGACTCTCGGAATCCAAGGGAACTGGGGCATAGCGAATCTGCCCTTCCAGTCTAGAGACAGAGCGCCTTCTCCAAAAATGCCGCACAATGGAGTGAGCGAGCAGAAGTTTTATGCTGAGAGGAGACGTAAACAGGTCTACCTGGGGTGTTCCACAATGTAGAAAGATATCATCTGCTACCCCTGATCCAGTTCCCACTGTGGAGCATGGGCAGACGACCGACTGAGGTGGTCTGCCAACATGTTCTTGACCCCGGGACATGAACCGCTGTGAGGTGAAGCTTGTGCTGCACCCAAATCCCAAACTCGACGCCTCCTGCAGAGAGGGTAGGAATGAGTTCCTCCCTGTTTGCTGATGTACCAGACTACGCAGATGTTGTCCGTCTGGACAGCCAGATGTCCTGGGAGCAGATACAGATGCAGAGCTTGTAGAGCATACAACATGGCCCGAGCGAGCACATTTATGTGAAGTGTCTGTTAGAGCCTGGACCAGGAGCCCTGTGTCCTGTGAGACTCCAGGTGGGCTCCCCAACCCTCGGCCGAGGTGTCTGTCAGCATCTAATAAGAGGGAGAGAGCAGAAGGGAACTCCCGCAAAGGTTCTCCTGAACCACCCACCATTGCAAGTCCCCAACCATAGGATTGGAGACCAGAACCTGTAGATCTAGGTCATCCACCAGCTGAACCCACTGAGACTGAAGCGTCCCACTGAGAGATTCTCATATGGAGCCGAGCGAGGGACTGTCAGAATAGCAGCCGCCATAAGCCCGAGGAGGCAAGGACTGATCTGGCGCTGACCCGCCTGTGGACAGACAACAGGCTGATCTGAGCCTGGAGGGTGGCCACCTGTGCAGTTGCAGGAAAGCCATGCGGAGGTCGTATCCAAGACTGCCCTGATAAACTGGAGCCTCTGGGACAGGATCAACTGGGACTTGGCCTGGTTGATGGTAATATCCAGGCTGGTGAAAACCTGCAGGGTAAGGGAAAGGAAGTGCAGGAGTTCCTCCTGGAAGGGGCCACCAGGAGCCAGTCATCCAGATACGGAAAACCTGAACCTCCTGGGTAATGAGTAGGCCATTACCACCGAAGGCATTTGGTGAACACTGGGGCACCAAGAAAAGACCAGATGGGAGGGCCCTGAACTGGTAGTGGTCCCCTGGAACAAAAAACGAAGGTGTTTGCAGTGGGAAGGCGAATAGGATATGCAGGTAGGCATCCTTCATGTCCAAAGTGCACAGCCACTGTCCGCCAAAGGAGGGCAGAAAACTCTGAAGAGAGAGCATTCTGAACCTTTGTACTCCACGAACAAGTTCAGTGAGCTAAGGTCTAGAATCGGCCTCACGTCTCCTGTCTTCTGGAACCAGAAAAAATGGGAGTAGTAACCTGTCCCCAAAGATGGGATGGATGGCTCTATCGCCTCCTCTCAGCAGAAGAGAGAATATTTCTTCCGACCAAAAAGGAGGTGTTCTGGGGAGTAAGACGACCTGTGGGGGTTTCAGAGTGGTTTCTGAAGAAACTCTATTGAATGTCCCTCTGCTATCAGCTGTTGCACCCAAGTGTCTAAAGTGATCCTCTCCCAACCCGGTAGATGGAAGGAGACTTTCCTCCTACCGATTCCTCTGGGAGGCACAGAGGCTGTAGGAGAGGAGTCAGGAGGTATGGGGCAGCGTAATGGCTGAAGCTCCTGCCGTTTTAGGTGGGGTGGCTTGGCAGCGGAGGGACCCGACGTTTGTTGGCCCACTTTACCTGAGGTTTCGCTTTAGGCTGAGACCGTCTGTGAAAGGAATGACACTGTGCCTGAGAGGGGCCTGTACAAGAGTCAACAGACTTAAGTGCAGTACCCTTCTCCTGCAGATCCTGGATAGCAGACTGCACCTCTAGGACCAAACCTAACACCCGGAGCCAGGCATGGCGCGCAAACCCATGGCAAAGCCAGGCTCAACCAGCAGCGTCCACTGCATCGTACGCGGCACGAAGCATGTGCCACTGGCCAAACGCAAGAGACTGACTAGGTCAGCCACTTCCCTGCTTCGCCTGAGACTCAGTGAAGGGATTCCATTTAGTTTCCACCTTGCTGAGGATCGTCTCTAGTAATCCCCATGCGAGCAACATAGCTCAGGGCCCTGATTCCCAGAGTGGAAGACACACAGACCTTCCTCCGTACTGGTCCAGAAGGCGGGATTCCTTTGGTGGAGATGAGCTCAAGTACTTGGGGTTAGCCGAGCAGCCGTGGCGGCTCTAATCATGACCGAATCAGCCCTGGGGTGTGAATTCAAGGAATCAACCTCAGGGCCTGATACAGCCTGTCCGACTTCCTCGGAAGGGGCTAATGCCGGCGGCTGTTTCCAAATAGTGGACACAAGGTTGGTATGAGGCTCGATCCAGGATGGAACCAGAGTAGGAGCGTTCTTGGGCAGATCCAGGTGCACATCAAGTTTTTATGCTGTGGATCCGGTTTCAAGGATTGCACTGATGGACAGCCTGGATTTTCACGCTCCAGGAAAGAAGGATCCTCCGGAGGGACTTCAGAGGAGTCCTTGGCCTGGGCTTGGAGTGCGTGGCTCATCATCTGGGTCAGAGCAACCGTCAGAGTCATCAGAGGTCTCCGAGGAGGATGAAGAAGGGACTTCTCCTCCGGCATGGGTGAGGAATGGACCCTTGGAAAACCCACAGGAAACACATCTCCCTGCCCTGGAACGGAGGGCTCATCTCTGGTGTCAGAAGGGGAGGGAGTCCCTCACATCCAACGTCAGGGGTCCAGTGTTGGAAGATAGCTCTCTACTTCTCTGGTGAGCTGAGCCTTGGCCTCAGCCCACCAGAAGCCAGAGTCTCCTTCAGATCCACCGGCGGTGGAGGAGGGGAAGTACGGATACTGGGGATATCGGTATGGTGCATATCTATAACCAGACATCGGAGGCCCTGTTGGGTATTGGGGCACCGTGTATTGTAGCATCAGGTAGGCAGCGCCGGGTACTGGGGTGCCGATACCGCGGACATGGGTATGACGGCGTTGGATATGATGGAGTCAGATACCCAGGCACCAGGGGCTCTGAAGGAGCAGAATGCCCTGGGAACAGCCCAACAGGCAGGCCGGAATGGGAGGCCCAGCGTGACGGCAGCGTTCAGCAAGTGGATATCGCCAGGCATCGTGTAGGCCAGTGTAGGCGCCAGCGTCGAGGATCCGATGGATCCTCTGGACCAGCAGGGGAGACCAGATGGCAGCATGCCAGCATCCTCAGTGTCACCCGGGAAGGGGGGCTAACATCCCGGGGTCCAGCAAGGGAGACGCTGGAGCCTCAGAATGCAACAAAAGTTGCGGTGAGCTCGGGACAACGGATGGGCCGCGGGTCTGGCCTCAGCTCCACGACGCGAGCGACCATCAGAGGAGCTGATGTCCGCTTACTAGCGGGATCTTGGCAGACGCCAGAGGAGCCGCGTCCGCACTTATCGGACCCTACACTCAAAGGTCAGGCGATGGAGGGGCGGCCTTGGGGGCTTTAGAGGCCGTGGCGCTGCCCTCAAGGGTCAGGCCTCTTATCAGCCTTACCAGGTGGGCGCCGGAGGAGCCGAGCGCTCGGCTTACGGGGCCACTTGAACCAGAAGGCTGCATGGCGGTGGGCTTACTGGGAGCGATGCCTCCTTTGACCTAGAGGCTCCTGGGGCCCGGCGAGAGCCTGATGGGGCGCCACCGCCTTGGAAGCCTCCAAGACGGCCGTTTCACAACAGTCCCCAGAGGGGCGTTGCCTGCAACACCATGACCCCAGCCGAGGTTGCAGCGATCGTAGTTGGAAGTCCCGTGCGTCTTCTTGCGATGGCCCTCCAGAGAAGTAGAGGTCTATCTGAGTTTTTCAGCTCCTTTTCCATGGAGGTCATTTCAAGTTTGAGCGTAGGCCTCCAGGGACTGCTGCCTTAGTTTTCGGGCAGCTGAGTTAAACTGCTGACAGAGCTGGCACTTCTCCATAGGGTGGTCAGGACCTAGACAAAAAGGCACTGGGAGTGTCCGTCTTTTGTGCGGGAGCTGGCGCCGCAGGAATCGTGACTTGTTTTAAGTTCTGAGGGAGCTCGGATGACATACACAGCAGCTGAGGTAAATGCTGACAAAATCGAAAAGAAATAGCAAAAGAGAGGGTAAACTACTGATGACAGACTGGCGAAGCAGTAAACTTAACTGCAGGCACTACACAAGCTAAAGGTGGAAAGAACTGGAAGGCGGGCGGGGGAACCACCCCTTTATACTGACGTCACATGACGGTCACCTGAAGTGGGCAGTCCCTGACAGAGACTGCTAGCTAGAAATGTTTTGTGGGATCCTGACGCCTGCGGCTTGGTCCTATTTGTATTTACCTACTAAAAGCCCTCTTGAAGTAAGATAAGGACTTTTCCAAGAGCAGTGGGGAATCTAAACCCCAGCAGTAAAAGGGATCCAACAGGAGAAATGCTTGACAGTTCAAGCTAACCCCAAGTCTGCTAAGGAAGGAAAGTGAAGCAGTGGTTTAAGGCTCTGAGCTGCAAATCTGGTGACATCCAGCAGACCAGACCTGGGTTTGAATCCCACAGCTACCACTTGCATACTGTGTGACCTGACTTCCCTGTGCTCCCAGGTCGCACCTGTAAAAAGCTTTCAGTTTAGTGTGCTACTCCTGGTTAAACAACTAAAAAAAAATGTACAGTTATGTAAGAACATACCATAACAGTAGATCTTGAGAGAGAGGCTCTTGCAGTAAGTATTTACATATAGGACTGACCCACCAGGCGTCAGGACCCCCACAGAGAAAATTTCTAGCTAGCAGTTTCTGGCGGGGACGCCGCCACGCCTGGTGACCGACGCCAGTATAAAGGTGGTCCTCCATGCCCGCCTTCCAGTTCTTTCCAGAGGGCCAAAAGAAGCAAGACAAGAGAGAGGATATTTCCCTCATGGAAAAGGAGCCAAAAAGCTTAGAGGGAGGGTAGATATATTTACTGCAAGAGCCTCTCTCAATGATCTACTGTTACGGTAAGTTCTTACGTAACTGTACTATCTTATTTCAAGAGGGCTCTTGCAGTAGGTATTATATATAGGACTGAGTCCCAAGCAGGCTGGAACAAGGAAAAGCACTCGGGAGGAGGAAAACTATCCATGGTATGGAACCTCCAGCTGAACAGGTCTTATGAAAGAAGACCATGAAGCTAACCAAGCCTGCTCTATGGCGAGAGGCAATGTCCAAACTGCAGTGTTTTATAAAGGTATGGACAGAGGTCCAAGTTGCGGCTGTGCAGATGTCTGACGCCACACATTCTTGAAACAAGCCGCAGAGGCAGCTACTCCTCTGGTGGAGTGATCTCTGACCTGATCAGGCAGGGTCTTCTTGTACTTGTTGTAACAGAAAGTGATATAATGAGCAGGGCCCCTACTTTCTGCGGCACAGTGGGACCAAGTTCTGCGCAAGACTACCATTTGCCGTAGAACTTCTATGGCGATTGTTTGTAATTTCTCATGGAAGTTCTGTGGCACTAACAAACTACTACATCACAGTGTAAGCTTGTCATTCTGACTTCACTTTCATGGCAGTGGTTATAGCAATCAGGATGGTGGAAAGCACAGTAACACTAGTTCAAAAAATAACAGACTTATAAAAATAATTTTATGCCTAAAAAGCAAAACAAATGTCTCTTTCCTAAGGTCCTAGCCTGTTGCATAAATGATATATGCAGAGAGAATCTTATGTGATAAATAAGGTATTTCTATATGCATGATATCTATCCCATTAATGAGGTCTCCACTGTCTATCACTTATATATTTGTGTGTGCTTTCCACACCACTCATGAGGTTCCCACTGTGTATTACTTATATATTTATATGCAATCTGTAACATACATACAAATATATGTGTGTGTGTGTGTGTGTGAGAGAGACAGAGATACTGTATATGTGTGTGTGTGATATATATATATATTTTTTTTATTTCCATGAACTTGCATCCTCATTCATACAGGTCCCACTGGAAATGGAATAGAGTTATTGAAAACTAATTTTTCATGTCAACCTGCTTTCCTGATGCACTGCGTAACACCATCAGGCCATGACATGCATGTGAAGCAATTGTGAGATAGAGCTCCAACCCATCACAATGTGTCCACCATGTGACAGAACACTGCAACATACCTTCCCAGGCTCCAAGCAGTGATGTGTTCCACCAACCTTGTGCTGCCCAGACAGCTCCCAGAGCTACAGCAATCTCTCAACTTGAGTTGCCGCACGGGAACACAGCATGCTACCCTCTGGCCCAACAGTTGTCCCTGCACACAACATTTCTCCTAACTTTTAGGGATTCTATCAACCAATAACAATATGTAATCAATAACCCTGGCAAAATGCTAGACAGGGCAATTATTTATTTAACAGGTCTATTCTTTCAACAGGTCTACACATTATTATATTCCACTTTTCGCATAATTACTTTATTTTTCTTAAAAATGACAGTTAAATTAATTTACCAGTTATTCATTTAGATGGTGTCTCTATACCTTAAAGGCTCAAATAGGTTTGTACAAAGTGAGGTATGGACTTAACAGGTCTGTGCTATTGATAAGGTTTTGTTTAGTTGGCCCTAGTCAATAATTTAAGACTGAAAATTGTATTAGGCTGTAGTGCAGGTTGAGCAAATATCACCATGCCTGATGTGCTGTGCCACCATCTCTGGCAGTGGGAGCTGTGGTAGATAAGTGACTGTTCATTTCTGTTGCAGAATGCAGTCATTTCATTAGCTAATGTGTGATGTTATAGCAATGATAACATCACATTCTGAGCATATAGGGGTTTGGATATAAAAGAGGGACAGGAACCAGATTCTATGGATAAACAGAAATATTAATAAAAAATCACCAAGAAGAGTGAATCTTGTGGCACAGTGAAGTTCTATGTAGATTGTAAGTTCTGCACAAAATTCTGGCCGAGATAATTCTAGGGCCTTGATAATGAGCCAACCATTTAGATAGGCATTGCCTGGAAACAGCATTGCCTTCACAAAAAGCTGATCAGATTTCCTGAGATCCTTAGTCCCAGAGGTGTAGTATCTCAGTAGTCTGTGAACATCCAAAGAATGCAAGAGGTACTCCCATGATTGAGTGTTGTGTAAAGAAAGCAGGTAGCTCAATGGATTGATTCAGCATAGATTCAAACACCACCTTAGGGAGAAACGTAGGGTTGATGCAGAGCCATGATCGCCCTTGTGAAAAATCAAATATGGGATTTTACACATCAAGGCCTGAAACTTGGAAATTTGCAGCTGAAGTAATGGCCACTAGGAAGAAGTCTTCCAAGACAGGAACTTTAAATCTGCTGAGGCTGCCGCTCAAAGGGAGGCAGAGTAAGCTTCTCAAGAATAAAATTAAAGTCCCAAAGAGGAGCAGGAATGTGGATGGGGTCTCAAATGGAGGCCCCATGGAATGTCTTAGAGACTTCCAACTGAGCCAAAGTCCTGTCTCTGAAGGGACATGGTTTCTGAAATCGTAGTCTTGTGGACCTTTGAAGAGGAAATGGCTGAGACCCAGACCCAAGAGATGACGACGTAGTCCAGGACTGTGTTAGCTGGGCAAGAGAAAGGTCTGAAGTCCTTTGATGTGGCCCAAACTGTTTTCCACTTCATGGCATGAGGTGGACCTGGTGGAAGGCTTTCTGACTCTACCAAAATGTCTCCTGAGTGGGGAAACCCATAGGGCTTTAGCTATGTCTGCAGGAGCCACGCATGCAAATTAAGGGATCTGAGACCTGGATGAACAAGGGTCCCTGATCCTGGTTCAACAAGTGTTGTGACAGAGAGAGGAAGCAGAGGATCCTCTGAAAACTGTTGCAGAAGAGAGAACCAAACTTGCCTGGGCCAGAATGGAGTGATGAGGCTCATTCATGCCCTCTAATCTGAACTTGTTTAGGACCCTCGAATTAAGGGAATAGGAGGAAGGCATAGAGGAATCTGTCCCTCCAATAGAGAGACAAAGCATCACGCTAAAAATGCCTCACTTTGGAGCGAAGCGAGCAGAAGGCGGGAAGTTTTGCATTTTGAGGAGATGCGAACAGGTCTACCTGAGGGTTCCCCATTGCAAAAAATGTCGATCTACAACCTCTTGATCCAGTTCCATTTGTGAGCCCTGGCTGAGGACCGACTAATGTGACCTGCCAATGTGTTTTCCACTCCCGGAACGTGGAATGGCGCCAGGTGAAGGTTTGTGCTGGTAGCCCAGACCCACACTCTCATTGCTTCCTGCATAGAGGGTAGAAACGGTTCCTCCTGCTTGCTGAGATCCCAGAATCCCCACATGTTGTCTGTCTGTATGAGGAGATGACCGGAAGGATGGAGGAGTGCAGGGCCTAGGCGGCATAAAGGACTGCTCTGAGTTCAAGCAAATTTATGTGCAGATTTTGTTCTAACTGGGACCAGCTGCTCCTGAGTCCTTTGAGACCCAAGATGGGCTCCCCAGCCCTCTCCTAAGGCATCTGTCATCAACGCCTGGAGAGGGTGTTGCATGTTGAAGTGAACTCCCGGCAAACGCTCTCTTGTACCATCCACCACTGCAAGTCCCTGATCATGGATCAGAAACTAGTACCTCTTGGGTCTAGGGTCGCTCAGTGTTTGGTCCCATTGAGACTGAAGCGCCCATTGAGAAATCCTTATATGAAGCCGAGTGCATGAGACTGTCGGAATGGCAGCCGCCATTAGCCCGAGGAGGCGGAGGTTGATCTGGCTCTGACCTTTCTGTGACTGGACAGGAGGATTCGAGTCTGAAGGGTGTCCGCCTCTGTCCTGAGGCAAAAGGTTTGCGATGGTCGGTGTCTAGAATCGCCCCATGAATTTGAGACATTGACAAGGGACCAAATGGGACTTTGCTTGGTTGATGGTAATACCCTAGTTGGTGAAAACCTGTTGGGTAAGGGACAGAGAATGTAGGAGTTCCTCCTAGACAGGGCTGCAAGGAGCCAATCATCCAGGTACAGGAAATATAGGTTACTCACCTGTAACAGGAGTTCTAGGAGTGGTATATGTTGTTCATCCACACTTTGTGGCAGGTTCCTTGCTGCTTTAAATCTTGCCGGAAGGTCTTCAAGCTGGCTCCTCCCACCCACCCTGGTGGTAAAACCCTCGGCTCCGCCCCATGATGCCAGATCTAACCCGCTGGAAGCCAGGTTGTGCGTCGAAGCCGGGAGGTTGGGTGGTTGTGGATGAACAACATATACTACTCCTAGAACTCCTGCTACAGGTGAGTAACCTGTATTTCTAGGACGTGGCTATGTTGTTCAATCCACACTTTGTGGCAGATTCCTAGCAGTTCTCCAGGAGGAGGGAGGCAAGGCGCCAGCACTCCTACTTAGGGAATAAGGACTGGAGAACCAAGGTCCCAAAACCAGCATCCGGCGTGACTCTAGGTCAATGTGGTAATGGGAAATAAAGGTGTGTGCTGGACGTCCAGGTAGCAGCACTGCAGATTTCCTGGATAGAGATGTCTCTAGAAGCAGCCACTGAAGCACCAGTAGGCGGGTAGAATGAGCTCTTATCACTTTGGGAGGCTCCATGCCCGCCAACCTATAGCAGAGATCTATGCAGGAGGTGACCCACCTGCTTATTGTCCACTTGGCTGCAGGTCTGCCAGGTGCAGCTTCAGCGTAGGTGACAAACAGCTGGCGAACCTCTCCCGAACTTTAGCCGCTCGCTCCTTATAATAATCAAGCGCTCTTCTAGGGTCCAAAGTATGGAGCCTATATTTGGCCTCCGAGGTGTGACTAGGGTAGAACACCAGCAGAGTCAACACCTGGTTAAGGTGAAACTTTGACACCACCTTTGGATGGAATTTTGGGTGGGGGCAAAGGACAACTTTGTCCCTGTGGAAGACCAGATAAGGAGACTCGATGGAAAGCGCCTGGAGCACTCCCATCCTTCTGGCTGACGTTATAGCCACCAAGAAGGCGGTCTTCCACAACAGGTGGGAGACACAGCACCTGTGCATCGATTTGAATGGCTTGCCCATGAGCTTAGCCAATACCAGCAGTAGATCCCACGGAGGTGGAGTCCCTCGCACCAGAGGGATATGTGATCAAGGCCTTTGAAAAGCGCCTGACCACCTTCTCCTGCTCCACCGACTGTTTGCTGGCCCACACCTGGTAAGCAGAGCTGGCTGCCAGGTGCACCTTGAGGGTCATCGGCCCAAGCCCTAGCTGAGAAAGGACCACAGGTAGTCCAAAATACTAGCTAAGGGACAGGAAGAGGGTCCAACCCCTGTCCTGACACCAAATGGAGAATCTCTTCCATTTGAAGGAGTAGCATTTTCTGGTCGACTCTTATGGGACACCTCAACGACGTTGAGGACCTCGTCGGAAAGACCTAAGGCCTGGAACTCTAGCTGCTCAGGAACCAGGCCGTCAGGTGCAGGGATTGAAGATCCGGATAGAGAACCTTCCTTGTCGACTGTGATCAGGTCCGGGTGGGCTTGGAGCCACCTCGGGAGCCTGGAACTGAAGCTGAGGAGATCTGGGTACCAGAACTGGCAAGGCCAGTCTGGGACTACCAGGACCACCTGCGCCTTGTCCCTCCATGCCTTAAGCAGCACCTTGTGGATCAAGGGAAAATGGAGAGAAGGCGTAAAATAGGCTGGGGTCCATGGGCTCGAAAAGGCATCCTCTGCAGTGAGCCCTGTTGAGGAGGGCAGGCATGAAACAGCCTCAGCTTCACATTCTACCTAGAGGCGAACATGTCCACCGAGGGTGCCTCAATGGGAGGACAGGTCTTGCACTACCTCTGGCAGGACAGACCACTCATGAGATGCAGCGCTCTATCCGGTTGAGGGCATCAGCCAGACTGTTGGAGGCTCTTGCAACATGGATGGCTAGGAGATCCGCCTTCAGGCTGATCATGAGAGACCTGATGCGAGAGCCTCCTTGTACAGAGGCAAGGACTGTGTCCCGCCCCAACGGTTGAGGAAGTACATGGTCGCGTGTTGTCCGTCTGGACCTGAACCACCTGACCCCATACAAACGGAGCGAAGGCGCTGAGGGCTAGTTGAACCGCTTGAAGCTCCAGCAGGTTGATGTGGTATCAAGACTCCTGAGGGACCAGAGGCCATGGGCCCGAGATCCCAGATGGACACCCCAACCTATCAGAGAAGCGCCGGTCATTAGAGTGACCGCTGGCTCAGGCATACAAACGGTATACCTCCTGCAGATGAGCCAGGACAAGCCACCACTGCAGGCCGTCCCACATCTGCTGGGTCACTGTCACCGTTGGTCCAGAGAACAGGTGCTGTGACAACTGGCTGGCCAGCCCCATTGCAGGGCGCATATGCCAGCGGCCCAGTGGACCATGTTGGTGCAGGCAGCCATGAGGCCCAGAAGGCACGGGAAGTCCCAGGCAGGCGAATTGCCCAACCAGAAATGATTAGGCAAGGAGGAAAGGACCTCAGCCCTGTCTGCCGGAAGCTGGGCTCTGGCTCAAAGACAGTCGAGCTCTGCCCCGATTAACTGAATCACCTGTGATGGCACAAGTTCCGATTTGGCCTCACTGATGAGGAGACCAATCTGAAAGCAGACCTGGAGGCCAGATCCCTGGACTGCTCCACCTCCAACCTGGAGGGACTGCAATCAGCCAGTGGTCCAGGTAAGAGTACACCGGACCCCTTGGCGCCAAGAGAACACTGTCACCACTGCCATGCATTTGGTGAAGACCCTGGGAGCTGGAGAAAGGCCGAAGGGCATGGCCCCGAACTCGTAAAAGAGATCCCTCTGCTCTGAAGCGGAGGAATCGCTGATTCAACAGACGGATTGGGACGTGAAAGAATGCGTCCTGGAGATCCCGAAAACAGAACGGGCTGGTGGAGGCAGAGACAGTGGAGGGGTTCAAGAGGGGTGGGACAGGTACAGGGAAGGGTTCAGGAAGCAAAATCCAACGCAGCAAGAATATCCGGAACTGGGAAGGGAGAAGCCAGAGAAGGCGAGGGACAGCAAGGTCAGCACCCAGGGTGGGGCTGACCAAAGCAAGAGACACGAAAGACCATTAGGCCTATTCTGCTGGCATTTTAGTATGTTAGTATGTTAGAACCACGTCTAGTTCCAAGGATGGAATAATCTGAGCCAAAGTGACCATCCTGAAGGTGCATGGCCTTAGGAACTTGTTCAGGTCGTGCAGGTCGAGAATGAGGCGCCAGCCCCCATCTGCTTTGGGACCAGGAAGTACCTGGTGCACCCGTGAGAACACCATGTTCTTTTGAGTGTGTGGCCGCCTGTAGAATCAGAAGAGGTTGCTTGGTCCTCCTGATTTAATTGCCCTGCTGGGGTGTCGGAGATTTCTTCATGAAGTGGCCGATTTCATCGTCGGTGAAACATTGGAGGCCCCTGATGTTTAGTACTGGGGACTTCAACGTTTGGGTTGAGGATGAATCATCTCAGCTGGGTTATAATTTCTCCAGATGATGTCCTCTCTGGGCTTCGTGCAGGAGTATCTTCTGCGACTCATCAGGGTGGCCACATGCTGGATTTGGTGTTCTCGCTGGGGCTTGAGATAAATGGTCTCAGTGTTGATAGGGTCGTTTGGTCCGATCATTGCATGGTGAAGTTCGGTTCAGGGCCCCCGGTAGTTTTTCCACTGCAGGGACGGTCAGGTACCACCTTTGGGGCTTACCCCGAGGGTTTTGCAGTGGCTGACCTATCTAGGTGGATAATGCATGCAAAAGTGAGTAGTGGATGCCTATAATAGGTGCTTTCTGGTGCTTGACTCTTGCACCAGTCTGCACGCCCAGGTCTTCACTTGAGGTCCCCTTGGTTTGATAGGGAGCTCAAAGGAGGCGAAGATTCTGGGTCAGAGATTAGGCGCTGCTGGCGGAAGTCTGGCCTGGAGGCAGACAAACTGGCCCTCATGATGCACTATAGTGCATACCAGGGGCAATCAACCGTGAAGAAGGCAGAATTCTTGTCTAGGAGATTGCTGCCGGAGGAACCGACTCAACTGTGCTCTTTCGGACTGTGGACAGGCTTCTTCATCCTGCCTGTCTACAGCTGAAGGTAACTTTTGAATGCACTGTGTGATGGATTTGCTCGGTTCTTCTCGGACAGGGTGTCTGCCATCAGGCGGGGGTTCTGTCAGTGAACCAGAATCTGGTCGACAGTGGTCGCCATGGGCTTCCAAGAGCACTCCACCTGTTTGGGGTGAGTTTAGGCTGGTGGAGGTGGCTGAGGTCATTGAGATTGCTTCTAGGCTTCAGCACACCTTTTGTGAACTGGACCCGTGCCAACTCGTTTCTTAGTGAGATGTGTTGACTCTGTTGGCCGGTGTTTGCCTTGATCGTCCAGTGTTCCTTGTCGGAGGGGTCTTCCTGATGTCTTGAAGGAGGCATTGGTGAGGTCCTTCTGAAAAAACATCGTTGCACCCTGACATCAAGGCAAATTATCACCTATCTCCAATCTTCCATTTTAGTAAGATTGTTGAGAAGGTAGTGCTCAGCTGAGGAGCATCTGTGCCCATAATCTTTATGAACTATACCAGGTAGGTTTCGCAAGGCATAGCACGGAAACTGAAGTTGGGTGCACAATGACCTCCTTAGGGTGAGAGATCGAGGAGAGGGACAATTTTGTTCTCTCGATCTCTCTTTCAGCATTTGACATGGTGGATCATCGAGTGTTACTTGACCGCCTGAGAGAATTCTGTGGACTTGCCGGCTCTGTCATCTGCTGGCTTGAGTCTTTTTATCCAACAGGAGGCAGAGGGTAGTGATGGGGAATTCTCCTCCTCCCTGACCACCTGTTGTCATGGAGTTCCCCAGGGTTAGGTCTTGTCACCAATGTTATTTGCCGTGGTACATGCTACCCCTGGGACAGTTTATTAGGAAGTACAGCTTGGGTTTTCATTGCTATGCTGATGATACCCAGCTGTACTTTTCCTTGCCCCTGGAACATCTTGTGCAGTACAAATGTTTAACAGCTTGCCTTGCTGAAATCAATGACTGGATGGCCTCCAGTTGGTTGTGACTTAACCCCAGTAAGACGGAGGTACTGGTGGTGGAGTCGAACAGAGGACATGATAGGTTGGCCTCCGGTGCAGAGACAGGACTTTGCCTTGGCTCTGTACCATTGAAGGCCTCCTCTAGGGTGCATGATCTGGCTGTTATTCTTGACAGCGGTTTGACACTTGAATTTCAGGTGTCTTCCTACAGCTTACTCTAGTTTTATCATCTGAGTAACATTGCCAGGATCAAGCCCTTAGTTCCGCCTCTGACCTCCCCACTTTGGTACATGCCTTTTGATGTACAGGCTTGACTACTGTAATGTGCTCTATCTCGGTCTCTGGGGTACCTCCGATTACAGTTGGTGCAGAATGCAGTGAGGTTGACAGGACAATCTAAATACTGTCATATAACCCGGTGCTACGTCATCTGCACTGGCTGCCGTTAGGTGGAGGGTCCTCTTTAAGGTGGGTTTGCTCACCTTTAAGGCCCTAAACGGCCTGGGCCCTGGCTACCTGAATGACCTTCTTACACCTGCTGTCTCGGTCCGTCTCCCTCGCTTCCTCCTCGGGTCTCCTTGCGATTCCCGGACCGAGGTTAAGAACTGCAGGCGACAGAGCAGTTAGTGTTGCCGCTCCCATCCTGTGGAATTCACTTCCTGTAGTTGTTAGGGAGGCCCGTCTGGTATGAGGTTTTAAGGCCCAACTAAAGATGTTTTTATTTGATCAGGCATTCCCTGACTATGTTTTGTAAGCTTATATTGTTTAATTCTTAATAAGAAACAAATTGTGTAGTAAAATAAGGTTTTAATTGTTTGGAGTTGTATATTTTATTAATTGTATGGTGTTGTGTTGTATTTATTTGATTAATGTACGGCGCCTAGAGCCTCTGGGATGGCATCTTTTAAATAAAATTTGCCTTGCCTGACACAAACCCTGGGTCTGGAGGAGCAGGGTAATGTCAGCTCGAGGTGTCAACAGAGAGGCTTGGAACCTGTTGCCCCGTAAGGTGACGGCTCGATAGGGAGGGACTGCTCGAACTCCAGAGGCAGACCCCTGCCAACCACTTCTAGCACCCAGCAGTCCGTGGTGATAGCAGACCAGGCGGAAAGGAAGTGGCGAACTATCTCCCCACGGGGATCCGGGAGGAGGCTGGGGCAACACCCCTCAACCCATCACTGGGCAGGCTTAGAGGAAGGGCTGGCAAGGGCCTCCTGGACCCTTCCTCCAGGCTTCCTACTGGAGGAAGGGCAAACTTGGCCTCAGGGTACCAAGGTGAGCCTGCTGGCCCTGTTGCTGGTGCTGCTGGGCCAGGACGTGTTGCACAGGAGAAGGACAAAGGCTTACGCTGCTGCTGGCTGCCTTTGTCCTTCTGGCAGACGTGACCGAGTCCAAGGTGGCATCGGACTTCTCGATCCTCTGGAGATGGCTTTCCACCCCTGGTCAGAACAAGTCGGTGCCCAGGAAGGGAACATCTGCCAGCTTGTGCTGGTGTCTGCGTGAAGGGTGGAGCTCCGCAGCCAAGCTCCGCGGTGCATGGCTACCGCGCCACTACTGACCAGGCACAAGAGTCACCGATATCCAAAGAAGTTTGGAGCTGCTGTTTAGCCACCACCCTTCCCTGATCCCGCACCTGCATGACCATCATCTGAAGGTCAGCCGAGATAGGAATCACCTCATCTAGGGAACCCATAAGGCGTGTGAAAATGTGCCATCAGTACAGCCGAGCTAGCCTGTCAAGGCCTAGGGAGGAAGCAGTGTAAACCTTCCATCCTGAATAATCCAGCTTTTGGATTCCTATCGGCCGCTTGTCCACATCCTAGCATTACCGAACGCCGGAAAACACTGTCAGTCAATAGCCCTCCGCAGAGGGGTGCTCCGAGAAACCAGAGAGTGAACGGTGGGGACCACGACTTGCGAGCCATCCTGGCCAAAGGCACAGAACAAGATGCAGACCACTGCCACAACTCCAGGGCCAGGCCAACAATGGCTTCAGCCACCGGGAAGGCTCGAGGGGGAATCTCCTCGGTCCAGTATCTCCGAGGGGATATCTGGTTCATTTCTGAATGGGTCTCGAGCTGCATTCCAGTGGATGAGTCAAGCACTTCCAAGAATGAGGATGGGCTCTCGTCCCCGACTGACCCCTGCAGATTCAGGTCAATGGGCCTGGAGTACAGGGAGGAGTCATCAGACTCGAGGAGTCTGCAAACAGCTGCGAGCGCCTGAGCCATCCTCCACCTGCCGAGACCGATCAAGCGTGAGGGTGACCGACAACCTGTGGGCAAGCCCTGAACCGACTGAGAATCCTTGGTGGGGCCCTAGTCTTGATTGAGGAGGCAGTGGTTCCACCACAATGGGTGGAGCAGCTGGTTTTGGCTGAACAACCCGGCGCCTGGGTCGGCTCCTCGACAACTACGAGGGTTGCTTCAGTCGCCCGGGCGACAGCCACTTAATAGCCAATGAAGGCAACACTTTCTTTCCGCCTGGTCTGCTATCAAGCTGACAAGTCGACTTGTTACTAGTCAACAAAAGTTGCTGCCCACATCATGTCCTCGTGGCGTAAGCGTAACTTACGTCCGGAGCCTATCCTCCAAAGGGATGGAAGAGCGTACACTGCTTTCCATGGTGTCAAGACCAAGACCGCGATGTCGGGCGGGACCTACTCGACCTGGAAGAGACCGAGACCTTTGGGGTTGCTGAGGTGGGTCAAAGAGGGGCAGGAGAAACCCGCCTTCCCAGGGTTCAGGTCCTTAATCGAGGACTTCGCACAGGAGGCACTGACAAGTCCTCGGTTACTACCGGGGAACCGTGAAGAAGGGCTGTCGCTTCTCCGTCAACAAACTGTCCAATGGTTCCAGAAAATCTCGCCGCATCTACAGATGTATCGGCGGCTGACCTGATGGGGACACTGTGAAGTCAGCGGCATTAGCCGCAACCCCACCAAGTCAAGGGTCGACGGTCCGTGAAGGGGATCTCTCCTGCTCCCATGAACGTCGACGGTGGGACTTACCTTTTAGTTCTTTTTCTTGGACCTACTGGTATGTCCCGGTGGTCCTTCTCCTTGGTGGAGAGGGACTGGCAAAGCTTCTTAAAGAAGCAGTGTAGGAGGAGCCCAAGGAGAGCAGGATAACGCTACAGCCGAGGAGGAAGATGAGCGGCCTGTGCCACCTCCTCCTCGAGGGCAAGCATCTGCTCCAGCTGCTCCATGAGCCTGCAGCTGCAGACACCGCCCAATGGGCCTCCCTGACTTCACGGCAGCACCGTTTCGGGTGCCCAAGTTGTAGTGAGCAAGGCGCAGTCCTCTAAAATCAAAGCCGTGAAGGACTTGCACAGATCGCAGGCCTGTGGATCGTGGGCAAGACCCAGGCAGTAAATGCATGTGGAGTGCGATCGTCCGACATCTTCTTCGCAAGGGCACCACGGAAGCCAGGAGTGGATTTGTCCATCGAGCCATGAGGGAAGATGAAGACTATAGTTTAGTAAACTTTAAAATTATTTTCAGAGAAACCAGAAGAGTTTGGATCCAGGCCTAAAATGCAGAGCGCTAAGGAAGGAACCTGAGCTTCCAAGCAGTGGAAGGATCCGGCATCATGGGGTGGAGCTGAGGGTTTTACCACCCGGTGGGTGGGAGGAGCCCGCTGAAGACCTTCCATCAAGATTTAAAGCGGCAAGGAACCTGCCACAAAGTGTGGATTGAACAACATATCCATGTCCTAGAAATGGAAATTATGTACCTACTGTAATTCTTGATCTTCTTGGGCCAAGTCTCCACCACTCATTCACACTGATGGGATCTACACTGGTGGCGCTAGGACCCAGTGAGACAAACTTCTTTGCAGGAGGGCTGTCGCCAAAGATGGGAGTCGTGGAGGAGTGGCACTGCGAGCCTTGGCTCAAGCGGCAATGACTATCTTGGCGTCAACCTTCCAACCACCTCAGTACCTTTTTTCCGAGGAAGTGCAGCGTAACTAACCTAGAAGGATAGCCTAACAAACAACCAGACATAAGATAGTCCGGATGACCTGTATAAGAAGAGTCAACAAAAAGTCTTCATAGCCTAATGATTGAGGAGTGAGACCAACAGGGGTGAGCTCAGGGGATGGTGGTGGGCATGTGAATAAGTGGTGGAGACTTCAGTCCAACAAGATCAAGAATTACAGTAGGTACAGTAATTTCCATATCTTCCGGACATAAAGTCTCCACCACTCATTCACACTGATGGGAGAGTACCGAGCTAATAATTCCCCGAGAGGTGGCATGAGAGACCAAGAGCTCACATTTTAGGACAGAAGTCCATTTAGGATGATTCTGCCAAATGAGAGATGTCGTCTGGCATAGACATCCAGGGCAGAGTGCTTGACAAAAGTATGCACTGAGCTCCAGATAGCCGCATTGCAAATATCACAATAGGCCTTTTGCAGTTCCGCCAGGGATGCCGCGACTGCTCTAGTAGAGTGGTACCTCTGCCCTCCAGCTTAACCTGCGCCATGGAATAACAGTGGCGAAGGCATGCCATCAGCCATGCTGAAATGCATCTGATGGCAACAGGTCTGACTCCAGCCGGCCTCGCTGAAGGAAACAAACAGTTGTTGAACTTAGAATTTATTTTGTTCTATCTAAATAGAAACGAGCTCTTTTGACATCCAAAGAATGAAGGGTACGCTCTCCTCATTTTGGAAGTTCGCAAAATAAGTAGAGTAGGACTAAAGGTTGGTTTAGATGGAATTCTGAAACAACCTTAGGGAGAAACAAGATGGGTCCTAACAACTACTCTGTCCTTATGAAACACAGTATACGGAGGGTCTATGACCAAGGCATGTATTTCAGAGACCCCATGAGCTGAGGTAATGGCCACCAGGAAGGCCATTTTCCAGGTGAGAAATTTCAGCTCACAGGTAGCTAGAGGCTCGAAAGGCTTTTGAGTGAGCATGTCTTGTACAAGATTAATATCCCAGGCTGCAACTGGATGTCTGATAGGAGGTCTGGTATGCATATTACCCTTAAGAAACCTCTTAACTACAGGTAACTGAGCCAGTGACAAGGAAAGTACTGGCTCATGATAGACTGATATGGCACAAAGGTGAAGACTGTAGAGTATTGCAGACCTGAATTTGAGAGGTCTAAAAGATACTCCAAGACTTTATTTGGTGGGCAGGGAAAAAGGATTCAAAGAGGATCTTGCACACCAGAAGAAAACGCCCATTTTGCTGTAAGTTGTTCTAGTGGCTGGCTTACGTGTAGTCAAAATATCTGAGACTCCATAGAGACATTAAACCTGTTTACTTCTATCTCTTCAGGAGCCAAGCGTGAAGGTGAGTGACCTCAGATTGGGATGGACCACAGGCCCTGAGTCAGAAGGTTCATCTGAAGGGAAAGCTTTGAGGGGTTTCCAAGATACTGTTGAGTAACGGAAACCATATCTGTTGAGGCCAGTAAGGAGCAATGAAGATCACTTTGTCCTCCTGGGACTCGAACTTGAGAAGCACCCTCTGAATTAGAAAAGGAGGAGGAAAGGCGATAGAAAGTGTTTTGTCCACTGCAGCCTGAACACATCCTGACAGAAAATGCCAGGCCCTGGATTTCTGGAGCAGAAGAGGCAGGTTTTGTGTTGAGTGGGGATGCAAAAGGTCCAGGTCTGGAGTTCCCCACTCTGCGAATAGTGACTGAACTACGGTTGAGTCTAGAGACCACTCGTGAGGATCTGTCTGTTCTGCTGAGATGGTCTGCCAGTTTGTTCTGCACTCCCAGCAGGTAGACCACCTGAATTAGAGCCTTGTGCTCTAGACACGTTCCACACTCTCATCATTTCCTGCATAAAGTGTAAGAGTGTGCACCACCTGCTTGTTGATGTAATACATCACTGCTTTGTTGTCCATTTGAAGGAGAATGTTCTTATGACAGAGAATGTCCTTCAAGTCCGGACTGCATAAAAGACGGCTCATTTCTAAGACATTTATGTGAACCTGAGTCCATGTACCTTGGGTGTGGAGATTCTGACAGTGAGCTTCCCACCCCATCAGGGAAGCATCCATGGTAATTGAAATCTGATGATCCAGGGGAGCAAAGTGATATCCTACCAGAAGATTGTCCTCCAGACCACCAGGTGAGTGACCTCTTCATAGGTTCTGTCACCTTGATGAAAGGACTGAGGTGAGTGGTTGGGGACCACTGAGTACTGAGCATCCACTGAGAGGTTCTCACATGGAGATGTGCTGGGGAACAGTGAACAGCGAAGATGCCATGACACCCAGCATCCGTTGCATTGAGATAGCTCAACCAAGCTGTTCTCTCTGATGTATTGGGCCATGTGTAGGATATTGCTCCTTCTGTCCTCTGGTAGAAAAGCTTTTACACAGGAGGTGTCCAGAAGAGTTCCTATGAAAAGGAGCTTCTGGGAGGCTTCAACTGCAACTTTTGAGATTTAGCAGGACTCCATGGATCGTGAGAAAGACTCTAGGCCGTGGCTACGGCATCGAGAGTTCCTTGCTTGGAAGGGCTTGCTAGAAGTCAGTCGTCAGATAGAATGGGAACACCTGAATTCTGATCTTTCTGAGATGCGCTGAGAGAATTGCACACACTTTGTAAAGACTCAGAGCGCTGAGGATAGCCCAAAGGGCAGGACTCTGAACTGAAAATGCTGGTCCAAAGCCACAAGCCGTAAGTATTTACGATGCTTTGGGTGGATAGGAATATGCTGGTAAGCATCCTGCATGTCCAGGAAGGCTAGCCAGTCATGCTGATGAAGCAAAGGCAACAGGGTTCCTAGCGAAATCATTTAGAACTTTTCCTTGGGGAGAAATTTGTTCAATTGTCTGAGGTCCAAAATGGGGTGCATGCCCCAGGTTTTCTTTGGAACCAGAAAGTAATGGAGTAGAACCCTTGTTCCGTTGATCCAGCGGGACCATTTTTACTGCCCTGTTGTTTAGAAGGCCTTGCATCTCGGAAGCGGAAGCTCTGACTGAAAACTGACAGCCTGGGCTGTCATTTGGGGATGATCCGAGGGGCCTCTAAAGGATTGAGGGAATATCCTCGCAGATTATCCGGAGGACCCATTTGTCTGATGTTATGGACTTCCACCGCTTGAAAAAGTGAGTCAGGCGACCTCCCATTGCTGAGAAAGAGTCCCCTTGGGCAGCTGAGGTGGGACTTGGGCCAGAAACTCAGAAGGCGGCACTGGGCGCTGGGCCCTTGTGCTTTCTGTTGCATTTTCTTTTGAGGTTGGGAGGCTTGATTTTTATTAAACCCCTCCCGCCCTTGCCTCGAAAGGACTGACGGTTGTGAAACTGACGCTATTAACACCTCCCCAGAAGGGCGGAACATGTTGAGCTAATTTAATGGCAGACCTAGTCTTTTGTGTGGTCTCTAGAGCTTGCTCTACTTGAGGACGAAGAGATACATGTCAAAGGGTAAAGCCATTACCTGTTGCTGGGCATCATTCTGAAACCCGGCGCAGCCAAGAGTGATGTTGGGTACAAATGCCCCCGCTGCCACCGCCGGGAAGTCGTATCAAAGTCCACAGCTACTTTAACCTGCTGGTTGTTGGACTCGATACCCTGGTTATAATCTGAAGAAGCTCTGCATTAATTTCCGACTCCGTAGAGCTTCTATCATATGTTTGAGTGAATGCCAAAGAACATACTCACACTGAGAGAAATAACCTTGGTAGCTGGCAATACACATACCTAGGGTGGATACAGCAAAAGACGTTCTTACCTAAAGTATCTATCTTACGAGATTCTTTGTTTATAGGTCGGGCTGTAGTAGCCTGAGGAAGGACAACCTTATCATTTTCTGCCAAGACCACAATAGGATCCTAAAGGCTTGAGAGGACAAAATGGTCGATCCTTGGGAGCAGTGTACTTTCTATTTATGGACTCAGCCACAGAAGGAATGAGAGCGGGATTATTCCATACCATTTGAGAAAGCATCTCAAGGGAAGGCTGTACCGGGGGAGTGTAATCCATAGGGATCTCCGGGACATGAAGGTATTGGAGCCTTAAAAGCTTCCCAGGATCAATATTTGTAGTCTGAGAGAAAAGTGGAATTCATATTTTCAGCAGAGACTTAAATGAGAGGTCTCTGACCACAGGCTCTGCAACAGGATTATGCCCTGTTCCTTCCATGTCTTTACCCAGCCCTAAGGTCTGGGTCAGGCTCAATATCATCTCCCAACAGTCCAGGAGGGACTGCATGGACAGGAAAGGAGTGAAAATCAACAGGAAAAGAGGAAGGAAAAGGGTTTGAAGTCAAGGAGCCCTGAAGACTAGAAGACGCCACCCCAAGCCTCGGCACCAAGAAAGAGCACGCACCGCCTGACCCGGCACCATGCAAGGCGCCAACAGAGCCCTCACCACAAAGGGTGATGCCAACAAACTGCACAGTGCGAGGACGGAGTCGACATGGCGGCACCGACATGCACACAACACCAAGGACAGTGCTAAGTGACCCATCGACGCTGAAAGAGCAAAACCAACACAGGACTCTGAAAACTAGGATTTGAGGCGAAAGAAGGAAGAATACCAGGAGATAGAGGCATCGTGTGGCCCCTGCGCCACAGCCATGTGAAGGAAAAACAACTAAGTGTGAAGTCGATGGCACCGAAGGTGCCGCACGCACTAAGGAGGCCCAACCGCCCCTACACAATCCCCCCGAGGCTGGAGTGACTGGACCAGGCAGCTGGACCAACCTCTGAGCCCACTGCTCCATCAGAGCGGTCCACTGATGAAACTGCTCATCTGAAGCCCTATCAGAAGGTGAGGGAGAACTCCGATGTGAAGAGTCAGTGACCAGAAACAGAAACCAGCGACTCCGCAGGAGGAGGCTGTCAACTGACCCCAGTGACCGATCACAACGCGGTGACACATTCAGAGGGCGCACCGAGTGATGCCTTCTTTTTGGACCTGTGGACCAAGAAGAGCTCGAGGCTGAATGGTGCAGAGAATGCGACTGTTTTCTTATATGCTTCGGGGGAGGCCCTGGGCATTGGACCCTCCATTGTCAGACCTCCGGAAGGCGTGAGGACGGACCCAGCCGGTTGACTAAAAGCTTTCATACAAAGTCTCCTACCATCACCTGACCGCTCATGGTCGACTCCGTCAGTGTAGGCTGAGACTTACAAAATAACAAACTGAAAACTATGCTGCTAGTTTGAAGTTTGACTCCTGGCAGGAGAGCAACGCCATCACTGTATGCACTCGACGGCATGAAAAAAGGAACTGAGACGGTTGGAGGGTCGACACTGAGACAGCCATTGCTGCACAAGCCGAGGCTGTGGTGCCGATCCTCCTGCAAATAAGTTTGCTCCTGCTTGGTCCTAGCACCTCCAGCATAGATCCCATCAATGTAAATGAGTGGTGGAGACTTTATGTCCAGGAAGATTACCTGAACTCCCTGGGTAAGCAGGTGGGCCACCACCACAAGACGAGCATTTGGTAAATACTTGGGGGCGAGGAAAGACCAAATGGGAGGGCCTTGAATTAGTAGTGGTCCCTGAAAGCAAAATTTAAGGAATTTGCGGTGGGAAGGACATACAGGGATATGTGAGCGTCCTGCATGTCAAAGTGCACAGCACAATCCCTGCTGAAGAAAGGCAAAAGGCCTTGCAGGAGAGCACTGTGAAGTGTTTGTACTCCACAAAATGTTCAGGGAACAGAGGTCTAAATTAGGCCTCACGTCACCCGCCTTCTTTTGAACTAGAAAGAAATGGAACAGTAACCCATCCCCAAAGATGGTTGGGAACTGGTTCTACCATCGCCTCGAGAGAAGGGAGGTAATTTTCTAGGACCAGAGAAAGATGTTCCTGGAAGTAAGGTGACTTGGGGGTGGTCTTCGTGGTGGTTTCTGTAGAAACTCTAGTGTCCTGCTGCAATCAACTGGAGCACCCAAACATCAGGCGTTATCCACTCCCAACCCGGTATATGGAAGGAGAATCTAGAATCTTCCTCCTACTGGTTCCTCTGGGACCTCCGAGGCAGTGGGAGTGGTGAGGAGTCAGGAGGTCTGGGGCAGGCAGCAGCCAAGGCTCCCTAACTTTTTGGTAGGAGAGTCTTGGTTGCTGGAGAGGCCCAGCAGCATTTGGCCCGTTTGCCCTGTGGTTTTGTTTTTGTCGGTTACGCTTCACTGAAAAGGACGCCACTGCCTCTGAGGGAGTCTGTACAAAGAGTACACGGACTTGAGTGCAGTGCCCTTCTCTTGCAGGTTGGTAATGATGTCCTGACATCACCATCGAAGAGCACCCAACTCCTGAAGGGAGCATCTTGAATAGCGGATTGCACTTCAGGGACCAAACCTGACACATGGAGGCCATGCAGGGCGGCCCTACGGTGAAAAGCAGGCTCCGTCCAGCTATTATCCACTGCATCATAAGTGGCACAAAGCATGTAAATCTAGCGAAAAAAGCAAACGGACAAGATCCGCCATTTCCTGTGGCGAATGAGGTGTGCAACCTTGCCTACCACACCAGCATTTCAGATATCCAAGATTTGTGGAGAAAAGAACACAGTCCACAGAATTATAAACTGCAATGCAGGGGACTGCAATTTATTCAATCCAATAATCCACAAAATGATTTAAATTACAAAGGTGGGTAAAAGAACTCTGCAGATATCTGAGCGCTGGTGTGGTAGGCAAGGTTCTTAACTTCATTCACCTGTGGACTTTCGTTTGTGAAGGTCGACGCCTTTCTTAGGAAGTGCTGCATACTCACTCTGGTCCGTTGAGTTCGTGGTATTGCTTTGGATTTTGTTTCACTTTGATTCCACCTGACTAAGGATGGTCTTCTGGTAATCCCCATATGTGTTACATAATTCAGGGCCCTAATATCCAGGGTAGAAGATGCATAGATCTTCTTCCGATATTGGTCAAAGCTGAGACTCCTTGTCAGGCGAAGACGAGCTGAGATGTTTAGGATTAGCAGAGCAGCCGTGAGGCGCTAATCATGAACGAGTCCGCTTTTGGGTGTAGATTCAAGAAATCTACTCCCTCGGAGCCTGATAAAGCCGATCTGCCTTCCTTGAAAGGGGCTAATGCGGACGGTTGTTTAAAAATAGTGGAAACAAGATCCGTGTGAGGTTCTATTCAGGGTGGAATCAATGTGGATTGGTCTCGGGCAGATCCAAGTGGGCAGCAAGTTTTTATGCTGTGGATCTGGCTCCAGAGATTGCCACTGATGAACTTCCTGGATCTTTCTCAGTAGCTCCAGAAAAGAAGGATCCTCCGGAGACTTCAGAGGGGTCCTTGGCCTAGGTCGGTCTGGAGTCATGAGGCTCACCATCCAGGTCAGAGCGTCCCCTGAGTCAGAGTCAGAGGTCTCTGATGAAGAAGAGGAGACTCCTCCCTATGCAGGGAGGGATGGTCACTGGGAGCTCTCTGGGATCGTCTTCTCCCACCCCTGGCGCTCGAGGTTCACCTCTGGTAGCCAAGACTGAGGAAGGAGTCTCCTGGCCACTGCGCGGGGGATCCCTGAAGGGTCCAGCGTCGGTGAGATGACTCCTACCTCTGCTGAGTTGAGCCTTGGCCTCAGCCCACCAGGAAGCTAGAGACTCCTTGAAAATCCACCGGTGGCTGGGGCATGGGTGAAAGAGGAGGAGGAGGATACGGATACTGAGGAGATCCGTACATTGAGTATCCATAACCTGATGGCAGGAAGCCGGCGGCAGGTATTGAGGCGCTGGATAATGTGACATCGGGTACTGTGGGTCAGATACTGTGGCACCAGGTAAAGACGGCACTGGGTACTGAGGTATCGGATACCCGGGGCCAGGGCTCTGGTGGAGCAGAGGGACCTGGCAGAGGCCCAGCTGGCAGGCCAGGCAAAGGAAAGGCTGGCCCCACAGGCGTCGGGCCCCTGGCATGGGAGCACCATCCAGTAGGGGCACGCTACGCTGGGTAAGCCGGGCAATAGCGACTGAGGGTCCGGGCCGGGTGTCTGGTCCGAAGTAGGGGGCCCTGACGGCAGCATGTCCAAATCCTCCATGATGACCGAGGAAGGAGGGTTGGAATCCCTGGGAGTTGGTGGAGGAGGCGAGGGACCTCAGACGGCAACACCAAGCGTTGCGAAGAGCCTGGCATGTCAAACTGGTTGAGGGTCAGACACAGGCTCCTTGGCGGGTGGGCATTGGAGGCCGACATCCGACTTATCAGCTGGATCTGGGAGGGTGTCAGAGGAACCAACGTCCAACTTATTGGATCCCTTGCTCAATAAAGGTTGCGCTGGAGATGCAGCCTCGTCAAGCAAAGGGCATCTGTCGCTCTCCTGAAGGAGCAAGCAGCTTACCAGTCTTGTCCGGGTGGAACCGGCGTCCGACTTAGCGGACCCGCTTGAACCTGAGGGCTGTGCGGCAGTGGCCCTCCTGGGAGCGGAGATCTCTTTTTACCCGGAGGTACCCGAGGGGCCCGAGAGTGAGCCAGACGGGAGGCGACACCTTCTTGGACATCACCAAGATGGTCGTCGTGCAGCGGTCCCCGAGGGACGCTACCTTTAGAACGCCACAGAAGTCTAATCCGCTCCCCGGTGCTTCTTCTTCTTCTTTTATGGCCTTTGGGGAAGTGGACGCCTCAACTTTTTAACTCCTCCATGGATTCCATTTTTCTTTAAAGTATGGGCCTCCAGGGACTGCTAACTCGTTTTCAGATAGCAGAATTAAATTGCTGGCAGTGCTAGCATTTCTCCACAGGGTGATCTGGCCCTAGGCAGAAGAGGAACAGGGAATGGCCATCCTTATGTGGCAGCAAGGAACTGCAAGATTAGCACTTGCATTTGTGTGATTTCGAAGGCATCTGGGAAGACATAATAGTGTAAAGAGAGATAATATAGATATCGAAAAAAAGGTTGAAAAGTTCGAAAACTGAACCGACTAACGACTGTGGTTGAACTCTACCATGAGGAACTTTCACAAGTCAGCGGTGGGAAAGAACTGGAAGGTGGTGTGAGGGGACCACCTTTATACAGATGTCACAGTACATGGGTCACCTGACATGGGCGGTCCCACCAGAGACTGCTAGTTAAAAATTTTTTCCGTGGGGTCACTGATGCCTGGTGGGTCAGTCCTATATGTAAATACCCTACTGCAAGAGCCTCTAGAGTAAGATCATTTGGTGATAGATGCTCCTCCTTCTCCTTCCCTAAGCCGGAAGATGGGAAAACCCATCTTCCATGGGAGTCACCTCGGTTACCAAGGGGAAAGTCCCAGGGTGTAAGAGGGTAAAACCATATATTTAGCACCAGGGAGGTGAAGTTAATAGGAAGAGGAGATCCCAAGGAGGTACCTGAGCCTTGAAGCCCAAAGGGACTTTGAGAGAACAAGGGACCCAGGAGAGGGTCTCTTGCAATTTGGAGAAAGAAGAAAAACAAAACAGAGGGTGTCCCTGGCACTCTAATCTCAGCAGAGAGAGGTTCAGGCAGAGGGATACGCAAGGGTGGCCCAAGGTAGAACTCACAGACAAGAGGTCTGAAGACTCCCCTACAGTAAGATCAAGAATTATGGTAGGTATGTAATTTTCATATCTTAACTGTATCAGTCTTCACCATTCATCACTGGTGGGTGAGTACCAAGCCCACAAAGTGGTACGGTACCTCCTGAAGGCTGGACAGCCTTCAGCCCTCGTGGGGGACTCACAAGGAGAGGGCCCATCATGGGTCTGGCCAGACCCACTACTGTTAAGAGCCAGGACTGGGCTCCTTACCTGCAGGAGAGGAGGTCATCCTGATATTTCCCACTTGGCTCTTGAGGAAAAACGGGCCCCCAGAATGGCGAGCAGTCACCCTACACTGGGCCAAGGATGACAACCGGGAGATGTGAAGACATGTTGTCTGCCTAATGCAGACTGCAGATCCCATAACCCTGGATGCTACTACACTGGCATCATAAGATATCCACACCTGGAGTATGACTAGCTCCAGGACTCTTGAAGAAATAGCAATGGCTTGCCTGATTGCCTTGCAATCAGAGCAAGGCCTAGAATTCCCCAATGTGGCCCACAGACACCTCTCATCGGCCACTATGTGTGCTTGATGAGCAGCAATGGACAAGAGATGCGCTGAGGTGAAAACTCTCCTGCCCCAGCGGTTTAACTCCGCAGAATCCACGCCAGGAGGACAGTTTTTGTCAGGCGCTGATGCCCAGAAGGGGTGTCTAGCCCCTCAAGCCCGATGTGGGGTGGGCAAAGTTCCTGAGGACCTCAGGGGAGCACAATACCTGCGTTGGCAGTCCCCAGTGGCTGAGAAAGTTGAAGCAGGTGACTGCCAGACATTATAAGATTCCTCCACAAGGGCGAGGCCACTGAGGGATCATGAAGGATTCCTGGCTGCACTCCTAAGAAACACCATAGCTGCATCATGAGAACTGGGTAAGACTGAGCTGTTCCAACACTGTCAAAGGAGGAGTCCTCTTCCTCAGAGAAGGAAGCTGACGAAGTGGAAGGACTCTGTATAGGAATGAGCAAGTGCAGAGAATATATGAACACCATCTCATCCATGGCTGTAAAACATGGGGAAAGCACTCACCGTGTCCCTATATTGTTCCCATGTGAGGGCCAGAAAGGATCGGAAAGACCCGGGAGAAGAGGGGAAGGAGGAGGCAGAGAGGAAGAAGGATGGGCAGAATGGTCCTGGGAGGCCAGGCCCACTCTGCTGAGGCAGTGGGAACCAGCAGGGGACCCCTCTGAAGCAAGGGGATGCACTGCCCAGACCCCACCTGCTGCTCAAACCTCCTCAAGCCAGTGGGAAGCCCATGGGAGAAGACCCCTGGTGAGAGACGAGCCGAGCAAACCCAGCAGGGTGGCCCGTCCCCACCCGTAGCAGGACTCCGTCCCCAAAGAAGAAGGGGGTGCTGGCCCAACACCCGATTCTGGCCTGAGAGACCAAGGTCACCTGAGCAGAGAAGTAGATTGACAAGGCCCCGATCCCCTGGAGAGGACCGAAACCTGCCCTCAAGTAGAGGTCCTACTATGGCAATCACCCTTAAGGAAAGGAGGTGAGAAAAACCAGCACAAGGGTCGGCCTCTGACTCCCCCTCAATTCCGTGACAGAACCGAAGTGACCCGCACGAAGTCGGCCTCTTCTATTGAAATAGCACTCAAAGTGGTGCAGTCCAGGAGGCGGCACTGACCATGGCACCAGAGCAGGCTGTGGTACTGACACTGGCGCCATCCCTAGAAACAGTACCACCACTGACATCAACCTCAGCAAGCGCTGACCCCCTGGGGCGGTACTGACCTGGTGGATGGTGCCACCCCTGAATGGCACTGACCGCGCACTAACAGAAGGCATGGCGCTGACCCGCACCACTGCCAGAAGCAGCACCAACCACAGCACCATCATCAACTGCAGCACTGTCACTGGAGACTACACCACCACCAGCACCGAGTCCCCATGGTGCCCAGCGGCACTGACGGACGTGAAAGAGGCGGAGGCGCCAACTTAGTCAGGACCTAAGGCTAGAATCCACAGACCACAAGTGGATCCTGGGAATGACCATTGCTCCGGAGACTCGGTTGCCAATCCGGATCAGCCTGATCATCCTCTGAATCTGAGGATGAGAGCGCAGCGATCTTGAGAGGCAATCATGACCCTCTACCAGTCCCAGCACCAAGAACAGTGTCGGGAGAGGACTCTGCAGCACCGGAAGGCTGATCCCATCACTGACACCAAAACAGTGTCAGGAGTCGAGGCCATACCCTCCGAAGCCTCAAAAGGACCGACAATGTAGGCCCCACATGCAGCTGAGGCCTCGACACTGGAGTTGGCGACTTCCCAAGGGAACCAGGCCTTGAGCAATCCATGGCGGTCCCTGGAGGAGGCGACCATTCCCCGACCACTCAACCAGGTGTCCGGGTTTAGAGTCCTGATCCAACAGAAACCTGCTCTCCCCAGTGCATATATAGCAGTGGGGAGGACCAGGGATGGACCTAAAGCAGAAAAGAAGAAGGACTGGACACCAAACAACCACTACAAAATAAAACAATGCCAAACACGGCATTGACAAGTCTGGCGTCAGTATATGGTACATAAGCAGAAAAAACAGTTACTCACCTGTAACAGTAGTTCTAGGAGTGGTATATGTTGTTCATCCACACTATCTGGCATGTCCCTTCCACTTTAAATCTTGCCTGAAGTCTTCAAGCTGGCTCTTCCCACCCACCCAGGTGGTATAACCTCGGCTCCGCCCCACGGCGCCAGACCTTTGGCCTGCTGAAAGCCAGGTGTTGTGCATCCACGAGCTAGGGAAGTCCGTGGGTCCATATGGATGAACAACATATACCACTCCCAGAACTACTGTTACAAGTGAGTAACCTGTTTTCTAGGATCGAGATATGTTGTTCATCCACACTCTTTGGCAGACTCCTAGCAGTTCTATGGGAGGAGGGAGGCAAGGTGCACACCCACTATTTAGGAAACAGAGATTGGAGAACTGAGGTCCCAAAACCAGCATCCCGGTGTGACTTAAGGTCAATGTGGTAGTGGGTGATGAAGGTGTTTGCTGACTTCCAGGTAGCAGCCTGGCAGATTTCCTGGATAGGGATGCCCCTGGAAGCAGCCACCGATGCAGTGGTATGGCTGGTAGAATGAGCTCTTATCCCTCTGGGAGGCTCCTTGGCCACCAACTCATAGCGTAGACTAATGCATGATGTAATCCATCTTACAATTGTCCGCTTTGCTGCAGGTCTTCCAGAAGCGGCTTCACCATAGGTGACAAACAGCTGGCGAACCTCACCCTGAATTTTCACAGTCTTTCTCCCTATAACAGGAGAGAGCATGTCTAAGGTCCAAAGTATGGAGCCTGTACTTGGCCTCCGATGTGTAGCTGGGGTAGTAAACCAGCAGAGTTAACACCTGCTTAAGGCGAACTCTGACACCACCTTCCGGAATGAATTTCTTTAGTGCTGGCGAGAGACAACCTTGTCCCTGTGGAAGACCAGATAAGGGAGTCCACAGAAAGCACCTGATCTCCCTGTCCTTCTGGCAGATGTGATAGCCACCAGGAAGGCGTCTTCCACAAGTGTGACAACTCACACTTGTGCATTGGTTTGAATAGCTTGCCCATGAGCTTTGCCAGTACCGCAGCAGATCTCATGGAGGTGGAGGTTCACGCACCGGAGGGATATGTGATCCAGGCCTTTGAGAAAGCACCTGACCACTGTCTCCTGCGCCATCAGCTGACTGGCCCATGCCTGGTAAGCAGAGATGACTGCCAGGTACACCCTAAGGGTCGATGACCGCAGACCCCTTTGAAGACAGACCAAAGGCAGTCCAGAATGTTAGTCACTGGACAGGACAGAGGTCAGGCCCTTGCCTTGACACCAAATGGAAAACCGTTTCCATTTGAAGGTGTAACATTCCTGGTCGATTCCTTTCTGGATGCCTCCACCACGGAGAGATATCCTCAGAGAGACCCAAAGCCTGGGACTCTACCGCTCAGGTACCAGACTGTGAGGTGCAGGAATTGAAGGTCGGATAGAATACCTTCCCTGATTGAGTGATATTAGGTCCAGGTGTGCTAGAAGGTGCTCCGGGGCCCTGCAGCTGAGGCGGAGGAGATCTGGATATCAGAACTGGTGCGGCCAGTCTGGGGCTACAGGATCACCTTCGCCTTGTCCCTCCTCACCCTGAGAAGCACTTTGTGGATCAAGGAAAATGGAGGCAATGCACAGAGGAGGCCTGGGGACCACGGCCTCAAGAAAGCATCCCCTGCACTGAGCCCTGCTGAGGGCGGGCAAGAAACAGCCTCAGCTTGGTGTATACCCTAGAGGCAAAACAAGTCCACCACGGTTTGCCCCAGTGGGAGAACAGACTGTAAGCTATCTCTGGATGGAGAGACCACTCGTGAGATGTCTACGTCTATCAGCTGAGAGCATCTGCCTAATTGGCTGAGAGCATTCGACTGATGGTTTGAGGCTCATGCCACATGGATGGCTAGGAGATCTGCCTCCAGACAGCTGACGAGGGTCCAGATGCAGAGTGCCTCCCTGCACAGCAGATGGGAGTGCATGCTGCCCTGTTTGTTGAATTAGTACATAGTTATGGTATTGCCCGTCTGGACTTGAACCACTTGACCTGGAGATGAAGAAGCGAGCTGACAATGCCAGTCTGACTGTTCTGAGCTCCAACAGACACAGTGTGCCTCGGGGACTCCTCGGGGTCCAGAGCCCATCAGGCCCTTTGTCCCACATATGGGCTCCCCAGCCCACCGAGAGAGCATTGGTGGTGAGAGCGATGTCGCTCTGGGGTGGACAAGCGAGACCCTTCCTGCAACCCAGCTGGGCGGTCCACCAGTGAGGCGCATCCCACAGCTCTCTAGGGTACAGTGATCAACTGGTCGAAATGACCTTGGTGCAGGAGTCCACTGGGCGGCCAGCTCACACTGAAGGGGCACATGTGCAACCCGGGCCCAACAGACCACTGAGGTGCACGCCACCATGTAACCTATAAGGCACAGAGAGTCCTGGGCGGCGAAACTGCCCAACCAGAAATAATTGGGCAAAGGAAGAAAGAACCTCTGCCCTGTCTGCTGGGAGCCGAGCTCTGGCTTGCCAATAGTTGAGTTCTGCCCGATGAAGCCCATCACCTGAGAAGGCACAAGTTCTGACTTGGCCTCGTTGAGCTGGGAGCAGGTCTGGAGGACCAGGTCCCTGGACCTCTCTACCTCCTGCTGGGTGGAACCTGCTAGGAGCCAATCATCAAGATAAGGATAAATCCTGACCCCGATGCCTGAGATGGGACACCACCATTGCCTGTGGGACTGATGACAGGCCGAGCGGCATAAGCGGAACTCGTACAGGGTCCCTTTGACCCTGAAGCAGAGGAACCGCTGATGGGACAGGCAGATTGGGGCGTGAAAGAATGCATCCTGCAGATCCAGTGAACAGAACCACATGTTCGCTCCAAGGATGGTATGATCTGGGACAGAGTGACCATTAGAAAGGTGTGTGACATGAGATATTGATTCAGGTCATCCAGATGTAGAATGGGGCACCAGACCCCATCCGCTTTGCACCAAGAAGTACCTGGAGATAAAGCCTGGGTCTGCTGGAGGATCCGCCACTGGAGCTACTGCCTCCTTGAGGAGGCGCAGTGATGTCGTCTCAGAGAGCCGACTGAGTCTGAGCAGATACTCTTTCCTCCTGAGCGCGGGCTCAGCTTGGAGGGTATTGCTCGAATTCAGAGGCAGTCCCTGACTGAGCACTTTGAGAACCCACCTGTCAGCAGTGACAGTGGACCAAGCAGGAAAGGAAGTTACGAGCCGGCCTGCAGGAGGACCCAGAGCTGGAGTGACTGGAGAGGGAGGCAGCCCTCGCCCCATCACTGAGCAGGCTTGGGGAGAAGGATCCAGGACCCGAACCTCTTTATGGGCCTGGGAGGGACAGGGCTTGGGCCTGGGAGCCAAGCTAGACCTGATGCTGTTGCTGCTGTCCTCCTTGAAAGGAGGGCTGCTGAGCTACAGGGAAGAATGACAAAGGGCTTCTTCTTCTTCTGCTGGTTCTTGCCGAAAAACCCTTGGCAGAGTAACATCCAAGGTGGCACTGGACTTCTCAATGCGCTGAAGGTGACCAACCACTCCAGGGCCGAAAGGTCAGTCTCTAGGAAAGGCACATCAGCTACTTTGTGCTGAGTATCTGCGGGAAGGAGTGAGCCTCAGCCAAGCCAGCGGGCAAGAAGCAACTGCAGCTGCCACTGAGCAGGCACAAGAATCCCGAATGTCCAGGGCTGTCTGGAGCTGCTGTTTGGCAACAGCTTGCCCTGACCCTGGACCTGTTTGACTATGGTCTGCATGTCCGTGGGGAGATGTGGGAGGACTTCATCCAAGACCCTAGAAGGGCATGGGAGAAGTGTGCCATAATGATGGCCAAACTTGCCTGTGAGGCCCAAGGAAGAACCGCACAGACCTTCCTGGCTGAATGATCCAAGCTTGGACTCTTTCTCAGGAAGTCAGTCAGTGTCGGCAGAACTGCCAGTACACCTGAACACAGAGGCAGTCACCAGGCTCTTGGCGAAGGGTGCTCTGTGAACCCCGTAAGGGACCCCATGGGCACCGCATGCTTGCGGGCCATGCGGGCAGATGGAGCTGGAAAAAAGCAGGGTGCTGCCAAAGTTCTAAGGCCAGGCCAACAATGGCCTTGGCCATAGGAAAAACCTCCGTCAGGGTATCCCTCTCTTGAGGATGTCCATGAGAGGGTACTCTGCCTTTTCTGCACTGGCTCCAGGGACATCCCTGTGGACTCAGAGATGAGATGAGAATGCCCTGAAAGACCTTCCTCTGTCTTTAACCCCCGGCTGATTTGTCATCCCAGGATGAGAATGCAGGCCAGTGACATCGAATCCGAGGAATCCAGGTATAGCAGTCGACCGCCCAGGTCTGCCCAATACATCGAGGTCGGTCGGTGACAGTGACCGACAGATGCCAGGAGCCCGGTGTCCAGCCTATCTTCTTTGGAAGGAGCCCTCCACAGGCTGCTTGGGCAGTGGTTCTACCATGATCGGTGGAGAGACCGTTTAGGCCAAACTGAAGGTTTGCTGGCTCTGCAGGCGGGGAGACACTTGATCGGCTCCGGTCGGCTTCAGCCTAGGAGGTGAAAGCCAAGTAATGGCTGGGGTGGAAGCGGAGTTGGCTTGTGCCCAGTCAAAATCAGCTGCTGCTGCCACATGAGGTTCGTTGTGCCAGCGGGTTTCGCGAAGCCTCTCCTCATCCGAGAAGGATAAAGGCGACTGGCGGCATCGCCTCTTTTTAGGCGCTTATGGCTCTTCCTCTGCCTTTCTGTCGAGGGCCCCGAGACCTCGATCGAGATCAGACAAGCCAGTTCAGTCGTTAGGAGACACTGGCGGGACCAGCGATTTCGGAGTCGGGGACCACTTCCTCGATGGGAGTCCCAGGAGGCGGAGTCTCTCTGTCGGGAAAGTCAAAATTGGAGTTTGATCGAGGAATCGTCGACCAGAATTAGCTGATAAAGTATTGATCGGGTTGATGATGATTTCTACATCGCCGATCAGCAGCTTGCTGACTGGCCAGAAGGCAAAGCCAGAAGCCAGCGGTCGAAGAAGCAATCTTGACAAGTCAAGACCACATGTTCCTGGGACCAAGATCCCTCCGCTCACAAGAGAGTCTCCGTTGGGGCGAAGATGATCCGGATCCTTCTCCTGCTTACAGGATCTAGAGAAGTTCTTGCCGCGGGACCCTCTCCCTTGGTCTGGGAGACTGGCACAACTCTTGGAAGGAACCAGAAGGTGGAGCCTAGGTTGAGCAGAACAAAGAAGCTCCGAGTAGTTTCTGCGGCCTGAGCGCTTTCTCTTGAATGCTTGCATGCGTTCCAATTGCTTGGCATTTCTCGGCCTCCCCAACTTCAGGCGTGCGAGATGGTCGTTGAGGGCGTTAGGATGGAAGCGAGACACATCGCATTTGCCGAAATTATCGCAGTCAACACCAAGGAAGTAAGCACGGTGTGGGGATTGGTGTGCAACATTTTCTGGCCGCAGGGGCAACAACAAAATCAGGGAAGACTTGTCTTCCATGATCGAAGAATCAAAGTCGTGATCGCGAATGCGATCTAGGCGTATTTGCTGATGTTTGGTATTTGGCTGCTCTTACATTATGGGAAATGCAGAGGAGAGTTGAGATCTGGTAGTTATTGCTGCAATTCCCTTGGCCAACCAACAGGCGGTAGTACACTGAGGCTTACATCCTTTTTATCCATGATTTTATAGCCAACATTGCCCTCTTTAAACTGATTTACATGAAATTTAGAAACACAGCCTCTGTGTCAGGAACTCTTTATCCTGTAAATTCCATATGGATCGGTTCAGGAGAGCAAAGTTACAGAGGTGTAAAAATGCAACAGTCTCAGTTTTTGAAAATGTTAAGCCTTTTTGCCACCCGATAACTAAAAAAAAATAGACTCTGAAACCTGAAACTTTAGGTTTGATAGAGATTGGTCCAAGGTGTGTGCTTTTGTGGTTCTTAGGTCCCACTTGTTAAGTAGTTTTTAAAATAGTTAAAAAAGATATGGAGGCAATCTGAAAATCATATGTGGCACACATTACTGTGTAGTTACTGAAAGGGTATGTGTTTCTGAGCCAATAGAACTAGTTAAAAAAATTATATAGTCATATAGATGTTTTCAAGCTACTCTATGATGGAACTACCAGAAATTTCACTGAAGCAAACTGTATCTATTCTTTTTGACAGCCATCTGCTGGCGGCCGTGAGTTGCAGGCTAAGACTGAATGGTACTACTGTATCTGTAAGAGGTTCTTGTGAGGGAGGAAGACAATTTCGGCGGACACAACCATACATTAATTGAGGATTAATGTATGGTCAGCTGAAAACTAGTTGACCAATCTTGTGCAACCCTTTCTCTTCCCCATGTTACAAAATAAATTGAAAGCAGGTTTCATAAATTATGAAATGTGATTGGCTGGCGGCCATCTTTATCGATGCTGTTATCTTAGCACAACAGCACTAGGTAAAGATCCAGCAGCCTCTTCACAATATAAATCAAACCAACCACACATCCCTGATTGCCAGCACTGTTATGACTACCACTTTCATTCACTAAAATACTTTATCTAGACCCTAAAAATAAAACTGCTTTAAATAAAAAAAATGTTATTTTCCCTCATTCTCTCTTTTACGCCAAACACAAATTAAAAAATGAAGTACTATAATACTTACAGCTTTAACTTCAGTTGTTTCTTCAACCATGAAATATCCCCATCTATACTTACTTGCTTACCAGAGAAATCTCTCTGCTGTGTAACTGCTACAGATTGAAAAGAAGCTCTGGCTCTGTATGAGGTCCATAGGTATAGGAAGACATACTCCATGTAGTACAAATTTTAGGGGCAACAAAGGCTCTGCACTGCTGCCACTGTTCTATGCAACACAACACAGGGCCAGTTGATCATTTCTGTAATTGTATTCTTTGGAGTCAAAACTAGAGGTGGTTGGCCACTATGATTTTCTTTGCCTCCCAGGAACCATAGAGAGCATTACAGGCTGCAGGGGTAGCACTGTATGTAGGAGTCAGAGGAACAATATATGACAACAGTTTGTACCACAGAATGGTATACAAAAATTATGTCATATAGTGCCACATAGAGCAAAAACATGGTTGTGGTTTCCAAAATTTTATTGTCTAGCTACAACCTTGATGAGGCCGCCTTCTGTTATGTGACTTTAGGGGGTGAAAATTCTGCCAGAAAAACTCAGCAGAGATCTGACTTCTTGTATTCCATAGTGAGCATTCCATCTACTGAATGTACTGTAAAAAAAGACACAGGGTGGGAAAGGGAGAAACAAGTGGTGGTAGGTTGGGGAAAATAAAGGGGTTAAAGGCTAATTTAAAATAAAATATGCATTTTGTTGGGCATGCTTTAATAGTTAAAACTGATATAGCATGCCAATGCTGGATATGCTGAGACTGTTTTGGTAGGGTGGAGTAACTTTGAAAGTAAACATATTATATTTGTAAGTTATTTTTATTTTTGTGCATTTTTCACCCTCAAAATATTGGGACCATTTCATTACCTCATTAAGACACACTAGGATGTGCACTGTAGTTGAATAACAGCACTTCTTGGGTGGATGAAGCGCAAATGATGCCTTGTGCCTCACAGCACACCCAAGGTGTTGCATTATTATCCACCACAATACACATTCTGTCATGTCTTATTGCATATATACTATAACCATGGAGTAGTACAGGAGGATCAAAACACATTTTTGCCCTGTCAGGTGATGATGACTTTTATTAATAATACATTGTTATTAACAATAAAAATTACTCGAAAGATATAAAAACAATAGAAGAGACCTGGGACATCATCAGGGTTGCAGAGTGGTACAATATCACACAGACCATGTGATATGAAGACTGCTATGGACTCTTGCATTTTAAACTGGAAAGAAATAAAATTACATACCTACCGTAATTCCTGATCTTCTCAGACAAGCCTTCATCATTTATTCACACTCCTGTGATCAAGCCAGAGGTACTAGGACCCTGTGAGAGCCAAAAATCTTCAGGAGGGCTGGGGCTGTGGTAGAACTGGCCATCGTGTCACCACAAGATCAGCTTAGCCTGTGTAAGCTACCTTGGCATTGCCCCTCCTACTGCCTCAGTACCTTGTTTACTGAGGAGGTGCAGCATAAATAAAACTAGATAAACATCTAACCTAACAAGGGCATAAGACAGACCTGCTTGACCAGTATAAGAAGGGTCCGCTCAAAACAATGTCTTCACAGCCCAAATCACATGAGAGGTGAAGACCAGGAACAGAATGAGCGAGCCCAGTGGATGGTGGGTGGACGTATGAATAAACAGTGAAGACTTGTCCAAGAAGATCAAAAATTACAGTAGGTACGTGATTTTCATATCTTCCTGGACTTAAAGTCCTCACCGTGTATCCATACTTCTGGGTTAGAGTACCAAGCTATACCAAATCCCGAGAAGGGCAGTAGGAGACTGTGCTCACTCAGGACAGAATTCCATTAGGACTGTCCTGCCAAAGGTAGTGTGTTGTATGGCATGGACATCCAAAGCATAGTGCTTTACAAAGGTGTGCACTGAGCTCCAAGTCGCCGCTTTCCAAATATCAGCAATGGGAACAGAGCGCATGTCCGCCAGGGATGCAGCAACCGCTCTAGTCTAGTGGGCTTGTACCTGACCTTCCAACTTGACCTGCGCCATGGAATAGCAATGGCGGAGGCATGCCACTATCCGAGCAGAGATGCATCTGATGGTTACCAGCTGACCCAGCCAGGCCACACTTAAACACGAGTTGCTTTGTTTGGCGGATCTCTACAGTCCTATCAATGTAGAAGCACAGGGCTCTCTTGACATCCAGGGAATGAAGGTGCGTTCACCTTCATTTTGGAAATTAGAGAAATAAGTGGGAGAACCAACAACTAGTTGAGTGGAAATCTGAAACCACTTTTGGTAGGAATTTAGGGTGGTACAGAGACCACCTTGTCTTTATAAAAGACAGTATACAGGGGTCTGTGACCAAGACACTTATTTCAGAGACCCTGCAAGTGGAAGTGATGACCACCAGAAAGCAGTCTGCAGGTCAGAAACTTTAAACAAGGCTCTAAGGGTTTACAGTGAGCATATCCAGTGCAAGATTAATATCCCAGGCAACTGGCTTTCTGATCAGAGGCTGTGTGTGTAGAATGCCTTTGAGAATCTCTTGAACAAAGGTAGCTGAGCCAGAGACATATTCTGGACTGGCTCATGATGGGTAGAAAGCACACAGAGGTGTACCTTGACCATCGAATACTGCAGTCCTGCATCTGAAAGGTCTAACAGGTATTCCAACACTTTATCTAGTGGGCACTGGAATGTATCTAAAGGGACCTTAGCACACCACAGCGAGAAGTGCTTCCATTTAGTGGTGTAAGTCTTCCCTGTGGAGAGGATTACGCTGCCAAATGAACCTGTGAGATTTGAGAAACTTTGTACCTGCCCACTTTTATGTCCTCAGCAGCCAGGCATGGAGATGAAGGAGTGCAGGTTGGGATAGACCAGGAGGACCCTGTGTCAGGAGGTCCGTTCATAGAGGCAGCTGACTTGTAGGAGCCTCCCGACAACTTGCTGATCAATGGAAACCAGATCTGCTGAGGCCAGTATGGTGCAATTAGAATCATCTCCCCACCCCGGCACCTCTAATCTGAGCAGCACCTCTGAATTGGGGTAGAGGAGGAAATGCATACAAAAAGCGTCTTGTCCACCGTAGCCTGAATGCATCCTGACAGAAAATGCCAGGTTCTGGATTTCTGGAGTAGACTAGAGAGCAGTTTAGCTGAGTGGGGATGAAAAAGGTCCCGTCCGGACTACCCCACTCATCGAATAGTGATTGCACAATGTTTGGTGCAAGAGAACACTCATGAGGATCTGCTTCTGTCCTGCTGAGGTGGTCTGCCAGATCGTTCTGAGTTCCTGGCAGGTAACTGTCTGAATCAGAGTGTTGTGTTTGAGGCACCATTCCCACACCCTCATGGCTTCCTTGCACAAGGGGAGTCGCCCACCCTGTTTGTTGATGTAGTACATCACAGCTTTGTTGTCCATCTGAAGGAGAATTACTTTGTGACAGAGGACTTCCTCTAGGGCTCGAACAGTGTACAGGCCCGCTCTCATCTCTAGAACGTCGATGTGTAGAAGAGACTCCTCCTGGGTTCACACTCCTTGAGTGTGGAAATCTTGGCAATGAGCCCCAGCTGAGCAGAGATGCATCCATCATGGTGGTAATCTGAGACTCCGGTGGAGCAAAGGGAGATCTTGAAGAAGGCTGTCCTCCTGAATCCACCATGCAAGTGACCTCCTCAGAGGCTCTGTCACCTTGATGGAGAAAGACTGTGGCTGTGCCATTGGAGACCACTGTGTGCTGAGCATCCACTGGGTGGTGGGTGGTTCTCATATGCAGGCGAGCTAGAGGTACTGTGAATATGTACAAGGCCATGAGGCCTAACAACCACTGCATAATGAGCTCATACAGGCGTGTTCTCCCTGATGTAGCAAGCCATCTGGAGAATGCTGTTTCTCCTATCCTCTGGGTGAAATGTCTCACCATTTCAGTGTCTAGGAGGTCCCTATGAAGAGGAGCTGCTGAAGCACTGAAGCTGTGATTTCTCCAGGTTCAGCACAAACCCCATGGAGGTGAGTAACTGAGAGGATGTGGAGACTGTGTCCTGAGCCTCCTGTCTTGTCGGCTTGCCAGTAGCCAATCGTCTAGGTATGGGAAGACTTGAATGCCGAGCTTTCTGAGGTCTGCAGTGAGAACTGCAAAATACTTTGTATAGACTCAAGACACGAGGAGGGCCCAAGGGCAGGACTCTGAAATGGTAATGTTGTCCTCAAGGCCACAAACGGAGGTATTTGCAGTGACTTGGGTCACTTAAACATGCTGGTAGGTGTCCTGCATGTCTAGGGATGCCAACCAGTTGTGCTGTTGGAGAAGTGGAAGGAGTGTCCCAAGGAGACCATCCTGAACTTTCCCCAGAACAAAAACTTGTTCAGCTTTCAAAGGTCGAGAATGGGGCGGATGCGCCTGTTTTCTTTGGAACCACAAAGTAATGGGAGTAGAATCCCATGTTCCATTTCTCCTAGGAAACTACTTCCACTGCCCTGTTGCAAAGTAAGCCCCGAATCTCCAAAGTGAGGAGGTCTGGCTAAGCGGTGGAGAGACTGTGCTGCCGCTTGGGTGGACAATCGGGGAATCTCCTAAAGGTTGAGAGAGTACCCTTCCTGGATAATCCAGAGGACCCATTTGTCTGATGTGATAGACTGCCATTGGCTGTAGAACTGAGTCAGATAACCACTGACTGCTGAGGAGAGGTCAACTTCAGGCAGCTGAGGTGAGACCTGGGCCAGTGCTTTGGCTCTTGCGCCTTCTGCTGTGTTTTATTTTGTGGCTATGGAGATTCGTGTCTTGCTGGGGCTCCTTGGCCTCTTTCTCCAAAGGACTGCCTGTTACGAAATAGCTTGACGGTTCCTGTCCCTTTGGGGAGCTGAAGGAGCTGGCCTGGCTGTTTTAATAGCAGTCCTAGTCTTCTGAGCAGCCTCTAGAGCTTGCTCTACCTGAAAGCCAAGCAGATAAGAACCACTGAAAGGGACATTCATAACCTGCTGTTGAGCATCAGAAGAAAACCCTGATGTTCTATGTCAGGAGTGCCGCCTGATACAGATTCCAACAGCAGCTGCTCTGGAGGCAGTGTCATAGGCATCCATGGAAGCTTTAAGCTGATGGCTACTGGATTCTATGCCTCAAGTAACAGTCCATGAGGCTCCCTTTTGGAGTCAGACTCTGGGAGATTATCGACCACAGATTTGAGAGAGTTCCAAAGGAAGTACTCATATTGGGAGAAATGCCCTAACTGGCAATACACATGCCCAGGGTTGCGGCTGCAAATTGCCCATTTCCCTAAGGTATCAGTTTTATGAGATTCCTTATTGACAGGGTGTGTTGATGCCTCCTGGTGGAGAACAGCTTTGTCATTCTCAGCAAGGACAACCAAGTTGTCTGCAATGGACTCATGATGCTAAGAAGGGTCTAGCCTTGGGAGGACATACTTTCTGTCTATAGATTTGGCCACAGAAGGAATAAGAGCAGGCCTCTCCCACACCGCTTAAGACAAGGTCTCAAAGGAGGGGAACCGAGGTGTAAGACTCTTGGAACACTGGGAATATGGAGGAACTGGAGACATAACAGCTTCCTGGGTCTACAGAAGAAGTCTGGAGAGCTAGGGTTGCCCCATATTCTTGTGAAGAGACTGGAAGGAGAGGTCTTCAACCAGGGGTTCTGCTGGGAGAGAGGATTTCTCCTTCAAGTTGTGGAACAAATCATTGTTGCTGCCTTCAGAGATAATAAAATCAGGATCCGACACGTTTGCTCCACATCTGCCCGAGGAGAAGTCAGGAGTTGCTACTAAAGGCCAAAAACCGGCCTAGGCGGGGCTAGACAGGCGACACCAGGACTGGCATTGGACCTGACTCTGCACGCAACACCGAAGAACCAGCACTGCATGCAGCACGAAGATCCTGGGTGCCAAACGCAGCACTGAAGGGTCTGGGAATGGCACCTGTGGAAGCCTGCCAGACCTGGATAGAGAGGAGGAAGGAGTGGTACCTGTGTCCAGTCCCTGGAGGAAACAGAGTGAGGGAGGCATGTGGTACTAGCATCAGCGGTGCCAGCACTGGTGAGGAAGGGATTCTGTCACCAGTTCCAAATGCACATCCCACTCTGAAGGCTCTGTCCATAGCCCAGCAGCACCAAGATCCCAGAACCGGTTCTCTGGAAGGGCAGATGAGCCAGGCGTTGTACCGCTGCTCCATCAGAGCGGCCAGTGATGAAACTGCCCACTGGAAACCCCGTCAGAGGACAGAGAGGGTCTCCGATGTCAAGAGTCCAGGCCGTCGAGAATGGAGGCCACCAGGGGAACCAGGAGGGTCGATGTGGGTCTACTGCTCTCATCTACGGAGACTCTAACAGACATATCAACAGGTGACCTCGAGTGGTACTTTCTTCTTCTTCTTCTGCTGGGAAGAGGAAGAACTCTGGGTTGAGTGGCACTGGGTCCTCGACCACAATCGGACCAGCTTCTTTTGTGTCTATGGGAGGACTGTCCTTCCCCAAACACCAGACTGCCCATGGTCAGACCCAGAGGCCAGCAGACTGGACACAGCCCTGCTGCCAGAGCAGCCCTCCAATAAAGCATCCCTACTGTCACCGAGACCGTCCATTGTCGACTCCCTCGTGGGGTAGGGCTAAGAGAAAATGTCTCTTTTTAAAACAACAAAGAGAATAAACACTAAAATGTACTGAGCGACTAGCTGCTGTGGTATAGACATGAAGTTCTGACTTCCAGCTAGGCACTCTACAGTGGGGAAAAAAAGGAACTGGGCGGTTGGAGGTCGGCCTTAAGGTAGCCTTACGAGGCTCGAGCTGATCCAGGTGCCAACAATGTACCTAATTCCTACCATGTGCTGGCCTCCTGAAAATTTGTGGCTCCTGCAGGGTCCTACCATCTCTGAATTGAACCCAGAGGTATGAATAAACAGTGAAGACTTTAAGTCCAGGAAGATGGACAACAACAAATAAACATAACATGGCCTGGAACCATTTGTAAACTGACAGAAAATGGTATAAAACACCCAAATACTAAAAGTCCTCATCAGATTACAGTGCACATGTACTACTACACATGATTTAAGGCTTCCCTACCCTATCTGAAGTCAAACAGTGTTTTTCATGTGGGATGAAAGAGTCTCTGTAAAGTTTTCAAAAGGGCAGACAACTGTTTTTGGCCACCATATTCCCATTTCTATTGATCTTAATACGAGACTATAGTGCTCACATCACAGAAGATTATCTAGGAATTCACCCAGTGGAAAATCTTCCCATCCAAGTGCCCTAGATAAATTGATGGTGGTGGATCTCCAGATTATTTTTTATTTTCCAAAGTACACTGTGAAAATGGAAATTCATTCACGCAATGCTAGGCAATGCAGGATGAACCACTGCGTGCACTGTAAATATGCTAGTTAGAGGCATTCCTGCTGGAAATTTATTGCAAAGCACAGCTATGTTCTTTTGTACCAAAACTAACATAAACACAGTAAAAAGCAAGATAAGATATATTCAGAATTATTCAAGCAGCACCCCATGTTTATATCTGAAATTTGTGCTTGTACCATTTTACTCCATTTTAGATCATTTTTCCCCTCTCGGAAAGTGTCCCAAGTAATTCCATTTACAATTTTCTTTCTTTTTTTTGCTTAGCTTTTCAATAATTAAAAGTGCAGGAAGAGTTGTCAGTAGTATTCACAGCTGTTCTGGAATGCCCATAGTTTGACCCACTTTTGTAAAGACCAAGAAAGGATAGCAGATATTAGACCATGGCTGCTGTCTATGTGGAGAACTTGGGACAGACATCCCACATACTGTAACTGCAGCCTACAAAAGTCAAAGCTTCAAAACGATATTCAAAGAGAAATTCAATGAAATGCAATGTCATGTAACTAGATCCTGATAAAATAAAATCAACAGCAAAGATGGAAAGCGAGGGTGAGGAGGGTAGGAAAGCACTATGAAAAATTGATGATGATGTGTTATAGCATGGACTGATTTTATAGCAACAAAAAGTCAGTTTTGTTCTGGTAATAGAAGAGATACACAGAGGTGGAATGACAGAAAATGGAATGGCCTTTTTTAATTTACTACAGCTAAGGTAAAATACTGGCTTAGTGGTAAATTATGAGATCAAATTATCAAAATCCTATAACATCAGAATTTGGTAAATATTATAAAAGTACAATTTCATATTTTTAGATTTTGTAACACTGGTACAGCAAATGCATCCTTCTCTTTCCTTAAACAGACAAGAGAAAACATCACACTTACCCACAAATGTAGCTAGCTGGGTCATCATTACTGGAGCTTGGTCCCGTTTAAATCCGGGGGCCAAGGGCCTCCTGAAATCACCAACAATCTGACAACATCCATTAAACAGCAATTCCTTGCCCATGGTTTCAATCACAAACATTTTAAAGCTAGTCTGTTAACAATAAAAGCAAGTATAATCTTAAGTTTCTATAGCAAAAAACTTTTATGGTTCCTGATTTTCCTTTGGCGTTACAGGTAGTAATAACAAATATATATACGTATTTCTATATATCAATTACAAAAAACAATTGGCATAGCTGAAGCAATGTTAAAAGCATTACACAATACTGATCATTCAACTGATCATAAAGAAACTAAGTATTGAATCACGAAGTATCTAGGAACAATCTGGAGCAGGCCAGATTACTAAAGTGCTTCACTGGTCATTTCCTGGCTATCTACCTAATGTTTATGGCAAGTGCGAGGAGTCAGGGTGCAGAAACAGCTGCGTTAATCCAGCTTGCGTGTCAAAACTGTGCCCTTCCATCTACTTCTTTAGAAAGTGTTTTGAGGATAATAGCCCTGAGTCGAGGGGCACTGAAAACAAGGCTTGAAAACCAAAAGCAGAGATACAGTATGCAGACGAAACATGTTTCAAGCTGCCTCTTGCTACTTTTTGTTTGTGTTATAAGCCATGCTTTCTATCTACCTTCATCTAAGGTATAGTATACTGAAATTTTGAGAAGTACAGACAGGCAGTTCTCAAAACTACCTAATCTTGAACCACATAAAGGTTGCCCAAAAGTGATTTTCTTAAGCTAATCTCCTTCAAAACCTATATATATATATATATATATGTATAAACACACACATATATCTACTTGTCAACAAAAGGTTTTATAAAACTAGGCACACAATGTATGATTTGGAGTGTGGTGGAGGTACCGTAATCATAAGGTGAAAAGCATAATTTCTGACAATGCAAGCTGACCATCTGAATCTGCAACTCCACCCGCTGCTCATACTCAATGTAAACATGTACAACATAAAGTACAAATTCCCTGATTTGTCCTGCTTCAGTCAATTATCTATCTATCTGGGTTTCTACAAAGTGAGAGGAGACACAAGACTTGCAAGTGGCTTTGTACCTAAAATGGGGAGTAGCTAGACTTCCAATGACACGAGGTTGTACTTCTGTATGTTTTTATGCAAAGTCCTAACATACCTAAATCTGCTCTTAACACTAGTGAAATGCCGGCACCGTGGCGCCTAAGCGAAGGGGTTCGCTCAGCACGCTGGCAACCTGGGTCAAGCCCCGAGCCCGGGTACCAGCAGCAGAGACTGGCAAGGGAGGGGTTCTATAAGCGTCCATTGGACACTTCCATCCTGGGGTGGGATTTGCCTGGGGACCTGCGAGGCGGATTGGTGGCGAGCTTGGGGCGTGCTGCCTCCACCCCAGGAATACCCTGCGTGCTTGTGCAAGGCCGAGAACTACTGATGGCAGGGCACAGAAAATGGAAATTCGCCCTATTCCGACCCGGATGAAAGCGAAGCACCTTGGCCCCTACCATCCAAAGCCCAGGCCAGCCCGAATCCAGCCCTGCAGCACCTGGGATGCGATGCGGCCATAAGGCCATTACCCCTCAGAAGAGAGGACCCTCCTGGCATAGGGATACACCAGGCTACCCAAGGTAGGCTGCAACTGGGGCTGGGAGAAGGTGGCAGGAGGTTGGAGGGTGGCAGGAAGGCACTGGCGCTCTGAAGGGTGGCGGTCGAGGTGTGTGGGGCGCATTAAAAAAAAAAAAAAAAACACATTAGTGAAACTCAAGGTGCACAGATCCTGTGCAAATGTGTTCCACTGAGGTTGCATGAATTCATGTCACTAGTTTTAGCTAAAGAATGACTTTTTGGACAGAGCAGTGGTTGTCAGATGAGATTTCACACATCGCTCCAAAGGCCAGGGACAGTCAACTTATAATAACTCGACAGCCATTTGAGTGCAGCTGCAGTATCATTTGTCCATCAGAATTTCTCAGGCCTTCATTTATAGTTTTAACACTAGCGTCTTTAAATTAGTACACTGGTCTTGGTTTATCACTGGGCATGCATATATACCCAAACATGCTAGCCCACAGAGTGTTTCTTTTTTTACATTAGAAATTGATCTAGTTCTAAATAGGTACACATAAAATGTATCCTTTTTCATAAAAAGGGAATCAAAGAGAACTAATGTTTTCAACAGTATCCTTAAGACTATCAAGATATGTACAGACAGATACTGGAGCTTGAAGTCATTCAGCACAGCTATGAATTCCCAGTATTTAAAACCACGTTCAATAAATCCACACGATAAACTTGAATTTTCTGAATTATAAATACCCTGTGAACAAACATTTCCTGCTTGGAGTATTTCCATACTTCTAAGCCAAAAAGTACTGTAAGTGCAACCACAGAATTAATTCCATAATTCCAGTTTCTTCGAAACCAGTCTGTTTCAGCTGGAGTTACTTGCTAGGATACTTTTCCCCAATTGGATTTTCCCTAAAAGAAATAAAATTATTACACATTATACCCAATAACTATATTTGGCAAACAGGATTTTCTAAGGAGACACTGTTATAAATAATAATATAGCAAGTGACTGTACAGATCAGAGGGTCATTTTCTTTCATTGCAGTTCATCTAATAAGTAAAACATATCCTCCCTTATAAAATGTCAAAGACAGGTGGAAGAATGCTATGGGTAATCCCAACCTGTGTAATTATCTCACCACAATTACATGGGTTAGACTGTACCCAATCATCACATAGAAATGAAGATGCTTATTATTGAAAAAAAAAGTTTTAATTATTTCTTTACTTTCGTTTGCTAAAGCCATTTACAAGCACAATAAGATCGTGGGTGTGATGGGCAATTATGGTCAAAAATCACACTTCTAGTGTGTGTTGAAAGGCAGGAGGCACAGCTGTGTACCTAACAATTCCCTGAGGCATGTGATTATTAACCCATAATTGCAAATCCAGTCAAATCTAATTGCTTACATTACTGTGCACCAATAAACTACCCCAATCAGCAGAGCAATGTAGTACCAGTCGGAAAGAAGTGGCTACAAAAGTTCAAACTAACTTTGAATAGTCCCGCACCCTCTCTTCGTTTGTCCCATTCTTACCGCTTCTTTCAAACTTAATCTGAGGCTCACCTTGCTCCATCCTGCTCTTCTTGCGCTTAACGTCCGATTTCTTGTCTATGCTCTCCTCCTCCTTACACCATGTCCCACAGTGTTAGAGTTTTGAGTTATTTTTTTTTATCTCTGTTTATATTACTGTTCAACTGTGCATTTGTTTCTTTACTGTGCCCCCATCATGAGGGGCCATCTTATAATTTGAACTATTGGCTGCTGGTATTTTTTTTGTTTGTTTTCATGCTTGTTTTTTCCCACAGGCATCCCCGGTCTCAGCAGCACCCTTCCCCACCCCCCAGCCCCCATCACTGACCCATCTCTGGACTTACAGGTTAACCACCACTTGCATCAAGTGATACGGTATTGCGGTCGAGCAATCCTGGGCTTCTTCCTTTAGGTTGTCATCCGGAGCATCTGCGTGTGATATGCTCATGCCTGTGCATGCTGATGCACATGCCTGCTGTGTCAGCACATACCACCCCATGCCTGCAGGTCCTACCAGTGCTACCACCTGCCACCAGATGGCAGACAAGTGGCAGGACTCAAGAGTCCCCCACCATCAGAGGCAGAAGAGATTTCTTTGGGATTCTTGATCCTCTCTCACCTGGTCTGCCCCGAGTAACCCTGGCCCGTTCCAGAGCCCAGGTCTCCAGCATGGCAGGAGGTAAGGAGTACAGTGCCTCAGCCCTCAACGCCACTGGGCCAGCTCACTGCTGTTACAGTACCACAGTTATATTGGCTCATTAATAAGCCATTTCATGGTCCAGGGGCAGAGAGAAGAAGCACCCATGTCTTCACTTGCTGCCATGCAGCAACTGTTGAGGGACAGACTCGGTTTGCCAGGGGCTGGCCGGGCAGAGGAGGACTTAAGAGACTGAAAGACAGCTCTCCTCTGGAGAGGAAGAACTGTGAGTCCCTGCATTCATCTGGTCCCTAGTGGAAGCTCAGGGACAGGCAGCCAGTGCTGGCACATTGGGCATAGGAGATGGCAGTGCTGATACCACATACATGGTAGCATGCATGGTACATCTGCATGGTATTGCACGTCCATTCCTCCAGCACAGAGCAGGGACAAAGGAATGGGTGCAGCATGGGCTGACACCACCCCTCACGGGTTCCGCAGTGGCTAAAGGCTCTCTCCCAGAATAGGATCCATCGTGTCGGCGGTGAGGCACCCACCATCAACCTCTGCCATAGCAGGTAAGCCATGGGGAACCACTGAGAAGAGGTAAGTCCCCAGGACACTGGGTGACAGGGCAGGGGAGGCTCAGTGGATGGCTAAGCCTGCACCGCAGCAGGGGAGAAAAAGATTAACGACAAAAATAAGCCATTCCATGTATCTTGTATGCACCAGTTCTTCTCTCCTGTTATCCACTCCCACTGGGGCCACACCTAGAAATGAGCCTCGGCTCAGTGTGCTTCTCCCAGTCACCAATTTCCAAATGCATAAATAAGCAGAATAAACCTGTAGGCCCTACTAGGTCATTTGGCAGTTCCTTGATTCAGGGGCCTTGGTACAAGGCCAAACAGTTTTTTCAGAAAGCAAAATGAAAATTACATACCTACGTAATTCTTGATCTTCTTGGATGAAGTCTCACCACTCATTCACACTAATGGGACTAGCGGGCCTAGGACTGAGCGGGAGCCAAAACCTTCAGGAGGGCCAGCACTGAGGTAGGGCCACCATGAAGCGGTGCCGCAAGATCGGCTCGCGCCATATAGGCTACCTCAGCGTTGACCCTCCTACAGCCTCAGTAGCTTTTTTGCCGAAGAGGTGCAGTGTAAACTAATCTAGTGAAACTAACCTATGTCGGACATAAAATAGTCTGAATGACCCATATAAGAAGGGTCAACACAACAGAGTCTTCACAGCCCAGCCATCGAGAGAGTGAACACCAAAAACAGATAAGTGAGCTTGGGGATGGAGGGTGGGTGTGAATGAGTGGTGGGACTTTGCCCAAGAAGATTAAGAATTACGTAGGTATGTAGTTTTCATATTTCTGACATAAAGTCTCCACCACTCATTCACACTAATGGGAGAGTACTGAGCTAATATAATCCCAGAAGGGTGGCAAGAGAGAGAGAGCTCACTTAGGACAGGAGTCCATTAAGGACTGTCCTGCCAAAGGATTGATGCTGTCTGGCATGGACATCCAAAGCGTGAGTGCTTCACAAAAGTGTGCACAGAGCTCCAAGTAGCTGTACTGCAGATGTCTGCATGGGCAGTTGCCGTATTTCTGCCACAGATGCGTGACTGCTCTGGAAGTATGGGATTGTACCCTGCCTTCCAGCTTAATCTGTGCTATGAAATAGCAGTGGTGAAGACATGCCACCAGCCACCCTGAAATACACCTGATGGCGACAGGCTGACCCAGCCAGGCCATGCTGAGCGAGACAAAGAGTTGCTTTGACCTGCTGATCTCTTTAGTTCTGTCTATGTAGAACTTCAAAACCCTTTAACATCCAAAGAATGTAGGGTACACTCTCCCTCATTCTGAAGTTCACAAAGTAGGTCAGAAGAACCAAGGGCTCATTCAGATGAAATTCGAGACTATTTTGTGGAGAAACTTAGGTGAGTTCTGAGAACCACCTTGTCCTTGTGAAATACTGTATACGGAGGGTCTGTGACCAGGGCATGTATTTCAGACACTGTGAGTGGAGGTAATGGCTATGAGGAAGGCGGCCTTCCAGGTCAGGAACTTCAGCTGCAGGTTGCTAGAGGCTCGAAAGTTACAGGTGAGCATATCTCATCGTAAGTTAATATCCTAAGCGGCTACGTCTCCTGACTGGTGGCCTAGTGTGGAGTATACCTTTAAGGACCCTTAACTAAGGATAACTGAGCCAGAGGCACAGAGTGTATAAGCTTGTGATAAGTGGAGGTCGCACAGAAATGGACCTTCACAGTTGTATATTGTAGCCCTGAATTTGACAGGTCTAGTAGATACTCCAGAACTTTGTTTGGTGGGCAAGAAAGGGATCCAGGGAGGACTTTGCACATGAGGTGGAAAAACGCTTTCACTTTGCTGGGCATGTTTTCCTAGTAGCTGACTTGTGCGCCACCAGGAGAATGTCTGAGACTCTATGGGAGACATCAAATTTACCCACTTCTATCTCCTCAGGAGTCATGCATGGAGATGAAGGGATCTCAGGTTGGGATGGACCATTGCGCCCTGGGTCAGAAGGTCCATCTGAAGTGGTAGTTGTCTTGGTGAAATTTCCGATAATCTGCTGATCAGCGAAACCAAATCTGAAGAGGTCAGAATAGGGTGATGAGGATCATTCTGCTCCCCATGCCTCCAGCTTGAGCAGCACCCTCTCAATTAAGGGAAGAGGAGAAAATGACAGAAAAGCATCTTGTCCACCACAGTCTGAATGCATCCTGACAGAAAACACCAGATTCTGGATTTCGAGCAGTTTTGCATTGAGTGGGGATGCAAAAGGTCCAGTTCTGGTGTGTTCCTCTTCAAGAACAAGTGCACGATGTTTGTTCGAGACCACCATGAGAATCCACCCCTGCTCTGCTGAGGCAATCTGCTAGATTGTTCTGGACTCCGCAGGTAGACTGCCTGGATCAGGGCTTCATGCTCAGACACCATTCCCACACACTCATTGCTTCCTGCACAGGGATAGAGAGTGCTCCACCCTGCTTGTTGATGTAGTACATCACCGCTTTGTTGTCTGTCTGAAGGAGAATTATTTTTGACAGAGGATGTCCTTCAGGGCTCGGACTGCATACAGGACAACGCTCTCATTTCAGGACATTAATGTGGAATTGGGACTCATCCTAATTCCACAGACCCTGGATGTGGATATCCTGTCAGTGAGCTCCCAGCCGATAGAGATGCATATGTGGTGATGGTGATCTGTGTCTCCAGTGGACCAAAAGCAAAGCCTTTCAGAAGATTGTCCTCTTGAGTCCACCAGGTGAGCGACCGCTTACAGGTTCCATCACCTTGATGTGAAAAGACTGTGAATGTGTGGTCAGGAACCACTGAGTACTGAGCATCCACGAGTGGTCCTCATGTGAAGACGACCAAGGCACCATGAACACCGATGCCATGAGACCCAGCATCCGCTGCATTGAGAGAACTCGAACCAGTCGTTCTCTTTGACGAAGCGAGCCATCTGGAGGATATCATTCCTCCTGTCCTCCAGAAGGAAGGCCCTTGTGCTGGAGGTATCCAGGAGTCTCCTATAAAGAAGAGTTGCTGGGAGGCTGTAGCTGCAATTTTCCAGATTCAACAGAGCTCCCATAGATGTGAGGAACCTAGATGCTGTGGTCACTGCTTCCTGAGTACCCTGTCTGGATAAGCTTGCTAATAGCCAGTCCTCCAGATACAGGAAGACTTGAATTCGAATTTCCTTAGGTGCACTGCAAGAACTGCAAAACACTTTGTAAAACTTGTGGCATCGATAGCCCAAAGGGCAGTACTTGATTTGAGAATGTTACCCAGGGTCACAAATCAAGATACTTGTGGTGGCTTGGGTGCACTGGAATGTGTTAGTAGGCATCCTGCATGTCTAGGAAGGCCAGCTAATCGTTTCGATGAATTAGAGGTAGAAGTGTACCGAGTGATATCTCAAATTTTTCTTTGAAGAAAACTTGTTTTAACTTCCTTAGGTATAGAATATGCGATACCACCTGTTTTCTTTGGAACCAGGAAGTAGTGGAGTAGAAACCTGTGTTCCACTGCTCCTCTGGAACTATGTCTACTGCCCTGTTATTCAGAAGGCCTTGCATCTTGGAAGCAAGGAGGTCTGACTGAGTAACCGACAGCCTGGGCTGTCGCTTGGGTGGATGATCCGGAGGGGTATCTGAAAATTCAGAGAATAACCCTTGCTAATTATCCTTAGAACCCATTTGTCTGAAATGACTGACTTCCACTGATTGTAAAACTGAGTCAGATGCCCCCTACTGCCGAAGAAGAGTCCCCTCAGACAACTAAGGAGGACCTGGGTGGAAATTTCAGAGGATGGCACTAGACGCTTTCAGGCCCTGTGTCTTCTTCTGCTTTTCTTTGTGGCTGAGGGCTTGGTTTTTGTTGAAGCCCCTCAGCCTTTACACAAAGGACCAATTGTTATGAAACAGCTGGTGGTTCCTGCCCCACTGAGAGAAGAGGGCAGTCTGGCCGTTTTGATAGCTGTTCTAGTTTTCTGTGTGGCCTCGAGTGCCTGCTCCACCTGTGGGCCAAACAGATAAGCACCATCAAGCGGTAAATTCATGACTCTTTGCTGGGCATCATTTGTGAACCCTGAGGTTCGCAACCACGAAGTGGCGTTGGGTGCATATCCCAGCTGTTGCTGCTCTAGAAGCAGTGTCAAATGTGTCCATAGCAGCCTTAAGTTGCTGATTATTGGACCAATATGGTGATAGGTTGGAGGAGCTCTGAGGTAGCGTCCAAATCTGGGAGTCTCTCACAGTAGCTTTTAGAGAATGCCAGAGGGTATACTCATATTTTGTGAAATAACCCTGTTAGCTAACAATACATGCCTATGGTAGTGGCAGTGAAGACTCGCTTCCCCAGTGTGTCAGTCTTACAGATTCTTTGTTTACGGATGAGTCATAGACTCCTGAGGAGAACAGCTTTGTCATTTTCTGCCAGGACCACTATGGTGTCAGCAAAGGCTTGAAAGGCCAGGATAGGTTGTTCCTTAGGGGAGCGTGTTTCCCATCTATGGATTTAGCCATGGAAGGAATAAGCATCAGATTGTCCCACACCATTTGTGAGAGAGTCTTGAAAGGGGCTGTACCTGAGAGTCAATTCCACAGGATCTCTGGCACATACAGATACTGAAGGCACAACAACTTCCCCGGTCAATCTCCAAAGTCTAGAGAGCAGGGAGGAATTCATATTCTTCACTAGAGACTTAAAGGACAGGTCCCTCGACCAGAAGCTCCACTTGAAGTAGAGCTTACTTTACCTGAGAGACGAATCTTCATCAAAGTCATCTCCTAATTACAGATCAGGATTAGGCTCAATATCATCTCCTACTAGCCCAGGAGGGATAGTATATAAAGGAAAGGGAGGAGAGAAGAAAAAGGAGGTGCTTCTCAAATCAGAGTTGAGAATCTTGGCATCCGTGGTGGCTACCGCATCAAAAACAACACCAAACACGGCACCAAGACCAGAGTCGAAGGCAGCATCGCAACTGCACAGCGGTAGTGTCCAGAGACTCCAACCCATCTCCAGGTGAACCCAAGGATGAAGATCTGAAAGCATGAGGAGAAATGGTACAGTGCTCCTCACTATGTGAACCCCTCTATAAGGAATTTCTATTATAGTGAACACCTGTAATGGTTCCCATTGTTGCCTAACTAGGCATATTAACACTCGCTACAGTGAACAATAGCTGTAGTGAACAAATTTGCTTGCTCCAGAGGTGTTCCTTATAAAGAGGGATCACTGTACCTGTGCTGGCCCCTGCACGCAGCCATGTGAGAGGAAAGCACAAAAAGCGTGGTATCACCAGCACTGGAGAGGTTTCGCACAATTAGGAAGACCCATCCACATCCTGCCTGTGGGTTCAAAGCCCCTAGGCCGAAGGCCCCAGAGCCGAATCCACAGGCTTGGAAAGTCGGGACAATCGCTTAACGCACTGCTCCATATGAGCGCCCAATGATGAAACTGCTCACTGGAGGCGGGAGGACTACGGAGTTGAGGATGCTGGCCACTAGGAACAGAAGTGGGTGACCTAGCAGTAAGTCAGCCTTCCGTGCTATACAGGCGATGACATTCAGACATACCAGAGGGCGCACTGCCGTGTACTGACCGTGGGATGAAGGAGAGTTCGAGGTCGAGTGGTGCCAGGTTCTCGACTATAATCAAGAACGGGCCCACTTCTTTTGTGCTTTCAGAGAACCGCCTTCCTCCCGAAAGCACCAGACTGCCTGTAGCCAGCCCCCCAAACACACACACACATAGAGGACGGCGACCGGACCCAGCCCTGCTGGAAACACAGCTTTCATGCTGAAGTCTCCATACCATCACCAGACCCATTTATGGTCGACTCAGCTGAAGGTGGACTGAAGAGGACTTCTGTGTTCTTCTGATGAAAAAACTTTTTTTAAATAATAAATAAATACCACAAATCAAAACTGTACAACTAAAGCTGCTGTCGTATAGACGTGAAGATTTGACTCCTGGCAGGCGAGCCACGCCGCACTGAAGCGCACTCAACAGTGGGGAAAAAAGGAACTGAGGCAGTTGGAGGGTCGACGCCACGTAGCCTATGTGGCACAAGCCGGTCTTGTGGTGCCACTTCCTCTGCGTGGCTCTACCGTGCCGCCGCCCTCCTAAAGATTTCTGGCTCCTGCTCAGTCCTAGCATCTCCAGTATAGTCCCTATTAGTGTGAATGAGTGGTGGAGACTTTATATCCAGGAAGATCATGAATTTCCAATACCTTGGTAAGATACTGCCATACAAGTATTAACAAAGCTTTAAACACTCATGACTTGGGTTACATTTGATATTAGGCCTACAATCTTGTACTGGTGTCTCTTACACAAAAAATGTAGGCACTGTACAGTCCCACTTTACGGTATTTCACTTCTTTTTTTTTTTTCAATTGTTTAACCAGGAGTAACACACTAAGCTGAAAGCTTGTTTACAGGTGCAACCTGGAAACACAGAGAAGTTAACTGATTTGCTCAAGGTCACACAGTATACAAGTGGGGGCTGTGGGATTCAAACCCAGGTCTCCAGATTTGCAGCTCAGAGCCTTAAACCACTGCACTATATTGCCTCCCGTTTGGAGATAGTAGCATTAAGAAATAATTTACCAACCTGCTTTCATCCATAGTCAGACCTCATCTGAAATGCTTAGTAAAACAAGCCCGTTGTTGTAGGAAAAGAAGAAGCTCTATGTGAGCGATTACCCGTTTGTACTTCATAGGAGGGTTCTACAGTGTACCTTTGATACAGGTACATGGCATGTGAAAACAAGAAGTTAACTAAAACTCTGATCGTCATTTCCCAGATCAAAGATCATAGGCACTTTTTTTTTTTTAATTGTGTATTGGCACCCAAGTAATAAACAGATGGCAACACAGAATTCAAAACTGCACTGTTTTGCTCAAGACACCAGGCCAGAATTTCAAAGTCCGTGCCTGCGACAGTTTGGGGATGTAGTCGGGTGCCACTGCATGGGATGCAATTCGTATGGAAGAAGCAGAGAGCCCAGAGCTCACGTCAGTTAGACACATTTTTAATTGTCTAGTCTGCTTTAGTCTAAGATGGCAGAGATGCCTGGCGTTCAATGTATGCTACAAAAACTGCATTAGATTGTTGCAATCAGATGGCGGTTTTGAAAGCAGTCCCCGCTGTATCTAGATGGGTGACAGATGCAGTGTGGGCTGCCTGTGTCCAGCCCTTTGGACCCAGCTCACCAAAGCCATAGCCAGTTAGATTTACCCACCCACGTCATTGTATTCCACTCTAAGAAAAGTAATGGTACCACAGACAATGATCAACTCTGCAGAAGTGTCTACAGCCTACAAGAATGTGATCTGCAATACACAGCACTGTCACCCAACAAGATGAAGAACTGTGTGATAGAGCTGTCACACTTTGCTGCATGACAAATAAGAGTAATTGCCTTTGGATTACATTCTGTTCCTGTAGCATTCTGCAAGAAATTACTGGCAGAAACTGTGACATGTGTGTTCATCCTGGAAGGCTGCACTACAGCTTTCTAGAGAGGATACTCACTCGCTTCCATACTTGGCACTGCTTGAGCTTTTCTTGCTTGTACTTTTCATGGTGTTCACGAGTTGCACCACCATCTTTTATTTTTTTGCAATGTTTTGAAGGACTGCATAGTATCACAATGGTGAAGTGTGAAAAGTCCTCTTGCTCTTTTCTGGCCCTTGGTAGATAGCAAGACTTGCACAATCTCTGCAGAACAGATTATAATCAAAGGCAAAAGTTACTATAGAATTTCAGATTCAGTTTCATACCGTTTTAATTACTTATTTAAGGAGCTATCAAACTGCCTAAAAATGAGAGTTTGTCACCTGTAACTGCAGTTCTAGGAGTGGTATATGGTGCATATCCACAGTCTTCCTGGAATGCTTTCGCTAAGCTCCTCCCACCCGTCAGGGTGAAAACTCCTTGGCTCAGCCTCATGACGCCAGATCTTGAACACTGGAAGCAGGAATCCATGTGCCACTTGCCAGGGACGGTTGCAGGTTGTGTGGATGTGCTTACATACTACTGCTAGAGATTACAAGCTTTGGCCAGAGCCAATAGGGCTGTGAAGAGACTGCCTAGTGACCAAAGTTACAAGTGCTCGTTGAAATTAAGGAACACCTAGGTGTAACTTGGTCATTTTTGAGGTGTGCACCAAATTTTCAACATGGCCTTTTGGGACCCCTCCTCATGAAGAGTGCCAGTGTCATTTTGTTCACTTGTCCTGAAAGGTGATTTCGCAGAGCCGCCACACCGCTATGTGCTACAGGTGTGATAACACGTCAGGCAGATTGTAAAGTGACAGCTGTACTGTTAAAAGGAGATGTACAAAATGGCAATGTTGAAAATCTGGAGTGAAAATATAAAAATTGGTGAAGTTAGGGCGTGCATAGAAACTGTACAACACATTCATAGCATGATCATTGTTGGGAGTTTTTCACCAAATTTGCAACATGGGCTTTTTGGCAACTCCATTCATGACAGTGGCACTGTCGTTTGGTTAATCGGTCCAGAAAGGTGATTCCGCATAGCATCGCAGAAATCACCTTCGGGACCAAGTAATGAAATGACAGTGCCACTGGTCACAAGGTGGGGTCCAAATAATCCTATATTAAAAATTTGGGGCTAAAATTCAAAAATGGCTGAGTTATCAACTTAGTTGAAAACCCCACTGAATGTCATTATAGCACACTTACCTTTCGCTCTTCAGTTTGCGGTTCGCTTTGAAGAGTGCAGACGTGTCCTGGTCCAGAAAAGATGACAGCATCAACCTCCGGAGGTAAGTATGGGGTATAATGGGGGTGCGGGAGGTGGGTGCTCAGTGGGAGGATGGGGAGGGGGCTGGCACATGATTTAGGTGCAGTTTTCTTTTACAGGTTAAAAAAAAATCATGACAGGGAAGGTTTTCTTTATGTACAGGAAAAAATATAAACTGTACATTTGGGCACACCTGGGTGGGCTCCCAGTTTGCCACATGAGTTGGGAGGGTGGGTACTTGATGCCAACACTAGGACTGGGCACCCCGATGTTGGCGGGGGAAGAAAACAATCTGGGCACACTGGGGTGGGCTCCCAAGTCTGCCACATCAGTAGTGGGGCACATACTGCCGACATGGGGATGGGCACCCGATGCGGCAGAGGCAAAGACCTACATTTGGGCACACTGGGGTGGGCTCCAGTGTGCCAATGAGTTGGATGGGAGTATACATAATGCTAACATGGGGATTGGGACCCCGATGTTAGCACGAGGCAAAATAACATTTGGGCACAGTGGGTTGGGCTCCCAGTGTGCCATGAGTTGGGGTTACATAATGCCAACACGGGATTGGGGACACCCATGTCGGCGCAGGAGGACAGCAGCAGTGGGAGGGTTTTTCTGTTGGCAGCAGCACACAACTGTGCATGCGTGACACTCATACATGTGTAGTTGTGGTGAATGGCATTTTGCCATTCACAACATGACAGTGCCACGGAACTGTGCACATGCACGCCAAGTCACAAGATGCACAGTTCATGCCCCAGAATGTGGAAGTAACAGCCAAATAGTGCGACTTGTTATTCTGTAGCAGCCAATCATGGTGGAGGGTTTCAAACTCCATTGGATTTTCGGAAGGATACTTCAAAGGTCCAATGGAAGGTTCCATGATTGGCTCTTTCTATAAGCTACGAGCTGATCCTAAAAGGGCTGCAGGCTCCACCACAGCCCTACAAATTACTGATTCACCGTAATTTTTATCTTTCTGTGTATCTTCACCATTCATCACTGGTGGGGTTCTGGCGAAAGGAGCAGGAACCAGCAGGAGCATTGTTTTTTTTTTTTGCATGTAAAAGAGGGAGAGTTGAGTTATGAAGCGGTGCCACCTCAAGGCCGATGCACTGCTTGGTGCTCATGGGTTGGCCAGTAACTCACGACTCCTCCATTCAAGTTCTGCACGCCAGAGAGTGGAGTTAGAAAGAGAAAAGGAGGGCGGGACAAAGGAGCCCCAGAGACAGGAAAAGGAAAGGATATAAACAGAAGAAGAAATAAAGCTGGCTTAAGAGGACAGAAGGGGTAACCCAGGGTATGGGGACAGGGATCCCAAACCCTGAGCAGGCAAGGGAGGGACAGAGTATGGGAAGGACAGTAAGAGGATAGGAAAGATAATAAAGAGAGGAAAAGGAGACACTATGCCACCCCTGCAGCGGTCCGGAGGATTCTCTGGGGCTCTGGAGAAGAGGACTGCCGCTCTTCAGCCACATTTTAGTTTTTTCACATCTCCACCAAAGTGGAGCTGAATATAACATCCCAGGTTTGAGCAAAATAAAAAGGGAGAGGGCTAGCTGGGTAACAGCCCAGAAGACAGACCAAGTCAGGGCACCAGACTTGAAAAGCCCTCCACCAGCCCAAAAGAGGTGGAAGTGGGCAAGTGTCTCCCACTCCTGTCTTTAACAAACCCCTAGTGTGGGACAGCACCCATGCCACTGCAGAGTCCCCTAAAGAGAGAATCCTTTTACAGAGGATATAGAGATGGAGCATCCCCCTGGACAGAAGGGGAAAAGGACATCAGAAGGAAAACCCTTCTTAAGACATAGGCCTCACAATCCCAAGCGGGACCCTGCATAGGAAAAAGACAGCTGTAACCAGCAAGGGAGAAGAGGGAGATACAGTTCCTGAAGGAAGGATTTTAGGGTCACCGGGCCCTCATAACTACTAAGACCTGAGGAGGATCCCAAGGGTCGAGAATTCGAGCTGGTGAATCGAGCCCAAGAAAAGGTTTTGATCCAGCTGGAGGGGGTCCTATCAGGAATGCAAGAAAGGGCCCGAGAGCCTCTCATATGAAGGGACAGCGCCCTGCTTGCCCTCCTCGTAGTGAACCTCTGTCACTTCACTCGGGGAGCAGAAAGTTCAGAAGTACCAAGCCCACAACTGGCCTCAACTGAGGAAAACAAAGCAGGGATGAGGCACTGCCCAGAGTCTGAGGCCCAAGAGGGGAAGGAGGGCGGAAGCAGTGATGAATGATGAAGATATATAGAAAGATCAAGAATTACAGTAGATGCGTAATTTTCATATCTTATCTGTGTCAGTCTTCACCATTTACCACTGGTGGTGATTACCAAGCCCCAAGTGGACCTGGTACCTTCCTGGGGAGGGAAGAATGTCCTCAGCCTCCTGTGGGTGAGACACAGAAGGGGAGACCCTACAGGCCCATAGGCCTGGGACTGGTCAAGGTGAGGTAGGGTCTCCCTCAACTGGGAGAAGGAAGTCGCCCTGAAGTTCCTGCCTCACACTGTGGGGAAAAGGTGGGTTCCCTGGAGGCAGAGGCAATCACCCTTCGCCAGGCCACAGGTGATAACTGGGAAAGATGAAGCCATGCCTTCTGCCTTACGCAGATGGCTGTCCCCGCTAGCCTGGATGCCACCTCACTGGCTCATAAGATGCCCCTTGCTTGGTGCCTTGCAAGCTCCAGGCCACGGTGGAGAGGGCAAGTGCTTGCCTGGTTGCCTTCAGATCAGGCAAGGATGCTAGGATTTGTCCTAGCAAAGACCATAAGTGCCTGTTGTAGGCAGCATGATGGGCCTGACGCACTGCGATGGAGAGAGAGAGAGGGAGACATGAGGAAAACACTCTCCTCCCCAGGAGTCAAACTCTGTGGAGTCTGCATCCAGGGTCTGGTCACATCTTGGGCTTCTACACCCAGACAGAGTGTCCGGGAGTGTCACGCCCGAAGATGGGTGAGGTAGGTCTCCCAGAGATCCCTGGGATGTGCAATATCTGCGCCAGCAGTCCATCAGGACTGGAGAGGGGCTGATGGATGCTGCAACATGGTATAATGCCTTCCGAAAGGGGAGGGCCAGGCAGGTACCATCAGGTTGCCCACGCTGTACTCGCTAAAAAGCATGCACCGCCCGCTCAGGATTGCGCTTTGCTAATCTAGATACTTGGAGCCTGCCGACCAGCCCTGAAAGGAAATGTTGATAGGTGGTCTGGTCAGTGTCCGCCTAAAGGTGGACAGAAGGATCCACTTCCTCTTGTGAGGAAGACGAAAAGTCTGGGAGTCAGAGTCTGGCTGCCCGGGGAAGAGTGGTGAAACACCTGTTCGTCCATCGATCTAATGTAGGCTGGAAAAAGGTAGCCGTGGCTCTAAACTGCTCCCAGGTTAGAGGCCCCATAGGACTAGAGTGGCCCGGAGAGGGGAGGGATTGGCAGAGGTAGGGCAAACGCCTCTGAGGAAGAGAATAACCTCTGCCAGGGCTTGGGGACCAACAGGCGAACCAACACCCTGGAAGGATCTGTCAGTTGAGGCAGTCACTGGCTGTTTAACCGCTCTGAAACAGTCAGGACTGAGCCCTGAGGGGATTCCTCTGCGAGGCAACTGAGGTCACGTGGGTCCAGAAGGGGGCCCTCAGTGTCAAGAGACAAGATCCTCCCCGAGGAGTCTTCAGGAAGAAGACAGGGCTGGTGTTGCTGCTCCTACACGAGCCCCTGTGGGCTACCACGGAAAGATGCTGCCCTGACACTGTCTCCTCAACCCCTCAGACTCAGAGAGGGACCTCTTCCTCAAGACCAACCGAGGAAGCTCAACCTCACCCACCAACTCCTGAGAGGCAGCAGATGAGGGAACCTTCTCCCGTCCCAGATGCCCTAGCAGGTCCAGAAGTGGACCCAGCCTGGACACCCAAAACAGGGGTTTACCTCCTCCAAGTCCAAAGGCTCCACCAGCTCCGTGCTGCCCCGGCACCGAAGGTCCAGTAGAAACCACCGGTTCCATAGGATGTGAGTCAGAGGATTTTGAAGAATCCAGAAGCCAGTCTTGATCCACCTCTGAATCATCATCGTCCCCAGAGGAGGCACGGATCCAGAAAACTTCCTGAACCCCATCCCTGCTCCTGGTACCGCAAGTGGCACCATGAGCCAGCCCAGCACTGCACACAGCACTGCGCACGGGCACCAGGATCTGAGGTGGCACCAAGGAAACCACACTGGGCCGGGCCTGGCAGACATAGGCTGTGACACCGGGCGCCTTCACCCTCCAAGGAAGTGGATTGCCAAAACGGTGCCACCAGCCTGACCCACAGAGGAACTGGACTGGGCCTCTGGCACTGCAAGAGGGGCCTCAGCCACGGCGAGGCTAGAAAGGGCGAGCCCCTCCTCCGTGGTCAGTACAGAACTGGGAAGAGACCCAGAGGAAGGGTCAATGGATCTAAGTCTGGTGTCCCTAGTGCATGCCTGTTCTCCGAAAGTCAGCGCCTCGCAACGGTCCATATCGTGCTTAGGGCCCAGGCAGGTCAGTCTACGCACCATGCTGGTTTGAGATGAAATAAAGTCAGCCACAGGGACACTGCTGCACTGAGGCCAGCCACCTTGAAGTCTTCTTTTCTTGTTCCCTGATGAGACATGATCAGACGAAAATCAACAGCAAAACAGGTCTCGCACTGAAGAAATAAAAGGAAAAGTCTTACCGAGTCAACGGCACAGAGAACAGATGCCTTTAGCAGAACTAGGAGAGAGGAAAACTGGATGGAATGGATAAGGCCCAATGACACAGCTAAAATGCTCCACACGAGGTCATGCTTGCTCAAGCGGCAGAAGTAAAACTGGGATGGAGGAGGAGTTGCCGGTTACTGACCAACCCCATGAAAGCACACAGTGTGTCGGGCCTTGAAGAAGTGGCCGCCTAGGCTCAGACTCCTCCCTTTACAAAATAAATAAATAAATAAAATGCTCCTGCAGGGTCCTGCTCCTCCGCCAGAACCCCATCAGTGATGAATGGTGAAGACCGCATAGATAAGATCTACAGTTACAGGTAAGTTACTCTCATTTCTAAGGACGTGGATATGGTGCACTTATCTACACTTAGGCAACTACTAGCAGTTCACCAGAAGGAGGGGGCAAGGCACACACCCTACTTGGCAAATAATGGGTGAAGAACTGAGGTCCCAAAGATGCTGACATGACTCAAGGTCGATGTGGTAGTGGGAAATGAAGGTGTGTGCTGACTTCCAGGTAGCAGCCTGGCAGATTTCCTGGATAGGATGTCCCTGGAAGCAGCCACCCCATGCAGCAGTATGGCAGGTAGAATAAGCTCTTATCCCTCTGGGAGGCACCTTGCCCGTCAACCCATAATACAGACTAATGCATGATGTAATCCATCTTGCAATCGTCCGCTTTGCTGCAGGTCTGCTAGAAACAGCTTCAGCACAGGTGACAAACAGCTGGCTGAACCTCTCCCCGACTCCCTCTGCATCTTCTTATAACAGGAGAGAGCACGCCTCAGGTCCAAAGTATGGAGCCTGTACTCGGCCTTCAAGGTGTAACTGGGTAGTAAACCGGCAGAGTTAACACCTGGTTAAGGTGAAACTCTGACACCACCTTCGAAGGAATTTTGGTGGGGCATAGGACAACCTTGACCCTGTGGGAAGACTAGATAAGGGAGTCCACCTAAGCGCCTGGAGCTCCGCTGTACTTGGCAGACGAGATAGCCACCAGGAAGGCCATCTTCCCCAAGTGTGACAAAGCACACTTGTGCATTGGTTTGAATGGCTTGCCCATGAACTTTGCTAGTACCAGCAGAAGATCCCGAGGAGGTGGAAGTTCATGCACCGGAGGAGATATGTGATCCAGGTTTAAAAGCGCCACCACTGTCTCTGCGCTTAATCTGGCTGACCGCCCGCCTGCAAGCAGAGATGGCTGACAGGTGCACCCTAAGGGTTGATGACCGCAGACGCCATTTGGAGAGAGACCAAAGGTAGTCAAGGATTTTAGCCACTGACAGGACAAAGGGTCCAGGCCCTTGCCCTGACACCAAATGGAAAACCATTTCCATTTGAAGGCTAACATTCCTGGTGGATTCTTTCTGGATGCCTGCACCATGGTGAAGACATCCTCGAAAGATCCAAAGCCTGGAACCTAGCCGCCAGGTACCACGCTGTAAGGTGCAGAGTTTGAAGGCCCGGATGGTATACCTTCCCTGACTGAGAGATATCAGGTCCGGCATGCTGGAAGCCGCCTCTGGGGCCTGCAGCTGAGACTGTGGAGATCTGATACCTGAACTTGCGGCCAGTCTGGGGCTACCAGGACCACTTCGCCTTGTCCCTCTCACCTTGAGGAGCACCTTGTGGATCAAGGAAATGGAGGGAAGGCACAGAGGAGGCCTTGGGTCCATGGCCTCAAGAAGGCATCCTTTGCAGCGAGCCCTACTGTGGGGGTGGGCATGGAACAGCCTCAGCTTGGTGTTGTCCCTGAGGCAACAGATCCACCATCGGTTTGCCCCAGTGGGAGAACAGGCTGTAAGCTACCTCTGGATGGAGAGACCACTGTGGATGTCTGGCCTAAGCAGCTGAGAGCATCTGCCAAATGGTATGAGGCTCCTGCCACATGGATGGTGAGGAGATCTGCCTCCAAATGGCTCAAGAGGGTCCAGATGCGGAGCGCCTCCCACAGCAGACGGGAGTGTGTGCCACCCTGTTTGTTGAGGTAGTACATGGTCGTGATATTATCCATCTGGACTTGAACCCATGACCCCAGAGCCGAGGAGCTAAAACTGACGGTGCCAATCTGACTGCTCTGAGCTCCAATAGGTTGGTGTGGCATTGGGACTCCCGGGGGTCCTTTGTCCCCATGTGGGCTCCTGAGCTCATGAGAGAGACATTGGTCATAGGACGACCATCAGCTCAGGGCAGACAAACGGGATCCCTTCCTGCAACCAGTCTGGGGCGGTCCACCAGTGGAGAGCATCCACGTCTTCTGGGTTACAGTGACCAGCTGGTCAAAATGACCATGGCGCTGAGTCCACTCAGCAGCCAGCTCCTACTGGAGGGGGCACATGTGCAACTCGGCCCAACAGACCACTGAACTGCATGCCGCCATGAAAACCAGAAGGCACAGAAAGTCCCGGCAGGGCACAATTGCTCAACCACAAATGATTGGGCAAGGAGGAAGTACCTCCGCTCTGTCTGCCAGGAGCCGAGCTCTGGTTTGACGAAGGCCGAGCTTGCCTCGATGAAGCCCATCACCTGAGAAGGCATGAGTTCCAACTTGGCCTCGTTGATCAGAAGTCCGAGCTGGGAGCAGGTCTGGCGGGCAGGTCCCTGACCTCTCCACCTCCTGTTCAGTGGAACCTGCTAGAGCCAATCATTGAGGTAGGGATAAATCCTGACCCCCACGCATGAGATAGGCCACCACCACTGCAATGCAATGCATTTGGTGAAGATCCATGGGCCGGCGATAGGTTGAACGGCATGGCTCGAACTCGCGACAGGGTCCTCTCGATCCTGAAGTGGAGGAACCGCTGATGGAGGGATGGATTGGGATGTGAAAGAACGATCCTGCAGATCCAGTGAACAGAACAACATGTTTTGCTCCAAGGATGGTATGATCTGGGACAGGTAACCATCCGAAAGGTGCGTGACCTGAATATTGATTCAGGTTGTGCAGATCTAGAATGGGACCTAGCCCCTATCCGGCTTGGGCACCAGTAAGTACCTGGAGACAAAGCCTGGGTCTGCTGGAGGATCCATCACTGGAGATACTGCCTCCTTGACGAGGAGCTGAGCAATGTCATCTCGAGAGCTGACCGAGTCTGGATGGAAACTCTTCTCCCGAGGGGTGGGCCTGGCTTACGGTATTGCTTGAATTCCAGAGGCAGTCCCTGACTGACCACTTTGAGAACCCACCTGTCCAAAGTGACAGCGAACCAGGCGGAAAGCAAGTGGCGGAGTCAGCCCCCACAGGAGGACCCAGAGCTGGAGTGATGGGAGAGGGGAGGCAGCCCCTGCCCTGTCGCTGAGCAGGCTAGGAGGAGGATGATCCAGGACCCAAACCTCGGCCTCCTTACGGGCCTGAGGGCCCGGCTTGGGCCGGGATGCCAAGCTTGAACCTGTTGCTGTTGATGCTGCTGTCCTCCTTGAAAGGAGGGCTGCTGTGCCATAGGGAAGAGTGCCGAAAGGATTCTTCTTTTTCTTCTGCTGGTTCTTTCCTGAAGAACCCTTGGCAGAAGTAGCATCCAAGGTGGCACTGGACTGCTCAATGCACTGAAGATGACCAGCCACACGGGCCAAAAGGTCGGGTCCCTAGGAAAGGCACAATCAACTAGTTTGTGCAGAGTATCTGCGAAGGAGGAGAGTCTCAGCCAAGCCCTGTGACAAGAAGCAACTGTGGCAGCCATTGAACAGGCACAAGAATCTTCCAATATCCAGGGCTGTTCGAAGCTGCTGTTTGACAACAGCTCAGCCCTGATCCCAGACCTGCTTGACTGCGGTCTGCATGCCCGGAGGAGATGTGGGAGGACTTCATTTAGAGACCCCAAGAGGGCGTGGGAGAAGTGTGCCAAGAGGACGACCTAATTTGCCTGGACGAAGACCCAAGGAAGAAGTCGTGACAGACCTTCCTGGCCAAAAGGTCCAAGAGCTTGACTCTTTCTTGGGAGGTCGGTCAGTATTGGCAGAACTGCCAGTATGCTTGAACACAGAGGCGGTCACCATGCTCTCTGCTGAAGGGTGCTCTGTGAACCCCGCAGGGACCCCATGAGCACCGTGATCCATGGGCCATGCAGGCAGATGGTGCTGGACAACAGGCAGGACAATGCCAGAGTTCTAAGGCCGGGCCAACAAAACACAGGAAAAGCTCCATTAGGGTATCCCTCTCTTGAGGATGTCCATGAGAGGGTACTCTGCCTTCTTCTGGATTGGCTCCAGGGCATCCCTGTGGACTCAGAGATGAGGCTAAGAATGTCCTGAAAGGACGAAGGACCTTCCTCCATCTCTAACTCACCGCCGATTGCCATCCCCGGATGAGAATGCAGGCAGGTCATATCCGAATCCGAGGAACTGGATACAATGGTTGTCACCCAGGTCACCTTCGACCCGCTGAGGGTGGTCCGGGTGACAGTGACCGAAATGCCATGGAAGCCCAGTGTCTGGCCTATCTTCTTTAGAAGGAGCCCCCACAGGCTGCTTGGTGGTGGTTCCACCACTACTGGTGGAGAGACCAGTTTAGGCTGAACTAGAGGTTTCCGCCGCTGCAGGTGAGGGAACTGACTTGATTGGCTCTTGAAGAATCTTTTATCAGTCTAGGAGTTGAAAGCCAAGTAATGGCCGGGTGGAAACCGGATCAGCTTGTGCCCGTCAAAATCAGCTGCTGCCACATAAGGTCCTCGTAGCACCAGAGTTTCCGCTGGAGCCTCTCCTCGTCCGAGGAAGACGAAGATGACCAATAGCACTGCCTGTTTTGAACGCTTATGGCTCTTCCTCGCCTTTCAGTCCAGGGGTTCGGGACCCTGATCAAGATCGGACAGGCCGATTCGGTCGCTGAGACACCGGTGGACCCGTGATTTCCCAGGGTTGGGGACCATTCTCGATGGGAGTCCCAGTAGGCTGGGTCTCCTTGTCAGGAAAGTTAGAACTGGAGTTTGACTGAGGGAATCGCTGACCAGAGTCTACAATAATGGACTGATTGGGTCGATGATGATTGACACATCGTTGATTGACAGTTTGGTTGACTGGCTAGACAGCAAAGCTGAGAAGCGGCAGCTGAGGAAGCAATCTTGACTGAAGTCGAGACTGCATGTTCCTGGGACTGAGATCTCTCCCGCTCCCAAGATCATCTCCGTCGGGATGAAGATGATCCCAGATCCTTCTCCCGCTTATGGGATCGAGAGGAGTGCGTGTCTGCAGGATCGCCTCCTTGGTCGGGAGAGACTGGCACAACTGTTGGAAGGAACCTGAGAAGGTGGAGCCCAGGTTGAGCGGGATGAAGAAGCTCCAAGTAGTTTCTGCAGCTCGAGCCGCTTCCTCTTTGGATGCTTGCATGCATTCCAATTGCTCTCACGGATCGTAGCTCGGAAACCACCCACTGAGCCTCCTTGATTTCACCGAGGGCCTGCTTTCTCCAGCCTCCCCAACTTCAGGTGCAAGATGGTCGTTGAGGAAGTTAGGATGGAAAGCGAGACAAAAATCACATTTTGGGTGTCATGGTCTACACTGAGACAGTAAATACATGCTGTGTGAGATCGGTGCGAACATCTTCTGGCTGCAAGGACACTGGCAAAATCCGGGGAAGACTTGTCTTCCATAATTGAAGGAATAGAATCGTGATCGCTAATGCTAACTAGACAGATTTGCAGAATAACTGAAGGTTTTGAAACCAGGGCCTACAAAATGCGCAGCACGAGGGAGGCAACCTGAATCTTCCAGTGGAAGGAAGATCTGGCATCATGTATGGAGTCGAAGTTTATACCACCCAGGGTGGGGGTGGAAGGAACCAGCTTGAAGACTTCAGGCAAGATTTGAAGTGGAAGGAACATGCCAAAGAGTGTGGATGAACAACATATCCATGATCCTAGAACAGAATTTACATTGGTAGAGGTTTGTGATGTTATTAAACCCTACCGAAAAACAAAGCCCTGGTTTGGATGGCCTTACGGTGGAATTCTATCAATGCTTTAGTAAACAATTGGCTCCATACTTGTTACTAATGATGAATGAAATTAGAAAGTCTGAAAGCCCTATCCCTATATCAATGCAAGAATCTAAGACTATTTTATTGTTAAAAGAAGGGAAAATCCAGAAAAAGTATCAAGTTTTAGCCAATAGCATTGTTAAATATAGATTACAAATTAATAACAAAACTGATAGATTAAAAAGGAATTTACATGTAATAATTAATCCCAAACAGTATGGTTTCATCCAAGGTCACACTACTTTTCAAGCCACGAGAGAGGTACAACAGCAATGCAAACTATGATAGCCCCGAACTAACCATATCATTTAATGGCAGTGGACGAACGGAAAGCATTTGATACCTTAAATAGGGAATTTATGTTTGCATGTTTAAAAGCTTTCAGTGTACCAGAATACTTATATTCGATGATTAAGAAGATTTATGCCAACGCTTTAGTCAGATTTCCATTAATAGTTACATCACCAACAAATGGTAATGTGTAATGGGGTAAGGAAAGGCTGTCCTATGTCACCAGTATTGTACATAATGTCCTTGGAACCTTTCATAAATCAAATTAAGAGAAATAAGGTGATGGTAGGGGTTCATTCAATATGGTTTCATAGGAAAATAAATATTTTGCCTACGATATTTTATTTTTAGAAAACAAATTCTGGTATATTGGCTTTATTAGAAGAGATAAAAAGTACTCGATAACTCTGAATATTGTTTAAATAAACAAAATCAGTAATAATGGCTGTAAATATACTCATTATAAAATCAATATGGAAATTGAACAAGATTTCCAAATTACCACTAGCTTTAAGTACCTAGGAATAATTATATGTAGTAAGCAGGATGAATTAATCAAGGCAAATTGCAACAAAGTAAAAGAAAAAATACAGAGTTTATTGGATAATTGGATAAATCTATCTCTGTCTCTTGCAGGTCGTATTGACACTATTAAAATGATGGCAAAGCCACATATATTATATAGTATACAAGCAGTTATACAGTGCCCATCATTAAGTTGGTATGAGCCAGTAAAAGGATCTTCAAAAATTCTTATGAAGGGAGGGAAACCCCAATTCCATGGAGACAGTTAACAACCCCTAAGAAAGGAGGAGGATATAGTTGTCCAGATCCACTAGAATATGAGACAGCTTATCAAATTAAGTTATGGTGGAAAGCTGCCTTTAAGACTACTGATTGGGACTTCATTGACCATCTGTATTGGAATAATAAGGCAATATAGGACAAAAGGTTATATTGTGGAATCTGCAGAGGGGATGAGAACCCCAGTTCTTTTCCAAGCCATTGGATGTAATATAAAGAAAGAGGTAAAAAGATTAAGGAGAAATCACCAACTACTTTGGCTATTTTTTAGAATAGATCAGACTAGTGTTCCCAGGACCTCAGGGAAATATAAGTTAACAGAAATATTAAAAACGAAAACGGTTGGTATAATAAGGTGGCATCAATTAATTACGATAGAGGGTACTTTTATTTCTTTCATGGACTTAAATAAGGAAATGGAGGGCAAATGACATTTCATTTAATACAGTATATATCCTTGAAAAGATGTTTGATGATTTCCAAGGAGAAATGTGAATGGGGCTATAAGAAATATCCAACAAGTAGTAATGCAACAAACAAACCTGATTAAGACATGGGGCAAAAAATTACTTCAAAACATTTACAGTTTTATTAATACAAGAGATAAAGATCCTGGGAAAATGCAAACACTAGATGGGAACAAGAAGAAGGTATTCAATTAACCAGTCAACAATGGAAGAACCGGAGAGCTAGAATTTATAAAGATTATAAATATTCCAATAATAGCACAATACAAAGAAAAAGGTTTGGGAATTGGGGCAACTGCAATGGAGGTCTACTGCTGAGGATGAAGAGATCTAGGTATTAAAACTAGCCAGTCAGGGGCTACAAGGATCATCCATGTCTTGTCCTAATCTTCATCCTGACCAACACTTTGTGGATCTGGGAAAGGAGGAATAGTACAGAGGAGGCCCAGGGTCCAGGGCCTCACAAAGGCATCCCCATCACTGTCCCACACTGTGGAGGGTTGGCACAGAACAGCTTCAGCTTGGCATTCTCCCAGGAGGTGAACAGGTCAACCAGGGTGGTGCCCCACTGGGAAAACAGTGGTTCACCACCTCCTGATGCAGGGACCACTTATGTGATATCTCACCCACCTGACTGAGAGTGTCTACTTGCTGGCTGGAGGCTCCTTCTACATAAATCGCCAGGAGATCAGCACGATTTGTGCAAGAGGGTCCCGTGGGAGCCTCCCGACACAGACGAAGGGAATGTGTACTGCCCTGCTTGTTCAGGTATTACATGGTCATGGTATTGTCTGTCTGAATTGCATGATCTGTCCCCAGACAAATGGAGAGAATTCCAGCAGAGCAAGGCACAATACACAGAACTCCAGCAGGCTGATGTGTGGTAACAAGACTCCCGGGGTCCAGAACCCATGTGTTCTGTGGTCCCCAGGTGTTCCCCATCCCACCAGAGACATGCTGGATGTCAGGGGTGACAAGTCAGCTCTGGAAGAATAAACAGGACTCCTCCTTCCTCCAGGTACTCTGGAATGAACCATCACTGGATGACATTCCACACTGGCTAGGTCACCGTAACCAGCTGGTCCAGGTGACCTAGGCTCTGAGACCACTGACAGCCCAGTTCCCACTGCAGCTGGCGATGACCACCAGCGGGCCCATATGACCATGCTGCTGCAGGATGCCAATTACCCCAGCAGCTGCAGGAAGTCCCGGACAGGGTGCAAGCACCCAACCTGGCATGATCGGTCCACAGGAGTTGGGCCTTGGCCCTAGAGGGAGTCTAGCTCTGTCCTGATAAAGTGGATCACCTGCAAGGGCAGAGTTCAGACTTGGCTGGGTTAATCAGAAGGCCCAAGTCTCTGCAGATCCGGAGGGCCAGGTCCCTGGACCAATCCACTACCTCCTTGGCTGGCCTGGTTATCAGCCAGTTGTCCAGTTAAGGGTAGATCCTGATTCCTCGGTGCACCAAGAATGCTGCCACCACTGCAATGCACTTAGTGAAGACCCTGAAGGCCAAGGAGAGGCCAAAAGGTATGATCCAGAACTTGTAAAGAACCCCTTGCACAGAACCCAAGGTACGACCAGTGGGATGGATGGACTGGAATGTGGAAGAAGGCATCCTGAAGTCCAGGGAACAGAACCACATGCTCTACTCCAGGGATGAACTTGATTTGGTTCACAGTTAACATCCAGAACTTGTGCTTCCTCAAAAACTGTTTTAGATTGTGACGATCCAGAATGGGACGCCAGTAACCCCCCATCCATTTCAGAACCAGGAAGTACCTGGACATGAAACACTGGCCTGCCATGGAGTCTGGAATGTGGGACTATGACTCCTTCTCTAGAGCTGAGTAATGTCCTCCCGAGGGCAGACGGTGTGTCTTGCAACATCACAGACTCCCTTGGTGCACAAGGTCAGTATAGTGGGAAGATCCTGAAGCCGAGAGGCAATCCTCTGACCACAACTTCTAGCAAGTATTTGTCAGAGGTGATAATGGACCAGTTGTGCCAGAAGTGGTGAAGCAATGTCCCACAGGGAGCTGAGGCAGAAACTGGACAGGTGGGAGATAGACTCTCCATGACCCATCACCGGGCAGCCTGGAGGCACCAGCACCGCTGCAGGAGGGGCACCACCACCACTACCCTCGCTTGGAGCCTTAACCAGCAAATCTGGTCTTGGGTCACCAAGCCTGAGACTGCCCTGCTAGAGCTGCTGCTGCCTGGGCTGCTGTGACTGAAAGGGCTCAAACTGACAGGGCTTCTGCCCTTCTGATCCTTTGTGTGGATGTCACAGAATTGAGGGTGGCACAGGACTTCTCAATCCTGGTGAGATGCCCTTCCACCACATGGTCGAAAAGGTCAGTGCCCAATAAGGGACATTGGCCAATGTGCTGGGTGTCCGCATGAAGGTGGAGAGCCGCAGCCAGGCCTCGTGACTCACTGTGACGGCCGCTGCCATGGAATGGGTGCAAGACTCACCAATGTCTAAAGCCACCTGGGGCTGGTGTTTAGACAGTGCTTGACACTGGTCTCTGACCATCTTAACCACCATCTGCAAACCGCAAAGAGGCGAGGAGGACATCGTCCAGAACTCCCATTACAGAGTGACTGAAGTTGGCCATCATCAGGGCACAGCTTGCCTGATGAAGACCAGGAGGATGCAGTATATTTTCTTCGCTGCATGGTCCAGCTTTTGACTCCTTATCAGTGGGCTTGTCCATATCCCCAGCACTGCCAGTTTTCCGGGACATGGAGTCTGTTACAAACACCCGCCGAGGGGTGGTCCGAGAAACAAGACAAGGAGCCAGTAGGGACTGCAGACTTGCTGACCATATGGGCTGAGAGTGCTGCACAGGAGGCTCACTGCTGCCAAAGCTCCAGAGTTGGTCCCTGGATGGCCTTGGCCTCCGAAAGGCCACCCTGGGGATTCATCTCTGTCCAGTACTTCAGTGAGGGGCATTCAGCCTGCTTCTGAACTGGTTCTAGAGGATTTCCATGAAATCAGAAATCAGTCTGAGCATAGTCCCAAAGACACCAACCCATGGTTGGTGGCCAGCTCTTCGCTCAGTCACAGTCGAAGCCAAGGATCCTTGAGGACTGAAATGGAGGACCCAGCGAGTCAGAAGACTCTTCAAGATGAGCCTCAGTTGCTTCTCGCCATGAACTACTCTGGACCGCCTGAGTGGTTAATCTCCATGACTGCTGGCCTGGCAAGCCAGCAGTCAGAGGTGTGAGTGACACTAGTCTTGGCTTGACCAGAATGGGCTGGGACCAAAGGTGACCAGGGACTGCCAGAGTTGAGGATAGTGCCTCACCCCTGCCCAATCAAGGCCCACTGCTGCCACATCAACTCCTCATAGTGCCAACACATCCTGCAATCAAGCCTCTCCTCATCAGATGAGGAGGAGGAGGAGGAGGAACAGGAATACCTGTGGAGTCACTTTGCAGAAGATCAAGATCGGAATGCGAGGAATCCTCGACTGATGACTGTACTGTCAACTGCAAGGAGAGGCAGGTGGAGGAGCCGTAGATTACATAGACTGGCTCTTGCTGCTAGACCTCAGAGAGAGGCAGCTCTTGAAAAGAGACAGCCAGGTCTGCCGGCTGATCCAGACCCTCCTGAGAGACAGAGACAGAGACAGAGAGAGAGAGAGAGAATCAATAGGACCAGAGTCCTAGAAATCGGGGTAGTCCTTAACCCTTTCAGACAATGGAGTCGAGCTGGGTGAAACATTTTGACTACCTGGTCAGCCTGTGTCACAGTCAAGATGCCCAATGAGGGTTACCGTGGAGTTAGTGGCCTGGCCCTCAACCAAAACAGGCTCAGACAAAGCCAAGTGCTTGATAACTGTTGAGTAGTCAAGGGAATCGCAGAAGCGGGAAGCATGTATCTGTTCCCCGGTCCCACAACCAATGGTGTGATTTTTTGCCATTTTTCATGCCGTTGTGGGGAAAAGGCCCTCCCGAGGGTCTGGTGGGACTGACACAAGTCCTGGAATGTACCAGTGAATGATACCCCAATGCTGGCCTCAGCCGGGAGTAGCACGAGGCTGACAGTCCCACTACAGCTTGGGATGCCCCTCTTCCCTGCTGCAAGCTGGATCTGCTGAGCCCGCCACCATGGAAATCACCTTGAAGGCATCTTTAGAGTGAACTGGAGGGTTATGTTTGGCTGGCCAGTGAAGAAGATGCGTAGCAGTCCTCAAGGGATGACAGCAAAGAGTTTCTATGTAGCCACAGGTAGCAACGCATGCTCTGCCCTGAGGCAGTAAATACATGACATGTGTGGAACCATTCTCAACATCTTCAGGCTGCACGGAATGCAATGCTTGAATACTGGCCAACCTGGCTTCCTCTTGATCCATAGCGGTGTCTAGTGACAAAGCAGAATCGGAGAAATTTACACCAAACGTTTGAAGTTTGCTAATGGTGCACTTAGAATAGACCTACATTGCACACAGAGCTGTGAAGGAGAAGACCTGACTCTTCCAGCAGAAAGGAAGATCTGACATCATGGGCAGAGCCGAGGAGTATATCACCCAGGTGGGTGGGAGGAGCTTAGCTTGAAAACGCTCCAGCAGATTTAAAGGGAAATGAGGACTGCCTAAGTGTGGATAAGTGCACCATATCCATGTGCTTACGCATCACCGTAATTCTTGATCTTGTCTTGTATCTTCACCATTCATTACTGATTGGTGTAAGCTGCAGGCGACACCTGTACGGGAGTTTTTTTTCCCCCGGGAGGAGATGGTGCAACGGCGCCACCCACAAGGCTGACCCATTGCGGGCACACAAGGGTTGGCCATTGCTGCTTGATCCTCCTGCAACACAGTTCTGTTCTGCCGGAGAGGATGAAACAAAGAGGGATAGAGAAAACCAAGGTGAGGCAAGAGAGCTGAGGGACAGGAAAAGGAAAGAAAATAAACTGAAAAGGAAAAAGCCAACCAGAGGACAGAGGGATTGGATCTTTACCCCAAGAGGCCATAGGGCCCCAACCTTGGCTGCAGCACAGGAAAAGGGAGAAGAAGGGGAGAAAGAGAGAAGAGAAAGCATAGCATACGAGGGGAGAAGGGGCCCTCAGACATGCTGAGTTGGAAGACCATTGGCTTATTTTAGTTTCAAAACGTTAAGGTATAAAGACAGAGGTGCAAGGATCCTACCAACTTAGGGACCACTGGACGGAGGTCCAGAGCAAGAGTATTTGAAATGGTCTTGGAGAATATATAAACATGGCAGAATCAGCCCCTCTTCCTAACCCTAAACCCACAATTGGGATGAAAGTCCTGGAATATGACCATCTACAATTTAACACCTGATGGCTCAGTCAAGGGGAAGAAACCCTTAAACAGGAGACGACTCTGTCCAGAATGACCTCTAAGGTAGAGGAAAGTGAGAGAGAAAGGGGAGGACAATCCCTAAGAGTTCTCCCACGAGATGCACTTACGCAGTCCCTACTTCAAGAAGATGAAAACAGGTAGACATCAGTGCCAGTTAAGGAAGATCCCACAGTGCAGCCCACTGAGAATCCCAGGAGTTCCCTCTGAGGCCAGGGCAAAGATCCTACTCACCACCCTCCTAGAATGGGTGCTCTGTGACTTTTAGAGAAGGAAACAGAGGGCCTTGAGGTACTAGGGGACTCTCCCCAACTGGCCTCAAGATGGGGAGGCGAGCAGGGTGGACTTGGTGCCAGAGCTGAGGCCCAAGAAGGGAAGGTGGGTGGGAATCAGTAATGAATGGTGACGATACAAGAGAAGATCAAGAATTATGGTAGGTACATAATTTTCATAACTTCCCTTGTCAATCTTTACTATTCATTACTGCTGGTAGTACCAAGCTCCCGGAGGGGACCTGGCACTGCTCTGAGGGAACAGATTCTCAGCCTCCTGTAGGGGAGACGTGAGGAGGAGAGACCCTTATGCCATACTAGGTCAATATGGCCTAAGGCTGGTTAGGCAATATTGACATGTATCCTGGATTTTAGGGGCAGACTTTGGAAAAATGGGGAGATGCTTGAAAGAGGCATTAATGGGCATAGGGCAGGAATCAGGAGTTGAGGTACAGTGGGCAATATTTAAAAGGGGATTACAAGAGCAACAGAATTATGATAAGCAGGTTAGCAATGGGAAAAGGAAGAGGAGGCCATTATGGTTTTCCAAGGAGGTAGCAGAGAAAGTGAAAGCCAAAAGATTGTATTCAGGCAATACAAAAGACACAGGCAGAAGGGATAGGGAGAAGTACCAGGAGAAGCAAAGGAGGCAGGGAGGTCAGTAACGGAATCCAAAGCTCAGACAGAAAAGCACGTCAAAATCAGTGGGTAGAGGGGACAAAACCTTTACAGGTACATAAATGAAAAAGAAAGGCAAAGGAGGGATAGTGAGACTGAAGGGGGAAGGATGGGGGGCCACGTGGAGGATGACAACAGTAAAACTGACATACTGAACAGCTATTTCTGCTCAGTCTTTACTGAGGAAGAGGAGGGTAATGGGCCTGAAGGGAGTACAAAGGGTGGGAATGGTGCAGAAATGGACACAAGTCCTTTACAGGGTAAACAGTCTTAAAGGAACTGGAAGGAATAAGAGTCGATAAAGCAATGGGGCCAGATGGGGTGCACCCCAGTGTCCTAAAGGAACTAAGAGAAGTCGTAGCTGAACCTCTGGCAATCCTGTTTAGCCAATCACTGGAAACAGGGAGGTACCCAAAGACTGGAGGACAGCAGATGTAGTCCCTTATACAAAAGCGAAAACAAAGATGAAGCCGGGAACCACAGAACAGTCAGCCTGACCTTGGTAGTAGGGAAGATCACGGAAGCACAACTGAAGGAGAAATTGGTGGAACATCTGGTTGTCAACAGACTACAGGACCCAAGCCAGCATGGTTTCACTGGGGGAGGTCATGTCAGACCAATCTCACTGAATTGTTCGACTGGGTGACAAGGGAGGTGGATCAGGGGAGGGCAGTGGACATGGCCTATCTGGACATCAGCAAGGCCTCTGACACTGTGCCACATAGAAGGCTATTAAACAAACTGGGGAATATGGGAGTGGGCAGATAACTAGCTGGCTGGCAGGGCACAGAGGTGGTAGTAAATGGCTGTCACTCCATAGAGGACGTGATCAGTGGGGTACCAAAGGAATCAGTGCTGGGACTGGTACTATTCAACGTCTTCATCAGTGACACACTGCGAGGACCTAGAAGGCAGAATTTCTCTGTTTGTGATGACACGCTCTATATAGTGGACATGCCAGAGGGTGTAGACAGAATGAGGATGGACCTGCAGAAGCTTGAAGAATGGTCAAGGGTTTGGCAGTTGAAATTCAATGCAAAGAAGTGCAAAGATAACGATATGGGGCACAAAACCCTAGAACAACACATCAGTTGTGGGGTGAGGACATAGCATGCACCAAGCAGGAAAGGAATCTTGGGGTTATCATTTCTGATGACCTCAAGGTAGGGAAACAGTCTTGCCAAGGCAGCAGATAAAGCAACAGGGATACTGGGATTCATAGCAGAGGCATCACCAGCAGGAAAAAGGAGGTTTTAATTCCACTATACAAACACTAGTGACTCCCCATCTGGAGTACAGTGTACAGTCTCTGGAGACCTTACCACAGACAGGGTAGAAAAAGTTCAGAGGAGGGCAACACGATGGTACATGGATTGCATCACAAGTCCTATGAGGACAGGTGAAGGACTGAATATGTATTCCTGGAGGAGAGAAGGGATATGATAGAGATATACAAGTACCTTACAGGAGGAACAGAGTGTAGGAATACACTATTTTCCAGTGAAAAAGATGTTCCAGGACTACAGGCCATGGGATGAAGTTGGAGGAAGGGTGATTCAGAGGAAACATGAGGAAGAATTTCTTCATGGAACAGGTGGTTGACAAGTGGAACACCTGCCAGAGGAAGTAGTGAGGCTGAAACAATCACGAGGTTTAAGAATGTATGGGATAGACATAATGGAATTCTGGAGGTCAGGGGTAAGGGCAACAGACCTCTAGGAAAACATAAAGTGAACTTACAAGCTCAAATGGGCAGACTGGGTGGGCCATAGGCCCTTATCTGCCGATAATGTCTATGTTCTATGAGGTGTTCCCGTTGCGAGGGACAGAAGATGCCCTGAAGATTCCTCCTCATCCCGCGGGAGAAAAAGACAGGTCCCATGAAGCTGAGGAAATCACCTTATGCCGGCAATGGGTGACGATCTAGACAGGTGAAGCCATGCCACCCGCCTAATGCAGATCGCTGTCCCTGCCAGTCTGGAAGCTGCTGTTGGTGTCGTATAATGATGCCCTGCTTGGTGCCTGCAAGCTCCAGACCCTGTGCAGAGAGGGCAATGGCTTGCCCAGATTCCTCCAAATCAGGCAAGGATGTTAAACCTGCACCAGCATCAACCATAGGTGCCTGTTGCAGGCAGCATGGTGAGCTTGATGCAGCTGATGGAGAGTAACACACGTCGATGAGAAAATTCTTGTTCCCCTCACCCTTCAGCCCAACTCAGCGGAACCGGACCCAGTGGTCGGTTGTGTGTTGAAGCCCAGAAGGAGCATCTCAGGCCATCAGCCCAGAGGGTGAGTGAGGCAGAGAACCAAGAGACCCTGGGAAGTGTACCTCCTCCTCCTGCAGTCCGCTGGGACTGAGGATGAGGTGGCTGGTGACTGCCAGGTGCAGACAGATGCTTTCTGGAAGGAACAGGCCAGAAAGGCACCACTACGTGCTTAGCACTGAATTAGCTCAGATATCCTGCCGGTATTGCATTTTACTACATGGGAGATATGACGCCCTGAACTAACCTTGAGAGGAACTGCTGATATTCGGTGAAATCAGCGTTGGAGGAAAGGTGACAGAATGTTCTCTTCCTCAGATGAGGAAGTAGAAGGCTTGAGAGATCAGAGTCCTGCTGCGGAGGGGAGACAGTGAAGACCTGCTAGTCATAGCTCACAACATACCGCAGTGGACCTGAATGTCTCCCAGGTTAGAGGACCTGTAGGACCCATATGGCCTGGGGGGGTGTCTGCAGAAGGATTGGGGAAGGGCACCTCACAGAAAGTGTCCGGCCTCTGAGACCCCGCAGCACATCCTCCCACGAGGGGACCATGGGGTTGATCCAGTCAGCGAATGCTTCAAATGTGTAAACAAATCCTGTTGAGCACTGAGGAAGAATCTCCCTGTGGTGCGACTGAGGTTGCATGGTTCCAGAAGGGCAACCCTAAGCGCTGTCTACTAAGGGTGCCCCTGAAGTCTCAGAGGAGGAGAACGGGCTCAGTGCTTCAGCCTCCCCCACTTCCTGCAGGATAGTGGAAGAAGGCTTCCGCACCTCACCCTGATCTCTCAACCCTCGGACTCTGAGTCCTCCCTATTCCTTGAACCCAGTGCCAAGGGGTTCACCAATCCCACAGGCCCACCAAGGAGGCCACAGAACAGGAGGTCCCTGTCTCCACCAAGGGGACTATGGCAGCACCAGAAATGGCAGCTGCTGCGCTCCATGATCAAGATTGCCACACCAGGCCCCCGAGACTGATATGCACGCAGCTCCCTCAACACCAGCATCAGTGTGGGGACACAGGGACCATAGACTCCAGAGAGTCTGGGAGAGAACACTGGGCCATCTGGTACAATGTCCAAGAGGACTCCCTGACCCTGAGGAGTCAGGGCATCAGTCCGGATTGGCAGCAGTCATCCGCCTCTGAAGAGGAGGAGACCACACATACCGCCAGACTAGCAACCCGGGAGCTCTCCAATGGCGCTGGTAACGGCACTCATCGGGAACATGGCACTGCCTGTGGTGCAGCCCCATAACTGGCATCACAAGCGGTATCGGGATCAGAAGCGGTATTGGCAGGCGGCGGCCAAGGGTCCACCATGCCGGGTCCAGCAGCCAAGGCCGCAACACTGAGGGAGCCTGCACCCAAGGAGGTGACTGCCATGGTGGTGCCATCAACCCGCCCCAGGGGAACCAAGACGATCTTCCGGCACTGCAAAAGAAACCTCTCGGACGGGCAAGGCTGGAATCTGAGGAGGTTTCTCTTCACCGGCCATACAGACCTGGGAGGGGACCCAGAGGCTGGGTCAAGAGATGTTGCTATGGCATCGCCAGAATGACACCATCCTCTGAAAGTCGGCGGGCCTTGCCGACTTTAAACGCTTGGATCTCAAGAACAAGGCGGTCCATGGAAAAACAGGCACTGCAGTCATCCACATCGTGGGTTGGGACCCACGCAATGCAAACAAACATCATGTCAGTCCGTAACAGAAAAATGCGGCCACAGGGGCACGGCCCGCTTTGGATTTTCTCATAGCCCTGAACCAGCCATCACGTGAAAGGAAATTCAGCAAACTTTACAAAAAAAGGACCTGGCACTGTCAGTAGAAATAAAAGGAATAGGCTTACCGAATTCCAACAGCGTCCAGGTGAATTCAGAACTGGGATGGAGATGGAGAGGCAAGAAAACAGTGTCGAATGGCGAAGGCCTAATGATGCAAATGAACTTTTGGCAATTACACAGCAGATGCAACCTCAGCGGTGGGAGAAACAGAACTAGGGTGGAGGAGGAGGAGGAGGTCTGAGATGCCTAATGGCCAACCCTTGTGCACCATGCAATGTCAGCCTCATGGGCGGTGCCATCGGCACCGACTCCTCCACCCCCACCCCCCAAAAAAGGTCCTGTACATTGCGATCTCCAGCTTAAACCAAGCAGTAATGAATGGTGAAACTGACAAGGAAGATCTAATATTTTTAAAAGCAGTCAAGTTCTATTACCTTTCATATCACAGATATTTTTCTTTTGCTTGGTTAATTAGATGATTTTTCACTTGATGTTAGTAGGTGTGATGTGTGGAACAGCACTTTGCTTTGTAACTGACACATCTAGCGCTGTCCCTCTCATTGGGTCATCAGCACTCTGACTTCACTAACTGTGACATCACAGATACTCAGGAAGAGCCACTCAGTAGCTGCCAGGTCAGTCACCTGTGATGTCACAGTCAACGAGATCACAGTGCTGATGATGTAGTGGCAGGAAGGCAAAACTAAATATGTCAGTTGCCAGCGGAGTAGCAAGTCCACACATCCAGCGTAATACTATCACAGAAGAAATTTCTTATCAGCAAAAGGAAAAAGAAAAATACTTCAGAAATAACCAGTTATAGCTGACTTAGAATCCATAACATCTTTCGTCTACTGTGTTTTAGTTCTACTAGTTCTTTAATAATATCTACTTGGTATAATAGTATGGAATGAGAATCAGTTTCATGCATCAGTCGGTTCTAAAACTTCCATACATTTAATTCACTAGTTAGGAGATTTTCCTTTGACATACTTAAGGAAAGTCAGGCTAAAAATACATATCGGGAATGCTAATATACTAACATGGAAAAGCAGCATTCTAGTGTTATGGCACTTAACTTTTTTTTTTTATTTTAGTCTCTGGTAACAGAGTAAGGCCCACTAGGCACAAGTGCCTGTTTTCAGGGTGACATGGGAGCACTGGGCGGTTAAGTGACTTGCTCAGAGTCACACAATATGCAAGTGGAGGTTGTAAGAATCAAACTCAGGTCTGCCCTTCTTGATGTACAAAGCTCGTTCGCACCTCATTCCTTTAACCTCTAGGCTATACTGCCTGCCCAACTGGGCAAAGCAAAATGAAACTGATGATGAACTGAGCAGCACAAGATAAGTAATACTGAAAACACTGGGCAGATAAATACAGGCGAGAGACTATAAAAACTCAAGCATAAGCAACTGTTTTAGCTGTGACAAAGTAAAGATGTTAATTATTAGGTTTGTTTCATTAATGGAATTGATCCCCATGTGCTGACGGCAAACAAAGTTCTAAAGTTCCTGTGGGTTCCAAGTGCCTGCAAGCACCGACCACAAAGTTGGAATCTACAGAGCAGGAGGACATCCACATAAAGGTATCTGTTGGCAGTGGCTCTTCACATGTACGGATGGACCTGTACAGCCTATAGCCCCCCCCCTTGGCTTCATAGTCAGGCTGCTGAAACAAACAGTCTAAGAAGGGCACAAGACTACTGCCTATGCCTCTTATGATTGCGGTAGGGGCTGCAGTGCAATCAGGATGTAGGGCAAGGCTGCTGTAACAAAGAGGCCAAGAACACTACTGCCTGTACCTCTCACGACCAGGGCCAGGGGCACAATATAATCAGGGTGTGGGCAAAGAAAGAACATCAAGACAGTCACTAATCCTCATCTGCAATCTGACCAGCACCAGAAGTCAATCAGTGCACCACTGCTTGAAGAGTCATTATTTTCTGACTTTCAATAAAATCTCTTGATTCAGAAGTATCACATAGCTACCGTAATTTTTGTCTTGTGAAATATCACCATGATTACCAGTGATGGGTGTGGGTCTGGAGGCACTAGAACTCTGTGGGGCAAAATGTTTTGCAAGGAGGAGCCAAGGTTAGGTAGAGATGGCACCTGTGCACCTCCAGTAGTGCCACGTGTGCAAGATGGCCTGTGAGCTCACTGACATGCACAAGTATCAGCAGTAACGCGCATTCACACTGTTGTCATAGTGGCCATCTTGGGCACAGTGGGTTTTTGTGCATGCACAATTATCAATGTTATTACTGCCACCCATCACCACAAGTACAGCATCAGCCACGGCGGGAGCCCGGGCACTGCCTGATTCGGCTCACCTCTCTGAAGCAGCCATGTTGGCTCTGACCACGGTTTGTTATGTTTCTCTGTTGTTTTAACAAAATCAGTAATGTAGTTAAAGAGCCAGTGATGCCGCAGAAACACTTTGATGTTTTTCAGTGTATGTGTATTGACTTCGTCCTTGCCATATAAACATATTTTCTAATGACCCTCACTCTGACCTTATGGCTGGGGTCCTTCCGTAGCTCACCACAGTACCAGGGCTGATCGTGAACAATTAACTTTTTTCACTTACGGGCCTGCATCTTTCAAGTGATCAAGATACCTTTTTCAATCTGGAAGATCTCTGACTTTCAATGTCCAAACTTAGTTTATGTGGATAACATTGTTCTTCTTCTACATCTCAAAATAAACTAGATACTGTGGAAGTGTCTTGTCATGATACAGTACAGTTACATAAGAACTTACCGTAACAGTATATCTTCGAGAGAGGTTCCTTCAGTGATCATCACATATAGGACTGGTGTCACCTGGCATCGGGTCAAGACGGCAGACTTTTCTAGCAATCCTGACAGGGACCGCCCACCCAACATCAGCGTGACCATATATAGTGGGCGGTCCCCATGCCCGCCTCCAGTTCTCCTGCTGGAGCCAGGAAGAGGCCTGGCAGCAGGAGGCGAACAGGATTTGGAGACCCTGTAAAACATAAAGTGAGGGAATGAAGGAGGGAAATAGACTCATTGAAGGAACCTCTCTAAGATCTACTGTTACGGTAAGTTCTTATGCAACTGTACTATCTTATGAGAGAGTTCCTTCAGTAGGCCATCACATATAGGACTAAGTCCCAAGCAGTTCCTCCAAGGAGAGACCGAGAGAAACTAGGAAGGAGGAAACAACTCCAGCGGAAAGAACTGGAGTCCAGACAGGATCCAGTCTAGGACAGCAGACCCTGCAGGACAGCTGAGGCCAAAGCCAGCCCTCCGTCTAGAAGCAATATCCAGACTATAATGTTTGGTAAATGTATGGAAAGAACTTCCAAGTAGCGGCAGCAAATGTCAGTCATGAAACATTCCTTAGGAAGGCCGCAGAAGCAGCCATGCCCCTAGTAGAATGACCTCTGATGGTACCAACAGAGGTTTATCGCATTTGGTAACAGAATCGAATACAGTTGCCCAACCATTTGAAAGGCCCTGTTTAGAAACCAGTTTGCCCTTCGATCTCGGGGAGAAAGAGACAAACAACTGGTCACAAAGAGAAGCTTCTTAGTCTGGTGTATAACACCAGAGAATCCAATGGACATCCATTGTGTGAAGGAGTGCCTCACCTCTGTTACAGGGGACAGGTAATACACGGAAGCTCTACCAATAGGTTCAGCGTGGCTTCCAACACCACCTTTGGGAGTAACCTCAGATGGGTTCTAAGGACCGCCCAGACCCGATGGAAAATCAAGTAAGACTCTTACAGACTAGAGCGTGAAGCTCCAAATCCTCCAGGCTGATGTGATGGCCACACAGAAAAAGTGCCTTCCAAGACAGGAAGCGAGATCACAGCTCATAGCTGCCTCAAAAGGAGGAAGGGTGAGCTTTTCCAGGATGAAGTTCAGGTCCCAAGGTGAAGTTGGGCTGGATGGGGTTTTCAGATGGAGAATCCTTTCAGAAAGGTTTTAGAGACATCCAACTGAGCCACGGGTTTACCATCCACTAGCTTGTGGTATGCTGAAATAGCTGATATATGTACCTTTAAGAAAGAGTAGGACAGACCAGAGTCTGAAAAGTGAAGGAGGTATTCCATGACTTCGGGGCCGAGCAAGAGAAGGGTTCCAGCCCTTTGCGGTTGCCCATATAGAAAACCGCTTCCACTTCATGGCGTAAGTGGAACGGGTAGAAGGTTTTCTGCCCAATTAGGACCTGGGCAACCGAGAGGAAACCCAAATGGTATATTGTTATGTCTGCAGGAGCCATGCATGAAGATGCAGGGTCCTGAGTCCCGGTGAACCAAACAGCCTTGATCCTGAGTAAGGAGGTTGTGAGTCACTGGAAGTGGAATCGGTGGTTCTCTGAAAGCTGCTGTAGCAGCGGAACCAGATCTGTCTCAGCCAGAGAGGAGGGATGAGGATCATCCTTGACCTCTCCACCTGAAGCTTGAGAAGAACCCTCTGCAGAATGAGAAACGGAGGAAAATGTACAAAAATTTCCTGTCCAAGACAGAGACAATGCGTCACTCCAGAAAGCACCTTGCTCTGGAGCAGCGAGCAAAACTGGGAAGTTTTGCATTGGATTGGGAAGCAAGAGATCGATTTCCGGATGCCCCAATCGGAAGATGGATTCCGACATTCCCATGCAGTTCCCACTCGTGAGCTAGGGGTCCAAAATCTGCTGAGACTGTCCGGCCAGGACATTGAGAATGCCCGCACATGCACGGGCCACCAGGGCCAGATGGTGCTGGACTGCCCAGTTCCACACCCTGGTCACCTCCTCCAAAGAGGGTATGACCGGTTCCTCATTGTTTGTTGATGTACCAAACTACTGACATATTGTCTGTTTGGATCAGCAGTGTTCCCTTCAAGGAGGGTCTGAAAGGCCTGTAACGCATACAGGACTGCCCTGAGCTCCAGAACACTGATGTGGAGAGAAATCTTCAGCTGGACCAAAGTCCCTGGGCTTGATGTTCCCAGGTGAGCCCCACCCCACGCTCGAGGCATATGGTGAGGGTAGCTGCTGGTGCAGGGTTCCAAAAGGAAGTCCCAAGGAAAGATTGTGAGAATCCATCCACCATTGCAAATCCTCTGAACCACTGAGGAGATCAGGACCGGATGGTCCAGATCGCCCAGAAGCTGGTCCCACTGCACCCACAAGGACCACTGAGTGATCCTCATGTGCAGCCTTGCTAGGGAACGGTAGTGATGGAGGCTGCCATCAGGCCCAAAAGTCGGAGGACTTCCCAGGCCGGGATAGTCCTGTTGGAAGCCACTTTGGAGGTTTGATGGATAAGGGTCTCCACCCTGTCTGGAGGGAGGAAGGCTCTGCACTGGACCGTATCCAGGACTGCCCCAATAAACTGGACTTTCTGGGCAGGGATGAGGGATAACTTGGGCACGTTGACTGTGATTCCTAATCAGCTGAACAAGTCCAGTGTAAAGGAAAGAGCCTCCAGCAGGAATCCCTGGACGGGCTGCAATCAGCCAGTCGTCCAGATAAGGGAATGCTGCAATACCCCAGCGGTGCAGGAACGCCACGACCACCGCCAGGCACTTGGTAAAATCCGTGTGCAAGACAGACCAAAGGGAAGTGCCTGAACTGGAAGTGTTCCCTGGAAACGAAATGCAGGAATCGCGGTGGCTGGGAAAATAGGGATATGTAGGTAGGCATCCTGCATATCCAGGGCAGAGCCAGTGTTCTCCATGAGGAGAGGTAGGAGGCTCTGGAGAGTCAACATATGAAATTTTTGTACTCAACAAACTGGTTGAGCTGACTTAGATCAAGTATGGGTCAAAAGTCCATGGTCTTTTTGGAACCAAGAAAAAATGGAGTAGAATCCCTTTCTCCTTTGCCTCTGAGGAGACGTGCTCGATCACTTCTTGAGCAAGAGCAAATTTACCTCCTCACAATAAGAAGTGCCTGGTCCTGAGAGTACGAGGACTTTGCAGAGGATTTCCTGGGGAAACTCCAGGAGCTCTATGGTGTGCCCGATGAACACTAGTTGCAGGACCCATTCATCGAAGTAACGCCTCCACTCCTGCATGTGGCGGTGAACTTCCCCACCTGCTCCCCGTCCGCAAGTCTGAGGAGGCAGTGGGGCCGGGAGTCAAGAAGTGGCAGGACGCTTAGGGGAGGGCCTCCTGAATGTCTCTGAGTCTTGGAGGCAGGAGGGTGGCTGTACCTGTGGCCTTACGCCTCCCTTGGTGGTGCACCTGAGCGCTCTTCCTCTGTCTCCAGGTCTTTTTCCAAAGGACTGCTGCTGTTATTGTTGAGCCTGATCGGTGCATAGACCCAATAGACCTATGAGCAACCTCCTTTGTCCTGTAGGTACATTATGATTTCTTTGGTGTCCCCACCAAAAGGACAGAGCCCCTGTAAGGGCATCTTGAATCGCTGACTGGACCCCTGCTAGCAAGGCCCAAAAGGTGAACCCAGGAGTGCCGCCTAGGGCAATGGCAGCTGCCGAGGCACGGGCTCAGCATCAACAGAATTGTACGTGGCTCGCAGAGCGTGCCTGCAGGAGATCTTGGAGAGGCAGAGATCCTTGGCAAGTTCCTCCTTGAGAGGTGAAGGATCCATGGATTGGACCTTCGCCTCCGCCTGGCCATAGTCGCTTTTGTGAGACACCATGTGGGACACGTAACTGAGGGAGCGAAGGGGCACGTGGCCGAGGAGTACACCTTTTCCTGAACTGGTCCCTCTGCCTCGACTCCTTGTCCGGAGGAGTAGTGCTCATGTGCTTAGGGCGCAGAGGAGCAATCATGAGCTGCTGAAATGACTAGAATCAGCCTTAGGATGAGACTTTAAGAAAGGGGCATCCTTCAGCATCCAGTAGAGTCTGTCTGCCCATTTGGGGACAGCTGAATAGACTGAGGCATCTGCCAGATGATCATGGTGAGGTCTTGATGGGGGCCCATCCACAGAGAACTGGGATAGAGACAGAGACTCCAAGTTTAGGTGTTCCGTGAGTCTCTGTCTCATCGGGTCCTGTTCCTCCGACTCCCAGTCGAAGTAGTCTCTGAAGGCCCGCAAGAGGTCTGAGAAGGAAGGATCCTCTGGCGGTGATTTCGTGAGGCCTTGCCTTCGGTTCCTCAGGGTCCTCCAGGACCTCCTCCTCCAAGGAAACTTCCTCCCATCTGAGCTGTCATCATCCGCCCTCGACAGGATGACGTAGAAAATCTGGAAGGAAACGTCCTGCCAAGTCTTCCCGAGATGTGGACAGTCAGAGGCGGGTTGCTCGGGAAGGGGACCTAGGAAACTGCGACTTGGGAGTCTAGTTTCCAGGTCCAAACCAGCTCCAACCTAGCCCTGCCACCAAGACTGTATTAGGGTCTTGAACTCGGAACAACCCGGGGGGGGCGGCTGAGGCTGGGGGGAGGAGGAAGGGCGACTGGTGGGGAATAATAACCCTGGGGTCCCATGTAGTGGGAATAGGGTTAAATCCTGGAGAACTGTCCCAGATGACGCCATCGGGAGTGGAACCCCCGGTAAGGATCACCAGGATACCCATATGGGTAATGGCGGACAGTTCTGGGTCGGGTGTAAATCCAGTCATCAGCCCTGACGTCAGGGGAACCCACGCCAGACCCATCGTAGTATGAATCAGAGGAGGGTCCGCGTCAGGACAGTCCACGCCAGAGGGACCGACGCCGCACTGGCACTACCTGATCCCGCACCGGAAGGAGATCCGCGCCGGAGGGGCTGACGCCGGACCGGAAGAAAGGGGTTCTGATGTCGGAGTCGGTCTGGGCGTCATGGCCAAAGGTAGAGGCCAGATAGCCAGTCCTGGCAGAGGGACTGTCATCGGGATTGTCAGCCTGAGGAGGGGCCGAAGTCTGCAGTCAGGCTAAGAGGGCCTCCACAGAAAGGCCATCCGCCAAGGAGGAGCCTCCCGCGCCTGGACCCCGCAGTGGAGCGAGAGACAACCCAACATATCAACAGGTTCTGGAGGGGGTCTCCGCACATCGTCAGACGCGTTCGTGGGAGAATGCGTGACACAGGTGAAGGAGGAGGAGGAGGGAGAGGGCTTTCCTCTGGTCCCGCCGACGCCAGGTGTGGCGCTGTTAGGCCCCCGACGGAGAACCGAGCCCATGAGGTCGCCAGGACGGTCAACTCAGTGTGCTGAGTCGGGCAGCCAGGGGTGGAACCCCAGCCAACTTACCGACCGGAGCTGGGCGCCTGCCCAGCCGGGGAGTTGATATACCGGCCGCCGACCACCGGTTGAGGCGGTGCGGTCGTCCGACGAGCCGCCGATCGACTTATCCGCCGGAGTTTTGTCCGACTTACCATCCGTTTCCGGGCGGCAGCTGGGCCTTACTCTGCCGAGGCCTGACGCTATCTGCGGAGCGAGCCCGCCTCCCAGACTTCTCCTTGTGTTTTTTAGATGGGGAAGATTTTCAGATGAGTCCCTAAGTCGATCCACCTTTCTCTCAAGAGAAACTAGGCGGCTTTGAGCAGATGGGCCTCCAAAGCCTGCTGTCTCGCTTTTTCATGGCCTGGCTGAAGGACTGACACTCATGGCAAGAGGAGACTGGATGGTCTGGGCCTAGGCAGATGACACACTGATGACCAACTTGTAGCGGGATCTGGGTGCCACAGGATGAGCACTTCTTCTAGGAGAAGACATCAAAAAGTACAAAAGTTTGAAGAATAAAGCAGCGAGGGAGCACCGACATGAACTTTCTCGACGATCGTAAATAGAAGTCTCGCGGAGCGACTGACATGAGGCAACGGCGGAAAGAACTGAGGGCGGCGTGGCGACCGCCCACCATATACGGGTCATGCTGATGTCAGTCACGTGACAGGTGGGTGGTCCTCATCAGGGATTGCTAGAAAAGGCTGCCGTGGAGCCCGACGCCAGGTGGCGCTAGTCCTGTATGTGATGATCTACTGAAGGAACTCTCAAGTAAGATCAATCTTACTGTAAACACAAATAAAACTAAGGTCATGGTTTTGGTTCCAGCTGTGCAACTTATACCTGGCTTTTAACAGCTGCCTCACTGGAAGTAGTTAAACATTATTCTGATTTAGTCATTCATTTTATACAGGCCTACAAGAGTTTACATAGGAAAAGCTAAATGCAACCTGCTGTACATTCCCTTCTGAGATTTCACTGTAAATATGGAGCATTTGTTATGGATTCCTTATAAAGGTCTCTGTAGCTAAAGGTAATGCTGCTGTTCTTATGTTGCTGAATGTTTGGGGTGGGGGTGTCTCTCTGAAAGAACATTTTGAACCACTTACAGTGAGAACATTCAAGATAACTGGCTTTGATCAGAACAGAATTGGGCTTGGTACCCTATAGCAACTATCAAACACAGAATGTCGACTTACTGGATCCATTTAACTGTGAAAACTGAATACCATACCAAAAATGTTTTAGAGAAATGTTGAAATTATGGCACGGGATGACATTCAGGGTGGCTTAAAACAGTTGAAAAAAATTCTGGGAGAAATACGCTTTAGTGGCCTAGCTGAACTACCAAGCAAACAAAAAAAACAGATGACATTAGCTATACATCTTGCACCATATTTAAACACAGGTTATATGATCCAGCAAAGTATGAGGCTATGAAAGCAAAAGAAATGAGTACATTTGCCCTGTGTGAACCTTTATGTATAGCTTTTACAGAATCAGGAAGCTAGAAACCATTTGATTTCATTTCGATTCCAGACTTTTACAAAGTGCAGTTCTGGAAAGGAGGTTTGCCAAGACACGAAAGTTATGTGCTTACTGTAACTGTTGAGCTTTCAAACTATCTTCACCACTGATTACCACTTACGGGTCTGGGTCAGAGGCACTAGGACACCACCTCAGAAAAGCTTTGGCCAGGAGGCCAGCAACAGCTACTGGGCATGGTGCCTGTACACTGATAGCCCCTTACCAACCTCAGTTCTGTTCACTAGGAGAGAAAGCAAAGTGGTAAAATAAGAGAGGCTTGAGAAATTTCTAGCCCAAAGGGATCTGGAAAAGGATATAGGAAAATAAAGAAACAGCAAAGTAAAATCCAACCGCCAACTTCTAGACAGAGATGAAGGGCACAGTGAGGTGGCAGAGAGAGTAAATAAGAGAAAGTTTATTTATAATAGTGCCCTTACCCGCAGCTCAGGATGCTTCACAAGAAGAGCAGGAATAGATCATCAAAACATACATACATAAATAAATACAGAATAATAAATAAATAGAACACAACTGGGAAGATGTTGGTAGAGGTAGAAGGGAATGAAGCCAGAGCCTCAAAACACCACTAGCCAGACAACAGAGGGTAGTGGTACTAAGGCAGCACTTGTAAACACCTGGCTTTGCAAGCCAAGTCTAGGGGGTATACAAAAATGGGCCCCATGTAGCTGAGAGAAAACCGCAAAATGACTCCTAATAGGCAACCAGCATGTCAGCAGTAGAGGAATTGTTTTCATTATTTAATTATTTAAAATAGTTAGGCTATGCCCCAGGTAAGAAAAAGGTCAGTCTCCCATACGACACACAGGGAAATGCCAAACCTCACCCAACAACCACACACCAAAATCTGGCCAATGGAAAATCATGTACATCGAATGCTTACAGCCTGGGAAATAAGATCCCAGACCTGCAGGCAATAATGTCAGAGGCTAAACTGGACATAGTAGCAATTAGTGAGATGTGGTTTACCAGTAACCACACTTGGGAGACTTCCAGTACCTCACAAGTGTACTGTTCAGAAGAGGCTGAGGCAAAAAAAGAGGGGGTGGAGGGCCCTGTATGTCAATGAAAATATCAAAGCTACAGAAATTCAGAATATGCATAAGGAGCCAGAAGAACTGTGGGTCACCCTGAAAACAGGAAATGGGACAGCCATAAGAACTAGGGTTGTGTACAGGCCCCCAGACCAGGGGGACATAGACACATTACTGTTAGAAGATATACAAAACATGACAGCTAAAGGGAGGTTCTGATAATGGGAGAATTCAGCATGCCGGATACAGACTGGTCAATACCAGCAGGAACATCTGCCAGAACTAGACACATAGTGGATTCCCTGCAGGAGAGGGCCCTCAAACAACTGGTACAACAACCCACAAGAGACAGGCTATCCTAGATCTAGTACTGACTAACAGGGAAGGGATCACAGATCTCCAGGTAGAAGGTCACCTGGGGCCAGTGACCATCACATGGTATGGTTCAATTTGACCACTACATCTAAATCATCCCATTCCAAGGCAAAAATATGGGACTTCAGAGGAGCTGACTTTGATAAGATGGCCAACAGAGTTAAGCTAGCCCTGGCAAAAGAAACATAGGTGAGGGGGTACAGGCAAAGTGGGCAAGCATTAAGGATGCAATACTTGAAGCAACATTGTGTTAGACATAAAAGGAAGTGCAAAAGAAGAAGGAAACCACTTTGGTTCTCAGATACAGTAGCAGAAAAGGTCAGAGCCAAAAGGCTGGCCTTCAGGAAATATAAGGGAACATAGCGGATGAAGATAGAGAGGCATACCAAACTGCCCTAAGAGAAGCAGGGAAGGCAGTAAGGCAGGCAAAGTCCCAAACTGAGGAAACACTAGCATGAACAGTAAAATAAGGTGACAAGACTTTCTACAGATACATTAGTGAAAGGAGAAAGTCCAGAGGGATATTGCTAAGCTCAAAGGAGAAAAGGCGATGTGAGGAGGAGGACCCTGAAAGCATCTATCCTAAATAGATACTTTTGCTCAGTATTTACTGAAGAGAAGGCAGGACAGGTCCCACAGCTCAGCACCATGGACACAGGGGAGGGAAGTAAGCACTACTCCCTTCAAAAAAGAAAGGGTCCTACAAAAGCCTCGCTAAGCCTCAGGGTGGACAAGGCAATGGGACCTAATGCATACATCCCAGGTACTTAAGGAGCCAAGGGTGGAATTAGCAGAACTGTTTAGTGAGTCTCTGAGCACAGAAGAGGTCCCAGAAGACTGGAAAAAGGGCTCATGTGATCCCGCCCACAAGAGTGGTAGCAGGTAGAAGGTAGGGCACTACAGACCAGTCAGTCTTACCTCAGTAGTGGGCAAGATTATGGAGGCACTTTAAGGAAAGGATAGTGCAACACCTGGAATCCATAGGGGCACAGGATCCAAGCCAGCATGGGTTTACAAGGAAGGTCCTGTCAAACTAATCACATAGATTTCTTTGACTGGGTAACCAGAGTGGTAGACCAAGGGGGAGCAGTTGATGTCGCCTACCTTGACTTCAGCAAAGCTTTCAACACCGTTCACACAGAAGATTGATAAATAAGCTGGGTAGGCTCGGAGTGGGTCAGAAGTTGGTCAACTGGGTGGCAAACTGGTTGACGGGCAGAAAGAAAAAATTACTCACCTTAGTAATGTTGTTTCTTCTAATGGAGTCTTGCTATATTATGACAATTGCAGTTTGTCCCACCATTAGAACTGCTCCGAGGTGAAAGAGTTAACTACCATTCTAAGAATGGAGTTTAGAGAAGCTCTGTCTGGATAATTTCAAACTGAAACTGTCAGATCTTTACGAGCAAAAACTCACTAAGGTTCTGTGTGAAGCTGTAACTCACTAGCCAACTGGCTACCTAAATATTAAACATATTCCTGGTCCCAACACAAAGACAAGTCAGGGAACCAGAAAATAATAATATAAGGTAGAATAAAACACCACACCCCAAAACCCCAAGAAGGGGTGAAAACATATAATGGGTATAACCGTGCCTACACTGGACTGCCCACCCCATACCCAAGTAGAAGTTCTGAGAGGGGCAGGCTGGAGGTTTATAATATAGCAAGACTCCATTAGAAGAAACAACATTACTAAGGTAAGTAATTTTTCTTCAAACAACATGAAGTCTTGCTATATTATGACAATTGCAGAATACACAGCAGTACTCCAAGGAGGAGGGACAGAACCTACTTAGGGAATAGGTTTCCGAAGCACGGGTTGTGCAAATCTAGCATCCCTCCTGGCCTGGATATCCAAGGAGTAATGCTTGGTGAAAGTGTGTACTGCTTTTCCAGGTAGCTGCTTGACATATCTCTAAAATAGGGATGTCTCTGGCAGCAGCTATAGACGCAGCTGTACCTCTGGTAGAGTGAGCCCTCAGGCCTGAAGGAGGAACCTTTCCCAGTTTTTGATAACAAAATTGGATACAAGAGACAATCCACCTGGCAATGGATCTCTTAGTGGCAGGTTTATTTTTCCAACCTCACCAAAAGTGAGAAAAAGTTGGAGGATTCAACCTATGACCCTTGGTACGCCTATAATAGTAACTAAGGGCCCTCTTAACATCTAATTTTGTGCAACCTCCTCTCACCAGAGGAGGAATGGTCAGTGAAGAACACTGGAAGGGAGATAGATTGGTTAAGATGGAAGTCTGAAACTACCTTAGGCAAAACTTCCTGTTAGTCCTAAGGACTACTTTATCCCTGTGAAAGGAAATACAGTCAGTCTCCACTGACAAGGCTTGTAACTCACTATGCGCCTGGCAGAAGTGATGGCTACTAGAAAACAGTTTTCCAAGTCAAATACTTGAGCTCTGCAGAAGACAGAGGTTCAAAGGGGGCTGCATCAACTGAGCAATGCAAACATTAAGATCACAGGCAGGGGCCGGTCCCTAAAAGGTGGATTAGCATGAAGTAATCCCTTGAAAAACTTGGAAAATACAGGGTGAGTGGAAAGAGAAGACGGCTTTTCCTGCTGAAATAAAAGCAGAGACAGCTGCCAAAATGAACTTTCAGGGTAGCTGGTCTCAGGCCCAAGAATTAAGATGGACCATATAGTCCAAAACAATGGGCAAATCAGCAGATTCCGGGAAATATGCTTCCCGGAGCACCAGATGGAAAACCTTTTCCATTTAGAATTATAAGTAGTTCCCTAGTGAAAGGCTTCCTAGAAGCCTTCAGGATGTCGAGAACACCTTGAGAAAGGTGTAGGTCAGCAAACTCTAACTCCTCAAGAGCCAGGCCTTGAGGTTGAGGGATTTGAGATTCGGATACCAAACCCTCCCTGGGCACAAGATATAGATTGTGCCTCCTGGGGAGGCACAGGGGAGATGGACTGCTAAGGACAGAAGGAGTGGGTACCAGGGCTGCCTGGTCCAATCTGAGCAATCAGAATCATCCTGCAAGGCTGGATGTGATTTTGACTAGCACCTTGAATAGGAGAAGGAAGGAGGAAAAGCATATAGAAACTTCCTTCCCAATCTAGGAGAAAGGCATCCAGAGGGACTGAGCCCATCACTGGGGACCTGCAACAAAACAGTGGAAGTTGGTGATTGTCTGGGGCTGCAAAAGGTCTATCTGAGGGTGCCCCATCTGGCAAAAACTATCCCCAGTACTTTCTGGATCCAGTGACCATTCGTGATGGCCCTGGGAAATCCTGCTGAGAGCATCTGCCAGGACATTGTCCTTTCCTGGGAGGTGAACTGCTATGAGGGAAGTGTTCAGGAATAAGCCAGAGACCACAACTTATTGCTTCGTGCACAAGGTCAAGACCGAGTGCCCCCTTGTTTGTTGATGTACCACATTGTGGTGGTGTTGTCTGTTCTGACTTGTACCACTTTGTTCTGGACAGATGCAGAAAACACTTGAAGTGCTAGAAAGACAGCTCTGAGTTCCAGCAAATTGATGTGGAGCAGAGATTCCTGAGGGGACCACACTCCCTGGGTGGAGAGGTCGCCATGTGAGCTCCCCATCCCAGAAGGGATGCATCCGTAGTGAGGGTCTAGGAATGAGATAGAGGGATGAAGGGGACCCCAGTCTTAAATTGCACTGATCCTGCCACCACTGAAGGGCCTGATCAGGGTTCGAGTCACTGGGATCAACTTGAAAGGGATCTTTCTCTGAGACCAAAAGGCTCTCATGAAACTGAATGTCCCTCATCTGAAATCTTGCTCCTTGCACTACAGCTGTGGAAGCAGCCATGTGTCCTAGGAGCTGTAAGAAGTGCCTTGCTGGTCGAGAGACCTGCAGAGTGAAGGAGGAGGCCAGGGCCACCAGGTTCCTTACCCTCTAAGGGTAGGAAGGCTCTGGCCTGCTTTGTGTCCAATTCTGCACCTATGAAGGTGAGTACCTGAACAGGTTCCAGAACTGACTTTGAAGATTGAGCAAGAAGCCCAGAGAGGTGAGAAGCTGCTTGGTAACTTGCAGGTGTGATTTGATCTGTTCTGGAGACTGGCCTACAATGAGCCAGTCGCCTCAGATAGGGAAAGACAGCAATCCTTTGCCTTCTTAAATGAGCAACTTGCTACTGCCAGACATTTTGTGAATACCCTGGGGCAGAGGTGAGGTCAAGGGAATTGCTCTGAGCTGGTAATGACCTGAGGGCAGTTCGAATCTGAGGTACTTTCGGTGGGAGCTTCTGATTAGAACATGGAAATAGGCATCCTTGAGGTCCAGGGAAGCTAGCCAGTCCCCTGGCCTTAGAGAAGGTAAAATCATTGCCAGAGTCACCATTTTGAACTTTGGTTTCAAAAGGTGCTTGTTCAGATATCTTAGGTCTAAAATGGGCCGCCATTCTCCTGTCTTTTTGGGGTAAGGAAGTACCTGGAGTACAGACCCTTGCCCTGGTGTAGGGGGAAACCTTTCTACAGCTCTGAGAGCTAGGAGGGTAAAGACTTCTGTTCCAAGGTAAAGGTCTCTAGAGGGTTTGCAGGTGGAAAAATCTGGCTCTCATCTTTGGAAATGTTTGAAACTGAGAACCAGACCCTGGCTTACTACTTCCAGGACCCATTTGTCTGATGTTAGAGACTCCCAGTCCTGAACGAGTAAGCCAGCCTGCCCCTGCAGGTAGTGGAGAACTGGCCCTGGGCACCCCATCAGGGTGCCTGTTTGGCAGGGGCTTTAGGCTGAGTGGTGGAGCAGACCTACTTGCACCCCGTCTGCCTCTGCCTCTGAAGAACCCCCCTGAGCATAAGCAGAAGAAGCCTGGTTTGGTAAAAGGCCTGTGAAAGGGCTCACCTCTACCCTGGGGGTCTGCTTCTGAGGGTGGCTTGCCGCTCCTTGGCTTGTGCACCCTATAAGTTGTTCTGTATTCATCCATTTTCTTCATGTAATTCTCTGTCTGCTCCCCAAACAGAGAATTCCCCACCACAGGAAAATCTATAGCCTTAGTCTGGGTATCCCAGACAAATTAGTACACCTGAGCCAAGCTAACCTACGAAAGGCCACAGATGTAGCCATGACTCTAGAGGATACATCATTAGAATCCACAGCAGCATGGAACTGCACCTTGAAGCCTCAATACCATCAGTAGCCACCTGCTCCAGCTCCTTGGTAAGCTGGCCAGGGCCTGTTTGGCCAAAGCCATGACAGTGTCCCATCTAGATTTTTGTATCTGCCACATAAGCCATGTAATTTGCTTGTCTGAGTCCCAAGACGCCATGTATTGTTTTTAGCCATGGCAACAATCTTCCTGAGTCCTTATCAGGAGGATGTGAAGCCAGGGAATGTTAGCTTTATCACAGGCTGCAGCCTGAACTACCCTAACATGACTGCATTGCTGTGAAAGAAAGTCTGTATCAGGACCTGACAAAGTGTACCTCCTGTCAATCTTTTGTCAACAGGAGGCACAGAATTAGGGGCTTTTAGAATTTTTATTGTTTGCTTCCAAAAGATTTATGTAAGGGATAGATAATCTCCTAGACTCTGGGATATCCATCATTTCCACAAAATCAGGTTCCTCTTGCTCATCCACAGCTTCCTCTAATGGGAGCTGGAGGGTTTCAGCAACCTTTTATAAAACAGAAAATGAGAAGGGACTCAGAAAGCATAGGGGAGATTCTAAAGGTCTGTCTGGGGAGATGTCCGTTCAATGGGCACATCCAGACCCTCAAAGTCACATTCACTATTCATAATCCTCTTCCCTCCTCTGGTTCATAAAAATCTCCAATATCATATTCTTGAACAGTGGAACCGGCGAACCGACCTTTACCAGACAGTGGCGGTTCGGATGGAACCGGAGAAAGTGACTGTACAATTTGTATAGCTTTTGCTATTTCTGCAGCAGTTGGAGAAGGAATTTTGGACCCATACCTGCTGATTTTTAGTTTTCTTTTGCTGGAACTGGCTCCTCAGAGCCAGCTTTACGTTGCCGAGGAAGTCTCGCCTGGTCAGAGGGCACTCCTCCGGTTCGGTTGGCACCGAACCGGCTGGCCATCCGGTCAGCGGACTTTTCGCCTCGCTTCCCGAGCCTGCCCACTCTTATCCAGGGTGGCTGTAGGGAAATTTTACAAATCTGGCAGTCTGAATTGAGGTGGTCAAACCCCAGGACACAAACACATGTGTGTGTAGGTCAGCCTTTGCAAAGGCTTCCCACAGACACTACAGTGTTGAAAACCCAGTGGGCCCGGTTTTCTTTTGGGTTTCTGACATGATGCCAGCCTAACCAAGAAATCTTGCCCTTTTAACGGCAGTGCCAGGTAAGACACCCTTTATCGGTTCCCAACCGTGTCACGGGTCGTGGAAAAAACGTAATGAAATCCATTTTTTAGAACCGATAAGAACCGGAACCGCACTCTAAAAGCTTTAAAATGCTCATTCTTTAAAGTTTTAAACAACCTGATCGGTTCGAACCAAACCGATAAACATTTACAAGTTCCACACAGAAATAAAACCTGTCTATTACTTACAATACCACAGACAGAGCTTGAACCGATCGTTTATGTGTTAAAATAATAATATCATGGATGAATTTTAACCGAGAAAATACTGTTTAAACCGAGAAATGAACCAAGCAGTAGGAGAAATCTCGGAGCGACTGTTCAGTGAGACGGAGTAAAGAATCTGACAGTTTCAGTTTGAAATTATCCAGACAGAGTTTCAATCGAAAGCTCAAGCTTCTAAACTCCATTCTTAGAATGGTAGTTAACTCTTTCACCTCCGGAGCAGTTCTAATGGTGGACAAACTGCAATTGTCATAATATAGCAAGACTTCATGTTGTTTGAAACAGAGAGTGGTAAATGGTATACAGTTAGAAGAGATGCAAATCACAAGTGGATACCACAGGGATCAGTCCTGGGGCTGGTCCTCTTCAATATCTTCATTAGTGACATTGTAGATGGACTAGAGGGTAAGGTTTGTCTGTTTGCAGATGACACCAAGATCTGCAACAGAGTAGATGATCCAGATGGGTGGGCAGAATGAGAGAGATCTGGATAAACTAGCAAAATGGTCAGAAGAGTGGCAACTGGATTTAATGCAAAGAAGTGCAAGATTTCGCACATAGGGAGAGAAACCCTGAAGCCACCTGTAGGCTGGAAGTGGAGTTGCTGGCAGTCACAAAGGAAGAAACAGACTTGGGCATCATCTTCACCGATGACCCGAAATCATCCAAGCAGACCTCTAAAGCAGTAGGTAAGGCTAGGGGATGTTAGAGTGTATTAGTAGAGGTATCACAAGTCGTAGAGGAGGTAATAATCCCCTCTTTACAAGGCACTGGTTAGGCCCATCTGAGTACTGCGCGCAGTACTGGAGGACACCTTCACAAGGACATTAACCAAATTGAGGCAGTCCACAGAAGGGCAACCAAAATGGTGCAGGGATGCATCCAGAAGACATATGAGGACAGATTAACTGAGCTCAATATGTATACCCTTGAGCAAAGGAGGCAGAGAAGTGATACGATCAAACATTCAAACACCTTAAGGGCATTAACAAGGTGAAAGAGTCTAACATGTTTAAATATAAGAAAAATAGCAGGACAAGAGGACACAGCATGAGATTAGAGGAGGCCGATTAAGGGGAATGTGAGGAAATTCTTTTTCACAGAAAGAGTGGTGGATGCATGGAACGGCCTACCTCAGGAAGTGATGGCTATGAATACAGTGCAGGGCTTCAACTGGCATGGGACAGGCATAAGGGAGCAATACAGGTGAGTATAAATAGATAGGCCACTGACAGAGCAAAGGCTAATGGCATATTTATAAGGTAGAGAAAGAAATAGAGCAGACTGGATGGGCCCCTTTCGGTCCTTATCTGCTGTCAACCTCTATGTTTCTAGCCTCTTAGGGTCAGGGCGGGAGGAGAGTGAAAAGGATGGGAAACCTTGTGCATGTGGCACTGCAGGGCTACTCAGTTCTATGGAGTCAAGATGTATCCATCTTCCTAGCTAATTCCTCTGCCTGCTGGGCTTGACAGCCGAGACCTAGGTAAAACAAAAAAACATGCCAACCAAAGCATTAAAATACTGCTTGGCACAGCCAGAAGAGAACCACGGGAGAAAACTGACCAGCCTTTCCTGCAAGCAACAGGGATGTACCCTGTGTCAAGGCTACTTCATGTGGGATCAAATCCAGCGCTTAGCACTCCCCACAGCAAGGGCTTCAGTCACGTAGAATTAGATTTGGACAGTACCCAGTGAGTAGTTACATTCAGCAACTAATACTGATATACTCATGTCGAAGGTGATATACCACAGGCTGGAAAAAGGGATGACAATGACAAGAAAAAGGAGTCATATCCTTTTTGGGCTGGCATGGAGCACTGAACAGGTCCCACCCCATTTTTTATTTTGTTTGTGTGTGGAACAGGAACCCTTGAGTGGGTCCCAGACCATTTTTTTCCTTTTATTAAAAACAGGCTGCCATTATAGGGACGAGAGCAACTGAAGCCTTTGGCCTGCTAGAGTGGGGATGGTGAGGTGTGTGGTAATCAATGGTGAAGATCAACAAGTATGTAACTGTTATACCTTCCAAGAATCACGCTTCACCCATTGATTCCCACATATGAGTCATAGTACCAAGCTTCCCTTTGTTAGGGAGGAGCTGGCTCACCATGAGGGTAAGGACATCCTCAACCCTCTGTTAGTGGCCCTATAGGGCCTATTAATGAGAACATACCACCAAGGAAATGGTGAGGGCCTTCTGGAAAGGTTGAGACCCCATTATTGGAGGCCTTAGCTTGGGCTGCAGAACTACAAAAGGGGCCTTGTTTGAGGAGAGGGTTTAGCAGGGTTGCCCAAGGGGTGTCCTCCTACATCTGAGGAGTAACCTGATCTGTGCTGTTGGGGGAGGCACCCTAGGTGAGGACTCTGGTGACAGTGTCTTCCTGTGGATCCATGAAGGAGCATGTCTCCAGACTGCCGCCCAACTCAGAGTCTGAGCCACCTCTGGTACCATGCTCAGGTCTGGTGACACAGGCTGGAAAAAGGGGCGACAATGACAAGAAGCACTGGAACAGGTCCTCCACCCCAGCTTTTTTTTTCTTTTTTGTTTTTGGGGAAAAGGAACCTTTGAGGGTGCCAGCCCATTTTTTCTTTTATTAAAACAGGCTGCCCTTACAGGGAAGGTAGCAACTGGAGGCATACAGCAATATAAATGTTTTGCCTGCAAAACTGGGTGAGCTGTCTAAAGGCCTTAGCTCTGCTAGAGTGGGGGATAGTGGGAAGGCGTGGTAATCAATGGTGAAGCTATTCTGGAAGATCAACAATACGTAAATGTTAAACCTTTCAAGAATCTCCTTCACCCATTGATTCCCACATATGGGTCACAGTACCAAGCTTCCTTTGTTAGGAGGAGCTGGCTCACCATGAGGTAAGAGACACCCTCAACCCTGTGTGTGGCAGAGAAAACTATGGGCAGGGGCCCTCACAGGTCTAGTGAGACTTGAGACTGGCCAGGGTGGGGGAACAAGAGCTGGAGGGTTCCTTAGGGAGAAGAAATAAGCCCCCAGAAAATGTGAGTTTGGCACCTTGCACTGGGCCAAAGATGCTAGTCAGGACAGCGGACACACTCGTTGCCAAAAACCAGATCGCTGTTCCCACCAATCTGGAGGCCACCTCAGCATAAGATGATGCCCTTGACTGCTGCTGTGCTACCTCCAAACCCAGGGAGAAAAGGTCAATGGCTTGCATAACTGCCTTACATTGTGGCAGTGCAGTCACAGACTGTGCAACTGCAATCATAGATGACAGTTATAGATCACCATATGAGCCTAATGTGCAGAGAACACATGAGGGCACATGTTGAGGTAAATACTTTCCAAGAGCATCCATGTGGGTGGAATCTGCATCTGGAAGTCTGTCATGTGTGAGGCTTTTTGGCCCCAATTGGGTGTGCAGCAGCTGAATCCCGAGGTGAGAGTACCTCAACTGCAGACCCCGTGGGTGCATGAGGAAGTCCCGAGTACAGCTGTACTGGCAACAGGACACCTCCATAAGGCCCTGGATCCATCCTCCATAACTCTAGGCCAAGGAGGAAGGACAACAGTGTTAATATTGGCAACCCTAAGGAGTCTCAGTGCCAGGGCTACAGGATCGTGGCTGGTATATTCCTCAAGATCAAGCACCTAGGTCATCTCTACCAGGAATCACTGGTACACAGAGTACTCAGCAGCAGAACAAAGGTGGAGGGATGTCTGGTTATCCACTGAGGAGGACACCGATGGAGATGAGGTGCCATCTCTGAGCAGGGTCAGTGCTGGGATGAAGGGCCTGTACTGAGCCGTCAGACACCCCAGTGCCAATCCTCTAAGGCACTGATCCACTTCTGGTGTTGTTTCATGTTAGCAGCCCCATAGGGCCTGTTAATGAGGACATACCATCAAGGAAATGGTGAGGGCCCACCTGGAAAGGGTAAGACTGCCATTATTGGAGGCCTTAGCTTGTGCTGCAGAACTGCAAAGTGGGCCTTGTTTGAGGAGAAGGCTTAGCAGAGTTGTCCAGAGGGTGTCCTCCTACATCTAAGGAGTGACCTGATCTGGATTGCTGGGAGGCACCCTAGGTAAGGACTCTGGTGACAGTGTCTTCCAGTGGATCCAGGAAGAAGCCTGTCTCCAGGTCATCGTCCAACTCAAGAGTCGGGGCCACCTCCAGTACCATGATCAGGTCTGGGACATCCTCAGTAACAGGCCTCCTCCCATCACCACGACCAACAATGACCTCAACCCTTCACACAGTGTCTAAACTGTACTTGGTGCCCTCACCTCTCCTCGGTGTCACAGATGACACCAGAATTAGGGACGCACCACCAAACTGACACTGTCATCAATACCTCCTCACAACCAAACCAAAGATTGACACCATGGCTGTCACTGTCACCATGTCCATAGTCGCCCCTTTCATCAGTGTCGCTAGAGACACCACGGTTAGGGACAGTCTCCGAACTGGCATCAGAATGGACAACAGCCTCATTGCTGGTCCCTCTCCAGATGTTGCAAGCAGTGTTGGAAGGAGGCCTGGTGTCATTTTTAGGTCACCTGCCACATCGTCACCCGGAACAAGGACAACAGCATGGGTGACACCAGAGGACATTGAGGTGTCCACCGTGTAGACTAAGCATATGGCTTCAGCTTCACAACCATGGACGCCTGCTTCCCAGGGCTTCGCAACAAGCCACCCAGAAGAAGTTGGCTGTCCACCAGACCCTACCACCAGAGTCTCCAATGCCTCAGTGCAGTCAGGTCAAGGAAAACTCTGTACTTCTATGGAAGAGGCCCAGAGGAAAGGCCTAAAGATCTTACCGTGGAAGCAAGCATGCAATGCCCACCTCCAAAAGTGAAGATGAGGCAACCCCAGTTCAAAGTGTGGTTTTCCAGTGTACAACAGTCAATGGAGAGGTGAGCGTTGCAGGCATCCATGTCATGGCCCAGTCTAAGAAAAGGCAGCACAGGTCTGATGCTGGTTCGTTGTAGCCATTTTATGCCCACAGTGGCACTGACACATGATAGGCTGCTCTGGTCTTTTTCAACATGGCCCTTTAGACTTGGCTTTCTGTACAATGTGGAAATAAATAAATATAGCACCATAAAGCGAGATAAAACAAAACTACAGTGACGCAGCAAAGAACCTTGGTGGTGATGATGCAAAGTGAGAAGCACTCCACTGTGTGTGCTGTTGACAGCGGGAAGAACAGAACTGAGGTTGGTGAGGAAGCAGGCACGGTTAGTGGCTAGCCGTGGCACCACATAGAGGGTGCGCTGGTGCCATGCTCAAGTAGCAGTTGCCGGACCCTGACAAAAGCTTTGCTCCTGCAGGGTCCTAGTGCCTATGGTCCAGATCCATAAGTGGAATCAGTGGTGAAGCTTGATCCTTGGAAGATCAAACCTTATATACTTACTGATTAAAAGTGAATGTGGTCTTAATGAAAGGGAAGATCTTAATCATGCTTTATCTGAACATTTATGGTACGTAGTATAAAGAGAAAAGTTGATGAATCTACTTTTTGCATATTTCCCTATAGATATGGATAAAACATACCTGCTGGAACCATGTCTCTGACAAGCACATCTAGAGCACTGTTACGTATATAAAGTTAAAATAATACCTCCAGGGTGGGCATGGGCTACAATGCACCTGGAAGGGCGAGTATGGCCTATACCGCCCACCCTGGAGGCATTACTGGTGCTTAGAAATTGGTTACATATGGATTTTAAAAAGATAAAAAAAAAAAATCACTGCAAAAAGTGTAAAATCTATTTAACGTGGTTTTGTTAGTAAAGTAGTCCCTTTAAAAGTAGTTAGAAAATTAAAATAAAATCAGGTTAAAATATTATACGGCTATGAAAGGAAATAAATAAATAACCAATTTGAATAATGTACTACGGATGGTTCTTTTTAAATAAGCATATATTTCTTGATGGTACTGGGAAAACGTTACAGTGGACAATGTTAGTAAAAGCTCTTTTAGACCTTATAGGTTTAAGGTTTTTTTCTGCCTTGTTTTTCTTGGGTATTGCTAGCTTTTTCTCATGGGATAGGGATGTAGGTAACCAGACCTATGCCACCAACAGTAATAATTAACCAGTTTACAACTAGTTATATATAAGTTTGATAAGAGCCTTCGCTAAGTATTTCCATTTACAATGAAAAGGAAATATCCAAGACTATGAATCCCATAACAGGGGTTTAAATCAGCTATTTTGCTTTAATGGTAAAATAATTATAGCATTCACACAGTGAGATGAGCCTCTTGCTGATGACTTCGAAGCTGGGGGCAGTGGTGGAAGGGAAGAGGTAGAAGAGCCCCTACAAGAGGACCTGGAGGCTCTGGAGAGGTGGGCAAGCACTTGAAACTCAGGTTTAATGCCAAGAAATGCAATGTTCTCCACTTGGGGCTTAGGAACCCTGATCATTATTACTTTTGGGTGGGGAGAAACTGCAGGTTTCGTTGGGGAGGATCTTGGTGTAGTCATGGATGCCAAAATGCATAACTCTGAGCAGTGTAGGAGGGCTGCAGCTAAAGCAAATAGAATGCTCAGGTGCACTGCCGGGGATAACCTCGAGGAGACGGAGTTACTTCTTCCTCTGTATAACTGCTTGATTAGACTGCACCTTGAGTACTGCAGGCAGTTTTGGCATCCATACTTGAAGAAGGTCATTCCACTCCTGGAAAGGGTCCAGAGGAGGGCGACCAGGATGATACAGGGTCTGGGGACAGATCCTAGAGAAGAGACTTGATAAGCTGAACATGTATTCCTTGGAGGACAGGAGGGAGAAGGGAGGTATAATCAAGGTCTTTAAATATCTAAAGGGAGTGAACAGGGCCAGCCTAAATAGGGTAGGATGTTTCAGCTAAGGGAGGAAGGGGCCACCAGGGAACATTCCATGAAGCTGGTTGGAGGGAGGCTCAGGGAGAGTGGTGGACCCCATGGAATGCACTGCCCCATGGAACGGTAGCTGTTGATACAGTAGAGGGATTCAAGAGGGTCTGGGACAGGTAAGGGAAGGGGTGAAGTTGAGGAATGCCAGAAATGGAGGTGCAACTCTGATGGGGGGCGGAGTTGAGGGATTTATGGGGAGGTGAGGGGCAGCTAATGGTGTCTTGACGGTGCTGATTTTACAGCTTGGGCTCGATAGACCTTTAGGCCTACTCTGGTGGCATCTTAGTATTTAGTAAGTACATGCTCCCAAATGCTGGAATAATTTGCTTCCATATGTCAAAATACAGAAAGTCACATGCTTTTTTCCCCTTCACCTTACTTGCCCCCTGGCCTGCCTCCTTCTGGCTGCTCATGACTCCCCGACCTCCATGCCCCTCACCCCTTCCTACTTGCCTCAGATCGCAGCCAACCCAGGGGTGGCCCGGCAATCCTTTTACCGGATGGATCCCTCTCTCCGAGGGGAAGGCGCCAGGAGATGGATACCAGCACGCTATTCAATCAGTCCCCGGCGCTGCTGAGGTGGATTCCGGGCGTCGGGCATCTGAGACAGTGGAAGCCGGCAGCCATCATCCAGCAGACCAAGAAGTAGCTTCTGCTTTTCTCCCGGAGGCATGGCATGCCACAGATGTCTAGGCCAAAGCCAGTGTTCACCACCCCTTGTACAGTGGGGCTCGGCAAGTTGTTGCTCTCCGGCCTCTGCCAGGGGCAGCAAACAGCAAACCAATCCCCTCCTCCCCGGAGAAGGTGAGCAGTCGCAGGGCGTTCAAGCCTTCTCCCCTGGTCGGCTCTCCAGTGACCCGAGTCCGCTCCTGAACCCAGGTTGCGCGCCGCGAAAACCAACCGCTGTGCCGATGAGCTGACCAGAAAGTCATATGGTTTTTAAATCTTATTTAAAAACAAATTTGTAGGGTATTACCTCCACTTGGGACCCACTGACCATTCTATGGTCAGTTTCACATACAAGGGTAAGTTGGGGAATATAACAGGGAACACGATAATTTATAATTATAATAAGGCTGATTTTGTCAAGGTTAAAAGTAATATGGCAGCTTGGGATTGGGAGAAGGACTAGAAGAATAAATCACTACACAACATGTGGGACCTTCGACAAACAAGGTGCTCACATTGGTTAGAACTTTTACTCCATCAATACGCAAATATGAAAAACAAAAAATAAGATATCACCATGGATGACCCCTCAGGTCAAAAAGCTAATTAAAACAAAAATGAAATGTACATTACGGCAAACAAAAGCAGAAATAGTAACTGTTGGGATTTATATAGGAATATTCTCAAACAAATGTAATCTAGTATAAAGGAGGCAAAGCAGGACCATGAGTATAAATTGGCAGGCAAGGTTAAAGAAAATTACAAGTCTTTTTATACATATATAATATATGATGGGAGAAGGTAAACAGTTGGACCCTAAAAGACCCTGATGGCAATATAGAGACAGATGAAGCCAAAATGGCTGAACAATATAACAAATTCTTCCTTTCTGTTTTAATAGTAAAACACATCCAAAAATACAGGTTACTCACCTGTAACAGGAGTTCTAGGAATGGTATATGTTGTTCATCCACACTCATTGGCAGTATCCTTGCCGCTTCTAAATCTTGCCGAAGGTCTTCAAGTTGCTCCTCCACCCACCCGGTGGTATAACTCTCGGCTCCGCCCCATGACGCCAGATCTGCCCGCTGGAAGCTCAGGTTGTAGGTCAAGCCGGGAGGTCGGGTGGGGTCGGATGAACAACATATACCATTCCTAGAACTCCTGTTACAGGTGAGTAACCTGTATTTCTAGGGACATGGATATGTTGTTCATCCACACTCATTGGCAGACTCTAGCAGTTCTCCGGGAGAGGAGGCAAGACGACACCCCCATATACTTATTTGGAGAGAGAGACTGAGAACCGAGGCCTCAAACCAGCATCCCGCGTGACCTGAAGGTCGATGTGGTAGTGGGTAATGAAGGTGTTTGCTGACTTCCAGGTAGCAGCCCTGCAGATTTCTGGATAGGACGCCCTGAAGCAGCCATACCGCTGCAGCAGTATGGCGTGGTAGAATGAGCCTTATCCTCTGGGAGGCTCCAGCCCGGCTAACCTACAGCAGAGATCTGCGCAGAGGTTACCACCTGCTTATCGCCCTGGCTGCAGGTCTGCCAGATGCGGCTTCAGCGTGAGGTGACAAACAGCTGGCTTAACCTCTCCTCGGGACTTCAGCCGCGCGCTCCTTATAACAAGCTTTGTTCTCTCTAGGATCCAGAGTATGGAGCCTATATTCGGCCTCCGAGGTGTGATTGGGGTAGAACACCGCAGAGTCAACACCTGGTTAAGGTGAAACTTCACACCACCTTCTCGGAAGGAATTTCGGTGGGGCGTAGGACAACCTTGTCCCTGTGGAAGACCAGGTAAGGAGACTCGATGGAAAGCGCCTGGAGCTCTCCCATCCTTCTGGCTGACGTGATAGCCACCAAGAAGGCGGTCTTCCACGACAGGTGAGAAGAGCACACCTGTGCATAGGTTCGAATGGCTTGCCCATGAGCTTTGCCAGTACCAGCAGATCCCACGGAGGTGGGGGTTCCCGACTGAGGGAAATGTATCAAGGCCTTTGAAAAAGCGCCAGACCACCTTCTCCTCATCGCCATCGACTGCTTCCCGGCCCGCGCCTCGGAGCAGAGATGGCTGCCAGGTGCACCTTAGGGTCGCCGATCCAGCCCTTGACTAGAAAGGGACCATAAATAGTCCAAGATGCTTGCTAGGAACAGGAGGAAGGGTCCAAGCCTTGCTCGACACCAAATGGAAAACCTTTCCATTTGAAGGCATAGCATTTTCTGTCGACTTTACGGGACGCCTCAACTACATTGAGGACCCCGCCGGAAAGATCCAAAGCCTGGAACTCTAGCCGCCCAGAACCAGGCCGCCAGGTGCAGGGATTGAAGGTCCGGATGGGAACACCTTCCCCGATTGACTGAGAGCAGGTCCGGGCTAGCTGGAAGCTGTCATGAGTCCTGGAGCTGAGACTGAGGAGATTCATACCAACTGGCGAGGCTAGTTTGGGGCTATCAGATCACCTGCGCCTTGTCCCTCCTCACCTTGAGAAGCACCCAGATCAAGGGAAATGGGGAAAGGCGAAAAGAGGCCCGGGAACCATTGTCTCGAGAAGGCATCCTGCAGCGAGCCCCTGCTGAGGGCGGGCATGGAACAGACTCAGCGCGCTGTCCATGGAGGCAAACAGGTCCACCTGAGGTGTGCCCCAAAGGGAGAACAGATGCTGCACTACCTCGGCAGGAGAGACCATCTGGGATGCAGCCCCTATCCGCTCAGGGCATCGGCCAGGGTGTTGGAGGCCTGCCACGTGAATGGCTAGGAGATCCGCCCAGGCTGCGCACGCAGTGACCAACTACGCGAGTTTCCTTGCATAGAAGCATGGAGCTGGCCCGCCTGGCGGTTTAGATGGGGCACATGGTCGTGGCTGTCCGGCCTGACCGGACCACTTGGACCCGGAGGAACGGAGCAAAGGCGGAGAGCTAGGGCGATCGCCTGAGCTCCAGCAGGTTGATGTGGCATCGGGACTCCCTTGGGGACCAGAGGCCATGAGCCCGTGTTCCCCCAGATGGGCACCCCAACCCATCAGAGAGGCATCGGGTCGACAGAGAGACCGTCCGCTCGGGCGGACGAACGGGATGCCCTCCTGCAAATGATCTGGAACGGTCCACCACTGGAGAGCATTCCACATCCCCTGTGTCACCACAAGCTGGTCAAGAAGCTGCCAGACCACTGGCTGGCCAGTCCCCACTGAAGCGGGACTGATGTTCCAGCGGCCCAACGGACCACGCTGGTACAGCGCCATGAGACTCAGGAGGCGCAGGAAGTCCCGGGAGAAGCGAATTGCCCAACCAGAAATGATCGGCAAAGGAGGAAAGACCTCGGCCCTGTCCGCCGGGGCCGCGCCTGGCTCGGCGAGAGTCCGAGCTGCGCCCGATGAATAAAATCACCTGCTTCGGCTCGAAGTCTGACTTGGCCTCGCTTGATAAGGAGGCCCAGTTGAGAGCAGACCTGGAGGCCAGATCTCTGGACCACTCCGCCTCCTTCCTGGAGGGAGCTGCTATCAGCCAGTCGCCCAGGTAAGGGCACACCCGACCTCGGGCGTCAAGAGGGAATGCTGTCACCACTGCCATGCATTTGGTGAAGACCCTGGGAGCTGGAGACAAGCCGAAGGGCATGGCTTGAATCAAGAGAGATCCTTCCGCCGGTGCTTAAGGAATCTCTGGTGAGACGGACGGATAGGGACGTGAAAACGCCTCCTGCAAGTCCAGAGAGCAGAACCACACGCCGCTCCAAGGATGGTATTATCTCGAGCCAGAGTGACCATCCTGAAGGTTCGGGAGACTCAGGAACTTGTTTAGGTCGTGAAGGTCGGAATGGGGCGCCAGCCCCGTCCTGCTGGAACCAGGAAGTACCTGGACACAAACCCTGGGTCTGAAGGAGGGTCCACCACCTCTCTTACCACCTTCTGAGGAGGAGAGTGATGTCGGCTCGGCGAGCCAGTGAGGCTGGGGATCCCGGCTCTCGAGGGCAACGCCTGAAGGGTGGTGCCTGTCAATTCCAGAGGCAGACCTCTTCCCACTACCTCCAAGACCCACCTGTCCGTGGTGAACATGGACCAGGCGGAACGAAGTGCCGAGCCGCCCTCTCATGGGGACCCAGGGGTAAGGGTGACGGGATGGGGGCGACACCCTCAGCCCGTCCACTGGGCAGGCTTGAGGAGGGACCGCCAGGGACCTCCTGGGCCCTTTCCTCCCTGCCTCCTGTTAGAGGAAGCCGGTCGGTTGTTTGGGATGCCAAGGCTGAGCCTGCTGGCCCTGACGCTGTGGGCCGGGCGGCGCACAGGAAGATCTAAAGGGCTTAGGCTTGTTTGGCGGCCTTTGTCCTTCTGGAGCGGAAGAGACCGAGTCCAAGGTGGCATTGGACTCTATCCTCTGCAGGTGACCTTCCACCCCAGGGCTAAGAGGTCAGTCCTCATGGGGAACATCCGCCAACCTGTGCTGGGTATCCGGCAAAGGTGGATATCCTCAGCCAAGCCCGGCCGTGACCATAGCTACTGGGCGTCGCCACACGATCTGGCACTGAGTCCCTACATCCAAAGCAGTCTGAGCTGCTGCTTTGGCCACTGCCCTGCCCTGTCCCGCACCTGCTTAACCGTAGTCCGCAGATCGGCGGGAAGATGAGGGATGACTCATCCAGGAGCCCAACAGGGCATGAGAAAATGTGCCATGAGGACGCTTAACTGGCCTGACGGACGGTGAGAGGACGAGCGAGACTTTCGGCTATAGTCCACTTTTGGACTTTGTCAGGAGGTTTATCCATATCCCTGGCGCGCTACGCGCTACCGAAAACGTTTGTCGGTAACCAACCCTCAGCAGAGGTGTTCTCAAAACCGGACAAGGAACCGAGGGGACCGATACTTCCTGGCCAATCCTGGCCGGCGGCGAGGGAGGAAGCAGGGCGCTGCCAAAGTTCCAGTGCCGGACCCACTAGCGGCCTCGCCCACCGGAAAGTCCTCCGCCGAGAACCCTCGTCCAGAATCTCGCGAGGGGATACCCGGCCCGCTTTGGAACGGGTTCGAGCTCCATCCCGGTAGATCGAGATGAGCCGAGGCAGTCCTAGGAAGGACGACGGGCTATCGTCCATTGACTGACCTCCTGAAGACCCAAGTCCAGTCGCTGGAGAAGAAGGAGGAATCATCTTCGACCTCGGAAGAGTCCTCTAAGAGCTGCCTCTGGCCTGAGCCATCCTTCACCTGCCGAGGTCGGTCGGAGTGAGGGTAACTGACAGTCGATGGGGTAAACCCTTAGCCGTAATCGAGAATCCTTGGTCGAGCCCAATTGGTGGCTGTGGAGGGAGTGTTCCACCGGAATCGGGTGGAGCAGCTGGTTTGGCCGAACAACCGCCTGGTATAGTCCTCGACAAGTCGAGGGGTTGTGTCGGCCGCTCCGTGACAGCGCCAGCCTAATGGTCGGGGGCTACCGGAGTCGGCTATATTCCTGCCACAGGAGGAGCTGTTGCAACATAAGGTCCGTATCGGCCGACGTAATTCTTACGCCCGGTGAAGCCTCCTCACCCGACGGGAGGAGGACGAGGACGAAGCGGCGACGCCGCTTACCGGTGCGGTGCCGACGAGACCGCACTTATGACGGTGGGAACGGCGGGATCACAAGAGGTCCGAGACCGAGACCGAGAGTCCCGGAATTTCGTCGGTGCGGGAGGTGTCGGCCGAACCAGCACTCTTCGGCTCGGAAGGTCCATCCAGGCTCCGGAACCGGAGGCACAGGCGAGCCCACGGGATCTCAACCTCCCGGGGAACTCGGGAGAGGAATCTGCTGCTAAAGGCGACAGCCCGTCCAATGGGTCGAAAAATCTCGACTTCATCAGTGGGAGTCTCGGTCAACTGACCTGACAGGGGACACCGTGAGGCCAGTGGCGAAGCCAGCGGGTCGGACCCAAGCCGCGTCTGTCGACGGCCCGGGAGAGGGACTTTTCCCGCCTCCCAAGAGCGTCGATGGAGGGATTCTACCTTGTCCTCTTTTTGACCGAGAATAAGGTCCAGCAGACGCAGGCCCTTCTCCTTTAGTGGAGAGGGACAGACAAAGCTCCTTAAAGGAAGCCGTAGGAAGAACCCAGAGAGGCGGATAAATGCCGCGTCGAGGAAGATACGCCCGCCGCCTCTTCGAGAGCGACCATCCGCTCGAGCTGATCCGGCCAGCCCGCCGCCGCTGACACCGCCAACCGGCCTCCTTGACTTCACCGAGGGAAACGCTTCGGACGGCCCAGTTGCAATCGGGCAGCACGGTCTTCAGGACGAGGGCCGAGAAAGATGAGCACAGGTCGCAAGCCCGCGGTCGCAAGCCAAGGCCTAAGTAGACACACGTGGGAGTGTGGATCCGTCCGAGACATCTTCTGCCCGCATGGGCATCTCGAAACCGGGAGTCGATTTGTCCATCGCGAGCGCGAGGGATCGGGAAGATCAAGTCTTTTTGCAAAATATTATTTTAAATCCGCAAACGGAGAAATAGGGAACCAGTCGCGAAACGAGAGCGCTATGGAGGGAACCTGAGCTTCCAAGCGGTAAGAAGATCTAGGCCATGGGGCGGAGCCAGAGTTATACCACCCGGTGGGTGGAGGAGCAAGCTTGAAGACCTTCCGCAAGATTTAAAGCGGCAAGGATACTGCCAATGAGGTGGATGAACAACATATCCATGTCCTAGAATTAATCATTTACATCCGACACTAAATACTGGGCTTAAAATAAGTAAGAGTGGATGTTCTTAAAAGGTTACAGAGCCTGGATCACAATAAATCCCAAGGACCGGATGGTTTGCACCTAGAATTATTAAAGACATAGACAAATTCCTGGTGTATCCAGTTATAGCCATTTATCAAAATCAATAGATGAAGGATTGGTCCTACAGGCATGGAGATGTGCAACGGTGGTACCTCTTTACTAAAAGGCCCAGGCATGAGTGCAGAATTACAGATCTATCAGTTTAACAGCAGTACTGGGCAAGATTTTAGAGGGTATTATAAAAGATCATATAATGAACCACATTCTGGCTACAAATAACACTGATTGCACTCAACATGGTTTTACAATGGGCAGATCTTGCCAGACTAACCTGTTGGAATTCTATGGGAGGGTTAGTAAAGCTTTGGATGATAAGCTCCCCAGTGGATGTCATTTTTGGACTTCTCCCAATGCTTCGACAAAGTACCCCATGGCGAGCTGATTGATGCATTAATAGAACTTGGTATTGATGGCAAAACAACTAGATGGAGCAAAGCTTGGCTTTCCAATAGGAAGCAAAGAATCAGTATCAAAGGATTTACTCCAAACTGGTCAGATGTGACCAGTGGGTGCCCCAGGGCTCTGTGTTGAGACCATGCTTGTTTAATGTTTATATTACTGATGCAAACCATATTAAGGCATGGTTATCCAAATCTGCTGACGATACCAGAATGGAGCACATTGTGGAAACCCTTGATGATGTAAATATCCTACAACTGACCCTTGGGGAATTGGAAACATGGGCAAAAAAAAATTGACATTTAATGTAGAAAAATGCAGTGTTATACATTTCGGAAATAAAAATAGACAAAGTAATTATTCTCTAGGAGGGCAAATATTAAAAATGGCAGAGGATGAAAGAGATCTGAGCATTAAGAATAAGTAATGATTTGAGCTTTAAGTCACAATGCTATCAGGTTATTAATAAATCAAGCAGCATCTTACACTGTATAAATACACATATTAAATGTAAAGTTAAGGAAATTACTGTTGCCACTTTATACTTCTTTAGTGCAACCACATATTGATTATTGTGCCCAGTTATGGTCCCCTGGAGGCAAAGGGAAATAAACATTGAGAAAATTCAGAGAAGGGCAACCTGTAGGATAAATGAGGTAAAAGGTCTGATTACAAATCAAGGCTAAAAAATCTAGGGCTATGTTCCTGGAATACAGACCAATGAGGGATTTGTGTTTAATATATCGTGCAACTACTGACCCACAGATATGGGAATTATTGGGGTTGAATTATAAGTTTACATTAGAATACACCCCTACAATTGGAATTGGAAAGATTGCGATCAAAGAAAAGAAAAAGTACAGTTACGTAAGAACTTACGTAACAATAGATCTTCGAGAACAGCTCTTGCAGCAGGTCACACCATTAGGACCTGAAGCTGGGCGTCAGGACCACTGGAAAAATTCTATGTAGCTTCAGCGGGACCGCCCGACGTCGGTCCCACCTCCGATGTCAGGCGTGGTACTTAGGGGCGGTCCCGCCAGATTCCTCAGTTCTCCTGCTGGAGACTCCCGGCCGCAGGATGACATCAGAGTGGAGACCGAGGATCCACCGTCAGAAGATAATAAAGGAGGAAAATCCAACATGAAAAGCCAAAGCCATGCCTCCTCCAAGGGGAAGGTGGTGAGGAAGGAGTACCTGCTGCAAGAGCTGTTCTCGAAGATCTACTGTTGCAGTAAGTTCTTCGTAACTGTACTATCTACTTTTGAGACACAGCTCTTGCAGCAGGTTACACCATTAGACTGATTCTGGCAGTAACGCCGCCAGAAATTTGGGAGGAGGAAAATAGAAAGTATATTCCAAGTCCTGAACCCAGGACAGGAGACCCTGTAGCAATCGCAAGGCCGAACCAGCCCTTTGCCGAGAGGTAATGTCCAGGCTATAATGCCTGATAAAGGTATGCACAGAGCTCCAAGTGTCTGCAGCACAATAGCAGAGGTGGAGACATTTCTGAGTGCTGCAAAGTATGTGGCCACACCTAGTAGAATGACCTCGACAGAGCCCGAGGGGCTTTGTTTTATATCATAACAGTAGAAAATACACTGGACAAGCCAGCGAGACTGTTTGCATACTGATTGGCCCATCATTCTCTCAGAAGAAACAAAAAGCTGTTCAGAACTACGAGAGGGTTTAGTTCTGTTGAGGTAATACTCAGGCTCGGTGAACATCCAGGGTGTGGAGCAAAGCCTCTCCTCTATTTGAATAACTCGAAGTAGACCGGAAGGTCAATATCCTGGTTTAGAGAGAGTGAAGAGACCACCTTAGGTAAAACTTAGGATCTGGTCCTCAGGGATACTCTGTCCCGGTGGAAAACTAAATAAGGCTCTTTGCACATAAGGCGTGAAGCTCAGAAATTCTTCTTGCTGAAGTAACAGCAACTAAAAATAACGTTTTCCCGACGAAGCGTGGCTCTTAATCAGCGCAGGTTCAAAAGGAGGGGAGCGTGAGCTGTTCAGGACAAAGAGCAGATCCCATGGAGGACAGGGTCCCTAATGGGAGGCCTAAGGTGTAACACTCCCCAAGAAATTCCCAGAGGCGTCCAATTGAGCTACTATGCACGATGTCCCACTGGGAGGTGATAGGCAGAAATGGCACAGAGGTGCACCTTAATAGAGGAGTAGGCTAGGCCTGAATGAAAAAGGGAGAGGAGGTAATCCAACACTACTCCCACAGGACAACCTAAAGGGGAAAGATCACGAGCTTGTGACCATAAACAAAAGCGGCGCATTTCATGGCATGCTACATCTATGCGTTAGCTGGCTTTCTGGCTGCAGAAAGAACCTCTGCAATCTCTTGCGAGACCTGAGACGCAAGATGGCTATGGTCTCTAGGAGCCAAGCATGCAGGTTCAGAGAGCCGTAGGTCGGATGGACTAATGAACCTTTTCCTGAGACAGGAGGTGGGAGCTGAGCGGCAGCGGGCCGGGGCTCCCGAGATAGTTGCACCAACAAAGGGAACCAGATCTGTCTGGGCAGAATGGCGCCACCAGGATCATGAGTGGCGTGCTCCTGCAGTTTGAGAAGAACTCTCTGGATCAATGGGAAGGGAGGGAAAGCGAGAGGAATCTGTTTGCCGGGAGAGGGATAATGCGTCTGCCAGAAAACACCAGGCCCTGGATCTAGCAAGCAAAAATTGGGCAGTTTTGTGTTGGATGGGGATGCGAACAAGTCTAGTTCTGGAATTCCCCAGCGAAGAAACAGATCCTCTGCTACCTCTTGAAGAAGTTCCCACTGTGGACTCTGGCCTGGGATCGACTCAGGCCGTCTGCAATTGTGCTGTCCACTCTGGAAACATGCACACAGTGATCAGATTTGCTTTGCCCGTGTCAGTGCAATCCCACACCCTCATGGCCTCCCTGTAAAGGGGTAGAGTGTCGCGCCTCTTGTTTGTTGAGGTAATACATCACCGCCGTGTTGTCTGTCTGAAGCAGGAGAGTACACGGTGGGATTACTGACTGAAAGGCCTGCAGGGCATAGAGAACCCCTCATCTCTAGGACACTGATATGGAGATGAGCTTCCAATGGGTCCACGTACCCTGGGACTTTACCCGTCCAGGTGCGCCCCACCCAAGACCCGAGGCGTCCGTGGTGAAGGTTACCTCCGGGACGGCGCTACAAATGGGACGCCGTGAAGAGCGACCCTGGGACTAGCCACCACTGCTAGTCTCGGATCACTGAGTTCATGATCCTGACCGGATGCTGCAAGTGGTCTTGCCTTTGGTCCCATTGCACTTTGAGCATCCACTGGGTTACCCGCATGTGGAGCCTTGTGAAAGGGACAGTAGGAATGGCGCGCAGCCATGTGTCCGAGCAAGCTGAAGGACCGACCTGGCAGGTACGTCTTGTTCGAATGGCCAAATCCCTTATGAGGGATCTGATGCGCCCTGCTCTGTCGTCCAGAAGAAAAGCTCTTCCCTGAACAGTGTCCAGCACTGCGCCTATAAACTGCAGTTTCTGGCGGTACCAGGAGAGACTTCTCGTAATTTATGAGAATGCCCAGAGACTGGAACAGGTCATGGGTGTTTGGACCACGAGTGACAACGCTCTCTCTGAGGCGGCCATGAGAAGCCAGTCATCCAGGTATCGGGACACATAGTGGCCCTGTCTCCTCAGAGATGCTGCCACAACTGCCATGTACTTGGTAAAGACCCTTGGTGCGGATGACAGTCCGAACGGAAGAGCTCGGAACTGAAAGTGGTGGTCGAGAAACTCAAGCGCAGGAACCTCTGGTGCGCCTGAGCTATAGGGATATGCAGGTGTCGCCTGCATGTCTAGCGACGCTAAAAGGGCATCCTGTTTCAGCACGGGAATAAGACCCAGAAGAGTCACCATGGAATCTCTTGTAGGCGACCGACACGCTGAGGTCGCTGAGGTCCAGAATCGGACGGAGGTCCTTGTTTTCTGGGGAACCAGGAAGAAGTGGGAATAATATCCTTGTCTCTCTGGTTCTCCGGACGCATTTATCGCCTTTCGCAGGAGCGCGGTACTTCTTGCCAGATCAAATTTTTGTGCTGACCCGAATACCGGGAGAGCAAAGGAGGCCTCGAGGGTGGCTTTTCTGCGATTCTATAAAGTGGCCTAGACTGACTAACTGAAGAACCCACCTGTCGGTGGTTACAGCCTGCCATCCCAGCAGGAAGTTCAATCTTGCGGAAAGAGAGTCAGGCTGTGGCGGCAGATGGGCCCTGGACTGGGCGGCCTAGGAAGAACGCTGACCTCGGCTGGTGAGCTGTTTTCCCTGGGTTCTCACGGAAGCGGAGCCCCTCTGATGTGTAGCGGAGCTGGGCTGCTGCCTCTGTGTCCGCCCATGAAACGGCTTTGGTTCCTACGAAGGAACCAAGCTTGGGTCGGTACATGGCCTGAACCGACCTTACCGCCTTCCGGCCTCTTGAAGTCTGGTAGTGATCTTCTGGAAGGATTACCAAACAAGACTTCTCCCTCGAGCGGAGCATCCATAATGTTCTTCTGGGCGTCCGGTAAAACCAGAGGCAGCGTAACAGGAGTGTCTCCGAGGCATACGCCAGAAAGCTGCTGCTCGGGCGATGAGTCCGCAGAGTCGATGCGTGGCTCGAAGCTTGGGTCCCCACGTCTGAACTCCGCATGGAGGAGCTGGAAGCATCCCTCCTTCTGCTCACCTTCCGCAGCTTTTCAGCCGCCTCCAGACCCTGTTCCCACAAAGCGCTCTGGAATTGAACCATGTGGGTCAGATAATTCAGGATCTGATGGCGCATGTACGGAAGCATACGCGCGCCTGCCCAGGGCGTCCAGCTGCTTGGACTCTGGGTCCGTGGCAGGGTGCTCAAATGTTGCAGCCTCTGTGACCGGTCATGTGAGGCTGTGATGACCAGAGAATCGCCTGAGGCTGCTGTGTCAGGCACTGGTCATCCTTAGGAGCCTTGTACAAGCGATCAGCTTTTTTCGCATCGCCGAGCTGATGTGGACGCTCCATTGCCTGGTGATGTCCACGAAAGTGTCCACCAGGTGGTACCACCACAGGCTTGGGGTCCTTCTGTCAAGATATTTGGCGAGGCGAACTTTCGGGTCTAGTTCTTCTGCATCCCATCCCATGTTCTCTTGGATATGTCTCATAATATCCATGAACGAAGGGTCATCCGGAGGAGATCTCGGCGTCTCATGTGGGTCTGGAGAAGGGATGGAGAGGAGATGGGGATCTAGAGGAAGAGTAGACTGATCCCGTGTCCTCCGACGTCGGCGAACGTCGGTGTCTCCTGGATCTCTTGGGGCTGGGTGACCCAGAGAGGATTTCGCGGAGGTCTCCGTTTTGATCTTCCCTGGGAGAGGATCTAGGCTCCCGGGAGGAGGTAAACGCCGCCGACCCGATAGTGAAGGGGTGCAGGAACCGGAGGAGGAGGAGGAGAGGAGGAGGAGAGTGGGGACCATGTCTCTCTTAATGGTGTCCCACCAGTAAGTGAGAGATCCTTCACTTCCACTAAGAAAGGCCCAGCGACAGCCCGGGCGCCGTGGGCGGTCGTCGGGTCCCGTGCTGGCCCACTAGGGCCTCGGTAAGGGCGAGGGTGCCCTGGGAGCCCGCAAAGCCGGGTCGCTCTGTCTGGTCCTCTGGCTGCCTTAAGTCCTCCTCAGTTAAAGACTCCTGACCGACGCCGGTCGGAGGCGCCAGGGCCCTCTTCTCAGGAGAGGAGCAGACCGGTCCCCTACCGGCGTCCGCTGGGATGGTTTGCCGGGCGACGGCCGTCCAGCCGACGGAGCGGCTCCAGGGAGGAATGACACACAGCCAACGACGGTCGTGCCGGGCGTCCTGGTCTACAGGTCTCTTCAAGGGTGTGAGCTCCAGGTTTTCCGAGGAGGCACAGACGAAGACCGACGCCGGGATCCAAAGGGCGGAACCTCACTTGTGATGATGGTGGTGGCGCCCCGACTTCGCCAAGGCCTTGATGAAGAAGAAGACGACTACGGCCTGGCGGACTTGGCCTGAGAAGAAGGCTTCCTTACCGCAGCCGGGGAGGCTGAGAGCTGGCCCTGAAGGAGAGCGGTCAGAACGGAGACGAGCTGGGGTCAAGCCCTGGAAGGGGACCTGGAAGGGCCTTCCTTCTTTTCTCCACGGGTTGTGGATTTAGAAGATGATTCCCTTGAGGACATGGTCTTCAGCTTTCCTCCAACAAAAGCCTGAAGGGCCTTCTGACGCCGGATCCTAGTTCTCGACTGTTGAACCCTTTGGCAGAACGGTAACAGGCCCGGTATCGCGGGTCTGGGCCCAGGCAATCGAACGTAGGGCCGTGGGGGGTCCCTGAAGGGATCTGTTTCCGCAAGCACACTTGGAGGAGTGACCGGAGGTGACATCGGCAACAATCTTGCTTGAAGAAAATGAATTTCCGAAGGAAAGCTTTGAACCACGCTGCCGCGCTGCTAGACTGTAACTGAAGGGTCGGGACATGCAATGTCGACGCGGAAAGAACTGGGAATCTGGCGGGACCGCCTCTTATACATCACCTGACGCCTGGAGGCAGGACCGACGCCGGAAGTCCCCGCTGAAGATAGCCAACTAGAATTTTTCCGTAGTCCTGACGCCTGCCGCCGGCTTCGGTCCTAATGGTGTAACCTGCTGCAAGAGCTGTGTCTCGAAGTAAGATCAGTGGTTCTCTGTAAGAATCACTAAAATTTGAAATAATCTCCCATTGGATGTTGTGGTCAGTCATAATATGAACAGTATTAAATCAAACCTGGATGCCTACCTTATTAAAATAATATATTGGGATATTAAATAAAACAACAAAAATCGCGAGCTAAAATGGACCTAGGTCAACTATATGGCTCTGTTATACCTATGAAACCTATGAAATGTGTTAAAACAATTACATTGCAACCGTTTTAATCATTTACAAACTGTTATTTCTTTTGTAACAACGCTTGATGACGTATTGTCTCTTGATGTTTGTATGAATTGTAATATATGTTGCTAACCTGTATCATCTAAGCTGCAAACAGCGTGCTGCAAGTCATTCCTGAAAAGGGCTATATATACCGGTTAACAAAGTGAATATATAAAAATAAATAAATAAAAAGCAATTACATAAATTTGGTTTTACAAGGTGCCTTTCATATACACTACATCCCAAAGTGCTTTACAAGCTATTGAGCGAGAACGTAATTAAAGGAGGTAAGTTGGTGGGGTTAAGCACAGAGAAAATGAAAAAGAGAGATGAGGCTAAGTACAGTTAGGCTATGTGACTTGCTCAAGGTTACACAGTACACACTGGGGATTCAAGCCTGGTTCTCCAGCTTGATAGCATTTGTCTGCACCACTAGGCTACACTGCCTCCATATTGCACAACACAGTATAAGTAGAGGTGACAGTCAAATGTTACTTGCTTCCATCTTCACTAGTCGTGACATGTTGGCCCTTGAAGAGTTTAATAGATTCTTTCAGTTTCGGATCCCCATCAATATCCAACTGAACATCAGCAGGGGCACGACTGAAAAGAAAGCAGAGGTACATTCCACGGTGTTTTCAACTGCACTTTAAGAATCAGAACTTTGTGATAGCTTAGAATGTTCAACATTTAAAGAACAACTATTTGAAGGGGAGGAAGCACTGCAGCAATTTGAATTCATATTTGCTTACCCTCTTGTTCTATTTCTATGAACGTTTTCATGTTTGCGTGCATGCGTGCATAACTTTTTTCTTATTTTGTAACAAAGACCTGCATTTCAGGTGTGTCACTGGCAGGCCCAGTGCAGTTCAAGTTTCAGTGGGCTCAACCATGACAGACCAATGGTCAGCTAGTCTGACCATGAGGCTGTTCTCTGTTTGCTGGCTGGAAGCGTCTTGCAGCTGAAAGGACCAAAGTGCTCCTATGAGAGAGTGCCTCAATGCTTTCATCTGTAAAGCTACCCAGCAAGCAGCTGAGCTGAACCACAATCAGTTCCCTACCCTCCCATGCCTATCCCATCCCAGACCAAGATGGTGCAGCCAATCATCCTACCCCTTTGGTCCATCCGTTTTTGTGAGGGTAAACTGTGGCTCTTGAACAAGCTCTTTCTCTATTTCTGAAGCTATATGCATAGGAACTCAAAACCCACATGTGCACTGGATGTCGACATATTCTACAATGCATTGTGGGAGACAGTTTGTATTTCTCCAAGTTAGCATGCAAGCAAATGCAGTGAATTTACAAGATGGAGGAGGTGTAGTACAGATACACGAGTACCGAAGGAAGACCGAAGACAAAGGGTCCAGCATTGTCATTTTAGACGAGCCCGTGCCCTTTCTGTGATCGGTTTGAACAGAACATGCTGGTTGCCACCCGTGCTCAAAAGCCCAGATTTGCAGCTGAAAGATTTAATGTGGGAGAAAACATTCAATGGCGGCACCATGTGAAAGTGTACCACGCTGAACAAGGAATGACAATAGGACAACAGGGCACCAGATACATCGCTCCACTTATATCGACCAACTGAAGGAATCTTCTTGTTGGTCAGCGAGTGATGGTAATTAGGGGCCTGCTGGCCACTGCTGCCGCTGGAGGCGACACATTCCCAGTTTGTTGTGTAGGCCGCGAATGCTATGATAGATGCTGGTTATAAAACTGCACTGCAACCAAAGGCAACTAGTTACCTTGTAGATAGCTCCTCCAAAAATAGTACATGTTTGTTTTGCACTGTTTATTTTGTGGACAGTGGTGGCATATCCTTCATTTCCAGAACTGGCACTGCTGGTGGAATACAGCTCTATGATGGTTTTTGTGGTCATGAAAAATGGGACACTCGATGTGCCTTGAAACACTGTGTACTGGCTAATTTAAGTGCACACTGAAGCATTTGCGTTTATCATTACGTATTTTATTGTTAAGCTGCTGGACAGTAAAGAGAACAAATTATTAACTCTGTCCTGGCTAGCCCTGATTCTGTTAGTTTGTGTTCACATGAATAATAAGGACAAACAGCCATTTTGTTAAACAATATGGAACCAAACTGCAGGCAGAGTCTATTTTTACACAATGGCAATACTGAGATTAACAATCGTGACTGTAATAACACTATCTGTGTGGCTGAGCTGTGTTTCGTATGCTAATTGCAAAGGTTTCTTTCAAATGTACTCTATTCAGAAATAGTACAGGCACACAGTTAGCTGAGTTTTATTTCATAAGGTGTTTGCTTTTACAGTACTGTGAAATTGTATCTGTGTGAATCACTCTCCAACAGAATAACAGTTGAAGAAAACAGTGCATAGATGTATTGTGCATGTTCTGAAACTGGATTTGTCATGTAAGCTATGTGGCAGTGGGGACAGCAAAAGCAGTTCTTCTGCAGCTAGGTTAATTTGAAGTAATCCAAACATGACTAAACCAAAAGCAACAAGTAGGTCACCACTGGTTCACTTATTGCTTTTAAGTGACAAAAACAGTTCTTGTCTGAGGTCTGTTTTTTTTATGAAAGCTGCACTGAAGCGGTGCTTGCTATCTGACTTTACAAGGCCTTCAACACTTAGCTGGACAGGAGACTGATTAAGACATTGTGCAGCCCTGTAGGTCAGATCACAAGCGTGAACTGGGTTAGAAACTGGATAATGGACAGATGTCAAAGGGTGGTGAGCTACCGCACTCACTCTAATGATGGGAGAGTGACACTGGCGTGCTGCAGGGCTCAGTACTGGGATCAGTCCTCTTCAATGTCTTCATAAAGCAGAAAAGCAAACTCATCCCCACCTCAGGGAATAGTGGGGATTCAAACATCACTGACCTCAACATACTCAAATGCCTCACCTTGTGGGGGTACACCTTGGTCTGAATCCTCTATAAAACACCTATCTAAAATGCCTCACAGGAAAAATGCTTGTGGGGTGACGGTGTTAAGCACACTCCATGGGGCACAGAGATGTCATAACCCCAAGAAAATCCCTACATTTACCCCACTGCCCAAAGGTGGGGTGGTGAGGGAAATACTTTGACTGCGTGATGACACTGCAGAAGATATGGAAGGCAGGTATGCTTTTGCAGATGATACCAAAATCTGTAACAGGGTGGACATTTCACAAGGAGGCAGAGAGAATGCACATGGATCTGGAAAACTAGAGGAGGGTCAAGATAATGGCAACTGGGGGTTCAATATAGGCAGAGAAAGGGAGGGTCGCCAGAGCCCAGTTCAGGGTCTGTGGAGAAAAGACTCAGCCAGGAACATCTGGACAGACTTGGCGGGCCACGTGGTACTTTTCTGCCAACAAATAATGTATCTGGTTGATTACATCGCTGCCATAATGCCGCCACAATAATACTGCGGCTAGAATCGTAGGAGCATTTACAGCTTACAGGGTATAACTGCATTATGGAGTTACGCAGTAGCGGAGCTGGGGGAGTCATCCTCCTGACTGCCCCAGTGTGAGTAGTGGCACCCCACCACCATCTTTATTCACAGTTTAGTGCCAATTGTGGTGCCCGTGATTGACTAAATGGTACCCCGCTCCCCAAACACCCCCAAACCTGGCTCTGCCACTGAGTTCTGACTACCTCTGTTGCTGTATGTGTAGATGGGGAAGGGATAAAGGAGTAGAATGCACAGTGCATGGTCAGGCCGCTCCTGTGGTGGAGTGGCTAAGGCATTCACACCTGGAGCGGAGGAGACCTGGGGACCAGGGTTTGGTTCTCTGTCTCCCAGATCTGAACTTAAGTTTTTTGTTTTGAATGCTACAAAGACATTTCCCCCTTCTGAGTTTCTCCCAGTCCCGAGGTCTACACCCCTCATAGTTGATTATATTAATTCCGGAGGAGGGGTGGCAAAGACCCCATGTTGGGTGGTGTGGGGCTCAGAGCCCCCACAAAACAAAAGACTCCTGATGTGTTTTTTTTGTAAGTTTCTGTGCTTGTGTTGGCATTTCTGCCGGTCGGAGTTTTCACCAACGTTGTATCTGGTTTTAGAGGTTTTGGTTGCGTGTGTGTGCCACAATGTTTTTGTACATGATATGATCTAGAACCACAAATTCCATGTTTCTATGATTTAATAATATATAATAAATACTAAAACTTTATTTATTAAGTACCTTTCAAGCACCAAGTAGCTGTAGAAATGAACAATAAAATCAAAAATGCACATATAAAATCAGAACAACAACAACAATGTCAAGCCATAAAGCCTGACTCCACAGATGGGTCTTGAGAGCCCGCTTAAAAATCTCCATGGTCGTGCATTTCGAGCCGGTGAGGCAGAGAATTCGAGGGTTGGGGCTATAAACAGAAAAGCCCGAGCCCCAGAAGATTTTAAAAATAAACCTCAGACCCATGGCGACCCCATCAGTCGAACTGAGCTGTCGTTACAAGGCTGTAAGGAATCAGAAGCTCTTTCAAGTAGCTGGGGACAAGTCCGTGCAGGGCTTTAAAGGTCAAAGACTTACTTTAAAGGTGATCCGCCATTGTATAGGCAGCCAGTGCAGATTGCCCAGAACAGGGTAATGTGTGTCCTTCTTGATACCCCTGTCAACAATCTCTCAGCAGCGTTCTGCACTAGCTGCAAGTGGCAGATATCAACCCCAGGTACAGGGAGTTGCAAAGTAAAGGCGAGGAGGTCACAAGGGCGTGGACCAACACAGGTAAGTCGCTGATGGTTGTGGTGGTCTGTCCTTCCATGATTTAGTCCAATATGGTGCCAGTAGCATGGTTTTCAACCATGACCAGGACTGGATGAAACCACACTGCCTTAAATGAACTAAATTAGTAAAAGCTGAACCAGACAGACTGACCAGACTGGCAAATTTCATACAACTTGTGCCTGGTTTAGCTGCTCTGGCCACTGGCCAGTCTAGCATTTAATGATGTGGTCTGGGCCCAGCAGTCTGTTTTTACTCATACTCAGGAAGGTACTACTGAGTTCAACAGTACTGGCCATGCGGAAATTAAAATTATATACTCACCATAATTCTTGATCTTCTAGGAATATCTTCACCATTGATTGCCACTAGCAGGTCTAAGTGCAGGTGCTGGGACCCTGCAGAACCATACTGTTCAAAAGACTGGCACCAATGCAAGGCAGCACATCATTAGCACCGTGAGACATAGCACATGGTGCGTAACTACCTCTGCACCAACCCTTAACTGCTTCAGTACCTTTTTTTTTTTTTTTACCAAGGAGGTGCAGCATAATGTGACAATTACCTGCAGTTAACCTAAGGGCATAAGATAGCACTGGTGGCATGTAAGAAGAGCCACCAAACCAGTAACACAGTGTCTTCACAGTCCAAACCAAACACAAAGGGGTGAAGACCAATACAACATACTGGAGTGAGTCCGGAGATGGCAGGCAGGTATGTGACTCAATAGTGAAGATATTCCTAGAAAATCAAGAATTATAGTGAGTACATAATTTTAGATCTTCAAAGAATCAAGCTGCTTCACTGATTAACACTAGTGAGTCCAAGTACAAGCTCAGACAATGTCCCCTGAACTGGGGCTGTAGGGAGCAGAGGGCTCATTCAAAACAGTAATCCGCTCAGGAACAGTTCTATTGAAGGTGGCATGCTGCCTGGCAAATTAAACTACACTGTGCTCCAAGTTGCAGCTCTGCAAATGTCTCCAATAGGCACAAAGTGAAAACTCTGCTAGGGACATGGCAACCGCTCTGATAAAATTGGTGCACACCTGGCCCTCCAGCATGACCTGGGCTATGGCATGGCAGTGGTGTAGGCAGTTCACAATCCAAGCAGAAATGCACTTGATTGTAACAGGCTACCCTTTCTGATTAGAAATGAAGGAGACTGGATTGTCTGAAGTCCTTAGTTCTGTCCAGATAAAACCTAAGGATCCTTTTAATATCCAGAAAGTGGACAGCCCCTTCTCCCTCTTTCTGGAAGCTGGCAAAATTTGTAAGCAGCACTAGTGGTTGGTTGAAATGGAACTCTGACACCACTTTCAGCAGAAATTTAGGGTGTACATGGAAACCCTTGCCCTTACAGAAAACAGTATCTCGGATGATCTGTGACTGGGCACAGTTTTAAGACACTCACAAGGGGCTCAAATGGCTTGCAGATGAGCATGTCCAGTGCAAGGTTGATATCTCAGGCAGTCAATTGCTTCCTGATAGGAGGTCTTCACTGCAAAATGCCCTGAGGAACCTCTTGAACACCGACAAGCTGTGCCAGGCAGAGGTACCTATGGGCTTGTGGATATGCAGAATTAGGCACACAGATAGACCTTTACTGTGGAATACAGTAGGCCAGCATCAGAATGGTCTAGCAGGTACTTGAACCTTGCCAGGTGGGCACAAAAGGGGCCATGTGGGTTCTGGAGCACCAGGTGGAAAATCTTTCCATTTGACCACATATGCCTTCCTACTAGAAGGTTTACATGCAGCCAAGTGCATTTCGAGACCCACTGAGATACCTACTGCACCTGTTCATTTCTATCTCTTTGGTGCCAGACCTGAAGATGACGGGAGTGCAGCTTGGGATGGATCAGGTGAGCATGAGTCAGCAAGTCTGTCCTGAGTGGTAGAACCATCAGGTTTACTGACTGAAAGTCTGTTCAGCAGAGGGAACCAAATCTGCAGAGGCCAACAGGAGGCCACTACTATCATCCTGCCCCTTGCATCTCCAGTTTGAGCAATACCTTCTGCACGACAGGGATTAGAAGGAATGCATACAGACACAGGCCTTGCCATTACAGCCTGAATGCATCCTGACAGAAAATGCCATGTTCTGGATTTCTAGACCAGAACTGAGGCAGTTTGGCATTGAGAGGGCACGCAAAAAGTCCACATCTGGGATACCCCACTGCTAAATAACAACTTACTACATCTGGAGTTAGTGACCACCATGAGTATTGAGCTCTGTTTGATTGAGGTCGCCTGCCAGAGTGTTCTGAACTTCTTGGCAGACTGACTGCTTGGAGCAGGATCCCCTGTTCCAGACACCATTACCACACTCTCACTACCTCCTGCAGAGGGGTAAGACTGTGCTCCTCCAGGTTTGCTGGTGTTGTACATAACAGACTTGTCTGTCTGGAAGAGGACTATTCTGTGGCTGACTAGGTCTACAAGGGTTCTCAGGCCATACAAAACAGCCTTCATCTACAACACATTTGTGTGGAAATGAGTCTCTGTGGTCCCAGACACCCTGTGTCTGGAGGCCCTGGATAGTGGGCCCTCTCCCAATTGGGAGGAGTCTGTGGTGAAGGTCACCTGAGGCTCTTGCTGGGAGAAGGGAGAGCCCTGAAGAAAACTGCCCTCCACTAACCACCATGTGAGAGACCAAACCAAGGGCTTGACCATTTGAATGGGTAAGTGTGGGGTGTGATGCTTGTGATCACTGTGCACTGAGCATCCATGGAGTCATCCACATGTGCACTGTGCCAGGGCACTGTGAACACTGAGGAGGTTATCAAACCCAACATGTGCAGCATTACGTATAGCCTGCCATCTGCAAGGAAGGCCCAAGATTTGGTCATATCCAGAAGTACTTCTATGAACAGCAACTGCTGAGAGTTGTAGCTGAGACTTCTTGAGGTTCGCAATACCTCCATTGAGGCAAGTACTGAGAGGCAGTGGTTACTGCCTGTTTAATTTCCTGACTAGATATGCTGGCAATTAGTCAGTCATCTAGATAATTAAAGACTTGGGAGCCCTGATTTTTGCAGGTATGCTGAGAGTACGCAAAGCACTTGTAAAGGCGGTGGTGTTGAGAACGCCCAAAGGGCAGGACTCTAAACTGATATTTATTTATTGAATTTTGTTGACCCAGTATGCCCACTTAGACTAGAAGTCCATTTTGCAGGGCAACCGGGAGGGCTCCTTGTCTTTGCCAAAAAGGACCGCTTATTTTGAAAGGAACCACATCCTTTGCCCTTCTGGTGGCTAAAGGAGCAGGCCTGTAAGTCTTAAGGGTCGCTCCTGTTTCGTTAGATAACAAATGCCCAAAGATAATGCTGCCCAGCACCATAGAACAGAGGTATCTGCAATGGCTGGGTGCAGCAGAATATGCTGGTCGTATCCTGCATATTTAAGGTTCTAACCAATCCTGAGGATTCAGGAAGGGTAGCAGAGAATTCAGAGAAATCATTTCAAGTTTTCTTGATCCTTGAATTTGTTCAGATTTCTAAGGCAGAGAATGGGGCACATGCCCCCTGATTTCTTTGTAACTAGTGTAAGCAGAAATAGTGGAGTAGAACCTTGTGTTTGATTACGACTCTAGCATTATTTCTACTGCCCTGCTATCAGAAGGCCCACAATCTCATGTGCAGAAGCTATGACATGTGAGCTACTAAGAGGGCTGCTTTCTGGGTGGATAGTCTAGAGGCATTTCTGTAAAGTTCAGGAGTATACCTCTGATGATTCTGAGGACCCACTTGTCCATCACAATGGACTCTAACTGATGGTAAAGTGGCTCAGGTGTCCTCCCACTGGGGAAGCAGCTGAGAGGCAGGACCAGGGCCGGAGCTTCAGGACGGTGGCAATAGGTGTTTTTCATGAGGCTGGGAGGCAGAATTTTTCTGGCTGCCTTGCTCTCTAAGCAAGAAAGGACTGCTTGTTTTAAAAGGAACCACATCCTTTGCCTTTCTGGTGGTTAAAAGGAGGGCCTGGCAAGTCTTAAGCGTCGCTCCTGTTTTCGTTAGACAACAGATGCCCTAAGAGACTGCTCCCCTCATCACATCCTCTCCAAACTGGCATGAATTTGCCTGAAAAGTGAAAATGAGGTACTTTATCACACCCATCATCAAGTTACAATGGGACCGCACTGCACATCAAGTTTCTGGCACAAGTGTGAGATCCACAGGGACTTATTCCCATATTTTTGGTACTGTACAAAATTTACCCTACTGGGACACCGTAACAACAAAGGTACAGGTCCAGGACATCTTTCCTTGGGGAGCTCCCGTCCATCACCAACCTTTAGTCAGGTTTTAAACCACCTTCCATCACGAGGAAAGAGGCACTTTTTTATGGTACATATGTGTAGCCACTGCATGAAAGCAATAACCAGAAAGTGGCTCAACCAGATCCCCTACAGAACAAGATTGGGTGATAGTAATAATGAAATTGCAGAAATGGAGTGCCTAACTCTAGAGGCAAGAAAGGAGGAAGTATACCAGGAACCATTGACGAGGTGGGAGCTCACACAGGAACAGAGGAATGAAGAATCCTATGGTGAACCACCCAGTTTGCTAATGAAATAGCAGAGAGGATACTAGACACCCAACAGGACTATGAAATTAAAGTCAGGGAGTAGAGTAGTTTCTAGTAGTAAGGGTGGGTAAGACCAAACAACATTTATATTTCTTTAAGCACCCACAGAGCTTCCACCATTAGATGAGCTTGAGGATATCAGAGGTGTCCTAAACTGACTACTCTTCCAGACCACAGACTCAATGGTTATTTGTTCTTGTAAATTCGGTAAGTGCACTAGACATAAGAAATGCCTATTTTCAGGCACAACTCAGGAGGTTACATATGGCAAGTACAATTACAAGACAAGAATAGTGGTACACAACAATACAGGACAAATAGAGGTATAACAAACACATACTCAGGTGGTAGGACACAGGCAATGTAGGCAAAGACAGTCAGTACAAGTTTGGTTAAACATTATAGCATTATAAACAGTTCAGGAACTACATAAAGCTAGGATAAGCAAACACAAAGAATAATTAAAACATGTGCCGTCAGTGCAATTGGTTTATGACAGTAAGAGAATTTAAAGCCAGCAGTCAGCATGGTAGCAGGTATTCGCATAAGGATGGGAGTACAGAGGAGAGGGTGGTAGTGGACAGAGGAGAGGGGGTAGGGCCAGATAGGGTAGGGACAATCAAGCAAGAGGAAAAGAGGAGATAATGGCAGCAGTACGGAAGAGAGCGAGGATAAGGGATGGCTTAAGGTGGATTGAAACATGGGCAGGGGCTATCTTAGTAAGATAGTCAAGATGAGCCTTTTGAAGAGATAGTGGCTAGGTGCTTGTCAGATAGCTAAGAGAAGCTAGTTCCAGTACTGAGAGCAGCATGGGAGAAGGCATGGGTACCCTTAGTTATTTTACACCTGGGGGTATGAAGTGGAGTTTGGTCCACAGATCTGAGAACACGGAGGTTCACTGGTACAGCATGGAGGCTAGGGATGCAGGGATTTGAGACCTGATGATGTTGTCTATCATTGAGCCAAAGGAGAGGAGACGATGGGCAGTGGGGAGGGCCAGTTTAGCTCCATATAGAGCTGGCAGTGATGCTAACAATGGGGAGAGGCAGAGGCAAACAGGCAGATATTGTTGTATGTTGGCCCATCTGTGAAGACAGACTTTGGATGCACATGTATAGGTGACAGCACAGTAGGCAAGGGCTGGGAGCAGAATGCCTCTAGCAATGGCCAACCTAGCAGTGGATGTAAGGGCATAGCTAGTTTTATAAGAGATCCCTAATTTGGCATTGATCGATTTTGCAAGTGGTAGAGGTGTGTTGGTCAGAATCCAGGGATCCATCAGTAGAATGCCTAGGTATTTGAACAAGCTTACTGTTTCCAATATGGAGTCACTGTCACCACAGATAAGCAGCGGTTTTGATTAAGCTTAAGCTGGCAGCAGATCCAAAGAGCATGGCTTGTGTTTTGCCAACATTTAAGACAAGCTTATTTTTGGACAGCCAACCCTGGATATTCAGGAAGTCAGATGAGAGGGAGAGATTGATATCTGATATATTTCTGGAGCTAGTATACAGAACCAGATCACCACATAAAGCAGAGGGAGCATGGTGATGGTGGTGTGGGGGGTGGGGCAGGTGATGATATTGTTGATGAAAATGGAGAATAAGAGCAGACCAAGAATAGACCCTGAGGCACTCCTATATTTATGGTAGTGGGACTGGATGTGGCAGAGTTAAATTTTACAACCCGCTTCCTGTCAGACATGTAGCTATTAAACCAGTTCACAACTTGGGGTAGAAGCCCAAGGACAATAGGCTGGCAAGAAGAAGGTGGTTAACAGATCAAACGCTGTCCTTAGATCTATGAAAACAGCTTGTGAGAAAGCCATTGTCCATGGCTGAAGATGCTCGTAGTGAACTTTAACAGCAGTGGCAGTACTATGCCCTTTGTAAACCCATGCTGGCTGTCTGACAGGAGATTATCATCAAGGAGAAAGGGTATTGTTTGTGTGGCAACCAGTTTCTCAAGGTTTTACTCAGGACAGAGTGTGGCTATAGGTCGGTAATTAGAAATGTCTTTAGGATCACCTTTTTAAAGACCAGGGTAATTCTAGCGATTTTCCAAATACTAGGGACATAACTATGGCAGAGAGATAGAGTAAAGATTTTGCCAAGGGGATGCAATGAAGGGGAGGCAAGTTTTAGTAGCTTGGGCTCAAGGCTTATCAGAGCTAACAGCAGTGCTGTCAGAGATGATATTTAACAGTTTGAGAACATCTGACCTTGTCATGGCTTTGAAGCGGAATGGTGGGTAGGCCGGAGCTGTGTTGAGTGTGTGTGTGAGAAGCACTGTCATGATCAGTTGGGAAGGACAAGGTGTAGTTCGACAAATCTGAGAAATGAAGGTTGAAGGGGTTGCAACTATGGTAGGATTGTTGCAGTGGGTACCATTTATAACTACATCATTTGCAGTCTGGGGTGATTTGTACTCAGAAAGGTTTATATATGTACCCAGAATTTCCTGGAAGTCACCTGCAGAGTCTATCAGTAACCACCTCGCACCATGCAGTGACAGTTCGGAAGCAAGCTCTCGGGCCGCCAGGGAATTGGCAGGGGAGAAAAGGTGGGGCGTCCAATGACAGCTCTCTTCTCGGGGGAACAGAGGGTTTCAGACCGGCAAGCAGAGGCTGGGGCTGACAGCAAACTGGAGTCACTGGGGCACGACTGATCAGGGGTGTAGGCCTGGGACCTGTCAGCTCCAGGGGAAGCTCTTTCATGGAAGGAGGGAGGGACATGCAGGCATTAGGGTGTGTCTTGACACTAGGGGCACGCAATGTACCATCGAAAAGGGAAAATCACCTCCAGAGCCAGGTAGATGGAGCACCGAGCCCAGTCCTGATGTGCCACCGCTCTGTCATTGTTTTGAACCTGACGAGACACTAAGGTCCATGGTGTTGGCTTCCCCTGCCTAGGGGGCAATCTATGTAAGATGAAGGTACTTGAACAGCAGGCTAGATGGTGGCAGAGATGGGTTCCATTGGCGACTCCTGAAGAAGCAGCTCTGTTAGGGACGAGGTGGAAAAGAAGAAATTAAAAAACAAAAAAAAAAACATTTTATGGCCTACCCCTGACCTTTGAGGGCTTGCCCAGAATCTCAATATTCTAACAACACCTCAGCATGTAGGGTCCAAGTTCAAGCTAAGGTCAAGAGTCGGGTGCTCTATAGAAGAGATAACCTAGAGCAGAAGGTAAGAAAATATAAGTAGTAAAGACATTTTTATACAGGATATAACTGTTAGGTTAGATGCCCTGTAACAAAGGTTTTCTGTTTGTTATTTATTTATTGAATTTTGGTAACCGTGGGCCCACTGAGACCAAGGCCCCTTTTTCAGGGCACCCAGGATTAGTTACAGATACTAAAAAAGCACAATACATGAGCAAGTGCAGCAAGAACAATATAACCACGATACAGATTACAGGATTTTACACAAGACTAGGTAGAACAGTATAAAACACAATTATGAACTAGGATCATAAATACGGAAGTTGATTGGCGAGAGGTTTTTGAAGCTGTGATGATATCGAGCTACATCATCATGGCTTCAGAAAACCTCCGATCACCAGCCTCCTCACTGACCGCACAGTGTTCTTCATCTTCCGCAGTCCGGAGCAAGTCAGACTTCTAGTCGGCCACTATTTTTAAAACAAACAAAAAACGAACTCCCACCAGCTGCGCACATGACATAATTCAGCACAACGCAAGCCGTGGGAAAATACTTTCCAAATCAGCGTGTCCAACAGCATGTGAGTGGCAGCAACTAATTAGTAAATTTTTTCCTGAAAAGAAATCTAACCAGACACCCTTTGCTCGTGACTCTATCAATTCTCATCTCACACAAACTGAGGCTCCCCCAAAGAAAGCTATGCCAGCCACATACAAAAACTGACAGTCTTGTCCCAGACATTCGTGAATCGTTCTAATAAATCGCACTAAAACTCTACCTTTTCTCATTCATAGGCTTTTCATTAAACATGCCTGGCTAGTCCCACACATCATTGGCTCAGCTCCCCAACTTCTCCTCAGCATCCAATTCGCGTATCGCTTCTCCCCACAACAAAAAATAATATAAATAAAGTGCAGTGTGAATGGGGAACATTGTAAAAAATAAAATAAAATAAAGAAAAAGAAAAGAAACTGCAAGGGTAAGGTGTGGGTTACCCACCACAAGAGCTCCACTTCTATCACGGCCAACAACAGTGCCACCTGCTGCCCAGAGCCCTCCAGGAACTATTCTATTTAAAGTATTCTCCAACACCCCCAAACACATTTTGAAAATGTTTTAAACTTTTTCTTTTTTTGTTTTACTTTAAAAATGTTTAAACCATCATAATAGCTACAATGCAATCCAGGGTGTGTATATCATGGATATTGTCACTGGGTCATTGATGCACTCGGCCTGCGTTTTGTGCCCAACCACCCGAGGCATGACAGTATCCCATGATATAACACACCCTGTCGTGGCATTATTGCTTATGTACTTATGCAGACTGTTGTATATAGCAGTTAAGACAATACAGGACTAGATATTAGTTACATACACTGTGTAATTACATTTATCCACATAACTTACAATAGACGGCAACATACAACCTAAGTGGTGCACAGGTAAGCACTGTGCTACCTCACTGCAGCGAAACACACTCAAGAAGAAAATGCTCAAGGACACACTAACATGGTTCTACTAGTTTTTGGGTTTTGTTTTGTAATTCATGTTTATTGAAACATTAGGGCACTACATGAGGAATAATTTACTTGGTACACTTTGACATTCATTTCCATTCATGTCCAAACAATTAAATAACATTTGACTTCATTTATTTATTACCAACCACTTCCCACACCTCTCCACATTGATGACTGGAAATAAGAGTGCAAAGTCCCTTTTAGATGATCCACACTCCCAGAGCCTGAGAACCCAGCGATCCTGATCTCAGCCTTCAGTCTTTGGCTATTGTGCTTGTTTTATTTATGTGGGTCCACATTGTCCTCTTTCCTCCACACTACCCATTGTGTCCATCTACGGATGAACATGTGATTTCAGCTTTACTTTATAAGCTAAGTCTTCCATATTCTTGATTTCCTGAATTATTGTTAACCACTGGTCGAACGAGGAGGTCTTCCTCAGCCAATTCCGAGTAATTGCCTTTATGGTCCGCCACCAGGATATTCCAGAAGTATAATCTGCCTGCTCCTCGGACCTCCTGGGGCGGTAGGCCCAAAAGCAATTGAGGAAGATCCAGTGGGTCATCAAGGAAAAGAGGTCCTCAGAGTCACCTGGACCCCTCCCAAAACTGCTGCAATGCTGGACACTGCCAGAAAACATGTGTGATGCGCCCTAGGCTCTGTGTACTTTCTCCAGCATTCTGCTGAGTTATCCCCAGTCCATTTAGTCTAAATTAGCTATGGAAAAATCTAGTTTTAATCTTCCATTCAAACTCCTGCCAGAAAGAGGAGTGTGGTTTTGCTCACCCCATAAACACTTTCTCCCACTTTCCTCGTCCAGCTGTGCCCCATTTCCTGCTCCCATTTTCTTTTAGGGTTGTTGTGCATCCTTCCCAGGTTTCTGAGGGCCCTGTATATGGCCGAGATGTGTCCCTTTTCTAGTGTTAAGGTTAGGATGTCCTGGAAGGTGTTTAAGAGGCATGCAAGGCAGGAGTGCTCTCGGTGCTCTTCTAAGACCCCATAATATGGGCTCTAAGCTGTAAAATCTAAAGTGGTCTGAGTTCTTAGTTGGAAGGTGTCTCTGATTTGTGAGAATTCTTGTATCACACCACCACGAGGAACTGCCCCAGGGTGACACAGCCCCTAACCTCGACCAATTCCTGAACGTCAGGTCCTGCCCAGTGGGCATAAATTCCTATCCCAGGCAAACCACCTAAGAGGCCAGATAATGTCTTTCAGTTTGAACTTTTCCCATGTCCTACATGTGGCCAGTAGAGTGTTGTGTACTGACAAGAGGGGATCACTCCAATTTATATTTTGTGGTGTGGACTTATTGCCTGGTCGCTAGGGGTGCCCCCTCGACCACTATCCCTTCCATTTGTTTCCAGTGGGCATTGTGGCCCTTTTCTGACCATGACAATGCACACCGGAGTTAGCTGCTAAATAATAATCTTCCAGGTTTGGAAGGCCTCCTGTTTTTTCTCCACTTGCATTATGGTGCTCTTTATTTGGGGTCTGCCTGGAGTCCATATAGGCGAGATATAGTATTTTGCCAGCTCTGGAATTGTATTTTGGGAGTTTAAGGAGGAAGCATTGAAATAAGCACAGGAATTTTGGTAGTACATTTATTGTTACTGCTTGAATTTTGGAATATAAAGGAAAGTTCATTAGGACCATCTGGTAATAGCTTGTTGAATGCGCTGTGACAGAGGGTCAAAGTTGGCCAAAATCAGTTAGTTTAGATTTTTTGTTAGTCAGGTTCCCAAGTATTTCATCTTTTCCGCTTCCTAGTTCAGGGGCATCGTCAGGCTTATGGCTTTATGGTGTTCAGCTCACCACCTCGGACTGGGTGTGTAACCTAGGCATTATTTTGATGTCGGCCTGACCCTGAACTCTCAGGTGTCAGCCATGGTTAAATCCTCATTTACCATCTGAGGACTATCACCCAGGTGAAACACCTAATTCCCCCAGATGACCATCCAACATTGGTCCACGCCTTTGTCACCACCCACCTTGACTACTGCAATGCCTTCTACCTAGGGCTTCCTGGGGTTGATATCCGACTGCCTGCAGCTAGTGCAGGGCTACTGCGACCAGGCTTCATTTGGCACATAGAGGAGCCAGTCATATTATGCCTAATACGATGGACTGCACTGGCTGCCTGTTCACGACAGATCACCTTAAAGTTGGCTTACAACCTTTTAAGCCCTACACAACAGGGACCCGGCTACCTGCAAGATCTTCCTACTGCCCCCTCTGTCCTCTCTGATCTGCCAACGAGGAATTGCTGGAGATTCCCAGGGTTCGCTTAAAACATCTGGTGCCAATGGTTTCTTTTATGGCACCTCACCCTGTGGAATTTCTACCGTCGGTTAAGAGAATGCCTGACCACAACAAATTTAAAACTGAATTGAAGATGTATCTTTTAATTTAGCCTACCCAGACTAATTTTAAATCCATTGTTATATTTATTCTTTTAGTGTAAATTTTAAGTCTGTATATCGTATTTTAAATGTGAAGTGCCTTGGTTGTGGAAAGGTGCTATATAAATAAAGATTTACTTTACTCTAGGACTTCTGGGAGGGTTATAATGAAACTTAATTATTTCAGTTTTAGTCTTGTTGAGAGTGTACCCTGCATTTTGGACATATTCTTCTAGTACTTTCCACCTTGATTTATGGATCCGTCTGGTCCGTAAGATATAAAGGACATCATCCGATAAAGCGGTATTTTATGTTCTGTGTCCCCGATTTTAACTCCCTTATCTTGGGATCTGATCTAATTGTCTAATTATGAAGAGAATGCAGGGATGAAGACAGGGAGGCATACCAAACTTCCCTAAGGGAAGCGGGGAAGGCAGTAAGGCAGACAAAGGCCCAAACCAAGAAACACTAGCACAAACAGTAAAAGAAGGTGACAAGACTTCGATAGATACATTAGTGAAAGGAGAAAGTCCAGAGGGATACTGCTAAGATCAAAGGGATAAGGGGCATGTGAGGAGGAGGACCATGTAAAAGCATCTATCCTAAATAGATACTTCTGCTCAGTATTTACTAAACAGAAGGTAGGGCAGGGCACACAGCTCAGCACCATGGACACGGGGTGGGGGGAGGGAGGTGTGCAGTAGTCCTACAAAAGAAAGGGTCCTACAAGAGCCTCGATAAGCTCAGAGTGGACAAAGCAATGGGACCTGATGGCATACATCCCAGGGTACTAAAGGAGCTAAGGGTGGAACTAGCAGAGCCATTATCAGAACTGTTTAGTGAGCCTCTGAGCACAGGAGAGGTCCCAGAAGACTGGAAAGGGCTCATGTGATCCCGCCCACAAGAGTGGTAGCAAAGAGAAGTCAGGGAACTACAGACCAGTCAATCTTATCTCAGTAGTGGCAAGATTATGGAGGCACTCCTTAGGAAAGATAGTACACACCTGGTATCCATAGGAGCACAGGATCCAAGACAGCATGGGTTTACAAAGGAAGGTCCTGTCAAACTAATCTCAGAGTTCTTTGACTGGGCAACCAGAGTGGTGGACCAAGGGAGCAGTTGAAGTCGCCTACCTTGACTTCAGCAAAGCTTTCAATACTGTTCCACATAGAAGATTGATTAATAAGCCGGGTATGCTCGGTGGTCAGAGGTTGGTCAACTTGGCAAAGCTGGTTGACAGGCAGAAAACAGAGAGTGGAGGTAAACGGTATACAGTCATAAGAGATGCAAGTCAAGTGGGGTACCTCAGGATCAGTCCTGGGCCAGTCCTTCAATATCTTCATCAGTGACATTGCAGATGGACTGGAGGGTAAGGTTTGTCTGCAAATGACACCAAGATCTGCAACAGAGTAGATGATCCAGATAGGTGGGCAGAATGAGAAGAGATCTGGATAAACTAGCAAAATAGTCAAAAGAGTGGCAACTGGAGTTTAATGCAAAGAAGTACAAGATCATGCACATAGGGAAGAGGAACCCTGAAACCACCTATAGGCTGGGATGAGTTGCTGGCAGTCACAAGGGAAGAAAGAGACTTAGGCATCATCACCATCACCAATGACCTGAAATCATCCAGGCAGACCACTAAAGCAGTAGGTAAGGCTAGGGGATGCTGGGGTGTATTAGTAAGGTATCACAATCTGAAGAGAGAGGTAATAACCTCTTTACAAGACACTGGTTAGGGCCCATCTGGAGTACTGGCGGCAGTACTGAGGTAGCACCTTCATAAGGACATTAACAAACTGAGGCAGTCCATAGAAGGGCAACCAAATGGTGCAGGGACTGCATCAGAAAACATACGAGGACAGATTAACTGAGCTCACTATGGATACCCTAGAGCAAAGGAGGAGAGAGGTGATATGGTCTAAACATTCAAACACTTTAAGGGCATTAACAAGGTGAAAGTCTCAAAATGTTTCAATATAAGAAAAATAGAAGGACAAGAGGACACAGCATGAGATTAGAGGAGGACAATTAAGGGTAATGTGAGGAAGTTCTTTTCACAGAAAGGGTGTTGGATGCATGGAACAGCCTACATCAGGATGTGGTGGATATTAATACAGTGCAGGGCTTCAAACATGCATGGGATAGGCATAATGGAGCAATACAGATGAGTATGAATAGATAGGCCAATGACAGAGTAAATGTCGATGGCACATTCATAAGGTAGAAAAAGAAATGGGCAGACTGGATGGGCCTTGCAGTCCTTATCTGACATCAACTATGTTTCTATTACTTGAGCTAGCGGTTCTATATCCAAAGCAAATAATATGGGCGAGAGGCATCCCTGTCTTGTCCCTCACGCAGATTGTACCTATTGAGAGATCTCCATTTACCCAAACCTGTGTCTGTGGGGCCGCATACAGGCTTGTTCCAACACTAGAAGAGAAATACCCACAACATTTTGTCAAATGTTTCTCAGCGTCCAAACTCATTATACACATAGGATGCGTTGCTTAGTGGTTATATCTGTGATGTTAATTGCCCTCCAGATGCTGTCTTACTGAAAAGTGCCTTGGATTTTTACTTTCACTTGGGCACCCACCAGGACAGCCCCAGATGGGTAGAAGGGACCCTAGTTTAATGTCTCATCCAAGGACAGCACCCACAGACAACGCAATCGATGTCAGCATTTATGGTATGAACCCAATCTCAGAGTGCGATGAGAACCAACAACCTTCAGAGGCAGATGTGCTACCAACCGAGCCATGCTGACACCTATAAAACATAAATGAGGTTGAGACAAGACACTGAAGTGGGATTGGGAACCTGAAATTAATTCCTTCCCCTACAAACCACTAGAAAGAAATTCAACATCAACATCAGCCTGGAACTCCATCCCAATGTTCTACATTTTAAGTCTAATTAATTATCCATGATCCTACCAAGGCTCATGATTGGCTACTGAACTGGTCATTAATGTCTTAGAAATGACCGATCCAGCTGTTAACTGACATTGTTTAGCACACACGGCTCGACATTACACAGCTACAATCTAAATATAAGTTAAAAAGCAAAACTAAAGTTGTTATTGAGATTAGATTTATAATCACAATAATAACCTGAAGTTAGTAATTTTCTTGGATTAACAACCATCTGAGGGAGGTAGCCCTGGCATACCTCGTGCCATCCATCCCCAAATGGTCGTTAATCCCAAGGAAATTACCGTCTCTCGGTCATCATTGCTTAAATGGGACCCACTGGGGTTCCTAAGCTTTAAGCGTGACTGTAAATCAGGCCAAAACAAAATGTACACAAATTTCTGTCCCTAACATGGGGCTTCAATTAAATGTTCTGACGAACCTCACATCAGCACATACTTCTTCAACCTCTGATTACCTCAGTGTTGAACACCGCACTCAGAATGTGGACAAAGACGAAATGTGTAACATAATGAAATCTTGTAGTACAAGTTTAGAAAACTAGAAATCAGTGCTTTGGGAAGAGCTACAGCAGTACACATTCCAAAATACTAAATACTTTAAAAGTATCCAGCTGCTATTTTTTTACCATCTGATTTTTTTTTTTTGTGCAAATCAGAAGATATTTCTTCTGTGAAAATCAATAAAAAGGATACAAAAAAAAGACAAGTGTGGAACAGCACTCTGCTAAAGGCAAACACACCTAGACATACCTTCTATTCCCCATCATGCCTCAAACGCATTTAGAGCCTATTGATGATGACTAGGATATACCTTTGTCACGGAAGTCAAGCATGCCATGATTTTTTCCATTTTATGAAAATGACATTATTGTTTGGCATCTCCCATGACAACCAATGGGACGCAGTATAGTGCAGTGGTTTAAGGCTCTGAGCTGCAAATCTGGTGACATCCAGCAGACCAGACCTGGGTTTGAATCCCACAGCTTCCACTTGCAGACTGTGTGACCCTGAGCAAGTCACTTAACTTTCCTGTGCTCCCAGGTTGCACCTGCAAAAGCTTTCAGCTCAGTGTGCTAGTGCTGGTTAAACAACTAACCAAAAAAAAAAATATGATTTGTTCCGTTTTCAATGAAGAAACATAGCTTCTGGTGTTTGCAAACGATAGACTCATAATTCTGTGCCTCATCACTGCAATACATCTGGTCCCCAGTGTGGAAATTTAGGGTGTGCATGCGAAGTCGGTCTTGGAGATGGCAGCACAATGAGCTGACACCTGCTACTGGTCCAACTTAGCAAAGAAGTTTTTCAAAACATTAACATTTTTGCTGATGTGTTTTAAAGCAGCAGTAGCACTAGTTAATAAAAATCTTCTTTTACAGTAGTTATTTCAAATGAGCCCCACAACTGTCAGAACTTGAATCATTTATTTTCGTTATATTCTTTATTTTTCTGACAGTTTAGCACTGACCCTGGCTAGGAGCGCCATACTAGATTCAGAGGGCAATGGGGTGCTGCCATTCTCGCACTGGTTATTCTGTCTGATGTAACTGGAATGCACCACACCTTCCTTCACCTCCTGAGTGTTTATAGGACAAGCAATGCAAACAAAGCATGAAAACAGGAAATGGTATGGGGCTGCCATATTTTCTGTTTGATCCACACATTATAAATGTACTAAAAATGAAGGGAACCAATTATCAGAAAGCAGTAGCAAACAGCAAAAGTTAAATCTGAAAGTTTAAACTACCACAGGCTATGTGAATATCTGGGAAGTGATAAACACTTCCTGGTTAACTAGTACTGCTGCTTTAAAATAAAACAGAAGTAATTTTTTAACTTACTATGGATCTGTGACTCATCATGGTTTTTACTCAGATTTCCATGATTTTACTCTGATTTCCATGACCTTTGTCATTTATATATAAATGGTGTCTCTGAGATGTTATCTGGCTACTCATGAGTGTCATCTCAAAGATATCTTTTTGTTTGAGAACTGCGAAGCAAAGATGAGCAGTTCTGGAACACAAAGATACCTTTGAGATGACACGCTGATTAACCACGAGACACTCAAAGATACCATTTGCGCTTTAACAAGCGTTTTTTTCTTCCTGTCACACTTCATTCTGCCTACCATTCAGCTGCAGTGCACAGCAGAGACTGAGACTGGCAAGAACAGTTAGGCTGGCGGAGTGCAGCGGAGAATGGGGTTAGCGGGGTAGCATCAAGACGTGATTATGAAGGGTGAACTGCACAGCAAAGAAGAACAAATATTTTTAAAAAATTACAAGAAATACAACTAATCCCTGAATGCTGTTATGACCTGCTTTCACACCTTATTGATACAGTAGGGATGCTCTCGCTGCCCTTTATCCCACTTACGGTTTTCCTCCTGGCAGTAAAGCAGAAGCATGTCAGGGGAGCCTAACTGAATGGTCTGTAGAAGACCTTGTAAACAATCAGTAATATGTAGATACTAAATTATAACCCAACCTTACATGCGGCTCTGATTTGATTCATTTTATAGGCTGATGCTGTAATTCCATAGAAAGACCAATGTATGGAACGGCTAGTGGGGACGGAGTGGTTGGCTGGTGGAAATGGGTATGGAGCAAGGTAATGGAATGAAGCTGTAGAGAAAGCCAAACAAGCCGGGTGAGGTGTGTTAGGGATTTGTAGTCTAATAATTAGCATTCAACTTCAGTGAGCAAATATGTGTACTTTCACTTCAGCGGTTCAGCAGGATTTCAGTAGCTTCTGTTTTTGGGTCCGATTTGGGGAAAAAGTTTCAACTAGGAGCATGGCTATGTTCCAAGGTGGCAGCATGTGAAGACCTCTTGGCTGTATAAGAGGTCTTCACGCAATGTACTAGAAACTTACACAGCTTCCCAGACCTAATTATGACATCACAACTGACTGCTGTCAGATTTATCACTAGTGATGTCACAATGCTAATGAGATATGAAGCAGAGTAGAACTACATAAGTCAACCTTTGGGTAGAGTGCTGTTCCACACATGACACCTAGACCTGTTACATAGAAGATCCTCTTGCTGGAAAAAGGAAAAGAAAACTGTTCCTAAATAAGAAGCAACGACTACTACTTTTAAAAATTATTTGTATTTGTTTCTAAATAAGTACTGTAACAACAGATTACATTAATCATGATTTGCATTTTCCATCCGCTGCTTTTGGCAGTACTAGCTTTTTATGCTTCAGTCTACAAATGTGGGACAGTACAGTTAAGCAATAATGACTATAGAGCCGGTCATTTCCTGAGATTAACAACCAACCCAGAAGGGTGGCGGCGCGGCTGAACCACCACCCAGCCAGTTGTTAATCGAAGGAAATGACTGGTTTTCTTGTCATTACTGCAATTAGAAGTCTAATCGCAATAATCATTTGTTTAGTTTCTCTTTTACTTTTTTTGTCTTGGCACGAAGAAGTTATGTAGGTGTTTTGTAGACGCCAGGTGACACCGCAACAGCTCAGTCTGATTTAGGTACTGCCATTCTTTCTTTTTCAGTACTTCTATTTTGCAATTTTTCTGATGACAGTCCAACTTTTCTGTTGGATTTTTAGTGAGAACAGCCCTTCCATTTTATGGTTGCTGAACAGCTGTAGTTGCGCCAAGATCAGAGCAGGTGCCGCACCAGTCACTTCTAAGATATTTCAGACTGGCACAGCAGCCAATGAGAAGCGCCAGATCTATCATGAATAATTAATTAGACATATTACTTCTAAGCTGTAAAAAAATTAAAGGAAGCAGTCCATCTGTCAGACAAGAGGGACTGGAGAAGTGTACAGACTTCATGATGCAAGGTGTGCAGCCCTGTGCATTTTCCACTGTAGCATTGCAGCAAGGCCAGATGCCAGACAGATAGGCACTGGGGTGATAGAAATTCAGTCTTCGTGGATTACACCTGCTCACCCGACTGATAATCTCTATCCACTCATTGGCTTCCACACAATTATTTGCTTGGATGTAAAGTACTTTCTCACCATGAAACACTTGGAACATCTGGTGATATGGAAAAGTGTTTAGTATTAATGCTGGCAATAAGAATAGTTTTTTTTATAAAAAGTATCTGTACCTTATTTTTAATTCACAAAGAAAATTGCAATCCAGAGGGCTGCAGTTAAACAAGGCACACAGAAAAAATAATCTCACAAAATACAGCACAAGAACAATGCAATGCAGTAAAATGAGAAGATGCCTTAAGATCTACTGGCTTAAAACAAAATCATTACCCTTGGGAACAATCATTAACTCACTGGTAATCCCACCACCCATTCCCAAGAAGACAGTCGATATCATACGTAACTTTGAAATTACCATCCCCTGAACTCTGCATCCTTCTTGAGAACTGTAAAACCACAGTGTGAAAGATGGGGCACCTTGCCACTCTTACTGCTGGACAGAGTTAAGACTCTTAAAATGTGCATTCTTCCAAAATTACTATCTCTTTCAATCCTTCCCCATCTGGTTTCCCAAAGTGTCTCCCCCACCCCCACACACACACACTGGATGGTATCATTAACTCCTTTCTGTGGAGAATTAAGCCCCTCCCTTTGAAGAAAAGGGATCCTACATGCAACAGTTGGGGAGGGGCTTGCAGCTGTATTATATAGCCTCCCTGCTAGCATTTGATGGTGACAACTCAATTGGCACAGCCTGGTGGCAAATACAGGAATATAATTTGGGCAAACCACTGATATCAAGCCTTCGAGTCCTGCTTTTGCTCACTTGAACTCTATCAGGTCATGAACCCATTCCCCATCTGGCTTCAGTTTTATAAACATATTGGCCATGGCCAGGATTGTCCCCACAATTTGCCCTTACAGACATCCTGACTGCACACGGACCCTAGGAATAAGCACAAACACTAGTAGAATGGTGGGGTACATGGGGTCATATTGTGAGTGACTTGTATGACAGGATAACATTTCATATGGTGGGGAGACTCTGCCTCATTTCTTGAACTCAAATGAAAATTCAGTCCATCACCGCAGGCATTCTTCATTTTCCTGCAAGTCGGGCATCATGTCATCAACCTGCCACTTTCAGCTACTGCTTTACCAATGGGTTCACCAGCTGAAACCCTACACTTATCTCCACCCCTAAATTACACGTCTGCTTTTTACATATTAGCCCTAAACTCTGCGTTATATACTGCTCTGGGAATCCAAGGCAAATGGTGGGTAGATTAGGACTTAGATATTACTCTAGAGAGCTGGAAGAATGCAGTTCAGTTGGTCACTGTTGCAATAATAATAAATGGCTAATATAACTATTTATATAAAGTTTACTATATACCCATTTGACTGCATTGCATAAAACCAGACCAAGATCCTCTCTGTTCTAAATGCAGAGTGGAGGAGGAGATTTCTACATATGACCTTAATGTGCTCTAAATAACCCCATTCTGGCATATAACACAAACATAATTGGATCTGGTGCAGTTTTATTATTTGGTAATAGACGGTCACACATGGAACTGCATTCTTCCAGATCTCTGGAATTTTATGTCTGTAACTGAACATTTCACATTGTGTTTTATATTGCCTATCTTAAAAACGTTTAAAATAAATTTACAAAAAGAAAAACCCTGAATGTCTAAGAAGCAGCTAAGTTACGTTACAAGGCATTCCTATGAATCTTATTTATAGCCTGTTGTAGCAGGAAGGGGAGAAGAAAGGTGGAGGAGAAAATGAAAATTTCTTGCTCATCGTAGTTCTTAATCTCTAGGAATATCTTCACTACTGATTCACATAGTGAGTCTCAGGACCCAGTGACGAGGCAAGCTACGTGTATGTGCAGTGCAAGGCTTACCGCAGTATTAGCTCTCAACCACCTCAGTAACTTTTTTTGTTTTGTTACTGAGGAGGTGCAGAGTAATCCAACAAGTACTTATGCTGTTAACCTAAGGGCATAAGACAGCCCTAGTGACCCATGTAAGAAGGGTCAACAAACCAGTAACACAGTATCTTCATAGCACAAACCAAGAACAAGGGTGAAGACCGATAAGACATGCTGGAGTGAGCCACGGGGATGGCGGGTGAGAGTGTAAATCAATGGTAAAGATATTCCTATTAGAATTACAGTGAGTACATTATTTCCTTTATCTTCCAGGAATCAATTTTCACCACTTATTCACACTAGAGGGTCACAGTACCAAGCTCAGACAAAATCCCCCAGACTAGGAGCGGTAGGAGCCAAGGGCCTCGCTCAGGACAGAAATCCACTCAGGACTGTCATACCAAAGGTGGCATACTGCCTGGCATGGACATCCAGTACACAGTGCTTAACAAAAGTGTGCACAGTGTTCCAAGTTGGACCTCTGCAAATATCATCGATAGGCACAGAGTGAACCTCTGCCAGGGATGTGCCAACTGCTCTACTGGAGGGCACATACATGACCTTCCAGTCTGACCTGTGCCACAATATAGCAGTGGCACAGACAGTTCACTATCCTGGCAGAATGCACTTGACTGTAACAGGCTGTCCCCTTCAACTGGGATCGAAGGAGACAAGCAGCTGTTTGGACTGCCTGAATTCCTTAGTTCTGTCCAGGTAAAAGTAAGGACCCTCTTAACATCCAGAGAATGGAGTGTGCACTCTCATTTATTCTGGAAGTTGGCAAAGTAGGCAGGCAGCACAAGTGGCTGATTCAGATGGAACTTAGCCACCACTTTTGACAGAAACTTCAGAGGTGTCTGGAGATATGGAAATTATGTACCTACAGTAATTCTTGATCTTCTTGGATGAAGTCTCCACCACTCATTCACACTGATGGGATCAGCTGGGCGTAGGACCCACGAGAACAAAGTTTTCACAAGAGGGTTGGCGTAGGGAATGGAGCTGCAAAACCTCGGCTCGTCACGGTAATGACTATCTCGCGCGCTGACCCTCCAACTGCCTCAGTACCTTTTTCTGAGGAGGTGCAGTGTAACCAACCTAGAAAGACAGCTCATGAAAACCGCATATAAGATAGTCCGGATGATCCATATAAGAAGGGTCAACAAAGAAGTCTTCACACCTAAAAATCGAGGGAGTGAAGACCAACAACAGAGGTGAGCTCGGGATGAGGAGAGTGAATGAGTGGTGGAGACTTCGCTCTAAGAAGATCAAGAATTATGGTAGGTAGTAATTTCCATATCTTCCTGGACATAAAGTCTCCACCACTCATTCACACTGATGGGAGAGTACCGAGCTAATAATACCCAGAGAGGGCGGCAGGAGAAACCAAGAGCTCGCAATTTAGGACAGAAGTCCGTTAAGGATGGTCCTGCCGAACTAAAGACGTTGCCTGGCACGGACATCCAGGTCATAGTGTTGACGAAAGTATGCACTGAGTTACAGGTAGCACATTGCAAATGTTTTGTAATGGGCACGCCATGGATTTCCACCAGGGATGCCGCAATTGCTCTAGTAGAATGAGCGCACACTCTGCCCTCCAGCTTAACCCGCGCCATGGAATAGCAGTGGCTAAGGCATGCCACCAGCCATGCTGAAATGCATCTGATAATGATAGGCTGACCCAGCCGGGTCTCACTGAAGGAAACAAACAGTTGTTGAGCTTTGCAAATTTGTTTTGTTCTATCTAAATAGAAACACAGAGCTCTTTAACATCTAAAGAATGAAGGGTACGCCTCTTCATTTTGGAAGTTCAAAAGTAAGTAGGAAGGACTAAAGGTTAATTTAGATGGAATTCTGAAACAACCTTAGGGAGAAACTTAGGATGGGTCCTAAGAACTACTCTGTCCATATGAAACACAGTATACGGAGGGTCTGTGACCAAGGCATGTATTTCAGAGACCCTGCGGCCAAGGTAATGGCCACCAGAAAGGCAGTTTTCCAAGTGAGAACTTCTAGCTCACAGGTAGCTAGAGGACTCGAAGGCTTTCGGTGAGCATGTCTAGTACAAGATTAATGTCCCAGGCTGCCACTGGACGCCCTCATAGGAGGTCTGGTATGCAGAATTCCTTAAGAAACCTCTTAACTATAGGTAACTGAGCCAGTGACAAGAAAAGTACTGGCTCACGATAAGCTGAAATTGCACAAAGGTGAACTCTGACTGTAGAGTATTGAAGACCTGAATTTGAGAGGTCTAACAGGTACTCTAGAAGTTTATTTGTGGGCAGGAAAAGGATTCAAAGAGGTTTTGCACACCAAAGAGAGAAACGCTCCATTGTAAGTTTTTCTAGTGGCTGGCTTGCATACAGCCAAAGAATATCTGAAACTCTATGAGACATTGAACATGTTCACTTCTATCTCTTCAGGAGCCAAGCCTGAAGGTGAAGTGACCTCAGTGGGATGGACCACAGGCTCCTGAGTCAGAAGGTTCATCTGAAGGGAAGCGCTTTTGGAGGGATTTTGACATACTCTGTTGAGTAGCAGGAAACCATATCTGTCGAGGCCAGAAGGGAGCAATGAGGATCATTTTGTCCCCTGGGACTCGAACTTGAGAAGTACCCTCTGAATTAGAGGAAGAGGAGGAAAGGCGATAGAAAGCGCTTTGTCCACTGCAGCCTGAATGCATCCTGACAGAAAATGCCAGGCCCTGGATTTCTGGAGCAGAAGAGATCCAGTTTTGTGTTGAGTGGGGATGCAAAGGTCCAGGTCTGGAGTTCCCCACTCTGCGAATAGTGACTGAACTACGGTTGGGCCAAGAGTACATTCATTGACATTTTGTCTCTGTTCTGCTGAGATGGTCTGCCAGTTTGTTCTGCACTCCCGCAGGTAGACCACCTGGATTAGAGCCTTGTGCTCCAAGCACCATTCCCACACTCTCATTGCTTCCCTGCATGAAGAGTAAGAGTGAGCACTGCACTACTTGTTGATGTAATACATCACTGCTTTGTTGTCCATTTGAAGGAGAATGTTCTTGTGACAGAGAATGTCCTTCAAAGCCCGGACTGCATACAGGATGGCTCTCATTTCTAGGACATTTATTTGAAGTTGGGACTCGCCTTTGAGTCCACATACCTTGGGTGTGGAGATTAACAATGGGCTCCCACCCCATCAGGGACATGTCCGTGGTAATGGTGATCTGGTGATCCAGGGAGCAAATGGATACCCTTTCAGAAGGTTGTCCTCTTGCGATCACCTAGGTGAGCGACCTCTTCAGAGGTTCTGTTACCTTGATGAGAAAGGACTGAGGGTGAGTGGTTGGGGACCACTGAGTACCGAGCATCCATTGAGAGGTTCTCATGTGGAGACGAGCTAGGGTTCAGTGAAGACCGAGGATGCCATGAAACCCAGCATCCGTTATCATTGAGATACTCGAACCGAGCTGTTCTCCCTGATGTATCGGGCCATCAGTAGGATATCGCCCTTCTGTCTTCTGGAAGAAAGGCTTTTGCACAGGAGGTATCCAGAAGAGTTCCTATGAAAAGGAGCATCTGGGAGGGCTGCAACTGCGATTTCTTGAGATTCAGCAGAACTCCCATGGACATGAGAAAGTCCGATGCCATGGCTAGAAGGTCGAGAGTTCCCTGCCTGGAAGGACTTGTTAGAAGCCAATCGTCCGTGCACGGAACACTTGTATTCCGATCTTTCTAAGGTGCGCACGAGAATTGCACAACACTTTGTAAAACGCAGCGCCGAGGATAGCCCAAAGGGCAGGATTCTGAACTGATAATGTTGGCCCAAAGCCATGAACCTTAGGTATTTGTGATGCCTTGGTGAATAGGAATATGTTGGTAAGCATCCTGCATGTCCAGGAGGCTAACCAGTCATGCTGATGAAGCAAAGGCAATAGGGTTCCTAGCAATACCATTCTGAACTTTTCTTTGAGAAGAAATTTGTTCAATTTTCTGAGATCCAAAATGGAGTGCATGCCCCGGTTTTCTTTGGTACTAGAAAGTAGCGGGAGTAGAACCCTGCGTTCGTTGATCCAGCAGAACTATTTCCACTGCCCTGTTGTTCAGAAGACCTTGTATCTAGAGGCGAGAAGTTCTGACTGAAGTACTGACAGCCTGGGCTGCTGTGTGGGGACAATCCGAGGGTCTCTAAAACATTGAGGGAATATCCTCATGGATTATCCGGAGGACCCATTTGTCCGATGTTATGGACTTCCACTGGTTGTAGAATTGAGTCAGATGACCTCCCACCGCTAAAGAGGAGTCCCCTTGGGCAGCTGAGGTGGGACTTGGGCCAGAAACTCAGAAGGTGGCACTGGACGCTTGGGCCCTTGCACTTTCTTGTTATGCTTTTGAGGCTGAGGGCATGTTTTTATTAAAACCTCCCTGCCTTTGCCTCAAAAGGACTGACGGTTGTGAAACTTGGTGTTTATTAACTTCCTGAGAAGGGGCGGAGCAGGTCGAGCCAATTTAATGGCCAATCTGGTCTTTGTGTGGCCTCTAGATCTTGTTCTACTCAAGGCCGAAGAGATACACCCGTCGGGACAATGCCATGACTTGTTGCTGGGCATCATTCGTGAAGCCTGAAGTACGGACATAGGAATGACGGGGGGTACAAATGCTCATGCCCTTGACAGGAGGAGTATCGAAAGTGTCCATAGCTGCTTTAACTCTGTTGGTTGTTGACTCGATACCCCTGGTTATGGTTTGAAGAAGCTCTGAATTAGTGTCAGACTCGTAGAGCTTCAACCATTTGTTTGAGTGAATGCCAAAGAATATACCATATTGAGAGAAATAGCCCTGGTAGCTGGCAATATGCATACCCAGGTGGATGCAGCAAAGACTCTCTTACCTAAAGTATCTATTCTGAGGCCTCAAAGGAGGGGCTGTACTGGGAGTTAAATCCATAGGGATGTCAGGAACATGAAGGTACTGGAGTCTTAAAAGCTTCCCAGGATCGATTTCCATAGTCTGGAGAGAAAGAGTGGAATTCAAATTTTTCAGCAGAGATTTAAATGACAGGTCCTCGACCACAGGCTCTGCAGCAGGATTAGGTCCTGTTCCTTCCACTTCGCCATCCAGCCTAAGGTCTGGGTCACGCTCAGGTTCAATATCATCTCCTGACAGCCCAGGAGGGACTGTATGGATAGGAAAGGAGTGAAAATCAGAAGGAAGATAGGAGGCAAAAGGGTTCAGAGTCGAAGAGCCCTAAAGATAGGAAGACGCCACACCAAGTCTCGGCGCTGAAGAAGAGCGTGGCGCCGCCTAGCCCAGCACAGCACTTGGTGCCGACCAGAGCCCTCGGTGCTGAAATGGCGCCAAAGGCCGCACAGTGCTGAGGTAGCGCCGATAATCCCAACGGGCGCCGAGGTTGGCGCCAACAGATGCATCGACGCTGACGGCGGCGCCAAGCCACTCCATCGACAGTGCCAAAACCAACACAGAGCCCAAAACTAAGATTTGAGGATAAAGAAGGAAAATACTAGAGATAGAGGCATTGGTGTGGCCTCGTGCCACAGCCATGTGAGGGGAAAACACCTGAGCAGAGAGTCGACGGCACCAAAGAAGGTGCCGCGAACTAGGGAGGCCCAACCACCCTACCCGATCACCTGAAGGTCCAAGGGCCCCTGATTGACTGGGCCAGAAGGCAGGGAAGGCTGTGATGTCGAAGAGGTTGCAGACTAGAAACAGAAACCGTGACTGGGGAGACCGGCAACTGACCAATGACCGATCACCGGCGCGCGGACATACCACAAGGCGACCCTTAAGTGATGCCTTCTCTTCTTGGACCTGTGAGTCACTGAAGAGCTCTCGAGGCTGAATGGTGCCATGAGTGCAACTGTTTTCATTTATGCCTGGGACCGCCCCTGCCCTCGGCACTGACCGTCCATTGTCAGACCCCCCAGAGAGGGTGGCGGACTCAGACCCAGCCCAGCTGACTGAACAGTTTACATGAAGTCTCCTACCGTCACCTGACCCACTCATGGTCGATCTCCCAATGTAGGCTGAGACTTCTTTGTTGCAATAAAATAAATTATAGTAAGCTGTACTTATTCAAGAAATACTACAAAATATGAAACTGAAAACTATGCTGCTAGTTTGAAGTTTGACTCAGCGAGTGACGATGTCATAACTGAAGCATATTCGATGGCAGGAAAAAAGGAACTGAGGCGGTCGGCCAGTCGATGCCGAGATAGTCATTTCCGTGATAAGCGAGGCTCACAGCGCCATTCTCCTCAGCTCCATCCTGGCTACCGACCTCTTACTTAAAAAGTTTGTTCCCACTAGGTCCTAGTGCCTCTGGTGTAGAACCCATCAGTGTGAATGAGTGGTGGAGACTTTATGTCTAAGAAGATCTACCTTGTCTTTGTGGAAAACAGTATATGGTGGATCTGTGACCAAGGCATGGATTTCAGAACTCTGTGAACGGAAGTGATGGCCACTAGAAAAGCTGCTTCTGAAGATAAAAAGTTCAGTTCACAAATTGCAAGGGCTCAGAAGGCTTGCAGTGAGAATATCCAGCACAAGGCTGATAGGCCAGGCAACCGCCTGCTCCTGATAGGAGGCCTTGTGTGTAAAATACCTATAAGGAATCTCTTGAACAGTGGTAGCTGTGCAAGGTAGAGGGTACCAACTGTCTTGTAGTAACGAGAAACAGCACACAAGTGGACCTTAACTGTGGAATACTACAGGCCAGCATCAGAAAGGTCTAGCAAATACTCAACAACTTTTCAGGTTGTCACCCAAAGGGATCCATGCAAGTTTTGGAACACCAGATGGAAAACATTTTCCATTGACTGTGTCTTCTTAGCGTAAGGTATACAGGCAACCAAAAGTATGTCAGAGACCCTCTGAGATACCCTGTACCTGTTCACTCTAGCTCTTCAGAAGCCAGGCCTGAAGGTGAAGGGAGGTAGTCTGGGATGGGTCAGGTGACCCAGAGTCAGTAAGTCCATCTTGCATCAAGAATCCTCAGTTTGCTGACTGATGGTATGTTTGATAGAGGAAATCATATTGCTCGAGGCCAGCAGGGGCAGTCAGTATCATCTTGCACTGTCCCCCCAGCTTGAACAATACCTTCTGCACTAGAGGGATTTTGCAACTGCAGTCTGAATGCATCCTGACAGAACGCCATGTCCTGATTTCTTGAGCAGAATCAAGCAGTCTGGCATTGAGTGGGGACACAAAAGGTCCACATCTGGGGTGCCCCACTCACTGAACAGCAATCTCATGACATCTAAAGCTAGTGACCACTCCTGAGGATTGGCCTCTGTTTGGCTGAGCTCATCTGCCGGAGTGTTCTGGACTCCTGGCAAATAAATGGCTCCTTAGACCCTAGCAGGATCCTCTGCTCCAGGTGCTATTCACACTCTCTCATCGTCTCCCTGCAGAGAGGCTACAAGTGTGCTCCTCCTTGTTTGTTGATATAATACATGACAGACTTATTGTCTGTCTGGAGAAGTACTATTTTGTGGCTGACAAGATCCACTAGTGCTCACAGGCTGAACAAAACAGCTTGCATCTCCAACACACTGATGGGAGATGAGTCTCTGATGGGTCCTAGACACCTCATGTTTGAGGCCCTGACAGTGGGACCCCAACCCTATCAGGGAGGCATCCATGGTGCGAGTCACCTGAGGCTCCAGTTGGGGAGAAGGAAAGCCCTGAGGAGAGACTGTCCTCCACTGACACCAGTGCGTGACCAAAGCAAGGCTTGGTCACCCTGAATAAGGCAGGTCTGAGGATGTGTTGTTTGTGACCACTGTGCATAGAGCATCCACTGAGTCATTCTCACGTGCAACCAAGCCAGGAGCACTGTGAACGATGAGGCTATCAGAACCAGCATGCGCTGCATGGAGTGGGCTTGAAACAGATTTGCACTCCATTATGTAGCATGCCATCTGCAGGATCACTTTGTATTCTGCCTCTGGAAGGAAGGCCCAGGCCTTGGTCATATCCAGAAGAGCTCCTATGAACAGCAGCTGTTGTATGGGTTGGAGTTGAGACTTCTCAGATTCAGCAGAACCCCATGGAGGTAATGAACTGAGAGGCCATGGCTGCTGCGTGGTTGGTTCTGGTAAGGGGAAACCTGGAGTCTCAGTTTTCTCAGGTGCGCTATGGTACTGCAAAGCACTTTGTAAAGACTCAAGGTGCTGAGGAAAGCCAAAAAGCAGGCCTCGAACTGGTATGCTGCTCCCTGCATAATGAATCAAAGGTATCTGTGGTAGCTAGGATGCATCAGTATAAAGCTAGTATGCATCCTGCATATTCCAGGATGCTAAGCAATGCCGAGGTTCCAGGAAAGGAAGCAGAGACCCCAGGAAATCATACAGAATTTTTCTAAATCCGGAACTTGTTCAGGTTTCAGGTTCCTGAGATCGAGAACTGGGAGCATGGTCCCTGATTTCTTTGGTAATAGAAAGTAGGGAGTAGAACCCTGTGTTTCGTTCTGACGCTGGTACTATTTCCACTACCCTGTTGCTCAGAATCTCCTGCACCAGAAGCACTGACGTACTGGCTGATAAGAAGAGGTGCCTTCTAGGTGGATAGTCCGGAGGAATTTTGTGTAGTCAAAGGAGTGTCCCTCCCAGATGATCCTATGGACCACTTGTCCATTGTAATGGACTGCCACTGATGGTAAAACTGAGTCAGGCACCTCCTCCCACAGGGAGGAGAGATCTGCCTTAGGCAGCTGAGGCAAGAATGAGGCCAGAGCTTCAGAGGAAGCACTAGGTATTTTGGCATCTGTGCTTTGGCTGTACCTTCTTGGGAGGCTGAGATTTGTTTGGGGCTCCCTGCCTTACTCAAGTAAAAAGACTGCTGGTTCTGAAAGAAACATCCTTCCCCTCTGAGGAGTAGCAGGAACTGGCTCAGGTCGCTCTAGTTTTTCAGAGCTGCCTCAAGAGACTTTTCTACCTGCTGTCCAAACAAGCAAATGCCATCAAAGGGAATGCTCATAACCTGCTGTTGGACGCCATAAGAAAAGCTAGCTGTACCTACATAGTCAGGAGTGCCTTCTGATACAGCTGTCTGCAGCGCAGAGTGGGAGGCATTATGAAAGGCATCCATAGCAGCTTTTGGCTGATCACTGTTAGGACTCAGTTCCATGTGTGGCAGTCAGCAGAACCTTTGCTTAGTTTTAAAATCTGGCAGGACTCTGCCGGAGAGTTAAGTGAGCTCCAAAGTACAGTATATACTCATATTTGAAAGAATGCCCTTGGTAGCTAGTAATCGACATGCTATGGGTACCTGCTGTGAAAGCCTGATTGCCCCAGTGTTCAATCTTCATGTGACTCCTTGTTAACAGTGTGCACACTGACCTCTTGGGAAGAATGGCCTTGTCATTCTCAGTGAGAATAACAATGGCATCAGCTACAGACTGAGAAACATACAGTACATTGGTCTGTCCTTAGAGGCAGTGTATTTCTTGTCTATATATTTGCAGACAGAAGAGCCAGAAGACAGTGCATTCCAGACTGCATTAGATAAGGTTTCAAATCCTGGTGGAACAGGAGGCACTACACTGACCAACATGTAGACATGTTTGACCACTACAGAGGGAGATGTTTCCTGGGTCAGTGACTGAAGGCTCATTATCACTGCAGAATGCATATTCCTGAGCAAAGCCTGAAAAGTTAGATCCTCCAGAACAGAAAAGCCTGCATCTGAAGAGTCCAAGCTAAAGAAAAAGTTTTTGTTGCTGCCCTCAGAAATGATGAAGTTGGGGTCAGATGTCAGATTCAGTCCCTCCACATCCTCCCCGAAGGAGAATTGTTGGGGGTTCTATAGGCCCTTCAATCCAGAACGTGGCTTTGCAACACTGGTGCAGACATGGCGCAGTACCCAAAACTGAATCTGGTACTGGGAGATCCTTGGTACCGAGAGCGGCACTGGGCCAGGCACAAAAAGGCTCTAAACCAGGTGCCAATACCAGTGCCAATGACTCAGCTGGCAACAAAGTGACCGCAATGGTACCCTGCGCAGGCCCCATCACAGTGACATTGAATTGGAGTGTGGCTAGTGGGACAGGACTTAGCGGCATGGTCAACAGCAAGGATCCAGGGGATACTGCCGGTCAAACATGCTACCCAGCTGAGGGACCCATCTGTGCCTTCAGTTTCACCGCCTCAACGGACCACGGACCGGCTCCGCTGGCAGAGGCAAACGAGCCAGACGCTGCACCCACTGCTCCATAAGGGCTGCCCAGTGGTGGAACTGCCCACAGGGGTCCCAAATACAGACAGAGGGGCTCTGGGCCAGAGACCTCAATCTCCTAGTACTAGAAGCCTCTAGTGATGCAGACAGTGAGGGCTTCTTGCTCCAGGTGACCGAGGATCTCGTGGCAGACCTCACAGAGGGTGACCGAGCAGTACCGCTTCTTCCCTTCGACGGGAAGAGGAAGAACTTAAGGCTGAGTGGCGCTGAGAACCCAACCAGCATTGGTAATGGACCTGCTTCTTTTGTGCTTCTTGGAGGACTTGTCCTTCCTCTTGAGTGTAGGACCGCCATTGTCAGAATCCTTCACAATGGGAAAAAGTGGACTGGACGTGACCCTGCTGCCAAAGCAGGTTGCCTGAGAAGGCTCCCTACTGTGCTCCTCCATGGCCATCGACTGCTGACTTGCAAGGGCTGAGAGAGACTGACAGAAAATGAAAGTTACGCACTACCGTAATTCTTGATCTTCTTAGATGAAGTCTCCACCACTCATTCACACTAATGGGACTACAACGGAGGCGCTTAGGACCATGCTGGAGCCAAAATCTTCAGGAGGGCCAGCGCCGTAGTAGACCTATGAGGAAGTGGCACTGTGAAATCGCCTTGCCATAGGCTACCTGGTGTCGACCTCCAACCACCTCAGTACCTTTTGCACGAGGAGATGCAGCAAACTAACCTAGTGAAACTAACCTATGCTGGACACAGGATGGTCTGAATGACCCATATAAGAAGGGTCAATACTACAGAGTCTTCACAGCCCAGCCATCGAGGGAGTGAAGACCAGAAACAAGATAAGTGAGCTCTGGGATGGAGGGTGGGATGAGAATGAGTGGTAGAGACTTCGCCCAAGAAGATCAAGAATTGTGGTAGGTACGCCATTTTCATATCTTCCTGGACATAAAGTCTCCACCACTGCTCACACTAATGGGAGAGTACTGAGCTAAAATAATCCCCGAAAAGGGCGGCAGGAGAGAGGACCTTACTTAGGACAGGAGTCCATTAAGGACTGTCCTGCCAAAAGATTTATGCTGTCTGACATGGACATCCAAAGCGTAGTGCTTCACAAAAGTGTGCATGAACTCCAAGTAGCTGCACTGCAGATGTCTGCAATGGACATATTTCAATTTCTGCCAGAGATGACATGACTGCCCTGGTAGAATGAGCGTATACTCTGCCTTCCAGTTTAACCTGTGCACGGAGTAGCACTGGCGAAGACATGCCACTAGCCACGCGAAATACAACTGACAGCAACAGGCTGACCCAACCGGCCACGCTGAAAGAGACAGATAGTTGTTTAGATTTATGTTCTCTTTAGTTTTGACTAAGTAAACCGAAAACCCTTAAACATCCAGAGAATGTAGGTACGCCTCATTCTGGAAGTTCACAAAGTAGGTCAGAAGAACCAAGGGCTGGTTCAGATGGAATTCGAGACTACTTTAGGGAGAAACTTAGGTGAGTTCTAAGAACCACCCTGTCTCTGTGAAATACAGTATACGGGGAGTGGTCTGTGATCAATGCATGATTTTCGACACTCTGTGAGCGGAAGTAATGGCTACAAGGAAGGCGGTCTTCCAGGTCAGGAACTTCAGCTCACAAGTTGCTAGGGAGCTTGAAAGGTTTCACGGTGAGCATGCCTAGCACAAGGTTAATGTCCCAGGTAGCTACCGGTCTTCTGACTGGTGGCCTTGTGTAAGTATTCCTTTAAGGAACCTCTTGACCAAAAGGCAACTGAGCCAGAGACATGGAGTGTACTGGCTTTCGTGGTATGCTGAGATTGTGCAGAGGTGGACCTTCATGGTTGAGTATTGCAGTCCTGTGTTTGACAGGTCCAGAAGATACTCCAGGACTTTGTTAGGTGGGCAAAAGAAGGGATCCAGGGAGGACTTCGCACACAGATGGAAAACCGCTTCCACTGTGCAGTGTAAGTTTTCCTAGCAGCCAGCTTGCATGCCACTAGGAGAATGTCACGAGACCTCTGTGAGACATAAAAAATACCCACTTCTATCTCCTCAGGAGCCAAGCATGGAGGTGAAGGATCTCAAGTTGGGATGGACCACTCAGCCCTGAGTCAGAAGGTCCATCTGAAGTGGAAGCTGTCTCTGTGAAGTTTCCGATAATCTGTTGATTAATGGAAACCAAATCTGAGAGAAGCCACAATGGGGCAAATGAGGATCATTCTGCCCCTAGTGCTTCCAGACTGAGAGCAGCACCTCTGAACTAAGGAAAGAGGGAGGAAATGCGCAGAGAAAGCGTCTAGTCCACCACAGTCTGAAATGCATCCTGACGAAGCGCCAGGTTCTGGAATTACAAGCAGAATAGAGCAGCTTTGTGTGTTAGGTGGGGACACAAAAGTCCAGGTCAGAGTTCCTCACTCTTGTGAGACCATTCTGTGAGGATCCATTACTGTTCTGCTGAGATGATCAGCTAGAGGATCTCTCCTGGAAGGTAAACCACTTGGATCAGGGATTTGTGCTCGAGGCACCACTCCCACACTCTCATCACTTCCCTGCACAGGGTAAGAGTGTGCTACCACCCTGTTTGTTGATGTAGTACATCACTGCTGTTGTCCATCTGAAGGAGAATGATCTTGTGACAGAGAATGTCCTTCAGAGCTCGGACTACAGGACAGCTCTCATTTCTAGGATATTTATTTGGAGTTGGGACTCATCCTGATTCCATCGACCTTTGGGTGTGGAGATCTTGACAGTGAGCTCCCATCTGAGTAAGGATGCATCCGTGATGATGGAGATCTGAGATTCCAGTGAGACAAAGGAAACCCTTTCAGAAGGTTGTCTCTTGAGTCTACCAGGTGAGTGACCATTTTAGAGGTTCGCCACTTGATGCGAAAAGACTAGGGATGTGGCCGTGGACCTCTGAGTACTGGGCGCCCACATAGTTGTCCTCATGTGAAGATGAGCCAGAGGCACAGCGAACACTGAGGATGCCATGAACCAGCACCCCGCTGCATCAAGACGGCTCGAACTGAGTCGTTCTCTGATGAAGTGGACCATCCGAGGATATCATTCCTCCTTTCCGCTGGAAGAAAGGCTTTTGCTCTGAGGTATCCAGAAGGGCTCCTATGAAGAGGAGTTGTTGGAAGGGTTGTAGCTGGACGATTTTCCAAATTGAACAGAACTCCCATGGAAGTGAGGAACTTGAAGCCATACCGCCCGGTTTCCTAAGTGTCTTGTCTGTAGGGGCTTGCTAGTAGCAAGTCATCCAGATAAGGGAACTCTTGAGTTCCGGTTTCCTGAGATGCGGCCTGAGAACTGCAAAGCAGTTTGTAAAGACCGAGGTGCCAAGGATACCCAAAGGGCAGGACTCTGAATTGGTAGTGTTGACCTAACGCCACAAATCGGAGATACTTGAGGTGGTTTGGGTATGAGAACATGTTGGTAGGGGTTCTGCATGTCCAAGGAGGCTGCACAATCGCTTTGATGAATCAGAGGTAAAACAGTGCGAGTGATATCTTGAATTTTCGTTGTAAAGGAATTAACTTCTTAGATCGAGAATAGGGCACATGACGCCTATTTTCTTTGGAACTAGGAAGCAATGGAGTAGAAACCTGTGCTCCATTGATCCAATGGGACTACTTCTACTGCCCTGTTGTTTAGCAGGCCTTGAATCTTGGAAGCAAGAAGATCTGACTGAGAGATAGACAGCTTGGGCTGTCATTTGGGTGGATGATCCGGAAGGGTTTCGAAAGATTTAGAAGTAACCCTAGTGTGGATTATTCTGAGCACCCATTTGTCTGATGTGACTGACTCACTGGTTGTAAAACTGGAGTCAGAAAGATTCTCCCTCGGACAGCTGAGGCGGAAGTGGGCTGGAATCTCGGGAGGGTGGCACTAGGAGCTTTTGGGCCCTGTGCCTTATGCTGCATTTTCTTTTAGGCTGGGGCTTGATTTTGATAAAGCCCCTAATACCTTTGCCAAAAAGGACCTGACAGTTGTAAACTGTCACGGCTTCCACCCTGTTGAGGGTGAAGAGGGTGGCCTGGCAGTTCTAATAGCTGTTCTAGTTTTCTGTGTGGCCTCTAGTGCCTGCTCGACTTGAGGGCCAAAGAGATAAGTTCCATCAAATGGTAAACTCATAACTCTCTGTTGGGCATCATTTGAGAATCCCGTGGCGTATGTAAGATGAGGGCGGCGTGGTGCAATACCAGCTGCTGCTGCTCTGAAGCAGTGTCAAAGGTGTCCATAGCAGCTTTTGAGTTGCTGATTGTTGGACTCAATGCCTCTAGTAATGGTCTGGAGAAGCTCTGTGCTAACGTCAGACTCCAGAATAGCTTCCACAGTGGCCTTGAGCACGAATGCAAAGGGTATACTCATACTGAGAGAAATAACCTGGTAGCTAGCAATGCATACCCAGGGTAGAGGCATGGCTTCGCTTCCCAAGGTGTCACTCTTAGAGATTCCTTGTTTACTGGACATGCCATAGATTCCTGAGGAAGGACAGCTTTGTCATTCTCTGCCAAGACAACTATGGCATCAGCAAAGGCTTGAGAGGCCAAGATAGGTCGATCCTTTGGGGGGCATACTTCCTGTCTATGGATTTAACACAGAAGGAATAAGCAATGGATTATCCCACACCATCTGTGAGAGAGTCTCAAAGAAGGCTGCACTGGAGGAATCAGTTCCACAGGAATATCCGGAAAGTGCAGGTACTGAGACACAGTAATTTCCCCAGATCAATCTCTGAAGTCTGAGAGAGACAGTGGAATTCATGTTCTTTAGCAGAGACTTAAAGGAAAGGTCCTCGACCAGAGCTTTGCTGAAAGAGAAGTTTATTTGCCTCCGAGAGAAGAATCGTTGTCAAAGTAGTCTCCTAATCGAAGATCAGGATCAGGCTCAATATTGTCTCCTACTAGCCCTGGAGGGATAGTATAAATAGGAAAAGAAGGAAAGAGAGGAGGCGCCCACAAATCAGAGTCAAAAACCCGGTGCCCTAGGTGGCACCAATGCAAAAAGTCTCGCACTAAAGAAAAGATAAACCCGGCCAGGGGCATCGCCAGGTGCTGCGCCCGCCAAGACCGAAGTCGGGTCGGCACCGCCCCTAGGTGCTGCAGCAACACCAGAGGATCCAACCCACTTTCGGAGTCAGGGAGGAAGATCAGAGAAAAATTAGTAGAAATGGTACCTGCTGCGCCCCTGTGCTACAGCCACATGAGGGGGGAAAGCACCACAGCGCGGCATCAACAGCACCGGAGAAGGCACCGCACAACTAAGAAGTCCAAACTGCCTGCTCACAGGTTCGAAACCGTTAAACCCAAAGGCCTCAGAGATGAACCCGCAGGCTCAGATAGGTGGGACAACTGCCAAACCCATTGCTCCATAAGAGTGGCCCAATGATGAAACTGCTCACGGAAAAAAAACAGGGGGCAGGGAGGGACCCTCCAGAGTGAGGATGTCAGTCACCAGAAACAGAGGTCATAGGGACCCGGAGGAGACGGAGTTGAATCCCTGCTCCCTCCGACGACTGGCGCAGACATACCAGAGTAAACCTTGGCGGTACAGTTTCTTTCTTCGACTGAGGGGATCGAACTAGAAGAATTCGAGGTCAGCGGTGCTGAGTCCTTGATGAAGATCAAGAACGGGATTGCTTCTTCTTGAGCTTTGGGAGGACCGCCCACCCACCCCCACCCCAGTACCGGACTGCCTGTAGTCAGACCCCCCTCCGTAACAGGCGGAGGACCAGACTCAGCCCTGCTGAAAGCGCAGCTTTCATGCAAGTCTCCTTACCGTCCGCCCCTTCATCTATAGTCGACTCTGGTCAAGGCGGCTAAAGAAGACTTCTTCGTTGAGGAAAAATTTACTTTTTTTTTTTTTTTTAATTGAAATACTAAAATAAATAAAACTAATCAATACTGAATGACTATTGCTGTTGTCATATAGACATGAAGATTTGACTCAGCGAGCGGCGTCGTCACTGAAGAGCAACTGACAGCGGGAAAGAATGAACTGAGGTGGTTGGAGGGTCGAGGCCGAGATAAACTATATGTACGGCTGGGCCCGCGGCCCTACATCATGCGCAGCCCTCCTGAAGATTTTTAACTCCCACTCAGTCCTAGCACCTCCAGCGTAGTGCCATTAGTGTGAATGAGCGGTGGAGACTTTATGAGCAGGAAGATTATGTTTTGTAAAATCATTAAACTGACACAAAAATAAACTCTAGCTTTAAACACTAAAATGGAGAGAACTGAATGCTGATGTCTTCTAGATGTGAAGTTCTGACTCACTGCAGGAAGTGACATCATCACTGATGAGCAAGCGATAGTAGGGAACAAAGGAACTGAGGCAGTTGAAAGCTGGTGACAAGGTAAACTTCATGCTGAGCGCCCACTAATGGCACCACTACGACACACAGCCTGCCTCAGCTCCACCCTTCTTGACAAGTTCTGGCTCCTGTGAGGTCGAGTGTCCATTTAGGACCCACTGTGAATCAATGGTGAAGACTGATTCCTGGAAGATATACCAAAAGAAAATGAATAAAAGCAATGAAGGATCTTTAAAGATGACAAACAGCTGCAAAATAATACAACTTTACTAAATTTGAGGACTCTTTGACAATGTAAAATTAATGTTATGTACCATACTTCTTCTTTCTGTAATGTCATACCTCAGATTCCACCAATAAAAACAGGTTACTCACCTGTAACAGTAGTTCTAGGAGTGGTATATGTTGTTCATCCACACTCTTGACATGTCCCTTCCACTTTAAATCTTGCCGGAAGTCTTCAAGCTGGCTCCTCCCACCCACCGGGTGGTATACCCCCAGCTCCGACCCATGACACCAGATCTTAGCCCACTGGAAGCCAGGTGTTGTGCATCCCCAGCCGGGAGGTCAGATGGTCCATGTGGATGAACAATATATACCACACCTAGAACTACTGTTACAGGTGAGTAACCTGTTTTTCTAGGATCATGGATATGTTGTTCATCCACACTCTTTGGCAGACTCTAGCAGTTCTCCGGGAGGAGGGAGGCAATGTGCACACTCTACTTAGGGAACAGAGATTGAGAATTGAGGCCCAAAACCAGCATCCCAGGTGACTCAAGGTCAATGTGGTAATGGGTAATGAAGGTGTTTGTTGACTTCAGGTAGCAGCTCGACAGATTTCCTGGATAAGGATGTCTCTGTAGCAACCACCGATGCAGCGGTATGGCGGGTAGAATGAGCTCTTATCCTCTGGGAGGCTCCATGCCCGCCAACTCATAACACAGACTTATGCAAATGTAATCCACCTTGCAACAGTCCGTCTACTGCAGGTCAGCCAGAGCGGCTTCAGCGTGGTGACAAACAGCTGGCAACCTCTCTCCAATTTCGCCATCCTCTACTAATAATAGGGAAAGCACGTCTCAGGTCCAAAGTATGGAGTCTGTACTCGGCCTCCGAGGTGTAATTGGGGTAGTACACAGGTAGAGAACACATGGTTAAGGTGAAACTCTGACACCACCTTCGGAAGGAATTTTGGGTGGGGCATAGGACAACCTTGTCCTGTGAGAAGGCCAGATAAGGAGAGTCCACCGAAGGGCCTGGAGCTCCCGTCCTTCTGGCAGACGTGACAGCCACCAGAAAGGCAGTCTTCCACGACTAGTGTGACAATGCACACTTGTGCATTGGTTCAAATGGCTTGCCAATAAGCTTTGCCAGTACCAGCACTAGATCCCACGGAGTTGGAGGTTCACGCACCAGGAGGTACGTGATCCAGGCCTTTGTTGGCATCTGGCTTAGGACCTGGTAAGCAGAGATGGCTGCAGGTGCATACTAAGGGTCAATGACTGAGACCCCTTTGGAGAGACCAAAGGTAGTCAAGAATGTTAGACAGTGGACAGGACAGAGGTTCCAGGCCCTTGCCCTGACACCAAATGGAAAACTTTTCTATTTGAAGGCGAACATATCCTGGTGGATTTCTTTCTGGATGCCTCCACCACGGTTAGGACATCCTCGAAAGACCCAAAACCTGAACTATAGCCGCCAGGTACCAGGCTGTGAGGTGCAGGGATTGAAGGTCTGGATGGTGTACCTTCCGATTGAGAGATATCAGGTCCAAGCACGCTGGAAGATGCTCCGGGGCTTGCAGCTGAGGCTGAGGAGATCTGGATACCAGAACTGGTGCGGCCAGTCTGGGGCTACCAGTATCACCTCGCCTTGTCCCTCCTCACCTTGAGAAGCATTCTGTGGATCAAGGAAATGGAGGAAGGCGAGAGGAGGCCTGGGGTCCACGGCCTTGAGAAGGCATCCCCTGAAGCGAGCCCTACTGAGGGGTACAGGCATGATACAGCCTCAGCCTGGTGTTTTCCTGGAGGCAAACAGGTCCACCCATCGGTTTTTGCCCCAGTGGAAGAACAGGCTGTAAGTTACCTCTGGATGGAGAGACCACTTATGGGATGTCTCAACTAAGCACTGAGAGCATCCGCCAGATGGTTTGAGGCTCCTGCCACATGGATGGCTAGGAGATCCACCTCCAAACGGCTGATGAGTGTCCAGATGTGGAGCGACCTCTGCAAAGCAGACGGGAGTGCATGTTGCCCTGCATGTGGAGGTAGTACATGGTCATTGTATTGTCCGTCTGGACTTGAACCCACTTGACCCGGAACTGGGAGGCGAAAGCTGACAGTGTGAGTCTGACTGCTCTGGGCTCCAACAGGCTGATGTGGTATCGGGACTCCTCGGGGTCCAGAATCCATGGACCCTGTTGTTCCCAGTGTGGGCTCCCAGCCCATGAGAGAGGCATTGGTCGTGAGGACAGCCGCCGGCTCGGGCGAACAAATGGGATCCCTTCCTGCAACAGGTCTGGGGCAGTCCACCATTGGAGACGCCCCACATCCTCTGGGTTACAGTGATCAGCTGGTCGAATGACCGAGGCGCTGAGTCCACTAGGTGGCCAGCTCCCATTGAAGGGGCATGTGCAACCGGACCCAACGGAGCACTGAGGTTCATGCCGCCATGTAGCCCAGAAGGCACAGAAAGTCCTGTGTGGGGTGCAATTGCCCAACCAGAAATGATTGGGCAAAGGAGGAGAGAACCTCCGCCTTGTTTGCTGGGAGCCGAGCTCTGGCTTGATGAGAGTCGAGCCTGCCCCGGCTGAAGCACATCACCTGGTAAGGCAGCACCACTCTGGCCTCGCTTGATCAGGAGGCCAAGTTGGGAGCAGGTCTGGAGGGCCAGGTCCCTGGACCTTCCACCTCCTGTTGGGTGGTACCTGCTAGAAGCCAATCGCCGAGGTATGGATAAATCCTGACACCCCCGGACGTCTGAGATGGGCCGCCACACTGCAATGCATTTGGTGAAGACCCGTGGGGCCGACAACAGCCCAACGCACGGCTTGAACTCGTACAGAGACCCTCCGCTCTGAAGTGGAGGAAGCGACGATGAGACGGATGGATTGGGATGTGAAAGAACATGTCCTGCAGATCCAGTGAACAGAACCAAGTTTTGCACCAAAGATGGTATGATCTGGGACAGAGTGACCATCCAAAAGGTGTGTGACCTGAGATATTGATTCAGGTCATGCAGATCTAGAATGGGGCACCAGCCCCCATCCTCTTGGGCACCAGGAAGTACCTGGAGACAAAGCCTGCGCCTGCTGGAGGATCTATCACTGGAGCTACTGCCTTCTTGAGGAGGAGCTGAGCAATGTCGCTCTTGGAGGAGCCGATCAATCTGGACGGATACTCTTCCTCCCGAGGGGCGTGGCTCGGCTTGGAGGGTACTGCTCGAATTCAAGAGGCAGTCCCTGACTGACCACTTTGAGAACCAGTGGACCAGGCAGAAAGGAAGTGGTGGAGCCAGCCCCATGGGAGGACCCAGAGCTGGCATGACAGGAGAGGAGGCAGTCCTCGCCCGTCACTGAGCAGGCTTGAAGGAGGAGGATCCAGGACCCAAACCTCGGCCTCGCTACGTGCCTGGGAGGCCGGGCTTGGGCTGGGGCCCAAGCTTGAGCCTGCTGCTGCTGTTGCTGCTGTCCTCCTTGAAAGGAGGGCTGCTGTGCCACAGGGGAAGAGTGACGAAAAGGCTTCTTCTTCTTCTTCTGCTGGTTCTCGCCGAGACCCTTGACAGAAGTAAAGAGTCAAGGTGGCATTGGACTGCTCAATATGCTGGAGATGACCATCTACTACTGGGTCGACAGAAAGGAGGAGAGTCTCAGCCAAACCCTGCGACAAGAGGCAACTGCAGCTGCCATCGAACAGGCACAAGAATCCCCAATGTCCAGGGCTGTCTGAAGTTGCTGTTTGGCAACAGCTCAGCCCTGATCCCGGACCTGCTTGACCGTGATCTGCATGTCCGTGGGGAGATGTGGGAGGACTTCATACAGAGACCCCAAGAGGGCATGGGAGAAGTGTGCCATGATGATGGCCGAACTTGCCTGATTTGGCCCAAGGAAGAAGCTCTGCACAGACCTTCCTGGCCGAATGGTCCAGGAGTTTGACTCTCACTCGGAGGTTGGTCAGTGTCAGCAGAACTGCCAGTACGCCTGAACACAGAGGCGGTCAGCAGGCTCTCGGCGAAGGTGCTCTTGAACCCTCAAGAGGACCCATGGGCACCACATACTTGTGGGCCATGCGGGCAGATGCTGCTGGACAAGAGGCAGAGGCTGCCAGAGTTCTAGAGCCAGGCCAACAATGGCCTCGCCACAGGAAAAGCCTCTGTCGGTGTATGCCTCACTTGAGGATGTCCGTGAGAGGGTACTCTGCCTTTTCTGGATTGGCTCCAGGGCATCCCTGTGGACTCGGAGATGGGCGAAGAGTGCCCTGAAAGGACAAAGGACCTTCCTCCGTCTCTAACCCACCGGATGATTAGTCATACCCAGGGTGAGAATGCAGGCCGGTCACATCCGAATCGAGAATCCAGATACATGCGTTGACAGGTCGGTCGGGGAGTGACAGCGACCGAAGACGATAGGGAAGCCCAGTGCCTGGCCTATTTTCTTTAGAAGGAGCCCTCCCACAGGCTGCTTGGGTGGTGGTTCCACCACTATCCATGGAGAGACCGGTTTAGGCTGAACTGGAGGCTCCGCGGTCGAGGAACCGACTTGATCAGTTCGAAGGAGTTGGCTTTGGCCTAGAGGCGAAAGACAAGTAATGTCCAGGGTAGAAGCGGGTTGGCTTGTGCCCGTCAAAATCAGCTGTTGCCACATGATTTTCTCGAGAGCGCTGATGGAGTTTCCAACTGAGCCTCTCCTCATCCGAGGAGGATGAGGACGACCGATGGCGCCACCTCTTTTACAGCACTTGTGGCTCTTCCTCGGCCTTTCAGTCGATGGGGTCCTGGACCTCGATCGAGATTGGACAGGCCAACTCGGTCGCTCAGGAGACATTGGCAGGACCGGTGATTTCCAGGGTCGGGACCACTTCCTCGGCAGGATTCTAACAGGCTGGATCTCTCGTCGGGAAAAGTAAGGACCGAGTCCGATCGAGAGTTGTCGACCGGAGTCGGCGATAATGGGTCAATCGGTCGATGATGATTTCAACATCACGATCAACACTTCGGTCGATCAATACACGGCAAAGCCGAAGCCAGAGGCTGAAGAGGCAATCTTCGACCAAGGTGGAGCCCAGGTTGAGCAGAACAAAGAAGCTCGAGAAGAAGATTCTGCAGCCAGAGTCGCTTCCTCCTCGAAGGCTTGCATGTGTTCCAATTGCTCAGCAGATCCCACGGCTGCAGAAACCTCCGACCAAGCCTCCTTGGATTTCACGGAGGGTTCCGTTTCTTTGGTCTCCCAAATTCAGGCATGGCGACAGTCATCCAGTGACGTTACGATGAAATGTGAGACAAAGATCACACCTCGAGGTGTCATGGTTACACTGAGGCAATAAATGCATGTGGCAGGGATCAGTGCATAACATCTTCTGGCCAAAGGAACACCGGCGAATCCAGGGGAAGACCTGCCTTCCATAATCAAAGTTAAGAGCTGTGATCGCGAAAGCGAACTAGATGGATTTTGGAATAACCGGTTTCAAGACAGGGCCTACAAAATGTGGAGCATGAAGGAGGCAACAGAATCTTCTAGCGGAAAGGAAGATCTGAGTCATGGGCGGCAAGGGATATAGCACCTGGATGGGTGGAGGAGCCAGCTTGAAGACTTCCAGCAAGATTTAAAGTGGAAGGGGACATGCCAAAAGTGTGGCTGAACAACATATCCACGACCCTAGAAACCCCGTTTAACAAAAAAAAGGAATGAAGTAGAAGAAGTATGTGATGGCTGAGGTCAGCAGAGAAATCTTCACATGAATACTGAAAGCAGGGAGAAGAGAGAGACCACAAGAGAGGAGAGAGAGAGAGATGGAATGTTGGCATGCATTGGGAGGGGCATTACTAGCAGAGGAGGAGGTACTGATGCCTCTCTACAAAGCCATAGTGAGGCCCATACCTCTCAACCTCTTACCTCATGAATCAGGGACAAGGCTTAAAAAATCAGGGACAAAGACCCAAAATCAGGGATACATCTTAAAAGTGGTACTATTCACTCAGAAAGCTAATAGAATAAGGGGATTTGTGTTAATATGCATTTTCTGAAAAGAGTCTGTAACTTTAATGTTTGGTGTTATTTTATGATTTTAATCCCCACTGTTCTGTCACAAAAACACTAATTTTACGAGGGATAGAGGAAAAGTTTGAGGCAAAATCAGGACGTTCCTGAAAATCAGAGACAGTTGAGAGGTATGGTGAGGCCACACCTGGAGTATGGGGTTCAGTTCTGGAGACCGCACTCACGCAAGAATACAGATCGGATAGAGAGGGTTCAGAGAAGAGCAACCAAGATGGTGCATGGTTATGAGGGAGAGCCATATGAGCAGAGGTTTAGGGAAATGGACCTGTACACACTGGAGACTAGAAGGAGAGGAGGACATGACAGAAATGTATGTGAAAGGGATCAACAAGGTGAAGGAGAGGGCTAAATCTAGAGGGCATAGCTTAAGATTGAGGGAGGAAGATATAGGGGCAATGTGAGGGGGTGATTCTTCACAGAGAGGGAGGTGGAGGCATGAAACAAACTACCAGAGGAGGTGGTGGGGGCTGTAGCGGTGGAGGGATTCAATACTACACGGGACAGACATATGAGGTTAGGAAGCGGGGGAAGGGCCCACTGAAAAGGAGATGAGCGGGGGGTAGGCAGACTCGATGGGCCGTTGGGGTCCTTTATCTGCCATCAGATTTCTATGATCCTATGATACCAGGGATAAAAAGGTAATGGCAATAGTATAGCTAGTTACGTGTTTCCTGAAAATCCCCAGGGCTGGATTTTAGTGGTTTTCTCTTTTTGGGATGTGTAATGTAGTTTTTTAATGGGGTTATCTGCCACCTATACCCCCTCTAAGAATGGGGAGACAGGAGAACAGCAAAGTGGTTGTAGTGGCAGTGCAGGGATTTATTTAACTCAAAAATTGATTACCGCTTTGCTCATAAAAGTGCTAAAATATTGTGAAAATACATATCACTTGCCTCACTGTGTTTAACAAACATAACACTTCTAAAAACCTGTATAAATACTTTCTGTACAGCTAGCGTTGCCCCAAGAAAAAACTGCTAATCAATTATTTAAACCCTGTAGTGGGTAGCAACGCAGTTGTAGCAGTATGGGTAAGGAGCAGAAGTGTCAGGACCGTAAGAGTGTCAAAATCAAGAAGCAGATGTTGATGTTAACATACCATATATTTTACCATAAATAAAAATATAGTGTAGGTGGGCCGGAGTGCTACACTATCACCTGCTTAGCTTGCACTAGCCTATTCCGGAGCATATGGTTCCTTTTAGCGTGTGTGCTTGCTGATTCTCTTGGTAAAGAGAAATTTAACCAAGCTGACTTTGAAGGAATGTACTATACTGCTATCGATCCACTGCCTCTGCTGACAGACTATTTTACAGGTTTACCACCCTCTGAAGGAAAAAGGCCACCTAATATTACCCCCATATTTACAGTGCCTTCAGAAAGTATTCACCCCTTGGATTTTGTCACATTTTGTGATGTTGCAAACTCAAATTAAAATACATTTATATGGATTTTTTGTCACGTATTACACAAATTACTCTATAATGTCAAAGTGGAATGAAACTTCTGGAATTTTTTTTACATGTAATTTAAAATAAAAACCTGAAATGTCTTGAGTTGATAAGTATTCACCCCTTTGCTATGACACTCCAAATTGAGCTCATGTGCATCCAATTTCCTTGTGAGATCACTCTAAAACTTGAATGGAGTCAACCTGTAGTCAGTTCAAATGGTTGACATGATTTCAGAGGAAATACACCTGTCTATATAAGGTCCCACTGTTGACAGTGCATGTCAGAGCAGAACACTACCATGAAGACCAAGGAGCTGTCCAGTAGAACTCTGTGATAGAATTGTCAGGAGGCATAGATCTGGGGAGGGGTATAAAACATTTCTAGGGTGTTGAAAGTTCCCAGGAGCACAGTCAAGTCCATCATTAGGAAATGGAAAGATTACGGAACCACCAGACTCTTCCTAGAGCAGGCCGTACTCCCAAACTGAGCAACGGGCAAGAAGGACCTTGGTCAAGGAAGTGACCAAGAACCCAATGACCACCCTGACAGAACTACAGAGTTCCATGGCTGAGATGGGAGAACCTGTCCAGAGGACAACAATCTCTGCAGCACTTCACAGATGTAGCCTCTATGGGAGAGTGGCTAGACGGAAGCCACTCCTGAGAAAAGGACCACACATAGCACACCTGGAGTTTGCAAGAAGGCACGTGGCAGACTCTGAGACCATGTGGCAAAAGATTCTGGTCTGATGAAACAAAATTGAACTCTTTGGCCTGAATGCAAACGCTTATGCCTGGCGCAAACCGAACACAGCTCATCACCCGTGTAACACCATCCCTACCATGAGGCATGGTAGTGGCAGCATCATGTTATGAGGATGCTTTTCAGCAGCAGGAACTGGGGCACTTGTCAGGATAGAGGGAACAATGAATGGCGCCAAATACAGGCACATCCTTGAGGAGACCCTACATCAGTCTGCAACAGACCTTGGACTGGGGTGAAGATTTACGTTCCAACAGGACAACGACCCAAGCATACAGCCAAAGCAACACTGGAGTGGCTTCAGAACAAGAAGGTGAATGTCCTTGAGTGGCCCAGCCAAAGCCCAGACTTGAATCCCATTGAGAATCTGTGAAAGACTTAAAGATTGCGGTTCACTGACGCTCCTCATCCAACTTGACAGAGCTTGAGCAAATCTACAAAGAAGAATGGCTAAAATCCCAAATCCAGATGTGCAAAGCTAATACAGACATACCCAAGAAGACTCAAAGCTGTAATTGCTGCCAAAGGCGCTTCTACTGACTCAGGGGTGAATACTTAAGTAAACAAGATATTTCAGTTTTTAATGTTTCATAACTTTTTGTTACACAATACAGATATTTGTGCCTTTAAATTGTTGAGTATGCTGTGTGAATCAAGGGAAAAAATCATTTCAATGCATTCAAAATTCTGGTAGTAACACAACAAAATGTGACAAAATCCAAGGTGGTGAATACTTTCTGAAGGCACTGTATCACCTCTGAGCATCAGAGTGAGTCCCTACAGCCTATGGAGCACACTGCATCAAACAACTCTAAGTTCAACCGTGTCTATACCCTTGAGTAGGAGGAAGACTGAGATCATGTCTCCTCTCAAGACTCCTCTTCTGTAGGGTGAACATGTTAAGGGCCTCAGCCTCTCCCTTAGCTTTTGCTCCCCGTGCTCTACATCATTTTGATGGCCTTATGTAGCACCCTCTCAACTCAGGAGCACAAACTGCATGCAGTACTCCAATGTAAGGCCTGAGAAGGGCCTTGTAAAATAGCAGGATTACTGGCATCATTCAGCTGTCATCATCATTTTGATAAATGGCACATTCTGCAGGCTAATACTGGCAGCAGCTACACACTACTTGTCATGCTTAAGCCCCTTGTCTATAATGACTCTCGGTGCTTTTCCTCCTTTGCTGAAGCAAGCGAGGCCCCACACAATGTGTAAGTCCTATCTCTTTATCTTCTCCAAGTGTAGCACACACTTTGCATTTAGCTACAATGAATTAGAGGCTCCAGGAGTCTGACCAATCTCCCAGCTTGTCGGGACCTCCTGAAGATTCTCCCATCCTCAAGAGAGTTCACCACCCTTACCATCTTAGTGTCTGAAAACTTAAGCCATCTGCTGGAGACCCTAGCTTGCAGATCCATTTTTAAAATGTTAAAAATCCCCAAGGATGCCACTGAGGACACCTCGCAACTTGGAGCAGTGCTTGTCTACCACCATCATCTATCTCTACCCTCAAACCAAGCAGCAATCATCTTGAGTATGTTTCATGTATACTGCACTGGTGTCGTTGCCTAGAAGCTTGTCATGTGCCACAGTATCAAAGGCGATGCTAAAGTCCAGATAGACTACATCCAGAATGTTGTTACATACATTTTCCTGCTAAAGGAATCCTCTGAAAGTCTCTCCACTGCACGAATGTTTCTGATTGGAATGGAGAACAATGTATCCTTGCCTGTTCAATGAAGAAATGGCACATGTTAAAACAGTTTCAAACTGGAAACGATTATATAAATGCAAATGAAATGCAAAAGTTAAACATAAATGCTTTCTTTACATATAATAAAAGGATCACAAACTAGGCTACATTGTCAAACCACAGAAACAAAGTCAGGCAATGATGGCAGAAAAAGACCATTGGTCCATCCAGTCTGCCCATAAACCCTAAAAACCTAGGACTTATTCTCCATACGGTTCTAACCCATGCTATCCTCATGCCCCTGCCCTACCTGTATCACCCTGAGCAACCACTAAGACCTTCATTCTGTCCCAGCCGTGTTTTAAACCATTGATAGTTCTTGCACTCATCACATCAATTAGCAGATTGTTCCACAGCTCCACCACCATTTCTGTGAAATAAAACGCTTCACTTCTCTCCTGAATCTCCCATCGTTTCACTCGTGCCCTGTGTTCTCCATCTGCTACTTATGCTAAATAGTTCCTCACAGTTTAACGTCTTCATTCCTTTCTGGAACTTAAAAGTCTCTATCATATTTCCCTCTCTTGTCTGGCCTCCAGCCTGTATATGTTCAGTGCTGCTGGCCCTGAATCATTCTGGTCACCCTATGCTGCACTGTCTCCAGCCTGTCCATATCTTTCCTTAGTGAGGATTCCAGAACTGGGAACAGTATTCCAGGTGAGGTCTCTCAATGATATACAGAGACGCAGTAATACCTCCTTCCTTCTGATGTCTATACCCTTCCTATAACCCCAGCATCCTGTTTGCCTTACTATAGTCCTTATTACACAGGTTTCATTGTTTCAGGGGCCACTGTTGATGATTCCTAGGTCTCTTTCCTCAGAGGTCATGATCAGTGTTACCCCACTCCCACCCAGTACTCTGTACTCAGGTTCTTGTTCTCTAAGCACATCACCTTGCACTTTTTGGCATTAGATTTAGCTGCCAAACCTTTGACTATGGCGATTGTGTATTTTATTGGACCAGCATAATTACACTGCTTAATTGCCCGTGGATTGACAGTACGTCAAGGTACCCACGTCTCGGTCTATTAAGCCCCACAAATGTGGTCATTATTACGGCAAATACAGTTCGCTAATACATACATCTTCGATTGAATAGCCATACCATCTCTACAGAAACAGTGGTAGTCTGATATAGTATTAAAACAAATACAGTTTTCAGTTAGTTTGAATTGGGGCTATACCCCACACCCTTTCCTATAATTTAAAACAAATTAAGAAAATACATGGGGGTATGGGGCAGAGCCCCCAATTCAAAAAACAATACTTTATAAAAACTAACAATTGTATTTGTTGAACATCACATCAGACTATATGTAGCTGCACGACACTCAGTAAAGTTGCTAAGTGCAGCTATGCAGATTACGGCCAGCATTCTCTGGTTCGACAATCTACACAATCTCCCCTTGACCATGTCGCTACCTTTTTCAAGTGTCTCTCCATCTCCTTACCACTCCTTCCCGTCTACCTCGCCACAGAGCTTAGTGTCATCTGCAAAGAGACACATCTTGCCCTAGATTCCTTCTCCCATATTGCTAATCTTATCTGCTCTTCATCTCAGCGATTCCCTTTAGAGCTGCCTTAATGCCACTCTGGCACTGGCCCTCTGTTTTCCGTTGTGAACATAGAGCAAAATAGTCACATTAAGAACATCTACTTTCTGCGGCCCCTCAAGGTTGTAAATCTGATTACTTCAATAAATAAAAAAAATAAAAATAATGCACATACTGAAAAGGACTGGACCTAGGACCGATCCTTGTGGCACCCACTGGTGATCTCCCTTCTTCTGATTTGACTCCATTAACCATAACTTTCTGGTGTTTCCCTGTCAACCAGTTTTTGCCTGTCTGTGTCTTTTCGCTGTACCCAGATCCTATTGCTTATTAAGCAACCTTCAGTGAGGCACCAAGTCAAAAACCTTACTGAAATCGAGTAAAATAAATCCACTGCACGGCCCTTACCTACTACCCTCGTACCCAGTCAAAGAATATTATCAGTTTGGTCTGACAAGACCTTCCTTGAACCCATGCAGTTTACTGTCATGGAGTTCACTTGCTCTCAGGTGGTTTCGAGGTCCTCTTTGACTAGTGACTCCATCAGTTTAACCACAACAGCGGAAAGGCTGACAGGTCTGTGGTACCAGTTTCTCCTTGTCCACCAGCTTATGGAGTGGGACTATGTCTGCTACCCTCCACTCTTCTGCAACTACCCCTGTCTGAATTAAGCTATTGAATAGCCACATCAGGGGGTTCAGTTAGTTCGCTGCAATTCTTGAGTGGCCTTGCATGTATCCTATCCGGCCCCAATGTCTTACCTATCTTAAGGGCTATTAACCCTTTCCTTGCTAAATACTTGCTGCCTCATCTCAGCGATTCCCTTTAGAGCTGCCTTAATGCCACTCTCTGGCACTGGCCCTCTGTTTTCCGTTGTGAACATAGAACAGAAATAGTCATTAAGAACATCTACTTTCTGCCGGCCCTCAAATACCCTACCTCCCTCTGTTAGCCTAATATTTCCTCCTTGCCCCTTCTTTCTTTTTCTAATTTATCTAAAGAACTGTTTTCTCCACCCTTGACCCCTCTGCAATACACAGCGCCGTGTCTGCCTTTGCGTTTCTGACCACCCTTTTGGTTTCCCTTGTTCTCATTTGGTACTCTCCCGTTCTTCCTTCCTTGTTTTCCTTGTACCAGGGAATGCCTTTTTGGCTCTCACTAGTTCCCTGACCTTTCCAGAGAACTATATTAGTCTCCTGTACGTTTTTCTTTTGATTACTGTTCTCATGCAAGATTTCTTTGCCTCCAGGATGGCCCATTTGAGTGCCCCCATCTTCCCTCCACATCCCTGCGCTGTGCACTCCAACTCATTTTCCTGGACCAGCTTCCTCAGCTGGTTGAAGCCTGCCCTTCAAAATCTAGAACTTCAGCCTTTGATGAGGCTTACTTGTCCCATGGGCCAGATCAGACCATATAGCGTTATGGTGGCTGGACCTAGTGGCTCCCTGCCCTCACTCCTCCTACCACTTCTGAGTTGGTGAGCAACACATCGAGAATGGCAGCCTGTCTAGTGGATTCCTTAACTAGCTGCACCAGCGAGCAGTCCTGCAGGTATCCAGTATGGCCAGATTTCTAGGCGCCTAGCCCACTCTGGAACCAACTAAAATAATATCAGCGAGTTTAGATCTCCTCCACCACCACCACCTCTTCCCTTTTACCACCCCTTGTAATTCTGTCTCTATTTCCTTATCTTGATCTTCCCCTGTCCTCCTGGAGGTCTACAGATCGCCCCCACTCATAGTGTATGATGAAAATATCAGGGGGTCATGGAAAACAGAATTGCTGTGGGTTCAGCTCACTGCATCCTCAGGCAATGAACTGCCTCTGTGCCCTCACTTACATTAGGGCTATGCCTCCTCCTTTACCTTTGTCCCATCTAAACATGGTGAAGCCTGGGTCTGTCAGGTCCCAATCGTTATTCTAAATTGTTACGTTTCTGTGATGGCTACTAGAATCATCTCAGTGTCTGCCACCATTGCCTGGAGCTCACTAATTTTATTTCCCAGACTCCTAGCATTAAGGCAGACCCTTTCCATCTTTCTCCTGATCCCCTCTTGCTTTTCCTATTCTGTCTCCTTTATCTTTCCCTAGTCTCCTTAACTTTTTATTTTTCATGCCAAATGTAGGCTTTTGAGCCTCTCTCTTTGGCCTCTTTATCTAACCTAATCTGAACTTCAACCTTACTATTACCCACCTTGCTGCTACTAGCCACTGTACAGGGAGCCATAGCTAGGTTCCACCTGCTCTCCCTTCTCAGTGGTTCCTCTAGCCTCTGTCTCCCCACAGTCAATTTAACTGTTTGATGTAAAATTCAAACTTCTGCCCAAAGCATGGCCCCTCTCTCCAAGTGAAGGCCATCACCTTTGAAAAGCGTTCTGTATGAAAGTCCCCGTGCCTCCAAAAGTGGTACCCTTGTCCTGACACCATCCTTCAACCACCCATTAAACTCTTTAGACTCTTCCTTCCTTACTCCATCGTACCATTCCTTATTCCACACAAGAAGGATCCTGGAAAAAGCCAAAGAAGCCGAGTATGCCTTCAGTCTGTCACCCAGCCTCTTAAAAGTTCTGCTTCACTGCCTCCTCAGGCTGGTTCGCCAAATCGTTTGGTATCCAGTGTACCAGCACCCCAGCTCCTCTTCCCTTTTCCACCATCCAATCATATCTACATCCCTGATGGCTGATGACACAAGAAGGCCTCTGACCATTTCCACCCCATCCACCACCCTCTACTCCCTCAATCACTGAATATAATATAATTATACCATATAATGCACTAGTGCACATTAGCAGTAGTCCATCCTACTTTTTGGTTTAAACAATCTATCCCTCCAGGTAGGCTTTATAATTACTTCCTTTTTGTTACGCAGTAAAAGCCACTGGGATACATGTTCCCATTTACAGGGATGCCCTGGGATAAAACAGACATGAGACAAACATTAGAACAATATTGAGTCGACACACACACAATACATGACATCAGTGTCAAATTAAAGACAAAAGATAATAAGTCAATGTATAATTACTGTACAATATGCAATATTCCTTATTTGTCAATGAAGCACCAAACAAATGCATACAGTATATACTTTAGATGCAAATGGTCATTTTATCTGCTTATAAGGCCCCTAGGGTTGTCAAGAGTCTAAGACAAAGTCAGTTGCTAACAGCCTTAGGTGTGCCTTCCAGAATGATGATACTCACTATGGAGGGGCCAGTTACTGCTGTAAGATGCTTTCAGAAAATAATCACCACAGAAAAGCTCTTGTGACTTGATGGCAGTAGCTCACACTATAGCATGGGAGAACCGTGTACAGAACCAGCTTTGATGGAACTCTTTTTCATGGTTCCACAGAAATGAATAGGCATCCAGGGCAACATGAGCTAACGGCCTCCTCTGAGTACCCATATGTGAGACTCGCGCCTTTCTGCAGGAAACAGAGGTGAGCTGAGCTGTAACTAGGTTTCATCCACCTGACCACATTTGGGAGCAGGTCTCCCAAGGGGTGAGTTGTGCCAGGCTCTCTCTCCTTGCTCTCATTTGAGACCAGGGTACTCTTTTGCTGGAAATGGATGCAAGGTAGTTGTATCTTTGCCCCGTCTACCTGCTTTTATTTGAGAACAGCGCCTCAGTGCTAGAAATGGAGGTGACTTGTATTCAGACTCTACATACGCACTCCTCATTTGGGAATAGGGACTTAGTTTGTTATTCAAGCAAATGAATTCTGGAGACAAAATAACTCAGACTCTCTGAACCTTTGATTTTGAGAGTAATCCAAAATGTTTTCATGGATTTCTTCTTTTTTTATTTATATTTTACTGTACATGCCTCCATACATTTCATATGTGTTACATATTACTTAATAGTGTTGCATGTTACTTAATTTTTTAATTTTAACTGCTTGACCAATAAATTGCGACGCATGATAATTAATCAGTGCAGAATATATTCTTACTAAAAGCACTGCAGAAACAGCTGCAACAACTAGGATAACCTCATCAACCCACTACTAGTTCATTCTGTTACCTTCTGTGCTTGTCAAAGAGGATGAAAGAATAAGGAAAAGAAAGAGGAACATGGGGATTTATCTCCCTTTTTCACCAACACTGGCTCCATATGGATGTGTCCTCTAAGCCCGTCACGGAATACCCTTCCCATGTAGTGTTCACTTGGCTGCCACCCAGACTTCTCCAGGTGGCAGCCAACCAGCATAATGTGTGTTCCTCCTCACTGAGAGACAGGAGCTGTCCCAGGGATCCTCAATCCACCCTCACCCGGCCAGCCCCAAGTCCATTCCTAAGCTCAAGTCACCAGCATGGCCGACAGTAGCTCTACTGCCATGTTACTGCACGCTACAGTATGAGTGCTGTTTTTTTAATGCAAACCAGAGGGACCTATTCTTTCCAGACAGACATCCCACAGTAGCCACCTGGTTAGTCTATTAATATTGTCCCCATCGCACTAAAAGTTGAGCCTGCTATACATCTCCTTCATAATTTTCTTTCTTTATCAGCATGTAGCAATCTTTGATGGACAGAATACTGGTAGTTAGCCATTCGGGTGATGCATTTTAGGGCAGCTACTGTGAAGATTCCAAACAAATATTTATGCTGTAGGTCCTGCTCCCCTGCAGATGCGTGTCTAGGCAACAGGCACCATGCCTGTGCTACTGTAACTCCTTGAAAAAGCATTCCCTAGGTTGGGGCATCCCCAGAAAAACATGGCAGTGTTTAGATTTATCTCCTCATCTCCTCCAGCATCTGTCTGCAGATCCTGCTACAAATACTTACTTACCGTAGGGGTCTCAAAGAACTGCACCATTGTTTTCCATCTAAACTCTCACCACTGAGCACAGTATGTAATTCTATGTACTTCCTTCCAAATAGTTTTTGTACTTCCTTTCAACTCCTCCTTAGATTAGTCCCTCACCTTCTCCAAACCAGCCTAGGTTCTACTGACCTGTGGTGCTGCAACAGCTGATACAGGTTGATATAATATGTGATACTCAGGCCCAACTTTGCTCCATTTTTTTCTATATTGCTTTTTGCTCCCTAGTGCGCCTCCAGCCTTGCTCGACAATGGGGAGACATAGGTATTTTACTTTATCTCCCACCTAACCTGGACTCAGAGCACAGAAGTGCATACCCATGGAGGTGAGCACGCACCCCATGAGATCCGGTGACGGTCCTTTTCCCCTACTCGACCTATGGCGAAGTTTCCAAGGCTTGGCGCCACCACCATCGCATCCCACTCAGTGGCAGCTAAGAGCCATGAAACTCCAGATACCTCCCTCAGGAGAGAAGAGCTGCCTGTCGGCAGCTCAATCCAGCTCCTCACCCTCCCAAGCCAACCCACAGCAACTCGCTCCCGAACTCGGGTCACCGGCGTGGTTGCGAGGTATGGCATCCAGCACCTCAACCCTCAGCACCACCAGGCTGGCTACTCTGCTCCATTTTTATAAATTTTTCTAGCTCAGTAGGATCTGTTCTGCATTCCCCTCTATTGCTGCGGTTTGCATGCAGCTGAAAACCTGAAGGAATCTAAAAAAAAAAAAAGACACATACACTCTAGTCTACATTTATCTCCCAGTTGTTTGAAGGACATTATGCCACCCTGGTCTATCAAGACATCTATAGTTCCAATTCCTTGGTCTACTCGGGGCAGTGTTACCTCTAATAGGCATCACGCTTTCCACAGTATCTGCCTCCCCTACTCTCCTCCTGAATGGAATCCATATCTGTAAAGAGTGACGTGTCAGTAGGTTGGATGGCACTGTTCTCCTCAAATATGAAAGTGGAAGGAGGGCTATCGACTGTGACTGTAGTTATGCAGTTGTTCCAGTGCCTTCTCCATCCATTCGGCCACGTCAACACTGGCAGAACTTGGGCTGCATAAAGTAATCCTCGTATTCTGTAATGCTAGGCCCCATGTGTCTTTGTCTGTTGTAAAAGTGTGGCAGCGCAGCAAAGTGCCATGGGGAGGGGGAACACCAGCTGGGGACCTGCACTGAAAATGCACTGCATGCGTGAGGCACTAGTCCCCTAACCGACAGCATCCTCCAGAGTAGCGAGGGAGAAATAGAAAAAAGTGGTCTCAGTGTCAAAGTGATTGGCTTGGTACATGTGGGGCTACCTCCCACCTCCTCGCTTTGCCTCCTGACATCTGGTGCATTTGGGGCATATTCCTTCCACCATATACTCTACAATCAGGGAGTAAGTTGATGTTCCATGGTGGAGGTGACCATGGTAGTGTAGGGGCAGGTGGGGCTGGTGCCAGAGGGTTCCAGGGGAGCTGGGGCACTGGAGACAGGTGGCATAAATGTAATTTAACAAGGTAAACAGGGTAAACCCTATTTTGAGACTAGGTCAATGGGGATAAGTAGGAAAACTGAGAAATCTGGATGGAACTGGGGTCTATTTCTGACATCACTTATGTTTCTATGATCTTGCATGGATTTCTTAACCAGAGTTTTACATCTTTGAATGACTACTGCTTGGTATGTCTCCATTTTGTCAGCAGACAGAGATTCAATAATAATGATATTTGAGTGTACCAGTGTAATTAAGGTTCTGTGGCTTGAGTTTACTTCCTTTTACAGCTTATTGTTCAGCACTCAGACCACTACCAAAGAAATTGGGCTTTGTTTTATACATATTTTACTAGAGTATAAAACAACATTGAGTTTCTTCAAGATGCACATTTCTGAACACTTTGTGCATTCTTGTGAAGACTGTGCTGTATCTTAGAAACTATTATCTACATTTATTTATCGGTACCTTTTGAATTTTGAGCAAGAAATATTTTGACTGGATAAGAAAGGTGCTGGATCAGGAGGGGTGGCAGATGTTGCCTACCAGACTTAAGCAAGGCCTTTGACACCATTCTACCTTGCCTTCCTTGCTTCTCCTCTCCTTCCTGGGTAGATCCCTGTAGCTGCTGCCTGCAGTGCTGGTTTCACCTTGTCCATCCTCCAGTGAAACATATGCCATGTGGATACAGCTTGGCACTTGGGCCAAAGTGCAGCTGTCTTCTGGGTGCTTCCTGTATTGTAGGAGAGCAGGTGCAGTAGGATTTTCTGTGTTATACGTCTCAATTTGTTATAGTAGGATTTTCTGTGCTATAATACTCAGCTTGTGGGGAGTTCACTTTTTCACGTTTATTAGGTTCTTCTCACAAACTGTTTTCCATCGCTCCTTTGGGAATGGCAAGAAAATAGGACTTGTGCTCTGGAATTCTGTCCAGTTACGTTTGTTGTATTACTCCTCTGAAGAAAGCTTGAGGGGTGTTTACCCTGCTAAACTGAAATTGTCCTCTTCAGTACAAGGTTCTCTGCTTCAAGCTGGCATTGCCGTCTTGCTACACAGGGTCTTTTCAAGTTGCCTATGTATACACCAGAATTATATGCCAGGGCTGCTGCCCATTCACCTTTATTATCTCTACCCTCTGTCCATTCTGCATAGGAGACTAATAAACAAGTTGGGTAGTATGGGTGTGGGCACTAAGGTGGTAACCTGGGTAAGAAACAGGTTAGGGGCTGGCCTGGTGGTGCTGAGAGTAGAGGTGCTGGATTCCACACCATGCACCATACCAGCAACCTGGGTTCAAGAGCGAGCCCAAGGCATCAGAGGTTGGCTAGTGGGAGTGGTTTGAGCATCCAATGATAGCTCACCTTCTCCGGGGAAGGTGAGCAGAAGGCTCAACAACAATATACCTCCTGGTGGTGGCTGGGAGGTATTGCACTGACAGTCATCAGCATTATGGGGTGGTAGGATGCAGATAACGGTGTGGCGCACGGGAGTGTGCACGTCTCCCAAACGTTATTGCAAGTCCGCACTCACCCATGGGGAAGGGAGTTACCACAACAGAACAAGGAGAAAAAACAGTGAACTTGGTGAATGACGCTGCACCACAGCACCATGCCCACTGTAGGATCCTGCCTCTCCTTGGTCCGTCAGCCTCCGATACCTCCACCTCGCCTGCAGGCCACTGAATATGGAAAGGAAGCACCGAGGGACCTGGGCGGCCCGCCTTTGGGGGGGTGCAAGCCAGGGGTGACCTGCTGGTGGGTCAGAGCTCCAGGGTCCCAAGGTACGGAGGATCTCAAGCAGGGCAGAAGTAGCTGAGTGTCGAATGAGGGAGAGTCCAGTAGTTGGTGACTGAAGGGAAAAGAAGCATAAAAAAAAAAAAAAATGGTCAGGGATAAGAGGCAGAGGGTGGTGGTAAATGGAGTTTACTCCAATGAAGGGAGAGTGAACAGCAGGGTACTTCAGGGGTCAGTGCTGGGGCCGGTCCTCTTTAGTATCTTCTTTTGTGACATAGTGGAGGAGCTGGAAGGAAGATCTACCTCTTTGTGAATGACACCTACATCTGCAATAGATTGGACACTCGGGGGTGCAAAGAATGTAAGAGATTTAAAATGGCTGGAGCAGTGGTCAGAAGTTTGGCAGCTAAGGTTTAATGCAAAAAGTGCAAAATAATGCACTTGTGTCACAGAAACTCAGGGGTAGAGTACACAATGGGAGATATACTTGCAACAACCAAGCAGGGAGAGGAACCTGGGGTAATCATCACAGTGGATGACCTAAAAGTGGCCAGACAACCAACTTAGGGATAAAAAAAACAAAACTGGTTGGGCCTCCTGGGTGGCACAAGGGTAGTTGGTATAAACAGCCAAAGCCCATTATCAGCTACCTGTACAGTCAGCCTGGGAGGTCAGTCACACTCATGCGGTGGACGTTAGGACCCAGTTGGGGTCTGCAGCACCTGAATCTCAGAAGCGGATTCAGCCCAGGGGTGACTTCTGCAGTTCCCATGAGAGCACAGTACTTGAGCTGGATGTCCCTCAGGCTGAAGCAGCAGAAAGGGACTGAGAGTCCTAGAGGCCTCCTTGATTGCTCAAGGCCAAGGAGTATAACAAAGCTGTCATTGCTGAAATCTCTGAGGAGTCTCAGTGGCAAGGACACAGGACTGCGACCTACAAAATGCTGATGTCCACTGCCCTTAGCATCTCTACAAGGAAGTGCTGGTATGCAGAGCAGTCAGCATCTGCAGACAGATGGAAAGAATTATTCCTCTCGGACAAAGAAGTTGAAGAGGAGGAGCTGGACCTCGAGAGAGGTGGTGCCAGGTCCATGAGTCAGAACCGTATCCAGTCAGACTGGACGTTGAAAGGTGCAAGGCACCAGCCGCCTCCTATACTGAGACCAGGTGAGAGAACCAAGAGGACCCATGACACCTGGCAACTCAGGGAGGGGTGACAGAGGCCCAGGAGAGATGAAGAAGTCAGAGGCTCTAGGCTCTCTGCCAGGGCTTCGGGATTATCAGAAGACCTCTTCCAGGGGTGAGGACCAAATCCACCCAAGTAGAGTTGACCAACGCCAGTGGAATAACCCAATCCATGCCCTTAAAGGGAACCCCCAGATGAGGAAAGCAAGCCACAAACATCCCATGAGGTAGCTCAGGTCCAAACCAATGACAACATCCACCATGAGTTCTGGGGAGAACATTACCCTGGGCCACTGACAGAACTCTGGCTGGTGCCACCACAGGCACCAGCTTCAGGTTTAACAAACGCCTAGTGGAGGTTTCTACCCCATCATGGCCAGTGCCATCTTCATAACTGGGAACAACAGTAGCACTGGTACTTTTCAGGACGCATCCCATCCAAGGCATCGCAGCAGCACTAAGGACTGACCTGGCACCACAAATAGCAACAGGCCCTGAACTGGCACCACAGGTGGCACTGGGACCTGAATCAATGTTGCAGCAGCAGCAGAGATCTTCGCCCCAGCCCTGGCTCCAAGCCTAGGGCAGCTCTATGGTTGAAACCATCAACAGCATTGTACTTAGAACCAGGTCCAGGGTTGGTACCATCAGCACCATGACCAGCAGTGGTGGCATCATCCTGAAGGCCACATGGGCATGAAGGGTAAATGACCACCTCTGCCACTGGCCCGGGCAGTTCAGTACTGACCCTCTTGTGGCACTGTCACTAGCTCCAGAAGGGGACCCAGCTTCGTGACCAGCACCACTCCACCCACCTGAACTGCAGATGATACCAGGAGCACTGGTGGCACAGGCTGCAACACCAAGGTATCCACCAATATTGACCAAGCATACAGCTTCTGCCTTACCACTGGAGATGTCCACTGTCCAGCACAGACAGACTGGGGTTGCTAAGCTGGCCACCAGAAGGAGCCAGCCATCCACCAAACTCCCCCAAGGCCTCCAACATCTGAATGAAGCGAGCATGGGAGGACCTCAGTCTTCCACAGTACCAATGGTACTGGTAAGAGGTCTATGCAAAGGCCCAAACTTGTGTGTGCTTGTCAGCACGGATGTGACATCTCCTCTGAAAGTAGGGGTAAGCAACCCACTTGACATGTTTGTTCATGGAGAAACATGCATCACACCTGTCTATGTCAGGTTGTGAGCCATGGCAGGAGTGACATTTTGATTCGGTCAGCCACTGCCATAGGGCCCCACAGGACACCAATGCATAGGAGATGCAGCCTTTTTCTTATCCCTTTAGATGAACTCAGCATCGTACTAATGGACAAAAACAATGAACAGAAAAACCCAATTCAACTCGAAATGCAAAACGGAGCAGAAAAAGGAGCGGACCATCAAAAGTTAAAAGTTCAATGTTGAAAAGAGGTATAAAATGGTGCGAACTGAGAATGCAAGTGCTGCTGCATTAGACTGTTGCTCCCATAGTACACCTTCTACTGCGGGAAAAACAGAACTGAGGAAGAGAGAAGGCTGGCATCAGTTGCTGGCAAGCTCACATGCGATGTCAGTCGTGTGTGCTGCACTATAAGCCAACATCAGCCCCTTGTATCTGCAATTTTGGTCCGTGGGGTCCTAGTGTGTCCATCTTAGACCTATAAGTAGGAAAGAATAGGGAAGATTGATTCTTCTAAGATCAAGAATAATAAGTGACTTCACAGCCTGTACCCATTCAGGGCAGGGAGGGTGGGGCAACACAGTGAGTCTAGGGATAGAGGGTGAGTTAGTGGAACTCTCACGGAGAACAGGATCTGAAGTCACAGTAGACTTTCACCCCCAAGTCCCACTCTTTGGTCTTGATTAGCAAACTGTAAGAAAGTTCCCCCACACTAGGGAGATGCAGACCTAAGACTCACAAGGGCAACTGGCATTGTAATACAGCCAACCTGAAACCTACTTGTTTCCTGGAATGGATATCTAGAGAGTAGTGTTTTGTAAAGGTGTGAATACTACTCGCGCAGTGGCCCTACATATTTTTGATATTTGACATAGGGATTGAACAGAGCAAAGCCCCAGGTTAGCCACTGCTCTGGAGGAATGAGCTCTGACAGAGGGATCCATCCTAATTCCCATTGTGTAAATTCCCAAGTGGCGAAATCCGATTACTCAGAATACTGAACGGAAAAATACCAAAACCAGAATCCCATGAAAGAGGAGGGGGTGGAAGTAGCAGCTCTGTTAAGTGAACACTGCAGGGAGTTCAGAGGCAGAAAATGACAAATTAATTACCAAAACACTGAATCTGTTGAGGCTTACTGGGTGGCAGTGAGAGAATGTCCAGACCATTCGCGCTACCTTTATATTCTACTCCTGCTCGTTGTTCTAACCTCCAGGCTACACTGTCAGCTCCTCTGCTGCTTCTACTATTTGCTTGGAGGCTAGAGCAGAAGCCCGGGGACAGGGCAAGCTCTCTGGTGCTCCACAGGAGTCCCTGTGGTGCTGGAAGTGGTAGCATTCCTCCACAGGATTGGAAGCACTGCTATCGGTGGCCCTATTTCCCAACCCTGGTTGCCCAAGCACGATACCACATTTGCTCCCGAGTCCAATGCACTGCTGCTGGGTTAACTGGTGGCCCTGTGACCATGGGTGCTGGAACCATAGGCTAGGTGGGCCATGACCCCCCTACTGTATAGCACTTGCGCTTTTTAGGCCTCCGACACCCCTGCCTGTAACTATCAAGTTCTATTGCCACTCTTCTCTGCCCTACAACCCTCGCTAACTTGGCTGGCTCTCATGTTGACTGTTAAAAGGCTGGAAATGAAAAGAGGCTGTGGCAGGATGAATGCCATTTGAAAGAAAGTCTTGTATATGAGCTACCTGATCTGCCAGCATACGCTATGTATTTACAGTTGCAGCCTCTGCCATGGCAAGACAAGAGACACATCTTTATTGATGTATTCCAGTAATGACGCTCATGCTCAAGACAGTCGATTGTTGGTGTTCATGTCATGCTGGAATGGGAACAGGCCTTACCCAGCAATTTGACTTATAAATGATCAGTACTTCGACAACCATGATCTGGCTAGGTGTTTGCACTCTCTTTGGAGCTCACCTACTTAATGCTATAATTTCTGCAGATTGATTCCTGATTACAAGAATTCATTAAAAAGACACATGATCTATAAAACATGTGCATGTATTGGGGAGGGGCTACAACAATACAGTACAGGCCAATGTAATTGATTGCAAGGAGTTGTAGTCAAATTAGGGCAGCTCTTTGCTAGTACAGTACCACACAAATTGAAACAAATATATTTTAGATGTTATACCCATTGTTCACTAAATGCCAGCTTTTGTACATATTTTCTATGAAGATTTTGGGTAATTTCATCTTACTGTCATACTTCTGTCCTGTCACTCATCTCAAACCCCCATCATACCTTATAGTTTAAAAATGTCAAAAACGTAATAGTGCAGGCATGTATAATGATATGCAGCTTTGCAGGGTGTCTTTTCATTTGCGGGATGTCTATGAAATATTTTGTTCTGCCAGACACTGATTTTGAGATTTTCAATAAGCGGTATTTGGACAGTACCGGAAATCAGCTGTGCGGATTTTTGCGGCAATTTACTATGCGGTATTTTGTTCCTCACAGGTTGTTACCTAACCCTGATAGAGCCCCTCAATCACCTTCTTGCTTACATGTTATCAGTGATGAATGCAACTGACAACACTGTTTAGTAAGCATGGTTTGAAACAGAAAATCCCTTTCAACTGTGGTTGAAAGAGACAAAATGTTGACAGACCAGCCTGCAATCCTTGGTTCTATACATGTAGAAACTGAGGATTCTTCTAGCATTGAGAGTGTGCAGCACCAGGGTTAATAAGAACTATGAAAAATCAGTCCCTACGTGTGGGGGAGTTAATATGGATACAGAGGGGAACTATTAGTGACTACTACCTGGTTTACTTGTATTGAATAAGTTGTAATGACTCAGAACCACCTTTTGCTCTAAAAAACATATTTTATTGTGTATAAACATGCAGCATGCTGATGCTATAAAAGGCTTAATAAAAATGTAAATAAAAAAAAAGAAAGACCCCTCTGTATCTCCTTTTAGCGAAGGTGTACCTACCCTCTCCATCCACTTTCTGATCCACTAGTTCAAAACAGACTGCATCCGCACAATATCACTGCATCCCTCCTCCACCCAGCTTTATAGGAGGAGGCCACCATGGTGCAGTACCAAAACTGTCTCAGTTATTCATGTTCCACCTGTGAGAGGTGCTATGAGAGCGGTCTAATGCCCAAACTGCTCATCTGGAACATCCCTTATAGACAGAAGGTGTGTTGGGATAGAGAAGTCGGCACCAAGGGCGTAAAAGTGTAGTGTCATAACACCCACTGATGGCGACAAACACAGGATGCAGAAATTCTTGCTCCCAGGAGGCAGCTGCCTTGGGTCAGAAAGATGAGAACTTGACCTGGTCGGTGTCTCGTTTCTCTTTTTCTTTCTGGGTGAGGCTAAGATGGAGCGGTCCCTTGAACCTCAGCGGTGCATCAGCAGGGCCAGGACTATTTATTTTTATGACTAAGGGCACCATCTCTATCCTCTTGGTTGAAAGATAGCCCCTGTGTCAGAGCAACTCACTCAGAAAGGAGTGGTGGTCAGATACAACCTTGTTACCAAAGTAACCTACCTTATCAGACACCCTACTTGCCATAACAGTTTTCAAACATTGTGAAATGTCATAGGAGTGTATGAAAACTTGACATTAAAACTGCTATAAAAACATTAAAATCAGTTAAATAAGGTGACAGAAATATAATAAACTGGACTAAAACACTATTTATGTAAACTAGTACCGGAGAAAAAAGAACTGCGCTTTGATGGTGGGGAAAAACAAACTGAAATAGATCTGGCGCCACTGTATACCCTGTGGGCACACAGGACACTGTTTATTGGTGCTAGGCAGCTGTGCTGCTGAGCACAGAAGTTCTAGTTCCTATGGGGTCCTCTAGCTTTTCAGCTCTAAAACCAAAGAGTGGCACTCTATGGAGAAGACTGGTTCTTAGAAGATCAGGTAATCAAAAACAAACACAGGAATATTTCTAGAGTTGTAGGAGGCCAAAGTGGGGCCATTCTGGAAATACCTAACTCTTCTAACTAAAACAGAAGCTGGTTCTGGAGCTGCTTTGCCATCCAATCTTCTCGACCATGCAACATTCAGCCCTCCAGGGGATGGAGGAAGCTATTCAGAGCAGGAACACCCCTGTTGGCTGGTCAAGGAGTGGCAATGGTATTCACCCCACTTCAAGGGTGCAACCTTCTACAGACAGGAAATCACAGGAATTAGGGTGAAATAAATACAGTTCTGATCCCAGTGAGGCCCTTACCTTGTTGTTTATGATAGGTAAGCTCTCTGTTGGTCAGAAGAAGCCATCGCTTCTTGAAATTCCTTTACCAATTGCTTCCGCCCTGAGCCCTTTAAACACTTCTCTGTTGAAATAAAAAAAAAAAAAAGATTTAAGAACACCATGAAGTAGTTTGAATATTCTCTGCTGTGAAATAGTATTTGGGGAAAGCAGTGTCATTTAAATGTTAGAGACCTGAACTCTGAACCGGAGATCACAGATCAAATCCCCACAGCCTCACTGTGTGACCTTGATAGTTACTTGACCTCACTGTATAGAAGCAGGCTCCTGTAACTGAAAATGAGATGCTGAATCTCAGCTAGCCTATCATGGGTAAGCAAAACCTAATATCTGACTTTCTTTCCATTTAGTTTCCCATTTTATGTTTGCTGTTGCTATAAGCAGCAAACATTTTGTTAGGAGAGTGGCTTTTGAGGGATGTGACACTGTCAGTCCATTGCAGAGTGGTCTGCAAGGTACTACGTCAGTGTCCACTAATCATCAGCCAGGCTGATCATGGCAACATTGCTGGGCGGACACTGTGTATTTCAAAGGAAGAGCTGACCCAGTCATGGGTTGTCTCTTTCCTTTGATCCACAGCACCCAGCAAGCACAGCTGATCTGTCATGATCAGCCTGCTGAGTAATTACACCCTGTAACAAAGAAAAACATCCACTGATGTCTGCTGTTGGTCTGCTATAACTGTCCCCCCACTCAGCAACCACTCCTTCCCCACAAACATAACACCGACATTGAAGGTACCCAATCCCCAGTGTCGTCACCTGAAATAAAGAAAACCGCCCCTCAGCATTTTTTTCTGTAAAAGAAAAACATCCATCAATGTTTGTTTCTACCACCCACTGCCTTTACTGTCCACCCACACAACCCTCCTCAGCACCCCCAACAAACATTACACTGACACTGGGGTGCCCAATCCACCAGTGTCGCCATCTGAAATAAAGAAAACTGTCCCTCGATGTTGTTTTGTTTCAAATCTTGTGAAAAAACATCCATCGGCGTCTGTTGTGTAGTCCCCACTAAACCTCCTCAGCACCAACACCCCACCCCAAGCCCTTACTTACCAACTGGGGTCCAATGCGTAATCCTCTCTGGACCACAGCCAAGTCTTCACTCTTCAAGGCGGACCACAAACTGGGGAAATCAGGTATGCGGTTCAACGTATTTCAGTGGGTTCATTTGGACTTTCGTGGCACAACTAATATTCAGTAGTTCATTACGATTCATTGCCTACAAAAAGTGCTAAACAATTTGTTTAAAGCCAAAATATACTTGGAAAATATAAGGCAACTTAGCAGCCCTTATGCCTGTGCAAAATAGCGAGTACCTTATCCAGAAGTTACAGTATGTCATTTTAAGTTTGCTGACACAGGTAAAGTACTTTCCTGTTCTATGGTTAGCAATCTCCTTTGTGTTTTAGCAAACTCAGCACTGTTGGAAGTATGCTGAAAAATATTCTAGCTCACAAAGGAAATATCATCTCATTTTCAGATTCTTATAAAAGACATTGCCATAAAGTAAAACTTCGAAATACAGTGCTGTGCAAGTAGTTTTCAGTTTCTAAGATGGCAGAGTTAAAATACCTCTACCCCAACATTATAGCTGTTCAAAAGCAAATGGTCGTGCGTTTTCCATTGTGATGAGATACCCAGTATTGCACTGAAAACACTACAGCAACTTTTAGAGGTTTTAATACCTGACTTGAATATCTGTTTTCTATAAAAGTGAAAACTACAATTGTAATCAAGTGCTGAACACTACTACTGTAAAACCACAGGTTTAACTGCAGTCATGTGCAGTTTTGGGTGGTTGTTGCTAATATGGATTCCACCATAAGCATTGCTGTTCACCAATAAAGTGTAAGAAAGAAATGAAGTGACATCCCCTCCACTTCAGTGTCTATATCAGAAAGCCAGAGAAATGTTTCTTATCTCCAGTATCTGCTGGAATTTAGCTGCCAGAGGAGCTTTCAGGAATCATCAGTATACTGTGGACAATGCTACAGTAAACAGTTCTTACATTAATACCTCTAATGCCCTGTGAGAAGAAGGGCAACAGGGTATACAGTATAACAACTGCATCCCAGAAATGCCAGACTCCATGGACTGCAGAAATATAAGTGGAGATGGACAGCATTTATTTAGGTGATCTGTGCTTGAGGTTAGATGTATGGATAAATTAGTTATTCCATTCGAAGAACGGAACATGGATCTATATTGGGAAATCTGGTTAAATGGAAAGTACCCTCAACCTATTTTCTGTACACCTGTGTAGTTTGTAGGCATGAACAATGATTCCTTCTTGTCTCCACCTAATTTCACCCTTTTATAGATGTGCGGCAGAAAAGGACCTTCTTATAAATGAGATTGGTTCACTCTGTTTTGCACTGGTGTGAAAACATATTTGTCTCCATTGCAAAGGTCATGACCCCAATCATGCAAGATTTCATGGAATTGATGATGCATACCTGCACAAGCCAGCAGAAGTTATACTCTTGTTCAGTTCTGTTACATATCTTGTGAAGTTCCTGTGTTCTCTAAAATGATTTTGTAACTCAGATACACTTTAAACTACAGAAAACAGCAGGGCATTACGTAAGCATTAAGCCACGATGAAGGTGGCATCTAATGGGAATTAATGCATGGTGGGGGGTTGTGACGAGGCGAAGGCCTACAACCACCCAACCATGCATTAATTTCTATCTTCCGAATGGCATAATGTGCTTGAAAACATGGCAAGTGCAAGGCAAGTATTCCTTAAATGTTGTTTCAGTTGCAATGACAGACAAATGAGCAGAACAAGTTATTTTACTTAAGAAAACATGGTTCACGTCTGTCCCTTTGAAGGCTGTCTCTAACTGAAAGCGCTGCGGGTGCTTGTTGTACAGTACACATTCATTAATGTTGTGCCTCATAGCGTATTTTTTAGTCTTTGGTAACTGGGTAAGGCCCACTAGGCACAAGTGACTGTTTTCAGGGGTGACCTGGGAGCACTGGGCGGTTAAGTGACTTGCTCAGAGCCACACAGTAGGCAAAGTGGAGGTTGTGAGAATCAAACTCAGGTCTGGTCTGCTGGATGTATCAAGATTGTTCACACCTCGTTCCTCTAACCTCTAGGCTATACTGCCAGCCCAATTAGACACACACAAAGGTTAGATTAAGTAGCAAGACACAGATAAATAGTTCTCATGAAGACTTATGTTTTCGTTCGTTCCTACCTCACAATGATGGTCGTGGGTTCATTCATTATCTTGTTGCATTATGGTTGCTAGTCCCTTATTTGCATATGGTAACATACAAGTAAAAATCCGAATGCCTTTTTACATGCATAACAGTAATAGGGAAAAGAATCCGAGGTAGACAGTGGCTGGGAACTGGTAGATACAATTTTCTGAAATTTATAAAAGCAGGGACATTGATTTATTGTTAGATCACGGCTGTCTGTTTTTTTTCTCACTACGATTGTTAGTGGTGATTATTCCGACCAATAGGTGGGCTAATACTGAAACTCAAAAATTTCAGAGGAGATACCAGCTGGGAAATAACAGATAGCCAGGGACAACACTGACTGCCCTTTCAGTAATGTTACACACAGGGACTGCTAATGGAGACACTGCCTGCGCCGATTACTATATGGAGGTGGAAAACATTCAGAAGGAGACACCGGCTAGGAAATAAGATACCCTCACATATCAGTTACTCTTAGGTTACAGCTGTCTGTTTTTTTCCTCCGCTACTATTGTTACTGGTGATTATTTTGACCAGTAGATGGCAGTTTGAAGGCGGGACTTTACTATACAATTCTGCTGCGACACTGTAATTTGAACGGGTGGGTGGGTGTGTCGGAAAGTGGACCATTTTATATACAGTATAGTCTGTGCTGCTCATTTTCTCTGCAGTACTTTCGACAATTGCGGGACCGGAGCAACACAGCACTGCACTTTGTCTGTGGAAACTGCCCTTGCCTTACACTGTGTCTTAAATCACGCCACCTATTGGTGGGAATCGCGCTACACAAAACAATACTATGCTATCGCAAACCACTAACTTTCTAAGCATGTTCATGATCCCAACCAGGCATTACTAGGGATTAATACCCGTTGAGTTGGTGTCACGGTTGTGTTTGAACCAATCTAATTTATGTATTCCACTCTACTTTTCATTGGCATGTTACAATTTGCTTTCAAGTTTCATGGCAGCATAAGACAAGGACACAGGGTCTGCAGAGAACAGCAACAGCACTAACAAAGTAACATACTGCAAGCTTTAGCACTGAAACATCATACAGTTCCAGGATGCCTTACATGAATCAGGTAAATGACCTTTGCATTGGAATCAGGCAGGTTTCACACCAGATTAAAGTATCTTCATTTTAAATCCTGATGAAATTAGGAGGGTGCAATAGAGGCAATCATTGTTAATACTTACAAACTATACTGATAAACCGACAAAGTCTGAGAGGACCTTCCCTAGATTTTTGGTGCGGCGGTTGAACAATTATCTTCTCGTCGTTTCTGGATTCTCTCTGGCACAAGTAAGCAATATTTAACAGTAAACCTGAACACAGGACTGCTGTTAGTCAGTGAATGGATAGACAAAGAATGCAAGTACAAGAGCAATACCAGTGGTGAACATTTGGCATTGACAAATGCTTGTTTATACATAAACTTCAGATTCTGGCCAGTGCTAGTACTTATTACGGTATATAACTGAAGATATTGCTGGGGCCAGCACTTGTGTTTTCACAGTTTCTGTGTCCAGGACAGCCCACTTAAGATACTGTAACATCTTGTTTTAAGTAGGCTCCTGCTTCTTGGCCAGATGCTTTAAGCCAGCCCGCTGTGCAGCAATAGGGTTCCTGCTTGTGACAATGGCAACCAGGTTTGGAAACAAAGTTGGGTTGTTGTGGGCTGCATGGGGGTGAACATCCCATAGGATGCTATTCTCCTCTGGGGAAGGAGGTAGCTGCTTCCACTGCAGTACTGCTACCTAGGTGACCACAGATGGTAATCCAGTAGAGGTACTGCAGAAGGTAGGAACATGCCATGCAGAGTCCATGTTGCCACACTCTGCATGTGAATGCACTTAGACTGACTAGCCGCTGATGTTCTCATGGGCCAGTAGTACAAACAAGGATCCCCATGTGCATAGAAGAATAATGGTACTTATTCTGGATCTAGCCCAACTGACCAGACACCCTACTCTGAAGGTCCTCATATTGGACGCCAACATCCTGCCTCGGGCGGGGGCTGAAAAAGGTAAGCATTGGAGAAGACTGGGTATGGGGCTGGGTGGCACCTGCCAGAAGGGCAGCACTAGCATAGAGGAGGTAAAACAAAAATGTAAATTATGTACTTACTGAAATTCATGGTGTTCTAAGAATATTGATTCACACTAGTGGGTCTGAGCTGGACGTGATAGGACCCAGCGAGATCCAGAACATCTGAGAGGACTGGCATCAAGAAAAGCAGCATGCACATGTGGCCACCTGTTTATGTCATCATCAGCCCCCAACTGCCTCAGTATCTTTTTACCAGGTGCAGCATAACCTAGCAAGTACCTATGCACTTAAAACTAAGGGCATAAGATGGCCCTGGTGGCCTACATAAGAACGGCCAACAAATCTTATAATAAAGTGCCTTCACAGCCCAAACCAAGCATAAAGGCGAGGCCAATGCAATCATACTGGAAAGAGCCCAGGGGATGGCAGGTGGGCATGTGAATCAATAGCTAAGATATTCTTACAAGCTCAAGAATTGCAGTGAGCACTTAATTATAATATCTTAGAAAGAATCAATCTTCAACATAGATTCCACTAGTGAGTCAAGAGTACCAAGCTCACACAAAGTCCCCAGACAGGAAAGCTGGAGCTGAGGACTTACTTATGTCAGTAATCCATTCAGGATTGTCCTGTAAAAGATGGTGTGTTGCCTGGCATGGACATCCTGGGCAAAGTGCTTGGTAAAAGTGCACTGTGCTATGCCGGCCCACCGTTGCACTGGTTGGATTTCCGTTTGCGGCGCTGGCAACCCTGGGTTCGAGAATGAACTCGGGCTGTCGAAGGCCGCCGGGAGAAAGGACTGAACATCTCATGACTGCTCTCCGGGGAGGTGAGGGATGCTGTCGGTGCATAGGGGACTCAGCGGAGGCAAGGCGCCACAGCAACTGACGCCAACAAGGTTCCATGGAAGCGGGACGGACACTGGCATCACTGCATGTTCCCACCTCCCTATGAGGAGGGGAATTAAGCCTGCCTCTGCTGCCTAAATGAAGCTCGCCCTTGGCTGCAACTGGCTCCCCAGGCCGACTCCTGCCCTATCCCGTTGTTTGCAGCATCCTAAGGCCTGGGGTACGCGTTTCCGCCCTGAGGGATAATCCAGGGGTCCCGGAAGAGCGGCTCATGGGGATGCTGACCGAGGGTCCGCGACTGGGTGGATATACAGCAAGTGGAGCAGGCACACAAAAAAAATGCACTGTGCTCCAAATTACAGCTCTGCAGATTTCTCCAACAAGCACAAAGAAGATCTCTGCTAGAGATGTAGCAACTGCTCTGGTGGAGCGGGATGAGCCATGCCCTCCAGCTTAACCCAAGCCATGGCACAGCAATGGAAACGAATTCACAATCCAGACAGAAATCTACTTGATTGTAAAAGGCAGTCCCTTCTGATTAGGATCAAAGGAGACAAAGAGCTGTTTGGATTGTCTGATGTCCTTGGCTCTGTCCAGATAAAACCTAAGGACCCTCTTAACACCCAGTGAACAGAGTTGTCTTTCTCCATCATTCTAGAAATTGGCAAAGCAGGTAGGCAGGATTGAGTCCGGGTCAAGACGGAACTTAAACACCCTTTTGGGTAGAAATCTGGGGTGTGTACATTATCTGTATGGAATACAGTGTATTGAGGATCTGTAACCAAATCATGGATTTCAGGCACTCGAGGAGAGGTGATAGCCACCATAAATACTGCTTTCCCAGTTAAAAAACTTTGTCACACGTCACAAGAGGCTCAAAGGGCTTGCAAGTGAGCACATCTAACACAAGACTGATATCCCATGGCAACCACTGACTTCATGCTGGGAAGCCTTATGAGTGTAAAATGCCCTTGAGGAACCTCTTGAACAGTGGCAGCTGCGCCAGGTAGAGGGTACCGCATGCTTGTGGTATGCTGAGATATCACACAGATGGACCTTTACGGTGGAATACTACAGACTAGCACCAGAAAGGTCCAGGAAAATACTCAGACATTTGTCAGAGAGGAAACAAAGGGTCCATGCAGGTTCTGAGGGCCAGATGGAAACTTTTCCGGCTCTGTATGTCTTCATAGTGGAAAGTTTATGCATAGCCAAAAATATTTTAGGGACCCTCAGAGATATCTTGTACCTGTTCACTTCTATATCTCCAGAAGCCAAGCCTGAAGGTGAAGGAATGCAGGTTTTGATGGACCAGATGAAAAAATTGCTCACCATAGTAATGTTTTTCTAATGGAGTCTTGCTGTATTCTGACAATATGCAGTAAGCCCCAGCACTTGAACTGCCCAGGAGAGGAAAGGGTTAACCCTATGCAGCAGCAGAACGCCCGCCGAGCTCGGTTTTCAAACCTGTCTCTGGTACTTCTCAGTGTAACAGTCAGATTCTTACAAGCCAACTAAGTATGGGACTTGTTTAACTTTAAAGCCAAAGGCAACAAACAACCTGGGTCCAAAAGACTCAAGTGGAGAACCTAAAAAAAGGTTGTGTCAATGTATATAAACATAAAACAACAACAATAAAACAACTACCCCACCCTTAAGAGGGAGGGGTACAAGGACACCCCTAAGGTGCAACACTGTACCTTCCAGCCCACTTACCAAAAACTAGGTTCTGACCGGGAGGCAGGGGAGGTCAGAATACAGCAACTCCATTAGAAGAAACAACATTACTATGGTGAGTATTTTTTTCTCAAACAATTTGAAGTTTTGCTGTATTCTGACGATATGCAGACTACTAAGCAGTTCCCCAGGAGGAGGGAATACAGATCCTACTTTGGGAACAAACTCTGCAGTACTGCTTGTACCAAACCTAGCATCACGCCTAGCCTGGATGTCCAGAGAGTAATGCTTGGTGAATGTATGGACTGTTTTCCAGGTGGCTGCTTTACAGATTTCTAGCAAGGGTATATCTCTGGCAGCAGACAGAGAAGCAGCTGTACCTCTAGCCAGTGAGCCCTCAGGGCTTGAAGGTGCTTTGCCCAACTTGTCATAGCAGAATTGTATACACAAGAGACAATCCACCTGGCAATAGTTCTTTTAGCAGCAGGCTTACCTTCTCCACTTCACCATAAGTGAGAAATAATTGAAGACAGTCATTTCTGTGTGCCCTAGTATGCTCTATGTAGTAGCTAAGTGCTCTTTTAACATCCAAACTGTGTAATCTTCTTTCTCCTGAAGAGGAGTGGTCAGTGAAAACAGAGGAGAGACATAGACTGGTTCAGATGAAAATCTGACACCACTTTGGGTAAGAACCTCCTATTGGTTCTCATGACCACCTTACACCTATGGAAGGAGATAAAGTCAGGCTCAACTGACAGGGCCTGTAATTCACTAATCCGCCTGGCAGAAGTGATAGCTACCAGGAACATAGTTTTCCAGGTCAAGTACTTAAGCTTGGCCGGCCAGAGGTTCAAAGGGTGGCTACATAAGTTGAGTAATGCAGACATTCAGATCCTAAGCCAGAGTAGGCTCTCTAAAGGGAGGTTGATATGAACCAGACCTTTGAAGAGCTTACTGAAAATAGGATGAGATGCCAGGGAACAGCCCTTTCCTGCTGAAAGGAACGCAGACACAGCTGCTAAGTGAACCTTAGAGTTGCAGGCCTAAGGCCTAGGCCATAAAGGTGAACCAGATAATCTAAGGCTGTAGCAATTCCTGCAGTATCAGGCAGAATGCCCTTCTGAGAACACCAACTGTGAATCTTCTCCATTTGAATTATAAGTTTTTCTGCTGGAAGGTTTCCTGGAGACCTTCAGAATACCCAGAACTCCCTGAGAAAGATGCAGGCCTGCATATTCTAACTCCTCAAGAGCCAAGCCTTGAGATTGAGAGACTGGAGACTGGGGTACCAAATACTCCGAGAGGAGATTAGAGATTGTGTCTCTTGGGAATACACAGGGGAGTGATACTGCCAGAGACAACAGGGGTTCCAAAGTTGTCTGACCCATTCCGGAGCCACCAGTATCACTGTACAAGGTTGAGACCTGATCTTGACTAGAACTCTGAACAACAGGGGGAAGGGAGGAAAGGCATATAGGAACCTGCCCTTCCAATCCAATATGAAAGCATCCAGAGGAACAGTCCCCAGGACTGGAGGTCTGCAGCAGAACAGGGGAGTTGGATGATTGTCCAGGGCTGCAAAGAGACCTATCTCTGGAGTGCCCCATCTGTTGAGATTACTTTCAGGATGAGGGGCTCCAGGGACCATTCATGATGACCCTGGGAGATTCTGCTCAAAGCATCTGCTAGCACACTGTCCTTCCCTGAGAGATGAAATGCTGTCAGAGAAGCCTGAAGGAATAAGCTAGAGACCACAGTTTCATGGCCTCTGTGCACAAAGCATGGACCGAGTACCCTTGCTTATTGATGTACCACATCGTGGTGGTGTGTTCTGTCTGACCTGTACCACCTTGTCTCTGACAGAGTCCAAGAAAGCCTCGAGGCCAGGAATACTACCCTGAGTTCCAGGAGATTGATATGAATGACAGACTCTTGTGGAGACCAAACACCCTGAGCCACGAGGGCTCCCAAATGGGCTCCCAGCCTAGGAGAGAAGCATCTGTGGTTAGGACCACTGAGGTAGCTTGACTGAGGAATGGGACACCATGTCTGGGATTGTCCTGATCCAGCCACGACTGGAGAGCTTGGACCAGAGTCTGAGTCACTGGAACCAATTTGATGAGAGAGTCTTTTTATGAGACCAAAAGGACCTTAGGTGGAACTGAATGTCCCTCATCTGAAACCTGGCCCCTTGTACCACTGCAATGGAAGCTGCCATGTGGCTAGGAGGTGAAGAAAGTGTCTTGCTGGGCAAGAGACCAGAGGTCGAAATGAGGAAGTAGATCTGTAAGGGCCTTACCCTTGCTAATGGGAGGAAGGCCTTTGCCTGAACAGTATCCAACTCTATCCCTATGAAAGTAAGGAGGTGTACTGGTTCGAGAACTGACTTTGGAAGATTGAGGAGAAACCCCAGATAACTGAGCAAGTTCTGAGTGATTTGCAGAGCTGACCTGACCTGGTCGGAGGATTGACCTACAATGAGCCAGTTGTCCAGGTAGGGAAGATAGATATACCCTGCCTTCTGAGGAAGGCAACTACTACTACAAGGCACTTTGTAAAACACCCTTGGAGCTGATGTTAGGTCAAGGAATGGCCCTGAATTGATAATGGCCTGAAGGCAACTCGAACCTGAGGTACTTTCTGTGGGACCACCTGATAGGAATATGGAAATAGGCATCCTTGAGATCCAGGGATGCTAGCCGATCCCTGGACTTAGAGAGGGAAGAATTATTCCCAGAGTCACCATTTTGAATTTTGGTTTTGTGATGTATTTGTTCAAATATCTTAAGTCTAGGCTGGGTTGCCACTCCCTGTCTTTTTGGGGTAAGGAAATATCTGAGTCCAGACCTTTGCCCCTGTGCTGAGTAGGAACTTTCTCTACAGCTCTGAGAGCTAGTAGAGAAACTCTGCCTCTACAGCAATGGTTTCTTAGATGGTTGCAGGTGGAAAGGACCTGACCCTCATTTTTGGGAAACTTTTGAAACTGAGGGCAAGTCCCTAACTTACTATCTCCAGGACCCACTTGTCTGAGGTCACAGACTTTCAGGCCCGGAAGTAGTAAGCCAGCCTGCCTCCTACTGGAAATGGGAGTCGACTCGTGTCTGCTTGGCAGGAGTCTTAGACTGAGGAGGAGGAGGGCAGCTCTGCTCATTCCTTCCTACCTCTCCTCGAAAGAACCCTCTGTGGGAAAGAAGAGAAAGCCTGGCTTGGTAAAAGGCCTTTGAAAGGCCTGCCCCTTCCCCTAGGCTGCTGCTTCTGAGGAGTGACTTGCCTTTCTTTGGCCTGTGCATTCCTGTAGGTGGTCCCATACTCATCCATTTTCTTCATGTGCTTCATGTCTGCTCCCCAGAGAGTTACCCACCACCGGAAATCCATGGCCTTAGCCGGAGTGTCCTGGGAAAGACTAGTGCATCTGAGCCAAGCAAATCTCCTAAGAGACACAGATGTAGCCATGACTCTTGATGTCACAACACTGGAGTCTACAGCAGCGTGGAATTGTACTTTGGATGCCTCAATCCCAACAGCAGCCACCTCTTCCAGCTCTTTGGCTAGCTGGGGAGGCCTGCTTAGCCAGTTCCAGAACCGTATCCCACCTGGACTTCTGGTACCTGGCAGTGTAGGCCATAAGTTAGCCTGCCTGAGTCCCAAAGAGGATGTCAAATATTGTTTTTGGCCATGGCATCCAATTTCCTGGAGTCTTTATCTTGGGTGTGAGCCAAAGGAATATTAGCCCTGTCACAGACTGCAGCCTGCACTACTCAACATGGCTTCAATGATTGTATAAAAACTCTGTACCTGAGCCTGATAACATGTACCTCCTTGTCCATTCTCTTGTCTACAGGAGGTAAGGAGTTAGAGTGTCTGTAAAATCATTTTGCCTGTTTCCCAAGGACTTGTGAAGAGGGACAGACAATCTTTTGACTCTGGGATGTCCATCATCTCAACAAAACCAGGCTCTTCCTCCTCCTCAGCAGCTTCTACCATAGGGAGTTGGAGGGTTTCAGCCACCTTCTTGTAGAATAAGAAGGGAAGGGACTCAGAAAGCCTGGGGGAGGCATTAGAAGGCCTGTCTGGGGAGATGTCCAGTTCAATAGGCACATGCAGGCCTTCAAAATCATTATCATCATCCTCGGGATACTCTTCGTCTCCTCCACTCACATCATAATAAGCATCGGATCATAATCCAGCGAGTCGGATGCGACCGAACCGACCGCCTAACCGGTGTTACTGGTTCAGACGTAAACCGGGCAAACGACTTAACTATACTGATCGCTTTGGCTATTTCGTCAGCAGGTGGAGTATGCAGTGCTGGATCCGAACCGGCTGACTTCTTTTCTTTTTGCCAGAACCGACCCCACAGAGTCTGATCTCCTTTACCCAAGGAGGTATCACCCAGGTCACTAGGCACCTCCCTCAGGTTCGGCCACAACCAAACCGGACTGCCCATCTGGATCAGCAGACTTCTTGGCCTCCCTTTCCTTCGGCCTACTCAACCTTTTTCCAGAGTGGCTTTAGGAAAATTCTTGCAGATTTGGCAGTCTGTTTTGAGGTGGTCAAACCCAGATAATAAACACAGATGAGGTGGGGTCAGCCTTGGCAAAGGCCTCCCACACTCAGTACAGTGTTGAAACCCAGTGGGACCGTTTTTCTCTCTTGGGTTTCTCAGACATGGCCACACTAACAACTTACCCTTAATAGCTTTCAAGCCAGGTGTACTCCCTATCGAGTTACCAACCGTGTTACGATCTGTGGAAAAACAGAAAGTCAGATTTTTTTAAACAGATAGGAACCGAACACCACAACTAAATCCTAGAAATGCCAATATAAACAAAGGTCGGTTTCCAACGCGATCGACATCGGAAACCGAAGATAAAACAATTTCCATAGAAAAAGAAATCACTACCTATCTACAACACTACCTGTACTGTAGACAGAGACTTGAAACTGAAAAATAATAAAATCGGTTGAAAACAGAGCGCTTTTTAAACTTTACCGAACCGAGAAGAGGAGAAATCTCGGAGTGACTTCACTGTTAGGTGGAGTAAAGACTCTGGCAACTTACTGGAAAGTACCAGAGACAGAGGTTTGAAAACCGAGCTCGAGCTCAGTGTTCTAGGCTGCTGCATTCCTCCAGGGCAGTTCAAGTGCTGGGGCTAACTGCATATTGTCAGAATACAGCAGGACTTCATGTTGTTTGAAGACCCTGTGTCAACAAGTCCTACCAGTGGTAGAGTCCTCGATTTGCTGACAAAGTCTGTTCAACAGAGGAAAGCATATCTGTCAAGGCCAGCAGGGGCCACTAGTATCATCTTGTCTCCTTGTGCTTCCAACTTGAGCAATACCCTCTGGATGAGAGGGACTAGAGAGAATGCATATAGAAACAGATTTTGCCATTGCAGTCTGATTTCATCCTGACAGCACGTGCCATGTTCTGGATTTCTGGATCAGAATCGAGGCAGTTTGGCATTGAGTGGGGATGCAAAAGGTCCACATCTGGGTACCCTACTCATCGAATAGCGATTTGTGACATCTGGAGCTAGTGACCACTTGTGATGATCGGCCTCTGTTCGAATGAGCTTGTCTGCTAGAATGTTCTGGACTCCTGGCAGGTAGACTCCATGGATCAGGATCCCCTGCTCCAGGTACCACTTCCACACTCTCATTACCTCCCTGCTGAAAGGGTAAAAGTGTGCTCCTCTTTGTCTTTTGATGTAGTACATGACAGACTTGTCATCTTTCTGAAGGAGAAATGCTTTGTAGCGGACTAGGTTCACTAGGGCTTTCAGGCCATACAAAACTACTTGCAACTTCAACACACTGATGTGCAGTGGAGTCTCTGATGGGGCCCAGACATCATGTGTTTGAAGGCCCTAGCAGTACCGCGCTTCCAATTCCAACAGGAGGCATCTGTATGCAGAGTCACCTGAGGCTCTGGTTGGAAGAAGAGGAATCCATGGAAAAGGCTGTCCTCTACTGATCACCATGTTACAGACTAAACCAAGGGTTTGGTCAGCTGAATGGGGTATGTCTGAGTGTGTTACGCCTGTGACCACTGTGCACTGAGCATCCACTGGGCTGTCTTCATATGCAACTGTGCCAAGGGTACTGTTAGCATTGAGGAGGCTATCAAACTAAGCATGCGATGCATGGAGGGGCTTGCACAGTTATGCGCTCCATGATGCAGCATGCCATCTGCAGAACTGCTTATAGTCTGCTCTCTGGAAGGAGAGTCCCAAGTCTAGGTTATATCCAAGAGTTCCTATGAACAGCAACTGCTGAGAGGATTGAAGCTGACATTTGTCAAGGTTCAGCAAGACCCCATCAAAGTTAGGAACTGAGAAGCAGTGGTTACTGCCTGTTCTGTCTCCTGGCTAGATGTGATTGAGATCAGCCAGTCATCCAAGTATGAGAAGACTTGAGAGTCCTAGCTTCCTCAAGTGTATGGTGACCACTGCAAAGCACTTTGTAAAGACTTGAGGTGCCAAAAAAGCCCAAAGGGCAGGACTCTGAACTGATAATGCTGCCACAGCACTATGAAACAGAGATATCTGTGGTGGCTGGGGTGTATTAGTATGTGCTGGTATGCAGCCCTGCATATCCAGAGATGCTAGCCAGTTCTGAGGCTTCAGGTAAGATATCAAAAACCCCAGTGAAATCTATTTTGCATTTTTCTCCGTCCATGGATTTGTTCATATTTCTGAGGTTGAGAATGAGTGTATTGCCCCTGGTTTCTTTGGAACCAGGAAATAGTGGAAATAGAACCCTGTGTTCCATTCTGACTCTGGTACTACTTCAACTGCCATGTTGCTCAGAAGGCCCACAATGTCTTGCACCAGAAGCTCTGACATGTGAGCTGACAAAGAGGGTTGCCTTCTGGGTGGATAGTCCAGAGGGAGCTTTTCTTCACAGAGAGGGTGGTGGACAAATGGAATAGCCTGTCACAGGAGGTGGTGCCTGGGATAGGCATAAGAGAACCTTGAGGAAGGAAGGAGTGATGGGAAACCACTGACCAATTAGGGTCAGAGGCCACAAACAAGTATAGGGCTTAAGGGCAGACTGGATGGGCCTAGCTGTCCTTATCGGCTGACAATTTCTAAGTTTCTATGTTCTATGGAGCACACCTCTCAACTTCTTGCCTCATAAATCAGGGACAGGGCTTAAAAACATAAGGGACAAAGAACCCCAAATGAGGGACACATCTTAAAAATTGGTGATATTCACCCAGAAAGCTGAAAGAATAAGGGGATTAATGTAAGATGCATTTTCTGAAGAACAGCAAGTTTGTAAATTTAATGATTGACATTATTTTGTGCTTACAATCTCCACTGTTCAGTCATAAAACACAACTTTTACGAGGGACAGAGGAACATTTTGAGGCAAAATCAGGAACAGTTTTAAAAGGAGTATCCCCCAGATGATCCTGAGGTCCCACTTGTTTGCCGTGATGGAGTCCCACTGATGGTAAATTGGGTCAGCCCCCATCCCCAACTGGGAAGGAGAGGTCTGCCTTGGGCATCAAAGGCAAGAGCTGGGCTGGAGCTTCAGATAGTGACACTAGGTGCTTTGGCTGTGCCTTCTGTGGCTGGGGAGGCTGACCTCCATTTTGGGCTCCCTGCCTTTGCCACGAAAGGACTGCTTGTTTTGAAACTGCCACTCCTTGCCCTTTGAGAGTTAAAGGAGCTGGTCTAGAGGTCTTAAGGGTCATCCTAGTTTCATCAGATGCCTTAAGAGACTGTTTCACCAGCTGTCTAAACAGGTAGGTTCCATCAAAGGGAACATTCGTCACCTCTTATAGGACATCCTGGGTGAAGTCAGAAGATTGCAGTCAGGAATGCCATCTGATGCAAATGCCTACACTGCAGAGTGAGATGCAGCATCGAAGGCATCTGCATAGGCTTTAAGCTGGTGACTGCTGGATGCAATATCTTGCTTGGCAGTCAGTAGGATATCTTGTCTAGTCTCAGAAAGTGGCAGAGATTCTGCCAGAAATGTCAGCTTGCTCCAAAGGTATACTCATACTTACAGATAAATTCCTCGGTAGCTAGCTATCCTCATTTCCAAGGTGACTTAAGTACAGGCTTGCTTACCCAAAGTGTTAACGCTGTGCGACTCCCAATTAATGGGATGTGCAGTGATCTCTTTAGGACAATGACCTAGTCATCCTCAGTGAGAACAACATCAGCTATGGGCTGAGTGACATACACTGGCTTATTTTGGTGAGCAGTGTATTTTCTGTTTGCCTGTTTGTGGACAGCTGCCACTGAAGCAGGTCTTTGCCAGACAGCATCAGACAAGGTCTCTAGGGTGGGCAGAATCGGAGCAAGCAAACTGACAGGCATATCAGATACATTTAGGAACTCCAGTTGGAGGCCCTTAGCCTAGTCAATGACTGTTGGCTTGAAATTCAATGCAGAGTGCATATTTCTAAGCAAAGCCTGGAAAGAGAGCTCCTCCTGACGCACAGACACAGGAACGGAGTCTGAGGTCGCTAGGCTGCATTCTCACTGTACTTAAATACTGCAGCATTCACTGTGTTCCTTGTTTTCTGCATACTATTTTGTATTCTTTGTCATATAGAATTGTTTACTTTGTACACTATTCCTTATCTGAGATTTGCTGAATTGTCTTATATGAGATTTGCTTTATTGTTGAATTGTCTAAATTTGCCCTACTCTTCTAACTCCACTGTCCCTTCCCCAGGATATATCAGGGAACGAGCTACCTGATCAGTGTACCTTCCTGGCAAAACATTTAAATAAATAAATAAAAAGAGTCATCATCATCATCACTTTCAGAGGTAATGAGGTTAGGTTTGACTTGTTCCTCTACACCCTTCTCAGAAAGAGGTATATGAGCTGGTGGGGTTACAGGCCCAAAGACCCAGTGCATGGCTGCGGTGACAACGTTAACACTGGCCCCAGCCTCAAAGGGCGAGGGACCAAAGCCAGAGGTGGAGCTGGAACTGCCACTGGATGCAGCACCAGATGAGGCATGGGGAGGTTCCTGGCACTGTACGCCTATACATTACTGGCACTGTGCCCAGACAGTGGCAGATTCTGCACCAGCTTGCACCAGACCAGGCCCCAAGAGCCTGAACCTGGCACTGGACATGGCACCTGAACCAGCATCGACAACCCAGCTGGCACTGAAGAGACCTGCGATGGCGCTGTGGCTGGCCCTGTCCCAGAACAGGACGAGGGTAGGCCACAAGTGGAACAGATGTTGGCGGTGCTAAACCAGCAAGGGCCCGAATGTTGTTATGGGATGTGAACAAACTCCCTGGTCTGAGAGTACCACTTATGGAACCACTTCCACTTGCCCAAAGGGCCAGGGACCAGCTCCACTAGCAGTGCCATTCAGGCCAGACACTGAACCCACTGCTCCATAAGAGCTGCCCAGTGGTGGAACTGCCCACTAGAGCCACAGATTAAAGACAGAGGGGCTCCAGGCTCGAGACATCAACTGACCGGACCCAGAGGTCGCGGTGTCACTAATAAAGATGGAGAAGACCTCCGATTCCATCCACAGAAGGTGACCTCAACCAGTGCTGTTTCTTCTCCTTCCTAAAACGAGGATGAAATCGAGATCAACCGGTGTCTGGATCCTGACGTACAGCATGTGGGATTGGCACCACTTTTTATGCTTACAGAAGAATTGCCTTTCCTCCCAAGCACTGGATCATCCATCTTCAGAACCCTTCCTTAAAGGTGAAAGCAAACTGCACACATTCCTGCTGCCACAGCAACCTGCCTCTTCAGGCTCCATATCGTCGCACGGCCAATGACCATTGGCACTCTGTAGGCTGAGACAAACTACATTATTAAGTTGTGACAACACGCCAAACTAATGGAAATAAACTCTAAAACTGAGAAGAACTGAATGCTGTAACTGAGCAGCTGGAGACAGGCACTGACAAACAGGTGGCTGCGTGTGCTCACTCACAGAGTTGTACATGCATGCAGCTCACCTCAATGAAGCCCTCCTGAAAGTTCTGGCTCCCGCTGGGTACTAGTGCCTCTGCTTCAGACCCACTAGTGGGAATTAATGGAGAAGATTGATTCCTAGAAGATCTAGTAACATTCAGCTGCAACACAGTTGAATTTCAGCAACAACAGTCAGTGAACTGAGAGGCGTGTACTAAACCAGGTTGTGTACTAAACAGCAGGAAGAACAGAACTGAGGTGCATGGGGAACCAGCGATGGTTACTGGCAGACATGCATGGCACCGCTGGGGTGCTAAGGTACCGTCACTACCCTACATCAGCTCCTCCTGCAAAGAATGTGCTCCCATGGGGTCCTACTGCTTCTGGCCTTAGACCCAATGAGTGTGAGTTCATGATGAAGATTGATTCTTGGAAGATCTGTACTTTTATGTATTTCTGATGTTTCCAGATCTCAGAATCTGGTTACGTGCCTGTCATGAAATATCCGTGTCTCGAGAACTAGCCACCAAGACCATGCATACCAAAACTGTACTTCCTGCACTTTTTATTTAGTATTTGTTGACTGAGAAAGGAGGCTAGGAAAGACATCCTGTTTTCAGCCTCATCCTGAGAGGGGGGATACAGATGCAAACAGACCGATCTTGAACCAGGTTATGCTTCATGACTCACTAGCATGCATATCTGCATATCTTTATGAGTAAAACATCCCGCAGTTGTCTTTGTATGAATAATTTAACAACGCAACATACTTCCCTTCTTTAAGAATGACAGGTTCTTCTATGCAACTGGGTTCTCTACTCTCTGCAGAAGAGATCTCATCTAAAAACTAAGCACATTAAATACAGTGATGACATGACATATGGGAACAGGAGTTTTTTAATATACTGTTATTTGTGCCACATAAGCAGTCATCAAATTAAAAATCTTGTTGCCAGCTCGTGCCCAGCGGCTGGATTTCCGCTGCTGACGCTGGTGACCGGGTTCGGAACGGACTTGGTCGCTGGAGAGCCGGGCCGGGCGGAGAGGGTTGGCGCATCCGTGACAACTCCGCCTTCTCCAGGGGAGGATTGGGATGTGAGCCGGCACCTTATAGCCCCGGGCGGAGGTCGGGAGCATAGCAGAGTGTTAGGGGCTCAAATTTCCAGGGGTGATGGGCGTCAGCGTTAGCCAAGGCGTCAGGTGCGTCCTCTCCATGGGGAAAAACTGGAAAATGGTCAGATGGCTGACTCTGGTCCCCTCGCTGCCATCACGGCCCATGATCTCCACCCCAGCAGCACCTGCAGCCAATGCGGCAGAGCGCTGGACGACCCACCGGTGCCTTCCCTCTCAAAGGAGGGGACCCACCCAGTGAAGGGTTATGCCAGGCTCCTTCCAGGGGGCTGCAATTTGGGGTTGAGGCAGGTTGTGGGGATGGCAGACAGAAGGGTGGGACATTGAGGGCCTGAAGGAGGTGCTCGCCAGATGGAGCAGAGGAGCATAAAAAAAAATCTTGTTAAAATGTACTGAAGTGCTTTATAGTACATAGCTGGTCACTTTCTGACAGGAAAACAAAACACTGTTGCCTTGTTCAACCACCGTTCTACCATCAGTATGATGCTGCACCATCATTTGGACATTAGATTCTGGCACCACAGCCTCCCAAGTCTATCTTAGTCATAAACTGTCACTTTCATGGACTACAATTAGCACACAGCAAAATATAATGTTTGTTTCTACAGTGACCTGCCCTACACTATACAACTGCCTACATTGCATGCCTTACACTGCTGGGGTGTGAGATGAGATTGGGCTTACTGCACTCTTTGCTGTGGTTCATTTCTTACACAGACCATTCTGGTTTGGCTATTATATCTTATGATGTCACAAGGACCCTCGATAGGAACACGGCATTGATGTACACTGCTGCCTTATTACTCTTTTATGCCACACCAAGGAACTCAACAAGATCTTTCAAAACAGTGAGGACTGGGAAAGGATAAACAGGTTACTCACTTGTAACAGTAGTTCTAGGAGTGGTATATGTTGTTCATCCACACTCTTTGGCATGTCCCCTTCCGCTTTAAATCTCACCAGAAGTCATCAAGTTGGCTCCTCCCATCCACCCAGGTGTTATTTACCTCTGCTTCGCCCATAATGCCAGATCTTAGCCAGCTGGAAGCCAGGTTGTGTCGCCTGCAGCGGGAAGTTCGGGTGGGTCGTGTGGATGATCAACATATACCACTCCTAGAACTACTGTTACTGGTGAGTAACCTGTTTTTCTAGGAGCGTGGATGAGTTGTTCATCCACACTCTTTGAACTCCTAGCAATTCTCTGGGAGGAGGGAGGCTAGGTGCACACCCTACTTAGGGAACAGAGATTGGAGAACTGAGGCACCAAAACCAGCATCCCGGCATGACTCAAGTCGATGTGGTAATGGGTGATGAAGGTGTTTGCTTACTTCCAGGTAGGGCTCGACAGATTTCCTGGATAGGGATGTCCCTAGAAGCAGCCACCAATGCAGCAGCATGACAGGCAGAATGAGCTCTAATCCTTCTGGGAGGCTCCTTGCCCACCAATTCATAGCACAGACCTATGGATGATGTGATCCATCTTGCAACAGTCCGTTTGGCTGCAGGACTGCCAGAAGTGGCTTCAATGTAGGTGACAAACAGCTGGCGATCCTCTCCCAATTTTAGCCGTCCTCTCTACTTGTATTAGTAGAGCCCGTCTCAGGTCCAAAGTATGGAGCCTGTACTCAGCCTCCAAAGTGTAATTAGGGTAGTATACCGGCAGAGTTAACATCTGGTTAAGGTGAAACTCTAACACCACCTTCGGAATGAATTTCAGGTGGGGCGTGGGACAACCTTGTGGAAGACCACTAAGGGAGTCCACCGAGCGCCTGGAGCTCCCTGTCCTTCTGGCAGTTGTGATAGCCACCAGGAAAGCTGTCTTCCACAAGAAGTGTGACAAGGCACACTTGTGCATTGGTTCGAGTGGCTTGCCCATGAGCTTGCCAGTACCAGCAGTAGATTCCATGGAGGTGGAGGTTCACGCACCAGAGGGATATGTGATTCAGGCCTTTGAAAAGCACCCAACCACTGTCTCCTGCACCACCGTCGCCTGACCAGCCCGCACCGATAAGCAGCACCTTAAGGGTCGATGATCAAGACACCTTTGGAGAGACCAAAGGTAGTCGAGAATGTTAGCCACTGGACAGAACAGAGGGTCTAGGCTCTTGTTTGACACCAAATGGAAAACCTTTTTCCATTTAAAGGCATAACATTTCTTGGTTGATTCCTTTCTGGATGCCTCCACCACGGTGTAGGCATCTTCGAAAGACCCAAAGCCTGGAACTTTAGCTGCTCAGGTACCAGGCTGTGAGGTGGAGTGATTGAAGGTCCAGATGGAAAACCTTCCCTGATTGGGTGATATCAGGTCCGGGCATGCTGGAAGCCGCTCTGGGGCCTGCAGCTGAGGCTGAGGAGATCTGGATACCAGAACTGGCGCGGACAGTCTGGGGCTACCAGAATTACCTTACGCCTTGCCCTCTTCACCTTGAGGAGCACCTTGTGGGTCAAGGAAAATGGAAGGAAGGCACAGGAGGCCTGGGGTCCACGGCCTCGAGAATCATCCCCCTGCAGTGCGCTGCTGAGGGGCGGGCATGAAACAACCTCAGCGGCATTTTCCCTGGAGGCAAACAGATCCACCATCGGTTTGCCCCAGTGGAAAACAGGCTGTAAGCTATCTCTGGATGGAGAGACCACTCATGAGATACCTGGCTTAAGTGGCTGAGAGCATCTGCCAGATGGTTCGAGGCTCCTGCTACATGGATGGCTAGGAGATCTGCCTCTAAACATCTCACGAGGTCCAGATGCGGAGCGCCTCCCTGCACAGCAAATGGGAGTGCGTGCCACCCTGTTTGTGAGGTAGTACATCGTCATGGTACCGTCCGTCCTGGACTTGAACCGCTTGATCCCAGAGCTGAGGAGCAAAGCTGACAGTGCCAGTCTGACTGCCTGAGCTCCAACAGGTTGATGTGGCATCGGACTCCTCAGAGGTCCACAGCCCATGGGCCATTTTGTCCCCATGTGGGCTCCCAGCCCATGAGAGAGGCATTGTCGTGAGGGACGACCATCTGCTCACGGCGGACAAACGAGATCCCTTCCTGCAACCGGTCTGGAACAGTCCACCACTGAAGAGCGTCCCACATCTTCTGGGTTACAGTGATCAGCTGGTCGAAATGACCGTAGGTGCTGAGTCCACTGGGCGGCCAGCTCCCATTGAGAGGGTGCATGTGCAACTGGCCCCAACAGACCACTGAGGTGCACGCTGCCATGTAACTCAGAAGGCGCAGAAAATCCTGGGCAGGGCACAATTGCCTAACCAGAAATGATTGGGCAAAGGAGGAAAGGACCTCCACCCTGTCTGCTGGGAGCTGAGCTCTGGCTTGCCAAGAGTCGAGCTCTGCCCCATGAAGCCCATCACCTGAGAAGGCATGAGTTCCGACTTGGCCTCACTGATCAGGAGGCCGAGCTGGGAGCAGGTCTGGAGGGCCAGGTCCTTGGACCTCTCCACCTCCTGTTGGGTGGAACCTGCTAGGAGCCAATCGTTGAGGTAAGGATAAATCCTGACCCCCAATGCCTGAGATGGGCCGCCACCACTGCAATGCATTTGGTAAAGACCCGTGGGCGTGATAGAGCCAAACGGCATGGCTCGGAACTCGTGACAGGGTCTCTTCGACCCTGAGCGGAGGAACCGCTGATGGGACGGACGGATTGAGACGTGAAAGAACGCATCCTGCAGATCCAGTGAACAGAACCAGATGTTTCACTTCAAGGGTGGTATGATCTGGGACAGAGTGACCATCCAAAGGTATATGACCTGAGATATTAATTCAGGTCATGCAGATCTAGAATGGGGCACCAGCCCCTGTTCGCTTGGGCACCAGGAAGTACCTGGAGACAAAGCTTGGGTCTGCTGGAGGATCTGCCACTGGAGCTACTGCCTCCTCGAGGAGGAGCTGAGCAATGTCATCTCAGAGAGCCAACTGGGTCTAAGTGGATACTCTTTCCTCCCGAGAGGCATGGGCTTGGCTTTTGGGGTACTGCTCAAATTTCAGAGCTAGTCCCCAACTGACCACTTCAAGAACCCACCTGTCCGAAGTGACAATATACCAGGCAGAAAGGAAGTGGTGAAGCCGGACCCCACGGCAGGACCCAGAGCTGTGGTGATGGGAGATGGGTTGACAGCCTCCAGCCCCATCACTGAGCAGGCTTGGAGGAGGAGGAGGCTTCAGGATCTGAACCTAGGCCTGCTTTATGGGCCTGTTGGGGTCCAGGATTGGGCCAGGGAGCCAAGCCTGAGCCTACTGCTGTTGCTGGTGCTGCTGTCCATCTTGAAAGGAGGACTGCTGAGCCACAGGGGAAGAATGCCAAAGGCTTCTTTTTCTTCTGCTGGTTCCTGCCCAAGAACCCCTGGCAGAAGTGGTTTCCAAGGTGGCATTGGACTGCTCAATGCGCTGAAGGTGACCAGCCACTCCTGGGCCGAACAAGTCAGTCCGAGGAAGGGCACATCAGCTAGTTTGTGTTGGGTATCCGCCTGAAAGGAGGAGAGCCTCAGCCAAGCTCTGCAATGAGAGGCAACTGCAGCGCCATCGAATGAGCACAAGAATCCCCAATGTCCAGGGCTGTCTGAAGCTGCTGTTTGGCAACAGCTCAGCCCCTGATCACGGACCTGCCTGACCATGGTCTGCATGTCCATGGGGAGATGTGGGAGCACTTCATCCAGCGACCCTAAAAGGGCATGAGAAAAGTGTGCCATGATGACGGCTGAACTTGCCTGACTAAGGCCCAAGGAGAAAGCCATAAACCTTCCTTGCTGAATGGTACAAAAGCTTGGAATCTTTATCAGGGGTCGGTCAGTGCCAGCAGAACTGCCAGTATGCCTGAACACAGAAGCGGTCACCAGGCTCTCGGCGAAGGGTGCTCTGTGAACCCTGCAAGGGACCCCATGGGCACCGTATACTTGTGGGCCATGCTGGTAGGTGGAGCTGGACAAGAGGCAGGGTGCTGCCAGAGTTCTAAGGCCAGGCCAATAATGGCCTCAGCCACAGGAAAGGCCTACTTAGGGGTATCCTCTCTCTAGGGATGTCCGTAAGAGGGTATTCTGCCCCTTTTCTGTATTGGCTCCAGGGCATCCCTGTAGATTCAGAGATGAGGTGAAGAATCCCTTGGAAAGACAAGGGACCTTCCTCTGTCTCCAAGCCAATGGTCGATTCATCATCCCCTGGATAAGAATGCAAGCCAGTGATGTCCAAATCAGAGGAATCTGGGTATAACAGCCTACCACCCAGGTCACCTTTGACCCGCTGAGGCAGTCTGGGGTAACTGTGACCGACAAGCGCTGGAGAAGTCGGTGTCTGGTCTATCTTCCTTGGAAGGAGCCCCTCCCACAGGCTGTTTGGGCAGTGGTTCCACCACCATTGGTGGAGAGACTGTTTTGGCTGAGTTGGTGGTTTTGCTGGCTCCGCGGCCTGAGGAACCAATTTAATCGGCTCTGAAGGAGTCAGCCGGCCTAGGAGGCAAAGCCAGGTAAGGTCGTAGAAGCCAGAGTTGGCTTGTGCCCAGCCAGAATTAGCTGTTGCTACATGAGGTTCTATAGTGCCGACGGAGTTTCCGCCAGAGCCTCTCCTCATCCAAGAAGGACCGAAGATGACCGATGGCGTCACCTCTTTTAGAGCATTTATGGCTCTTTGCTCGCCTGTTGGTCAGGGGTCCAGACCCTCGATCGAGATCGGACAGGCTGACTCTGTTGCTCTGAAGACACTGGTGGGACCAGTGATTTCCCGAATCAGGGACCACTTGTTGATGGGAGTCCCAGCAGGCTGGGTCTCATCATCAGGAAAGACCAGATTAGGGTTCAATCAAGGATTTGTCAACTGGAGTTGGCGAAATCGGATCAATCACAATTTCAACATCATCGATCAATAATTCGGTCGACTGACCTGAGGCACAGCCCAGCCAGCGGCTGAAGAAGTGATCTCGACCAAGGTCGAGACCACATGTTCCTGGGATCGAGATCTCTCCACTCCCAAGACCGTCTCCATTGAGATGAAGACGATCCGGTCCTTCTTCCGCTTACGGATCGAGAAGAGTGCGAGCCTGGCAGGCACCTCTCCCTGGGTCGAGAGACTGGCATAACTCTCGGAAGGAACCCGCGAAGGTGAGCCCAGGTTGAGCGGAATGCAGAATCTCCGAGAAGACTCTGCAACACGAGCTTTCCTCCTCAAATGCTTGCATGCATTCCAATTGCTCAGCAGGTCCCGCAGCGTGGAAGCTGCCCACTGAGCCTCCTTGGATTTCACAGCAGGGTTCTCTTCTCTGGCCTCCCCAGTTTCAGGTGTGCAAGGCGAGTTTGTCAAGGACATTGGGATGAAGGTGAGACACATATCACATTTGAGGTGTCATGAGTCGACACCGAGGCAACAGGCGCATGCAGTGTAGGGATCAGTGCACAATATCTTCTGGCTGCAAGGGCACCGGCGAAATCAGGGAGGACTTGTCTTCCATAATCGAAACAGAGAACTTACAATCGCTAATGTGAACAATGTGAATTTTCGGAATAACCGAAGGTTTGAAAGCCAGGGCCAGCGAAAAGGAAGACCTGGCGTCCATGGGCAGAGCTAGGTATATATCACCCGGGTGGGTGGGTAGGAGGAGCCAGCTTGAAGACGTCCTGTGAGATGTAAAGCGGAAGGGGACATGCAAAGGAGTGTGGATGAACAACATATCCACGCTCCTATAATAGCGATTTGTGTTTTTGTTTATAGTAGCATGCTATAAAACATTACTACATACAGTATTCAAAAACAGTAAAAAGAAAAAAAAACACAACACTGAGCAAGTACTATTTAAAATGATGTTATCCTAAGTATGGTAATTTCATGGAACAAGCACTGACAGCAAGTGATGCAGGTGGTGAATGGTGAACCTTTCTCAAGTTGGATCATTTCCCCATGAGAGTGACATTACGGATAAGCGCACTTAGTTCATTGGGGGAAGGGATGGTTCCACATAGTACACCTCATAGCTGAATCAGGATGCCTAAGAGGAATGATTGGATCAGATTTATTGGATTAAGGGAAGGTCACACACAGCACACCTCATGGGCGGTGGTGGTGGATCCACAGGCTTTTCAAACCCAACATCTGTTTAAAAAAAAGGGAGGTTTTTAGCTTTGTGGTTCACATAGCACAACTCATGGGGCTGGGAGTGGATCCAAGGCTTTTCAAACCTGACATCTGTAGAAAAGTGAGGCTTTTAGTTCTGTGGTTCCTGTGTTGCAGTGGTTGAGAGGATGGGGATGATGGTTCAGTGACCAGCACCTGCAGCGATATTTTCACCTAAACTTACCCCGCATCAGACTACTACACTCAGAGAAGCAACCAGCAGCGAGAGACTCAGAGGAAAGACTGCATGGGCAGCCTGCCAGAAATTTGCCTAGATTGAGTAATAGCGTGGTGGTCACGCACTATGGCGGATTAGCAGAGCGCCATGGAATCTTAAATATTTTCTTGCTGTCCAGCAGTCTTCTAAAGCTTGTCTGACTCAAAGTTAGTTAATGTCAGGACTTCATTGAATTGAGGAGGAAGCATGGGAGGGGTTGCAATTCCTCTGCTTTGGTACCAACTTAAGTTTTGTATTCATTGGGGTGCAATGGCAGGGGAGGGTTGTGAGTCACCTCTACTGCCTGTGGATGCAAAAATAATCAAAGTTGGGACTCTATGAAGGAGGAAGGAAGAGGAGGGGTTGCAATTCACCCTATTGCCAGTGTATGGGAAAATGGTGTTTCAGCAGTGAGTGCTCAGAGGCCCATTGTGACAGGGGTGGAATAGGACCCTGTCCTAGTTGTTATAGAAAGAGATTAAATGCAAGGATCTGTTCTAGTGTCTTATTTCCTGTCTCTTGTCTGTCGGGCTGCACAATCAAATTTTCTTGTGAGACCTAGGATTTGATCACCCGATAGTCTTGCAATTCTTTGCCTCTCACTGTCTCTCAGTCTCCCTTGCTGTCTTTTTCCTCCCTGTATTTCTGCTGATATAAAAATATATAGATCATTATGTGGAAAATGTAACTGATATTGGATCCTTTTGTTTAGAAATTACATAGCGTTACTGTTGAAATGTATATAATTATATTTTGAGAAGACTGCAAAAAGCTATTGGGAACTCAAGAGGTTACCAGAGTGCAAATTTTAGGCTTTTGCAGAACAGCTGTGAAAAGGGGCTCACTTCTGGGACATGTGTTCTAGTTGCACATGCCTGATACTTATAAGAACAGGATGTTTGCTAAGAATGGGGGTTGAAGGACTTATAAGAGAGCTGCGCTGCAACTGCTTAAGATAGAAAAAAGGGACACGGAGATTGAAGAAAACTCAGACGGACTTTTCCTTTTTTTGCCTTTGTAAATAGATATACTGAACAAGTTTATTTTTTTATGGTACTGCTAATGTAAATAAATATTTTTGGTGAATTTTACAACTGCTCCTGGTTTTCCTATGCTCCCTGACCTGTGCCTCAATGACACCCATTTCAGAGTCAAAATGAGACTGAGAACCAATAGGACTGCATTTGATATCAAGTTTTGTATTTCCTGGGATGCAGTGCTGTTCGTGAGGGACTGTATTGTGGGCACTAAGGCACTCCCATGGTTTTGGTCACAAGTTCTGGTACTTATTTGGAAAGTAAAAGATACCTCAACAGAAAATACCTGGGTCTCCCAAACACACAAAAATGTTGCTTCAGCACGGAGTGCCCAGAGGTGACATCCTGGGGGGAAATCATGGCATATATGGGCAATATTTTAAAAGGAATTGTAAACTGCATGCTCTCTTCTATGTATACTGCCATAATATTTGGATGATTTGGTGCGACACATATTCCTCAGCCAACAAAGTACAATGGCACATTAGCTGATATTACAAAAGATCCTGTTTACAGTGATTTCATGGTAGAGTATGAAGTTGTGTATCTTCAAGGGAATCAAATCAAAAAAAAAAACAGCTATCTACAGTTCCTTTATGAACTCATGCCTAAAAGGCAGTAAGAATTATGTGCAAGAGAACTAATATTAAAAGGTAACCTTCAGTGTAAGCAGCATCTTGTATCACAGGTCACCCTCACTAGATTTAACCCTGCTTAACTGGGAAAGCAAGAACTCCCCATTCCCAGTGCTAACTGACAAACAAGCAATCCAGATGTGCTTTTAAAAATCACCTAGTTTTTGGGGAGCACTGAGGAAGGGTTATACATGACTTTACCATACTAGCCTTTAAGAATAAATGTGAGAATTTATGAAGGTGGCTTATAAGAGAACAAATATATATCTGGGAATATGCAATGAACTGATTCATCGCTACTGCCAGTGGACGCAAGCATGTTTCATCAAGCAGGAAAATAAACCTGTACTGCACTGTCGTTACAGGGCTCTTGTTGAACAGGAGAATACATTCCTGCAAACATAATTTTACTTTATCGATATAAATAATGTACCCTTCTGATCAGCATGTCAGTGTTTCTTTATATTTTTCCTTTTGTAGAGTATTTCATTTTTAAAATATGTGTTATATTTATTTATTTATTTATTTAGTTAAACATCAGTTTAGAAACCTTTGAGCCAGAGGCTCATTTACAAAAGTACCTCGTCACAAAGAGGACTTCAGAACAGTAGTACAAGGACACAGTACTTACAAACAAAAAAGTTACAGTTCAATTACAGTTTTGTTACAATAGAGTACAATCTCCAACGAGCAAAAGATAACAAAAGGTGCAAAACTTATGGTCGGGGGAGAGCTGGTGGGGTAGAAGGGAGGAGACAGGGAGGAGGAATAAGTAGGGAAAGGAAGGGGGAGCTCCAGTGAGCATTGTCAAACAGAGTATATATATATATATATTTTTTTTTTTACACTAGGCTAGCGGCAGTTGCATTTGCAGAGCTAAGCAGGAAGTTTCTGAGCCTGGGCTTAAAGCAAGCTAAGGTTAGAGTTTGAGACACTGGCAGGGAGGAGTTATACCAGTGGGGCGCACGTGAGGGAATGCCCTCTGACCTTGTGAGGTCCTGGCTCGGAAGAACTAGGGTAGCTCTTGGACGAGCTGCGCGTGATCAGGGTCGGTGCAGTACGGCGAATGGAGTTGGATAGGCCTATGGGGATAGGCCATGCAGGGCTTTAAAGGTGAGCTGGCATGTCTGATACATGAGTCGCTCTTCCAGGTTGAGTAGGGTAGCCAGGGTGTACAGCTCACATGTGTGAGTGAGTCTGGGAGCACCAGTGATAAGTCTGCAGGCCTTATTTACTGTGAGACGAACCTTGTCGAGGGCATTACACAGACCACATAACTAAAGAAGAAGCCAGAATGTAGTCTATGCCTAAAGGATACAAGCACCAGTTTACATGTCCTACTGTACATAATGTGTGAAGCTTAAGTTCCATTCACTTAGGTTCATTTCTCCATTGGCCAGGAGGGGCATGATGTTCCAGAGGTTAGTAAATTTGGTGTCAGTTTGGTGGGGTTCTGGAGGGTTGCTGACAGCTGAAAGAAGGTTGAAGATATGCTACAAGGGCAAAGAAAGTTGCTGATAGCGAGTGGTTGTCCTGTGATATTACAGAACTAGGGGTTGCTGACTGCTGTGTTGGTGTAGGGGTGGGGTGGGGAGTCTGTGCTGTAAGAAACATATATACTGTATGTGCTGTGCTGAAGGAGTCTGTGCTGTAATGGCTACACATACAAGAAAAAAATTACTCTCCTTAGTAATCTTGTTTCTTCAAGGTATTCTTCAATATGATTAAATGTAGCAGTCAGCCTCCTGCGTTGAACTGCCCCACAGATAAAATGGAACATATGAAAATGATGGAACTCTCATTGGCTCAAGCCACCATTCAAACTGCTGCCCTTACCAACTAATGCATTCTATAACACTCAGATTTTATTGGGGCCTGCTTGCAGAGACCCTAAACTAAACTATCCTAACAAGATTAAGTAAATGACACAAGTCTCCTTTTCCGTCCCTGGCACTGTCAGATAGGACTAACTAGAGAAACAATAAGCCATTTGGTTTTAAAACTGAAGAAAACCAGGATGACTAACAGTATGTAAAGCCAGCCATGGTGCAGAGGGCAACTGGTTCTGGAAGGGAGGTAGGGAGGAGAGTTAATCATACTGAAGAATACATTGGAAGAAACAAGATTACTAAGGAGTCATTTTTTCTTCCAACCCAAGGAATTCTTCAATATGATTAACTGCAGAACTATGAAGCAGTGCCTTTGGAGGGGGCACAGAATCCTACTTAGGAAACAGGCTCTGCCGCACTGCTGTGCCAAACCTGGCATCATTCCTGGACTGAATGTCTAAACTATACTGCTTTGTAAAGGTGTGTACTGTTCTCCATGTAGCTACTTTACAGATTTCCAGTAAAGGAATATCCCTGGCAGCAGCAACTGTAGCAGCTGTACCCCATGTAGAATATGTCCTCAGGCCTAAGAGGGCTCCTTACCAGCTTTGCTGTAGCAGAACTGAATACATGCTACTATCCACCGTGAAACTGTCTTTTAGTAGCTGGTTTCCTTTTCCCACATCTCCATAAGCCAGGAACAGCTGCTACCTGTCCTGTCTATGGTGCTTACTGTGGTCAAGGTAGTATCTGCGAGCTCTCTGAGCCGTCCAGGCTGTGAAGCCTCCACTCCTGAACTAGAATGTTCAGTGAAGAAGATTGGCAGAGGATAATCTAGTTTAAATGAAAATCTGAGACTACTTTAGGGAGGAACTTTGTATTGGTTCTGAGGACCACCTTATCCCTGTGGAAGCATATGTAATCCTACTCTATACACAGAGCTTGCAGTTCACTTATCCGTCTGGCTGAGGTGATGGCCACTCGAATATAGTTTTCAAGTAAAAAATTATCAGGTGTGCTGTAGACATCTGTCTGAAGGGTGGACATATGAGCTTAGCAATGCAAACAAAATCCCAAGTGGACACTGGTTCCCTGTGACGGGATGCAGATGGGCCAGGCCTTTGAAAAATTTCTTGAAAATAGAGTTGGCAGCTAAAGAAGTGCCCTTGCCAGCTAAGAGTGATGCCTGGTGGACCTTAAGGGTTGTGACCTGTAGGCCCAAAGAGTGCAAATGGGTGAGATTATCCAGAAGGACTGGCAATCCCGACTGAGTGGGCACTAAGTTCTTAGTGCCACACCAGATAGAAAACCTTTTCACTTGCATCATTGGGTTTCTTGGTAGAAGCCTTCCTAGAGCCCTGAGCACATTTTCAGAGAGTTGTAGGTTGGCATACCCTAGGTCCTCAAGAGCCATGCTTTGAGCCAGAGTGACTTGCAGTTTGGGTACAAGATCCTCCCCTTTAAGGAGGTCAGGAGATTGTGCCTCTGAGGAGGTGTATGGGTTGGGCTACTGACAGGGAAAGCAACAGGGAATACCAAGGCTGCCTGGCCCTGTTTGGAGCTATCAGGATCATGGTAGCTGGTCGAGATCTGAGTTTAATCAGAACTCCGAGTAGTAATGGAAATGGTGGGAATGCATACAGGCTCTTCCCTGATCAGTCCAACAGCAGGGCATCCATGGGCACTCTGCCCTTCACTGGGCGTGCAGCAGAATACCGGCAACTGATGATTCTCCTGTAAGGTAAGAGATCTATCTCTGGGTGCCCCACCTGTGAAACACTACCTTCAATACTTGTCTGTTTAGGGACCATTAAGTGGTGGTTTTGGTTGATTCTGCTGAGTGCATCCGCCAGGGTATTAGTGTTCTTTCCTGGTAGGTGGATGGCCAACAGGGACACCTGCAGGAGTAGGCCAGATCCCATACTTTCATTGCTTCTGTGCACAACAGGTCAGACATTGTCCCTACCTGCTTGTTGATGTAGTACATAGTGGTGGTGTTGTGTGTCCTGACTTGCACCACCTTGTCCTTATCAAGGCAGTGAAGGACTGGAGTACCAGTAACACTGCCCGAGCTCCTGCAGATTTTATGTGCAACAGTGACTCTGCTGTGGACCATGTGCCACGTACTGTATGCTGTCCCAGATATGCTCCCCACCCTAGTAGGGAGGCATCTGTTGTAAGTACCAGAGTGGGGATTCTGACTTGAATGGGACCCCTGTCTGAGACTGCTTCTGTCTTCCACCACTGCAGAGCCTATAGCAGTGTCCTTAACACTGGTACCAACTTTGCTAGTGAATCTTTCTTTGGTACCAGTGTGCCCTGAGGTGAAACTGGATGTCTGCATCTGGAACCTGCAACCCTGAACTGTTCCTGTTGCTGCAGCCATGTGCCCCAACAACTTTAGGAAATGTCTTGCTGGCTGTGGCCTATTGAGCTAAAAGAGCCTGCAATCTGTAGGACGCTGTCCACCCTGTCTTGGGGTAGGAAGGCTCTTCCTTGCAAAGTATCCAGCTCTACCCCTATGAAGTTCAGTACCTGAGTGGGCTGAAGGACAGATTTTGGACACTGATAAGGAACCCCAGTGACTCTAGGGTTTCCTGGGTGAACTTGAGGGCATCTTTTACCTGCTGTGGTGAATGCCCCATGCCTAGCCAGTCATCTAGATAAGGGAACACTGTGATGCTCTGCCTTCTCATGAATGCTACTACCACTGCCAGGCACTTTGTGAAAGGCCTGGGAGCAGAGGTTAGACTGAAAGGTAGAGCTGCAAACTGACACTGCCCTGAGGGAAGTCTGAACCGGATGTATTTTCTGTGAGATTCCCTGATGGGAATGTGGAAGTAAGCATCTTTGAGATCCAATGATGCCAGCCAGGCTCCTTCCTGAAGGATAGGAAGAATCATTGCCAAAGTTACCATCCAGAACTTTGACTTTGCCAAATGTTTGTTCAGAGCCCTTAGGTCTAAAATGGGTCACCACTCCCAACTTTTCTTCAATGTCAGGAAGTATCTTGAATAGAATCCTTTTCCCTCTTTAAGGGTGGAACAGGTTCCACTGCGTTTGCTACCAGCAAACTGGACATTTCTCTTTCCAAGAGTGCCCTTTCTGTAACGGGTGCTGGTCGAAAGAGTTTGGATCTCAGCCTGGAGAAGAATTTGAAGCTGAGGGGCTAGGGCCCTGGCTCACTACCTCCAAGACCCACTTGTCTGTGGTGATGGATTTCCAAGCCAGGAAGTAGTAAGCCAACCTGCCCCCTACTGGAGTGGGGGCGACCCTGACCAATGGACCAGGGTCTGTTTAACTTGGGTGCATCCTGATTTGCCTGAGCACCATGCCTGGAGCCCCTTCTGCCCCTGCCCTGAAATATCCCCACCACTGCTGAGATAGAGGGCAGCTTGGGCCTGGAAGAAAGGTCTGCTATAGTCTGACCTTTCTCTACCTCTCCTCCGGGCCCTGTAAGAGGCTGAAGCCTTCTCTTTGTCAGCATTGCTCTTTCTTATTAGTGGTTTTATACTCATCCACATCTTTCATGGAAGCTTCAGTCTTCTCCCCAAACAGGAGTTATTTTCACAGGGAAAGTCCATGGCCTTAGTCTGGGTGTCTTGGGTGAGATTTGTGGTTCTGAGCCAAGCAGATCTCCTTAGTGCTACTGGTAAGGGCCACCCACCTTGCTGCAGCATCATTTGAGTCCACTGCGATATAGAACTTGTATTTGGTTGCCTCAAGACCAAACCTCACCGTCTTAGCCAGGTCAGTGGTGGTGCCTCATCTGTCATAGCCAGCATGGAGTTCCAAAGGGTCTTGTGATACCTGGCAGCAGATGCCACATAACTGGTTTGCACTATAGCCAAAGAAGCAGCTAGATAACCCTTCTTTGCCATACTATCTAACTTTCTTGAGTCTTTTCAGGAGGATGAGATGACAATGTCACCCTTGCCCTATCAGAGGCAGCCGCCTGCACCACCTCCTCATGGTCAGGGTGTGAAAATGGAAATAATTCTTGATCTTCTTGGATGAAGTCTCCACCACTCATTCACACTGATGGGAGTATACGGAGGTGCTAGGACCCAGTGGGAGTCAAACATTTCATGAGGGCAGGCGCCGAGTTGGAGTCACGAGAGCGGCACCTGAGCCAGGCTTGTGTGGTATAGACTATTTCAGCGTCAACCCTCCAACGCCTCAGTACCCCCGAGGTGCAAGCGTAACTAACCTGAGGGCTAACCTAAAAATCGGACATGATAGTCCGAATGACCCGTGTAAGAAGGGTCAAAAACAAAGTCTTCACAGTCCAACCATTGAGGGAGTGAAGACCAGAAACAGAAAGAGAGCTCAGGGGATGGTGGGTTAGCATGTGAATGAGTGGTGGAGACTTAGGTCCAAGAAGATCAAGAATTACGGTAGGTACGTAATTTCGTTCTTCCTGGACATAAAGTCTCCACCACTATTCACACTGATGGAAGAGTACCGAGCTAAATAATCCCCAAACGGCAGCAGGAGAGAGAGGAGCTCATGTTTTAGGACAGAAGTCCGTTAAGATTGTCCTGCCAAATGACTGATGTCATCTGGTATGGACATCAAGGCATAGTGCTTAGCAAAAGTATGCACGGGCTCCAGGTAGCTGCACTGCAAATATCTGCAATAGGGACATTCAATTTCCACCAGAGATGCAGCGACTGCTCTGGTAGAGTGACTGAGTGTACACTTTGCCTTCCAGCTTGACCTGTGCCTTGGAATAGCAATGGCGAGAGGCATGCCACCAGCCACACTGAAATGCACCTGATAGCAACAGGTTGACCCAGCAGGTCGTGCTAGAAGACAACAAACAGTTGTTGAGCCTTGCAATTTCCTTCGTTCTATCCATATAGAACCACAAGGCTCTTTTATGTCTAGGAATGAAGGTGCTGCGCCTTCATTCTGAGTTTGCAAAGTAGGTAGGAAGGACTAAAGGTTGATTCAGATGGAATTCTGAGACAACCTTAGGCAGGAACTTAGAGAGTCCTAAGAACTACTTTGTCCTTGTGAAATATAGTATCTGTGGGAGGTCTGTGACAAAGGCATGTATTTCAGATACCCTACGAGCAGAAGTAATGGCCACCAGAAGGCTGTCTTCAAGTGAGAAATTTCAACTACTTAGTAGTTAGAGGCTCGAAAGATTTCACAGTGAGCATGTCTAGCACAAGGTTAATGTCCCAGGATGCAACTGGATGTCCAATAGGAGGTTTGGTATGCAGAATCCCTTTAAGAAACCTCTTAACTACAGGCAGTTGAGCCAGTGACATGGAGAGTACTAGCTAATGAACTTTGACTGTGGAGTATTGCAGACCTGTGTTTGGGAGGTCTAAGAGATACTCCAACACTTTATTCGATGGGCAGGAAAAAGAATTCCAAGAGGATTTTGCACACCAGATAGAAAGCGCTTCTATTTAGCTGTGTAGGTCTTTCTGGTGGCTGGCTTGTGTGCAGCCAAAAGAATATCCGAACCTTACGAGAAACATTGAACCTATTCACCTCTATCTCTCAGGAGCCAAGCGGAGGTGAAGGGATCTCAGATTGGGATGGACTACAGGGCCCTGGGTCAGAAGGTTCATCTGAAGGGAAGAGGTATCTGATAGTCTGTTGATTAGGAAAACCAGATCTGACAAGGCCAGAATGGGGCAATGAGAATCATTCTGCCCTCTGTGCCTCCAGTTTGAGCAGTACCCTCTGAATCAGGGAAGAGGAGGAACTAGCATAGAAAGCTTTTGTCCACTGCAGCCTGAATGCATCCTGACAAAAACACCAGGTCCTGGACTTCTGGAGCAGAAGAGGCAGTTTGCATTGAGTGGGGATGTAAAGGTCCAGTTCGGAGTTCCCCACTCTTAGAGTGACTGAACAACAGTTAAGCGAGAGACCACTCGTGAGGATCTGACTCCGTTCTGCTGAGATGGTCTGCCAGTTCATTTTGTACTCCTGGCAGGTAAACTCGTGAATCAGAGCCTTGTGCTCCAGGTACCATTCCCACACTCTCATTTGCTTCCTGCATAATGGGTAGAGTGTGCACCGCCCTGTTTGTTGATGTAATACATCCTTGCCTTGTTGTCGTTTGAATGAGAATGTTCTTGTGACAGAGTATATCCTTCAAACTTGGACTGCATAGAGGACGTTCTCATTTCAGGGCGTTTATGTGAAGTTAAGACTACGTACCCTGGGTGTGGCGATCCTGGCAGTGAGCTCCCAATCCATCAGGGATGCATCTGTAATAATGGAGATCTGATGATCCAGAGAGGCGAAGGATATCCTTCCAGAAGGTTGTCCTCCTGAGACCACCAGGTGAGTGACCTCTTCAGCGGTTCTGTCACCTTGATGAGAAAGGACTGAGGGTGAGTGGTTGTACACCACTGAGTACTGAGCATCCACTGAGAGGTTCTCATGTGGAGGCAGAGCCAAAGGTATAGTGAACAATGAGGATGCCATGAGACCAGCATTCATTGCATAGAGAGAGCTCACACTGAGCTGTGTTCTCTGATGAAGCAGGTCATCTGTAGGACATCGCTCCTTCTGTCCTCTGGAAGAAAAGCTTTTGCACAGGAAGTGTCCAGAAGGGTTCCTATGAAAAGAAGCTTGGGAGGGCTGCAACTGTGACTTTCTGAGGTTCAGCAGGACTCCCATGGACGTGAGAAGTCTGAAGCCATGGCCACGGCCTCCAGAGTTTCTTGCCTGGAGGGGCTTTCTAGAGCCAGTCATCCAGATATGGGAACACTTGGATTCCAATTTTCCTATGATGCGCCACAAGAACTGCACAGCAGTTTGTAAAACTTGAGGCACCGAGGACAGCCCAAAGGGCTGGACTCTGAATTAACAGTGTTAACCCAATGCCACGAACCTTAGGTATTTTAGTGATTTGAGTGTATGAGAATGTGCTGATAGGCATCCTGCATGTCCAGAGAGGCTAGCCAATGGTGTTGATGAAACAAAGGCAGCAGGGTACGAGTGATATCATCTTGAACATTTCCTTATGCAGGAATTTGTTTAACTTTCTGAGCTCTAAATAGGGTGCATGCCACCAGAAAGTAATGTGAGTAGAAACCTGTGTTTTCGTTGATCCAGCGGAACAACTTCTACTGCCCTGTTGTCCTGAAGGCCTTGCACCTCTGAAGCAAGAGCGTTTGACTGTGCACGCAGACAGCCTGGGCTGTCACTTGGGAGGATGATCCGGAGAGGTTTCCGAAAGACTGAGAGGTACCCCTCACAGACTACCCTGAGGACCCATTTGTCTGATGTTATAGATTTCCACTTGTAGAACTGAGTCAGGCGTTCTCCCACTGTCGAGGAAGAGTCCTCCTCAGGCAGCTGAGGTGGGACCTGGCTGGAGACTCAGAAGGTGGCACTGGGTGCTTTGAGCCTTATGCTTTCTGCTGCATTTTCTTTTGTGGCTGAGGGTTTGGTTTCTGTTAAAGTCTCCTCTGCCTTTGCCATGAAAGGACTGACGGTTGTGAAACTGGCGCTTGTTCCCACCTCTCGAAGGGAGCGGGCAGAGGTCTAGCTGTCTTAATGGCAGACCTAGTCTTCTGTGTGGCCTCTAGTGCTTGTTTCACCTGAGGCCCAAACAGATACATACCGTCAAAAGGTAAGGCCATGACTTTCTGTTGGGCATCATTAAGTAAAGCCTGAAGTTCTCCAGCCAGAGTGACGATGGCAAACGCAGCCAGCCGCCCAGGGAAGCAGTATCGAAAGAATCCACTGCAGCTTTAATTTGTTGGTTATTGGACTTGATACCTCTAGTTATGGTCTGTAGTAGCTCTGACTTAACCTCCGACTCGGGCAGAGCTTCTACCGGTGCTTTAAGTGAATGCCAAAAGAACATACCGTATTGAGAAAAATAGCCCTGGTAGCTGGCAATGCACATGCCCAGAGTTGAGGCAGCAAAACTCTCTTACCCAAAGTGTTTATCTTGCGAGATTCTTTGTTTATAGAGCGGGCTGTAGATTCCTGAGGGAGGACAGCCTTATCATTCTCTGCCAGGACCACAATGGCACGAGCAAAGGCTTGTGAGGCCAAGATAGGGCGATCCTTGGGAGGGCATATTTCCTATCTGTGGACTTGGCCAGAGAAGGAATAAGCATCAGATTCTTCCACCATCTGGGAAAGAGTCGTGAAAGACAGCTGTACTGGAGTGGTTAAATCCATAGGGATTTCTGGAACAAGTAGATACTGGAGACGAGAAGCTTCCCAGGATCGATTTCCGGGACTGGAGAGAAAGTAGAATTTAAATACTTGAGCAGAGACTTAAAGGAAAGGTCTTCAACAACAGGCTCTGCAGGAGGATTGATCCCTGCCCTCAGGGCAGAATCGGCATCAACATCATCACCCAGCTGAAGATCCAGATCGGGCTCAAAATCATCTCCTGACAGTCCAGGGAGGACTGTATACATAGAAATGGGATGAAAATCAGGAGGAGGAAGAAGAGAAGGAGAAAGAATCGGGTTGAAAACCTCTGGAAACTAGATGGTGCCATACACATCCTCGGCACCGCCGAAGAGAAGGCAGCGCGAGTACAGAGACAGTGCCGACATGAAAGCGGCATCGTGCGTGGCACCGACAGGGGCCGACACTGCACACACAGTGCTGACACCACCCCGGCACCAAAGAAGGCACCAACAGGTAGTGCGGCACTGCACATGGTGCAGACACCAACCCGGTGCACGACAGCATCAACACCCACTGGCACAAAAGGACTTCGGCTGCCACAGAAGTGGGCACCACAATCGACGGCACCATTGCAGAAGTCTGAGAACTGTGATTTGAAGGTAAAGGATGAAAATGGCAGGAGATAAAGGCATGGTGTGGACCCCTGCGCCACAGCCATGTGAGGGGATAGACACCAGGCACGGAGCAGATGGCATCGAATAAAGCCACCCGACTAGGAAGTCTAACCGCCCTGCCTGCTGATCCGAAACCGACAGGCCGAAGGCCCTGGCAATGGACTGGCAGCCGGGCAGTCAGGATAACCTCTGAGCCCACTGGTCCATAAGAGCGGCCCAATGGTGAAACTGTTCAATGGAAGCCCTCCAATAGGCGGAAAGGGCTCCGGTGTCAAAGAGGCCAGCTACCAGAGACAGAAACCAGAAACTGGCGACTCCAAAAGAAGTGGACACCAGCTCCTAACCCTAACAACTAACCGTCTATGGCAGGCGTACCAGAGGGTGACCTCGGTGATGCCATTTGTTCTTCGACTGGTGGGCTTTAGAAGAACCTAAGGTCGAATGGTGCCGTGAATGGGACCGTTTCTTTTATGCTTGAGGACTGCCATCCCGCACTGAGCACTGGACTGTCGTTGTCAGAGCCCCCGGAGAGGGCGGCGGACCAGACCCAGCCCAGCTGACTGAACAGCTTTCTACAAAGTCTCCCTACTGTCACCTGCCCCACTCATGGTCAACTCCATCAATGGAGGGTTGAAGACTTCTTTCTTGTACAAGCAAGAAATTTATTAAAATATAATCGGTACTTATTGTGATAAAATACAAAATAATAAAACTGAAAACTAAGCTGTTAGTTAAGTTTGACTCGGCAGGTGGCGTATAGTCACTGAAGCACACTCGGCCGGCGAAAACAGGAACTGAGGCGTTTGGAGGTCGGCCTAAGATAGTCAATACCACCACGAGCCTGGCTCACGGTGCTTCCTTGCGACTCCATCTTGCGCCTGCTCTCATGAAAAAGTTTGACTCCTGCTGGATCCTAGCGCCTCAGCGCTCCATCAGTGTGAATGAGTGGTGCAGATTATGTCCAGGACAATCAAAAATTCCACCCTGACCTTTCCAACTGATATTTCTTATCAGCCTTCTTGTCCACTGGAGGTACTGAATTTGGTGTCTGCAGTATCTTTAGCACATGCTTTTTAAGGATTTATGGATAGGTAGCAGTAGCCTTTTGCTGGAGCTAAACCCATCATCTCCAAAAATCCACCTCTTCTTCCTCTCCCACTGACTCATTGGTGATTAAATCAAGAGCCCCCATCATTTGCTTTACAAATGTGAAGTGGAGAAATAGTCCTCAGGTAGTCTGGGAGGAGACTCAAGCTCACGATCTGGAGAAATCTCTGGTTTAATTGGTTCCTCCTCACACTCTTCATATGAGGGATCCTGACACATAGGAACTGATCCAGAAACAGTTGTCTGAACTGGTATTGGAACCACACTCAGTTCTGATGGAACCAGTGGTGTCAGTTGCAGAACCGGCCTTGTAAAGCCTGTAAAATCAGAATGGCTTGGCTACAGCTTCAGCCATAGGCATACTTGACTTCTGCACGAAGGTTCCTTGAGTTTTCACCTGGAGTTTCTAAGTGCTTTTCTTAGCTTTCTTTTTAGCTGGAGCTGGTTCAGTAACTGGTTCCCTAGTTCTTTTTATTTTTAATTATGCCTTTGACAGAGGCATTAGGTTCTGCATTTTTGTTATCTTTTTAATTTGAAGTAGGCGTTGATAAAGAACCAGGTCACTCGGAACAGTAGTAGAAGCCATTTGCTTTTTAAAGCATTCAATGCATTTTCCATGGTTTTAGCCAGGAATGTCTTGCAGATATCAGTCAGCCTCAAAGTGTGGGGTACCCAGAAAGAAAAGGGACAAGTGTTCTTGTCTGTTTTGCAAAGACTTTCCGCACCAGTGCAGTTTTAAAACCTGTAGGCCCTGTCTTCTTTTAAGCTTATCAGACATAACCAGAAATATAGCCAATACACAAAACACCATAACTAACTCGGTCCCACCCGTAAATATGTATCATTAAAAGTAGAAAGGCAATGGTTCCCAGATTAAGTGGTTGGTTCCTGAACCGGGGAGAAACAGCAAAACTTCTGGATTTCAAGAAAAAACTTTCCCACAACTAGGTAAAGGCACCGTAAAGTTCTTAAATGAAAGTATATAACAAAAATGAATCGGTTAACTGTCGAGGAACGAAAACTGAGGTAAAAACTACCAAAAACAACTACTTAGACTGCTTTAAACTAATTCAGAAAGTAAAGGCAGCAGTTCTATGATAAAATACAAAATACTTATTTTTCCACAAAATAAGATATTCTCAAAAACGCTGAGGAGCAGTCTCCGAGGCATTCTAAAAACAGGCGAAGAAAGAAATCTAAGCATTACAGAAAGCAGCAGTTTGTAAGGGCAGCAGTTGAATGGTGGCACGAGCCATTGAGTGTTCCATCATTTGCATATATTCCATTTATCTCCGGGTAGTTCAACAGAGGAGGCCAACTGCTACAGTTAATCATACTGAAGAATTCCGGGTTAGAAAACAAATCTTCATTTCTTATGTGTTGTGCTTAAATAGGAGGATCTCTGGGTTGATACTTGTGAAGGACTGTTTCTGTGTTGAAATGGCGAGAGGGGAGCTGTAAGGCTGTGCCATACATTACGATTGGGGGTATGTTGTCTAGCAAACGGTGTGGGTGGTGGGGGATCTGTGTTGGGCCTGTGAGATGGTTTCACTGTAAGGCCCAGGGGCACTGGTTAAAAGCAGTGCCAATGTGTCAAAGTCCTCCCCTGCGGGTAGTGTTTGAAAATAAAATAAAAGGATGGTGAGGCAGTCATTCCAGCTAAGAAGAGAGAATATCTGTGTGCTGAAAGTTGCTGAAACAATGTCCCTGCAGCTTTCAGGATGCGGAGAGAGTACCTATGCTGGGGCAATCATTCCAGGTAAAATGTGACGACTGAACCCAAACCAGAGCATCATTCAGCCCACCCCATCCCTCTGTTAGAGTAATTCTGAAGTATAACAACTGTTAATTGTTGTGGGTACGTTACCACTGTGTTCTGTTGAATGGGTGTGTTGAGGTACTTCAGGCATGAGTGAGTATGTGAATGGTATGGGCTGGTGTTAGTGCTAAACTTTACTGTGCAGGGTCCATGTCTGAATGAGTGAGCAGATAGTGTGGAACACAAGTATTGGTATAAATGGCCCTCTGTGGGGCTGGCTAACTTGATGTGGTACAGAGCCTTGCCATGATGTAGCACTGTAACTAAAAGTCAGTCATTTTTCAGTATAAAACACTAATGCTGCAGTGTTGGAGGGGAGGAACCAGTGTTTGGGGGTGGGGGGTGGCAGTGTCGACAACTCTGTGTACAATTTTGGAATTCTTGTCTGCACCCTGGCTGGATGGGAGGAATTAAGCTGACCAGGATATTAGGCACATTTAGGAACTCCAGTTGGAGGTGCCTAGCCTGGTCTATGGCTGCTAGCTTGAAATTCAGTGTTGAATGCATATTTCTAAGCAGAGCCTGAAAGGAAAGGTCCATCTGAGGAACAGACACTGAGTCTAAGACCTTTGGACCATACCTCTTATCTCTCTCCTTATTACAATGAGTCACTAACCTGTACTACTACCCTGCACTTTGTTTCAACCATTGCTAGCCGCTGTGGGTTAGTTGTACCCATCTTATATGTGTTATTGGTCTGATAATCTTTCCTAGAGGTGCTGAAGGTAACTTTCTTGATAACTCACGGTCTGTACTGCTGTATCACACTTAAAATGTTTTGCTCTGTACTGTATTGCAATGGCTAGCTGTAACACAGGTAAATGCTCCGATCTTATATTGTAATTTTGGCGCCTGTCACCATGTCTAGCTCCCTCCAGGTCGTGCCTGAGAAAAGGCAATTTACTGTCCAGCGCATCTACCTGGTAAACAAAAAACTAAATAAATTAAAATACAGAGCCATCGTCCCCACCATCAGAGATGATGAGGTCAGGGTCTGAATCATCTCCTTCTGCACCTTTCTCACTAGGGAATAATAGAGAGGGGGTGAAGACCGACAGCACAGCCCACAGTAACAGAGCGACACCAGGCCCAGACCTAGGGAGCATAAGGAACAGCACTGGTTGCGGCCCGCAGAAGCTCATGCAGTGTTGCATCCAACACTGCATGCAGTACTGGAACGAGCACCAAGGGCGAACCTCAGCACTGCACGTGATGCAGGCATATGTCATCGACAACCCAGCTGGCACTGAAGTGACTGACGTGGCAGTCCTGGTTCCTGAAAAGGATGGAAGCAATGCCACAAGTGGGACAGATGGTGGCACCACTCATGGAACCAGCCCAGAGACAGATGCCACAGGCAGACATTCATTTAAGTCAAGCAGCACCACCGGCAGGAGGCCAGCCCAGAGGGTCAGAGGTCAGTACCAAAAGCAGCACCACATGATTTTACACTAACCCTTCGTTTTGCTAATCACTTTTCATGAGTCCATTTTCTTCCAGGAAGTCCATATTCTTTATTTTGATGACTAATTCTAGCTGGTTTCCCACTACTAACATCACACTTACAGGTCAATAGTTAACCAGGTTTTCTTTTATCATGTATCACTCTTCTGCGTGGAGCCACATCCCACCCTCAGTCCTCAGGCACCTCTCCAGATGCCAGTGATTCAGTAAACAGGTCTGCCAATGACCAGCTACCTCCTTCAGTATCCTAGAGTGCAATCAATCTGGTTTGGGGATTTTGTTAAATCAGGTTCTTGTAGACCTTTCAGAACTCTTTCCTTAGCAACCATCTCTAGCCCTGAACTACTGTTCACACTACCTTGGAGTGTATTTTTTCTTAGGGCCGATTCTATACTTTTTTTGTGAAAACTGAGCTGAACTAGCCATTTAATATATTGGCCTTTTCTGTATCTTCCTTGACACTTGTACCATCTCCCTATCATCTCAGTGTTAACCTTTGCACTCATTTTCCCCTTCTGTATCTACAGAAGGTCTTGTCATTGCTTTTGACTCCCTCCGCCATCCTAAGTTCTGCACCTGTTTTGCCCTCCATATGGTGCCCTTACTAACAGCTAGTTTTCCATTGTATGTGGCCTTGTTATTCTTGTTTGGTTCCCTCTTGTATTCTTTAAAGTCTTTCTTTTGTCCCTCACTGCTTCATTCACTTGTTTATTAATAAACAGAAGTGGTACCTTCCTTTCTTGGCCTTTGTTCACAAACCTCGTATTGCATTCTTTTTTTCCCACTTATTCTTAGCCTTGTCTATCGTGTGCAGGTCCTTCAGCTGCTTGTTACTGTTCTCATGTTATTGCAGTCTACCTTTCCTTTCTGCTCACTCACCAGCAGTATGCTGAATTTGATGGTGTCAAGGTCACTCTGTCCTATCAGGACCTCGTACTTGTTCCTAATTGTGTTCTTGTTGCACAGTACCAGATCTATTATTGCCTCTCCTCTGGTGTGCCTGTGTACCCACTGTGGGAGTAACTTGCCTTGCACAGTTTCTAGGCAAAGGTGACTTTCTTGGCTGCCTGCTGAATCAGCGTTCCATTGTGTGTCAAGGACGATAAAGCCTTGCTTTGCTGCTTCTGTAATTTCCCTCCCACTACCTGATGCCTATCCGCCTCTTGGAGTTGGTGGCCTATAGGGTACCCTGACTGTGTATTTCTTCCATGTCCTGATGTCTGTTAGCTGGAACAAGAGCGACTTCCCCTTTAACCCCTGCTATATCACATCATCATGAACTGAAACATAAAGACATCGTAATACCACTCTAGGAATAGGATCTTGTGTATTATTCCATTTCTGAGGCAATGCAACTTAATTCGGGATAGTCTTTAACAGCAGCTTAAACATTAGGAAAGCTATAAATAAAGCAATGGAAGTCAAGCAATGTACCTTTTAACTAATTCTATGCATTGTTCCTCTTGAAGCAATTTGAAGAAGTCACACATAAACGATTCTTTAAAACTTGACTGAAACAGAAGGATTAGAGAAGAGCATTAGAGAAAGGAGTACAGTACTGATAGCAGCTGCAGTTCATTCAATTGGTATTATGGCAGTAATGACAGTGGAAAGATCACATATTGGACTACAAGTCCAGCACTCCTCCGAGGATATGCGCTATCAGATGTGTACTGCATGATGGCATACTTACAAGTTTGTTTTTAGATAAACTCCCCAGCTTCCCAAGGTTTGAATGGTTTTGATATAAGAGTTAAGGTTCTAGATGTCTGTGCATCCTGAAAGAAAAATCATATAAATATATTAAAACAACACTAATTTAAGAGCCACTTAAGTCTGTTGTCTGTTATCACTCCAAGCAAAAGAAATTCTTTCATCCAGTCCCTCACACGGTTCAGAGAGCAGTCATCATTCCCAAGTTGCGATCTGTGGTTCCTGTTTTCTCCCCACCCCAGAAAAATCAAGTCACAGGTGTGGTGGGGCACACACACACACACACACACAACTCATGCATTAGGACATGTGCAACTCTGCCCCTGATTTTACTCTGCGCGGGGGCAATCCAGGGGAGGAGCTGGGCTGAGCGGCAGCCTTGTGGATCCCTCAGCTCAATGGAAGCAGGTGAATGTGGGGCTTACGGTCAGTGGACTGCCATATTCCTTTACACTCTTTATGAAACTTAATTTTCAAAAGATATTGTGCTGTTGTGCAAACTTCAACTACAGCGTGGAGGCTGAGCAACTGCTGGAGGAGCACAAAACACTCCCTAGCGGCTTGCCTGGTGGGTGCAGAGGATTATCAGCAGGGAATGCCTGGTCATAGCCTCCGTGCCCTCTGGGAAGCCTCCTCAATGCACAACTTGCACTGTGTGTGGCTGTGGACTGTGGCGCTACACCCCCGCCCCAGTGGCCTAACATGGCCACCAACTCCACAAATCGAGCTAGGCTGCCATCTCATGGATGGGACTCTCTCTAAAATACGTGAAAGCTCCGCATCCATAGAGAGTGACCACCCTATACACCCATGTAGGGATGCATAGGACTGTGTGGATTAATCCCTTATTTAGTTGGGAAAGGCTTCTTTCTCCACTATATTTTCTATACAGAGTCTTTTTTTTCCAGTAAATTAAAAGGAAGTAAGAGTTGCTGAAACACTTATGACCACAATTTATAGGAGGAAGAAAAGGTTTCTTACCTGTAACTGTGCTTCTTCTAATAGTATTCATCCACAATCACACACCTGCAGATTACTGTCTTCTGCAGAAGGTGCCAGAACCGGTCCAATAGGATTTGAACTGCACCACAAGAATCACCCCATGCCACACACCTAGATCCCTTAAACCATTAGATCTCGCCCACTGAAAGGAGAAGCACCAGACAGGTAGTTCAAGCATTTACCATTGTCAAATAGCACAGACTGAGAAGGATGAGTGACCGGTGAGTGGTTATGGAGGAATGCCACTTGAAGAAAGGAAAGTTACTTAGCAGTAACTCGTGATCTTCTTGAGTACAAAGAGAACTACAACAAGGCCCTAGACAGGATCACCCAGATGGCACAGTGTTAGGATACTGTGTTGCCATGCAGGCGATCCAGATTTGGAAAGGCTTGGCCAGGATAGCTGCTGTGTGGCAGTGCATCTCAGCTAGAGGAGAGCTGCTGTCCGTCCTGCCAACATAGCAACCCCTGTGGCTGGGCAAGGAGCTTGCTCGTGCTCTGTGGAGAGAATTGAACAGGCACTGCCCGTGCCTAAGGAGGAGGGAAGAAAACACAGCTGTGTATGAAGGCCATGTTTCTTGGCCTGACCAGGGTTTATCCAAACAACGGTATATTTCTGCAAGGTAGCAGCCATCTGGGAGATAAAATGTGTATGGGAGGAAGGCCCTAGAAGGAGGGACAGAATGAATAATAAACCTACTTATCTTGTGCCAGCCCACTGGCACAGCGGTAGCGATACCAGCTCGCAGTGCTAGTGATCCACATTTGGGAGCAAACTCTGGGTCATCGGGGGCTGGCTGGGAAGGGGAGGACTGAGCATCCCACAGGACACTCTCCTCCTCTGGGAGGAGGTTTTCATCCCGCTGCTATACTGTCACTTGGATGACCACCACAGGTGGTAGTGCAGATCAGGAGATGCCAGTGGAGGGATTAGCGCTGGCTAGACCTGGACCGACACCATGCCTATGCGTGTGCATGATCCCTTCTGCGTGCCCGGCGTCCGTGGGACAGGAGAACACCAGGAAAAAGATGGCCCCTGCACACATGGATGATGGAGTGCCTGGCACTGTCCCGATTTTCCCCTTTCCTGTGCCCACACTTCCCGACTAAAGTTTCAGAAGTTCGGGAGGGAGCCCCTGTCCCCACCTGGGGAATAACCATGGCTCCATGGGGGAAGGCCTGGGCACTGAATTGCAGGTACAGGTGGGGAACAACAGTGGAGTGGATGCCTAGTGACTCTTGAAGGAGTTTGCGTGCAGGTGGTGGTGGGGGGCATCAACAAATCAAATACAAAATAAAAAAACTGCCTATCCCAACGCACCCACTGGGTGGAGGAACAATGGAAACACACCCAACACATATAAACCCCAAACAACTGAAACTATCCAAATGTTCAAACTGCATATCCTGATGAGAAGAATGGCCAGACTAAGATTCTTGAGAGCTCAGGAGTCTAGTAGGTTGTGAATTTATGAAGAAGATACTTAAGGTTACTAGCTACTTTCCTATCTTCTTAGAGGTTATCTCATCCATGGAGCCCAACGCTTTGGTCGAGTATCAGGTACCTACCCTAGGCAAGGGGTGGCTTGATTCATACAGAACTCTTGAGGACAGCAACCCTAAAGTACCATCAGCCCAACCTGCATGTTTCCTAATAAGTACACAGAAGATGCAGTGCTTAGTGACTGCATGAGCACTACTTTAGGTTGTGACCCTACAGATTATACAACGAGGACCAACCTACAGATGCCACTGGCGATGCTTTTTAGCCAATGGGCCTGGGGAACCAATCAGATTTCCATGGTTTCAGGATCTGGATAAGGTCTATCTTTCAGCAGCAGGTGGTCAGGGCCAAGGCAGCCCTAGCATTCACTGTGCACATCGAAGCTAGGCATGGACTTCCAGCATTTCTGTCAATGCTAGAAGCCTTCATGGATACTATGGTGGATCCAGAGGAACCAGAGAGAAGCCTGGAAAATAGAGAAAATGCAAACATATATGGGAGTGGTGCAGGAAGCGAACCAGAAACAAGTGATATTGGTACCTGACACTCAGAGCACATCCAGCGTGACCAACTGCTTAGGTGAAACACAAAGATTGGATGGTTTGAGGGATTCCTGGTGTGGTGACATTCAAATCCTACTGGACGATTCAAGCACCAGCTCAAGGCAAGTATGTTGCTAGGGATGAATTCTGATTATTAGAAACATACGGCAGTTACAAAGTGCCCAAGAGCAGAAACAGCAGGGCCATGTTAAATACAGACACGATCTTTAAGAGACGCTTTTAGCACTAGGGCAAACAAAAACAAAATAACATGTAAACTCAAACCATTTATCTTGTTATTCATTTCCCTTCCACCAGTTGCTAATTATGGAAAGAAACACTTTTCTCCTCATAATCTTTCTTGCCTGCTGCTGGAGCATGTAATGATATCACAATCCTGCATATGTGACATCAAAATCAGTTGACATGAACATGACTGTGATGTCAGAAATACATGATTATGAAGTCAGTGTACACTCTAGCAATGAGAGAAGATGGGCTGAGAAGAAAGCTTTCATTTAAAGACATATTTACCATTAATTTACATTAATGGAGAAGGCAATACATAGGCAGCAGGATTTCTCTTTAAATATAATGTACTTTAGAAGTTTGCCTTCTTCAGAAGCAACATGCTTGGGAAAAGGCATCTGTTTTTATGGGCAGCTCTTCTGGGATTTGACTATTCTGTCTTGTAGAGAGGACAAAGTTCCCCAGAATTATTGTTTCACTGCCACTATTCCTTCCACAGTCACAATAGGGCAGTCTTCCAAGCATGAATAAAGTCCTCGGAAAGCTTATTTGATAGAACTTCATCTCCTTCCATTCTTCGTGTCTCCTCATCCCTCTATGCTCCAGATCATTTGCTGGAACCACAGGAGAAGTAAATTCCCAGAGAAACCCACAACTGAGCTAGTAGCCATTGGAGGCAGGGTGGGCTAGATGACTGTACAAGGAATAATTGTAACAAAAATATAGGTTACTCACCTGTAGCCATAGTTCTAGAGGTGGTATTCAGTTCACAATCACACATATGTAACCCCTTGCAAATGGGGGTTCCCAAAAGACTTCCATGCTTGAATGCTCCGAGCCTGAATGGTGTTTGGCATTTAAGCCATTTATCTGTGAGTGTTTTTAGAGCCTCTGGTACTGTCTCTTTAAGAGCTGTCTGCTTGCAGACATAATTAGTTTTGTGGGGAGACTGTGTGTTTTCTCTGCTTGAGTCCCACTCGAGCTGCTGCCAATTCACTCCATTTTGCAGTCACTAGGAGTGCAAAGGGAACCTATCTGAAAGATGTAACTGTTTGCCAGAACTCATTTAGAGTAATAATGAAAATACAGTTTGTCTAACCTGCTTTTCTTTGCAATCAGAACTGTGTTTGCCTAGTTCCCATTCTAGTTTTGAACGAGCTGAACTGGACCAATCATGTGGGTTAAGGTAGCTCTAAAATGGTGCCTGTGGACGAATCAGAACTTGGACTCGTAATCTGAGCCAGTCACAAGAGGATTGTATGGGCAGTGACTCTGGGAAATGTAATTTGGACTTGGCCTTTTGCACCAACAGGGGAGGCTATTGTGAGTGACAGCCAATCCAGCCAAGAACTGGGAGGAACTCAAAGGAAGTGATCGGTTTTGTCTACTGGAGTCTCAGTTTAGCTCTGGCAGTGAAGAGGAAGGAGCCCTGTGCTCCTTCGATTTGCAGTTTTAGTCGGACAGTGTAAGGCCCCAAGTTTGGTCTGCAGCTTGTGCAAGTGCTTGTTTGGACTGAATCTGACCTGTGAAGAGAATTAAGGAGATCTGAAAAGTAGAAACCAGGCTCACCCTGTAGAAGACTGGAGAAATTGCTGAATCCGCCTCGGTCTGTCAGGAACTGAGTCTGCTGTGTGTTTTCCCGGTACTGTGCAGTAATTGTGATCGATAGAGAAGCAGCCTGCCTGGTATAATACTTTCTTTTACCATATAAATGTGTGTAGTGCTAGTGCGGACTCAGCTTCAAATCCCTGTACAGTGACTTGAATGCATGAAGCTGCAAGTAAACCCCAGCTTAATCCAGACTACATCCATTTGCTCTGAACTGCCTTGGGGTCCAGTCACAAGGACCTTGTCCACATGGTCTGCTCTGCCTGGCAATCCAGGACAATCTGCCTTCCATTCGTTTCAGCATTGAATTTGTGAGTACAAATCAGGGTAGCTCCCTGCCATCATCTAATTGCAAGTGTTCCATTTATTACTTTTCCTTTCTTTCTCCACGAACTGAGCCTACCGGCTCCGGATTATAATTTGGGTATTGTGCATGCATTTTCCATCTTCAGGGCCCCAACCAGCTGCACCAAATAGGCCAGCTCTTATTGCCTGGGTACCCAGTAAGAGTGACATTAGGGACATTTGGGATTCTGAAATATGTGCACAGTATTGTGATTATTAATGCGTTTAAACTAATTAACCTGATTTCCCGTCCTTGTTATATCCCCTAAATAAATCAGATCTGTTTGTTTCAGCAAAGTTACACTGCCTGAGGTATTCGTCTATGTTAAAGTATTGTACTGGTTTTGGCACTGTATCATCTTATTTTACAGGAGTCCCAGGAGTCACACTGCCCGAACCAGTCCTGGGGGTAAGTGTATACTGTGAAGGTAATTCTGATATATTGTGTGGGCCACTAGTGGGAGAAAGGGGGTCGCAGTGTCCCAGAGGGCTGTGATCAAGTTAGTTTAATTATTGCAAACCCTGACCTCTGGGTGGAGGCACCCGCCATCGGATCCAGGCCCCTCAACCTGTTAGTGGCAAATCAGGCAGGGGTAGTAGCCCTTGGGATAGCGCCATCTGGGGTTACACATGAACAGTTCTGCTGGAGACAGCTAAATCACATAAAGTCTTCAAGCTAAGCTCCTCCTACTAGCCAAGTGGTACATCCTCCAGCGCCCGGTGATGTCAGATCTTTGCATGCTGGAAGTAGGGATCCAGGTGCCACTTGCCAAGGGAGGGCTGGTGGACGGCATGGATGTGAACTGAATACCATCACTAGAATTACTGTTACAGGTTAGTAACATATTTTCACTACAAGTATTCCTTGTACAGTCACCCAACCTCACCTACAGATGAGACTATATTTCTAGATATGGATTCAGTTCACTATCTACACAAAGGCAAACTCCTAGCAATCCTCTGGGAGGAGGGGCATGCACCCCATTTGGCTAATTGAGACTGGAGGACTGAGGACCAAAAGTAGCAACCCAACAACTCATTACACTGACACTGTAATGAATTATGAAGCTGAGCCAAAGTTTGGCTCCTAGTGTCTAGGACCCAGACCCATAAATGGTAATTAAAAAGCAGGACCTATAGGTCTCAATTAGCTAAAGTGCACATTATTTAAATCTTTTAAATAACTTACTTAACTGAAATCTGTGCTTTTCTAGCTGAACCTGCAATCCCCGCTGGTCATCATTTACCCAAAGTCCCCCACAGCCAGTCCGCTGATGACACAATCAATGGGTTAGACATGAGGGAGTCCTATGTGCCAGTATGGAAATAATTAACACATATACAGTGCATGTTTTGCACTTAACACCTATAGTGATCGACTGAGGAAAGCAGTACTGTCAAAGGAGCTCCTTGTTGTGTTAGCGATGGGGGCATCGATGCTTCTCCTCACCCTAAGACAGGAGGTAGAGAAGCATCGATAACAATGCTTCCAGTTGCATGAGATCGAGCATGAGTGGTCGCCATGACCTTGACCACTGGCATGAGGACAGACATCATCAAGTGGCTTCCGGAGGTTCCGAACAGACAAACTGCTTGGGCAGCATGACCAAAACTGGTGTAGGGGTATAACAACCAGTGATGGCAGCTCACAAGGCAACTTGGCCAGGGGTATTGACTGGTCTTCCTCCTCCTTCTAGGTGAGGACAAGGAGCACAAGCATCTGGAAGATCGACTCCTCGTCAACCTCCCCGACAACTGGTGACTGGCTTGAGAAAAGTTCAACAGCATGCATGACTGGAGTGGAGGTTGAAGGGACTGGTGGAGTTACCACATGAACCTTGAGATGGACCTCAACCTAAGGAATCTCAACCAAAGTTTAGTGGTTGGGAGAGTCGAAGCAACAGGAAGAGCGTGATCGTCCTAGTCTCATGACCTGCAGTGATAATACTTCCTGTGCTTCTTGCTGCAGTGTGAAGGGCTATCCTCAAATGTCTGGAGAGCAACACATTCTCCTGGAACTCATCCGAGAGCCTTCCGACACGGCCCAGCTAGGAACACTGTGGGATAACTGGGTCCCTAACACAGCTGACACCTATTCTTTGAGGACAGTTAACTGCGCAGCTGACCTGACAGCCACCAAAGCTCATTTGCAACCCACTGTCCTACCTAGGGTCAACCTGGACTTCCATTCCTAAATAGACACTGGCAGCACAGGATGCCATTTGCTGCAATTGTCAGTGTTGTGCTGTTCATCTAAGCAGCAGACACATCTGTCGGTGGATCCATGGCAGACATTTTCTCCCTTCACTGAGCACAGAACTTGAAACCCACTTTCTATTTTCTCATTACGAGCATCAGTCAGCAGAATTAAGTTGGAAGACGAGGAGCAACTATGAAATTGGAAGCCAACATACATCGGTCAAAATCTGAAAAGAAAGTTCTTGTAAATTCAAAATCCTAATACATATGCAGAGCTGTGATGAAGAAGACCTGTCCTTCCAGCAGAAAACAGATCTGATGCCATGGCACAGTGTTAGAGGACAGGCAACCCAGGTTGTGGAAGAAGCTTAGCTTGAAGACTTCCAATGACTCAGCTGTCTCCAGCAGAACTGCATATGTGTGGATAGTGAACTGAATCCACGTTCCTAGAAATGAAGGATAAGTATTTCCTGTTAACTGTTGAGCTCCTGGATATCTTCTCCATAGATTACCACTAATGACTCTGGGCCAAAGGCACAAGTACCTTATGGGAGGCAGAATTTTTCTGGTTGGAGCTGGTGGCCTGACATACAGCACCATACATATTCGCTGGTATACCCCAGCATCAGTCTCCACCACTTTAGTACCTTTTTACCAAGGAGGTGAGCAGCATGAACTTAATGATTTCCTATGTACTTAACCTAACAGCATAAGATAGCCCACGGAGGCCCATGTGAGAAGGGCCACCAAACCCAGTAACAAGGTGTCTTCACAGCCCAAACCAAATACAACGGGTGAAGACAATAATTCAATACTGGAGTGAGTCCAGAGGATGGTAGGTGGGTGCGGTAATCTATGAGAATATAGGAAGATCAATAGTTACGGTAAACAATAACTTCATATCTTCCACGAATCAGTCTTCACCATTGATTTTAATGGTCAGAGTATCAAGCTCAGAGAAAGGTCCATGGACCAGGAAGGCTGGAATTCAGCGCTCTCTACAGGATAGTAATCCACTCAGGATTGTCCTGCCAAGGTGGCATGCTGGTTCAGGAGGGTGAAGAGTGGTGGGGAGGATGGGTGGCAGTGGCAGCCACAAGGAGATCCAACCAACCCTATACCATCCCAACAGCAAATTGCTTTGCACCTCTGGAGGAAACATAGAAACATAGAATTTGACGGCAGATAAGGACCGCTTGGCCCACCCAGTCTGCCCAGTTCCCTACCTACTGGATAAGCTGCAGATCCTAGTTAACCAGCAGTCTACTTCTTCTTACCCCACCCCCAGAATTGCCTTTATGACTGTCCCATGCATGCTTGAATTCCACCACTGATTTTGACTCCACAACCTCCTCCGGAAGGCTGCTCCATGCATCCACAACCCTCTCTGTGAAAAATACTTCCTTAAATTACCTCTGAGCCGCCTCTCTATCTTCAGATTGTGCCCTCTTGTTCTTGCACACCTGTTTTTTGAAAGATGCTACCTCTTGGACTTTGTTGATTCCTTGAGGTACTTGAAAGTTTCTATCATGTCCCCCTCTCCCTCCTTTCCTCGAGGCTATACATATTAAGCTCCTTAACTCTCTCTTTCCTATGTCTTCCGGTGCAGACCTGCACCATTTTAGTGCCCTCCTCTGGACAGCTTCCATCTTGTCTATGTCTTTGTGGAGATAGGGTCTCCAGAACTGCACACAGTACTCCAGATGGGGTCTCACCAGCTGTCTGTACAGAGGTAATAACTTCCTGTTTTCTACTGGTGATGCCTCTCCTATGCATCCCAGTAACCCCCAGCCTCCTTGCTGCCCTCTCACATTGCTTGCCCACCTTAGGTCATCTGATATGACTACCCCGGTCCCTTTCCATTTTTGTTGTTGTTAGTATCTCACCCCCATTACTGCACTTCTTCCCTGGGTTTTGTTTCCCAGGTGCATTACCTTGCACTCTTAGCACTGAATCTAAGCTGCCATACATTTGACCATTCCTCTAACCTTGCCAAGTCCCTTCTCATCCTTTCCACCCCACCCTGTGCATCAACTCTGTTGCAGATCTTAGTGTCATCTGCAAAGAGACATACTTTTCCTTCAGTCCTTCATAATGTTCGCTTATAAAGACATTCAAGAGGACCTGTCCTAATACTGAACCCTCGGTACCCCACTAGTAACCCTCCTTTCTTCTGAGTGGACTCCACTTACTATTACTCTCTGTGTCCTATTCTCCAGACAATTCTTTACCCAGGCTGTCATCTTGGGACCCACTCCCAGGCTTGCTAACTTGTATATTATTCTTTTGTGTGGTACTGTGTCAAATGCCTTGCTAAAGTCTAGGTAGGCCATGTCCACAGCCCCTCCCTGATCTACTACTTTGGTCACCCAGTCAAAGAAATCTATCAGATTTGTCTGGCATGACCTTCCCACTATGAATCCATGCTGCCTAGGGTCCTGTGCCCTCTGGCCTCTAGATACTCGACAATTCTTTCCTTCAGAAGTGATTCCATCATTTTCCCTATCACTGAGGTTAAACTAACAGGTCTGTAGTTTCCTGCTTCTGCCTTGCTCCCACTTTTGTGAAGGGGAATCACATCTGCCCTCCTCCAGTCCTCGGGTACCACCCCATCCTCCCATGATTTGTTAAAAGGGTAGTCAGTGGTGTCACTAGTTCCACCCTTAGCTCTTTTAAATTCTGGGATGAATCCCATCAGGCCCATTGCTTTGTCCACCTTCAGTTTTAAGAGTTCTTTCAGAACCCTTTCTTGGTAAATGGGCTGGTATCAACTTCTGTATCCAGAGTGTTACTACTGTTTGTTTTATGTACCTCCCCTCTTCATTTGTAAATACTGAGCAAAATATTTGTTTAGTATCTCTGCCTTTTCAAAGTCTCCCTCTGCCCACCCTCCCTCCCTTTATTAAGCCTCACTATCCCTCCCTTGGTCTTCCTTTGCTCCTGATGTACCTATAAAAGGTTTTATCCCCTTCTTAACTGAGTTGGCTATCTTTTCCTCGGTTTGGGCCTTTGCTGTTCTGACTGCCTTCCCAGCTTCCTTTTGCTTTAACTGATACAATTCTCTGTCCTGCTCCTTCTGTGATTCCTTGTACTTTCTGAATGCTTTCTTTTCTCTTGAACTTTCACTGCCACCTCCTTTGAGAACCATAGTGGTTTTTACATCATTTTGTTTGTTTATTTGCTTCACACAAAGGCTTGCACCTCTGTGATGGCAGTTTTATTATTCCCCATTGTTCTTCCATCCCTCTTTACTGCCCATTTGCTAGTGCATTCCTTAGGCACTCACCCATTTTAACAAGTCAGCCCTCCTTAAGTCCAGTACTTTTGTCTTTGTATGGCTTGACTCTATTGCTGTGTTTATTGTGAACCATACTGTTCGATGGTCGCTAGTTCCCAGATGGCTACCCACTTCACATCTGTGATCCTCTCCATCTCCATTTGAGAGGACCAGGTCTAAGATTGCTCCCTCTCGAGTGGGTTCCAGTACTACTTGTCTAGGGCATGCCCCTGTAGGGCATCTAGAATAACCCCACCTTAGAAGTGGCTGCTGCAACTGCACTCCAGTTAACATCTGGTATATTCAGATCACCCATCAGCAATATCTCCCCACAAACCAAAGGGCAGAGCTCTGAACTAGCAGTGCACTCCTGGAAGTGGAAACAGAGGAATCACCGATGGGAGGCAAAGACCTTGACATGCAGGTAGGCATTCTGCATATCCAGAGAGCCAAGCCAGTCTCCCTTGATGTAACAGGGTAGTAAACCTCAAAGGATGACCATCCTAAACCACTTGTACTCATTCAGCTGGCTTACATCCAGAATGGACCAAAGATCTCCCGTCCTCATGGGGACCAGGAAGAAGTAGGAGTAGAACCCCTTCCCTGCTGGAAACTGCGGGACTGTTTCTATGGCCTTTTTTAGAAGCAGGCCTGAATTTCCTCCTGGATGAGAGGGATGTGGCTGGAGGGTATGAGGAGTTGTCTGGAGGGTTTCTGGAAGCCACTCTATGAATTCGAGAGTGTGGCCATGCTCAGTGAGCTGCAGTACCTAGTTGTCTGTGGTCATCTCCCTCCACCTGTCCAGATGCAGGGAGGGCGACCCTACAACCGCCTCCTGGTGAAGAACTGGGGGGGTTCTGGCAAGAAGTCAAGAGGTGGAAGCAGCTGCTGCTGACCACAGGTGGTGGCAGAGGAGAAAGTGGGAAGAGCTGCCCCGCTTTGGCACCCACCCTGGGCTTTAGAGGAGGATCGGGTCTGTCTGAGGAAGGAGCAATGAAAGGAGCCTGTTGTGCCAACTTCAACTGGTTACACACAGAGTGGACACATTTGAAAGCCCATCCCGAGGTCTGGAGTTCGGGATGTTATCCTGAACATCTCCCCCAAAAGTTTGAAACCCTGAAAGGGCATCCATTATGTTAGGCTGGATGTCCTGTGGGAAGCCCGAGACCTGTAGCCAGGAGTGGCACCTCATACAGATGCCTACAGGTGCTATCTGGCCAGAGGCATCTACTGCATCATAGGCAGCCCTGAGGATGTGGGTACCAACGTCCGAGCTTGGTTTGAGGGCCTTGAGGGTCTGCTGCTTAGAATGGTCATCTAGCATGGCTAGGACTGCCTCCCTAGGCTGGTCCCATAAGAGGTTCTGATACTGTACCATATGGGCCAAATAATTGATGGCCTGAATGGCCAGAGTGGCAGGCAATGGCATGCTTACCCATCTGGTCCAGCTATCGAGACTCCCTATTGGAGAGGAGGAAGCTTAAGTGTTTCGCCACATGGTTTGGTTGTGCACTGCATTGATGACAAACGAATCGGCCTTGGGTTATTCCCCAAAATATGGCTTTCCAGCTGGTGCATGATAAAATCTGTCATCCTTTTTGGACATCACTGGGATCATATTGGGGCAGTTCCAAGCAGCCCGGTAATATCCTCATAGGAGTCGATGATCAGGAAACCACCAAAGGAGGAGAATCAGGCTGACATAGGTAGATCACCAGCCGATGCCTCTCAGGGTCCTGCTCTTCCATCTCCCACCCCAAAGTGGCCTGAATGTACCTCATGATGGCCATGAAAGTGGGATCATCTGGGGAGATTTGGGAACCTTACTGTGCCTCTTCCCTTCTGAGGATTCCGGGCCCAAGGAGGAAGACTCGCTGCTGACACCTCGCTGGCCATCTGCATCAGTCATCCCACTATCCTCAGGCTGATGATCGTCCCAGCGACTGGCTGACTCAGCATTAGGCCCAGCCCGAGGGGTAAGGAGCACAAGGACCTGGCCGAACAGGGGCAGGGGAAGTGTGTCCGAGGAAGGCCTTTGTGGGGTGACTGGGACCGTCCTCACAGGGCGGGACCTGCTTCTGCAAGAAAGACCACAAGGGCAAAATCAGGCCATGGTAATCAAAGAGGATTGACGCCGGACCCTAGGTGTCGGGTAATAGTAGATCAGCACAGGTCCCAAAGATGCAGGGTACAGATAACCCAGTGCTTGCACCAGACCAGCAGGTGCCAGTGCAAGGTACCCAGGCTGAGGTCCTATGGGCGCAGGTTGCAGTAGGACAGGCACTGGTCCCATAGGAGCAGGTTGCAGTATGACGGGAGATGGGCCCATGGGCATTAGTGGGGCTGGTGCGTGCCCAGCAGGTACTGGCAGTGGACAGTCAAGCGAGGCCCGATGGGAGAAACAGGCAGGTTGGTAGGTCCAGCGGACTGCAGTACAGAGGAACAGGCGAGGTCCAGTGGACGCCAGTCGAGGAAGCTGGAGGGGATCCATGGGTGCCGCTGTAGGGAGACGGGTGCTGGAGTGAAGGGCGCACCGCTCCAGGTGAAGGCTGTGGAGACACTGGGCCCAAAGAGGCGCCACACCTGCAGCATCTCTGTCTAAGGAAGAGGAGCAGCAGAACCAACAGTAGTCCTAGAGGATAAGACCAGTGTTGGTAGCATGAGTGTTGGGGGTGGGCAGCAGCATGGAGACTGGTGTTTGCTGCACACACGCCAGCCGAAGAGACTCTGGCCAAGCCGCCTGTGTGCCTGCTGAGAATAATGGCTGAAACAGCAGGGACTGGGAGTGGGATATGGAGTACCCTGACCCAAGAGCCACCACCGCGAGGAGACCCAAGTGGATGGCAGACCCACTGGTAGCCCTGTAGAAGTTACGGAAACGGGCTGAGGAAGTCATGCCCCCCGCCCCCGAGGAAGGAAGACCATTTCGCAGTAGAGGACTTCTTTGTGCGGGACCGTGAGTAGGAGGCACACCAGGGACGGTCCCGATCCTTGTCCCTGTATTTATGTTTCCCAGTAGTTTTCTCTCAGTATTTCAAGACACAGAGTACTGGGCCGGGAAATGGAGGAGATCCTGGCCTGCAGCTCCTGCTCCATCAAGGCGACCTTCTGCTTAAGGAGGTGGTTCACCAGGATCTTCTGCGACATCTCCTGGTGGCCAGCTTGAACTTCTGGCAGGGCTCGGTAGGCTTGGATGCTGTGGTCTGATCCTAGGCATAAGACGAGACAGAATGGCCATCCTTGCCGGGACCTATTTGCCACAGACACACTTCATAGAGGAGTCGGAAGATGAGGAAGGTTTTGAAGACATAAATCGTCAGGTGAAACACCAAAATTCGAGCGTCAAACGAAAAAAAATCAAAAATGACGGAGTGCAGTTAAATGTGGGGAAATGGTAGTCAGCTGTAGCTGTGGTGGTATCAGTAGTCTAACGTGCATTGGTGGATGGTGGAAAAGACCTCGGAGGGTGTGGAGCCGCCAGCCTTTATAGGATTGGTTACGCCAGGAGTTGACATCAGAGTTGAGCGACCCCCTCTGGTAGACTGCTAGCTAGAAGACTTCTGTGTGATCCTAGTGCCTGGCAGCTTAGTCCACCTGGTGATGGCCTGCTGCAAGAGATACCCTTGAAGTAAATCCAGAGGTACTTGTGGTGGTTGGGGTGCAACAGTATGGGTTGGTATGCATCCTGCATATCCGGAGATGCTAACCAATCCTGATGCTTTGGGTAAGGTAGCAAGGATTCCACAGAAATAATTTTGAAATGTTCTTAATCCAAGTATTTGTTCAGCTTTCTGGACTGAGAATGGGGCATGGCCCCTAATTTCTTTGGTACCAGGAATATGGGAAACAGAACCCTTTGTTTGGTTCTGACTCTGCACTGCTTCCACTGTCCTCTTTCTCAGAAGGCCTGCAATTTCCTGTGCCAGAAGCTCTGACATGTGAGCTGACAAAGGGAACTGCCTCCTTGGAGTATTGTCCAGGGGTTTCCAACAATTCTAGGAGTACCCTTCCCAGATGATCTTTAAGACCCATTTGTCCATCCAGATGGCTTCCCACTGATAGTAGAACTGGGTGAGGCACCCCCAACACTGGGGAAGTGGTCCGCCTCAGGCAACTGATGCGTACCTGGGGCCAGAGCTTCAGATGGTAGCACTGAGTGATTCTTGTGCCTGTGTTCTCGGCTGTACTTTCTTTTGGGTGTTGGGGGAGGTTGAGGTTTATTCTTAGGCCTCCCTGCCCTTATCATGAAAGGACAGCACATTATGGAAGGAGCAGCATCTTCATCCCTCTGTGGGTTGTAGGGAACCAGCCTAGAAGTATTACTGAATCATTCTTGTTTCACTAGATTCTTTAAGGGACTGCTTCGCCTGATGTCCAGACAGACAGATGCCATCAAAGGGCACATTTATGATCTGCTCTTAAATGTCTCAGTGAAGCCAGCAGTCCGCTGCCAGGAGTCCCATCTGATGCAGACACTTGCAGCCGAGGAGCAGGCTGCTGCATCAAAGCATCCATAGAGGCTTTAAGCTGGTGGCTGTTACATTCAATCCATTGTTTAATGGTTAGCAGCACTTCCTGTTTAGCCTCTGTATTTGGCAGAACGTCTGCCAGAGATTATAGCTTGCACCAAAGGGCATATTCGTAGTTAGAGAAGTGGTCCTGGTAACTAGCTATCCTCATGCCAAAGGCAGCCAAGGCACTGACCTGGTTGTCCGTGGCGTCTACCTTTGTGACTCATTGTTAATGAGGTGTGAGGTAGCCTCCTTGGGCACTATGGCTGTCATTCTCAGCCAAAATGACAATGGCATCTGCTACTGGTTGAGTGAACTACTTGGGCTTAGATTTAGGCACTGCACATTTTCTGTTCTCCTGTTTGGGACAGCTGCCACAAGAAAAGGCCTCCTCCAAGCCGCCTCAGAGAGGATCTCTAGGGCTGGCTGGTCTGGAGTAAAGTACAATTATGTAAGAACTCACTCTAACAGTAGATCTTCGAGAGAAGCTCTTGCAGCAGGTTTCACATTAAAGACTGAGCCACCTGGCGCGGTTCTGGCAACTTTCTTCAGTAGTACCGGATGGAACGCCTCGCTGATGGCGGCTCCACTCACGACGCCACACTATATAAGGGAGGAGTTTCACATGCTCCAGTTCTTAAACGTCTCCCGGTCATGCAAGAAAATGACAGACCGAATAGGAACTGATTGTCAATGGACAACCCTCAAAGAGGAAACATTACTGGCCTAAACAGGGCCTGATCCCTGGGGAAGGTGGGCAGGAAATATACCTGCTGTAATAGCTTCTCTTGAAGATCTACTGTTACGGTAATGTTCTTAAGTAACTGTACTATGTTACTGAGGAGAAGCTCTTGCAGTAGGTTTCACATTAAGGACCGAGTCCCAAGCAGTATAAACCTATAACAACCCTTGACAGGGGAAAACAACAAGGAAAGGAGTAGCAGGAGAAGGGAAGACCCTCAGGAAAACAGGCCTTGCAGAACCACAAGGCCAAACCCTGCTCTGTGTCTAGAAATGATGTCGAGGCTATAGTGCCTGACAAAGGTATGGACGGAACTCCAGGTAGTGGCAGCACAGATATCTGCTGTTGGAACTCTCTTCAGCACTGTGAAGGAAGTGGTGATAGCCCTGATAGAGTGAGCTCTAATTGGTCCCGATGTTGACCTGTTGTGCCTTCTCATAACAGTAGGAGATGCAGTGAACCTACCAGCGAAAGCGCCTGTTTGGTGACCAGGCGACCTGTGGACTGTTGGGCAAAGGACACGAAAAGCTGATCAGACTTCCTGTCCCCTGGTTCTAGCCAGATAACATCTGAAAACCCTGTGTATGTCCAAGGAATGAAGCAGGGCCTCTCCCTAGTTAGAGTGCTCCTGGTAATAAACCGAAGCTGAACCAACTGATTCAAAGTGAGTTCAAACCACCTTCGTAAGAACTTGGATTGTGCAGAGATCAACTCTGTCCTTGTGAAAGACAAGGTAAGGTTCCTTACACATGAGGGCTTGAAGTTCTGAAAATTCCTACGCCTTGATGACGCTACACAAAACAGAATTTTCCAGGAAAGGAAACGGAGCTCCAACTTCATAGCCGTTTGAATGAGGGGAGAGAAAGCTTCTAGGATGAACAGGAGATCCCAAGGAGGAACCGGGTCCCTGATGCGAGGTCTGATGTGGAGAATACCATGCAGAAAGCTTTGAAACCTCCATCTGAGCCACTGTCTTACCCAACACAGATAAATGGTAAGCTGAGATGGCAGCTAGGTGTACCTTGATGGAGGAATAGCTAAGGCCTCTCGAAAAGAGAAAGTAAGTACTCCAGGACAGTATTAACTGGACAGACCAACGGATCCACTCGCTTTGCTGTAGCCCAAATGCAAAACGTTTCCACTTCAAGCGAAGTGGCCTGGTAGCAGGTTTCTAGCCTCGACCAACACCTGAGCCACCTGGTCAGACACCCGAACCATACCTTAGCTAAGTCCTGAGGAGCCAGGCATGCAGGTGTAGAGACGTGAGTTCGGGTGTAACAGGGACCCGCTGTCCTGTGACAGAAGGTGCGAGGAGAGGAGGAGGCATCAGTGACTCTGCCGCTACGCCTGTAGTAAAGGAAACCAGATCTGACGAGGCCACAGCGAGCAATCAGGATAATGGTGGAGGGTTCTGGCTGAGCCTTGAGGAGGACCTTGTGAAGGAGAGGAAGGAGGAAGGCATACAGAATCCTCCCATTCCAACAGAGAGACAATGCATCTTGCCAAAAGCTCCAGGCTCTGGACCAGCAAGCAAAATTGGGCAGTTTTATGCTGGATTGAGACGCAAAAGGTCCACATCTGGCATCCCCATAGACAGAAGATGTGATCTGCAACCTCTTGGAGCAATTCCCACTCATGGGCTTGCGATTTTGTCCTGTTGAGCGTGTCTCGTTAGCGCATTTTAAAGTTCTGGAAATGCACAGCTGTCAGAAACAGAAGATGTTTTAGGGCCCAATCCCAAACCCACATGGCTACCCATGAGGTGATAGGAATGTGTGCAGCCTGTTTGTTAATGTAAAACATTACCAGAAGTGCTGTCTGTCTGGACTAGGAGATGGCCTGAAATAAGACCGGACCAGGGCTTCAGGTGTAAAGCACAGCTCTCATTTCAGGACACTGATATGCAGATTCACTTCCGTGGGAGACCAGGAAACCCTAGGTACGATGATTCCCAAAGTGTGTGTCCCATCCCTGGGACAAGGTGTCCGTGGTTAGAGACTGGGACTGTGCCCCGATTGAAAGGGATGCCCTCAGTAGATTTCAGATGACATCCACCAGCTAAGCTCTTGATGGACTGGCTCTGACATTCTGAATCAAAGCTGCTCAGGCTGTCTGAAGTTTGATCCCACTGGACTCTCAGGGACCACTGAATGGTCCTCATGTAGACGCACCAGAGGGACTAAAACTATGGCCGCAGCCATGTGTCCCAACAGTCTGAGAAGGAGCTGAGCCGGCACCTTTGAGGCTGAAGAGATCTCTGTCACGATGATCCGAATGTGATCCGCTCTGTCGGAGGGAAAACCTTCCGAGAATGGTGTCCAGAATGGTTTCCGATAGGTGAGACCTGGAGGGGCCAGGAGGAGCCAGTCGTCCAGGTAAGGAAACACGAAATGACCCCGCCTCGAAATGCTGCGCCACGAATCGCCAGACACTTGGTGAAGACCCTGGGGCTGAGGAAAGACTGAAGGGAAGGACTCAGAACTGATAGTCCTAGTCTTCAATCTGAACCTTAGAAATCTTCAACGGCTTCTGGCAATAGGAATATGCAGTAAGCGTCCTGCATGTCCAGAGATGTCAGCCAATCTCCTGCCAATATGAGTGGGAGGAGAGTGGAAGTGAAACCATCCTGAATCTCTTGTAGGAGACCCAATGGTTTAGATCGCTTAGGTCCAGAATGGGTCTGAGATCTCCAGACTTCTTCGAACTAGGAAGAAGTGGAAAGATCCTTTTCCTGATTCGACTGGTGAAACTGGCTCGATGGCTCTTTGTCCAGAAGGGAAGAAATCTCCGCTGGATCAGAGCTCTATGCTTCCTTGGTATCGGGATGGGGTGGTGGTCTGTCCAGAGGAACGGATTCGAACTCTACAGAGTGCCCAACTCCACGAGCTCCAGTACCCACTGGTTGGAGTTCACCTGAGCCACGGATCCATGAGAGTGAAAGCGGCTCCGACCGGCTCCTCTGGTTGGGAGACCAGAGAAGGAGGGTTGCCTGGATAGCCAGGCATTGGGATGGGGAGGGAGGGTGGCGGCTGCTTTGGGTGGTCTAGAGGTGGAAGCCGCATTGCCTCTGGTTCCGCCTCCGACTAAAGCCCCTCACTGAGCGTGTTGCTGACAATGCGGTTGCTGTGGCTGATGTCCCCATGGCCACGTAAAATGAGGTTTTCGTGACTCGCCTCTGTGTCGGGCGGTACATGGACTGCACAGAACAGATGGCCTTCTTCCGAGTCCTGCAGCCTGGTGATAATCAGTTCCATGTCCTTGCCAAAGAGCACGGGCCTCTGAAGGAGCATCCAGAAGGTTGGTTTGGACATCTGGATCAAACCCAGAAACCCGCCACGCATGGCGCCAGAGACAAATGCCAGTGGCGGCTGTCCTGGAGGAGGTGTCCGCAGAGTCATAGGCCGACCGCAGAACGGGTGCCCACATCTGAGCCGGTCTGCAACAACTTGGCAAGCTCTGTCCACTGAGGACAATAGGGCATGCTCTGCACAATGTCCAATCCCTGTTCCCAGAGGCATTCTGGAATTGGACCATATCGTCAGGAAGTTGAGACTCCTGATGCTGCAGGTGGCAGCAGAGTACACCTTATGGCGATGGAATCCAGCTGCTTTGACTCTCTGTCACAGCTGGGTGCTCAGATGTTTGGGCCTCTGAGTGATTGTGAGCCGCGAAATCACCACTGAGTCGGCAACGGGTGGCTGGGCAAGAAATGAGTGGTCCACAGGTGCCTGGTAGAGCCGGTGAGCCTTCTTTGGCAAAACGGAGGAGGAGTGAGGATGCTTCCAGGTCACACAGGTGACATCCTGGAAGGTGTCGACTATGGGAGGGATGACCACGGCTTTGGGTCTTTTGGCGGAGGTATTTAGCCAGCCGAGTCGTCGGGGTCCAGGGCTCCAGTGTCCCAATCCATGTTGGCCTGGATGTGCCTCATCACTCCATAAAGCTGGGGTCATCAGGAGGGATTTAGGTAGACCCTCTGTGTCCCTCAGTCTGGTTCCGAGTAGACGTTGGATGAGGAAGAATCGAGTCCACACAGGATTCGGAGGAAGAGGGGAGGGCTATGCCTCTTCCTTTGTGCCCCTTGTCCAGATGAGGTGAGGTGGAGTGGGAGGAGATACTGGGCCTATCCCTCCTGGACTTCTTGGTGTGCTTCTTCAGAGGGGCACTCGTCCTGCCCCACCACCATCCGGTTCAGCTGGGTCTGGAACCAGTACCAGAGTGGGTGGAGGTGCACCTGCTGGCAGATCCTTCTTTACTGTATCCCACCAGTGGGTGAAAGCTCCTTCACCTGAGAGAGGTGTAGTTTGGGGTACTCAGGTGTAGGTGGTGGAGGAGCACCCGAAGCTCGCACCACGCCAGCCCTGCCATCCGGGGAACGACGAGGATCCGTACTCCTTGCTGACCGCATCGGCCTAAGGGACGTTGGGGCAGTGTCAGCACCATCATCGCCAGGGTCCAGCATCAGTGGCTGGTGACCGTGGAGAGGGGTTGTCTGAGCTGGCCAGGTGTGGGTGAAGGGATGGGTGTCGGGCGAACCACGGCGGTGGCGGAAGTTCGATGCGGGACTGGGGCCGAGGGAGCCGCGGGCGGACAAGGGTCCAGCATCCGCTCTCCTTATGAACCGACGGATGACCTGCAGCAGCGTGAACCTTAGGATGGTCGGTCTTGTGGCTGGAGGACTTATACGAACGCTGGTCAGTAGCCGGAAGCTGACGTTGGTCGGAATCCAAGATTTAGGCGGCAAGGAGAAGGCCCTGCCGCCTAAAGACCCTGAAGCCTTGCTCGATCTCGGTGTCGGCCTTTGAAGAGGAGGCCGAGCAGGAGGATCTTACCTGAGCCCTTAGATTTCTCTGTGGGCTGAGTAACTTAACTGGCTGAAGAGAAGCAGGCCTGGAGACAGCAGAAGAAGGCTTTAGGGCCGTGAGGCAGGAATCATGCCCGGACGACCAGGACTTTGATCCTGAAGACCTGTGCTTAGAGTGGGACCTTCCTGTCTTGCTCCCGATGCTTGTGGGCTGGTGGAGGATCAGAATCTCCTGCAGGAGGCCGGTTCCATGGCTCCTAATTTTGTCTCGGCGAGGAAGGCTACAGAGAGACTTTTGCGCCTTATTCGGCCTCCACGATAAAGGCCTAACAATGAGGGCAGGTGTCGGTGTTGTGGTCAGGTCCCTGGCAGTAAAGGCACGCCGAATGTCTGTCTTTGGCTGGTATTTGTCACCCAACAAGCGCACGTATTAAGATGCGATAACATAGATTCAGAAAATCAAAAACAGCGAAATTCTAGATGGAGAAAGAGCTATCAATGCTAAGCCGAAACGAGTGAGCTAACCATGACCGGTGGCAGGAAAGAACTGGAGCACATGGAGAACTCCTCCCTTGTACAGGGCGACATTGGTGGTGGAGCAGACGTCGGTGGGGCATTCCCATGTCGGTACTACTGAAGAAAAGTTGTCGGAACCATCGCCAGGTGGCGCCAGTCCTAATGTGAAACCTGCTGCAAGAGCTTCTCCTCAAGTAAGATCTAGAGAGACCAGGATATTAGGCATGTTTAGAAACTCCATTCGGAGACGCCTAGCCTAGTCTATGGCTGCTGGCTCAAAATTTAAGGCAGAATGCACGCTTTTGAGCAAAGCCAAAAGGAGACAGCCTCCTAAGTATGGTGACAGAAACTGGTTCCGGTTCTGTGGAGAGTAGGATCAGTCCTCCTCTTCCCATTGGTGATGGTGAGGTCTGGATCCAAACTGCCCTCTAATCCGGGGACAGGGAGTATAGGGAGAGGAGCTGAAAGGGTGACAGTGCAGGGTGTGACCTTGGCAACACAGGTGAAATAGGACCCAGACCGATGAAGAGCACCATCGGTGGCATCAAAGACCCACATGGCACTTAAGGCAGTGCCAGCAACAGCACTGAGGTAGGTCAAGAAATGCCTGGCCTTGGTGTCCAACATGCCATCGACAACAGTTTTAGGGTCCTGCCAGTCCCGAAGGAACCGGCAGCTGCAGAGAAGTCAGAGGCATAATGGGGGGCAGGGGTTGATGGCAACACAATGACCCCAGCAATGAGGCCACAGTTATAGTCAGTCATGTACCAAAGTCCAATGACACTGAAGAGAGCGCTGGCTCAACCAACCCTTAAAGGTTGGGAGCCAGCACCAGTAACTACACCGATGCACTTATACACTGCACCCACCACTCCATATAAGGGCTGCCCAATGGCCAAACTGACTTCCAAAGTCCTCTATACTGGACAGAAAGGGGCTCTGGTACAAAGACCTTAACCCAACAGGCCCAGGCATACCTGGTGTCATCTGAGACGATGGTGGGGTACCCAGGTCCACAGGAATCAAGTAACTCCAAGCAGAACAACCAGAGGACAACCTCGACCGGTGCCTTTTCTTCCCTGATGTTATTTGTGAAGAGATCAAGTCGAATGGTACAAAGACCCGATGCCGAGTATAGTGGAATCTGGACCATTTCTTTTGCAACTCCAAGCTCTGTCTGTCTTCCCAGGCACCCGACTACCCCTGCTAGAGCACCTGGGGGAGGTGGTGGCCAAATAGCCCCATTGTCAAAGCAATTTATCTCTTAAGGCCCCCCTACCTTCTTCCACGGTTGACCATTTGCACAAGGTAGATCTGAGAGAAAACTGAAGAGTTGTTGTGTTAAACTAAACTGACACAAAATAAAAAATCTAGTGTATTTGAATCTAACAATTGAAGAACTGAATGCTGCCGTTGTATAGATGGTGACGTTCGCCCTGAAGAGCACAGTAGTGATGCTGCTGTGCACTCAATGGAGGGAAAAAGAACTGAAGCGGTTCTGGCTAGTACTGCTGTATACCAGCAGGCATTTGAGGCCTACTCATGTCACCAGCCCCACCAGAAAAGATCTGGCTTTCATGGGTCCTAACACCACCGGCTCAGACCCATGAGTGGAGTCTATGGAGCAGGTTGATTTTTGGAAGACCATAGTTACTGGTGAGTAGCTTTCTCTTAGAATTATTTTACCTGAATTCCTTCTACTCCAAGTAGTTACACTAGTGCAAACTACTGTCATTACCTGGTAGTAGTCTGCACAACTATAGGCTACCAGCAGTACCTGACTACAGAAGGAAAACGTCCTCAGCTCATATAATGAGACTTCAGGATCCAAAATCAGCATCCCTGCAAGCCTGCACGGCAAGACTGCCATAGGCTGTGAAAGTGTGTGTGAATGCAAAGGTGGTAGTTCTCAAATCTCACTGACAGGCATTCCCTTGCAAGTGAGAAGGATGTGAAGGGTCCAAAGGGATATAATATCCACAAGTGACATACAGTAGACCAACCTGTAACAATGTGCAATACGTGATACAATCCATCTAGAGATGATCTGCTTGGAATCAGACAGCCTTAAGATGATTCAGAGTGGGTCACAAACTGCAGTAGTTGCTCAAAAGTCATTTATTCTCTGATGACAGAACAGCAGAGCATGATGGCTGACATCCAGTCTTTTAGCTTCGCAGCACTGGAACTGTCATGAGGTCTGGGAACAAACACCAGCAACTCCACAATCTGATTTGGGTGAAACTCAGAAACCATCTTGGGCAAACACTTTATGGTGAAGAGCAGAATGATTTTTTTCCGCCTGGAAAATCAAAAACGCTGGAAAAGGGTTTGCAGTTCAGTGATACACCAAGCCAAAGTGATGGCTATCAGGAAAGCCACAGGCTTGAATGACTTCTCCATAAGCTGGGCAAGGACCAGGATAAGGTCTCAAACTAGAGCAGGCTATTGAAGAAAAGGAAATATAAGGTCAAGTCCCTTATAAACGGGATGACAGTCATGGGTACTTTTGGGTTCTGCACAAGTAACCCACATGGGTTCAATTTGCGAGGTTAGCAGGAGGACGGGACTGGGGAGCTTCTCCACAGACACAGCTGCAGGCCCAAGGCCTGCCAGACAGTGGTGGAAAAAACTTGAATGAAAAATATATATCAGAACACCCCACCACCACCACCATCGAATTTAGCCAGTGCAACTTGCTCAGTGTCATTTAGTTGAGGAATGAGGCTACCTCTCCTGGAGCACAAGAAGGTGTTTTGGCTGATCCATGCAACCTGGAAGTCGAGTCAGCTGAGGGGCTGTGACATCAAGTCTAAGAACAGATTATTATCATCTCCAGCCTCTAGCAGTCAACGGAGGCAGGTGCTAATAAAGGAGTGACCTCACTTTTCCAATGGAAGATGAGATCTGCAGCATGGAAGGGTGAGGGTACAAGGGAAGAACTAAAGTGCTAGCCAATGGGCTTTCTGAAGACTGTGCACATCCTCAGATGACTTGCCTAGTGCAAGTGTAGAAGGAATCCAGGCAGTTTTAAAATTTTTGCACAGAAAATGATACGCACAATACTGAATGATTGCATTTGACCAAACACAAAGACCACAATAGCACTTCTTTCAGGACCAAACTCAAGGTGAGCTAGTAAACAGAAAATACATTTTCAGCAAATATTGACTAATGAAAATATAAAGAACCAAGAAGTAGTGCATATACTGTCATATGCCCTTTCACCATGTCTTTATTCATCGTGCAGGTCTGTGCAACCGTAGACATCGCTCTGGTGATCACACTGGTGTGTGAGAGACTGAGTCATAAACAACAGAAAGATTTTAGGGATGAAAGGTTTGTTTGTTTTGTGGCATTAATACTGGACAGTCTAGATGAACAGTTTGAAATTTTAATGAGAATGGATGTACTATGATGTTAAAATAAGTAATCAAAACTGATGTTGTTAACATGACAAAATGCATGTGTTATGTGGTGTTCAGTACAGCTAATGTGAAAAATGGTTTCCGATTAGTTTGTGGAATGAGACTAAATTCAGTTAAGTTGATTTATCTTAAACAGTAAAACATTTCTGAGATAAAGTCTCAGTTTCAAGGGTGCGCTTAAACATTTTCGGCTGATTTTTATATTAGTTGAATATGATTAAAGAAAACGAAGAAACATGCAGTTAACCTTTGACCTTACTATGTAAGTCCAAGGTCACAGCCACTTGTAATATTTTCTGAGCAATCTCATAAGGTGTGCATGTATACCAAAGTTCAAAAGAACTGGTGGGAAACTGGTAAAAAAAACATGAAATATGTTAGTTTAGCAATTGACCTTATATTCAGGTCAAAGCTTATAGTGATAAGATTACAATTACTTGTGTGTAACTTCTTAGGAATACACCAAATTTTAAAGACATGGTTCAGAAGCCACAGCATATAGCAAGGAATTAGCATTTTGGCCTTTGAACTTATTATGTAGGTCAAAGGTCACTTACACATTTTTTCAATTATCTACACAGTGTATATACCAACTTTCAAATGCACTGATTGAAAACTGTTCCATTTAACCTTCTGATGTCGGTATCAAAGGTACATTTACTTGGCGACATGACACTGTACATAACATACCTTGAAATTAAGCATGTGTATTACGTGCCACATGTATTTAGAGTCATAATATTCTAGACATAACCCATTAAGGTATGTAATATTCTGTTGAAAACTACTGAAGACCTTACAGCAGTAAGAGAAATGGCAATTGACTTACCATGCAAGTTGCAGGTCAGTCATCTGGTTTAATATATTCTTGAAATTCTTTGTACTGAATCATAGAAGCATACATGTGCCAGGTGCTAATGGACTGGTAGAAAACCGATGAAGAAAACTTGGAATAATGATAATCTGACCTTTGACCTACTATATTAAACAAGATATTAACAAACAAAGGCACTTGACATCATAATAATATTGGTATACTCACTTAGCTATGAATATTTTACATTTTAGGCAAATAGCATATACTGGACAAACGTCACATAATGGGGTGCAGAGTTATGTCACATTTATCTCCAAATGTGAGTGTAAATAACCCACTGCAAACCATCATGCATTGTTTTACAACATGATTTTAGTTTACATTGAAGCTATCACAAACTCATCTTGATATCACCACAGAACCAAAGCAAACATGTTCCTCAAGGTGTTGCATAATTTTGTACTACCCTGCATGTAATTCATAAGGAGTGTTGTAAGTGGCTCTCCAGTGTGTAGTCAGCCAAATCAGCATTGTTTGAAATATGCAGGACGTCAAACAGTGCTCACCCAGGACTACATAATGGCCTTTTACTACAGAAGTTTGCATAGCCAGAACAAGAACAGGTGGCCAGCTGGAAATGACTCTTGCCAGCATTTACTCAGTGTTTGGCCAAAAACAATTTCTTTAAAATGGAGAGAATCCAAAAATGCTGAAATTCTAAACATTAACAGAAGAGTCTGAATGATAGAGGCTGGCTTCATCCATGTGCAAGTTTTAATGCAGTTGTTTAGCCTTCAAAACAGATGTCTTGATTTTAACTCATTCAGCTCAAGGCAGACATTAAGTTTAAGCTTAGAAATGTTTCGACTCAAGAAATATGCTCTGGGAGGAATTAAGTAACTAAAGTTTGTTTCCATATTTGCAGTTTTGTAAATGCTTCAGGGAAAGAAAACCACCAGTGATGCAATCACAGCTGAGCACCAGTGGGTCTGCTGTGTGGACAAGGGGTAATCTTAAGGACGGGCACGCTTGTGTTATGAGCAGTCCGTATCACAACTAAGAATAAGGGTCTACTATATGAACCAGGAGGAACCTTACAGAGGGACCTCTTCTGTTGCACGCAATCCCAACCAAAACTAAGCATCATCAGTATGTCTGCTCCAACAACCACGTGAAAGTACAGTTCGTAAGAACTTACCGTAACAGTAGATCTTCGAGAAGCTCTTGCAGCAGGTTCCACAATGAGGACTGACTCCACCTAGTGGCGGTTCCGGCAGCTTTTTCTCTAGCAGTACCGACGTGAATGTCCCTCACGGCCGCCCTATATAAGGGAGGAGTTCCCCACGTGCTACAGTTCTTGTACTCCCCGCCAGGCAAGATAACGACAGGCAATGGTCAGAATTATGACGGTCAACGGACAACCCTCAAAGAGGGAGAAAACCGCCTGAACAGGGCCTGATTCCTGGGGAAGGAGGGTAGAATATATTTCGCAAGAGCTTCTCTTCAAGATCTACTGTTACAGTAAGTTCTACGTAACTGTACTATCTACTTTGAGGAGAAGCTCTTGTAGCAGGTTCCACAATGAGGACTGAGTCCCAAGCAGTATAAACATATAATGACCCCTGGAGGGGAAACAGCAAGGAAAAGAACAGCAGGATAAAGGGAGTTCCTCAGGAAACCAGGCCTTGCAGAACTGCGAGGCCAAACCCTGCTCTTGCTCTGGAAATAATGTCGAGGCTGTAATGCCTGACAAAGGTATGAACAGAACTCCATGTGGTGGCAGCACAAACATCCACTGTCGGTACCCTCTTCAGTGCTGCAAAGGAAGCAGCGATATCTCTAGTTGAATGAGCTTTAACCAGCCCCGTGTCAACCTGCTGTGCTTCTCATAATGGAAAGAGATGTAATGAACCAAACCAGTGCAAAGCATCTGTTTGGTGACCGGCGACCTACTGACAGTTGGGCAAAGGACACGAAAGCTGATCAGACTTCCTGTCCCCTTGGTTCTTGCCAGATAACATCGGAGGGCCTGTGTAACATAGAAACATAGAATTTGACGGCAGATAAGGACACGCTGGCCCACCCAGTCTGCCCATTTCTACTCTAATGGATAAGCTGCAGATCCTAGTTAACCAGCAGCCTACTTCTTTCACCCCCCACTAGAATTGCCTTTATGGCTGTCCCATGCATGCTTGAATTCAGTCACTGTTTTTGACTCCACAACCTTCCTCCGGAAGGCCGCTCCATGCATCCACAACCTCTCTGTGAAAAATACTTCCTTACATTACCTCTGAGCCGCCCATCTTCAAATTGTGCCCCTTGTTCTTGCACACCTTTTTGAAAGATGCTACCCTCTTGACTTTGTTGAGTCCCTTGAGGTACTTGAAAGTTTCTATCATGTCCCCCTCTCCTCCTTTCCTCGAGGCTATACATATTAAGCTCCTTTAGTCTCTCTCTCATATGTCTTCCGTGCAAACCCTGCACCATTTTAGTTGCCCTCCTCTGGACAGCTTCCATCTTGTCTATGTCCTTGCGGAGACTGGGTCTCCAGAACTGCACACAGTACTCCAGATGGGGTCTCACCAGCTGTCTGTACAGAGGATAACAACTTCCTGTTTTCTACTGGTGATGCCTCCCTATGCATCCCAGTATCCCCCAGCCCTCCTTACTGCCCTCTCACATTGCTTGCCCACCTTTAAGTCATCTGATATGACTACCCCAGGTCCCTTTCCATTTTTGTTGTTGTTAGTATCTCACCCCATTATGTACTCTTCCCTAGGTTTTGTTTCCCAGGTGCATTACCTTGCACTTCTTAGCATTAAATCTAAGCTGCCATACATTTGACCATTCCTCTAACCTTGACAAGTCCCTTCTCATCCTTTCCACCCCACCTTGTGCATCAACTCTGTTGCAGATCTTTGTGTCATCTGCAAAGAGACATATTTTGCCTTCCAGTCCGCCTGCAATGTCGCTATAAAGACATTGAAGAGGACCGTCCTAATACTGAACCCTCAAGGCACCCCACTAGTAACCCCCTTTCTTCAGAGTGGACTCCATTTACTATTACCCTCTGTGTCCTATTTTCCAGCCACTTCTTTACCAGGCTATCATCTTGGGACCCACTCCCAGGCTGGCTAACTTGTATATTAATCTTTGTGTGCGACTGAGTCAAATGCCTTGCTAAAGTCTAGGTAGGCCATGTCCACAGCCCCTCCTGATCTACTACTTTGGTCACCAGTCAAAGAAATCTATTAGATTTGTCTGGCATGACCTTCCCTGCAGAATCCATGCTGCCTTGGGTCCTGTGCCCTCTGGCCTCTAGGTACTCGACAATTCTTTCCTTCAGAAGTGATTCCATCATTTTCCTATCACTGAGGTTAAACTAACTAGTCTGTAGTTTCCCGCCTGCTCTGCTCCCACTTTTGTGAAGGGAATCACATCGGCCTCCTCCAGTCCTCAGGTACCACCCCATCCTCCCATGATTTGTTAAAGAGGGTAGTCAGTGGTGTCACTAGTTCTACCCTTAGTTCTTTTAGAATTCTGGGATGAATCCATCAGGCCCCATGGCTTTGTCCACCTTCAGTTTTAAGAGTTCTTTCAAGACTTTTCTTCTGTAAATGGGCTGGTATCAGCTTCTGTATCCAGAGTGTTTCTATTGTTTGTTTTAGGTACCTCCCTCTTCGTTTATAAATACTGAGCAAAAATATTTGTTTAGTATCTCTGCCTTTTCACCGCCACCCTCTGCCCACCCCCTCCCTTTATTAAGCCTCACTATCCCTCCGTTAGTCTTCCTTCGCCCCTGATGTACCTAAAAGGTTTTATCCCCTTCTTAACTGAGTAGGCTATCTTTTCCTCAGTTTGGGCCTTTGCTGTTCTGACTGCCTTCCCAGTTTCCTTTTGCTTTAACTGATACACTTCTCTGTCCTATTCCTTCTGTGATTCCTTGTACTTTCTGAATGCTTTCTTTTCTCTTGAACCTTCACTTCCACCTCCTTTGAGAACCATAGTGGTTTCTTACATCGCTTTGTTTTGTTTATTTGCTTCACACAAAGGCTTGTTACCTCTGTGATGGCAGTTTTATTATTCCCATTGTTCTTCACCCCTCCTTCCTGCCCATTTGCTAGTGCATTCCTTGGGCACTCACCCATTTGTAAAAGTCAGCCCTCCTGAAGTCCAGTACTTTTGCCTTTGTGTGGCTTGACTCTATTGCTGTGTTTATTGTGAACCATACTGTTCGGTGGTCGCTAGTTCCCAGATGGCTACCCCTTCTACATCTGTGATCCTCTCCATCTCCATTTGAGAGGACCAGGTCTAAGATTGCTCTCCTCGAGTGGGTTCCAATACTAGTTGTCTAAGGCATGCCCCTGTAGGGCATCTAGAATAACCCCACTCTTAGAGGTGGCTGCTGCAACTGCACTCCAGTTAACATCTGGCATATTCAGATCACCCATCAGCAATATCTCCCTTTATCTGCCATTCTAAGTATACTTTCTATCATTTCCTTGTCCATTTCCTCCCTGAGAGGGAGTCTGTACATAACCCCTGTGCGGACTGTGGTACATCCAAGGAATGAAGCAGGGCCTCCCCCATCTGAATGCTCCGGTAATAAACGAGCTGAACCGATTGGTTCAGAGTGAGCTCAAATGACTTTCAGTAGGAACTTCGGATTAGTGCAGAGATCAACCCTGTCCTTGTGGAAAACAAGGTAAGGTTCTTTACACATGAGGCACTGAAGCTCTGAAATGCACCTCGCCAAAGTAATAGCTACCAAAATAACGCTTCCAAGAAAGGAAACAAAGCTCGGACTCCATGGCCGGTTCAATGGGAGGAAGAGTAAGCTTCTGCAGGATGAACAGGAGATCCCAAGAGGAACTGCTCCCTGATGGGAGGTCTGATGTGGAGAATACCATGCAAAATGCCTTGAAACCTTCCATCTGAGCCACCATCTTACCCGACACAGAGAAATGGTAAGCAGAGATGGCGCCAGGTGTACCCTGATGGAGGAATAGCTGAGACCTTTCTCGAAAGAGAAAGCAGATATTCTAAAATGGTATTAAATGGACAGACCAACGGATCCACTTTTGGCTGTGGCCCAAATACAAAAGTATTTCCACTTCATAGCTTAAGTGGCCCTGAGCTTGAGCACTTGAGCGATCTGAGCAGTCACTCAACCTGACCTTAGCTAGGTCCTGAGGAGCCAGGCGTGCAGGTGAAGAGAATGCAGGTTTGGTGTAACAGGGACCCCTGTTCTGTGACAGAAGGTGGGAAGAGACAGGAAGAGGCATCAGTGACTCTACTGCTAGGCGCTGTAGTAAGGGAAACCAGATTTGATGAGGCCATAGTGGAGCGATCAGAATAAGAGTGGAAGGTTCGACTGAGCCTTGAGAAGACCTTCTGTAGGAGTGGAAATGGAGGGAAGGCAAAAGGACCTCCGTTCCAGCAGAGGACAATGTCTTGCCAAAAAGCCCCAGGCTCTTGACTTAGCGAACAAAAATTGGGCAATTTTATGCTGAATCGTGACGTAAAAAGGTCCACATCTGGTGTCCCCACAGACCGAAGATGTGATCTGCAACCTCTTGAGCAACTCCATTCGTGGGCTTGACATTTTGTCCTGCTGAGTGCATCGGTTAACACATTTTGAAGCCCGGAACATGCAATGCTGTCAGAAACAGATGATGTTCGAGGGCCAATCCCACACTCGCAAGGCTTCCCTGCAAAGGGATAAGAATGTGTGCTCCGGTTTGTTGATGCAGAACATCACCGAAGTGTTGTCTGTCTGCACCAAGAGATAGCCCAGTGCTAGGACCGAGACCAGGGCTTGCAGGGTGTAAAGCACCACTCATATCTCCAGGACGTTGAAATGCAGATCTACTTCTATGGAGGACCAGGAACCCTGGGTACGGTGAGTCCTGGGAGCGCCCACCCTGGGACGAGGTGTCCGTGGTTAGAGTCTGGGATGACGCCTCAACTGAAAGGGATGCCTGCCAGCAAATATTTGGACGACATCCACCAGCAAAGCTCTCGGCAGACTGGCTCTGATATCATAATCAAGGCGCCCAGACTGTCTGATGTCTGATCCCACTGGACTCTCAAGGACCATTGTATGGTCCTCATGCAAAGCGCGCCAGAGGAACCGAGACTATGGCAGCGCCATATGCCCCAACAGCCTGAGAAGGAGCTGGGCCGCACCTTTGAGGCTGAAGAGACCTGGGACGCGAGGACCTGAATGCGACCTGCTCTGTCGGAGGGAAGAAAACCTTCCCGAGAGTGGTATCCAGAACAGCTCGATGAACTAGAGAATCTGGGTTGGGACCAAATGAGATTTGTCCCTGTTGATGGTGATTCCGACACTGAAAAGTGAGATGGAATCCTGATAGTTTCCCGACAGGCGGGACCTGAAAGGAGCCAGGAGAAGCCAGTCGTCCAGGTAAGGAACAAGAAGTGACCCTGTCTTCAAGTGCTGTGGCCACGACAGCCAGACACTTGGTGAAGACCCTGGGGGCTGAATAGAGACTGAAGGAAGGACTCAAAACTGATAATCCTCGCCTTCTAATCTGATCCTTAGGAATCGCGCTGGCTCCTGGCGATGGGAATAGCAGGTAGGCATCCTGCATGTCCAGTGACGCCAGCCAGTCTCCGCCAAGATGAGTGGGAGGAGAGGGAAGAGAAACCATCTTGAATCTCTTGTAGGAGACCCACTGGTTTAGATCGCTGAGGTCCAGAATGTGTCTGAGATCTCCGACTTTTTCAGAACTAAGAAGAAGTGGAGAAAACCCTCTCTGACTCAAGCGTGGCACCGCTCAATAATTTTTTGTCCAGAAGGGAATAATTTCCCATCGGACCAGCGCCTGTGTTCCCTTGGGTAACGGGATGGAGGCGGTGGTCTGTCTGGAGGGATGGAGTCGAACTTTATGGAGTGCCCGAACTCCACGAGATCGTGGAGTCGGCAGTCACCTGGCCCCATGCGCCCCGCAGAGGGAAAAGCGACCTCCGACTGGCTCCCCTGGCTGTGTGACCTGAGGAGGAGGGTAGCCTGGATAGTCAGGCGCTGTGGGGAGGAGGGTGGCAGTGGCTGCTTTAGGTTGTCTAGAGGCAGAAACCGAAGAGCCTCTGGCTCCGCCTCTACAACCGGCTGCCTCACTGCACATGCTGCTGAAAGCGTAGGCTGCTGTGGTTGATGTCCCCCACGCCATGAAAATGAGGCTTATGAGCTCGCCCCAGTTTCGGGCGGTACACGGACTGCACTGATCGACAGTCCTCACCGAGTCCTGCAGCCTGGTGATGATGCGCCCGTGTGTCCTCACCCAAAGAGCACAGAGCCTTTAAAGTGAGCATCCAAATGTTGGTTTTCACGTCAGCATCGAACCCCAAGACCGAAGCCACTCGGCATTGGAGACAAATGCCAGTGGCAGTCACTGAAGAGGTGTCCGTGAGAGTCATAGGCCGAAGCGCAGCACGCAGTACCCACATCCAAGCCGGTCTGTAACAGCTGGCCAGCTCTGCCCGCTGATGGCAATCAGGCATGCTCTGCACTATGTCCAATCCTTATTCCCAAAGGTCGCTCTGGAATTGGACCTGTGTGTCAGGAAGTTCAAACTCCTGATACTGCAGGTCAGCAGAGTACACCTTGCGCCCATTGAATCCAGCTGCTTTGAGTCTCGGCCAGGGCGGTTGGTACTCAGGTGTTTGGGCCTCTGAATCCATCATGAGCTGCCGAAATCACCACAGAATCTGCAGCGGGGTTCCGCCAGGAAGGGATGATCCGAAGGTGCTGGTAGAGTCGATGAGCCTTCTTGGGCACAGCAGAGGAGGAATGAGGATGCTTCCAGGTTGTGCGGGTGACATCTTGAAAGGTGTCTTATGGGAGGGATGACCACCAGTTTTGGGTCCTTTTGAGGAGGTATTTAGCCAACCGCAAACGCCTGTGGTCCGGGGCCTCAGTGTCCCATCCCATGTTGGCCTGGATGTTCCTCATTACTACCTCCATGAAGCTGGGGTCATCCGGAGGGGACTTGGGAAGACCCTCCGTGTCCCTAGGTCTGGCACTGAGTAGGCATCAGAACACAAGAGTCAGAGTCTACATAGGAGTCTGGAGAGGAGGAGGTGAGGGCTGTGCCTCTTCCTCTTCCTCCTCCTGCCCGGTGATGAAAAGGGTGGCGGGAGGAACTCTGAGACCCTATGCCTCCTACATTTTTAGTGTGCTTCTTGGGAGGGGCTCCTCTTCCACCCCACCATCCACCGTTCAATGTTAATAGCGCCAGGAACCGTACCGCATGGGAGGGAGCGTGTCGCTGGAAGGTCTTTTAACGGTGTCCCACCAGTGGGAAAACAGCTCTTCACATGAGATAGGTTCAACTTAGGTGAACCTGGAGGTGGAGGAGCACCGAGCCCAAACTGGCATCGGCACCATTGTCCGGGGGATACTGGCGTCAAGTCTACACCCATATCGACCGGCATCGACCGGGGGATGTCAGGGCGGGCGCCTGCGCCACTATCATCATCGGGGTTTGGCGACAGCCGAACCAGAGAATGGGGAGGAGTACTGGAGCTGATGTCAGGTGGTGCCAGGATGACCGGGCGATGAAAACAACCAGCGGTGGAATAATCGCTGTCGGGATGTGAGCCAGGTCGGCCACTGGCAGACGAGGATCTCACGCCTGCCTAGGCACCGACGGACGCCCATGGAGGCGTGGAACTGTGATCGCGTCGGCTTTAGGCCAACGAGCTTTCAGCTGAGCTGTCAGTAGCCAGAGGCTGGAGTCGGTCGGGATCCCTATGTTCTGGCGGCAAGAAGGAGGCCCTGCCACCAAGACCTAGTTTGACTACTGGGAATCGGCTCTCGAGGAAGAGGTCGAGTGGGAGGAGCCTTACCTGAGCCCGCCGGTTTTTAGGTATGCTGAGAGACCTTCAGAGGCTGGAGGGTAGAACCAGAAGCCTTCAGAGCAGAGAAGGGCTGAAGGCGTGAGGCGCGATTCATGCCCCGGGACGACCCGGACTTCAAGCCTGAAGACCTGTGCTTTGAGAGCGACCTTCCCTGTCCTGTTCCCTGTGCTTGTGGGTGGAGGTGGATCAGATTCCCGAGGAGGAGGCCCGCTTCATGGCAGCATGCTTTGTCTCAGCGAGGTAGGCCACGAGTGATTTCTGGACGCTGGATCTGCATCCGCAAATTAAAGGCCTGACAATGGAGCAGGCGCCCGGGTCGGAATGGCCCCAGGCAGTAAAGACACGGCGAATGGCCATCCTTAGCGAGAATCTGTCACCCACAAGTGCACTTTGTTGAGGTGAGAAGTTGACATAGAAACTCTTGAGAGTGAAGAATACTAATCTGAGATGGAGAAGAAGCGATCGGGTACTGAGTCGTGAATCAGTTTAACTAACCCTGACCATGCGCGGAAAGAACTGGAGCACGTGGGGAACCCTCCTTATTTAGGCCACATCGGGTGGAGCCATGCCGGGGGGCGCTCCCCGCCGGAACTGCTAGGAGAAAAGTTGCCGGAACCACCGCCAGGTGGCATCAGTCCTCACTGTGGAACCTACTGCAAGAGCTTCTCCTCAAAGTAAGATCATTAATTAAGGAAGGATTCCTTCTGTCATGAGCAATCCCCACCAGGAACTGGGGCAGTCTTGCTAGAGACCTGATATTCTTTGACAAAAGGTTAATGGGTACCTCCATCTACAAGCTCCACACAAGCGTTGTGTGGCGCTGCCCCGATTAGCATTTTTAGTGCTGAAACAACATTTTGTTTACTTTATTTTTATTTTAAGTCTGGTAAATCTTGCCATGTCTCCCTGGTCCTCCATGTAAACAAAGCCGAGAGACAGCATGCCACAATCCTCTGCAGCAGACGCCATGACCATGGATCAGTTGGGAGAATTCAATTAACTAATAGTCTTTAAACCTCAAAAGCTTTGTTTTGCTCACAGCCAGTCCTGCTCTTTTCAAAGCTATTATATTTAGCCTCATGAGAGTAGCAGGACTTGCAATGAGTAAACGGAGCTTTAAAATTCCAAGTCAATTTCCAGTACAGTATAAGGAATTCTCAGCGGCTGCACCCAGACCGTGACATCAGCCCCAATGGATTGTGTGATGTTAACTCACCTTTTACTTACATCAGGAATCAGGAGGAAATGGGCTGATCAACCATACTGTTAATAAAGTAAGTCAAAATTTTGTTTCAGCACTAGAAGTGATGATAGAAGGGCAGCCCCACACAATGTGTGTGATGGACTTCTAGATGGCTATTCCTATTTAAGCCATGGAAAACCTTATCCCCAATTTTGAAAGTAATCAAAACTGTCATCTTGATATATATATATAGGTGGCAAATTGTTTATTCCATATTGTACTGTGTTCTAATCCATTTTCTGTATGGACGTGGAGCCTTTGCAAATGAGTCCCTGACTCAAAGGGTTGTAATTCCTAGACCTTAAATAAAATAGAATAAAAAATATATATATATATATATATATATATATATATAAATATCATATAAAATCATATAAAATGATTTCCATCACAATGGAAGTCAAGTCACCACGTAAGATTTTTTCACATAAAGGCTGCAAGTTTTCAGAATGAACTGTAGCCAATCACAACAACATTTAAAGTGTTTTCCAGCACACTACTAACACAAACTGAATAAGCTCAAGTAAAACCTTGAAAAATTAAATATTTTTAATACTTTTCAACTATTCCATATATTTTCTGTAAACGTATTCCTTTCTTTCTTTGTTACCTTTAATATAAAAGGCATATGCATGAAGAAAGTATCTTTATGCCTTAAATTCCATCTGCCCCTACAACTTGCTCGCACTCCAAAGTTATAATTTCTGCTTATGATTTCAAAATCTGTTGTTGCTGTTAGAAAGTAATTATGATGTCACAAGTAGAGGAGTATGACTTCAGGAGTAGACAAGAGAACAGTGACACGGTAATTTAGGGTTGAAAGTACTCTATAATAAGCATGGATTAATAAACATGTTGAGCAAACATATTAATTTATTGGGATTTCGCTGGCAGGAGCCAACAAGATCCATAGAATAATGAACTCAAGGTAAGCCTGTGGGACAATGATCTCAAGGGAAGCTGGAGAGACTATGATCTCGAGGAAGCCCATAGGGCAATGATCTCAAGAGAAGTTGGAGGGATAGTGATCTCAAGGGAAGCTGGGGGGAGCAACAATGACCTCAAGGGAAGTCCACAGAGCAATGATCTCAAGGGGAGTCCAAAGGGCAATGATCTCAAGAGAAGTCAGAGGAACAATGATCTCAAGGAAGTCCACAGGGCAATGATCCCAAGGGAGTTGGAGGGACAATGATTGTAAGGGAAGCTGGAGGGACAATTATCACGTCGGAGGGACAATGATCTCAAGTGAAGTCAGAGGGACAACGACCTCAAGGGAAGCCGGAGGGACAATGATCTCAAGAGAAGCTGGAGGGACAATGATCTCAAGGGAAGCCGGAGGGACAATGATCTGAAGGGAAACCGAGGGACAACGATCTCAAGGGAAGCCGGAGGGGCAATGATCTCAAGGGAAGCTGGTGGGAAAATTATCTCAAGGGAAGCTGGTGGGACAATGAGCTCAAGGGAAGCTGGAGGGACAATGAGCTCAAGGGAAGCTGAGGGACAATGAGTTCAAGGGAAGCTGGAGGGACAATGAGTTCAAGGGAAGCTGGAGTGACAATGAGCTCAAGGGAAGTCCACAGGGTAATCATCTCAAGGACAGTTGGCGAGGCAATGATTTCAAGGGAAGTCGGCAGGAAAATTATCTCAACTGAAGCTGGAGGACAGTGATCTCAAGGGAAGTCCACAGGAAATGATCTCAAGGGAAGTTAGAGGGACAATGATCTCAAGGGAAGTTGGAGATACAATTGTCTCCTTTTCCATGCAAATGTCTTTAGCAATAAAGAAAGAGGAGGAGGAGAACATAATTAGAAAGCATACAAGAAATCTGTTCTATTCTGAACTAAATCTAAATATTACAGTTTTGAAAAACAGCTACCAGAAGTCCCCTGCAGTCTGGTAGTATCTCAGACCAATAATACAGGGTTAAAACATCAGCAGTGTGTGATATACAGTAAAAGACAAGACTAGCACATATATCTCAGCCTTTTAACAACCAAATATGGGATACTGCCCCACAGAAAGTCCCCGCAGCCTGGTAGTATCTCAGACCAATATAGGGTTAAAACATCAGCAGTGTGTGATATACAGTAAAAGACAAGACTAGCACATATATCTCAGCCTTTTAACAATCAAATATGGGATACTGCCCCACAGAATGTGGAGGAGAAAAAAAGGCAAAATCTGGAACACATAATCAAATCTTAAGAGACAAGTGCTCATAACAAGCAAGTTGTGCTTTGATGTTCATAGTTTTCTGTTCAATGAGTAACAGACTAATGTGGATTTTTGGTTTAAAGTCTTAGGCCCAGATATACAAACAGTTATGCTAAGTGTAAACTCGACAGAGAGCCTGTTAGCGCAGCTGCCACTATATTCAAACACATATTTAACAAAATGCTAATCAGTCAGTGTATGAACACCAACACCTATCTAATGCCTATGCAAATTAGAGGTTTTGGCATGCATACACTGCTCACTGGTACTGCATAATTAATAGGTTTTGGAAGTGCCACCAGGTTTCTTGCACATTGCTGTTATATGATTCCAAGTTTTACATTTACAAACATGCACAGTAGTACGTGAACTGCCTTCCCTGGCATCTGTGGTTCCATGCTCTTGGTACTCCTACAGGCTCCGATCCCAGTACAAATGTTATTTTGTTTCTCAATCTCTGGTGCCAGTGGATCCCCACATCACAGTCCAAATATAATTTGCAGTCTAATTCTGGGTGCCAGTGGTAACCCTGTACCCTGTCTTGGGACACTGTTGCTATAGTAGCTCCCTGGTAGCCTAGTGGTCCCCTTCTCCTGATCCTGGTATGCACTGCCCACTCCCAACCCAGCCCTGTCCCAGCAACAGCAACTGGCACAGACCCACTACTCACATTCACAGCCGGCTGTCACTCACAAGAAATTGTTATCGCTATATAATTCTGTATAGGAACAATACTTCTGGGATGTCTCTCAAAAATCGCAGCTCTTATGTGATTTTCAAGACACATCCCTAAACCACTATGTCGATATACAAAGTAATGTTATACAGTTACTTACGAGTGACAAACGGTGGCTGACAGCAGTGATGAGTCTGTGCCACTCACCTTTGCCGGGATGAAGGGGGCAATGATATCAGGACCATGAGAGGTACCACTAGACTACCAGGGATCCATTTATAGTTACAGAGTACCAGATAGGGTGTGGAAGGGGGCACCATTGGCACTATAGATTGGATTACAAATGACATTTGACTGGAATTAGATGAAGAAGCATGGTATCACTAGCACCAGGGATTGCAAGAAAATAACATTTGTACAGGAAATCAGGGCAGATGAAGGCACGGGTGCTGTTTGCTGTTGTCTATACACACATAGCACCACAGATGCATGGGGGAGCAGGACCACAGGCTGCACTGTACAGCCCACTGCAACAGCATATCCAAACAGCAATTGCTACTCACAATGTAATGAGGGCATAATGGATGCAAGGGGTCTCTTAGGGCCCTGGGTATGAAGTGGTCATTTGCATGGGGACTTTAAAAATACAGCAAATTATTGCAAAGCACAAACAGGTTTTGGATGCCCTAACCAAGTTTGCTCCTTCACAACCTATATATTTCCCAGTGGCCACATACAGTACCTCTCTGTGGCCAGCAGGATGTGTATTGTGCCAATGCGGCGTGCCTGTAACTGCCTTAATTAGAGCAGCACTCTAGGGGCCATATTCAAACATGTTTAAGAGTGTACTCACACTATGCTCAGAGCTTGTCTGAATACAGCAACCTTAGGGTCTTGTGCTAATTCGTGCTCAGGACAGGATCCTTACAAGGAGCAAACCCAGGCCTTTCTATATGGGAACCCAAGTCTAAACCATGGAACCGCACCTCTTGATATGGAACAGAAAGCTTCTTAGGGGTGAATGAGGGAATGTTTGTCACAATGTGGAACAACCGTAGTACAGTAACACTATCTTTCAGTTGTGTGCTACTTACTGAATGGTGAGGTCGCAACTGAAAACTGTGGGGATACTACAGCCACTGCTAAGCTTAAGGAAGACAAAGCTGCTGACTGCTGAATACTGTACATGGGGATCATCTGAAAAGAAAAGAAAGTACTGCTATAACAACTGATACCACAACACCAACAGCAAAGGGTGTATTCTTTAAAGAAAACATAACCTAAGCTTTTATTCTTTTAATATAATTTGGGAATGTGTACAGCCTGCTTAGTCTCGCTAGTGCATGGTTGTTTGTGATTTTTTTTTTAAAGTTACTGTTTCTCCCTCCCACCCAGTCAGCCCATTATCCTGCCATCCTCCCAGCCCGTCCCCTGACCTTCAGGCTTACCATCCCTTCTTCTACCATGGCTTACCCCTTGAGGCAGGGCAGCAGGAGCCCCCAACTCTACCCGCCAGGACCAGATCCAGTTCAGGGAGATGCTTCTCGGGGCGCACCTGCAGAGGATGGCCTTCTTGACCGGACCGGTTTCTGTTTTTTTTTTCTGAGGAGGGGAGCATGTGATGCTAACAATGGCTGAGCTGTGCACACTTCCACACGCAGCATGCCGGTCAGATGCTCCACCTCAAGCCCCACAGTGCAGGATGCAGCGTCCAACACCTAGGTGTCAGGCAGGTGCCGGTCTGTTTTCCACCCTCCCGGGACAGGAGAGCTGTCCCTGGATGCTCGATCCTCTCCTCCCTCCCCGCAGCCGACCCGACACCGCCGTGACCATGAGTCACCGGCATGGCAAGAGGTATGGCATGATGCCTCAGCCTTCCATGCCACTGGGTCAAGCTATGCTCTTTTGAAATGTTCTTGTTTTTTTTTATTACCACCATTTATTAAGCTCACTTTCATGATGCCATCTTTTCTTGCTCTATATTCATTTCTTCTGCATTAGATATCAGTTCTAGAACTCCGTGACATCAGTTGTGTGGAAGACTGCAGTGAAAAATGTATTCCAGATTTCCAGTCAACTGATGTGACCACACTAGAGAACCAACCCATAATTAAAAAAATAATCATCAGGCAGGAAAAGGACATCACTAGAGGGATCCTTAAAACATAAGAACAAAATGCAACACTATATCAATACAAGCACATGATGTTCAGTAGGGTTTCAAACAGACTATAGATACAGGATGCCCAACTTTCCAATTATAATAGGGTAGTAAAAGCTTGGGTTAGGTTCCCTTTAAAACCCCAACATACTTTTACCAAAGAACAGTAGGCATTACAAAATTCCTAACTCCACATCTTTGCCTGAACTAGGATTCTTCAAACACTTGACTCATCATGTCCTTTTCCAACCAGTTTGGTGGGGATGTAAGCACTATGACATGACACAGTGTTGGTTGTCGTGATGAAGAATACCCAGCCCTGTGCTTCAGTACCTGGAAGTGTATTTATCACATGACAGTTAAACACCCTGGAGAGTCTTACTGAGTTCATAAATAAAGTTCTGTGGGCACATATTTAGATATTATTAAAAATAAAATATTTTACACAGCAGTGCAACAATACTGGGCAAAAAACGTAACCTACCTTTTCTCATTTTTAAAGATTCCAGGAATTGTCCAGTTTCATTTGATGGCAAAATGTTCTAGTGCCATCAAAATCTGATATTTTATAAATGTTTGTTAGTTTTTTTCTCAAGAAAAAATGGTGCCACAACTGGCTTAGAAATACCACTGTAGGCCTAGCAGCAGGAAGAAAAGTTTGATTTGACAGGTGTGGTAATATTTATATTAAATGTAGCTGAAAACATTTTTCATTGCACTACTGCTTTAAGTTAAAAAATTTTTACATAAAAGTGTAAAGCAGTTCATCTGCACTTAGGCTACCACTAGGTACACTGCAATAAATGACTATGGGCTGCAATGATTATTATGGTACTGATGAGACTTTCCTCAGTCTCTCCCCCCACCCCCACCCCGCTCACTCTCAGCTAAAAGGCCTCCCACTATGCTTGTTGTGTATCATCACTGCCCGCTCTTTTTTTTTAATGAAGTTTCGATGTATGGCAGTCCCCAGATGTAACAGAAACTGCAGGCACATCAGTGTGTGTGTGTGGCTGTTGCAGTGAGATGCTGGAGCTAGAAACAGCAACTGTCTGTTCAGCAGTCAGCAGTTTAGTTTTAAAGGAGCAAGGGTTTTTTTCCCAAAGAAAACACCGGTAGGTTTGGACTAACTTTTTGAAAGGCTGCCGAGCAAGAGGTAACGAATGAGAGATGGTCACTGTTAAAATCTCTACTATGAGATCAGTTCAAGAGTGAGGCACAGCCATCAGATTCAGTGAGTGTAAGGGAGCAGCTGTGGTATGTGCTGAGCAGGAGTGGAAAACCAAAACAAGGAAACCTGCAGGCAAGAAAATTACATTTTAGCTTTTAGAGGACAGGAAGTAAGGAGAGCAGTTTGTGGCTTGGGCTATTTTTTAACTGAAGTAAGCAGTCTCACAGGACTGTGAATAGAAACTAATGGGTGTGGGCAGCAAGGAACCACAAACTGTCCAGTAGTTAAAAAAAAAAAAAAGTTGCAAAGAGGGGTTTACATTTTTATAGCAGGTGTGGTGTTGAAGTGGTGGTTTATTATTATTTATAAATAAGATGTAAGATATGAGGGTTATTCACCTGTAAACATAATTCTAGGAGTGGTATATGGTAGCATCCACACTTCTAGCAGTCTTTCTTTCAAGGGTTAACTTGCCAAATCTCTTTAAGTTAAGCTCTCCCACCCATGCAAGTGGTACATTCCTCAGCTTCTCCCTGTGATGTCAGATCATGCATGCTGGAAGCAGGGATCCTTGTGCCACTTGCCTGGGGAGGTTCAGTGGGTGTGTGGATGTGCACAATATATAACACTCCTAGAACTACGGTTACAAGGAGTAACCCTCGCACCTAGGGACGTGGATATGGTGCACTATCAACAGTTCTGGCAGACTCCTAGATGTTCTCCAGGAGAAGGGAGCAAGAAGCACACCCCTACTTGGCAAACAGAAACTGTACTGAGGTCCCAAAGCAGCATCCCAGCGTGACTCAAGGTCAATGCTGTAATGGGAAATGATGGTGTGTGCTGACTTCCAGGTAGCAGCCTTGCAGATGTCCTTGATAGGGATGTCCCTGGTAGCAGCCACTGAAGCAGCGGTTATGTCTGGTGGAATCAGCCGAAAGCCCTACAGGAGGCTTCCCACCAGCCAACCTATAGCAGAGATCGATACAGGAGACTATCCACCTGCCAATCATCCGCTTAGCTGCTGGTCTGCCAGGTGTAACATCAGCGATGTCACAAAGAGCTGGCGAACTCTCCCCAGATGCCAGCCGTGCATTTCTTGCAGTAAGTGAGTGCCTGCCTCAGGTGCAGCAAATGGAGCCTGTGCTCAGCCTCTGAAGTTGGACTGGTGAAGTACACCTGGAGATTCATCACTGATTAAGGTGGAACTCTAAAACAACCTTTGGGAGGAACTTCAGGTGGGGCAGAGGAAGACCTTGTCCCTATAGAACGCCAAGTACAGAGACTCCACTGAGAGTGCCTGGAGCTCACTGATCCTTCTGGTGGAGGTGACAGCCACCAAGAAGGCAGTCTTCCACAACAGGTGTTGACATTTCACACCTGTGCATTGGCTCAAACGACCTGCTCATGAGCACTGCCAACACCAGCAAAAAGTCCCAAGGGGTGGTGGTTCATGCGCCTGCGGCAGACAGGTGGTCCAGGTCTCTGAAAAAGCACCCTACCACCTTCTCCTATGCCACCGTGGGCATACCAGCCTGCAACACAGAAGCATCATTCATCCAAAGTGGGAGTTAATGGAGATTGTATAAAGGGATTGACAATACATCTCCCCTGATATCACAATGCAGGCTATCAGTCCCAAATAGAGCCAGTGGTCCAATCCCACTGAAGGAGGAATGACAGGAACAAATCATGGAAAGCAAGTCTACTCTGCCCCCACACCCAATAAGGAATCTGATGGGCCCTGCCACTCTTAGGTGGACCTGGGGTTTCATGGGGCACTCAGTGAACAAGGCTGAGCTTCCAGCAAGAAGCAGTGCTTAGCCCCTCCAGTTCTAGACTGGTATGACTAAGGTAGGATACGTCAGACTTGATGGACTATAGGTCCTTCTCTGCCTGTTAAACTCTGTGTGCATGTTTCTATACCCATGACATATAGGAACACAGGAAAATTACAGACAGGAGGAGGTTATGCACCTATCAAGCTTGTCTGTGGTTTAATTAAATACGGACATAGCCATTTATTTCCTCTCTCTCGTAATACTGATCCAATCTCTGCGTGGAGCTTAGAAGAATTTCACTATCCACAGCAGCTGATGAAACACTCACAACCCTTTAGCAGAACTAACTCCTCTCAGTTTTAAAGTTTTTACCCATTAGCTGAAATTTATGCCTGCTTGTTATTTTGTCCAAGGTGTTAAACACTCAAGATGCAAACAATTTCTCAAATTTGGACTGAGTTAATGACATACAGGAAAGGGAAAGGGGAAATTGTTTAACCAGGAAAGGCGCACTAAGCCGGCACTTGATTCCACGTGCAACTTGGGAGCACAAGAAAGTTAAGTGACTTGCTCAGGGTCACACTGTGTGCAAGTGGGAGCTCATGGGATTCAAACCCAGGTCTCCAGGTTTGCAGCTTAGTGTCCTTAACTCATTTGAGGCCTCATGAGCTCCTTTGAGAGTTTCACCACTTGTGGCCTGTATACTTTAACAGTGCAACCTGGAGCTTGAGCAAAATCAAGTCATAATCAGCATACCACAAACAAATGTGAATACCTCATGAACCATAAGTGCTACACACAAACTATAAGTGGCAAAGTTGTTCAGCTTAAACTTACTTTCCAATGGTGCTATGCAATTAATTATAAATAATTCCTATTTTTTTCTATATTGGTTGAAATAGCAAAAATTTTTTTTTCAATAAAAAGGCAATGGAAACATTTTTGTGGGAAAATATTTAACATATCAACAACCAAATTAAGCTTCCATACATTAGATGGAGGTACAAAACTAATGTCGTACTAAAAGCAATTTTTCTAATATGATGCATGTATTTCTTTTCTGTTTTATTAAGGTGGCTAAGGAAGCCTGAGAGACAAATGTCAGCCATTAACACCATACCATAAAAAATGCTAACATCTTCTAAAGTATATAACAGACATAAAGCATCAGTGACAAAGTTGTTCAGCAGAATATTACCTTTCCAACGATGCTATGCAGTCAATTCTACTCACTTTAGTTTGTGAAATATTTAAGTTTTAAACAGCGACGCCCTCAGGTGTCAAAAGTCCTTAGTGGCACAAAGTGCAGGTTGTCTGAGGCTAAAGACCTCAGGAGTATGTTTTCTGCTGCCACCTACAGGTGTCTTGGAGCCTCAATGAGTTAACCACTGCCTATACTGCCTCCCACCTTAAATACTGTTATTATATCCCTCTTAGTCTTCTCATCTCAGGTTTATATAGTCATAAACCTCTATCCTTTCGCCATAGTTTAAATCTTCCAATCCCTAACCATCCTTAATGATTTCTTCTGGACCTGTTCCAGTCTCTTTATTTCATATCTGTTTTGTGATGCCCAAAACTGCTGACAGTACTCCAGGTGTGGATGCATCATAGACCTGTAAATAGGCAGGCTCGCCTCCGTCCCTACTAGTTATATTTTTAACATATGATAATATAAAACTGCATTTCCTAACTAACATAGCACAGTGCCTATTGTGTTTAGACTACTATTCACCACAACAACCAAATATTTTTCAACCTGAATCCCTTAAGATTGTGCCTCTTATGGTAGGATGGACATAGGTCCGCCTTCCAGCTGGAAGATTCTTTAGGGACAATGAATCCTCAAACTGGTCTCCACCAGGTGAGGTAAGCTGTGGATGGAGCAGAAAAGCAGTGGACTAGGGTGGAGTGCTGACCCACAGGGTGAATGGGGTTTGAGGGTCTCTGTGGATAAAAGAGGCTAATGAGGGATAGAAGGAGGTCCTAAACTCAGTCAAGGGAGAAGAAACATAAAGGAAAAAACTTCAAACAAATCTGTGATCTATTTGCCCATTTACCTAATTTGTTTAAGGTCATTTATTTTCAATCACATTTACATCCTCTTGTGAACTTACTGTTCTTTCAGTATGGGATCATCTGCAAATTTAGAAGCCTGGCCACTTTCTACAACTCTCTGTCATTTATGAATATATTGAAAAGAGTGGGTCCTAGCACTGATCCAAGCTTTGAAATCCACCTTTAGCTTATATCAAGCGGATAGGCTACCATTTTTACTACTCGCTATCTTCATATTCTAACCATTTATTAAACCACTGCAGTATATTTCCTGTAATACTCTGCCTTTCATTTCATGAATTACCTTTTATGCAGAGCTGAATCAAAAGCTTTACTAAATCCTAGATATAAAATAGTAACAGGTTTCCTTGGTTATACAGAATAAATGACAGGCAGCTGTGGTGTACAATGAAAGATACCTTCAGGGGAGATCATGAAGTAATGAGCTACTGGCTCTTCTAGATAGTATATTTAAGCAATAATCCATGACAGGGCATAGTTATTCTGGATTAGTTCACTTGGTGTGGTTTGGTCACGAGGCTGTAGGCTGAGTGACCAAATTCACACCAGGTACAGAAAATCCCAGTATAACCCATATGTGGAGTGGATTATATGATCATACAATGTCCCCTTTATTTTTTGAAATAAAAATAAGCATAGTTTTTTGCCAGTTTAAATAATTTTAAATTTTTTCAGTCCATTGTTTATCCTCTGTGACGGGCAGCGGTCCCATGTTGGCTAACCGCATTGACTCCACGGTCGCTCAAGACACCTCCTCTCGTGCCCGGTGAACCACCGGAGCCAGCCTGGGGTCTTCATCCAGCCGTGCCCACCGCTTCCTCTGGTTTTTCTCCCATTACCCAAGGCCCCAGAATGTGGTTGCCTCTGTGCGTGGAGGCACATGCGCAGCCGCCCGTGACAGCCCTTCCACCCTCCCAGCCTATTGCCAGGGTCCTCTCTGGTGCAGCACTGCCACACTGCCTCCACTGGGTGGCAGCCAAGCACCGGGAAACCCACGTCCCTCCCTGAGGAGGAGAGCTGCCTGTTGGCTGCTCAACTGCCTCCCCCAGCTGACCCCTGGTGGCCCGAGCCGCACTCAAACCCTGGTTGCCGGCACGCACGAGGTGTGGCATCCAGTGCCTCAACCCTCAGTGCCATCGGCCAGCTGAATAATTTTAATTTATTCTTATGCTAGAAAAAAATAGTTCCTGTTGCTAGTAGAATATTGAGGCAGTCACTAGTATTGCAGTTGCCCTTGAATTGAGGGCTGACTTTTTCACTTTTGTACACCGATGGCACAGAGACAACTGAGTGGAGAGGAATATGCAGTCGACTGTCAGCCCCTTCAATCCCATTCACTGGTGCTGCAGGTGCCGTCTCAATCTGGAACTGACATTTTTTATTATTATTAACTTTTTCACGCCGGTAGGGTGAGAGCTGTCCTGAAGTATGGGTATGGGGTTCATTGGGTCACTTTGGGGTTTCAGCAGTGAGTTTAAAAAAAAAAAAAAGAGTAAATTGCAGCAACCATTCAGGAAAGCGCCAGTTCTATGGTCTTATTTGGGTTTTTTTTCCCCTCAAGTCATCATAAGAGCGCAGTTTAACATGCAGGCACTGAGAAAGAGCATGAAAATGGAGGTGGCAAGTGACTGCTAAAGCTGCTAACAGCCACTGGAGTCTGGACTGGCCACGTAGTATGGGGGGTGCACAGGAGTGGAGTGCAGGTGGGGGTTTGTGGATACAGGGATGGACTGCAGAGAGCTGGCGTGGGTGTGACTTTGGCCCGATTCTGCATCAACCACTGTGGCAGCATTTGCCATCAGAAATGAGGACTGGTACCTTAACTGCTTGTACACCAGTTGTTCAACTTAGCACAGTTTGAGAGACACTGTTACCGTGGCTGTAATAGAGGGAGAGGGGAAACACACACAGATAGGGGGCTGTAATGGGAGCAACTGACAGATGAACCGGTGTCAAATACAATGGTTGTTTGAGTCTCCCACTTTGTGTCTTGCTTTAGCAGAGATCAAAATGGCAGCTTTACTGTTCTGATTTTAGGGCAGCTTGATCTTTTGGCAGATGTGGCTGACTGGGGCTTTATCTGTGAGTTATGCTGAGAGATACCTCATGGATGAACCACCCAGTCAGCCAATCAGATTTCTACATTTATTGGTGCTATTGTATAATTCTTTATACACCAGTTGCCTACTTTTTATTCATATAATACATTTGGATAGTTAATGTTAGATTTTATCGCATTTGCTTGCAATAGGAAAGCAGGAAAAGTCCCATCAATGTATTGTATGTATGGACATCTCGTCACTAAGCTACTCCTGATTACTTAGCATTCCTTGCTGAAATAAATCAAATGGCATATTCCTTGCAATGAAAGGGCACAATCTTTCTGGTTTTACAAAGAACTAAAAGACCTTTTAGAAGTAAATCTATTTATAGGACAGTAAAAGACTATCACACCCTGCCCAAACCTCTAATGCATTTAAAAATTAAACTGACCATACTTCCTACTGCAACTGTAACCATATCTGATTTTCTAAATGTTATACAGAGAATAATGTACAGGTAGGGTGTGTAATTTTTTTCCCACAACACACCCAAGGTATCTGATGCCTCTTAAATGCTGACAGCTTAAACTGCAGTAGGTTTGTTAAGGCAACACACACCTAGGTGTGTGTTTAAACAAAAAGAAAAAAGAACATTGCACCATTCTACCTAAACATTGTTTTTAATAATTACCGACTTTAAAAAATTGCATTCAGCTGTGCTTGTATGCCCACCACTGAAAGCTGCTTCAGATGCTGTGAGGAATCAATGATTGTAAGACTTTGACCATGGTTATAAGGTACCAAGTTTTAATATATGGCAGAGTCTTCTCTTTTTTCACTGAGTAGCAGTTTTATGGAAAAGGGTTCCTTCACAAAGACTAACTGCAATCAGCGCCACAGTAAAAGATAGTTACAGTCCTGCATGCACTATTGACGGACAGCTGTCACATGCTTCGCTATAACCGCCCGGGTATAACAGGAAATAACAGCCCAGTTATCTGCTTGTAATAAAGGGCAGTCAGTAATTATGATGCAGTTCACTATTTTTATTTATTGAAATGTATTTAATCCAGTCCGCAGACAAAAAGATATTAAATTTACAGATCTTGTTTCTAGCTGTGACTGGGGTGGGGGGGGGTTACAATGAGCAGATGTAGGAAAACAGTTACACAACATAAACAAGCATTTGTCAATGCCAAATGTTGTCGTGTGGCATTGGCTTTGGTAGTGCAGTGCGGAAATCATTTTGGGCAGGATGTGAAAAATAACAGCTGTACAGTTCATAAGGAGGTGTAAAATGCCAGTGCTGAAAATGTGGCATGTAAATATAGCAAATTGGCGGTTACAAGGGTGCGTGGAAATGTGCAAACACACGCTTGGAACACAGTCATTTTATGGGCGTTCAGCGCCAAATTTTAACATAGGCATTTTAGCACATCTTGCTCATGTACAGTGTCACTGTTATTTCAAACTGTCCCAAAAGATTTCAAGACAGCGATCGCTGCTTATTCTCGCCGAAAGTGTGAAAACACATTTGGGCAGGATATGTGAAATGACAGCTGTACTGTTCATCAAGAGTGTGGAAAATGCCAATGGTGAAATATTACAATGCATAACGTTACAAGCGGCGTAATCTGCCAACGCACACCTCGAACACAGTCATTTGATGGAGTATCGTCACCAAATTTTCAACATTAGGCATTTTAGGACCTCTGCTCATGAACTGTGTCACTGTCATTTTCATAATCTGGCCGACACTGATTTTCCAAGCGATCACAGCTACGTGCTACCGGAAGTGCGGAAACACATTTCGGCAGGATGTGGAAAATGACAGCTGTACTGTTCACAAGGAGGTACAAAAATGACAATGTTGAAAATCTGGCATGAAAATATTAGGTCGCTGGTTATGAGCTCCAGTAGCAACTGCGCAATGACGTCAGAACAGTAATTTTGGGATGCTTACTCAAATTTAAACATAGGCTTTTTGAGAGACCAACTATGAACACTGGCACTGTCGCTTTGTTACTCAGTCCCGAAGGTGATTCTGCGCAGTGATTGCGTAAATCACCTTTCGAGGCCGATTAACGCCATAACAGTGATAGAATTCATGAGGAGGGATCCCAAACCCCATGTTGAAAATTTGGTTCCAAAATTCCAAAAATGCCTGAGATATGCAGCAAAGTTGAAAACCCAATTATTCCATTATACAGCTTACTGGTATTTCCTCAGTTCGCGGTCGGCTTTGAAGAGTGCAGACGTTCCCGGTCCATCAAGATCATCGCGCCGGGTTCCGGAGGTAGTATGGGGTAAGGGAGATGTGGGGAGGCAGGTGCGAGGGTGGGTGCGGGTTGTGGGGGCCCAGGGAGACTGCTGAGGGACCGCTTCTTCTTATATAGGAAAAAATGAAAGACATCAGGGACGATTTCCATTTTAATCGGTGCTTTGGCACACTGGGTGGGCTCCCCAGTGTGCCACCTGTGTGTGTGTGGGTAGTGCTTTTAGCCGACAGGGATTGAGTACCCCGCTGGCAAACAAGGAAAGGGGTGAGCCGCAGGAGCCGAGGGGGATTGGGCACCCCTCGGCAATCAAAAATGGAAGGGGACACATTATGCCGACGGGAGTGGGCTCCCGCCAGCAAAATTCAAGGGAGGGAGGGATACATGCCAACGGGGATTGGGCACCCTGGCCGGCAAAGAGAAACTGTTGGGAAGATGATGCCGGAGGGAATTGGGCACCGCAATCGAAAAGGGGGTTACATGACGCAGACGGGACTGGGGCACCCTTGCCGCACACAATAAAGGAAGGGTTGATAGGCAACAGCGCAGTCACTGCTGCCATGTTGCCTGCACGTAGGGAGAGGCGCGTTAAGTTGCCGCTGCATGAGAGCTTCGCCTCATTGCAGCGGACCGCTTGTCAGATCTCTTTGCCTCAGCCAGGTGGGGTGTCGGCCCCTGCTGCTGACTGATTGGTGAATGCAGGACATACCTACTGGTGCGTGCCCTGTATTCACCCAACAGCGACCCCGCCTCCAAATCTCCACTGTTGCAAGATGCTGGCTGCGCAAGCGCCAACATAAAACTAACATTACAAGTGAAATGATAATAGAAGTAAATCACAGAAACACAGTAAGGCCCATGTTCCACATCTTTGCAATTTCAATTAACAGGGAGCACAGGAAGGGTATACCATAAAGACAGAAGCATGTTCTGGTGAGAGTGACAGAAACTGTTAATACTGAACACCTCCTTGGTGCAACTTTGCTCAAGGTAGCTTCATTGCTTAGGAACATACTGGGACGTACATTGTTTTTTTTTCATTATTATTCTTGACCAGAAAAGACACACTAAGCTGTGATAGCTTTGTTTCCAGATGTTTCCTAGGCTGGGTTACATTAACCCGCTTTTGCTGATTTTAATCAAATGAATAAAACACCCTGTGTAAGACTCATATACCAGGGCTTCCTTCTTGAAATTTTCTCTTTATCCTCCTCACAGCCTGCCTCCTCCGAGCTCTTCAGCAATGACCCCCGGACATCCCACTGCCGGAACCCTGCCCACACAGACCACAACCCCATAGAGTCATGCTCGTTTCCGGCGGGACGAGGTGGAGGGGTTCTAACTCGTAACTTTACATTTCGCCGATCTCGTGGGTCTGTTGGGCGGCACGGGCACATCATGGGCACGCCCAGGTCCTCGGATCTTCCCGGACGAGGCAGGCTCTTTTCCTCTTTCTCCCTCCCCGAGCAGCTGACGACCTCCTTGACATCATGATGCGCACGCCGACGCTCCGTGTTGCTCAATGGCCAGCCATCCCTAGTGGGCTTGCAGTTCCCCGAGCCTCCACTGGGTCATGCAAGTGCCGGGCATCGGTCGAATCCTCCTCGAGCAGGCGAGCTGTCGCCGGACGCTCAAGCCTGTCTCCCCGGCGACCCACCGACTCACCCGAGTCCGCTTCCTGAACCCGGTCGCGTGAGCGAGGTGGCGCCCAGCTAACTCTCAGCTTCACCGGGCTCAGTCTGGGCCTTTAAAGTGGTTTACAGTTCTTAAAGTGTAATCTCAAACTTTATTTCTTATATCCTCAAATGCCTTAGCTTCAATTCATGATCCTCTAATCCAGTGGACCAAGACAGCCAAGTTGAAACAATAAAAATAATAAACTATCATTACCTAGTGGTGAAACATGGTTAAACAGTTACTTGTAACTTTTCTATAAACCTACACCATGTTACCCCACCCTCGTCCTCATCTTTCCCGGTTATACACATATAGAAGGTACAACAATGTTATTTTTAAACATGTACCAACTGAGCTAGTAGTACAGGAATGAAAGTATAATATGCATTTTAAGTTGAAGATAAGATCCTGTATAGCTTAAAGAGCAGCTGAGGAAAATATAATATTATGACGTCAGCTTGTATTTTATATACTTTGCACAGATTTCTCCTCTCCATTACTTATTACTGAAGAAATTCCCACAAAAAAAGATCTTTAGCCCTTGGAGTTCATCTATCTCTATGAGACAAAGAACCTTAGTGCCGTGATTGTGGTGATTTGTATATACAGCCCATGATGCTTTGCATTATGGGGTTATGTGAGATTCTGTAGCTATCTCTATAGCTGCTCCCTACTTGAAATCATAATGCCAGGTTGTGACATCACAGTCTGTTGCTGTGGGAATAACTGTGATGTCACAAGCAGAGTATTAGGACATCAGGTTGGGAAGAAGCAATATGAGCTGATGAATCCTCAAGAAGCAACTATCCTGTTTTTGAAATAAATGACCTCAGTAATAAGTAATGGGATAAGAAATACTGAGCTGATGAGAAATATAACCTGCTTTGTGTCCAAACATTATGATTTTGAAAGTTCTTTTGAGGTGTTGATGGCTCTTTAAAAGATGATTCACCGCCTCTAAGACAGAACTGTACACACATTTGATAGATATACTACCATACAGCTATTTGTATGCTGAAAAAGATCATTAAAAGTGTTGAGATTCCAAAGAGCGGCATTCTGCCCTGGTTAGGACTGACCTAGTATAATATTTGAAATGCCAAAAAAAAAACAACCTGTATACAAAAAAAAAAAAAAAGACATTATGCAAACTCAATATTTTACTAGGACAAGGTATGTAAACATCATTCTATACTACTAATAGTTAATACTTAAAGAGCTACTGACACATCAAAGAAAACTTTAAAAACAATTAGGTTTAATTCTGCTTGCATTTCATTTATATTTGATAGATTTCTCCTTCCCATAATTTATTACTAAAGAAATGTGTATGCATATCTGATTGTTATCCCTTAGAGTTAATTTTGAGTTCCTCTGCCTTTCATAGCATTCTCCTACTTTAAGTCATAATCTTCTGTTGTGACGCCACAATCTGCTGCCACAGGAGTATCTGGGAGGCCACGACAGTGTTCTATGACTTCAGGTTAAGGAGAAAGCAGCAGGAATAGATGAACTCTTCAGGAGAAAAGATCCTGTTTTCATGCAAATGACCTCACTACTGAATAACAGGGAGAAGGAATACAGAACAGTGGAAACACAAGCTGGACAGTGCCTAAATATTATGTTTTGGTAAAGTTCTCCTGTACATGTCACCAGCTCTTTAAGAGGATAAAAGATATAACATTGTCCAAGTTAATCACTTAGTTTATTAGAAGAATTGGCTAAAGAGCTAATAATGGACTAGTTCCAAAGAGGATACTATCACCTTAATCTAACAAACTTACTTTTTTTTTTTTTACTTTGCCTCCAAAGGAGTCTGTACACCCCCCCACACACACACACACCCTGCTCCCAAAGCATCCCTGGTAGCAGTGTGAAATCCCTAAATAAAGTTAAGCCAAGACAGGAGCCAGTTTAAACCATGCTCAGTTTATTAACAGTAGATAATGCAAAAACTAACCAGGTTAATATGGAAAGCCCAATCTACTTTTTATATTACTAAACCATTGCAAGTTTTACAGTAACAGCTAAAATGGATTGCTGTTTAAACCCGTAAGTGCCCTGGACGTACAGTTTAAACTTTATTGTGATGTATCTGACACAGTTTGGCACTTTCTAATGCAACATCACTTTACTGTGCATTCTCAGGAGATCATATAACATAACAACAAACCAGAAATGTAGAACAGAAACAGTTTAAATAAACAATGAGTTATATATATTCCATGGGATGGTCTTTTAAATGGGATGGAAACAATGGCCACAAGATGGCACTGCAAAATAAGGAATGAAACTGGTCCCTTACATACTGTAAAGGAAGAAACTGAGAACTGTTGAAACTTTATTCATGGATATATTTCTAGAACACTTTCTTTGGCAGCAAAGTGGTTAAGTGGGCCCCTATCCTGACGCATTAAAGGATACAATACCCCCATGCCAAATGATTAAAAAAAATGCAGGACACAGCAATATACTGCCATATTCAACATAATTGAATTGTCACCTTACTTTGCTCCCTTTACTGCTATTTTGTGAAGTTAGAATTTTTAAACAAACTGGCTTCTGGTACAAGACCACTGTTCCAGATACTACCCTAAAATAAATGTGAATGCCATATGTGATGACATCAAGCTACTAAGAGTGCACTAGCTGTGTTACTGTAAGGTCATGGTACACTGTTTCTATGACAGGAAATGTGCCTAGTTGTGTACACATCATACCAATCAGTACATAGCTTGTGTATTAAAAGTATTGATTAGTATTAAGTAGTAGCATTAAGCAGTAGTAGTATGAAGTTGAACGCAGAAGAGCCCAGGGCACCACCGAAGGTGACAGCTGCCATGAGGACAAGGAGCTGCAGTATGTCCCTGGCTGTGTGGCTGTCTCAAACTTGGAAAGAACAGGCATATGCCTTTAGATCCTCAGCCTTCTGAAAAGATAGCCATGGTCTGACCTCCCCAGAGTCCAGGTTCACCCGATGAACTCCATACACTGGGTCAGAGTGAGCTATGACTTTTCCACATTCAGGATGAGACCTAAACTGGAGAAGGTTTTCATGGTCAGCTGAAGGAACTTCTTCAGCCCAGTGTTGATCAGACTTGCATCAGACAGTTACCAAAGTAAGGGCAGAGCTGATCTTCTGCTGGTGGAGAAAGGCTATATGGGACAGAGAGGCTCAGAACATGGGGTGAAGAGATGAGTCTAATGGCATTGCTCAGAACTGGAAAAGTTTCTTAACACCTGAAAGCATAAGTAATGTTGATGGGAAGGTCTGATTGGGATGAGAAATGTGTACCGTTGATGTTCAGGGTGCAGAAAATTAACCCACTTTTCTTCATTATCGGGATTAAATGGAGATGTATCCTCAGTCAGCCTTTCCCAGAAGAACTTGCTTGACTGTTACCTTAAACAAATGCTAAGGAAACTTTTCCCAAAGCACCCCGAACAGCTTGGGAGGGTCCACCTTGGAAGAGGACTGTCTCAGTAGGGAAAGCCGTGACACAAACGCTAATGAAAGACTATCCCTGATGACTCGCCAGTACCCACTGTTGTTTTTTTTTTCACCACAGATGATGACAGATCTCTTTCATGAAGTTGAAGGCTGGGAAATCAAGGAGCACCCATAGTCCAATGACGTCTTCCTTGATTGAAGACTATGACTTACCAGACTTCTTGGAAACAACAAAGAAATAGGGCCCAATAGTACTGGTTGTTATCATCAAGCTGTCTACTGGTATATAATAAAGTTATTAAAAAATATTTAAATAAACTTGAAACCATTGAGAACTCTCTCAATTAATTAAATGCTGCACCCAGTAATGTTATTCCTCATGAGGAAATACAAAATGAAGAGATGAGAGGGGTGCCAGAGAGCCATCTTCCTGGCCAGATGTCTCCTGCACACCCTCCCCAACTATTACTCACAAATTACAAAAAAACTTGACATAGTTTATATTTACCGAGTTCTGATAACAGATCTGCATTTCTGAAAGTCCCAGGAGCACAGCAGCACCAGCTGAGGATGGGACATCTCAAAATGCACAACTAGGGCAGACTAAATCTGCACCAAAACAAGGAAAGCTGTGGAAGCCGTGGAACTACAGCTGTCGAAAACAGACTTCCACCATGGAGCCTTGTTGGCAGACACTCGCCGACACTGATGAGAACATTATAGGATAGATATGGAATAGTTGACAACAGGGCTATTTCGCCGAGTTGGCATTATGACGGATTACCGCGAGCGCAGCCGAGAGGTAATCCGCTATCATAGTGCCAATGAGGAAAGATGCCCTGTTGTCAACTGTTCCCCATGCACTTTCTTTATAGTGTATGATGGAATGCTTTTGGGAAAAATCACTACAGCATGTTTCTGCTTCAAAACATTTTTACTGGGTTACTAGAAGGAAAAAGAACTTTACATTTTGAACGTGTTCACGCTTGACATTTTAACTGTTTAAGAACTTTACATTTTGAACGCTTAACGCTAAACATTAGTACGCCACCGACATTGCGGCTTTTGCTATGTGTCCTGTCTATGGAGTGAGCCCTAACTGTCAAATGCTGCTCGAGGATACAGTGTGACGCTCACAGTGCAGTAGAAAAATCGCTCTGCTGCACTCGCGAACATCACTTAGTGTGTGACTACAAGGTTTCAATAATGATGGATTTCGTGAGAACGACGCCCACCATACACTATAATGGACACAAACGTGGAATGAAACCTCACCAGGTTGGAAACCCATGATACACAAATCAAAGACTTGTCTGCTAGGATGGCAGACAGAGAAATTCTCCAAGTCTACCTCAGCGATGGTTGCATCACTAAACCCAAGATAACACACAACTCCGGGGCCGCATGGAGGAAAACGAGGAAGCAGCAGGCAACCCGAGGTTTGTGGGTATGCAGAAGTAAACAGAGGGGCTTAAGCTGCTGGCTTTCCTCCAACGCTGGCTACAGGAGAAACTCCAAATACCTGAAGACTTTGACTGCCATTCTTGCAAAAAGCTTACCAGATTAGCCCAGGGATGGCAGCTCAAAACAAACCAGCACAGAAATGTGTTTCTAAGAAAGGCTGGGTCAGAGGGATAGCTCATGACACATATCACTTCCCAAAAGGGAAAAGGACATGCACCTGTCACAGCAGAAGCAGACATCCAGGAAAGGAACAGCAGCGAGTAAAGAGGTGACTGCTATCTCAGTGGAAGGAAGTAACTGCAACACAAGGAGCTTTCATTGTTACCTGTTTACATTATGGAAAGAAGTGGTAGGAGTTAGAAGGAGGCTGTGCAATAGTTGCTTACAGTTTCTTTGGGTGTGTACAGGAGGGATAGGAATGTAAAAGCGGTTGCTCAATCTATCTAAAGTGTATGACAAAGGGGTATCGGAACTGAGAAAAGAGACAAATGCTTTACAATGATAGAGGGAGACTTGGCAGAGCATTGGGTATCCTTCATCTGGAAGGGTGGGGGTCGCTGGTGGGCAACAAGAGCAATGGGTAGGGTGGTAGGCTGCAACAACTGTGGTGCGCCAGTCTTTCTAAAAATTGCGTGGAGGGTTGGGGCATGTTTAGTGTGCAACCAGAGAAACTTAGAAAGGAGATTGAGGGTCTGCAGGAGGAACTAAGACAAGGCAGACTGGAGGAGGTTATAGCCCAACACTGAAAGAAGGGAGGAGGGAGATGAGGAGGGAGGGCAATTTGGGCCAACGGGGAGGAGAGGGTCAGAAGAATTGACTGGTTGTTGTTGCAGTTTGTTTTAGGGGTAAGAAAATATTATTGTTGGTTGCTTATACAACCCTCCTCAGTGTGGGACAGGAAGGTTTAAAACACTATTTAGAAATCGGTGCCCTTATTTTAAGCATGGTGATGTTGTTATTGTAGAAGGCATGAATTTGATAATTAGAGATACTTTGGGGTTGGAATCTTTTCTTTCTTTCATATGGCTTAGTTCAATGTATTAGGAGCCTACCGCTTAAATCCTTTAACACCGAATCATTCTGCATTTGATTGGGTTCTTACCAATAAGGAAAACAGAACTGCTGATTCAGGAGTGTTGGCTGACTCTGTGAGAGACCATATGGCAACATACTATGTGATGGATTTTCAACACCATAAACCTCCTCCTTGTTTGGTCCAAGCTAGATCTTTCAAATAACCTAATATCCCTTTATTATATTCCTATTTGATACCACTGATTGGTCTTTCCCAGAGTGTATTCCAGATGTTGATGCAGCGTTGGACTATTTTTTGTAAACAATTACTTCCAATTCATGAAATTATTTTTCCTCTACACACTTTACGCTGTCAAGGTACTCCTACTGGTGGTTTCTCCAGCCATTAAGAAACTGATACAGGATCAAAATTTAGCTAGGTTGAAATTTAAAAGGCTTCGTAGTATTGCCGCAATTAGTTCCTATCATAGACTTAGTAATTTAGTGTCGCCAGAGGTGAGGAAAGCAAAAAAGATTACTACAGGGAATGCTTTGAAGCCAGTTAGGCTAACCTCAAGTGATTCTGGAATTACATTAATTTCTTCTGTCTCCTAAACCAAAAGTTGATATTCAGAAGGTTACTGTGGAAGATGCAGATATTGTTGATCTGTCTGAAACTGTCAAATTGTTAAATAACAAATACTCCGATTTGTCCAGTTCTAGGGATACTTTGTCACAACCTGACAACACTAAATCTGAGTTACTTGATTTACTGGTAAATAGACCTAGGTTTTTATTTAATGAAATTGCTCAATTTGAAGTTTGAAACTTTGCAGTCTATTCCAGATAGAGTTAGTGACTGTGGGGTGGGCTGGATGGTCGCTTTCAAACTGGCTATCCCATTTATCACTGACCCCATATTACTTATTTACCCTATCCTTAGTTACCTGTGTATTTCTTACTGAATGGAAGAAAGTTAGGTGGTGCCTATTCCTAAAAACTAGTGCAATTACCTTGGACAATTTTAGGCCTATTTCAGTTTTAAACCCACTTGGTAAAATGCTTGAAAAATTAGTGGCAATACAGATAAATGATTATCTGGGTACTTATGACCTGTTGTCTAGGCAGCAACATGGTTTTCGTAAGTACCACGGACTGGGACTGCCTTGGTTAGGTTCATGGACACCATCCTCGCTGCTCTGAGAAAGGCAGGATGACGGGGTGGTGTTCACTGACCTGATCAAGGCTTTTGATTTAACTGAACATAATCTTACTTGCTCTAGACTGTACAACATTGGATCTCAGAAGCAGTTGTCTCATGGGTTGGCAATTATTTCATGTAATAGATGTCAATATGTTCAAGTTGGTTCAGTTGCTCTAATGTGTCCTCAATTCACTGTATGCACTGCAAGGGTCCATTTTATACCCTTTATTGTTTTCTATTTTGTCAACCAATTGCTCTGGTTGCAAGCATAACAGTACTTTTTGTATGTGGATGATTTAATCATCTTCACGCAATCCAAGTCAGTGTCTGAGCTCTCTACTGTTTTGGATAAAGATTTTGGGGACATTTGTTCTTGGCTAACTTGTAATGCTATGGTTTTAAACTCGGCAAAACTAAGGTTATGCTTTTGGAATGCCATACAATACTGGAGGACACTCCAAGGCTTGCCATATTTGATCAACAAGGCATTTTGTTAGAGCAAGTTTCTCAGTTCAGATATCTTGTGTATCTTGGACCCTTGTTTAACATTTTTCCTCAGGTACAGTTGGTTATTAAAACAATTGATCAGAAAATTGGGTTATTATACAAACTGAACTTCTATTTTCATTTGAGACTAGGAAAGCGATTGCCATTGGGTCACTTCTTTCACACTTTGATTATGTATCCAGCCTCTATTTTAATATAGGGCTAAAAGAATTGCACGCTTGACTATTACTTACAATAATATTTGTAGATTCGCTCTTGCAGCTCCTAGTCGGCCATATCACTGTAGTCTATACCTCATCTGGGTTGGTTATCACCTAACTGTCAGACTGAATACTCAGTGGGGTGTATGATGTTTAAATGTTCTCACTTTGAATCTTTATTTCCCTCTTAGAACTAGTCTCAAGTAGAGATATGTGGCCTTGTCTGAGGTCAGTGAATGGTCCTCTATTTAATGTTCCCCAACAAAGGCTTAAGATTGGGCAATGAGCATTCTCAGTGGTCGCCTATTTTTGGAATATTCTTTCTGGTTGACATTAGAGTAGCCTCTTCTGTATTCTAATCTTAAATTGAAGTTAAAGCAGCATTTAATGTTTCAATCTGTTTGTAACTGCAATTTGTAATAATGTATTAGTGCTCTATGTTTCTTGTTTGTACTTTTTTTGTCCAGACTGGACCTGAAAAGGGACCTTTAGTCCAGTGTCCTTACCTGGTTAACAAAGAATAAAAAAAAATGAAGAAGGGAAGCAGAGACAGGGGGGCCTGGACACAAGCCAAGAAGAATGGTGTTAGGGAAACCAGGTCAAGGAAAAAAGACAAATGGAAGGAGGAGAAAGGGACTTATGAGGGGAGGAGGAGAAGTGGCAACAATCATGGAGTCGAAAGGAGGAAACACGCTACTATGAGAAGGGAGGAAGGAGCTTTGGAGAAGGGTCTTCAAAAATTTTTACAGTACTGAGAGGAAGGAGGAGGAGGGAGGTGATGAAATTGGAAGAGTAACTGATAGACATCTGATGAAACTGGAGTTGGGGAAGTTCTGTTTGGGAATTACAACAGGAGCAGAAGTGGGAACTACTGTGCAGGAGGAAGAGAAGGAGCCGAGTGAGAGGTGGGGAGAAGGGTGACAAGCAGTTAGTAAGAGGGGTGGAATCTTAGTGCTGGGGACCCAATATTAAGAGGAATCAGGTGGGGTAGCAAAGGGGAGAGGAATAGCATTTGGGTAGAGGCCATGCCAGGAATGACAGCGAAAGGGTGGGACAATCTGTTCTAAAATACGCTAGAAGGGGTAGGGACAAGCCTCATTTAATTATACATTTGGGGACGAACGACCTGGCTGACGAGATGGTAAACAGTCCAGAGGAGGAACTAGAACAATTACGGAGGGGCAGGAAGATCAGTAACTTTCCAGAGATATTCCAGTGCCCACGGCAAGCACAGCAAGAAACTGAGAATAGAAGAATTTAATGGATGACTAAGAACCTGGTGTCATGTTAAAGGGTATGAGCTGGTGGGGTGGGAAGGACCTGAAGGACAGTAGTATCTATGCCAAGGATAGACTACACTTGAGCGAGGAGGAAAGAAAGTGTTGAAACAGAGGATGGATGAGTACATAGAGGAAGCTGGGAATTTAAACTAGGAGTGAGGAGGTGGCAAGTGGGTAAGGGACATGCAGAGACCACAGGTTGGGAAGCCATATGAGCTTATCTCCACCGTAACAGTGACAAAGGGCAAGTTCTAGTGGCGATGCTAGTAAAGGAGGACAGGATGGGGGAGGGTGGAAGGTGGTCACCTGAACGCTAGGAGCCTTGGAAAGAAAACTGCTGAGCTACAGACTCTCATGGCAGAGGGGAGGTGGACATTGCGGCCATCACTGAAACATGGGCCACTCTATACAATGACTGGGACCTGTCGATATCAGGTTACAGTTATTCTGAGAGATAGAGTGATTGGGAAGGGGGTGGCACCATATGTGAGAGAAGGACTGAAGTGTACAGAAGGAAGGGAGGAGGGTGTGTGAGCCACCATGGATGCAACTCCAGGATTCCAAGAACAGGACTCTCAGGATGGGAGTGGTGTACAGGCCGCCTGCCAGACAGAGCAGTTAGACAGGGAACTAGCGGGACAGATCAGGAGAACCTGCAAGAAAGGTAGTGTGGTGATTGCTGGGGACTTCAACATGCCAGGAGAGGATTGGAGTACCCCAACTACCAGGAACAGAAGGGAGCAGGTACTGCTGATGCCTTCCAGGACAGCTTCCCTGATGCAATGGTCAGTGAACCAACCAGGTTAGGGAATACCCTTGACCTTGTGCTGGCAAATGGGGAGTTTGTGAAGGAACTTACGGTGGAAGAACTCTGACAGAGAGTGACCACCACTCAGTATGGCTCACATTGGATATTGGTAAGGAAGAAGTTGAATCTGGCACAAGAGTGCTAAACTTTAGAAGGGCCGATTTTGGGAGAATGGAGGAGGCGGTAAAGGGTACCTGGCCAGAATTCAACCCAGTATGGGCACTAACCAGAGGTGGGAACTCATAACGCTGGGGATAGTGGAGGCAACCAGAATCTGCAGCAAGGCCCAGAGCAAGAAGGCTAGGGCAAAGAAACCTAGCTGGGTGAGCAAGGATGTCATGGAAAAGGTAAGGAGGAAAAGAGCTGCCTTTAGGAGGTACAAGAGAATGGGAGGGTGAGGACAGGAGGAGTACCTGAAGGAATCAAGGAGGTGACAAAGGCAGTCAGGGCAGCAAGGCTCCACGGAGCTTAGGGTTGGCACAGGGCATTAAGAAGGGGAGAAGGACTTCTTCAGGTAAATCAGGAGAAAGGAACTGTAAAGTCCATATAGTAAGGATTAGAAGGGGGTGGCTGGAAGCAGGGCTGATAAGGCAGAAGCACTAAATGATTACTTGTGCTCGGTATTTACTAAGAAGAGAAGGGTGATACCAAAGGGGAAGGAGGGCAGAAACGGAAGGGGGTTGCCAGACGGGGAAATCATGGAGGGCAGGGGTTGTGGAGGGTTTGAGGGCACTGAGGGTGGACAAGGTGCCAGGCCCAGATGGCATCCACCACAGGGTACTGAAGGAGCTGGCAGAGGTCCTGTGGGACCTTTGGCAGACCTATTTAATGCCTCACTACATTCAGGAGTGTACCTCAGGATTGGAGGATGGCTCATGTGGTGCCCCTCCACAAGAGCAGCCCCAAGGATGAACCAGGGAACTACAGACCGTGAGCCTCACATCTATCATGGGTAAGCTGATGGAGACAATCCTGAAGGAGAGGCTGGTGGCCCTCCCGGAGGCCAAAAGGACTACAGGACAGCAGACAACATGGCTTCAGTATGTGGTAGATCCTGCCAAACCAATCTGGTGGAGTTCTATGACTGGGTAACTAGGCAACTGGACAGTGGCCATGCAGTGGATGTCCTGTACCTGGACTTCAGTAAGGCATCTGACCAGTGCCACATGGGAGGCTAGAAGTAAGTTAGAAGGCAAAGGGCAGGTGCAAAGCTGGTGAGATGAGTAGGGAAGGCAACAGAGGGTGGTGGTAGGTGGGAGCTTTCATCTCCAAGGGTAGTGACGAGTGGTTTTCTGCAGGGCTCGCATTGGGACCAGTGTTGTTTGGGATATTCATTGCAGACATATCATTGGGCATCAAATGCAATACCAGTCTGTTTGCTGATGACACCAAGATGGGGCAGTGGACTACTAACTAGGGGATGGCAAGGTTGCAGAATGATCTGGCAAAGCTGGAAACCTGGTCAGACACCTGGCAACTGGGGTTCAATACCAAAAGTGTACAGTTACATTTTGGGGTGAAAACCCAAGAAGGAGTTACCAGCTGGGGGAGTGCAGCTAGCCGAGACAGAGCAGGAGAAGGATCTGGGGTGCTCATTACAGGGTCAATGAACAACTCGGCACAATGTAGGAAGGCAGCTGCAAAAGCCAACAAAATGCTGGGTTGCATTGCAAGGGTATATCTTCAAGGAGGGGGAGGTGATTCTGCCACTATATACATCATTAGTTAGACCACACCTGGAGTAATGTGCAGTACTGACATCGATCTGTAGAGGGACATTAGTTACTGGAGGGGTGCAGCGAGGGTGACAAAGATGATCAAGGGCTGGGGACTTACCATATGAGAGGAGGCTGGGAGTTGAACATGTACCACTGGAGGAGAGGAGAGAGAGGGACAGGGGGATATGATTGAAACCTTCAAGTACATGAAAGGGATAAACAAGACAGGCATGGAGGGGCTGTTCAAAGTAAGGGAGGGGAGGGACACCCGGGGCCATAATTTGAGACTGGAAGGAGGAAGGTTCAGGAGGGAAATGAGGAGACACTTTTATGGAGAGGGTGGTAGCTGGGTGGAATGCATTACCGGCAGAAGTGGTATCCAGTAGAACAGTGGACTGCTTCAAAAGGGACTGGGACAGGGAAGGGGAGGGTCAAGGGAGGGAAGGGTTGGAGGACGGGCAGCTGCATATTCAAGCAGACTTATTGGACCTCTAGGCCTTTATCTGCTGGCAAATTTCATATGTTTGTGTGTTTGTATTTCCAATCGTTATGGATGTCACTGATGTTAAAGTGTACCCAACCTCTCCTTGCAAACTATGACATGGAGGAAGAAATTTAATCCAGTTAAGGCAGCGCTTTTGGGTACTTGGCCTGTTGCACTCATTCATGCTATCAAGCCCCTCAGGATTGTATATGGTGGCAAGTTCTGGTACTGCTCTGACTCCCAAGATGCAGGCCAGTGACTTGAATGTTTAACATACTAAAATGCCAGCAGAATAGGCCTAACGGTCTTTATGTTCTGTTATTTGGTCAGCTCCCACCCTGGAGCTGACCTTGCTGCCCTCTCCTCTCTCTGGCTTCTCCCTTCCCAGTCCCGGATATTCTCGCTGCACTGGTTTTTGCTTCCAGAACCCTTCCCCTGTACTCACAAAGGAGCTTGATGCAAGGAGAGATACACAGTCATTCCAACGGGATGACGACTCAGAAGGTGAGTGAACTCAGTAAGTACATTTGGATGCTACTTGGTGCTTTAATAGTTAACCCTAATGACGTTGCCATTTATCTGAACTTTTCTTTGAAAGTTAGCAACTGAATTAAATGAATGTAATGATGAACACTTTACGTTATTAAGGAGCTATATTTCTAATACTGTATGCTGGGCAGGAGGGAGCATAGGAGTGTCAAACATGCAGTAATGGCACCAACCACACAGCCGGCACAGTAGACAGTTAGATAATTCTTTTCTTATTTCTAGATACCCGCCTCTGAAGGACCGACTACAGAAGCTGACAGACAGACATTGGGACTTATAAAACAAGTGACTTGAAAAGGGGATTGGTTTTCTACCTCCAGTTTATTTATTTTTACAATGTTGGGTTGGGAGGGGACTCCAGATAGGGGAACCTCTGCTTACCTTTAAATCTCCTGGTAATTTATGGTTCAATATCAATAACAGGCAGACTGTTTTTCAAATACCTGCTTATTCTACTTATGGTACACACTGAAGTGGCTGGCATTACCTTTGAAATGTCTGTTGAAATATTTTCGCCCCCTATACCCTACTGTAAAGATTACAAAGCCTCAATGTAGGAATATCAACAGTGTAGGAAAACAGTGCTCCCTGCATCTGTCTGCCTACTGCTTTGTATGAGAATGTAATATCTTTGCATTAAGTGAAAACAAACACATTTTTTTCGAAATTGTCTTCCTGGGCATAGGGGCTGTCTGCTGGCTCACAGGAAGCATACTGTAGGAGCGGAATATGGTACCTGCAGCAAGCATGTTACAGCCTGAGGAAAGGCAGTGCAGTGCATTCTTACTGTAGGTCAGTTCTCTTTGAGAAACAGGGAAGCCTGCCAATGTTTCAGGTATGCAAGGCACCAGTATGACTGAACACAGCACCACTGGGAAGGTGGGGTGGTCAAAAGGCACATGGAGAAATAAAATGCAAACAGCATTCCAAAGCCACAGCTGACAACCACTACTTTCTGGCCCCACGCCACTGATCCCTCAACCTGAAGAGATGCATGTTCCTTGGGAAAGTTGGGGGCAGTTCTGGAAAAGCCCAGTGGTGCTAGCGTTGGACAGGAAGGTTGCTGGTCAGATGGGCTGGTATGAGTGAGAAAAGCTGACTTAAAAATGGTCTTAACTTTGCCAAAAGTCATTCAGTGATGCCACACTCGAGTTATGTAAACTTCTGTGAACAGGGCCCTAGTTGTTCAAAGTACCAACTACTACATGAACAGGGTGGCAGATATATAGTCCAGAGAATTATTCTATGGACAGTCTTTTCTTTGTTCTCTTTACAGTATTGCACTGAGTAACCACATTATTTGTTACAGTAAATATTGCATGAGCACTTACTGGGAAATCGCTTTGTAGCCATCTGCCTCAGAGAGTAGAAGACATCACACATCAAGGTGGGGCAACTCATACTGGACTCCACAATGGCGTGGAAGATTTTATCCACAAACTGTCGCAGATTCTCCTGTAGATTTAAACACACCACATCAATATATAATTTTCTTTTATTTAGTTTTGAGAGGTTATGGAGAATCGATCATTGGCATAAGGCAAACCTTTGCTACATATGTCATAGTAATCCCAGTTGTTTGGGCTAAATGTACCTGTTATCAGTATTATATGTGACTGAAGCACTTTCCAGTCAGGGTTCAGAAGTATTAGTGTAAGAGACAAATTTTACTGAACCAAATGGTGTATTATGAACAAATGTAACTTCTAGAGCAAACCAATTCAATTCATAAAAATGCTGGGGCCTGGAAGGAGGTTTTTGTTCTTTTCCCAGTTTTCCCACCTGATTACCCTCCAGTGATGAGGATCCCCTGGCAGCTTTGTTCCTAGAGAGCAAACCAATATCTCCATAGCCAGTGCTAATGCGTTCTACTGGTCAGCTGGAAGCAGACAACTAAATGTGAGGAAATCTACACCTCAATCCCAAAAGGTCAAGCACCACACCTCTGTGACACGTTCATCCCCACAGTCATCCAGTGTGGATCGACTTTTGAAACAAATAATCCTTCTATATATAGTCCTTTACCCAACCATGACCACCTATATCATGCTGGTACCTAGAATGACTACTGCAAACCTGCCTGTGCATATTTTCCTACAGTAATGCTTACTGCACCTGCAGTTCTGTTTGCAAAGGTAACAAGTAATAGTTTCATAGTGATGAGCTGGGCTGGCCAGTGCAGTGGCACTGCTACAGCTTGTGACGCATTTGGGAATGAGCCTGGGTAAGGGGGTTGGCTGGGAGGTTGGATCAAACATCCCAGTGGATGCTCTCCGGGAGGGGGGGCACAGCTGCCATGTGAGCCCCGCCTGCCACTGCTGGGGAGGAAGGACATCAGCTACCGCCAAGTAAGCACAGGTATTTACAATGCACCTCAGCTGCCAACCTCCTGTGGGAGTGTGACTGAAAACAGTGAAAACATCCTGACTGCAGCAGGATTTCTGGTGATCTGCCACAGGCTCCATACCACCTATTTAGCTCCCCTGAGACTCTTGAACCCAAGTTCTGTGGGGCATGGGTCACCCCCATGGCTCCGGCTAGGAGATCAGCCCCTGGAGGAACTATGGAGTGGAATATGTCCAGGACGGTGGATGACAGGGCTAAGGTGATGGCCGTGATGGGGGTCATCAACAAGTGGAATAAAGGGTACTTAAAACATACAACTGCATAGTGACTTCCTTGCTCTTTCCTGTTATATTACACTGTGCAGTGTAGTGTATGTTTTACTAATAACCAACTCTCCTATCCGCCCTACCCCCAAGACATACCTGGAAACAAGCTTTGGCTCAGTTTGGTTTACTGGCCAAAATTTTAAACAAATAATTAGCACTAGGCCAGCCCACATTCCATGAACCTATACTTATGTGGGGAAAAAGACAATCAGGTACAGAAGGCCAATATACATGGAATGCTCTCCCAAATTACCTACATTCAGCAGACCTGGGTTTGATTCCCACAACCTTCACTTGTATACTGTGCAACTCTAAGCAAGTCACTTAACCAATTCTAGTGTTCTCGGTCGTCCCTGAAAACAGGTACTTGTGCCTAGTGGGCCTTACATGATTACAAAAGGAATATATATTAAAAAGCTCTAATACATATTCTGAGTATAAAAGTTTGTTACGTATCAGTAACAGCAGATCCTTGAGAGGCTTCCACAGTTTACACAAATTTGGCTGTAAGCTGCTGGCCCCAAGACTAAGTGGGAGGCCAGCCCAGTGGCGCTTGAGGGTTGAGGCACTGGACGCCACACTGGCGACCTGGATTCGGAAGCAGCACGGTCGTCGGGATGAGGAAAGATTGAGCGTCCCAAGGACTGCTCTCTTTCCCCGGGAGGGGTTTCCACATCCTGATGCACTAGCAGCCTCTGGTGGAGGCTGGGGCACTGCAGTGCTGGGTGGCAGAATGCAAGGGATTGGAGCGGTGGCAGACGCCCTTCAGGTGTGTGCGTGGAAGCATGCACACGCCAAGCTGGATGTCACTGCACATCTGAGCTTTGGAGTGAAAACCAAGGGAAAAAACCCTATCGCCGGGTGAGGTGACAGCGCACCATTGGCAGCCCCAGCCACACGCCCAAAGTCAGCTGTTCCTCCACTCCTCCCTCGGGATTCTGGGGCCTCCGTGGGGCAGGGAGACCAGAATCCTGAACTTGATGCAGTATACAGAGAGCAGTTCAGGCGGGTGGTGGAACTGAGGAGCTGTGTATGGAACCTGAGAGATGCCCCAAGGTAGGGTGCATAAATAAAGCCTACAAAAAAAAAAAAAAGACCATGTGGGAAGCTGGCATTGTGGAGCTATGCACGTTGTTGGTGCACAACACCACCTATATCACAGGGAGGAGGGGGCTAAAATACTTCACTTTCCAGTCATGGTGAATAGGGTTCTAAACATCCACCAACAGCAAGACTGGGGTCATCCCCATCAATCGTGCAGCGAAAGGCAGGGGAGTGAAGCAAATACTGTTCATCATACAGTTAGTGGAGGCACCGATATAAACAACAAACTGAAAGCGCAGTGTCCTGCCAAGCAGATGAAAGCAAAAGGTCTGCCACAACAGAGGGACAGTGGTGGGGAAAAGTACAGCTCTGTGGAGATCCTCTCAAAGATCTACTGTAATTGGTATGTAATGGACCGATTGTCTTTGAGGGTGTTTCCATAGGCCCAAAACTGGACAGTTACCAAGCAGTGGTTGGAACAAACAGCAGACTGACCACTATAATAGCAGGCCTTGCAAGACAGCAAGGCCAAATCCAACCTCCTTCAGGAGACCAAATCCAAACGGTAATGCTTAGTAAAATAAAGATCATGTACCAAGCAGCAGTTTTGCAAATATCAGTTACTGAGACCGACCTAAAATACATCGCCAAGGCTGGCATGCCTCAGAATAGTACTAGACAGGTCCTCTCCTACCTGCCCAGCAGAACTGCATACAGGAGGGAGATAAATTTGGAGAAGCACTGTTCTGAAACAGGCCTATCCCTGGTGCCAGGGCCAAAGAACACAAACAGCTGGGAGGATTGGACTAGGTCATTGATACAGTTCAGATACTACCAAGGATTCTGTGGACATCATGGATAATAAGAACAGGTTACTCACCTGTAACAGTAGTTCTTGGAGTGGTATATGTTGTTCACTCACACTCTTTGGCATGTCCTTTCCCCTTTAAATTCACCGAAGGTCTTCAAGCTGGCTTCTTCCACCAACCCGGCGGTAAATACCGGCTCCACCTCATGACGCCAGATCTTAGCCCGCTGGAAGCAAGGTGGTGCACCTAAAGCCGGGAGGTCGGGGTACAGATGGATGAACAACATATACCACTCCTAGAACTACTGTTACAGGTGAGTAACCTGTTCTTTAGGAACATGGATATGTTGTTCATCCACACCTTTGGCAGACTCCAAGCAGTTCTCCAGGAGGAGAGAGGCAAGACGCACACCCTATTTAGGAAACAGAGACTGGAGAACCTAGGCCCCAAAACCAGCATCCCAGTGTGACTCAAGGTCGATGTGGTAGTGGGTAATGAAGGTTTGCTGACTTCCAGGTAGCAGCCCGACAGCCTCCTGAATAGGGATGTCCCTGAAGCAGCCACTGATGCAGCCGTATGGCGGGTAGAATGAGCTCTTATCCTCTGGGAGGCTCCTGCCTGCCAACTCATAGCACAGACCTATGCATGATGTGCTACATATTGCAATGGTCCGCTTAGCTGCAGGTCTGCCAGAAGCGGCTTCAGAGTAGGTGACAAACTGCTGGCGTAACCTCTCCCCGATTTCCGCCATCCTCTCCTTATAATAGGAGAGAGCACGCCTGAGGTCCAGAGGTGGAGCCTGTACTCAGCGCCTGAGGCGTAGTTAAGGTGGTACACTGGCAGAGTCAACACCTGGTTAAGGTGAAACTCTGACACCACCTCTCGGAAGGAATTTCGGTGGGGGCGAGGACAACTCGTCCCTGTGAAAGATCAGATAAGGTGAGTCCACCGAAGCGCCTGAGTTCCCCTGTCCTTCTGGCTGACATGACAGCCACCAGGAAGGTCGCCTTCCATGACAAATGTGAGAGCTCACACTTGTGCATGGGTTCGAATGGCCTGCCCATGAGCTTTGCCAAACCAGCAAGAGATCTCACGAAGGTGGAGTTCATGCATCGAGGGAATATGTGATCCAGGCCTTTGAAAAGCGCCTGACCACTGTCTCCTGTGCTAATGTCGGGTTGACCGACCTGCACCCGTAAGCAGAAATGGCTGCCAGGTGCACCCTAAGGGTCGATGACCATAGACTCCTTTGGAGAGAGACCAAGGTAGTCTAAATGTTAGCCACAGAACAGGATAAGGGTCCAGACTCTCACTCTGACACCAAATGGGAAACCTTTTCCATTTGAAGGCATAACATTTCCTGGTCAATTTTTACAAGATGCCTCCACCACAGTGTAGACATCCTCAGAAAGACCCAGAGCCTGGAACTCTAGCCGCCAGGTACCAGGCTGTGAGGTGCAGGGATTGAAGGTCCGATGGAAGACCATCCCCTGGTTCTATGATATCAGGTCCAGGCATGTACAAAGCTGCTCTGGGGCTCCTGCAGCTGAGGCTTAGGAGATCTGGATACCAGAACTGGTGGGGCCAATCTGGGGCTACCAGAATCACTCTTTGCCTTGTCCCTCCTCACCTTGAGTAGCACCCTGTGGGTCAAGGGAAATGGAGGGAAGGTGTAGAAGAGGCCTGGGGTCCACGACCTGAGAAGGCATCCCCTGCAGCGAGCCCCGCTGAGGAGGCGAGCATGGTACAGTCCAGCTTGAGGCTCTCCTGAGGCAAACAGGTCCACCAACGGTTTGCCCCAGTGGGAGAACAGATTGTAAGCTACCTCTGATGGACAGACCACCTGGGATGTCTGGTTTAAGCGGCTGAGAGCATCCGCCAGTTGGTTCGGAGACTCCTGCCACATGGACGGCAAGGAGATCCACCTCCAACCGGCTGACGAGGGTCCAGATCCACAGTGCCTCCTTGCACAGCAGACAGGAGGCGTATGCCCTGTTTGTTGAGGTAGTACATGGTCGTGGTATTGTCTGTCTGGACTTGAACCACTTGACCCCGGAGCTGAGGAGCGAAAGCTGACAGGGCCAGTCTGATTGCTCTGAGCTCCAACAGGTTGATGTGGCATCGGACCTCGGGGTCCAGAACCCGTGGCCCTGTGGTCCCCCATGTGAGCTCCCCAGCCCACGAGAGAGGCATCGGTGGTCAGGACAACCGCTGGCTCAGGGCAGACAAATGGGATTCCTTCCTGCAATTTGTCCGGGACAGTCCACCATTGGAGAGCGTCCCACATCTTCTGGGTTACAGTGATCAGCTGGTCAAAGTGACTATCGCTGAGTCCACTGGGCAGCCAGCTCCCACTGGAGGGGGCGCATGTGCTACCTGGCCCAATGGACCATTGAGGTGCACGCCACCATGTAACCCAGAAGGTGCAGAAAGTCCTGCAGTAGGGTGCAGGTGCCCAACCAGAAATGATTGGGCAAAGGAGGAGAGAACCTCCGCTCTGTCCGCTGGGAGCCGGGCTCTGGCTTGACAAGAGTCAAGCTCTGCCCTGATGAAGCCCCATCACCTGAGAGGGCATGAGTTCTGACTTGGCCTCGCTGATCAGGAGGCCGAGTTGGGAGCAGGTTTGGAGGGCCACATCCCTGACCTCTCCACCTCCTGAAGGGAGGAACCGCCAGAGCCAGTCGCGAGATAGGCATATATTCGCATCTACTTGACGTCAAGATGGGCTGCCACCACTGCAATGCACTTGGTGAAGACCTCGAGGGTTGATGACAGTCAATGGCATGGCTCGGAACTTGTACAGGGTCCCTTCGACCCTGAAGCGGAGGAACCACTGGTGGGACGGACGGATTGAGACATGAAAGAACGCGCCTGTAGATCCAGTGAATAGAACCACATGTTTTGCTCCAGGGATGGTAAGGATCTGGTTCAGAGTTACCATCTGGAAGGTGAGAGACCTGAGATATTGATTCATGTCGGAGCTCTAGGATGGGGCGCCAACCCCCATCTGCTTGGTCACCAGAAGTACCTGGACACGAAGCCTGGGTCTGTAGGAAGATCCGCACTGGGGCTACCGCCTCCTTGTGGAGGAGTTGAGCAATGTCGCCCCAAAGGGCCGACTGAGTGCGAACTGAGATCCTTTCTCCGAGGAGCTGGTTCGGCTGGGAGGGTACTGCTCAATTCTAGAGGCAGATTTCGAACACCACTTCCAGAACCCACGTGTCCGAAGTGACACCAGACCAGGTGGAAAGAAAGTGATGGAGCCGCCCCACGGAGGACCCAGAGCTGGCATGACGGGTGTAGGGGTGGCAACCCCTAACCTGTCACTGAGCAGGCTTAAAGGGGAGGAGGAGGCCCTGGACCGCACCTCGGCCTCCTTTACGGGTTAGTGAGACCCTGCTTGGGCCTGGGGCACTAGCTTGAGCCTCTGCTGTTGCTGCTGACCTCCTTGACAGGAGGGCTGTCTAACCGCAGGGGAGGAGTGCCGAAAGGCTTCTTCTTGTGCTTCTGCTGGTTCTTACCCAAAGAACCTTTGCAGAGGTAGCATCCAAGGTGGCATTGGATTGCTCTATATGTTGGAGGTGACCTGCCACTCCCTGACCCGAAAAGGTCGGTGCCAAGGAAGGGCACGTCAGCTAACTTGTGCTGAGTATCCGCCAGAAAGGAGGATAACCTCAGCCAGGCTCTGCGGTGAGTGGTCACTGCGGTTGCTAAGGAGCGGGCACAGGAATCTCCAATGTCCAGGGCTGTCTGAGCTGCAGTTTGGCAACAGCACGGCCCTGGTCATGGACCTGCTTCACCGTGGTTTGTATGTCCACTGGGAGATGAGGGAGGACTTCATCTAGTGACCCCAAAAGGACATGACAGAAGTGTGCCATGATCACAGCCAAGCTGGCCTGATGAAGGCCCAAGGATGAGGCTGCATAAACCTTCCGGGAAGAATGGTCCATATTCTTGACTCCTTGTCTGGAGGGTGATCTGTTTCAGCTGAGCTACCTGCAAGGCCTAAACACAGAAGCAGTCACAAGGCTCTCGGCTGAGGGATGCTCTGTGAAACCCGCCAGGGACCCCATGGGTACCAGATACTATGGGCCATGTGGGCAGACGGAGCTGGGCAGGAGGCAGGGCATTGCCATAGCTCAAGGGATCGGCCAACAATGGCTTCGCCACTGGAAAGGCCTCCGCCGGGTATCCCCTCTTGAGGATATTCGTGAGGGGTACTCCGCCTTCTTTGATAGGCTCCAAGGGCATTCTGGTCAATTCTGAAATGAGGTGGAGGATGCCCTGAAAAGAGGAAGGACCTTCCTCCAAGCTCTGCCAGTGATGACTCATCATCCCCGGATGAGAGTGCAAACCAGTGGCATCTGAGTATGAAGAATCGGATATAAATGTCTCCCACCTATGTCTCCTCGATGCACCGATGGCGATCGGGACCACCATAATGGACAAATGAAGGGGAGGCCAGAGTCTGTTCTATTATCTTTCGAGGGAGCCCCTCCCTGAGGCTGCTTAGGCGGTGGTTCCACCAAAATTGGTGGGGAGACTAAAACAGGCCGAGCTGGGATGTGTGCCAGCCCTACAGGTGGAGGAACCGGATCTTCTCGGTTCCGAGGGGCCGGGTCAGCTTAAGAGGCTGAGGCCAAGTAATGGCCAGTGTCATCTGGGCGGAGCCAGCTTCTGACCGGTCAGAATCAGCTGTTACCACATGAGATCCCTCATAACATTGACGGAGCTTCCATTGAAGTCTTTCTTCGATTTGAGGAGGATGAGGATCGGTGGCGCATGCTCTTCCTAGAGTGCTTAGGACCTTTCTTTGGTTTTTCAACCAAAGGGTCCTGGTCCTCAATCGAGACTGACGGTGTCGGCTTATTCGATCGGGAGAAGCCGAGTAGGGGAGAACCACGGTTCTGGCACCTTTCCCCGATCGGACACCCGAGGGCTGGGTCTCTTCATCGGGAAGGAAAGGAAAGGTGTCCTTATCCAGTCATGCTTGGACCCATTATTAGCCTTGTCTGATACATTTACACCAGAAACTTGTATCCTGGGGAACTATACAAACCTGATGGGGGCAATCAAAGAGCTCATATGGCATTAATCTCAGCTTCTGCTAAGAAAGTTATACTTAGGCACTGGTTGGATTCGATCACCCCAGTCATGTTGAGTGATATAAAGAGATTATGTTTGCATACAAGCCGAATGCATCACTGCTGGTACAACCAACAGAATGAATAACTTCAGTCAAGTTTGGGTCCCACTCTTTAGCCTTCTATTGATTCACTCTAATCCTAATAGTACTAATTAATCTTCTATAGGAACCCTTCCCTTCATATATCTCTAAGTCATGGCTAACCCTGAGGTTGAAGGAGCCAACCAATTGGATTTCATATCCCTGTGGCAGCGGGGTGGGCAGGGGTGGGTACAGACAATGTTACTAATCATATTTTTAATCTGCCTTTTTTTTTCTTAATTATCTCCATTGTTTTACTTCCTATTACTCATATTGGTGGATTTCTGTGTCATCATTACCAAAATTGTCTGTACAAAACAGTTTTATATTCAAATAAAGCATACTTAAAAAATAAAACAAATTGGTTGAGCAGGGGGCATGAAGAGTGGTTGTAAACACAGCTCAATCCATGGAGGAGGGAGGTGACCAGTGGTGCTCCAGGGTTCAAGGTTGGGACCAGTTCTCTTTAATGTCTTCATGTCATGACATTGCAGAGGGGCTGAAGGGGAAGGTGTGTCTATTTGCAGATGGCACAAAGATCTGCAATAGAGTCGATACTCTGGAGAGGGGTGGAAAGGATGAGAGAGACCTATGTAAGCTGAAAAATGGTCAAAAGGGTGTGGCAGCTGAAATTTAACACAAAAAAGTGCAAATGTAAGCACTTGGTGCGTGGATACCCAGGGGAAAAGTATCTGGGGATTGCTAATGCCTACCAAGCAGGAAAGGGATCTGGGTGATTATAACAGATGACCAAAGGTGGCTAGATAATGTGAGAAAGTGGTAAGGAAGGCCAGTGAATGCTAGGGTGCATAGGAGGGCGCCCAGCAGAAAAAGGGAAGCAATGATGCCACTTTACAGATCACTGGTGAGACCACATCTGAATACTGCATCCAGTTCTGGAGGTCGCATCTCAGAAAAGACATACACAAGCTGGAATCAGTCCAAAGGGGAGTTACAAAGATGGTGCAGGGCTGCACCAGAAGACATATGAGGTGAGGCTAGTAGACCTTGACATGTATTCACTGGAAATGAGAAGGTAGAAGGGGGGCATGACAGAGACTTTAAATACCCTCAAGGGTTTTAATGGGGTCCGGAGGGAACCTCCTTTAGAAACGATACTGCTCAAAACAAGGAGTCATGATACGAGACTGGAGGAAGGTAGACTCAGGGGAATATGAGGAAGTACTTCTTCACAGAAAGGGTGGTGGATGCATGGAACAGCCTCATGGCAGTATGGGTGCAAACAGTGAAGGCATTCAAAACTGTATGGGACAGTCATACAGGAACCCTAACGACAATGTGAAAAGGGTAAACAAGAGACATTTGGGGTAGGGTATATGGGCAGACTACATGGGCTAGGCGGTCCTCATCTGCCATCAAATTCTATGTATCTATGTCACAAGCAGAACATTAGGACTTGGAGCAAGACAAAAGAGTCTTTTATGCAGATATCTTCAATAACAAAGAATGGAATGTTGAAAAATTCCATTTTTTTTAAACTTATGAGATTTGAGTCTTGCCAATGCCAACAATAATTTGTTTGCAGAAACCTGTAAAATTCATTTAAAATGAAACCTCAGACTTGCTACTGTGTCTGGACTTTCAACAGCCTGTAACACAAATGGACCTGACAGTCCTTTAAGTACCCTACAACTGAGATCTAAGCATGAACCCTTCTCCTTAGTTCACTCACAAACAAAAGGGTTTGCTGGACTCTGTTCAGTTTCTACATCACAAAAGCACAAAGGCATGACTCAGCATACTGTAACTGTGTGAACGACTGCTAGTCATCCTGGACTTAGTTGTTGGGTCTAAAACAGTGGGGAAATCAAACATGCATGGGACAGATATAAGGCAATTGTAATGGGGGTGGCAGGAAGTAGGCTGTTGGTAACTAGAATCTGCAGCTTATCCAGTAGTAGAAATGGGCAGACTGGGTGGCCAAGTGGTCCTTATCTGCCGTCAAAGTCTATGTTTCTATGGACTGACTGAGCATGGGAAGCTGCCTCCCGTGTAGTACTGCAGCATGCTGGTGAAGCAGTGTGGGGAAAAGTCACTTTGCTACTGCTTACCCAGTAAAGCATCTACCCTGTGGATGCATAAAGGGCTGTAGTTAACAGTAACACGAGTCTCCTGCCTCTCACAGGAACTCAATTCATCCCCAAAATAAAACAACAAGCTTGAAAATCATGAAAACGCCTCGCTTTGTAGCTTTGTTTGCCCTATTACAGAGCCACAGTTCTTTTACTAGGTCCTCGTACATAAGACAAGTTGTCATTTGATAACTTTTTGCCAGTATTCGTAGTTCTACTAATGGAGCACAAGATGCTAAACAACATTATTAGACATGTCATGAAATTAAAAAGGAAGAGACTGGACCAGTGTTGTTAGTGGGTGACTGGGGCCACAACTGAGCTCTATAATCCCACACTGTGGCTGGCTGGGGACAGAGTGCTTTGTGGAGGTGAGAAGCTTAGCTCCCAGAGAAGGAGGATGTGTGGCATTCTATTAGCTGCACACCCCCTGTTGGCCAGTCATAAAGCTGACTACCCACTCTCTCAGCCAGTGGAATGTGCAACTATACTAACCCCAATCATCACTGAGGGTGAAGGACAAGGAAGAGACAAATAATCATAAAAAGAAATTAAAAGGGAAGTCTGACTGGATTAGTACAACAGAGACTATCACAAAGCAGGTAACAAACAGACCTTATGAGTCTCCAGGTTGTCTCTTCTTTCAACTTGATTGGGTCAATCTCACAGGGTCTACTGTTCTCACAGATCTGAAACAAAGTTTATGACACTAACCATTCAAATATAACAGTTTAATATAGTTGTATGATGCAATTTATGTGACTGTTAAATGATTATCTATGTTGCAGTTTTCTAATTAAAATAAAATCAAAATTATAGACCAAAGCCTGATGACGCAGCACTAGGTTCAGTGTTGACATTCAGGTGACCTGGATTTAAAACGGACTCTGGCCACTGGCGCCATGGGCAGAGTAGGAAGCAGCTGCCACTGGCAGTGCACCTCAGCTCAAATATGCTTCAGTGGTGGACTCCAGCACCACAGCAACCCTGATGAGCCAGGGAACCTGCTCCACCACGTGGGTGTTATCTGTGTGCGAAACCGCCAGAAGACTATGCCTCACAATGTGTGGAAGGAGGAGCAACAAACAGGAAAAAAAGAAGAGAAAATTGATATGATCGCTATAATGACAGCCAGTAGCACGCCTAAGCCCTGCATTGTGGACTTCACCGGAGTGACAGTAGGGTTGGGACAGATGGGGCTGACATGCAGCCACAAGGGTATGCCCCAGGCCAGAAGAATGGGTAGACAGTGGAGGGAGAAAAGCTATACAGGAAAAAATATAAGCAAATTACAATTATTTTACTCCCTGGTCGATGTGGGCAGGATCTCAGTCCTAGCCTCACCCCTCCATCCCACAACCGCCACCCTGGTACTCTCTAGATCCAGAGACCCCCACAGACTGGACTGCCCCTGTGAGGGGCCAGGAAGGTGAAGGGCTGTCGCCCTCACCTGGAGGCTCATATTCAGTGTGGTTCCAGTGGTGCGAGCAGTGGACGTGAGGACATCAACCTGCGCTGACCTTTCTGCATCCCCCCCCCCCTGCCACTGCGTCTATAAGTGTGTGTGTATGAGGCCACATGGAAGCATGCATATGCCACAGAACCACAACCTCCCTTTGATGTAATTTGTGCACTGGCATTACCACAAGATCTGTTCCTGCTGGCAGTTAAGGGCTGAGTCAGCATGCTTTTGCACCCTAGGAGAGAAAAGCGGTCTGTTGGACACTCCCTCCTCCGGCAGCCCAAACTCCTCTCAAACCCTGGTCGCTAGCATGGCAAGAGACAATGCAAGCAGCGCCTGAGCTTTCCACATCATTGGGCCAGCTAGACAGCTTCAATATTATTTTATAGATACATAGATACATAGACAGTGTCAGCAGATAAGGGCCTATGGCCCACCAGTCTGCCCATTTTAGCTTGTAAGTTCAGTTTGTTTTCCTAGAAGTCCGTTTCCCTTACCCCTGACCTCTAGAATTCTTTATGTCTATCCCATGCATTCTTAATCCGTGGATTGCTTCAGCCCCACCACTTCCTCTGGCAGGATGTTCCACTTGTCCACCACCCGTTCTGTGAAGAAATTCTTTCTCATGTTTCCTCTGAATCATCCTCCCTCCAACTTCATCCCATGCCCTCTAGTCCTGGAACATCTTTTTCGCTTAAAATAGTGTTTTCCTGCACCCTGTTTCTCCCTGTAAGATACTTGTATGTCTCTATCATATCCCTCTCTCCCTCCTCTCCTCCAGAGAGTACATGTTCAGTTCCTTCAACCTGTCTTCATAGGACTTGTGATGCAATCCATGCACCATCTTTGTTGCCCTCCTCTGAACCTTCTCTACCCTGTCTATGTCCTTACGTAGGTATGGTCTCCAGAACTGTACACTGTACTCCAGGTGGGGCCTCACTAGTGTCTTAGATATGGAATTATGACCTCCTTTCCTGCTGGTGATGCCCCTGCCTATACATCCCAGCATCCTATTTGCTTTACCTGATGCCTTGTCACACTGTTTCCTCCTTGAGGTCATCAGAGATGACAACCCCAAGATCCCTTTCCTGCTTGGTGCATGCTATATCCTCACCCCCAACTGATATATTGTGCCAGGGTTTTGTGCCCCATATGCATTATCTTGCACTCTTTGCATTGAATTTCAACTGCCAAACCCTTGACCATTCTTCAAGTTTCTGCAGGTCCCTTCTCATTCTGTCTACACCCTCTGGTGTGTCTACTCTGTTACAGAGCTTTGTGTCATCAGCTAACAGTGAAATTCTGCCTTCTAGATCCCTGCGCGAATGTCACTGATGAAGATGTTGAATAGGACCGGTCCAGCACTGATCCCTGTGGTACCCCACTGGTCACTCTTCCCTCTGTGGAGTGACAGCCATTTACCACCACCCTCTGTGTCCTGCCACCCAGCCAGTTACCTACCCACCACCACACTGTCCTGCCCACACCCATATTCCCCAGTTTGTGTAATAGTCTTTCTATGTGACAGTGTCAAAGGCCTTGCTGAAGTCCAGATAGGCCATGTCCACTGCCTCCCCTGATCCACCTCCCTAGTCACCCAGTCAAAAATTCAATGAGGTTGGTCTGACATGACCTCCCCTGGTGAAACCATGCTGCCTTGGGTCCTGTAGTCCATTGACAACCAGATGTTCCACCAATCTCTCCTTCATTAGTGCTTCCATGATCTTTCCCACTACTGAGGTGAGGCTGACTGGTCTGTAGTTCCCTGCTTCCTCTTTGTTCCCACTTTTGTATAAGGGGACTACATCTGCTGTCCTCCAGTCTTTGGGTACCTCCCTATTTCCAGTGATTGGCTAAACAGGATAGCCAGAGGTTCAGCCACCACCCTCTTAGTTCTTAAGGACCCTGGGTGCACCCCATCTGGCCCCATTGCTTGTCAACTCTATTACTTCCAGTTCCTTCAGGACCCTTTCGTGTAAAGGGACTAGTGTCCATTTCTGCACCATTCTCACCCCTTGTGCTCCCTTCAGACCCATTACCCCTCTTCCTCAGTAAAGACTGAGCAGAAATACCTGTTCAATATGTCAGCTTTACTGTTGTCATCCTCCACGCCGACTCCCATCCTCCCCTTCAGTCTCACTATCCCTCCCTTTGTCTTTCTTTTTTTCACTTATGTAGCTGTAAAAGGTTTTGTCCCTTAACCACTGATTTTGCAATGTGTTCTTCTGTCTGAGCTTTGGCTTCCTTACTGACTTCCCTGCCTCCCTTGTTTCTCCTGGTACTTCTCCCTATCCCCTTCTGCCTGTGTCTTTTGTATTGCCTGAATGCAATCTTTTGGCTTTCACTTTTGCTACCTCTTTGAAAACCATAATGGTCTCCTCTTCCTTTTCCTCTTGCTAACCTGCTTAATGCATAATTCTGTTGTTCTTATAATCCCCATTTTAAATACTGCCCACTGTTCCTCAACCCTGATTCCTGTCCCATTCCCTTAATGCTTCTTTCAAGTATCTCCCCATTTTCCCAAAGTCTGCCCCCAAAATCCATGGATACGTGTTTTGTGTGGTTTGGTTCTGCTCTTTCTGTGATTTCAAACCACAATGACTGGTGGTCACTGTTACCCAGGTGTTCCCCACTGTTACCCCCATCACACTGTCCCTGTTTGTGAGCAGAAGGTCCAGTATTGCCTTCTGCCGAGTTGGTTCCATGACCAGTTGCTTGAGGAAGGCACCCTTGAAGGACTCCAGGATAAATCTGCTTCTAGTTGATGCTGCTGCTGGGATGCTCCAGTCCACGCCTGGAATATTGAAGTCTCCAACCAGTACTACTCACTCTTTGTCTGCCATCCTTGGATGGCTAGCATCAGCTCCCTATCTGTTTCTTCCTCCTGGGCTGGTGGTCTAGACACACCTGTGCGGATGGCTGGCCCCATTTTCCTTTCCAGCTTAACCCACAGTATCTCCCCCATTTTGTTCCTCCTGGATCTCTGTGGCTCTTATGTCATTTTTCACATACAGTGCCACCCTCCCTTCCTGCCTCCTCTGTCTCTTCTGAATATGTTGTAGCCAGGTATGGCCATCTCCCAGTCATGGTTATCATTACACCAGGTTTCAGTGATGGCCACAATGTCCAGGTCTGACTGTACCATGACAGCCTCCAGATCTTCCATCTTGTTGCTAAGGCTCCTGGCATTTGCACACATGTCCTCCTGTAAAGTGTAATAAATCATACCTCATCTATAACAGGCTTTAAAGTTACTTTCAGGTAGTGCTTTCCAACGATTTTCATCATTTCATCAATGCATCGAGTAGCCATTGAATTTCCCCCAAAGATTGTGTTAGCTTCTCTGGAACACAAACACAAAAATGAAAGTCAGCTTGCACTCCGTAAAGCCTCATTAGGAGGAAATGGCATACAGCTACAGTTGTTTCCTAGTTTCATTATAAAATGGAGTTAAAAGCCCTCAACACCTCTGGAAAGGCTCTGTTATCTAGAATCATTACAATCTAGTTTATATTTTTTCTGTTTTCTGGATCTCTCTTCATTAACAGGATATTTTCCCACAACATGTATTCATTTTCTGCTGTTGCTCATTTCCCAAGAAGTCATAATGTCTGGACGTGGCATCACAATCTGTTGCCACTGAAATTAAACAGGTATTCTTTGCCTGTGGGCTAGATGTGAGGACAAAGACCCCAGAAGCCTGCTAAAGTGAGAAAGCACCTGCTGGGGAAAATGCACATGAGGGAAGGTGATCAAGAAAAAATTCAATTTTCTTCCTGCAGTCACAGCTAGACTACCTGGGAAGAACAATTCTTCTGCTTCTTCTTCTTTGGGGACTCACTGTGAGACAAAGCAGCCATTAATAAAAAAAAAAGGTTTAAAAATAAATAACGTAGGGAAACTACAAACCAAAAGTGGCCATTTGTTGATTTTGTTGTTGCACTTTCTGCAGTTTTAGGAGCCCTCACCCAGATTTTAACTTTTTCCCCACATTGTGTTTCTCACCTTGGTCACTCAGATGGGCCACATCTGGACCAGTCCCCACCCTGCCCTGACACTTGACATCCCTGCGACTTACCTTCTCCACGGTCGCCCTGCCACAGGACCTGGCCAGAGGGTGCCCAGTCATTGCTGCAGGGCTCATGGGACCAGGCTGTCAACACGCTGCAGCTGGAGGCTTTTCCTCCATTTCTCCACTTGAGGCCTATGCGCATGAAACAATGCATATGTGTATGTTGCCTCCAGTATCCAGGCATGGGGTCCCCTCCCTTGCAGCCTCATGCCACCACCACCTAGATTCTTCAAGGTGCCAGTTGAATCGTGTGACAGGCATTCCCGCTCCTCCCTAAGTGAACTGAGCTGTCCCACAGACGCATGTCTCCCTCCCAGCCACCCCTCAAGTGACCCTGGTCTGTCCTCGAACCCAGGTCACTGGTGGGGCATGTGGTGAGACAGCAATGCCTCAGCCCGCCAAACCACTAGGCTGAAGCTCCTGATTTAAACTTGTAAAGTAGATTGGTTTCTGGAAATGACTGTAAACTGCAGCAGAAATGGACAATGAAAAGCTGACAAACTGCAATGTACAATTTTTAACACAAAAATTAAGCATCTTAAATGAATATAATAAATAATACAAATAAACATTAATTATATTGGCAAATAAACTAATAAGTTCCTCGCCAATAGTAACTCACATAGTCCTGTAGCGTATATGAGCTGAAATGTTCTATGCTCAACCTCATTCACAATGGCTGCCGCAAACTGTACTGCTGATCAAGAGATTTCATAATGCCTTTGTACAGAGACACAATAGCAGCTGCACCATTATATTAAGGATAAGACACACCAGGGTATCCTGCTGTGCTGAGATATGCAGATTTGTCTGTTGTGCTGCAAAGTACAAGGTGTAGCTAAGAGCTTTCAACTACCGGACACGCCTGTATATATCTAGCACAATGGGACATCCTGAAGGGTGTTATTCCTCGCATAAAATAGTCATCAAATGTAAAACACTAAACATATGTAATGAAAAGCCACCATAAGATCGAATGTGTCTAGCTGTGCTGTTATAACTGGACAGTTACATGATGTTCTTGGCAATCAGATTCCAGGATTTCTTCATCTATTTAAATAAACAACAAATCCTTGGTTAGGCTACATACAAGGCATGTACAGTCCTGACCGATATACTACAGAAAAGATATGGAAATGCTAGAAAGGATGCCAAGGAAATTAACACAGAGAATAAATGGCAAAGAGAATTTAAATTGTAGAATCAGAATATCGGACTTGGTGGTGTTCTCATTGGAGTAGAGAGGATTAGGCCAAGACATAATGGTAGTTGAACTGGTTGAAGAATTAACAATCCGATTTGTTAAGTTACTAAATTTATTAACAGATGCATGATCAAATATATGTCAGCTTAGATTCAATGCAAAGAAGTGCAAAGTAATGCACCTGGGAAACAAAATCCAGGGAAGAGTACACAATGGGGAGATAATAATAACTACAGAAATGGAAAGGGACCTGGGGGAGTCATATCAGATGAAATTAAGGTGGGCAAGCAATGGAGAAGGCAGTAAGAAGAGTTGGTGGGATACTGGGATGCATAGGGAGAGGCATCACCAGTAGAAAACAGGAAGTTGTTATCCTTTGTACAGATACATAGATACATAGACAGTGTCGGCAGATAAGGGCCTATGGCCCACCCAGTCTGCCCATTTGAGCTTGTAAGTTCAGTTTGTTTTCCTAGAAGTCTGTTGCCCTTACCCTGACCTCCAGAATTCCTTTATGTCTATCCCATGCATTCTTAAATCCTGTGATTGTTTCAGCCCCCACCACTTCCTCTGGCAGGGTGTTCCACTTGTCCACCACCCATTCTGTGAAGAAATTCTTTCTTATGTTTCCTCTGAATCGTCCCTCCCTCCAACTTCATCCCATGCCCTCTAGTCCTGGAACATCTTTTTCGCTTAAAAATAGTGTTTTCCTGCACCCTGTTCCTCCCTGTAAGATACTTGTATGTCTCTATCATATCCCCTCTCTCCTCCTCTCCTCCAGGGAGTACATGTTCAGTTCCTTCAACCTGTTTTCATAGGACTTGTGATGCAATCCATGCACCATCTTTGTTGCCCTCCTCTGAACCTTCTCTACCCTGTCTATGTCCTACGTAGGTATGGTCTCCAGAACTGTACACTGTACTCCAGGTGGGGCCTCACTAGTGTCTTGTATAGCGGAATTATGACCTCCCTTTCCTGCTGGTGATGCCCCTGTTCATACATCCCAGCATCCTATTTGCTTTACCTGCTGCCTTGTCACACTGTTTCCTACCTTGAGGTCATCAGAGATGATAACCCCAAGATCCCTTTCCTGCTTGGTGCATGCTATATCCTCACACCCCAACTGATATATTGTGCTACGGTTTTTGTGCCCCATATGCATTATCTTGCACTTTTTTGCATTGAATTTCAACTGCCAAACCCCTGACCATTCTACAGATAGTTGGTGAGACCCCATCTGGAGTTCTGCGTCCAGTTCTGGAGACCCCATCTCCACACAGACATGGACAAGATGGAGGCTGTCCAGAGGAGGGCACTAAAATGGTGCAGGGTCTGCACCAGAAGACATATGAAGAGAGATTAAAGAAGCTTAATATGTATACACTCGAGGAGAGGGAGGACATGATAGAAACTTTCAAGTACATCAAGAGAATCAACAGAGTCCAAGATGGTAGCATCTTTCAGAAAAGAGATGTGCAAGAACAAGGGGGCACAATTTGAAGATGGGGCGGGAACAGCTCAAAGGTAATGTGAGGAAGTATTTTTCACTGAGAGGGTTGTGGCTACATGGAACAACCTTCCTGAGGAGGTAGTGTACTCAAAACAGTGGAGGAATTCAAGAATGCATAGGACAGACATAAGGCAATCCTAGTGGGGGTAGGAGGAAGTAGGCTGTTGGTTAACTAGGATCTGGAGCCTATGCATTAAGTAGGAAATGGGCAGACTAGGTGGGCTAAGCGTCCTTATCTGCCGCCAAATTCTATGTTTCTATGTTATGAGAAGTAGAGGACATAAATGGGCAATTAAGGAAAAATCTACAAAGAAAATTACAAAATATTATTTCACAGAAGAAGTGGTAGATTACTTAATATACTAATATATGAAAAGAGCTAGCAGAAGACAATCGCCTGGTCTATCTCGCCTGCTCGTAATGATACAGGGTCTGGTCTTACACTTATGCCACAATGATTCAATGAATCAACTGAATCATAGAATAAGCTTCCACCTAAGGTACTGTAGTATTAACTGAAAATCTTTAAATCCCAAGTCTTTAAAGTAAGACAACAGAAGTACCTGGTGGTTTAAAGGAATAACTGGATTTAGCACATTGCATATTATGCAGATTTGGGTTCAGGAGAGTATTCAGATTGTTTGTGCTGGTGTGACCAGGCAGCACTGCCCATAGAAGGCTGTCCCAGCCTGAGGAAGGTGGGTGACACATTCTGCCACCAGAGAGACCCCTTGCACTGGACCAGGGTGCTTGCTTTCACACGGGAGATGTCTGCATAGGTGTAATCCCACACGGGGGCTGGTGATGCTGAAGAAGAATGGGCACAGGTCAAAGGGCAAAACCAAAGATGTGAATATGACAGCCATCCAGGATGATGGAGCCCATAAACTTGGGCCCTCGTGATCCACTGGTTGCTCCCACACCAGACTATCGGGAGGGCAGAGGTCAACATAAAATCCATTATCAATGCCTCAGTGCAAGTATGGGCATTGTGCTTTCATTATAGAAATTTCACCCTGCTGCAGTGCAAGCCCTTCCGCTATAGTTCTCCAATCTAAAATATGACAATTCAAACCTACTCTGGTTACTGTAATGGACTTTAAATAGTGTAACTTAGAGTTAAGAGGGCATCCAATATTTTGTTTTGTAACCTGCTTCAACTTGAGATGCTGCAACAGTTTCTAGTGCAAGCTGTCTTGGTTGTGCAGCATATACAGTATGATGGGAGTGCCAGTATGTGCCACAGTAAAGGCTAGCACGCCACAACTGAGGAAAACCTACAAATAATTAACATGTTTCAGAACACCTGCTTTTATAATAAGGATAAGAAATGGCCTTGTGTGTTGTTGTTCAGATACTGTACCTGCACTTCCAAGGAACCCTGATGAGTAACCTCCAGGCATGTGGTCGCCCTGATGGAGGAAATTCCTCCTGAAGCACTGGGGCTTGACTTTTCTTTGTTGCTACTACAAAACAGCTGTTTCTGTAACAACAGGCTTTGTCGAATACCATATTACATTCACTGTGAGACAAGCGGGAGTGTTTGCCTTGTTTGTCCTGGAAGCTGTCGGGTGTGTGTGTGTGTGTGTGTGTGTGTGTGTGTGTGTGTGTGTGTGTGAGTGTGTGTGTGGGGAGCACCCATCTTTCTCCGAGCACGCCACTCTCAAACATGCCTACCATGTGGTTGTCCAACAACTGCCCACCCAGTCTTAACTTACTGCTTCATTGCAACCATCTGATTTTTACAGAAATGTTATTTCATTTTTATCTAAATTTCTTGCCATTATGATATTCTCTAGTGAAGTGGGCAACAGATACAGAATCATAATATGATGGCAATGACTTAGTGAGCACATTTAAGCTAAAACATCTCACTTCTGTAAAGAGGAAGTTAAGTTTTAAACAAAATGTCAGTTACGTACTGTGTATCCCTTAACTCTAGTTCCGCTATCGCCTGACAAAGGAACAAGTTTATTGGTGCAGCAGCAGGCGACAACAGGCAACATGGCATCATAGTTATCTCGACATGCTTCACCCAGGATATGTGCAGCGGAGGCAGAGATGGGCTAAGAGGAAAGGGGAAAAGAGAGTTCAAAACTGTCAAACAAGTCAGATATTAAACACCTGCCCCCAAAAAAACTATCCGTGATATGATTTCAAGTAGAGTGCTGCCTAGATGTCTGCATTTTACTACATTCAGGGTTTAATTCTGGTGCTGCTGTGCCAAGTCCCAGCTAAAACAATAAATATATTCAAGGCACAACACAGAGATTCTAGACTTTAATGCTGCTCCCTTGCAGGACAGGCAAAGAGATTATGACCTTCATGCCAGCCCAAGCTGTTAGAAGCTACAGCGGCACTGATGCAAGGCACTGCTGTCCAGTATGTTAGAACTGTCCTACTGCACAAGTAGTTGCCATGGTACTTGTCGATACAGGGGTGGGGTTTCAGGGAAACAAAGTCAAGAAACCAAAATTTAGATGACAATTGTTGTTTTACCTTTAAAACATAAGCAGTGGCTTTTGTAATTTTAAGAATGCAACTTCACAAACCCCAACAAATCAAAAGTAACATTATGCTGCACAATGTCATTCTTCTTTATACTGCAGGTCTGTGGTGCCATGTGAAGACTCAGAAAATCCAGTACACATTATTTTGTGATACTACCCATTACTTGTCTAAATGAAGAATTTTTACACAAGCTGAAAGACATCCAAGGTCCCTTCATTTGTGTAGAGGAAACCAATCAGCATTTCAGAATATATACAAGAGTTTCTGGATCACAGATTGTTTAACAAAGGGAGGTGTAGAGGAAATAAATCCATTTACTACGACAAAGGTGACTACCAGGAGCCAGTCCTCGCCACTCATAAAGGTGAGCTATCATCAGATGTACAAATGATGAGTTACATCAAAGTGTTTAAAACCACGCTTTGGCATATACCTGAGGATGACCGCATTATCTTTACAGTGACTATTGGAACCAACATAAGCGATATGGGGTTTCAATAAATATAGTTGTTTTGTTATCTTTACAAGCATCTATCAGCACAATGCAATATAAAGCTAATAAAACAACTATATTTACTAGGACCCCATATACACTATGTGTTCGCCCAGAGCACACTGTCGCCTTTGATAACGCCACTGCATAGATGTCACAACCATTTTAGGCACGTACAGAGTGCATTTTTAAACAGTAGATCCCGCTTGTTTATAATTTTAAATATGACGAAACAGTATTAAATCAGTGATTTCAGTAACATGAAGCACAGCATTTAAAAGGTGAGCTTCTAATCTAGGCACCATGTTTCCTGATTTTTCAGTTGTGATATTTTTAATTATGCTTGTTTACTTGTCTTTAAAGAATACCCAAACCCTCTTACTTAACAAGAGTAAACTTAAAAAAAATGGCTTTATAGCCTTTAAAAGAAAGGCAGTTGTTTACATTAATGCTGAAACTGCATTTATTTAATGAAGTTTAATGCAGTTACGCACCATTAAAATAATGTAAACAAGTACTTTTCCCTGATTCAAAGTTCCCGCCCGTCTATCCATGAAATGGCTGCTGACATGCAGCGATGACGATAATGAAGCTACTGCTACAGCAGTTCTCATAAACAAAGCACACATTTTCCTGGAGTGTGCACTAAGTTTAGCATTAATTTTGTGCTTTTTAATAACAGCATTAAAATCATCACTTGGCCAGCCCGGTGGCGCTGAGGGTTGAGGTGCTGACGCCTCACCTTGCACCACATTGACGGCCAGAGTTCAGGGTTTGGCCAGGAGAGGGAGGTTTGAACATCCATAGGATGACTGTCTGTCACCCAGGGTGCAGCCTGATGACAAGTGCACGCGAGCACGCTGTGTGGAGGGACGTCCATTCAGAGCACCGGGGTGCCTCATGGAGGTGAGGCGCCGCATGTTGTGCTCAAGGTATGTCTGCGCATACCCGGGAGAATAATCAGCTGGGAAATCATGTTGAGCTTAATGGAGCCTTCCTGTTTATTGACGGCCTGCCTGGTCTCGATGGCTCTGGGGACATCTAGATTTGTGCTCCAGGTAACGGAGGTGAGACCTCCCTCTCAGACCCACTGCGGAGGGGGATCTACTGGGGATACAACCCCCAGAGACCAGAGGAGATGTGGGACCGCCATGGTCACTGGGACGGGTCAAGCAGCCTCCCAGCCTGCCACAGGAGCAATAAAACTAGATGGAAAAAAAAAATCATCGCTAACCTGTGTATTATTTGCATCAATACACTGGTTATATGATTTTTTTTAATACTTGCAATAGAAATTATGTGAGATAAAATGCAACAGTCCCATTTTCAAGTGTGACCCGAGTAACCTTACCTTGAATCTGCTCTTTGCCTCCCCTTGCTGGCACAGTGGAGAAATCCATTCATAAAGCAGTAGTGTTCCCCAAAGATCGTCATCTCTGGTATGGGTTACACCCAGACTGCTGGCAGTTGCCGGAGAGAGAGAAAGCCTTCCTTTTAAGCTTCAAAGACAGGCTCTTCAAGGGACCACAATATCTGGGAAACACCACTGCTTTATGGACAGATATTCCCCACTGGGTCAGCAGGTATTTTTTTTTAAGGCAACAAGGGGCAAAGAGAAAGGACAGGCACGCAGATGCAAGGAAAGCCAGCTGCTGAGACAGGACAGGGCATTTTATTTCAAGGAGAAAGCACACATGCTGATTTGAAGTTCTTAAGAAAGAGATGCCTTAAAACAGAGTAAGCTGGTTAGCTGTGTGTTATAAGTTTGAACCTTTTCTTTATACAGACCGAGAGACTGTAGGTTGCTGTCAGTAGTTGTTTAGCATGTGAGAGGGCAGGCAGACAAATACTATTGGACACCATAATGCTTCTCTAAAAGGACAGTTGTGGGATCACATTTCTATAAACATCAGCTCAACAGGTATTGATGGGCATTTGGTGGTGGAATACCAGTAACTTTGAGGGGGATCCCACTTACTATACTGCTGTGTTGTTTACACTTGTGCTTGGACAGATTGGAACTGTTAGCCACAGCTATGAAAGCAAACCACCAATTTACTGCAAATTTAAGTTAAAAAAGTATGAAAACCATAACTTGTGCATTACAAAAAGAAATAACATGCAAGTTAAGTCATGACTTCAACCATTTTACCATGAACTTTGTGAGGGGAGGGAGGCAGGAACAGGAAGGGTAGGGCAGATGCAAAGCAAAGGTGGGAGCAAGACAGAGGCAGGAAACTACAGACCTGTTAGTCTGACGTCAGTGGTAGGGAAAATTATGGAATCACTTCTGAAAGAAAGAACTCCTGAGTACCTAGAGGCCAGTGGGCACAGGGCCCAAGGCAGCATGGATTCACAGTGGGAAGGTAATGTCAGACAAATCTCACGGAGTTCTTTGACTGGGTGACCAAAGTAGTAGACCAGGGAGGGGCTGTGGATGTGACCTGCCTAGACTTCAGCCTGGCATCTGACACAGTCCCACACAAAAGAGTAATAAACAGGTTAGCCAACCTGGAGGGGTCCCAGGTGGTAGCCTGGTAAAAACTGGCTGGACAACAGGACACAGAGGGTAATAGTAAAACGAACTACTCTGAAGAAAGGGGTTACTAGTGGGGTACTGCTGGGACCGGGTCCTCTTAATGTGTTTATAGTGACACTGCGGAGGACTGGAAGGAAAAGTATGCCTCTTTGCAGACTGACACAAAGATCTGCAACAGGGTTGATACACAAGGCGGGGGGAAAGGATGAGAAGGACTTGGCAAGGTTGAAGGAATGGTCAAAAGTATGGAAGCTTAGATTCATGCAAAGAAGTGCAAAGTAATGCACCTGGGAAACAAAACACAGGGAAGAGTACACAATTGGGGGTACTAACAACAACAAAAATGGAAAGGGAACTGGGGATAGTCACATTAGATGACCTAAAGGTAGGCAAGCAATGTGAGAAAGCACTAAGGAAGGCTGGGGAGATAGTGGGATGCATAGGAGAGGCATCACCAGTAGAAAAGAGGAGGCTGTTATCACTCTGTACAGACAGTTGGTGAGACCCCATCTGAATACTGCGTGCAGTTCTAGAGACACCATCTCTGCAAGGACATAGACAGGATGGAGGCAGTCCCGAGGACAGCAACTAAAATGGTGCAGGGTCCCCCTCCCTGGTGCTTTCCACTCCCCCACCCTCTACTGTGAAGACCGGCAGAAGTAATCATTTAGTATTTCCACTTTCTCTTGATCTTTCTCTGTGCAGTCCCTCCTGCCCTCCCGATTCTCACTACCCTCCCTTGTCTTCCTCTTTTCCCCACATACCCAAGAAGGTCTTGTCCCTTTGTTTGATCTCCTTAGCTATTCTCTCCTCTGTTATTGTTTTAGCCTCCTCATCCTCCTCCTTGCCTCTCTCTTTTGCCAGATACACCTCCCTGTCTTTATCCTTTTGGGTCTCCTTGTACTTTCTAAATGCTGTTTACTTCTCCTTCACTGCCTTTACACCTCCTTAGAGAACCACAGCAGCCTCTTACTCCCTTTTCCTTACTAACTTCCTTCAAACTGCATGCAGCTGCCTGGGCTATGCCCTCCTTACTCTTTCTCCACTGGGTCCCCACCCCTCTGCCTTCCCCTTGAGGCATTCTCTGAGGCAGTTTTCCTTTCTTCAAAATCTGTCCTCCTGAAGTCCAGGACCCACATCTTTGTGTGTGTGTTTTTTCCTATCCTATCCATATGTCAAACCACACAGTAAGGTGATCACCTGGACCCAGGGCACTACCCTACTGTGACGCCAGCAATGCTGCCTCTCTGTTTGTAAGTATCAGGTCCAGAACTGCCCTGTCCCTGGCAGATTCCAAATACCAGCTGCCTAAGAAATGCCCCTTGTATGGAGTCGAGGATGGCCCTACCTCTTGATGTAGGTGCAGCTAGAATGCCCCAATCTACATCCAGCAGACTAAAGTCCTCCATAATCAAAGCTTCCCCTGCTGGTCATTTTGCTAATGAGTCCCCAGGGCTCTGTCTAAATCTTCCGCCTGTGTTGGAGGCCTGTACACCACCCTCGTGAAGAACGCATTCTGACCCCATCTCTAGGCTGACCCATAGTATGTCCAGCTCTTCACTGTCCACCTGTTGCCCCTGTACTTCAGTGACCCTTATACATTCTTTCACAAATAAAACAACCACTCTGCTCTCCTCCTGACTTGTCCTTCCAGAACATGTCTTCCATCACTTAAGATCAGGGAGGAGGGGGTTAGATGATCCCCTGGAGGGTAACAGTCAACGCTGGAACCTTCCTAGGCCTGGAGCCCTTATAGCTATCCAAAGAGTGGTTCAACTGGCCCTAGACAACTTTAAGCCTTCATGACCAAACAACACCATAGGTCCAAAAGGACACATAAGACTAGTTCTTAGCATTTGAAAACAACAGGATCAGAGATGTATGGTCTGCCTGGACCACTAGATCCCAACCTCTAAGTGACCTCAATGGCAGCTGCCCTCAAAAGCAGTCTCAACTTGTATGCTTCAGAGTTAGTTCCTCAGATGACCCCTCATGCAAAGGAGTATTATAGCTGATGCTGATCACATCCTCTTCAAGCAGTGTTAGGATCACAGAAACTAAGGTGTGGCCTTAAGCATGGAGCAACCACCAGGAGGATAAGGGGTCCTGTCCCTCCGCTTTTTGGGCCCTGAAAATGGCTAATGACATTGGTACTGGTGTCAAAGGCTGGCAAATACATGCCTCAACTTTTTAACAGTGGTTGCACCATGGCCTTAAGTGGGGACACACTGTTTGGGGCTATTAACTTGAACTTACCCAACATGGCTGGGGTAGAATCTGACCCACTAAATGACAACCCACTCAGCAACCAAGGAATTTGAGGTGTATGACCTGGAATGTCTTTCAGTGCTCAGTGTTGTGGGCTGAACAAGATGGTTTAAACTTTAAGCACAAGTCCTTAAGTAAGGTGAGGGGATTTGAGAAAGGAGAGGAGTCTGGGTTCCAGCTAATTGCTTTCAGAGACTATCACACATGCTCAGTGGACACTACAACAGCATAACTATGCAAAATTAATCTGGGTAGTTAGAAACATTGAAAACTGTATAAAAAATACTTCAGTGCTGGTATATTTTAGAGTACACTAGTAAATGTAACTGAAAGATTGCCTATATCTTTTAGGCATGGTCAGATTTGTTCTGCCGTCCCCAAAGCACACTTACACTGCTGCTTTATTTAGATTCTGGATTTGAAGAAGCATTTCACAGTGTTACATGTTTCCTATTTGCTTGCATTAAAGAAAAACAGATCTAAGTAAAAATACCTTAACATCTGGTGATTTAAGCAGCAAATCTCTTAACGGAGTGTAGTAGATGGATGGAAGGACATAGTCTTCTGTGTAACAGATATTTAATCAAGAGATCCCAAGTCCTCAGGTTTGGAAGACTTGTGTCCATTATCCCTTGGTTGTAAAAATACCTGAGACAAACAAAGAATGATTATAAAACAATCCACTGATCTACATCGTCATCAAAACACAATCCAAGTTGATGAATTCTAATCGTGGTTTTCAATTTGGCAACAATCCCTTAAACGCTGACCTAATTTGATACACAAGATTTATACAACGGTTGGCTTAATCATGCAGTGCTGAGCACGATTCGCACTCAGCTCTGAAAAACACCTTGATGACCAAAAGCTAGATTTGCCACACTACTGTATTGCAGGTTGAATTAGCTGTCCACTATATTTAGGTGAGTCAACCATATATATATATAGATATATAAATATATATATATAGATATATATATATATATATATATATATATATACACACACACACACATCCGACAGAATTAGCGCAGATGGCTTATTCTTCAGTACAGTACTACTGAAAATCAGCAGTTTTTTCCTATCCGCTTATTTTCACTGACTGCCAGCAATAGTGAATATAGTGAAAATAAACAGATGGTGAAAATAACCTTCTGTACAGTATGTAAACTGTTCAAATGTTAAATAAGCAAACAAATATTTTAAACAATGCAAATAATGTGTGAAAGCACTCAGTATTTAATGGTGGTAGTGGCTGCGTAGTAGTACTGTCACCCTGGTCACAGGATGAGAGAATAAAATATTAACAACAAGGCGAAACAGCACTATGAGGGCTCGCCCACTGGCAACACTCAGTTCGCACCAGGGATCCGGGTTCACAGGAAGATGCAAATTAACATGCACATTGCAGAGGTAAGGTGCTTCGCCTCCTGGGACCTAAGGTGTAGGCCACAAATGTGGTAGGGTCAAAACCACTGCAACTCAGGAAATGCTATGGCTGTCAAGGGGTTGCCACGATATGTTCCATTTTTAGCATATCTATACAGTTTCAGATGGTTTTCTTTCAGGAGGCCTATATTGTTTTTCACAGCACTTTTTAAACACGTACAGTTCAGTATGGATCGACAGAATTGCCATGAGGAGTAAAAAGTACCTTACACTGGTTCTGAGTGCTGGAAAATCCAGTGATTCATCTTCAAGCACCAGTTTCTTCAGTAATGAGTCTGCAGCAGCACCTGAATTCCCATAATCACAACTCGTGGACAGTGACCTTGGAAACCTCACTTGTGGCTCCGCCACTGCACTGAGGTCACTGTCCACTTGTTGTGATACATACGGTATCATACGCTGGGCCATCACGTATCTCCTCTTAACGCATAGTCATTGGTGCCAACTGAGTGTCTGACTGTGCAAATGTGGTTCCACTGGTGTCACCATACAATACTGAGCACTGAATAAGCTGCACAGCTAAAGGAGCTCTGTATTTAGAAAAGTTACTGCAAGAATTTGAATTGTAAAGGCCACATCTAGTACAGAACAAAAATGAAGTGTCAGCTCCAGACAGGCACCTGCCACGGTCAAACTCTACTCGTGCCTGCCACCAAATGACACGGTGGCATCACTATGAGGACCAGGGTTTGAGCTAAAGCCTCAGCATCTAATGCTGAGGTCAGCTGAGGGCAAGGAGAGTTATGGAAGAGAGGTTATGTTCCTGGGCAGGACGCCCAGTGTTTGTGGAATCTCCATTTGCCCACCCTGCCAGTCATATAGCAGTAACGGTGCTTATTGTAATGGCAACCACTCACAACCTCTCCCTGTCCCGAGAAGCATGCTGCTGTGGAACCCCAATTACTAGGTAGCAGACAGAGAATCAAGGAAAATGGGAGAAGGCGGAATGAGAACACAATTTGCTGTGACCCAGCAGTGACACATGGCTCTCACGTAGTCTAGACTGAAATGCCTCTCTACAAGGCCTCTGTGCCATACCTGTGTGCCTCCTAACTGGCATTCTTAATTTTAGTAGCCAGCATGGATAAAACCACTAAGCAGCATTTTGTTTATGTTAAACTGTTATCCAGGAATGGTATGCCGAGCAGACATGTCTCCAGGTGCCACCGGGAGGAAGGGGTTACAACAGGAAGATAAGCAGACAGAGCCATAAAATAACTGACGAGACAGCACTACAACTGGGACAAAATGGTAAAACAACAGTATTCACTTTTAAAATAGTGCAAGAAGGTAGGGATAACGCAGTCAAGCAATTATGAAACGAAAAATCAAACTACTAATTCAGTGGCTAATGAATAAATACATAAACTAGAAATGTAGTGTTTATTCTTAGATAGAACAACCAATACTATCTTACAACCATTTCCCCAAATAAATATTTGCTATATACATAAAATTACATGCTAGTTCAAAAACAATTTTAATAAAATATATTTTTCTGAATTTTGGTTTTACTACACATTATTTCATTGGTAACTGTGTAGCTTCAACTTAATTTTCATTCATCATATGACCTTAATCGCTTTCAGATATTTCACATTTTCCCTCAGCAGTATCAAATCTTTCCTTGTTTCTGCAGGATGAAAGTGTCAGAAGATAATAATCGGGTGACTAAGATATGCTTGTGTAACATAGGTAGATCAAATGGTAGAATACACAGAAACATAGACTTTGATGGCAGATAAGGACCACTTAGCCCACCTAGTCTGCCCATTTCCCTACCTACAGGATAAGCTGCAGATCCTAGTTAACCAACAGCCTATTTCTTCTTACCCCCACAAGAATTGCCTTATGTCTGTCCCATGTATTCTTGAATTCTCCCAAAGTTTTAGACTGCACAACCTCAGGAAGGCTGTTCCATGTGTCCACCACCTCTCTGTGAAAAAATACTTCCTCACACTGCCCGAACCGCCCCAATCTTTAAATTGTGTCCCCTTGTTCTTGCACATCTCTTTTCTGAAAGATGCTACCCTCTTGGACTTTGTTGATTCCACTGAGGTACTTAAAGGTCCTCATATGGCTTCTCTTGCAGACCCTGCACCATTTTAGTTGCCCTCCTTTGGACTGCCTCTATCCTGTTTATGTCCTTGGGAGATGGGGTCTCCAGAACTGGACACAGTACTCCAGATGGGGTCTCACTGTCTGTACAGAGGGATAACAACTTCCTGTTTTCAGCTGGTGATGCCTCTACCTATACATCCCAGTATACCCCAGCCCTCCTACTGCCTTCTCACATTGCTTGCTAACCTTAAGGTCATCTGATATAATTACCCCTGTCCCTTTCTATTTTGTTGTTACTACTCCCCCACTGTGTAATCTTCCCTGGTTTTATTTGCCAGGTGCATTAGTTTGCACTTCTTTGCACTGAATCCAAGCTGCCATACTTGACCATTCTTCCAACCTTGCCAAGTCCCTCTCATCCTTTCCACGCCTCCTTGTGCATCAACCCTGTTGCAGATCTTTGTGTCATCTGCAAAGAGGCATACTTTTCCTTCCAGTCGCTCTGCAATGTCACTTATAAAGACATTAAAAGGACTGGACCCAGTGCTGAACTCCTCGGTACCCCTACTAGTAACCCCTTTTCTTCAGGCTGGACTCTCTATTTACAATTATTTTCTGTGTCCTGTTGTCCAGCCAATGTTTTATTAGGCTACCACCCTGGGACCCACTCCCAGGCTGGATAATTTGACTATTAGTTTTGTGTGGACTGTGTCAAATGACTTGCTAAAGTCTAGAAAGGCCATGTCCACAGCCCTCCCTGGTCTACTACTTTGGTCACCTAGTCAAAGAAATCAATTAGATTCGTCTGATATGACCTTCCGCTGTTACCATAAGTATGTTTGTATTAAGGAGGTTAAGGTATTGAATATATTAGTAGCTCTGAATAGGTTTGAGGGCTTGTACAACATAGGTTTGGCAGCCTCTGTTCGTCTCTACTGCAGGACTACCACCCTTTCAAGTTATCATAAGAAGAATTCCACACCAAGAGGTACCAGATGGACAGAGTCCTCTTTGACCAAAGCTACTTTAGGAAGAAGCCCAAAGCACCCATAAGGAATGACAGGAAGCGCATAGAGGAGGAAGGAGGATGGCGGGACAAACAAAATAAGAATCTAAAGGATGCTAGGGTATGTGCTGTTTAAGTATTACTCAGTGTGGGCATGGCATTAGTCTGTCACTTCCCCACTGAACCGCATGCATAGCCCATGAATTCACTGGCTCATTAAATGACTATGCAAAGAATAATACTGCAAATAATGCAACTGTTGGCACATTACTTGGTACTGCATTTGTGTGGACCTGAGTTATGACATTTACAGTAGTACTGGATGGGTTTGAGTGTTTGTGCAACATAGGTTTGGCCATTCACGTTCTGTCCAAGAATCTTCGCTAAGGGACTACCAGCCCTTTCAATTTACCGTGAAGGCACATGAACCATCTTGAGGAGGGTTTCACAAGTAGAGGGGTTGCAGGAATGAGGTCCCCTTTGACTAAAGGTCCCTTAGGGAAGAAGTCCAAAACTGCACAGCTGAAAGTGTTAAATAGAATGATCACGGTGCACTGTACTGCCTTCCTAGAAGGAGAGAGGAACACAGCCGGAGATGGATGGAAGATTCTTGATGGACAGTAACCAAACAGGAAGGAACAAAGTTACCACCCAGAGCATGAGTAGCATTAGAAATGTACAGCCGATAAACAAAGTTTCCATCCAGGTGCAATTCACAGCACAATCTATAACACTACATTATGGCCTTCGCATGAAATATAGAAAAATCCACTGCAGAGGAAAAATCTGGGAATTGAGGTCTTGGGTCACCATCCTTCCAGGTGTAATATTTATTTATTAAAACCCTAAAGCTGGATGGCCAAAAAAAGCAGAGTAAACCCAAAGGAATCATACCCTCAGATAAGTTGCTTTGTGATTAGAAGGATAAACTTGTTCTTCGCCTCGCCTCAAGTGAGATTTTCACCCTTGCAAAGGTACTACAAGGTTTGGCCTTGGAACCAAAGGAGCCCGTGCATGTGGAGGACTCTACCCTGCAGAGAATCATGGCGCATAGGCTTCAATGCTAAAGAAACATCAGGGTTGCTGAATTAACCCCAATGAAAGAGAAGACTCATGAAATGGCAGGTTCTGGTCTGGCTGCCCAGTTTCCTTCCCTGAAGTACAAAATCCATGAACAGAATTGTTGAAGCCAGTCTGGAGGGCACAGCCCAAATTTAGCAAGAAGGATTTTGAGCCCTTAAAAATGAAGGGTAGATAAAAGTTTGGGTAAGACCCTTAGTCACTGGGTGAATGCCCTATAGTTGTTGGAAAAAGTGCCTGACAGTCATTTGGACGAGTTTATGAAAGTATGGTAGTATGGTGATAGTGGGCCTAGCCTCTGAATGAAGCAAGATGGTATGACTGTTAAGCCTTTAGTAAAGATATGGAAGACAGCATGGGCAGGTTGATGGGTGTTGCTAGAATTGGTGAGAATAATCAGATTTAAGGCCCAAAATCTAGAAAGGCAAAGTATGGCCAGGGACCTAAATGGCTAGGTGGCATCAGACATCAAAGGCAAGGTGGGAAGAGCAAATACCAGCATTTATTTTATTACACTTTCATAAGCATGTGAGCAATAATGCCCGTTCAAAAGCGTACCAGTTAGATTACATATTACAAAACACTGAATACGTAGACAAACCACAAAGGATTCAAACAATGGAATCAAAACAATATAAACACTTATAAGAAGACTGGCCTAATAAAAATCCTAAGTTTGTTTTTAAAAGCAGAAATCCTCAGAAAATCTTTTAACAGCAGTTGGAGGCTATTGTAGGCCTTGCTGTAACTGCCCTAGAGCACAAGGAATTTAAACCTTGCTTGGTAGGGCCAATGATTTTCTGTTTTCAGTGAAAACACCAGTACAAAATACAATTTGCCATTTTCCCACTAGCACTCGGTAGTCAATTTTTCTTAGAAAAACTCTATTTGCATCACTTTATCATGCAAATCACAAAAAAAAACTTTTTGCACCAGTTTTGGGGCAAACCCCACCATTGAGACAATTTTTTTATTAAAACATGCTGATTAACCCTCAGTTTTGGGAAAAAATAGATTTAAAGATTTTGCCAAATGGAATTGGCCATTTCTGAAAACAGAAAATCACTGGCTCTAGTTTGTTAGAAAACAAGATGTTTTAAATGTAAATTTATGCAACAGGTGTGGGCACAAAATTGTTAAATAAATGTGTTTATTTTCACGGGTGTTAAAGTGTGGAACCACCATTTATTTAACTCCCCAACGTTAGTCAAACACCATTTATTTAACATCCTGCTATCAATCATCCCCCGCTCAGAACTACATCATTGAGTACCCTTTCATTTTCTGCATTGTTTGCACTGCCCCACCCCACATAACTTTCGAGTACTTTCACTTTTCCTAGTTCAACCCATTGCTGTGTACCGCCTTTGATTCACTTCTGTTCAACTTAGCTCTGCCATTTCCTCTATGTATTATTAAAATATGTACCTTTCTTTGAGGTTTGAAGAGCAGAATCACATCTGTCCACAGCCTTCACCTCGCCTGATCAACAATACATGTTGCTGTTCCCTCATCTCTCTCCATGGCCACTAACCCGCCCGCAGATGCTAGCTCCCACTGCCACCTACCCACTTCTCCAGCTCTTCTCTCCGGGAGCACCAGATGATTAAAACAGAAAGAAACATTTTTTTTTTTTTAATGAAATGCACCTGAACTACTCATTTCCAGTGACCAGGCACTACAACACCTGCACTCGCACTCACTGAGCCCGACCAAACCACATTTTATCGCTAAGAAGAACAAAATGCAGGATCAACCAGATAAAAGACCTCCAGTTAATTTACTAATAAAAAAAGAACACAAACTGAAAAGAAAATATGAAGTAGCAGCGTGGCTGCCTCAAATGTCAGAGCTGCAGCCATGTTTTGAAAACCATTCAACCCGCCCACACACACAGTCAGAGCCAATGAAGTGGCACACTGAAAATAGAGGGTTGTACCTGCCTCTAGCTACCATGCTAGTGTCCCTAGTTACTTATGCCAAATTAAATCCTCTGTTTTATAGGTAGTGTGTAGATATATATATATATATATATATCTACACACACACATACATACACACACACACACACCTGTTAAATAAAATAAAAAAATTATAATAAAACTACGTAAACAAGCATTTGCTAATGCCGAATGTTGCTTGCTTGTATATGCTGTTTAGGTATTTGGAAGTGATAGTTCCATGCCTTCCTCCCAAGACATCCACTGTGTCTTTCCGCTCAGTATTCAGAGAAGAGTGGAGGGCAAGGCCACAGCAGTACAGCAGTTGCCAAGGGGTGAAGAGTTGGACAATAGTCCATTCAAAGGCAAGAGAGTCTCTGCAGGAGCTCACTAAACTGAAGGCGGACAAAGCGATGGAACCAGATGGCATAAGCCCAAGGATATTAACAGAACTGTGAAGGGAGATAGCAGTACCTCTGACATCCATGTTCACTGAGTCATTCAACACGAGTGAACTGGAGGAGGCACAGGTCCCTCACACAAGTCCGCAGCAGGGAGGAGGCAGGGAACAATAGGCCGCTCAGCCTCACCTTAGTACCGGGAAGATCATGGAGACATTGCTTAAAGAAAGGATAGTGGGGCAGCTAGGATGCCAATGAGCCCAGGACCACAGACAACATGTATTCGCAGTGGGACATCATGTCAGATAAATCTGGTTGATTTTTGACTGGGTGACAAAGGAAGTGAATCAGGGTGGGGCAGTGGACGCTACCTTGATTTCAGCAAAGCCTTTGACACCATCCTTATAGGAGGCTGATAAACTAGCTGGGTAGGCTGGGCATGGGGAAAGGGTGGTAAACTGGGTTAGAAATTGGCTAACAGACAGGAGGCAGAGCGTGGTGGTAAATGGTGTGCAGTCTAGGGAGAGGGGCAACCAGTGGGTGCTGCAGGAATCGGTCCTGGGCCAGGTCTGTTCAATGTCTTCATTAGTAATACTGCAGAACGTCTGAAGTGAATTTTTCACCAAATTTTCAACATTGCCATTTTAAGAACTCTGCTCATGAACAGTGTCATTGTGATTTTCTTAATCTGTCCCAAACATTGATTGGCGTACACTGATCGCGCCATTGCGCGCTACATGCACGGAAACACATTTTGGGCGATATGTGAAAAATGACAGCTGTACTGCTCATAATGAGGTGTGGTAAAATGGCAATGCTGAACATCTGAAGTGCAAATATTAAAAATTCGCAAACTTACGAGTGTACGAGGAACTGCACAATGCACGCAGAGAACAGTCATTTAGGAATATTTTCACCAAATTTTCAACATTGCCATTTTAAGACCTCTGCCCATGAAACGTGTCACTGTGATTTTCATAATATGTCCCATACATTGATTTCAAGACACCAACCGCGCTGCCAGCGCCATATGGGCAGAAACACGCTTTGGGCGAGATGTCAAAATGACAGCTACACTGCTCATAAGGAGGTGTGGTAAATGCCAATGTTGAAAATCTGAGTGAAAATATTGAACATTTACGAACTTATTTAGCCGTGTGTAGGAACCGCGCACCGACGCCAGAAACAGTCATTTTAGGAATTCTTCACCAAATTTTCAACATAGCCATTTTAAGACCTCTGCTCATGAACAGTGTCACTGTGATTTTCTTAATGTGTCCCATACATTGATTTCGACACCAACTGCGCCATTGTGCGCTACATGGGCGGAAACACGCTTTGGATGAGATGTGAAAATGACAGCTGTACTACTCAAAAGGAGGTTTGGTAAAATGGTAATGTTGAAAATCTGGAGGAAAATATTGAAAATTCACGAACTTACTGACGTGCATGCAGGAACGCGCAGCGCACGCCGTGAAACAGTCATTTTAGGATTTCCATCATCTTCAACATAGACTTTTTGAGAGCCTAATGAACACTGGCAGTAACTTGCCGTTAATCAGTCCCAAAGGTGTATCACACAGTAACCGTCGAAATCACTCTTCGGGCCCAATTAACGCCATGACAGTGCAAGAATTATGAGGAGGGTCCCAAAACCCATGTTGAAAATTTGGGCCCCATATTCCAAAACCCTATCTATCCCATTATACAGCTTACCGGCATTTCCTCAGTTCGCGGTCGGCATTGAAGAGTGCAGGCGCAGTCTTGATCCTTGAGAAGATAAGTCACGCCGAGCTCGGGAGGTAAGTATGGGGTGGTGGGGTGGTGGGAGGTAGGGTGCGGCGGTGGGTGCGGTTGTGGGAGGGGGCAGGAGAAGCACCAGGGACAGTTTTTGTATTTGCAGGATTTTTACTTCCTAAGACAACGGGACATTTGGCCACATTGGGTGGGCTCCCAGCGCAGGCAGCTGAAAGATGTTGGTGGGGCAGGAGCCGACAGGGGATTGGGCACCCCGGCCATAACATAATTTTGCCACGCTGGGGTGGGCTCCCAGGGTGGCACCTGGATGCTTTGGGGGTGGCATGCAGCAGACGGGGATTGGGCACCCCGTCAGCCGTACAGTGGGGGAGGGAAGGCTGGTGAGCACGCAGTGTGCGTGGTGTGTGTGTATGTGGAGGGGAGTTTGCTCACTGAAGCGAGAGCTCTCCCTTTTCAACCGTATGCCATCAGATTTCAACGCTGTCATAGACAGCTGGAGCAGTGATTGGGGAACTGGAGCCGCAAACACACTGACTGCATTGGAAGACGGGTGTCACACCTCAAAAAACCTCGGATGATGGCACTATGTTTCTGCACATGCAAGCAACATAAAATCACATTCACTGCAAAATTGGATATGCAGTGGAACGATGGAATACATGATTTATCTGCACTGGAGCAGTTTGACCTCGGACACCCAAGATGAAACTGCTCTTGCATAGATAAATCATGTATTCCACTCATTTCAACTGCATATCTCCTATATTACTTTGGGACCTTGTACCATAAACAAAGACAATTTCAGGAACAATTAGATTTTACTATCTGGCAATAGACCTAGCATTATTTTGTGCAAAATATGAGAGATCTAAATCTGAAACAATTTTCCAAAGAAAACACCCTAACATCTGGTAAAGTACACAATGATGCATTCTAATAGGAGAACTGTCACAAATCTGATAATACTATGACAAGGAGTTCTCAGGACCCTGTCCAGTGCAGAGGAATAAACAAGAGAGCCATGGTCCAAAACTGTGAACAGAAAATTATTAGTTAACTCTTTACTTCCAATAGCTCTGTATGATGTCCAAACTATCCATTATTTACCTGACACAAAATGGCCACTGAGGTAATAATGAGTTAACAGTAATCCTGTTGCAGGTATAAGGGACTGTTTTGCTCTCTGGAGCATGTCCAATCTTTGGTAAAGCTTCTGCATTCAATTTGTGACAGGTGCCTCACATGAGAGACCATAATCAAGGGTAACCCTCTATACTTGAACACAAGGACCCTTTAAATTTCCTCTGCCTGAATAGCCATTAATTTAAAGCAAAGTCAATGGCCATCTGAGGTGCTGTGAAGATCGACTTCATCTTTTTCACATTTAGGACAAATTTACGGTATCAAACTGTCTTTGGAGCATACTGAAATCTTCATGCAATTATTTACACTAAAGGGCACTGTCAACCCCCTTAGGCCTCAAACTGGCCCTAGTTTAACAAACTCATTTTAGATTCTTCACATTCTGTAGCATGTGCTGATGTAGTAGTTGGTTGTTTGATTCGGATTCCATTTTTCCTTTTAAAAGTGAAAAACAGACTCTCTACTGGTGTTACCACACCTAAACATATTAGTTTACATTTGTAACCCCTACAAATGGGGGTTCCCAAAAAGTCTTCCTTGAGCTTGCTTAAATGCTCACTGCCAGGCTGGTGTCCCATGTTTAGCAGTTTAAACGATTGCCAGAGAGTGCCTGTATAGCCTCTGTGTACTGTCTCTTTAAGAGCTACCTGGACTGCAGTCATAATTAATCTGAGAGGGAGCTCTGTTAGAAGATGTACTTGTTTGCTGATAATTTGTTAGAGTAGTAATAATACTGCAGTTTGTTCTAACCTGCCTTCTTTGCAGCATGGACAGTTCTGTTTGTTTCCATCATTTTGGTCCTGGACTGTCAGAATGGGCCAATCAGTACATTTAGGACTCTAAATGGAGCCTGCCTACAGGGGCTTGGTGGGGCCAAAACTTGCAGGAATTGTAGTTTTAGGCTTTTGGCACCTCAAATAACCTGGAGGAGAGTCCTTGTTGTGACTGACAGACAGATAAGCCAACCGAACCTTTGGATCTTGGGGAAAGTCCCACACTGCTTGCAGTTTCAGTTAGATCTGAGTTGGGAAGTGAAGAAGTAACAGCGTGAGATAGTTCGACAGCAATCCATAGTGGATTTGGCGCGAGAACTGTGGAAAGGCCTGGTTTGGCCTGCATGCTCGCCTGCTGTCCCCTGAGAGGAATGTGCTTTTTTCGGACTGAATTTGAATTTGAGAGCAAATTAAGCCACTGAATTGTGACCAGGCTTTAACCCGAAGAAGACTGAAGATTTGCTGAATGCGATCGGCCTGTCAGGACTTCCAGCTACCTCTGAACTCCCGTGATGGTGCAGAGACTTTGTAATTGCGACTGGAGAGCCCTTTGCTTGGTACAGTGGAATTTCCTTATATGTGAATGTGTTGTATACTTACAGTGGGTCGTGATTTGGTTCCCCACTGTGTGTCTGAACTGTGTTTTGCTTGCTGGAGGCTGTATCCAGCTCCATGGATTGAATCTATATCCATTTCTGTTTGACTGGGCCCTACTACACTGGCCCAGCCAGAATACCTCTATGCAGAGAAAGTTACTGATGAGAGACCAGCCTGAGGATCAGCCCCTGGTCAATGCCTTGAACAGGAACGACACCTGTAATTCATGTAGGCCCTGCTTCTCCGGCACCCAGCTCAACATCCTGTAGTCTCAATTTCGTCCTGCCTGTGTCCAGTATTGGTATTGTGAATAAACAACAGGGTAACTCCCGCAACAACAGCTAAATCTAGAAGTGTTGTCATCTGATTGTCTAGTTGCCTTTCTTTACAAACTGAGCCCTCTGGCTCCGGATTACAAACAACAGTGTGTGTTGTGCATGTTGCTTTCTTCCATCACAGGGCCACAACCAGCTGCAACGTTACTAGCCAGCCCACCATTTTCCTACCTGGGTACCCAGAGTGTGTGACTGTGTAGGGACTCTGAACTGCATGCACAACTGTCTGATTAATATAGCTTTAAGCAAATCAACCTGATTACGCCTCACTTGTTCAAGTCCCCTGAATAAATCAGATTTAACTTTGTTTACATTTAACCTGACTCATGTAGCAGTTTGTGCCAAAGTATTGTAACGTTGCTATTTGCTGTGCTTAACCTTGTTTTTCAGGGGTCCCCAGGGTCAAGCTAGAGTGACCAGCTTTGTGGTAAGTGCAAACAGTGTGGGTAATTGCCTGGTGAATAAAGGTCATTGTAAAGTAATTATGTATATTGTTCAGGCCACTAGACGGGAAAGGGGGTTACAGTGTCCCAGAGGGCTGTGCCCAGGTTAGCTTGACCACTAACAACCCTGGCCTCCGGTGGAGGCACCTGTTTCATTACCCAGGCCCCTTAACCTGCTACTAGCCAGCAGGCAGATGTAGTAGCTCCTTGGGATAGTGCCACCTAGGGGTAACACATTCTTAGTCACACCCACTGCATCTTTCCTGGACTTCGGACACACACCCACACGCACACACAGTCTAACCACTCAAGATGCAGCAGGAGGGAGGGAGGAACTATTGCATCATAAGTGACTGAACAGTTAGGGTATGTTCCTAATATTCAGGAAGCATGCAATAAAAGTAGATAGAGCATTTGAAACTAAGCAAGATTAGGTATAATGGCACCATTAGCATGCATGCCTGTTCTAGTAAGAAAGGAGGCAGATTAAACAACCAGCAAGATCAATGAATTTTAGAGAAGGTAAGCAGTCATAAAATGTAGGGTTTCAACTAGAAACAGTATGATGCAAAAGGTTAACAGTGTCCCTTTTTTTTTTTACTTATTCTTTTCCACCTTACTGCCCCAGTCTCTCCACCTCTCTCAGATCTCTACATAGACACACACACACACGCTCCCATCGCCAGGGTTTGCTCCTAGAGTGCATACAGCGCTACTTCCTGTAATTCTAGAGGCCCGGATAACCCTCTCTGGTGGGCAAGGAGAGATCCCCCTTACCTCCCTCAACATTCAGGGGAGCGGTGCCTGCACAGTGGAGTCTGCCTTTGTTGGTGGATGTACTGGGTTGAGAGATTGTCGCCTAGGAGTGATGGGATTTTTTTCCTGTTCTGTTGTGCTTGTGTCCCCAACTCGATGTGCCAAGAGGATCAATGAACAGACACACGCTGGGACGTGCATCCGTTCCTGTCCTCTGCCGACGTCAATCCTTGCTGCTGCTTCCCCATCCGCACTAACACCATCTGAGGTCCCCAGGTGGTGGTGGTACAGCGCAGGGCTAGTCTACCCCTCCCTGGAGAAGGAGAGCAAGCCGCTGGCATTCAATCTCTTTCCTCCCCAGCCGACTCCCTCGCAGCCCCGAGTCTGTTCTAACCCAGGTCCCTTTAAGGTCAGTTATGACATCACCATTACAATATAAAACAGTGTCATCTGTAAAGGATTACTGCATTGCTGTGGGAAGACACTCATCAGGAAGAGAATTTACAAAACTGAAAATAATAAAGGACCAAGGAAGGACTCTTGAAAGACACAACAAACAATATCACAACTTTTAGAGAAAATACCCTGTCAAGGTTCTGTGGGATCGACCAACCATGCAAATAGGTGGAAAATCATGGCAAACTTCCCTGGAGAAAATCAGCTTATAAAGAACAGTATTAAAACTTGATGGTCCACCAGGTTGAATGCCTTGGTGAGGTCCACAAACACTGAAGTAACATAGAGCCCTTTATCAAGGGCTCCATGAACATGGTTTGTGAACCTCACCAAAGCAATCTCTGTAAGTAGCTCTGCATGAAGGCATGATGGCAGAAGGACGCCAAGGATGACACAGTGTGAAAGAAGGACATCGAGGGAGAGTGGAAATCACAGCCAGCCAGGACAGACAAGAGTCAATTAGCAGAGCAATCAAGTGGCCACTGGACAGACTGATCCAAGATTGGTCCACAAGAGGGAGCAAGAGGCACGGCACAACACAGAAAACAGCAAAAGGCAAACCCCAGCATGACAAGGAAAGGAAGACAGGAGGGCACAGGACAAACCCAGATACCAGGCATGGTAAGCGCAACACAGTGCAATTAGCTGGCAGCCCCAGGAAAAGGAGGGCACAGAGGAGCCCCAGCAAGCTTGATGGAGGAAAGTGGGAGAAAAGCAGAAGAAACAGGCAGACAGCAGCAGACTCCAGAGCAGCAGAGCTGGAGCCCCAGATGTGGTACTGCACAGCCAATGACAGTGAGAACCACACAGCAACAGCAGGTAGAATGCCCAGGAGCAGTAACTCAGACACAGGTGAACAGAGAAGCAGGAAGGCTACCCAGCTGGCAAGGCAGACCACCAGGATGTACGGGTAGGAGGCGAGCAGTCAGGAGAGGCATGGGTGAACAGGTAAGAAAATGAGCACCCAGGGATACTAAGGCATGATGTACCACTCGGGGCACGACACGCCACCCGCTACACCACTGCACAACAGGCATAGCCCTTGAACAAAACTTTCAAACTGTCGCCACACTTGAAGGAGCTGTGGTGCTCACCCAAGTAGCCAACCAAACAGCATCAGAGAAGTATAGATAGGTAGCACTCAACCTGCTTCAGGAGGCCAAAGGAACGGTATCAGCGCCAGTTTGACTTGAGACCAAATTTATTGCAAGTCAAAAATAATTAGATGCTGCACAAGAAAAAGTGCTCTGTGTCCCACGGCACATAGTACCAAGCATTCAGAGGGTAATACCACAACTCAGCTCTCCTGTTGTCTACCATTCCCGGTGCTTTGGTCACCTGACCTTCCTCAGGGGCATGGTCCTGAAACAACAAAAACACAGAAGAAAACTATCGAGGAGTATAAACTTACAGAGTCACAACTCAAAACTGTTATACGGACACCTCCACAAAACTCATTTTGTGCTGTTAAACGAGCTTTTCAAGGGATGTACAACCTTGTTTACAGTATAGAATGGACTGGAAAATCTGTGTAACTCAACAGGTCAAAGCAGTCACTTGATCACTGATTAATCCTGCTAGTTAATGGTACCTGGCCTGATCACATATTAATTCACCATGCATCAAAGCAAACGAAACATTTGGCAGCCATATTTTACCCGATTGTCCTGTCCTCTCGGTTTTCTCATTCCTTAACAGAACAACGGTATGATAATTTGTTTCACATTTCAGCTGCCACTCACACAAGTAGCACTGGAGTGGCTGAAAATGTTATTATCAAGTATGCCCATTTACAGCCACAGCTCACACCTGCACCGCACACTGCCAAGCTGGGACTTCCAAAACAAAATGCGATTGCTCATACAAAGGATCAGAGCACCTCTACCCGAACCAGAACCTCTCCTTGTACAGCAAACCTTCTAAAGAAGGAAAAACAGCACTCAAATGATGAAACTGGGGATAGTATGTGCTAGGGGGTTGGTATAAACTACAATATTGGTAAAAGCACTACAAGTATGGGCACCTAAGTAGGACAAGCTACAAAAGTCACAAAAGAAAATACAAAAATACCAGTAAGCCCTAGCAGACGGAAGGACTATTTAGTATGTAAGCAATCACCTTACATTTCTTCAATTTTACAATATTTAAAATGGATTTTGCACATATATGAAAACCCATTTTATAAGTGCAATAACCTACCAGATCATGGGGTTATGGTGGATTAATGTTCATCCCATGTGGCAGAGGACACTGCATTCAGCCTCATGCCTCATCAACACACCCAGGGTGTGGATTAATTTATCATGAATCCATTCCTTGTGGTTTATGGCTTACGTGGTAACTAGCTTAAATAACACGATCTTGTAAACCATTTCATTTTTTTGCTTTGTTTTGCATCCTTAGTAATGTTGTTTGAGAGGATCTTCTAAATGACAGTAATTAGGTACCTGCATCAAGATCACACTATTTAAGTAGGTTACCACACGAGGTCAACCATCCTCGAGAAAGCTCTGGTTTAATAGTGCAAAACAGAGAGCTTTTTGGAGGCTCTGTATAACTATTTCAAGCTGTGTCCGTAAATTTGCACTCACATCAATCTTACATTCATTACTGCCTATCTAACGGTACTGTGACATTTTTATGTGGGAGCAAGTGCTTTGCACTTAGTTTTATTTAGATTCTATTGGAGGCATACTTCTTTCTAGCCTCCTCCAATTTATCACATTTATCCTGTCTTGTTTATATATTACTTGTCAGCAATATGATCCCTCTCTAGTGGTACATCATTCAGCTTGTAAAATCAGAAAACTTCCCTTTTCTATCTGAAGCTGGCTAAACAGTCAGGACACAGAGAATACTGGATGGTAATTATGAGACCAGTGTGTTCTGCACAGAGGGGTCTGATTTCCTCCACTTTAGAGGTCCTTGGGAATCAGACTCCCGTGGCAGAACACACTGGTTCTGGTATGGGGTTACCTATCCTGTATTTTATGGTGTAAGGTGCCCTCAAATTATTTTTAAAACATTTTTAGGCCTAAAACATTAATCTAACTCACGGAGAAAGAATTGTTGACTCTAGTGCCAGGGCAGCAGAGCTGTGTGGCTGCTAGTGACTGGCGCCTTCCGCTAGCAGCGACACTCTGACTGGTGTTGCCACTCACTGTGGGAGTGATTTGAAAAACAAAACTATGGCGGCCAGACGCCTCGCTTTGGCGAGGAAAGAAACAGTCGAGAGACCAAAATATGTAAGTAAACTGTTTTTAGTTCAAATCTGGCTCTTCTGATTTTGTAAAATTAAATGGTCCCATGTCTGAAAACCACCACAGTCATTCTAGATCTGTTTAAAGTAAATTACTGATGCAGAGCTGCTTTCCGCTTCTGCCTTGAAAACATGTCTCATGCTTAAAAGTCTAAATGAATTGAATGTTGTTCTGCATGTACAGTCAGTACAGCATTCCATTCATTTGTGTTACTGTGACTGAACAAGGATTTCAAGTGGTGGAAAATCGAGTTAGTACAACGTTCCACCATACACTATAGAGGAACTAAGGCCATGTAAACTGCTTCCATCAGCGCTAAAAGCCAGCGCAGTGTTTCCAATGGAGTTCATATGCTGTACCTAGCTGCTAACCACTAGAGAGATTTCCTCAAAAGGAGAGAAATACCTTACCGTGGAGAGGCCGGACTACTGTCAAAAGATTAACCAGACTGCATGGCGCAGTGTGTTGTATGCAATGTACACATGGAAATTTTTCCAGACCTGATATGTAAGTTGTGCACTGCATACCAGTTCAGCACCCTTGTTGAGGATTGTAAAATCATCTTCAAGAAAGAGAACATTTTCTATTAAAGTCACACTGACTGTGGAACAACAGGTCTTCTTTATATCATTAGCGTACTACGCGATGACGATACACAGGACAGACTAGTAGAGAGTTGAGGAAACATAATAGTGTGATCAAACGCATGGACCTGACCACACCCTAGCTAAATGTGTGATAGGAAACAACCATACTGTCTGCTCGCTAAGAGTTTTAGGCCTTGAAAAGGTTAATACTTGCCCGGGAGTGACGGAGACTTCAAACATACCCTTTAGAGATATTTTGGATCTTTACCCTGACTACATTAGTCCCAACATTTAGTCTTAAAAGTGAGGAAAACTGCAAGCATTTTATAAGGCACTAATAATAATAATGTTTATGTATTAAGCAATCATAAACAACGGGAGTTACGTTAATATCCTGTTAATCACCCCTGGGGTAATGGCATGAGGCGGCCGAAAAATACATGACCAATAGGTAATTAACTGAACATTAACATAACTCTCACGGAGTTCATTATTGCTACTATTATAACTGGGTTACACTATAAAGTAAAATAATTTTTAATTTTTTTGCTTATTTTGAGTGAAATTCACGTAAAATAATCCCTCCGCCTATGGTAAATTGCATAGGATTTGGTTTCTTTGCTGTGATCATTGTCACTGTCGCAGCGTTTTCTTTCTGACAGATAAAGGTTTTACAAATGTGAGGATCTGTCTAAAGGCTCATGCACAGAATGTTGATTTCAAAGCAAATCTGTTTCTGACAAGAAGGCAAGACTTACTATTTCAATATATGTACATGAATTGCTTTACTTCAGCACCTTATGGGTATTGAAAGTACAGTAAAAAGTTACAACAGCCACATTCTGAGACTGTGCGCCACTGCCACATTCTGAGACTGCACGCCGCCACCATCTTCCAAGACTATGCACCAGTAATGCTGGCACAGCGTTGGATTTCCGCCATGACACCAACAACCCAGGTTCAGGAACAGACCCAAGCGTCGGAGAGCCAGCTAGGTGGAGGGAGAAGGATTGAGCATCCTAGGACTGCTCTCCTTCTCCGGGGAGTGTTCGCACTTACGGACCCCTAGTGAGGTTGGGGGTACTGCAGGATGGCGCCATTCCTCTGGGGATGGGGTGGACGCTGAACATCACTGCATGTCCCCACCCCCGAGGATCCAGCCCTCATAAAGCTGGCCCCTGGGCATGACACCTTTGCTCTGCTGCCGCCTTCACTGCCTCAGACGCCTGCCGGGAAGGTTCCCACTCCCAGGCTCCCAACCAAGTGGGCAAGCTGGGGCTTGCCACAGTGTCCCTGGAGAGCCTCTGTGGCCCTGCCAAGCCTGGGCATGTTGGGACAGCAGGCAGGGTGGGGAGGCTGTCCGGCCCAAAAATAGCAAAATAAAAAAAAGTGTGCGTCAGTGCCACATTCCAAAATTGTGCATCACCATTTCCTTGATTTTGCGCCAGTGCCACATTCCGAGACTGTGCGCCACCGCCACATTCGAGACTGTGCGCCACCACCATATTCCCGAGATTGTGCGCCACCGCCACATTCCGAGACTGTGCGCCACCGCCACATTCTCGAGACTGTGCACCACCGCCACTATTCTGAGACTGTGCATCACAGCCACATTCTGAGACTGTGCACCACCGCCACATTCTGAGACTGTGCACCACCGCCACATTCTGAGACTGTGCACCACCGCCACGTTCCGAGATTGTGCACCACCGCCATACTCTGAGATTGTGCTCACCACCACATTCGAGGAAATTGTGTGTCCAGCGCCATTCCAAAATCATGTGCCATCACCACATTCTGAAGTTGTGTGCCTAAACCACATTCTGAAGTTGTTCACTTTAGCCATATACTGAAATTATGTGTCACCTCAACATTCTGAAATTCTGCACCACTGCTACATTCTGAAATTGAACATCACGCCACATTCTGAAATTGTGTATCCCTGCTACTTGTTGAGGTTATGTCATTACTGCACTTCATAATTGCAGAATTCATTGAAATTGGATTTTTTGAACAGGCTGTGAATTATGGGTTACAAAATGAATTGTAATTTTAAACAAAGTAACGAGATCTCATTTTGGCACAATGCTAATTGGGGATATGCTGATACAAATTCTAAATTTAGCGATGCCAGAAATTTTGGCTGACTCTCTTTAAGGATCCCTAAATTATCTGTTTCTGCCATTAGATTTGGTGTGTATTCCTTCAAGGCTTATCCAAATCAAATCAGTGAAAACCAGAAATTACTACCGTGTGATCAGATCCAACAGGTATATTTATCTTAATGTAAGGATCCTGGAACTTTGTCAACCAATCAGATTATGTTTTTATTCATATCCTTATAATAATAATAATTATTGGTTTGTCTCCAGAGTTTGAGGGAAATTTCTTATCATTTGGATTTTTATGTTTGATATGCCCAAATATATCATGCTTCCTTGGTATCTATAAGTTTGAAACATGTATTCTCAGTCCTAGTTCCCACTCCTTTCTCGTGAGGCAGACAGTAAGGTGACTCTGTGCTAGCACTGTTTTCAGTGCGTTATCACGTGGAAGGGGCCAGAAATGAAAATAATGTACTCATTAGAATATCTGTTCTTCCAGAACAACTTCACCATCCAGTCACACTAGTGGGTCTAAGCTGGAGGCACAAGGACCCAGCAGGAGCAAAGTTTTGCAGTCTAGCAGGAGACCGACGTCAGCCCTGGCACCACCCACAAGGCAGACATACACATGCCATGTTCGTAGGCTGGTCTGCAACCAGCACCAGTCCCTCCCTCCCTTCTTCTGTTCTGTTTGCTAGAAGAAAAACAAGTGGGAGAGAAAAGAAGAGAGTGGATTATAGACTCCTAGCCCAATGGGATAGGAAAAGGATATAGAACATGAAATAATAAAATTAATAAACCCAACTACCAACTGAGAAAAGCAAAGAATTTGGCCTAGGTGGCACAGGGGAATGGGTGCAGGAGCCAGAGCTTAACTCAGCCACCTGGACAGACGGTGTAAAGAGGGCAGCAGCCCTGACACAGAGCTCTGGCTGGAGCAAGAGGCCCAGAGGACCTCATTACAGTTAGGGAGGATGCCAACCTGATCTATTACCTTGTACTCAGAGGACAAGAATTTAGGAGACAGCTCAAGCGCCCAGAGGAGCAGAAGCAATAGCAACAGAAAACAAGTACCAGACAGTAGTCTTCTTGCCACCCCAAAGGAGAAGAAAACCAGAAAGAGGTAGGTAAAAATACATAACCCACAGGCTAAGAGAACAGAATACAACCACCACTGCATCTGTCTCTCCGTAGCTCGGACTGAGGCTGTACTTGAGCGAGGTCTTGAGACTGCCACGTGGCAGAGGCTCAGAGTACAGGCAAGGAAACAGGTTGCCAGCAGCCAGGGAGGAGACTAGGTGTATTCCCACAAGAGAGAGAGAGAGAGAGAGCATTCAAGGAAAAGGAATAAAAACAACAACCTCCCCCGCATGAAGAGGACAAGGGCCCACTTCCATTTTTTTTAATTCCTCAAAATGGTAACGGAAAAGGGCAAGACCTATCTCAAGGGAAAAGAAAGAGAGCTAAATCTCAAGGGAAAGAACAGCTCAGAGTGGTGGCAAGAAGTGCTAGAGCACTATCAACAGGGTGAGCTGCCCAGAGGCCCAGACTCTTACATGAGAGGGGGTGGAGAGCATGTTACTGAATGGTGACGATGTTCTGGAAGCTCAGGAATTATGGCGAGTATGTCATTTTCAAATCTTCCAAGAATCAATCTTCACCATTCAGTCCCACATATGGGTTAGAGTACCAAGCTTTCCACAAAACTGGGGTGGAGTTGGTTCACCCTGAGGGAAAATTAACCTCAGCCCTCTGGTGGCGCATAACCACTGGAAGGCAGGGACTCGCCACAGGTCAGGTGGGACCTGAGACTGGTCGGGACAGGTGCAGCCTCTTGGCCTGGGAGCAGGAAGGCACCCTGACAACTGATGCCTGACCCTATGGGAGAAAACGCTGGCTTCCTGGTAATGCAAGTTCAGCACCCTACACTGAGCCAGTGGTGCAAACCGACAGAATAAGCCATGCCATCTGCTGAATGCAGACTGCTGTTCCCACCTGCCTGGATGATACCTTGTTGGCGCCATACAATGCTCTCACTTGGTGCCTCGCCAGCTCCAGGCCCCGGCAGAAAGGCAAATTAACCCACCTGGTTGACTCTGTTCATTCAGTTCAGTTCATTTTATTTAAGAAATGTATAAAATCATTAAGATTTGAGACATTATACTAGCATCAGAGACAAGACATTTCACAGTACAACGCAGCAGCACACATATACATAAATAATTCAAAACAAAATATCATAAAGGAAAAAGAAAACAGAAAACAACATTTTACAATGCAGCACCATACATATATACAAGTAATTCAGATAGTCTAAAATATATTATACAATGAAGTTGCTAAGAAATTTCGCTGTGGCAAACATCACATTCACTTTTTCAACTGTAGTATAAGTTATTTATAATCTTTTCCTTGTTTTATACAGTCTGAAGGAAGTATTGCATCTAACCATCTTTTCCTTTGAACATCCCATCTATTGCATTCAAAATATTGGGCAAAATATCTGAAAGTGTCTTAATACGGCAGGTACATGTTTCCAGTTTCCTGAAATAGATATTTCTATCCAAATTATATAAGAGAATACCTAAAATAGCTAATCTACAATTACACAAGACACTCCTGTGCTTATAATTTTCACAATGAATTAAATCGCTTCAAGTCCCCATTGTTTTTATAACAGTATATAGACCATTCACATCTAGCTCTTCTATTCTGGACACATCATCTTGTTTTGCATCATCTTCTTCTACGCATCTGGCATGTTAAGCTAAGAGCTGACTTAATGTCATCCACAGGCACTTGTTATAAGTTGCATGATGTGCAGAGTGCAAAGCCATTATGCCATTACAAAAATGTTTCTGCCGCAGGCATTAATCTCCACAGAGTTGGGGTGGGGGTAGTCATGCACTGGGTGCTTAGGTCTGGAGAGGATCTGCAGCACTAGAATCCCTGAGGTGGGGTGAGGGTAACACCTGGAGACCTATGGGAGTGAAATATCTGTGATGGACTTCCTTTGGGGCAAAAGAAAAGTAGAGAGATAAGAGCCAGACGTTTCTGGATGCCTCCGTAAAGGCTAAGGCCAAAGAGGGACAACAAAGGTGTAATCACCGAAATCCCCAAGGAATCACAGTGCTAGGGTAGCAGCATTGTGACTTACAAATGACTCTATATTCAGTTACTGCAGCATCTTCATCAGGAACCAGTGTTACTGGGAGTACTCAGCATCAGAGAAGAGGTGATAACAAATATCCTCTCTCACAGGAGGAAGTAGAGGTGAAGAAGATGGATTCAGGCAGCGGTGGTGCAGGGCCCTCAGGCTTGAATGGGCCTGGTCCACCTTAAGGTGGTACTGGTGGAACATCAGCCGCAGACCTGAATCATTTCCAAGTCACAGCCCCAGGGTACACAAAATACCTGGCAATGCAGGGAGGCGGGGAGAGAGTCATGGATGACCAGGCCAAGTCCTATGCCAAGGCTGTGACAATGCTCAAGAGACCTTGCCTGGAGGAAGAACCTAGCAGACTCACCCATGTGGATCAGCTGAACCTTGGAGGACCAGTTCAGATGGTTCTCTTTGGGGACCCCACAATGGGGACAGCGAGGCTGGACAAGGCCCACAGGGTGGCCCACTCCCACCAGTGACAGGGCCAGATAGTTCCGGGAGAATCTAGGTATCCAACTAGTACAGGGCCCCCCACCGAAGCTGCCACCAACACTGGACAAGGCCAGCTGCAGGCCCAGTGCCCTGCCCCAAACCCTAACTAGGGCTGACACTGCCTCCTGGACAAAGTCCAACACTCAAGCCAGGGCACCTCCAGAATAAGCCCTGGACCTGGCACCACCAGTAGCACCAGAACCAGAGCCAGCGCAGCGAACAGCACCGCGGCCAGATCCAGCACTGGAACTTGAACCAGCACTGCAACAGTGCCAGAAGGTGACTCGCACCATCCCTGAGCCAGTCCAGGGACAAACACAGGGATACTAGGCCCAGAGATGGGCTCGGAACCAGGTCCAGGATGGCTTCTATCATCACTGGCTCTTTCCCCAGGCCTCAAGGTCAGCTTGTTATCCTCCCCCAGGCCACAAAGGCACACACAGGAAGAGATGACCACAACCTCTGGGTCTGAGACAGCATCAGCTCCAGAACCCTTCCCCTCTTCTGGCACCACAAGCAGTGCTAGAAGGGAGCCTGGTCTTATGGCCAGTGCTGCCGACTCACCAGTATTAGCCTTATACTAAATGCCAGGGTGGCACCAGGCCACAACACTGAGATGTCCACTGGTGTAGACAGAGAGACAGTTCTGGCCTCACCACATGGGGCATCCACTGTACTAAAGGGCTGACCAACGGGGATGCTCAGCCAGTCCCTCGGAGGAAGCCAGTTATCCATCAGCCCCCGAGGTCTCAGTGAACCAAGTGCAGGAGTGCACTGGACTTCCTCAGTACCAGAGGTGCTGGAAGGGGCTCAAAGGAAGAGCCCAGGGACCTTATCTTGGCATCCCTGGTGCAACATCTGCCTCTGAAGGTGAGGGCCTTGCAACCCCACTTCCACGCACGCCTCAAGGGTGCGGTAGTCCATGGGAAGCAGGAGTCATACCTATCCATACTGTGGCCAGTGCGAAGGCAGGTACATCATTCATCATGTCAGTCCTGAACAGCAGTCAGACCTCGACAGGAGCACCAATGCATGAAGAGGGAGCTACCCTTGTTCTTCTTCTTAACCTTATTAATGCTCCTTATGAACTGACATGACGATTAAGAAAAAAGTGTTGGAAGGAAAAGGTTCTGCACCAAATTAAAATGACAGAAAGAACCAGAACCAGTAAAATACACAGTGCTGAGAATATTCAGCATCAAATGGAGGTGGCAGTGAACTGAGGAACTTGTGATGCTGTTTCAGCAACAAAGACTCCCATGGTGCATACTCAACGGTGGGAAAAGCAGAACCAAGAAGAGAGGGGCTGGTGTCGGTTGTTGACTAATCCACCAGCACAACATCACTATGTCTGCCTCGTGGGTAGTGCTCTGCACTGATGTCGGTCCCTCCGGCTTAGAATCATATGTGGAATGAATAGTGAAGACCGATTCTTGGACGATCAAAGGTGTTGTGGCACCTTATTTTGATCACCTAGTCCAGGTTCAGCCTGTTCCTGTTTTGTATTCTGGCCCTGCCCATGCATCAAGGCCATGTTGCCTATATGGAGAACACCTAGGCAGGTTGGAGCTCTTTACATGTGGAACAGCTGATGGCAACACAGCCAAGAGCAAGCATACCTGGTACATTTTATTTTAGTTACTTCATACCAGTTTTTAATTGACATTCTGTTAACAGCTAATTGATTTATACATTTTATATGGAGAACATTTAACAGTGATCCACTTTGTATCTATATCAAAAGGGACAAAACAACAGTTCCAGCATTAGTAAGCTCTAATTATCTCAGTGTGCTTGGTAAGAGTTATAAGTTACTTAAAATGTCTATTTTATTTCTATTTTGCAAAAGACCTCATTATTTACATATATGTATATATTCTTTCATTAAAAATGTCGAACTTTTTTTAATTAAAACTGCAGAGTGAAAACATTCAGCAGTTTCGTTGTACTGGGGATGCCAGGCTTAGAGCGGTTACCTATACATTAAGTAAACCGTGACACATTTACGATAAAGTCATTATAAAATTAAACTGCTAAGATTATGATTATTTGATTAAGAAATATTTTTATCTTCCATGTAGACTGTCAAAACCGAGGCATCCATGTTTGAGGAACTCATAAGTACTGTAGGGCTGGAGATTGGCTGCCAGTTTATTAATTAGGTAAGTGGAGAATTTTGATTTTAGTATATCAAACAGAGAATATGTTAGTAAACATTTTAAATAGAGGTAAAGAAATGCTTCCTAAATTTGCAGTACAGGTTTTTGACATCAGTTGCTGCAGAGGGTCTCCAGCAAGGCAGCATCTGCTTAATATGGCACCAAAGAGCTGGTTTTGTGTGCAGTCTGCTCTGTAAGAAAGTACTTTACTGAATTCTCAAGTACTTAATGTTTACGATTACATTAAGGGTTATTATTCTGATGCTTAAAAAATGGCTTACTAAGAATTACATTAACAATGTTTCAGAAGTAACAATGATAGTAGAATGACAGTGAAACGACAAGAGAATGGATGCAATTTGTGCAATATATTTATTTTATTTTAGTCTTTGGTAACTGGTACTCCCACTAGGCACAAGTGCCTGTTTTCAGGGATGACCTGGGAGCACTGGGCAGTTAAGTGACTTGCTCAGAGTCACACAGTATGCAAGTGGAGGTTGTGGGAATCAAACCCAGGTCTGGTCTACTGGATGTACCAAGCTCATTCTCACCTCGCTCCTCTAACCTCTAGGCTATAATGCCAGCCCAATATACAGTCCCTCTTCCTACTTAAAGGGACAGGAATTGATTACTTATACGCAGCTGTTTGAAATGTGTCTGTTTTCATAATGATATTCATACCTTCTAAGGATCCCTATTTAACTACGCTGAATAAAAGCTGAAGTTGACAGTTGTGTCTTGTTTTGTATGGACAATATTCAGTGCAGTTCCTTCATGGAACCAGGAATTTGGAGTTCTGACCATGTCACTTCATAGTTTCAGAACCTTGGGCACTGTACTAACAAGTTCATGTTCACATTATTGAAACGTGAAGCGACATGATCAAAACTCCAAATTCCTGGTTCCATCAAAGGAACTGCACAGAATGTTGTCCATACAAAGAAACAATACAAGACACAACTGAGAGCTTCAACTATTACTCAGGGCACAGTTAAATAGGGATCCTTTAGAGGTATGAATATCATATATGAAAATAAGAGACATTTCTAACAGCTGCACATAAGTAATCAACTCCTGTCCCTTTAATATCAAGTTAATAGAAAGATGATCCAACTTCTTCTGACATGAATAAAACACATTAATTAGTACATTATCATGACATTTTTGGAGAGTTGTGGTAATTAGATTTGTGTTGGTCTCGGTTATCAGAAATATTTGTCTGCTTTTACCAGGATATCGTCATTGTGTATTGTATTTTGTATTTGAGCAAGTTTTTTTTTTTTTTTACAATACAGTGGGCTGGGCTATGGAGGAAATTTGCTAAATGACACAATGTTGTATCAGACATGTTAATATATATATACAGGCACTTCACTATTAAATGTATATAACTGAATACTTTAATATTAATGAGCTAATATAAAGTAAGCTAATATAAATACTATAGTAATTACCATCATTTCATACAGTAGGATTGTCAGCCTGAGAACGCTTTGATAGTGAAACGTTGGCATTATGGTGGCATTAATAAAATAACTAACACTTGGGTGACTGCTTTACCCTCGAGTGAAAGCTGAGCCCACATTCCTAGCAGGTTGTAAAACCACCCATTCATGGTCCAATCTGCTCCACCTCATCAGTCCCTCTGTTCCACAGCACCAACATCCTTTTTAAATCTTTAAATTCTCCCAGAATTATTGGATCTTCTTGAAAACGACTTCTAATTTTATACGCTTCTGTGGGGCTCTTAATTTTGGTTGGCTAATCTGCATCATGGATGTGAGACTGGAGGCCTGTGACAGTTCTGATTCTGAACATCTGGAGGCAATGCTACACCATCCTCTGTCCGTAGGGCAGATTTTCTCAAGGCAGGCTTCATAATCAACTGCAGACCTCTCCTCCTTGTATTTGCCAGTGAGTTGATGTTTTCTGGCAGCTTTTAACAGGGTAGTCATGGCAGAGCTAGAGTACAGCTAGATGATAAGGTGTGCATTAGCTCTGTGATGTCACCGAAGTTAACAGGCCTTATCTGTATTTATTCATAAAATTTTTTTAAATATTTTCCACATTTCTGTTTACTAAATTACAAGTTTACCCCCTCATGACCACAACATATGTTAACATGGGGTGGGGTGCTGGCCATCACACTGTGAAGCAGCATTACAGAGGAGCTCCTGCAAGGCAGATCTAAATCAATACTTTTAAAGCCACAAACTGCAGATTATATGGAGAAAATACCAGCTCTAAATAGATAGCATCCTCCTGAACATTCTGACACCCAACCTAAACTATGGAAAGCCTAAGGAAAACGACTGCACAGCAACAGGGAGCTCTGATTTTTTTAGTCGCGGTACTAGCCAAGACATCAAGAAGGCATTGGGCTCAGCCCTCAGAGGATCGTAGCAGTGTAGCTCTTGAGGCAATGGAAAAATAGTGGCAAAGTTATGCTCCTCAATTAGCACCATGGGAAAAAACTGGACTGAATCACTACAAAGCTCACAGCAGCTGAACAAACAAGGATGCTGTAAACTTGATTCAGCAGATGCTCAAAGACATGCTGATAAAGCGCTGATGTGGTAGACACATTGATTAAAGAGAACACTCACCTGCAACCGCCTGGAGAACTCAAGAGAACCTAATCAGGGCAAGAAATAGCAGGCTGCTGGGCTTGCCAGAGGGACTGGAGGGAGGTGATGCCCTGAGATTTATGGAAACTTAGCTTTAGAAGGAACTAAACTTGCAGAGATCCATTGTTTGAACGGGCCTACCAAGTTACTCCCAGGAAGGCTGTAACAAGAACAAAACACCCCAGAGCACTTCTGTTATCTTTTCTTTCAAGAGAGATAAGGACTGAGTTCTATTGGCAGCTAGAAGAAACAAGAGTTATGTAAGAACTTACTGCAACAGTAGATCTTCAGAGAGGTTCCTGCAGTAGGTCTTCACATATAGGACTGCACCCCTGACGCCAGGACCACACTGCAAACTTCTAGCTAGCAAACCATAGTGGGGGACCTCCCCGACATCACATGGCAGACATCGGTGACAGTATAACAGGGGCGGTCCCCAGTCTCACCCTCCAGTTCTCCTGCTGAGACCTCAGAAGAGGAACGGTAGAAAGGAGTAACAACTCCTGAAGCCCTGGGCTGCTAAAAACAAAGCCCTGGAAAAGGAAAAGAGGAAAAATATAGGAGCTAGGGGAAGGCAGAAGGAATCGAGATTTACTGCAGGAACCTCTCTTGAAGATCTACTGTTACAGTAAGTTCTTACGTAACTGCTGTATCTTACTTCAAGAAGGTTCTGCGGTAGGTCTTCACATATAAGACTGATTACGAAGCAGTCAAAGAAAAAGAGAGTCAAGTCCCGGAGGAGGAAGAGTCTGCCAACTAGAGGTCTGTTTAGGACAGGAGGCCTTGCAGAACTGCCAGGCCAAAACCGCTCTGCACCTAGAGGCGATGTCCAGATTGTAATGCCTGCTGAAGGTATGGACGGAAGACCAAGTGGCGTTGCCACAAATATCTGCAGTGGACACGTTCTCAGGAAGGCGTCAAGCAGCAATGCCCAAGTCAAGTGGCTTTTTACATCCCTCGAAGGCCTCTACTTGTGGTAAATGTACAAGATGCAGTTAGCTAACCATTTTGACAAATCCTATTTGGAAATGGCCTTTCCTGACATTTGGGTGAAAGCAAAACAACTGGTTAGACGTATGCGCCTCATTAGTCCTGGAGATGCAATATCTCAGCATTCTATGCACGTCTAAGGTGTGCAAGAGGTATTTCTCCTGTTGGAGATGCTCTGGGTAATATACCAGCAGTTCAACATTCTGATTCAAAGTAAATTCGAACTACCTTCGGAAGAAAGAAAGGGTTAGTCCATGAGACCACACCGCCTCTGTGGAAAATCAAATATGGCTACTTATAAACTAGGGCCTGAAGCTCTGTAATCCTTCAAGCTGAAGTAATGGCACTAAAATACAGTTTACTCACCTGTAACAGGAGTTCTAGGAATGGTGTATGTTGTTCACCTACACTTATTAGCAGGTTCCTTGCCGCTTTAAATCTTGCCAGAAGGTCTTCAAGCTGGCTCCTCCCACCCACCCGGTGGTAAAACCTCGGCCCGCCTCTATGATGACAGATCTAGCCTGGAAGCCAGGCCAAAGGCCGGCCGGGAGGTCAGGGTTGTAGGATGAACAATATATACCATTCCTAGAACTCCTGTTACAGGTGAGTAACCTGTATTTCTAGGGACATGGATATGTTGTTCAATCCACACTTATTGGCAGACTCCTAGCAGTTCTCCGGGAGGAGGGAGGCAAGCACACACCCTGATACTTACTTGGGAAACAGAGACTGAGAACTGAGGCCCCAAACCAGCATCTCGGGCGTGACTCAAGGCCATGTGGTAGTGGGTAATAAAGGTATGTGCCGACTTCCAGGTAGCAGCCCTGAAGATATCCTGGATAGGGACATTCCTGGAAGCAGCTACCGATGCAGCAGTATGGCGGGTAGAATGAGCTCTTATCCTCTGGGAGGCTCCATGCCCACCAGCCTATAGCAGAGCTCTATGCAGGAGGTGACCCACCTGCTTATTGTCCGCTTGGCTGCAGGTCTGCCAGGTGCGGCTTCAACGTAGGTGACAAACAGCTGGCGTAATCTCTCCTCGAACTTCAGTCGTCCGCCTCCTTGTAATAAGCGAGCCGTCTAGGGTCCAAAGTATGGAGCCTATATTCGCCTCCGAGGTGTGATTGGGGTAGAACACCGGCAGAGTCAACACCTGGTTAAGGTGAAACCTGACACCACCTTCGAAGGAATTTCTGTGGGGTGCAGGACAACCTTGTCCCTGTGGAAGAACAGATATGAGACTCGATGGAAAGCGCCTGGAGCTCTCCCATCCTTCTGGCTGACGGATAGCCACCAAGAAGGCGGTCTTCACGATCAGGTGGGAAATATCGCACCTGTATCGGGTTCAATGGCTTGCCCATGAGCTTGGCCAATACCAGCAGTAGATCCCATGGAGGTGGAGGTTCTCGCACTGAGGGAAATATGGTCAAGGCCTTAAAAAGCAAGCACCGACCACCTTCCTCCCAGCACCGACTGCTTCCTGGCCCGCTACCAGGGCAGAGATGGCTGCCAGGTGCACCTTAAGGGTCGCCGACTGAAGCCCTTGCTGAGAACGGGACCACAGGTAGTCCAGAATGCTTGCCAAGGGACAGGCGGAAGGGTCCAAGCCTCTTCCCTGACACCAAATGGAGAATCTCTTCCATTTGAAGGCACAGCATTTCCTGGTCGACTCCTTGTGGGACGCCTCAATGACGTTGAGGACTCGCCGAAAGACCCAAGGCCTGGAACTCTAGCCTCAGGAACCAGGCTGTCAGGTGCAGGGATTGAAGGTCCAGAATGGAATACCTTCCCTGGTTGACTGAGATCAGGTCCAGGCAGGCTGGAAGCCACTCGGGAGCCTGGAGCTGAGGCTGAGGAGATCTGGAAACCAGAACTGGCAGGGCCAGTCTGGGCTACCAGAATCACCTGCGCTTTGTCCTCCTCGCCTTGAGAAGCACCTTGTGGATCAAGGGAAATGGGGAAAGGCATAGAAGAGGCCCGGGTCCACGGCCTCGAGAAGGCATCCTGCAGCGAGCCCTGCTGAGGGGGGCGGGCATGGAACAGACTCAGCCTCGTGACTCTCCTGAGGCAAACAGGTCCACCTGGAAGCGTGCCCCAGTGGGGAACAGATCTTGAGAGTCATGGAGTGGGGGGAATGAATGGGAACCCCCAGAGAGAGGCTGAATAGATCCGCCACCAGAGGAGATCCCTCTTCAAGATGCTGGAGACCAGTATCCTGTGATCGATGTCGTTCATCATGCGTGATCCCACTGGACCCAGAGGGACCATTGGGTCACCCTCATATGCAGTCTGGACAAGGGGACTGTGGCATGGCAGCCCATAAGACCCAACAGGTGGAGAATAGAGTGTGCTGTGGTCCGACGGGAGGAGGACACCAAAGCAGCTTGTTGAATCAGGTTTCCTGCACTATCCGTAGGGTAAAAGGCCCTGCCCTGACTGTGTCCAGCACTGCTCCAATGAACTGAAGGCGCTGGGAGGGTGACAGCTGAGACTTGGAATAGTTCAGTGATGCCAAGTCCGGAAAAAGGTCCAGGGTGGTGGAAAGAGAATCCATCAGACTGTCCTGGTAAGGAACACATAATCTCTTGGCGGCGCAGGGCTGCAGCCACCACCGCCAGGCACTTGGTAAAACCCGAGGTGCCAAAGAGAGGCCAAAAGAAGGGCCTTGAACTGATAATGGTTCTCCTGAAAGGAGAATCTCAGGAAACGTGATGGGCCGGAATATAGGGATGTGCAGGTAAGCATCCTGCCTGTCATGTAAGCACAGCCAATGATTTTGTTGGAGCAGGGAAGGAGTCCCTGGAGGATCAGCATGTGAAACCTCTTGCAGTCTATGAAGAGGTTGAGCAGACTGAGATCTAGAATGGGTCTCAGATCTCCGTCTTTTGGGCACTAGGAAGAAGTGGGAGTAATATCCACTTCCTATCTGCCCTGGCCAGACCAGCCCTATGGCTGACTTTGTCTGTACAGCTTGGATTTCCTGTTGGATAAGGCTTAGATGGCCTGACAGGCAGCTAGACCTTCCCGGCGGATTGTCTGGGGTCTTTCCAGGAACTCGATGGAGTGCCCTCATGGTGAGCTGGAGTACCAAGCATCTGCGGTTACTGCCTTCCATCCTTCCAGGTGGAGGGTGAACCTTCTCCCCACTGGCTCCTCCAGAAATACGTGAGGAGGTGGAGGGACCCCTCAAATCAGGATGTGGAGGGGGAGCCGCTTTGCCGCCACTGGCAGCCTTTGGGACTTCTGCCTGAGGAGTCTGGGTACCGGAACCGAGGCATGACGCTTGCCCAGTCATCTGCCCTGGTTCTGCCTATTCCACCTCTTCTGGGGTGATGAAAAGTCTGCTTGGGTTTTGGCCTGAGCGATACATGGAGTGGACATCTTTGAGAGACCTCCGTTCTCTTGCAGCTCTGTTATTATAACTTGGCGTCGCCCCAAAAGGATGGAACTCCTGAAGGGGCATACAGCAGGGTGTTCTGGGCGTCTGCGCCAGCCCTCGCAAGATGAAGCCAGGCCAGGCACCTCAGGCAAACTCCAGTAGCAGTGCAGCGAGCCACAGAATCGACAGAGTCTTTTATTTATTTTATTTTAGTCTTTGTAATCGGGTAGGCCCACTAAGCACAAGTGCCTGTTTTCAGGGGCAACCTGGGAGCACTGGGCAGTTAAGTGACTTGCTCAGAGTCACACAGTATGCAAGTGGAGGTTGTGAGAATCAAACCAAGATCTAGTCTGCTGGATGTGTCAAACTCATTCACAGCTCGTTAATCTAACCTCTAGGCTACTACCAGCCCGAGTCATAAGCAGGGCCCCTACTTTTCTCATGCACAGTGGGACCAAGTTCTGCGGGTAAGATTCACCATTTGCCGTAGAACTCTCAAGTGCGGTGGTTTGTAATTTCTGCGGCAGTTCTCCGGCACTAACAAACTACCACATCACAGTGTCAGCTCGTCATCCTGACTTCCTTTCATGGCAGTGGTTATAGCAATCAGGATGGTGGAAAGCACAGTAACACTAGTTCAAAAATAACAGACTTATAAAAATTATTTTATGCCTAGAAAAGCAAAACAAATGTCTCTCTTAAGGTCCTAGCCTGTTGTATAAATGACATATGCAGATGGGATCTTATGTGATAAATAAGGTATTTCTATATGCATGCTATCTATCCCACTAATGAGGGTGCCACTGTCTATCACTTATATATTTGTATGTGCTTTCTACACCACTCATTAGGTTCCCACTGTGTATCACTTGTATAGTGATATGCAATCTGTAACTTACATACAAATGTGTGTGTGTGGTGAGAGAGACAGAAATACTTGTGTGTGTGTGTGTGTGTGTGTGTGTGTGTGTGTATTTTTTTATTTCCATGAACTTGCATCCTCATTCATACAGGTCCCATAGGAAATGGAATAGAGGAGTTACTGCAAAACTCATTTTCATGTCAACCTGCTTTCCTGACACATGCGTAACAACATCACGCCATGACATGCATGTGAACCAGTTGTGAGATACAGCCTCGGGCCATCACAATGTGTCCACCATTTGACAGAACACTGCACCATACCTTCCCAGGTTCTGAGCAGTGATGTGTTCCACCATCCTTGTGCTGCCCAGCCAGTTCCCAGAGCTAATCTCTGAACCTGAGTTGCTGGCACGGAAACACAGCATGCTACCCTCTGGCCCAACAGCTGTTCCTGCACACAACATTTCTCAATAACTTTTAGGTGATTCTATCAACCAATGACAATATGTAATCAATAACCCGCAAAATGCGACAGTGCAATTATTTATTTAACAGGTCTATTCTTTCAACAGGTCTACGATTATTATATTTTCACTTTTCTGGGCATAATTACTTTATTTTTCTTAAAAATTTAGACAGTTAAATTAATTTTACCAGTTATTCATTTCAGATAGCATCTCTATACCTTAAAGCACAAACAGGTTTGTACAAAGTGATGTATGGACTTAACAGGTCTGTGCTATTGCCAAGGTTTTGTTTAGTTGGCCCTAGTGCAACAATGTAAGACTGAAAATTGTATTAGGCTGTAGTGCAGGTTGAGCAAATATCACCATGCATGATGTGCTGTGCCACCGTCTCTGGCAGTGGGAGCTGTGGTAGATAAGTGACTGTTCATTTCTGTTGCAGAATGCAGCCATTTCATTAGCTAATGTATGATGTTATAGCAATGATAACATCACATTCTGAACATATAGGGGGTTTGGATATAAAAAGAGGGAAGGGAACCAGATTCTATGTATAAACAGAAATATTAATCAAAAATCACCAAGAAGAGTGAATTCTACTGACACCGCAGAAAGTTCTATGATGAACTACAAGTTCTGCGCAAAATTCTCTTGACCACAAATTCCCCTAGGGAGCCATAGTCATAAGCAACTCCGTAAGGCATGGCAGCAGGAAGACTTGTTAAGTCTTATTTCTCTAGTAGCCTATTCCTGAGGTCCTCGACCAGAATGGCCTGGAGTGTTTTCTAAGTCAGATAGAGCTGACTTCTGAAAAGGATACCATATGGGCCACATAATTTAAAGATCGAATGGTGCAGGTAGAAGAGGTATAGACCTTGTGGCCATATTGGCCCATTTGTTTGGACTCTTTGTCCGGTAGGGAGGCACTCAGGCTGTTTAGGCTGGGCTGATCTATCGTGGGCTGCTGTAATGACAATAGAGTCAGCCTTAGGTTGGGTAGTCAAAAGGCCCTTCCGGTTTTTATTTATTTATTTATTTATTTAGTTTTGTTGACCGGTAAGCACTAGACAAATTCTGCCTATTTTCAGGCACGACCCGGGAAGGGGATACAGATGAATGCCAACTGACTTTGAACCAGATTAAGCTGTTGGTGGTATTTTAGTGAATCAGGGAAATATGAGGACACCGGGAAATTCCCTACTCTTTTCAATAAGTGCCATGAGATCTTTAACATCCATCTGCACTACCACCAATCCAGGCAGATGGGACCTCGGTTTAACGTCTCATCCGAAGAGCGGCACCTCAGAAATGCAGCACCTCTCATGCTGCACTACAGTGTCAGTACTGGGATATTAACCCAAGTGCCAGATGTGGGAACTGAACCCACAGCCCTCTGATCTCCTGGCCTCAGAGGCGAGTGTGCTACCTACTGAGCCACTGACACTGCACTGGGTGGTAGGTCCTGTCAGCTTTTTTGGAAACTGCAGAAATAGATGATGGCTGTTGTCATATGGTAGAGGTTAAGTCCTCGTGCGGTTCCATCCATGGAGGAATGAGGAGGGATCCACATTGGTGAGGTCCAGATGTTCTGCCAGCCTCTTTCTCTTGGGGTCCATCTCCTGGGATGCCCAACTGCAGGCCTGTTGAATGGACCGGAGGAGTTCTGCAAAGGATGGATCGTCTGGTGGAGACTCTGGAGACTCCTTGGGCTGAGGCTCTACCGGGAGTGAGGCTCTGAATGGCCCACAGAGTCAAAGTCTGAATCGAGTCAGAAGATTTTGGTCTGCTGGGCAAAGGAGTAACATCTGGGACACCTCCGTGACCCTGGCACCCGAGGAACCATCAGGCGCCTGTCGAAATCCTATCGGATGTCCAGTCCACAGGGGCGGGCTTCATGTCTGCGTCCTGTGGGTCGGGTGGCAACCATCACTGGTTGGGGCTGGCCCAACTCTGCAAAAGTTGGGACTTGGCATCCTTCCACCAACCTGGGATGGTCTCTTGGGGTTCCGTGAGGCAGGTGGAGGCAGCAGAGGCTGGCCGCCTGGGTACCCCATGGCATAAGGGGTTGCCAGGTGTCTGGTCCCAGTAGTGGTACAGATGGTATCCATGGTATGTGTGACCCTGTCCCAGCGTTGGGTACCCTGGCATCAGAATTCGCAGCAGGTAACCCGGCGGCCTCCGGTGTCGGGTAGTAGGGGAACTGAGGCAGCGGGTAGCTGGGATAGTTGCCTATAGGGCCTGACTGATGAGGGGTGGAAGGCTCAGGGAGCGGCAGTGCCGAGGGACCGCTGGGGGTAGTAGAGTCTGTCAGAAGGCCTGAGGTCAGTGTAGGGACCCTGAAGGGCCAGAAGGTGCTCCAGCATCAAAGCGAAAAAACATGGTCCATGTCCAAATCTGAGGAGTATGAACCAGGGAGTGGCCCGGCCGGGGATCAGAAGGCGCCTGATGTCAGATCAGAGACAGGTGAGGGGGTGGCAAACAAACCCCCATCAACAGGTCTGCCGGGAGGCAGGAGTCTCAGAAGGAATGCCCAATGCAGGAGAGGTCTCCTGGTCAGCAACGCCGATTCTCGTGGAAGCGGGGAAAAGAGATGTTGGGCTAGGTCAGTGAGGTCAGGGAGGGTGAACCCTCGAGACTGAGGTGAGCCTGGAAGCTCACTCTGTAGCGACGTTGGAAACCTTGTGGGTATCCGATGGGAGAGCAACCGACCGAGCAGACGCCGGGTGAGCTGGCAACCAACTTATCGGCGCTAACCTGGGGGCGTGAGGGGCCAACGCCTGACTTACAGGTAGAGGTCGGGCTGACAACAGCCGAGAGGCTAGAGTCTGGCTGGTCGACCAAGGTTGAGCACCCAGAGGCAGAACCGGGGAGACTTAGCGCCAAGCTTGCAACAGGCCCAAAGTAAAGTCCTCCGGAAAGGAGACCCTGACTGCCCACTGACCAAGGCGGGGAGGCATCCGATCCACTGGGGCGGAGGGGACCTATGAAGTGGAGTGATCTCTGATGTGGAGGCACCACCCATGTGGTGTCGGCTGTCTGGAGATGCTTAGTGGAGGAGAATGGTCCCGCTCTCAGATTTTTTCTTCTTTTCTTTCTCTCAGAGTGTTGAAGAAGAGTGTTCCCTCAGCTCCTGAAGCTCTCTTTCCATCGATGCAAGGCGTTGTTTTAGAAGGTGAGCATTGAGGGCCTTCTGGTGATGGGAACGTGTGGCCTTGTTGAAGGACTGGCAGATTTGGCAATCCGCTACCTTGTGTTTGGGGCCCAGGCACAGAACTCAGCGGAGTGTCGTCCCCATGCAGGATCTGTGCACACACTTCAAACACTTTTTCTTCGGTCAACGTGAAGACATGCAACTCAATGTTTTAGGAAAATAATGGAAAGACTAATACCTATACTGATAAAGATGGCGGACAACTGAAGCTGTTCAACCCACGAGATCCGACGATTCGATGGCAGGAAAGAACTGGCGGTCGTATGGGAACCACCCCTTTATACTGTCATGCCGTTGTCCACCATGTTAAATCGGGAACAGTCCCCGCTATAGTTGCTAGCTAGAAGTTTGCCGTGGTGGTCCAGATGCCAGGGGTGCAGTCCTATATGTGAAGACCTACTGCAGGAACCTCTCAAGTAAAATCAACTGCTATGTGGTGGATCAAAAAGTACTTTTCTCCCAAGACTGGCCTGCAATGAGGTAGAGGCACAGGCTTTGACGGAGTTAAAAGAACTACATCATAAGAAAATCCTTTGGCCTTGCTGCCTCCTTGCTTGCCTCTACCTCACAATTCAAAATAAACCGTATTCATTTTCAGATCCAAAAGAGGTGATTAACATGCTCAATCGATGGACAGGACAGTCTCTCGCTTGGGAAATGGCAACAACTGAAGCAGAGGGAGAGGTATACCCAAGAGAGAACACTCAATATGGACGTATAACAAAATAAATGTTAACATTCATTTGCTAATTAACTTTGAATGTTTTTCTCCTACTAACTTTTTTCTCCTATGACCAGGTATGTGCTGTGGAAGCACTTCAGTCAGCAATATTAATACATAAGGGTCCTGTATTTCTATGATAGGGGACTCAAAACTTGTATTTTCTCCTGCTCTATATTTCCTGACCACGTATATAACTTACACTGAAACATATGAAAATACACATTTGTAAAGTGGGACTTAAGATAAAACTGGGAACATGTAAGGAGTGTCACATGTTAAAGATGGCACCTCAGAGAAGAGTGTGTCTGCGCCTCCATCAATATTAAAGAGAAAAGATACAGAGATTGCTCCAAAGTGCCTCATAGAGTAAGAGCAGAGATGTGTTTCTGAGACCAGAAAAAGGGTCCCCTTTCAATATTTGTAATTACAGTACTTTTCAATTGCTGAGCCTGCAAATATAGCAGAACCACCTAATTCCTGGAACACAAATAACTAACGTGGATAACATTTATTGTTACTGATATGGGCTTAAACTCACAATTTTTTGATTAGCTTTCTGTATCTGCAGTTCTTTATTTGTAAATTTATATGCAGGGCTTGGGGCTTAATTATAGACCTAGGACGAATGCTACAGTTGGATCGTGTGTTATTAGGCTGATGAGATTAGCCAGTTACATTTAACCTCTACATTATGTCTTTTATCACCCAAGCACTGGGTGGCATTTTAGCATTATGTTGAAATGTTCTTGTTTCAATATGATAGCGTTTGTTGTAGGATAACCCATTTCTGGTAACACGTAGGCAATGTGACTGCTCAGCTGACATTATAGCACTGTGTAACAATATGCTAAAACTGTAGTATACAAAATTATTTGTAATGTTTTACATGCTCAATCGAATGGACAGGACAGGGTCTCTCACTTGGGAAACAGCGACAACTGAAGCAGCAGGAGAAGGGGAAGAACCACTGGTGGAGGCGAACACAGGACAGTATAGTTCCAGCTGCAGATGGGTAAGGACAGGGTGCATCTGGCACAAAGGTGCGGACTTTAGAAGGCTGACTTCAAAAGGATGCATGAAGTGGTACAAGGGTTCCTGGCCAGAAGTCAGCCTAATATGGACACGAATCAGAAGTGGGAGCTCATAAAACTAGGGATAGTAGAGGTAACTAAATCCTGCAGCAAGGCCGAGAGTAAAAAGGCTAGGGTGAAGAAACCTAGCTGGACAAGGGGACCCATAGACAGGGTCAGGAAGAAAAGAGCAGCCTATAAGAGATACAAAAACTGGGAGGGGAGGACAGGGAGGAGTACCCAAAGGAAGCCAGGACGTGACCAGGGAGGTAAGGGCAGCCAAGGCATCCAGGGAAACACAGGCTGGCGCAGGGCATTAAAGAGGAGAGAAAGACTTCTTCAGGTACATCAGTGAGAAAAGGAGTTGTAAGGACCAGACAGCAAGGATTAAGAGGGAGAGAGGATGGGTGGAAAAGGGGCAAAGGAAGAAGCACTTGACTACTTCTGCTCAGTTTTACTAAAGGGGATACCCAAGGTGGGTGGGGGAGGATAGGAACAGAAGGGGAGGTGGGGTGACAGACAGGAAATCACTGAAGGTAGAGTGCTAGAGCGGTGAAGGGCACTGAGGTGGAAAAAGGCATCAGATGGCGTACACTCCATGTTACTGAAAGAGCTTGCAGAGGTCCTAGCAGGGCCCTTGGCAAACCTATTTAATGCTTCACTGGACTTAGGGTGTGTACCTAAAGACTGGAGGATGGCTCACATGGTTCCCTCCATAAGAGCGCCCAAGGATGAACCGAGGAAATACAGACCAGCGAGCCTCACATCTACTCTAAAGGAAACTAATGGAGACAATCCCAAGGAGAGGCTGGTGAACCTGCTGAGGTCAATGGGTTACAGAACAGTAGACAGCATGGCTTTGTCAGGATCAGATCCTGCCAGACCAACCTAGTGGAATACTATGACTGGGTTACTAGGCAAGCGGACAAGGGCCATGCGGTGGATATCCTGTTCCTGGACTTCAGTAAGGCATTCAATTCGGTGCCACATGGGAGAGTTGGAAATAAGCTAAAGGAACAGGGGCAGGGGCAAAATTGGTGGGATGGGTGGAGAACTGGCAGCATGGAAGGCTGCAGAGGGTGGTGGTGGGAGAAGAACTCTCATCCCCAAGGGCAGTGACGAGCGGTTCAACAGGGTTGGTGCTGGGGCTGGTGCTATTTGGGATATTCACTGCAGACATTTCGGTGAGCATCAAGAGCAAGATCAGTCTATCTGCAGATGACACAAAGATGGCATCAGTGGTGGATGACCTCGGAGGGTGGCAGGGTTTGCAGGAAGATCTGGCAAAGCTGGAGACATGGTCTGACACCTCTCAACTGAATTCAATGCCTAGAAATGCAAGGTACTGCATTTCAGGGCAAAAATTCAAGGAGAAACTACCATCTAGGGGAGTACAGCTAGCTGAGACGGAGAAGTATCTGGTGGTGCTCATTATGGGAGCAATGAACAACTCTGCACAGTGTAGGAAGGTAGCGGCAATGGCGAACAAAATGTTGGGCTGTAACACAAGGGTATAACCTCAAGGAGTGGGGAGGTGATTCTGCCGTTGTATAGATCGCTGATCAGACCCCACCTGGAGTTCTGCATGCAGTACTGGTGCCTGCACCTAAAGAGGGACATTAGATTAATGGAAGGGAGCAATGCAGAGCAACAAAGATGATCCAGGGTCTGGGAGAGTTACCATATGAAAGCAGACTAAGGGAGTTGAACTTGTACTCACTAGAGGAGAGGAGGGACAGTGGGATATGATTGAGACCTTCAAGTACATAAGAGGAATAAACAGGACAGGCATGGAGGGACTGTTCAAGGGAAGGTGGGGAGGGAGGAGGGACACTCGAGGTCATGATGTCAGATTAGAGGGTGGAAGGTTTAGGAAGGAACTGGGAAGGCACTTTTTACAGAGAGGGTGGTGGCAGAGTGGAACACGCTACCAGCAGAGGTGGTGGCCTGTAAAACAGTGGATGCTTCTAGAGGGCTGGGATAGGGCAAGAGGGAGAGTCAAGGAAGGGGTGCAAGCCGGCCGGTGGCGCTGAGTGCTGGATGCCTTATCTTGCACTCGCCAGCAACTGGTTTTCGGGAATGAGCACAGGCCGCGGGGGTCGGCAGGGAGGAGAAGGATTGAGCACCCAATGGCTGCTCTCCTCTCTGGGTGGGGAGGGCTGCATGCTCCTGCTGCCATACCGCCATCTAGGGACCCTGGGTAGTGGTGCAGTTAGGGGAGCAGCAGGAATGGGAGGGAAGTCGTCGGCTGAGGTCGGGAGGCGATAAGGCCGTCTCAGCGTGCCTTCCGTCTCTTGACCCTCCTTGCATGCCATCTTGGGACAGGACGAAAATCAGGAGGAAAACACCTGATACGGGCTCCTGGAGATGGACCTCGGCCACCGACTAGGAGGTCAGGGAGGAGCTCCAATCTGTCTGTCCGCCTCATCTCAGGCAAGGAGGGGTTTGGGATCCTCCTCCTCCTCTATCCGGGGTAATCTGGGGTGCTCAAGACTGTAGGGGAGCAGCACAGTAGGGAATGATATCCTCTGCCCCTGGTTGGCAGGGTGCAAGTGAGGATCCTGATGACAGGAGCCGCGTGGGAACAGAGGAGTATAATATAAGGTCAAAAAAAAGAAAAAAGAAGGTGCAGGAGGGAGGGAGGCAGCTGCAGAATAGGGTTGCTAGCTGCATAATCAAGCAGACTCGATAGACCAAATGGTCTTTTCCTGATGGCAGTTCAGATGTTCACATAATGACTAAAAGAGTAAAACAAAAGACATGGCAACTTTTATTTATTGTATTCATAAACCTTAGAGCTTAAGGGCCCATTTTTAAAGATGTCCAATTCAGAAAAAGTAACACATCAACATGAACAAAACAACCACATCACAGCAAAATAACATCATCATGACCAAAGTTAGTAAACAAGTGCAGTAATAAGATATACTGGATTTTGCATCCCTAACACATGTTTTAACTCCCAAAATCTAATATTTGCTGGGGTGGAGTAGGGAGCTGGGTGGTGCCGGGGGGTTTGGACAGGGTGAGGAACCTGTATGGCTTAAGTTTTACACTACTACTTTGCTGGGGCAGGGGAGGGCGATGGGTGGTATAAGGCTTTTTTTTTTTTAAATGGCTGTGGGTGATGAAGGAAGGGGTGGAAGTGAGGGGTGAGCTTTTAAAGCATTGAAAAAAAAACTTGCAAGGCCAAGTTGGGTGAAGTCAGCAAAACTTTGCCCAGCAATAAGTAGCATGAAGTTCCACCTTCACCACAGCAATTTGATCAGTGGAGGGAATGTTTGTTGCGTCTCCAGCTCACGTCTGCTGACACAAGATAGACTGGTGTGTAACTGCTACTGTAGCTGTAGGTCCTGAAATGAATCCCAGTTGGGGGCAAGAAGGTGGGAAAGCGCAGCAATCTGCCGATTCTAATTTTGGTGATGCAATTCCACTGGAAGGAACAGGATGTCAAAAGACTGTAGTATGCATTGGTTCTGCTTCCATTTTCCACTTTCTCTCCTGAATAAATTATGTCTTGCATACATTATGTTATAAACCAAAAATGTTTTGAAATCCTATCCGCCAGCGCAGCAGTAGCTCTACTACTTCTGGACGCTGATGACTTGGGTTCGGGAACCAGACTGGGTCACTGGAGGTTAATAAAAAGGGTTTGCAAGCTCAGCCCATCACATTTACAATGCATTTTACAAGATTTAAAGGGTGCACCTGGTGTGTGACCAAACAAAAGCATACAATTAAGGTACCAGGGCTCCCCACCTCCCACTCTACTGTTTTAAAAGCCTGCAATACTTTCAAACACCACCAATATTTTACTTGTTTTGGATTGTTAGAGGGTACCATAATTGTAGGCTTTGTTTGGTCACACACCAGGTACACCCCTTTAAATCTTGTTAAAATGTATTGTAAATGTGATGGGTTGAGCCTCACAAACCCTTTTCTTGAACTGCATGTAAGAGAACTGTGGCCTTCTCCTAACTGGTGAGCTCCACAGAGAACCCTAATTGGGCAGGGCACATGATATAAGCAATGAAGCCAGACAGTGGATTATCCATACGATACAGAGAAAGCAGGAGAACCACAGCTCAGAATGGCAGTGTAAAATGTGATGCTTTTTCCTGACCGATGAGGAGGTCACTTTGTCGCATTGGTCAGGCTTATCATAATTCAGCTGAAATATGAGACCAAGAACTCTGTAACAATCCAAAACAAGTAAACATACCGGTGTTATTTGGAAATATTGCAGGCATTTAAAGCAGCAAGTGGGGCGGGAGGCCTGGTACCTTAATTGTATAGGTCACAAGAGGGCCAGTCAGTAGAGGATGGCCAAGTGTCCCATGGATGCTCACCTCCTCGAGGGTGGGAGGGAGCTGGACTCTGCTGCAACACCACCACCTGGGTGACCACGGTGTTGATACACAGAGCCATGAACTGGGGAGAGGGTGAAGTCGGTGGCATGATGCACTGCATCCGCAAGGATCTTCCTGATGTTCACAGGGGTGGAAAAACAGGAAACACAGCTCACAGCCTACGTCTCAGACAAAGAATGTTCAGAAACAGATAGACACAGACCACTGGTTGGGCAACCATGCACAACCAGCCTGTGCTGCCACAGAGGGTTGCACAATCAGTATTTTTTTACAGTGTATAGTTTTTTGTTGCATGGAATTACATCTCCATATAACTTTTGACACATTTTTGTGGCTTGTGGAAAATACAGTTTTGTATAGTACAAGATTTGTAGCGTTTACCTCAGGTCTGGACGAAAAGGCAAGTAGGGCAAATGGATCAGTAATGTTATGCTTGTTTGGGTTTGTAAAAAAAAAAAGCACATTTTTCAGTTCTGCGCTTAGTATGTATGAAAATGCTCAAGGCATGATGTTCAATATTTAACTAAGGGCCCTCATCACTATTTAAAAGGTATGCATAGCCCATGCTTTTCCCCACAGCATTCAGTCAGAAGCCGTAATCAAGTACTGGGCTTACAAGCAGACTAGATGGGCCTAGCGGTCCTTATCTGCCAACAATTTCTACATTTCTATGTTTCTATCCCCAACCTATTTAGCTTAGGTAAAGTAGATGTCCACTGATACAGAATCAGTTATCCTTAGTTTATAGTGCATTGAAACCAGACATTTACTTCATCAAACACGCATTCTTAGTTTGTGTGCTCAGGAGCCAGAATGAATTGAAACCAGGCACTGAATTCATCAGCTGAAAATGATACTCTTGGTTGGCCTGTCAGCACAGCGGTAGGGTTACTGCTGGCATCACCAGAGACCTAGGTTTGAGAACGAGTTCGGGTCACAGGAGGGTGGTCAGGAGGAGGAGGATTAAGTGTCCCAAAGGACAATCTCCTCCTCTGGGGTGGAAGGTCACTGCATCTGTTGTAACTCTGCCACCTGGGAGATGACAGGTAGTAGTGTGGTGGAGGTATGATTGGGATGAAGGAGATTGGTCAAAGTCTGCACAGCCACCCTTGTGTGCGTGTGGACTCCCAATTGCACCGATGCCCTCAGGGACCACAAGAACTAGCTCACTGGAAAAACTCCACTGTGCAGCCGGATGACTGGGCACACCTGGGCCCTGGCAGAACTGACTAGCACCCACTACCCTGGAGGTCCACAGGAAGGAGGCCAACACCTCACCCAGAGTGGCCAGCTTGGCCAGCACCGCATGGTGGGGGAGCCAGGGTAGGAGCGTTGGGGAGTTGGGAAAGAGTTAAGTGCTGGAGACATTCAGACACGGGGCGGGTAGTAGCCACTGAATGGTGGCAGATCCAGAGGCATAAAATATAACAAAAACATGAGTTTTTATTTAATAATGATCCCTCCCTTTAGCTCTTTTAATAGAAAATACCTTCAAATGTGACTAATTATGATCCACTAAGACAGAGAGGTAAATTTACATCAACAGTTTCAGGAAACACAAAAATGTCAGTATATAGATGTCAGTATGGCCATAATGAGTATCAAAATCCTGACCAAATGTTTTATGTCTTAAGTGAATAATCATGAAGTAATATGAACTTCCTTTTCATAAACTGATGTATTCATTGAGGATCCAAATATTACTTATAAGGAATACGAAAATGAAATGAAGGTATCTGATCATTGAGAAGCTGACTGCTACTAAAGCAATGAAAATGGGTAAAATGTTAAACTGATTATCTGACTATATATATATATATATATATATATATATATACACACACACACACACACACACACACACACACACACACACACACACACATATATATGCACCAAGAAGAGAAGCTGCACACAAAAGTCTGATGTGGATTTTTCATGACAAAATTACAACTGTATTTTTTTATAAAAGGAATCAAATTAGTGTAATGTTTGAACACATCAGCTCAATTCTGCTAGGTGCTAAATGCACGAGAGAGACACAACGACCCTCAGACAACTTAATTATAGCAAAATAAACAGATAAATATCAAACTACCAGAATGATAGTTAAAAACATGCAACAACCCCTCCCCAGGTAGGAGGCAGGGTTGCTAATATTAGTGCCCAGCAGACTACTGGATGTCTTGGCACCACCGCTCTGTCCTCAGTATGAAGGAGGAGACCAGGAAAGGGAGACATAAGAAGGTTCAGGTGGGGAAAGTGGAGTCAGGGACCAGAATCCCAGAAGTCAGTCGCTTGAGGGTCGCTCCACAACTTGGCGACGTGGGCCTGTTGGGAGGAGGGGCCTGCTGGACTTGGCAGGGTGGCAGGCTTGGGGTGGCATGGGCACTCTCTGACTGCATCGGGATGGCAGGGACAAAATGTGATTCCCAGGTGGGTATTTCCTCAAGGAGTGTGCACTGATGACGTTGGCCGGAAGGATTCCCTGAAGATCAGAGGTCTGAAAGTCATGTCTGGGATCCAGAGGTGCTTGTGAGAATGGTAACTACCATGAACTCCTGGATCCTTATGGTAAAGAGCAGTATGCTAAATAATAATGTTGCTGAAGCTGCAGCTGGTTGGCTGCACAGTTATCTGCGTGGAAAATCCAGGGGATGCGCTGGCTGGATTTAAGCCCGAGTCATCAGAGGAGGTGCCATGGTGCCCTGCAGGGAAGGAGAGGAGGCCCAGGATCCCTAACATGCCCATGTAGGTAAGGCATTAGAGTTGAGCAAAGTTTAATCACAAGCTGCTCTGGCTGCAGAGTGCCCAAATAGGATATTCAACAGTGGGTGAAGCAGAATCCCAAACTGGCTGGCTAGTAAGTCACAGTTACAGGAATGGAGAATGGTAGAGTACAAGGAACAGAGATGGGTGTCAAGTGACCCCGCAGGTGACCAACATGTTGCCACGGTAGAAACAAAGTGCTTCTGATGAACTTTTCAGAGCTCTGTGCTCCTGTGTATCCATTAAATGAGCCGAAACTGAATTAAATGAGCCGTCATGACTTAGGAGTAATCCTGCTTCCTTAGTATAGAGACTGCATATGAATTGCCATATGAATTGCACTCCATGTAATTGCAAGATTATTTTTATATTCTGCCAATTTCTGTCTCAGGGAGAGTGAAAGTAAGGCACCATGCTGCATCTAAATGCAAGGAGATTTCTCAGCCCGAACACTGAATAACCCCTAAACACAGAAGTTACCTGAGCGAGCCATGCCCCACCCCATCAAACCATACACAGGATTAGCTGTCAGGCCAAATGGGGGAGGGTCATTAATACTAGTACTACTTTACCACCAAATGACCCAGTTCCAAATTAGGCAGTTCATCTGAAAGCTTGCTGGTATCCTCGCTACAAAAATTATTTTCCCTAACTTAAAGCAGCAGTATTTGTTAGTCTTCATTACTTTTTTAGTAATAATGTATTTCTGGGAAAAACATCAATAGACTGGTTATTCTATTCAGTTTCATTTATTCCTGAACTGAGATAACTGATTTTGAAGTTTTACAAGTTCCTGCTCCTTTGCAGGGCCCACTAAGAAAAAAATGAAACATCTTGGAGTCATGCAAGACTGTTTGCATCAGAGACGTGCTAGCACAAACACATCATAATACTAACATACTAAGAATGCCAGCAGAATAGGCCCAATGGTCTATCGAGTCTGTCGAGAGTCAGTACCTGAGGGCACTGCAACTATCCTCTATCATCTTGATTACTCTCTCTATCTCCTTCCCCGGCCAAGGTTCCCTCGCCCAGAGCAGCGGCCCTCTTCTTCACCCCTCTCTTGTACCTGTCCCACCCTCTCTTGAACCCTTCCACCATGGACACTTCCACCAATTCCTCAGGCAGTGCATTCCACGGATCTACCACCCTCTCAGTGAAGTATCTACTCCTCCTTTCCCCACTAAGTCTCCCTCCTCCAGCCTCCAACCATGCCCCTCATGGCCCCTCCCACCTTCCTCTGAAACATCCCATGAAGGCACACCTTATTTACCCCTTTCAGACACTTGAAGACCTCGATCATACCCCTGTCTCTCCTCTCCTCCAGTGAGAACAGGTCGAGCTCCTCAAGTCTCGCCTCATGGTCCTGTGCCCCAGGCCCTGGATCATCCTGGTTGCCCTCCTCTGAACCCTCTCTAGGAGTAGAATATCCTTCCTGAGGTGTGGGCAGCAAAACTGTATGCAGTACTCGAGGTGCAGTCTGACAAGGGAATTGTACAGTGGCAGAGAATCACCTCTCTACTTCTAAGGTGATCCCCTGGCGATACAGCCCAGCATTCTATTTGCCCTGGCTGCAGCCCTCCCACACTGTTCAGAGTTATTAATTTTGGCATCCACCAGCACCCCCAGGTCCTTCTCCCCCACTTGAGACCTGCAATATGCCCTCCTAGGGTATACACCTGACCAGGTTTCCTTGCCCCAGGTGAAGCACCTTGTATTCGCCATGTTGAATCCTAGTTTCCAGGTATGTGACCAATTCCCCAGAACATCTAGATCTTCCTGCAGGCAACCCTGCCTTCCTCCCTCCACTACCTTCCCCAGCTTAGAATAAGCCGCAAAGAGACTCATTTCACTCCTGATGCCTACCCTGATGTCAGAGATGTAGGCGTTAAACAGGCGGTCCCAGAACTGAACCCTGTGGGACCCGTTGATGACTTCCCTGGGAGGCGAGGCTACCCCCACCACCCGCTGGGAGACCCACCAGATAACCAGCTTCCAATCCACCTGACCATCCTAGCCGCCACCCCATCTTCCCAATATATCCAGCAGACAGTGTGGGGACCGTGTCAAACACCTTGCTGAAGTCCAGAAAGATGACATCAACTGGCCTGCCCTGGTCAAGTGCTGCTGTCATCCATTCATAGAACTCCACAAGGTTAGTTTGACATGATCTACCCAGGATGAAACCATGCTGGTGATCGTCCAGGAATCCCTGATCCACCAAGATCACCCCAGCCTCTCCTTTACTATGGTCTCCATCAGCTTTCCCACCATCGATGTCAGGCTGACTGGTCTGTATAGTTCCCCCACACCTCCTCGATCCCCTTTATGGATGGGAACAATATGTGCCTCTCTCCAATCCTTCAGCACCCTCCCTGTCTGTAAAGAAGCAATAAAAGAGCCGCCAGTGGTTGGCCAGGTCATCAGCCACTCCACAGCACCCTCGATGAATTCCATCAGGGCCGGTGATTTATCCTTTTTAGGGACCGGAGGCCACCACACCCTCCCAACAGGAATTTCTCCATCTATGCTTTCACCCTCCCTCAGCTGAGCCTGCTCCCCATTCAGTTTCCTCATCCCCCACTGTAACAAGAGGCACCCTGACATGCGATTTCCCTGCCTCATCACCCCTGCATTCCTCTTGCCTGCAGCTCCCTCCACCTCCCTAGTAAAAACCGATGCAAGGAATTGTGAGCACCTCCGCTTGTTCCCTAGCCATCCTCCCGTCTCTGACCTACTGAACTGTCCTTTACTTTCCTCCTCTCCCTATATAATGAAATAACCTTCCTCATCCTTCCTGATCCCCTGTGCCAATTTCCATTCCATCCTTGCCTTGGCCCCTCACCACCCTGGTAACCTGCCTGGTCTTGCGAAGGCACTCTTCCCTATCTAAGACCCCGTGCTCGCTTGAACCTGCGGTGGGCTGCTCTCTTTCCCTCACCCCGCCTCCTGTACCTCCCTAGTCCACCAGCACAGTCTCCTAGATCTACCTCCCTTGCGCCTCACCCTTACACAGGACCCGTTGCCTCCTGCAGTCCCTCCTGATGATTTCCCACCTACTCTCTCGTCCATGCCCTGATGAATCTCATCCAAGTGGTCCCTGAGGATCTGCCCATGCGCTTGAAGTCTGCCCCTCTAAAGTCAACAAGCCTAGTCCTCATGTGGTCGCTCCCACCTCCCAGGTCTAGTACAAACCAGACCGTGTCGTGGTCACTTCCAGCTAATGGGTCCCCAACCTCGAGTTCCCAAACTAGGTCACTGTCAGCCAGGACTACATCCTGGATACAACCCTCCCTTGTTGGGTCAGCAACCTGCTGCACTAGAAATGCATCCTGAAAGGCATTCAACAGTCTCTGCTCCCAGGCCACTTGGGACGTCATGGTTCCCCAATCAGTCGCTGCATGTTTAGGTCCCCTAATATCACCACCCTGTCCTCTTCCTGACCACAATGGTCCTTAAGATTAGCTAACAGACAATCCTCCAGATCATCAGGCAGCACAGGGGTCAGTAGACCACCCCATCTTGACTGCCTTGCCCCCTGGGGTCCACATGGTGACCCACAATGCCTCCACGCTGCCTCCGATTCCTCCAGTGTGCATATTTGGATGCCATCTCAAACTAAGAATGTCATTCCTCCACCCCCGCCCACCGCCTCCATCCTTTCTGAGCACAGTATACCCACCCAGAGTCAGGTCTCAATCATGTCCGGGGCGGCCCATGTTCAGTGACAGCCGCCACGTCCACCTGCCCATCCACCAGCATTGCATGAGCTCTGGCATCTTGTTGCCCAAGCTCCTGGCATTAATCAGGACCACTCTCCAACCACCCCGATTTCCTCCCCAGAGGTGGCGTGCCTCCGCCCACATGACCACCTGTAGTGTCTTCCTTCACCCCTGTTGGGTCCTGCGGATCTTCCTCGCATCCCCCTTCCCTTCACAAGTTTAAACCCCATCTATCCTGTATGAATTTGGTCAGTTTCTGCTTGAGTACCTCCTTTCCACCGGGTTGAGGTGAAGTCTATTTCTTGCATACAACCCTTGTCCTCCCAGGTTACCCCAGTCCCTACAATCCCATATCCCGTGCATCTCCCATGCCGGAGCCACTCGTAACCTCCCAAATTTTCTGCTTGTTTTTCGGCACAGCCCTTAGTATGGGCAGGATCTCTGAGAAGGAGACCGAGCAGCCATTGACATGTCAGACCCTGGCAAGTTCCTGAACCTAGCCTGAATCTCAACACACTGTTGCCTGCAATATTATTTGTGCCCAGGTGACCAAGATATCAGGAGAACCTTCCCCACCCTGTGCCAGGGAACAGACCATGTGCTTTGCTGGCACAGTCAAGCCGAGATGATCCTGATCCAAACAGGACTAGGTTCTCCTCTCCTGCCCTTCCCACCATATACCTAATCATAGAATCCCTAGCAGTACCACCCTCATGCCTCCTTCTCCCTTGGTGCCTCCCACTTTGTAGTCCCCCTCCATTCCTCACCCCTCGACTACCCCAACATTGTCCATCATCTGGGTGGCTGCAGACCCTGCTTTGTGCGAATCCCCTGCAGCCCTGCCCTCCTTCTCCCATAACCTGTTCCTCCTTCCCCATCTGACCCAAGTAGTGTCTTGCAACCGCTCCTTTCCCCAGCTGATCCTTCTATTTCAGACTCCCCACCCACCCTTAGCCTCACCCTCCCTGCTGTACCAATCTGGTTCTTACCAGGACCCCAACCGGGCGGCGTTTCTCTGCCTGCTCTCGTCGAACTCTCCATTTCAAGATAATCGCCCTCATGGTCCCCAGCTGGAATTTTTCTCTTGGCACCAGTTCCGCTTGCCTATGCTCCTCTCATCTGCCCCCAGGCATCCCCCATCCTTCTTCACCCCCACTCCTGTACATTACTCTCTGTCCCATTTATGGCCCCCAAGGTCCCCATCCCTAGCCATTTTGTAGACTGTCTCTCTGTCTGTCCAACCATGGCCCCTGGCCACCCCTCCTCCCTAGGCCCTGGGTGCCCCGAACCTCTCCTGGGGTGCCCCAAGGGATCCTTCCCCAAAGCAGCCCCATTCCTCCCCCATGAGACCATTACCCAAGCCTCCCAACTACCCTCCCCATCCTCCCTCTTTGGTTGTTCCTTACAGGCATCCTCCTCCAGCCCCTCCTCCACTAGTGGGTCGGGGGTGCAAATCTGTTCACTTGCTCAGTACCACTGCTGACCCTATTGCTGCTGGCAGAGGCCTTGTTAGAAGTCTGACCCAGGATTTTGAGGCATCCCTTCCTTTACCTGAACCTACTACCTTCCACTGCGTCCCATCCCCAGTTGACCCAATGCCTCCTGCCCCTAGAACCCTCACTTCCCTCTAAGTGTGCCATCCCACGTTGACCCAATGCCTCCTGTCCCTAGAACCCTCACTTCCTCTAAGTGTGCCATTTTCCCATCCTATTACCTCCGGTCGTTCCTTCCTCCACCCTCTTCCGAGGCCCAACACTCTCAGAAAGCATTCCAAATCATCTGTGCACCCCACCCTCCCCACTGCCGCTATGCCCTGACCCTCTGTCCCCATCTCCTACCTCCCACCCCTACTCCCGGCCCTCTTGCTCAGCTCTCCACATAACCACCTTATTTCCTCCTCCAGCTGTGTGAGTTGCTTACACACCAAGCACCCTCCCATCTTCCAGGCCCAATTTAGGACCATAGCTGCCCCAAACCACTACACCCAACCATCCTACCAAAGAGGCCATACCCTTGGCCACCCTCCAGTAATGCTGCCCATCCAAAATTAGGCTGGTTAACAAAATTCAAACCTTGTAATAGTTTGTGTACAAACCTGCTTTCTTCCCACCTGTTCAGGCAGCTCCAAGTCTACCAGGTCTACCAAGTCTAACACTTAAAAGCCTCCTAGAGTAAATACCTGATCCTGGTTATACAATGAATCTCTTGCAGCAGCCTTAAGAACATCAACGAAGGTGGAGGGCATCCCATTACACTAAACAGAGTATAAAATTAATCTTTTGAGGACTATATTCTCTCTCTTATACCTCCCTCAAACTCGATCCCAGAGACATGGAATATTCTTACAAAATCTGAAGAACTTGCAGGTTTTAAGTTAAATTTAGCCAAAACTAAAGTGCTGTTATGTAACTACACTCCCCGAAAACGTTAAAGCAATCTCTGACACTCAAATGGTATTCCACCAAGACAAAGTATCTGGGTATATACATCTCCCAAAATCTACATGTTATAGAATTAATAAATTATAAGCCCATATCTATCTCAATACAAAAGATCTAGATAAGTGAGCATATCTACCTTTATCCTATTTCAACAAATAGAGACAGCGGATGAATGTCTTGCCCGCTTACTATATTTATTTCAAAGCATTCCTTATTTTCCATCTCCATATTTTTTAAATCCTGGAATAACATGATTTCACTCATTTATATGGAACAAAAAGCCCCCATGAGTATGCCTCTCAATTTTGCAGCTGTCTCACGGTCCAGGGGAGGCATCCATGGATCTCAAAAATATGCAGAGGCTGCTTCTATGCGTACCTCCTCTTATGGCTTTCAAACAACTACGTGACCCAATGGAAAAATTAGAATTCCACCTAAATGATTTATATGATATTAAAAGATTTTTGTTTGCTTCTCCAGGGAAAAACCTCCTTTAAAAGATTTTACAGATGTCACTGCATAAGTTCTACTAATTTGGTTCCAACTGCAGAAAAAGAACCATTTCAAATAATAAATGAATACTGTAAAGTGATTTCTGAGGATGAACATTTTATTCCATCTTATATGGAGATATTTTCCAAGTGGAGAAGACTGGGACAAGAATAGGTTTTTCAGTTTCTGGGCTTGGCAGGGATTTTATCATTTGAAGAACTAAACGGAAATTCAATCTTACAAACGCATCAATACCGATACTTCCAAATTAGAAACCACATTCTACATAATTGGATTGTACAAGTAAAAAACTCGCCACCAATTCCTCCACTCTTAAAAATTTTATGGATCATTCCTAGGAAATCACTGGAATCATTTAATTGGTAATTTATACAATAATATAAGAAATCTCACTAAGGAATCAACAGCTTCAATATTGACTAGCTGGAATAAAGATTTAAATCTTGAAATAACTCAGGAGAATTGGCTGCAGCTTTAAAGGCAGTAAAGCTCACTCACTCTTACATATGGAGATAATACGATGGAAGTGTAGATCAAGATACTTTAGATCTCCTGCCAGATTAACGAATACTTACCAGCAGAGTATGGGCACTGCTGGAGGGGTCTGGTGTACGTTAGCTGACATTGCCCATATAATGTGGAATGCCCTGTGTTGATGCCTTTTGGATACATCTTCAAACTGAAATCACAGAATGTTTGGGCGACGGGTGGAACTGACAGCAGAGGTTGTTTTATTGTCCGTATACCGCACTCATCTCCCTCGACAAAGACTCTCCTACCCATCATTCTACTAGCAGCAAAAATCGTATCACAAAAAATGGATGACTGACATCCCAATTATACGCACTGTAGACTAATTATGACCTCAATATACCAAATGGAGACTCTTACAGCAAAATTGAATAATCTGTCCATGGGGTTTACTGGTATGTGGCAACGCTGGATAATGCACCACACTATAGTTGACTCCAGAATTTTGTCCATAGAGTGGACTTGGGGACTGGGGGACTGAACTGGTTTTAAAATAGATTTTATAGTAATGCTTCTTACATTATGCTGCTTACTGTATCAGTCATATACTTAACGGCTGCTAACTGAAAGATATATGAGAACTGAGGTTTCGCCTATCAACATTAGAAGAAATGTATCCCTGAAGAAGACAACAGTATGTTGATATTTGTACTGTGTCTCATAAAATTATCGAAATCATAATAAAAATAAACAAAACAAACAAAAAAACCTGATCCTGGTTGTTCAGTTTGCAGTTTTACAGATCCAACAGTCACTAGTTACAAACGTATCTTGGCAACTACAGTTACAGTTCCAATAGGTCTAACAATCTGAATGCCTCCGAACACCAGTACCTACTCTAGATAGTTCCGTCTTGCAATTACAGTTCTGAAGTCCCTAGTTTGCAGGTAACTTGTCAGTTACACAGTTAAAACTAGCCCAAAAGTATTTGCCTCTTCCTCTAATCAGTTGCTAGGCTAGGTAAACCTCATATGTATGAGAACTCTAACAGACCCTAGAATAGAACAGCTATACAAGACACTGGCATGGCATGCCCTAAGGGTATGTTAAAAGACACTAGTTGCCAGTCAGAATCCCAGCTTATCTCTAAATAGACACTTATACAACATTCACATGCCCTAAGATGCCTTTGTTTAAACTCCAGCCCCAGTTTAAACTTAAAGGGTGTAGTTTCAGTACATTGAGAAGTGCCCCTAGTTCGGCCTCAATGCCCCCAAGGGACCTCCCTCCCGACTGTGCTCCTCCTCCTGCCAGCACCTTCTCAGCCCCTTGTTCGATCCAATTGTTTGATTTGGGCGGCACTTGTAGTGTACTTAAAACTGGGGAGGTGGGGATGGGTGGGTGGCTAGAAAACCTCCCAACCTGCAACACCAGTTTGTCCGGCTGGAGAAGAGGGGTCCCGATATGGACACCACAGTCTCACTCCCCTGAAGCCAGTTCTTTATCAGCTGCGCTGAAAGCCAATGGATGGCTTCCTTTTAAATCCGGCGCCTCCTCCTTTCCCGGCCTGATTGGCCTACAGCTCTCCACTGCGCCTGCACTCCTCCGTTGCCTCCTGTTTCATCCCAGAAGCCTCCCAACTTGCAGCACCAGTTTATCTGCGGTGGAAGAGGGGTCCCGACGTGACGCCACAGTCCTCACTCCCCTGAAGCCAGTTCTTTATCAGCCGCGCTGAAAGCCGATGGATGGCTTCCTTTAAATCTGGTGCCTCTGCCCTGGTACTATTGGCCTACAGCTCTCCACTGAGCCTGTACTCCTCCGCCACCTGTTTTGTCCCAGCAGCCTCCGACTTGCAGCACCCGCTTGTCTGCGGGAAGAGGGGTCCCGACATGGACACTGCAGTCCTCACTCCCCTGAAGCCAGTTCTTTATCAGCCATGCATGCATCTAGTAAGTGCTGTCAGAAGGTACCCTCAGCAGAAGAAATTTTTAAATAATATGAGAGGCAGCCCTATTTAATGACTTGAGTCCTTAATTACAAAATAGTTACCACACTGTTTTGTAAATATTTGAGGAAATTAAGAAGATACTGATCATGACTCTAAGGATGTCAGGAGTACTTTTGCTAAATGAATATAAAAATTTAATTAACAAATACTGCTGCTTTACATACACACTGCTGATGGGAAGGTACTCCTTTGAAACTCTCTTTAGTTTCAGATTACAAAATATTAAAAATATTGAAGCTAGTGTCCCACTGTCCATAAACTTAAAACTTATTTTATTTTTATTCATTGAAAGTCTGAATCAACAATCCTCTATAAGTTGCATCCCCATCCCACAGAGCTCTTCCAGAAGGCGTTAACATGTACAGTTCATAATTCAAGTTCAATATTTATAAAGAAAGTCAAAGGTCAAAATAACAGTGCAGAGTGTGCCTTCACTTATTGTTTACAGTCTTAAGTCATGCTGAGGGAGGCCTCTCTAGGATTTAGAACTACCATCGACTCAGAACCGGAATCCCATGCACTATCTTAGTTTTATGCTTCTTTGATCTTTGATGCTTTGTAAAAAAACAGGCCGAAAGATCTGGGTATTAAAAATACATATATATTCGCTGGTATTTGGTTTTGACTTTATGAGGGTAAGTAAAGAGGCACCTTTATCAATGACATCCTCCTCATAGTTAGAAACCATGGCGGTCCGCTGCTGTGTGAATAAACATACTGTAAGCCATGTGAAATGTTATTACCCTGAAAGTAGCCATGTACAAAGTCCTGGCCATTCTGCACTTTGTATTTAAAGTGATTTACCAATCCTCTTTAAGTGGGTAACACTTACAGTCCATGGAAGCTTGTAGTGGCTGAAGGTCTTTACAGGGCAATTTCACATTTTTGAACACTCTGTATGGAAGTAGAAGGGATCGTAATTTGGCTCCGACATAGCACAGATGATCCCCTTACTTCCTGGACTGATCCATCCTGCTCTCACGCTTCAGGCACGAATGACATGTGCCCAGGGAGAGCGGAGGGGTTTCATCCTATTAAAGTCAATGGGAGGTCGCTTTTAAGTCCATTTTACACCTATGAATGGTCAATTTGAGATTAAAGAAAGGTACCACTCAACTAACAAAGCTTCTTCAACCTATGCCCCAGTTTTACGGTCTTCTGTTTATATTCACTAAAAATGGAAGGCAAAGTCCTGCATCCTGATTGGTCATTAGCTGTGCATTAGAAGTGTCTAATGCATGGCTAAAATGAGTGCTGGCAACCTAGATGCAGGATGTAAAAAGAAATCTTTGAGCCCTTAGAACTTAAAAATGTAATTTCCGCCATTTTATTCATCACACTTAGTGGGGCTGTCAGAAGCGAATTACATAGAGCGTTAGAAACAGTTGTGGTGTTCTTCCCAGTCTACCAAAATGGACTGCAGATACAAACACAAATGAAACTTACATTCTTTCCACTAGTCTATTTTTTTAATGTTGTATGCGATCTTTTCCAAGCAGCCCCTCCGTCCATCAGTTTTACCACAACACCCTGCCTCATCAGCAGTCCTTGCACTCTGCCATTCAATAAAATAAGTTTGCCATACTGGACAAGAGGAACTGCAGATACGCAGCTTGTGATTTTGTATTTTGTTTTCTGTGTTCCCATCCGTTATTTTATTGGCAGCTCTCACTGCGCGATCTGGCAGCTTTCCTCCCGCCCACTCAGCAATTAGCCTCTCATACCTCTCAATAATGCTGCACACAAAATACAAAAGAAGCATTTAAATGCTTATTAGCACATTGCTGAACTAGGAGAAATAAGTATTTTTCTAGTTTTGTGCAGCACACTATTTCCCACCTGATAGTTATTTTTAAATGTTTTCCCAATAAAAGGGACTCCACAATCCCCACCCCACCAGCTGCCCAACTTCTAATGGCAAAGTAAGTAAGTTTTTTTAAATGTGTAACTTAACCAGTTCTGTCCTGGAGAGCTGTGGCTGGCATGACCATTTTGAGTTGCCGATTCTATTCAGACTGCCGAGACTGCATCCATCATTTTCTGCCACCTACCTGCTCACTCATCATGTTCTCCCTGCTTAACAAACTGATGACTCCACCAGAAAACATAAATTAAATGTACAACACATGGATTCCATTTTATTTTTATAATCTGAGCTCAATTAAAAAAAATACAGGAGAGGGGCATGGAAGCCATGACAACCACAGTATAACAGGGAGATCTATGGAGGCCACAGTAGGACAAAAGTGAGGCGCCAAAAAAAAAGTATACAAGTCGTACAGGCGGAGGAACTATTTTACAGCAAATGCTTTAAAGATTTTTCTACTTGATTATTTAAACATATGAATTTTAATTTTCTCACATGTAAAATTAAGTGACCCATTTTATAAGTGCAATAAGACACTCCAAGGGTGCGCATTAGCCATTATTACTAATGCCTGACCAGAGTCTGAAAGAGCACTCCAGCGTACATTAAAATGTCTAATGCACACCCCTGGGGTGTCTTACTGCTACGCTTTCATTGTTTTTTTAAGGCGCCATACATTTCTTTTTTCTTCTATCTGCAAGGGATTATTACTTTGATCTCTCTTTCTCCTCAAAGAATACTCTTAACCCCTGCCCTGCTCTTAGGAGGCTACTTGACAAATCGCTTTTTTTTTTTTTTTTTTTAAACCACATGAAGCTATATATACCTTTCTCAAAAGTTTGCCTTTTTTAGAATGTACTTCTGAATTTACAAATGTCCCTCCACAGACACCAAAGGGTCAAGTCTATTGAGAGCAGGTGCCTTCCTCTCTCATTTGTTTTGCTTTTTTCCTCTTATGAGGTTGGTGACACTATTTTCTGCATCAGAATTCAAATCCAATATGAATGACAACTGGATGTCTCCAAAGAAGCATTTATTTTGACTGTTCTCAATGAAACCAGACTTTTCTAGTCAAACCATTCAACTTTCAAGCTTATGAAGAGGGGCCTTTACAGGAGGAAGTCACAATTTCTCTTCATTTGATACTTATTTATGCCATTTTGTGTTTTTTTTTCTAAGTAATTTACTCCTCTTGTTTAACAATTTATTGGACCAAGATAGCCCAACTGAGATGCAACATCTTCTTGACAGTGCAGTCCTGCTCCTAACCATTTCTAGAGCTGGATGGGCTGGAGCACTGGAAGGTTAAGTGAATAGCTCAAGGTCACACTCAAGTATTTGATACCGCAGTAGCTGTCGCGAGGTTTGAACCTGCTATCTTCAGTTCAATGGTTGGTGCTCTAATCACTAAACCACACTTCTTCCGTTCAGGCTTCCTATTAAATTTAAGACTCATTCCTCCTGGAGTGCATACGTGAGTCGAAAACGCCTATGCTCAACCATATTCAAAACGGCCACCAAGAAATAAACAAGTCCAAAATAATTTGACGATACAGTTCATTACAGCCTGGCTAAACTTTTAAGTACATAAAAAGAGAAAAAGTGCTATATCTATATGTAAGCCACAAATAAAAATATTTGAATAAAAGAACGCTGATGAGAGAAAGCGGAGTTAGAAACATTTTGACTGTATCCGAGGTCTTCCTCAGGAGTTACTTAAAAAGAAACAAGCACTGTAAGCATAATTATCAAGTAGCCAGCCTAGCGCCACAAACAGGGATATCTGCGTGCTCACTAGCACGCTTTTAAACCTGGCTATATGATGAAATAATGAAATGACAGCATCCACTTCACAACGCTTTCCAAACGTGCAACAATCAGCTGTTACAACCACTGAAGTCAGCCAGAACGGTTTTCCTAACAGAGTAAGAAACTAACAAGAGTCATAGCTTCCATGAAAATGGGATCAAAATATTACCTTCCTCCCGAATAAATCAAGACCAGCAGGGCTGCTTTAAAACCTATCAGCTGCCATTCCAAGAAATCTTCACTACTCAATTATTACAGTCCCCTACAGATTACCCCTCCCCCTTTTTTCTAAAGCTGGAAAAGATGAAAGAAAAGGAAACTTTAGCCTTGTATGCATACCGATCCCAAAGTGCTTTTCAAGTCATGAACAGTTGCATCAGCCATTGGGTGAGCACAAGGAGGTTAGGAGAGTTAGGAGGAGGTTAAGGAAAACTCAGGAAGGATTCACATAAGAGAGGTTAAGTAGCTTGCATAAGGTCACAGAGTGAGTCACATTAGCAGGTGTGGTTCAGTGGCGAGTCTCCATCTCCAGACTCACAGCTTTGTGCACTAGCCGGTACAGACAAGTTGCATCTGATAAACTTTCAAGCACTCTTTATTAGGCCTGTGCCAAAACAAAGCAAGGAAGAAAATTTGGAGGATCACTCCTACTTAAAAAGGATCCCTTATTTACTAGCCACACACTGGGAGCTGACATTTTATGGCCAATCTGCCACTTGTCAGGGTCACTGTGATATCGTGAGATTCTCCCAGCTTGCCTTCTCTTACTGTCCCATTTCAATATTTCCATATTGTTTTTTTCTTTCAGAATAAGTGGAACACACGGCTTCTGTGCTGAATGTTGACCCTGTGGCAGGACTCCTGCAACTAATTAACCACTGTGCATTTATCCTACAGATAACAAAGGAAGGACATGCTCCCTCTGGAGCTTCTTGAAAAAAGTCATGGTTCTGCCAGTGTCAACGAACAAAATATTCTTAAGTCTATGATGATTGTGAAGTTCAAAACAAGGTTAAAGAAATCTTCTACCAATCTATTTCTCCTCATTTGTTGATGTGTCCTGATTTCCTGCATTTTTTTCTAAGTGTACATGGTAACAGAATTTATACATCAAAACAGAAAACAATTCATTTGTGCCCTTACCTAAAATGGCAAGGGTAACGCTGCTCTGACTACTAATTAACAACATTATCATAAACCCCAAGTTTTATGATCGCCGAGAGTAAGAAATAGAAAGATGGAAGGAAGGTACATATTCTATTCTCCATTAGATAATGGGGAAAGTAAAACTGGTTTCCTGATTGGCTGAAACAACCTTCCCACCCGGCCGTTATTTCTTAACAACGGCCACTAAAAACAAGTTCCACTTGCCACTGCCCTATGACTAACGCTATCATTGGGCACCCTGAAATCGAAACCCGCCACCTGCTATTTTTCCTCCGCCGCTTAGCCACACTGATTTCTACACAGTCTCGCAGCACAGTCCAAAAGAAATGTAGAACATTACTAAACGTTTTTTCGCTTCTTAATTACTTACATTTCTTTTACTGAGCGGGTCACGCTCCCTCTCAAAATACTTGTACAACGACTTCCAGAGTTGCGCAGCGCCACATGTCAGCTCAACAAAATAAAGAGATACTTATCTCAAAATACCTATAATCAGGCAATACGAACTAAAATAAAGAGGACTCATCTGTTTGTCTCTCACTGAGGGACAAGTGAGACAGAAATCGAGCGGCTAGCTGAATAACTAGCTCTCCTGTTGCACTGTGTGGAAAAGAAAGCAACAGCACAAACTTATGGCACTCATAGAAACACAGCTGTGCCTCCTGTGGCCATTCCAGTACTGCAGGGATTACTTTACTAGAACACTTACTTTTTTTTATATATAATTTTTATATACAAATATTTATTATATAGTTTTCCAAAATATTACATCTATATCCCATTATCTATGTAATAATACCTTCAGGGTGGGCGTTACGTGATATAATGGACCTTCCAGGGGCTATTGTCGGGCTTCATTACATCCCGGGCGGTCCGTTATATCTCAATAATGCCCACTCCTATCGGTATTATTACGCACTTAGTATTAGCCACATTTCCTTCCTAGGGTAGGGCTAACACCACTAGGCCTGGAGTAGCTGTTCCAGTACAGGAGTTCCCTCTTTTTCCTCAAGGTGTTTGAAATAAGGCAGCTATCTGAATTAAACTTTTCTGTGGAAAGCCTGAGTTGTGCTGTGATAGCCTCTGTCAACTACACATCTTTCCTAAGCACCTTCATTAAAGGAGATAAGAAATTATTTTTCAAAGTTAACTGCCCTTACATCTTCCTTTCCATGCCAGTTATGTATTCTGATATGCTTTGATGATTTTTTTTAAATATTCCAGGTTTGGGGTATCCTCAGATCTACAGAGTGTTCCACTCTCCTCTCCAGCTACTGTTCTTGATTTTCATATTTCTGAGACATTCTAGGACATCAGAAACTCCCATTCCATGCTTTTTATCTGAATGGCCTGGAAAGTTGTTTGTGATGTCACAGATGTTCAGGCAGCATGAAAATAGAGAGCAGCAACTGCTGAATACAGAGGGATTCAGGGCACTTACAAAGGCAACAAAATTAGATTCTTTAATGTAACAAAAAGGGCAAAACATATCAGAATACCGCGAGTCAATAAAAGAATAATTTTAGAGCATCTAGAGGTGTAATAACTGTTTGCTATCACCTTTAAAGAGGTTGCTAATCTGGAACAGAACTGTATTATGGTAAAGACGAACAAATAAAATGTATTTGTTTCTTCATTAACAAAAAGTCTAACCAAACAGTCAGCTTGAGGAAGCCTAACCCCAGGAGCCACTGCGTGGCTCACTACTCACAGATGGCTTATGCTCAATATATGGCTTTCAATGTATAGTCTAGAGTTTATTTTACTCATAATAAGGAAAATACAAGGGTTTGGGTGGAAATTCCCAACGTGCACCAAAACCAGATAAGAAGGGCAGAACAACCCCAACCTGATGAATGCTACACTGTTTTCAACATTCTAAAATCCCATTATACTTGCATGTGACATCACAACTGTGCATATTTTTTTATTTTATTTTAGAATTTCTGGCATTGAGAAGCAGACTGAGCTGAAGCTTGTGTCCAGGTGGATCCCGTAGCACAGGGAGGTTAAGCGACTTGCTTAGGGTCACAGAATATGCTACTGGCTGTTGCGGTTTCAAACTCAGGTCTGCTGAGTCACCAGGTTAATAGCATGGTGCTTGAACCGCTAGGGCTATATACAGCCTCCATACAATTTGGCTTGTTATGTCTTACCTGTGTATAATGCCAAGAAAACTGGCTAGAAATACAGTTTATCAGTTATAACTGTATGCTACAGTAAAAGAGTGCAGTTAGCAACCATTCAGGTCACAGCAGCCATATGTTCCCAAATGAATTACGAACGGAACTGGAAAGCCAGACTTATGTGAGCTTCAATGATTACATCCTACTTTATGAGGCATGCAACAACTAGTACAAAACTCTTAATTAAACTGAGCAAGGAGACAACGAAGCCGCTGGACGGAAATGGATGTTTCTTGGGCTCTTCAATTACACCCTAGTAAGAAGGCTCACACAAGCCCACTGGATCAGAAAGGACCAGCAATATTCCAAACATCCTAAACCGCTGGTGTCTACATGATGGCAACAGATCAAGCCAGTTCTATCCAAAATGACAAATGACTTTACTGGACTAACACAGGAAAGATTGGGAAATTACATGCCTCTGTTCTCAACTATTTGACTTGACAGATCAATGTTGAGCCGCCCACTGGTGCAGTGGTAGTGTTACTGCCCGCCAAGCTAGTGATTCGAGTTGATGAGCAGACTCGGGTTGCTAGGGCTCAGCCAGGGAAGATGGATGAGTATCCAATGGACAGCTCTCCTCTCCGGGGGGCAGGCTCTGCAGTCCAACCGCTGACAAAGCCAGGTGAAGGCCTGTTGGTAGTACAGGCAGGGGTGGCTTGCAGGGAGGGGCCCCTGGTTTGGTGTGTGCATGTGTGCCTACACCCAACATGTACCACTGTCTATGTCTGCACAGGTGGAATTCCAGAACATGGAAAATGGGGGCAAATACTGTAGTTAGGAGATGTAATAGAATTATGGGAAGTATCGGGGAAATCAGCAGCAGATCAAGGAAGTTATTCTGACACTGGATTGGTCACTGGTACATCCCACATGGAGTACACAGCGCAGCACTGGGCTCCTTGCCATAAAGGTGACCTCGCCTCAACTGGGGGAGAGCGACGCACGAAATAAGACCCAGAAAAAGTATCAGCAGTGTGGGTGATAAAACACAGGGACGGTTGAAAACTGAATTTATATTCCCTCAAATACGGACGATTGAGAGGGACATGATCTTAAAACATAAAGCTATGAAAGATGACTCAATGTGATCCCTATAGTTGGTAAAATGAGCTATCAACAGAGAAACTAAAGGCCACAGCTTCAAGCTAAGAGAGGATTTATCTGCATCAGAAAAAAGAAGGCATTCTCTGCTAAGAAGCGGGTGCTGAGCTTGACTCGCTTGTGCCTTCTTCCATCTTAATTTCTTATTTTCTTTCAATTTGGCAGCTTAAAGAGCAACCCTGCACTTCAGCATCTAATTTTATAAACATTAAGTTTCAGCTATTACAATTTACTGTATTACATCATTTCAAATTTTTAGTTTTTCCTTTCCAGGGATTAGAACACATCTTGGCAGTTATATAAGAAGTCTGTATAAAAATAATTTCACAAACTGGAGGCGGACATTCACAAAACCTTTAATAAAGGACTGCTAAAGTCCGAAACCAGTCAGGCGTGTGCAGACTTTGCTCTGTTTCATTCCCAACTAAGAGTTTAATAAATATTGTTTTCCACAAGCTGCAGCGTCTAGAATAATTGATTTTGTGAGCCTGGCCTCCAGTTTGTGTTGTTCTTGCCTTCTGCCGTGTGCACCACTATCCCAGTGTGCACCTTGTGTGTTTGAATAAAATAGTTTACCTGTCCCCAACTGACCTCACAGTGTTTTGTTTATGATATCATAGTGCACACCATGACAACAGACTGTGATGTCACAAACAGCAACTCTGAGGTCAGCTGGCACAGTCACATGCTTTCAGAAGACTCCGGGAAATATTCAGTGCATTACCTAATGTATTTAAGATGCATAAATATTTAGTACGCTAAAGTATTTAGCATACTAACGAGAAGAAAGTGAAAAACTAGAAAACATAAAAGTTAAACACAATTGTTTAAAATCCATAGTGTTAACACTTCATAGTAGAGTCACTCTGAGTCACACTCTTAAGAAACAACAAAGATGAGGAAGCAAATCCATGATTCATAGCCAAGGATTTATCACTTTGCGATATTCAAGGATTTAAGCAGGATGGTCAAGACCAGTCTTTCAAATATGTTTTCTGATTCACTGCAGAGGGCTGAAAACTAACCTAGGGACAGGTTAGCATTTTCTTCCTTACCATGCCTGGAATGCAGAGTCATTTCGAGAACCTTCACTGGAACCTTAATTTCTCCCAGAAAAATATCTTGCACCAGATTTATATTGTTCCACAGGTCAACCCTAGAAGTCACACAACGCTTCATGTTAGAAACTTCTAAAATCCAGAGAACAAAAACGTGAACTACAGTTTCAGTTTCTAGCAAATAGACATTCTGCATGCCAAGTCAAAAACACCAGCAAACATTTAAGAAAGAACGGTTATGAGAACATATTCTAGGAACACAGTTAGAGGTTGTCATTGTGTTCACATCAAGTGGACATCACTGTTATTGTGTTAACAGCTCAATGCCCACTTTCCTTCAAGGTTTACCTGCTAACTTTACAGGACAGACACAAACTGAGTTCTGCGCTACTTAAAAGAGATAAGGCGCGGATTTTCAAAAGGGTTAGATGAGGATGCAAAGTGCATGCTGCGCTGGTGCCCACCACCCCACTGCGCCAGAGCAGCCCTGCAGCTATTTTCAAACGATACATCCGTTTGTAACAAAAGTCACAATCTGAGCCAAAAAACTGACATTCTGTGTCGCACTTGTGTGTTTTTGGATACAAAATTTGACAGGTAGACCATCTCAAAGACGGTCTAAAGTCTGGATGCATTTCCTTTGAAAACACTGAGATGGGTGGATCTTGACTCGATTATTTTGAAACCCCACCCAGTTTTAAGGTGACATGAATGCCCTGTGTTCCTTCTTGGAACATTTAATACTTACATAACCTCTGCACTGCAGGGCAGCTCAGTGATGTACAGGTTGTGTCTTGGGTTAGCAAGTAAGGGACCAGGGTTCAAACCCAGGTAGGAACATAATATTTTTGTATTTTTAACAAGAGGCCACAGTTCAAACCCTAACAATGAAAGAAAAGTTAACCCTAACAAGGAAAGAAAAGTTAACCCTAACAAGGAAAAAGTTATGTACTTACAGTAACTGAAGATCTTCCTGAATATTTCTTCCATAAGTGCCACTCTTGGGTCTGAGCCAGAGGTGCTAGGACCCTGCATGGATTCACCAAGACTCCAGAGACCCAAAACCCTGATGTTCTTTCCTTTTGCTGCTTGGGGTGGGGGAAGTTAGCACTGGAAACCCTAACACCACATTTCCCAACTTTTGTTGCTTTATCCTGAACCCTAACTGGTGCATTAACATAGTTTTTTGCAGTGAATTTTATTTATTTATTTTTGTTTACCAGGAAGGTGCACTAGATAAAATACAATGCCTCTTTTAAGCATGACCCGGAGAAGTACAAACATTAAATAAACAGATATGTATACACGCATATACATATCTACAGACACACACACAGGTATACCGTCACGACCAAGACACCCCACAGCAAAACCTGCACATCGACAACAACCCGTTAAAACACCCACAGTGCCGAACGGTTGTTGCAGCGATGTGCCACCACACCAACACCCAATGTCAACTGCTGTCCCCAGACATCCGTGCCCCACCCCTGGAGTTGATAATCCTTATGTGGGGGCAGAGGCCCCCCCACAGTAACACTGAACAGGTGTCAGTTGTTCAGGACATGAAAGGACTTGGCGGCATAATATTGTCAAAATTATTTGTCGCTGTGGGGAGGTCGGCAAAATTTGTTTTGCTGCGTACAGTGAAACCATACACATATACATATACATATACACACACACACACACACACACATATATATACATACATACATATATCCCCTACTTTGGAGCTAGTGGTAGTCTTGTAATGGCACACTAAGCCAGAGTTAGTGATGCAGTCAGTTACCCACTTAAAGGAAGAATAGCTTGCTAAGCCCTAGAGTACGGGAGAAAAGGAGGGTAACCTGGCAGCAGTCCAGAGTGATGCCAGCCCAAGCTTGGGCTAGGTCTGAAACATGAAGCTGATGAGATTCAAATGTATGTCTCAGAAATGGCTTGTCACACAAAACACACTCCTCAAGTGGTGCTAAGCAGGTATACAGAAATGTTTTCTCTATTTTTCTGTAATGGAATGAGAAATACATTCATGCCCCTGTTTCCACCACCGAGACAGAAAAATAAGGGAACAACTAGTCTCTCTTTATCAGATAAAGAACCCAGAGATATGTAAAACCATCAAAAGGATTGCTTGCAATAAAACAGCAGAAACAATTAGCATTTGCATGGACAGTGCCAGTCTGTAAGACTGATTACAGTTGGTCCCCTCTGTAACAAGAATGGGTATAAGGGAAACTGTTCAAGGACAGTGCAAATCAGAAATTTGCTACCACTGATAGGGCCACTATCAACTGGAAATAAACTGAAGGTCAGGACACCACTAGAGTGTAGCATTACATCTAGCATCTACAGGATATACCCAAGAAAAGGTGCAGATGGGGAGGGAGGTAACAGGTGACCCCCAAAAGGACTTTTTTTTATATTTATCCCCGCCTGCCGTCCCACTGAAGCCACACCATCAGGAGTCGCCCATCAAGCCTGTCCCTGCCACTGCCTTACCTGTCAGTCTCCGGTCCCTCCACCCTGCCTCGGATACCCCTCTCGGGCGGGTCAGGGTAAGCAGACCCCAATCTTGCTTTTGTGTCAGGGTCCTGAGGCTACAGGCAGGCGCCAGCACATCAAGACCCTGGCTCAAGCGCTCCGTCTTCCCAGCTCCACTGGGGGTGTTTTCATGTTTCTGTGGGAGATTCTACGGGCCCCATACGTCAAGCGTGGCGCGATGTCAGCAACATCCTCCCCCTCCTTTCCTCGAAGGAGTAGTCCCTGAGGCTGACTGGTCACTGACCTATGCTCTTGACCAATCAGGCCCCAGAGACGCCAGCTTGCCGTCACGCCCACAGCCTACGCCAGGGGTCGCCGCTTGCCAGGTTGAAGAACCTCCCTCCCCGGAGAAGGCAAGCTGTTGTCAGACGCCCAACCTGTCTCCCTGGCCAACCCCCGGCGGCCCGAGCTGCCCCAAACCCAGGTCGAAGCATGGTGCGAGGTGTGTATCCAGCACCTCAACCTCAGCACCACCGGGCCGCAGAAAGGACTGTTTTTTTGTTGTTGTAATTTCGACTCAGAAAACTGGGCATCAGGACATAAGACAGCAAGAGAGAGAGAGAGAAGATACTGCCTGTAGGCAAGGTACCCACAAAAAAATAGGTGAGTTGCCCAGTAGCCTGGCTCTATTCAGAAAGGGGGATGGTGGGTGGCTAAGTGGTACTTAATGGAGAAGATATGCAGGAAGATCGTACAGTAAGTACGTAACTTTTCTAGAATCAGTCTTCACCATGGAGTCTCACTCTTGGGATGGAGTTTCAGATTGCCCCTTTGACAAAGGAGGACTGTTTACCTGAAACTACAAAGAAATGCCTCAGCATCTGAGGGAGGAGGCTCTTCCTGGTCCAAATGGACTAAGGACCATCTGAGTTGAGGCAGTAGCTCCTGAGGCACAAAACAGGATGGTTCCCGGTAACTGCCGCTGACGGAGATGAGAAAAAGTTAGCTACCTGGGATTGAGAGTTGAGCACCTTTCGCCAGGCTATTGGTGAGAGGGACTATCCTCAAAGTTTCAAGGTCAGACATATTTCCTTGAACTCCAAGCAATCACCAAATGGGAAGCCACAGGTGTTCCCATGGGCACCAAAGCCAGATGGACAAGGATCCTGCCACAGCCTCTTCCTCCACTGCTGCCAATTGGGCTACCACCTGGCAGCCTCAGAGGACTGTTGAGGTTCATAAGGCCTACTTTGGAGGAGAGGCATCTTTAGTCCTGTAGCAATGAAGAATGCATGACCTGGCAACAAGGGCACCCACCAGTGCCATGTTTAGCCCCAGGCAACAGAAGCATTTGTCGTGTGGAACTGTGCTGATATATTTTGCTGGAACTGAATCTAATACTTGAAACTGGGCTTCTTATGGTCTATCCTGGAACTGTCGACAGTGAGGTAACAGGAAGATGGGAGAAGCACTATCAATCAACAACCCTATTGAAAAGCCAAAAATTTGCCCAAGTATTGAAAACTGAATCGCTTAATGCTGCAGGAGCTGCAAAGGGTGAGACCTGACCCATTTAGGAAAAAGAAAATCTGACGTCCAGATGGGGCAGACCCAGAAGACAACACTATGGATGGTGGAAGGAGCTTAGCCTGAAGATGTCCAGTGACCAAGCTGCTTCCCAGCAACTGCCTAAGTGTGGACAGTGAACTGAATCCAAGTTGGCAGAAAGTACTTTATACTGAAACAAACTTAGTAAAGAACAACAATTTGTGAAGGGAGATAAATGCTTCTATAAGGCAGGATGTTTCTGACAGGAACATCTGAAGTCACCTTTACTAAGCTTGCCGTAAAGGACCTCCCTCCTCATACCACACGTTTCATCTCTCATTGCTCTGCAAAAGCAGATATGCTTGTGCCTTTACTGCCATTTAAAGATTTCAGAAGAGGGCATTTGCTGCGGCAGCTTTCACTATTGAGGAACTTGCTGCCACCTTATAGCTGATCAAGTGTATTAGTGGAGCTTTATAAGAAAACTTGAATAACCCATCTGTTCATCTTGGCCTCCGTAGATTATTTTGTCAAACTAAGACCCAAATATGTTTGTGTAATGATGCTGATCCAGAGTTTAATTTAATATGTATTCTGTTTTAAGATGTGTACGATTAGTTTTATGTCTTTATTTTAAATATAAATTCCCCCACCGCACACCCAGAGACTCTGAAAAGGGCACTATGTAAATAAATAGCCTTGCCTTGCTGTGCATTAGTTTGTTTTTTTTATGAGCATTAAAGGAGAAATAAACAGTGTTGTTTAAATGATTTTAATTTATTACATTTGATCATGTGTGAAGTCTGTTTATCACTCCAGTGTATTGTTTTGTGTGTTTGATGTCTTATTCTTTTTCTTATTTAGGGTCCAATTTTAATGCACCTTTTCCACCCAATATTCATTTTTTAAAAGTATTTAGCTGTTCCATAACTCACTGGCATCAGAGGAGCTGAGGACTACTATTACACAGAACAACGTGACATTGGCTCAGCTGATGTCCATGTCCACTGCACTGTAGGCTTTAATTCAACTGTCACTGGGTTCTGGAACTGTTAAATAACTAAAAATTAATATTGGGCACTATAAAAGAAAAAACAAGTATATTTTAAAACAATATAACAGACTTCAAAAGAGCCCAAATCTGCAATTATATTACATAATGTAAACAACATTGTTTATGTTCTCTTGAAGTAAGCAATAACGCATCGACAGTGCATGTAGTAAGTTATATTACGGCACACCCAGGTGGATTATGAGGCACAAGATGCAGCTTTATAATCCAGCAGCTGCATAAAACTCTACTACTTATTGTTTTGCATTACTTTGATACAAAGATTTAGTTACACAGCCATGCAGTAAACTGAGCTGCTGCATGGTCATGTGATCAGATTTCACCAATCACAGCGCATAATTTCTCATTGTGCCTGTATACTCTGTATTCAGTTATACCTAACTGTACATATGCTTTGCTTAGTGATCTTTGTAACCTGAATGTAAATGTCTCATCCCTATTGTACCCCTTCCCCAAGTCAATCCGGGAGACAAGCAACCTGTTGCTCAGTGTGCCTTCCTGGTGAAGCATTTCAATAAATAAATAAAATAAATCATTCTCTGACTTTTATCCCTATGCCAGTTTTGAAGATGTAACTTAATTTACTGTCTATGTGACGTTTTGCTTTGTTTATATAGATACACAGATACATAGACACCGTCGGTAGATAAGGGCCTCACGGCCCACCCAGTCTGCCCATTTGAGCTTGTAAGTTCACTTTTATGGTTTTCCTAGAAGTCTGTTGCCCTTATTCCTGTATGTATGTTTTGCAATAATGTTTACGATACTTTCCATGTGCTATTATTTATTATGAACTGAGGATCGTAATAGAGGAATCTGATTGGCTGAGAGCTCTTTGAACTGCGATGATATCGGGCTACATCATAACAGCTTAAAAAGTTCTGGCGCCACCAGCCTCCTTGTTCTCTACTGTCTGAAAACTATTTTTTCAAACGTGCTCTACACCACCCAAAAACTCATTCATAAAACATTTTAAAACCTGTTTCTTTTATTTTTTTTTAATTTAAAAACTTGAAACTCAGTTCATAATAGCAATAAGTCACTCCAGGTGTGGTATATCATGGGATATCGTCGCTACTCGGTGATTTGGTTGGACACACTGGCCTGCAACCTCGTGCCCAACCACCCAATGCGTGATTGATACCCCCAGGATATACCACATGCTGTCGCGCTCATTAGCTTAATTGTATCACTGCTCCTCCTTTTGCAACTCTTTTCCCAAGAGGGACATTCCGTCCTAGTGGGCTTACCTGGTTACCAAAATTCAAATAAATAAATAAATAGGATTTCTTTGTTGCAATTTATAGGACAATCTAGGATATCATTTTAGTCTTCTGTATGCACTCATTGATGACAACAACAAAAAAATCACTCCGTAGAAATGTTTTGGACATTGTAGTCATGTCAACTTACCCATTTCTAATCTGCATACAACATACAATTAGTAGCACATGATGCAAAGCTAATCACACTCATGCATCGACCAGCACATTAAAAACTGCACTAAACTGCAAAAATACCTCAGCTGGCACACTACTCCAAACACATGCACCCTTGGTTTGCCAAAGGCCTACTTCTTACCTCGTAGATATTTCTGTTTGATGGCTAATATGTTGAGAAGGATAAACAATTAGTGTTGAATTTACTGGGTAACAATTCATTGTATACAATAAAGGAAAATGCATTTTACAGTTAGTGTTTACCTGCTGAAAATGACCATGGCTGATACAGTGTTAAACCCATAAGTGTCCATCCTCTATGAGGCAAATGTATGAAATACAGAAGTAGAAATGCAGGCAGGGAGTGAATAATAGTCTAGTGCACAGCAACCTGCTAAATCCTAACAAGACAGTGACAGTTCTGGTGGGTAAAGGCAAACATGTGGAACAACTGTACCTGCTCTGCCCCCAGTAGTACACAATGGTGGTGTTCCTCATGGCCACACCTTTAAGTCAGTTATTTGTTTACATCCTTTTGTGCTAGCACTATGTGTCTATACACTGCGGCTATGTAAAGAACAGTTAACATACTGATCGCAACAGTAGATCTTCAAGAGAATTCCATTAGTCCACCTTTTGGAACTATGCCGTCAGGTACTAGGACCACATGGAAAGCGTCTGCTAGTCGGGGCCACCAATAATGACGGCATGTGTCTGTGTCTATATAAATGTGGATGGTCTTATCACCCTCAGTTCCCCAACAGAAATTAGACTTGGAGGACATCCAACTGTGGGGAACTAGGGAGATAATACCAGCCTAGGCATACAAGACGGCACAGGGCTGGATATACAATGCATGTTAGGTTCAGCTGCACAAGAATCCTCTGACCACCAGGCTCTACCTCCCACCTCAGACATTCGCCTTTCTCCCTTGATCCTCCCGACATCCCCTGGATCTGAACCCACAGGGAGGGCCGCCGAGGCACTCTATCTATAGTAGGAGTGCCGGGCCGAGTGAGTGGGGCATGGAGAAGAGAGTGCCCAGTGTTGGGAGTGTGGTCCAGGGCGGAGGTTCCTTCGCCATCCCCTGAGGGAGGAGATTTTCACTGCTTCCCCCCTAAGGAGTGTGGCGCAATGACGCCTGCACACGGCTGCCCTGCTGTCATCTGCCCCACTCCGCCTCTACATTAACCAGTGAACCTCAGGATGCTCTACCCTCTCCCTTGCCTGCTGACCCCGGCCTCGGAGTCTGCATCGAACCCGGTCACAGACACGGCGCAAGGTGTGGCGCCCAACGCCAACCCTCAGTGCCACCAGGCCAGCAGTTACACAATTATCTGAAGCAATCCTCCTGAAGCAGAAGAGGGATGGAGGGAGGGACAGCAAGAAATAATGGAAAAATGATCTCAAGCGTCTACTGTTATGGTAGGTACATAACTGTTCTATCTTCTTCGAGGATATCTCTTTCATTAGTTCAAACCTTTGGAAGGATTCCATACAGCCCCAAACAGCAAATGTGAGGTGTTACAGTCTGAGATATATTGAGAACAGTAGGTTCTAAGTGCACAGCAAGCCTGAAGTCAGCATGACAACAGATTATGTCCAGACTGCAATGTTTAGTGAAGGTATGGACAGTGTACTCCATGTTGCTGCAGCAAAATGTCGGCAGCATAAACATTTCTGAAATAAGTAATATGCAAGTGGCCATTCCTGGTGGAATGATCATGAACTGCACCAGGAAGTACCTCACCGTTCTTCCTATAACAGAACTCAATACAGTGTGCCAGCTATTTTGACAGGCACTGTTCATACACAACAGTAACCTCTTCCAAGGGTGAACAAAACAAAAGCTGAGAGGACTTTCTGCAATCCTTGGTGTGATTCACATAGTAGCTGAGCATTCTATGAACATCTAAAGTATAGAGCAGGGCCTTACCCTAATTAGCATGCTCAGGGCAGTAACACATACCTTAGGGGTACCCCAAACAAGCAATGGCTGGCATCTCTCAGCAGCCATGGCTCAGATGTAGGGATTTCAGGTCCACACTGACCAGAGATTCCTCTGTCCCAGACAACAGACCCCGATACAAAGCTAGCGGGACAGGAGGCTCCACTGCCATCTGTTGCTGAAGTGGAAACCATATCTGGTGAGGCCATAATGGAGCAATAAGGATAAGAGTGACACCCTCCATCCGTTGTTTGAGCAGCACCTCTGTATTAAAGGAATTGGGGAATACATACAGGAATTTCTCTTTCTAAGAGAGGGACCATCCGCCTCAGCAGAAAACTCCAAGCCCTGGAAGGAGAAAGCAGAAACTTGGCAGTTTAGTGTTGTGTGGGACGAAAGGGTCCAACTCTGGACGACCCCATCTTGTGAAGAGGTCGTCTACCATGGGAGGTCAACAGTTCCCATTCGCATTTTGGACTGTGACCTGTTTAGCTGGTCTGATGAGATGTTTTGGAGACCTGGTAGATGCATGGCTGACAACTATAGGCCATGGGACACAGCCCAGTACCATATTCTCAATGATTCCCGCATGGAGGATAGGAATCGTGGTCCCTTGTTTGTAGATGTAATGCATCACACAGGCATTGTCCATCTGTATCAGCAAAGGACCTGTGGCACATATGCTTCTGAAATGCTTGGAGACTGTATAGGACTGGCTGTCATTTCCAGGACATTTATGTAAAACCTGTCCTCCATCTTGGTCCAAGCCCGCCCCGAGGCTGTTAAGGGCAAGGTGAGCACCCCAGCTAGAGCAGAAAGAATCCATGGTGAGGATCAATACAGGAAATGGCAAGGGAATGGGACACCCTTTAATAGGTTTTTCGTGATCCATCTACCACAGCAATGCTCTGCAAAGTGGGGATGTAACAAGAACCATTTGGTCCAGCTCATCTATCAGCTGATCCCACTGGACCCTGAATGCCCACTGAGGATTCTCATATGTAGGCAGGACAGTGGCACCATCATAATGGCTGCAGCCATGAGCTCCAGGAGAAGTAACATTGTTCTCTCAAAGGCACAGTGCTTCCTGTGTACCACATGTGCTTGGGCAATCAAGTTTTCTGCTCAGTCCTATGGCAGGAAATACATACCACTTATCTGTGTCCAAGACTGCCCCTGTATACTGCAGTCTTTGGCAGGAATCATTACAAATCTTGGCACATTTATTGTACACCCCAAATCCTCGAACAACTACCTTGTTTCCAGACAAGGTATGTAAGAAGGCTTGACTGGACCTGTCCTTCAAGAGTCAGTCATCCAGACAGAACACAAACAGCCTTTCCTTGCAAAGAGCTGTCACTACTGCCAAGTCAAAAGGTAATACTCGAACTGGTAATGTTCCCCCTCAATACAAAGCAGAGGCACCACTGCATGTGTGACTTTCTGATTTTGACACAAAGGTACGGATTCTTCATGTCCAGAGAACAAATCCAACCCTCTGTTTGCAAAAGGAGGAGCAGAGCTTGCAAGGCTACCATTATTCAAACTTCTTGTATTCGCTGAGAAATTGAGATCCCAGACATCAAACACAGGATGTAGCTCTCCGTCCATTTTGGGAGCATAAAACATCTGAATAAAACCCTTTGTGTCTCTCGAACAGGAACTGGTTCTAAAGCACATTTTGAAATAATGACTGGACTTCTTTTCTCAGAAGGGACAAGTGGCCAGAAGGATAACAAGTAGGAAGTGGAGGATGATCTGGAGGGGTTTCTAGCAGTTCCAGAGCATGCCCTTGCAGTTATCTCCTGTACCCACTTGCCTGTTGTGATCCTCTTCCACTGTTTGAGATGCAGAGATCCTTCCCCAACTTCCACCCCTGGAGGTAACAATGTGGTTGGTGGTGTCACCAGAAAAGAATCGTGTGGATCCGGTGGCGCAGTCCCACCAGTACTGACTGCTACGGTACTTCTGTATGTGCACCTGGGGAAGGGGTCCCAGCAAAGGACCACCTCCTCTGCCATGGCCTTGCTGATGGTAGGCACATCCACCTCTGTCAGCAGACTGATTAAAGGATCCCTCCCACAGCCCTGGAAGGAGGGATACATGATCTGACTGACCTTAGAGTCATTTTTGATGTCATAAGACCTCTTAAGGCTTCAACATCATAGCCAAACAAGTTTTATCCCTCTAAAGGGGCATTTAAAACTGCTGGGTGCACATCATTTGCAAAACTAGCAACTCTGAGCCAAGAATATCTCCTTATACAAATGCCAGAAGCAGCAGCCCTGGCAGAGCAATCAGAGACATCACAGGCTGAGCAAAGCAAATTTTGCCAACCTCAATACCAGACATCAAGTTTTTAAGTAACTAATTCTTGGCAGAGCCCTCTCCTGCGCTGCAGCTTTCAAAGCTTTCTACAGGCTGTTTAGATATTTGATCATGTGATCCTGGTAATTTGCAGTTCTAAGGCCTAGTGAGGCAGAGGCATATGTACGCTTGACCATCACATCCAGCGCTCTAGATTCTTTATCAGGAAGCAAAGTACTCATGTGTCTAGGCGCTTTACACCTACCATGAGCAGGCATTATGACTACTGAGTCAATTTCTGGCTGGTTAGCATAATAAGACTTAGCAGATGGGGCTGGAAACTGCTTAGCAGCCTTTCTGGGTACTGCAGGCAGTGAATTTGGTTGGGACCATGCAGCAAAGATGGTACCCACTAATGTAGGATATACAGGTGGCATTATAATGGAGGGCAGGGCACCTCCAGAAATTCCTTAAGATTTTTCTGTGAAGTCTTCCTCCTCCTTAGAAATGCACATGGCAGTTTGCACTTTCTGCTTGATGACTTGAAAAGAAGGATCCTCAGGAGGAGCTCTCAGGGTATACAACGCACTGCAGGATGAGATGGTAGAACTAGAACAAGGTGCCACATGCTGTTTCTCTCCTAATCCCCTCTAAATCTTCCTCTAACACCATGAAGTCAGGATTATATTTTACCTTGTCGTCGACGGGTGGGTGCCGAGAGGGCACCAGTGATGCCAGTGGCTGCTGAGATGGAAGATTCTGTAATGTGCTGGAAGCAGGCCTTGATAGCATTTGAATGCTTCGAGGCTCCATGATGGGATAACTGCCTGTGTAGGTAAACTAGGCAGAATGTGTTGTATCATCTTTGAAAACAACACCAGTACAACTTGAGAGTCAATGATGCCCTGGCCAGACGGGTCGTGGCCGGACGACAATGGCATCTTACCATCCATAGTAGGTACAGCAGCACCTAAGCCAGACCCTGACCTTGATGCCTCGACAGTCAAGGAGCTGTAGTCAATGCCACCAAAGCAGCTGATGATGCAACAGAATTACCATGTCTCACTGGCAGCTGGAACCTTACTAGCAAAGTATGTTTCTCTTTATGTTTATGCCTGTGGCCCGACGATGAGGAGGGCCACGATGCTGACCGCTCCCTGTCCTGGTCCTTTGACTTTGGCGATCACTTCTCAGCCTACAGAAAGACTACAATAGATTTTGGGCCCTGTTCCTTCTACAGAGCTGTTAAAGTTTTAATAAGAAGGAAATGTTCTAGAGCTTTGTTGCCTTTGTAGCCTGGTTGAAGTTTGGCAACTCACAAGTTCACACTTTTGAGACAGGCCCAACCAGCACACACAGACCTTGTATGTATTCTTTGTAAATTGTATCTCCACACTAAAAAAAAATAAATACCAAAATTAAGGATCTTTCAATTTCAGTGACATGCACAGATGACAAAGCAAACTGTTAAAGTAAAAGAATAAACAGCAACAACTAGTTAAAGTTTCCTCAGCAGGTCCAATGAGGCTGATCGACGGCGGAAAAGAACTGAGGAGTGATGCAGCCGCCCATTTATATAGATGCTGATGCATAGTGTTGTTGTGGGTGACCCCGGCTAGCAAAAGTTTCCATGTGGTCCTAGTGCCTGGCAGCTGCAGTCCCACAGGTGTGGACTAATGGAGGAGATCTCTCAAAGAAGATCTGTTACATATTCTCCACTATTTTATTTTACTATTATTTTTACTGCAATGTATTTTTTCACTGTTTTGTATTTTATTTACTACTGTTCCTTCATTATTATCTTTAACATTATTGTATTGTGTACCCTATCCCCTCCCCCAGGACGCCTCTGAAATGAACTGCCACAAAAGCTCTGTATGTCTTTTGCTGGTAAAACGTTTGAAATCCATCAATCATTCATTCAACCAATCAATCACACAAGATGCATTTTCCATCTCTGGAGTATAAGGCATCTGTAATCACTGATTACTTGGGCAGATCTGTCCACATTAGCACCTGTGTTTGTTACTTTCACACTATATCATGGGGATATGTGCTCTACTATGGTCTCCTGAAAAGCAGTCATAGCAGCTGCTGCAGTCCTGACTGGTACAGGCCCCAGGGGCCACTTACCTCAGTTCTTTGGACCTGTATTGGCTGCCTGTTAGATAGATGGCGCTGTTTAAAGAGCACGCTTAGTCATAATAATTTCCCCTCCAACATATGTAACAGCTATTATCCGGTTAAGAGATTTGTCCACAAAAATCTCGCCTGCTTTTTTCAATATCACCGTAGAAATCAAAGTTTCAGGAGCAGTTAGGTAAAATGTTGAGATTAGCCAGATTCTGAGTCTTGCTCTCATCGCCATATTTCCCGACGCCAGTACCAGAAAGCGCACGGGCAGTTTCATGACTTCAATGGGTTAGAGTTGGCAAGCTGTTTTATCATATTATGCCGAATCGGGAAGAGGCCACCGCTCCCCTAACAAGGACTCTGTTAGTTGAGTGGTGGCTTACCTTTCTCCAATTCGGCACTTAATAGGATTAAAACAGCTTGCAAAATTGGCCCCACTGAAGTCTATGGGGCGTGCCCTCGCTCCATTCTGGTCCTGACGCCAGGAAACGAAAGCGAGGGACGTGGTCTAGTCTGGAAAACTCAGTGTTTTGCCTAACCGCCCATGGAGTTGTTTTACGAGTGATATTTTTAAAAAGCAGATTTGGGGAAAAAATTTCTTTGTGGACAATCTCTTAACCGGAGGGATGTTATTACATATGTTGAGGGGAAGAATTGTTATGACTGAAAACCTGCTTTAAAAATGCTGTTCCTCATGTTTAATGCGTGAATGCATTGGGACCAAATTACCGCTGGGACCTCTTACAGCTGATCAGTTATGATTTTCTCCACTGTTCCAGCACTGAGGGGTTGCTGAACATTCCTTGGACTCAGTTATGCCCTGCCTTTGACAGAACATTTTCGGATGCGAACACATGGCTTTGAAATATGCATTCCTCCTCCCGGGGACATGCACTTTACCAGCACTTTTGGGAGAAGCTTAAAGACCTTTTACTTTGTAAAAGGTTTGGGCATAGATACAGTATATACACTAAAATGGCTGTATCAGTATGCGCCTGTTTATACAGTTTTATGTTTGAGTAATTGTCTTTGTTGTTCTATGGATGCTTATGTACCCTAAGTTGTTTTACAAAATGGTGCAACATAAATGAAAAGTGTATTATTATCAATTTTGTTTGGCTGTAACTGATCTTGCTCTGTACTTGAAATAAATTTATTGTCTCAATGTATTTTTTTCCTTTTTTTTTTCTTGGTAATCTTATTTATGGCCCTACCCCAATATCCTCAGTCCCTTCCTTCAGGCTGTCCAAGGACAATCCCAGCTGCATGCAGATCCTATCATTCACTTTCAGATTTGGCCTCCAGGTGCCCTCAAGTCTGTCAACACCCCATGAAGTCCTGCATATTCCTGCAAGGGGAGGGGTGGGGGCCCACTGCCAACAGGGAGAAGTGGTGTCAGTCATTCAGGGGACCATCCACTGAAGTGGTGGAGTAGATGTGCAACTGGGACTGGTGGCACAGAAGGGTTTTCAGGAAGTCATCATCTGAACTGATAAACAGCTTTTCTTTTATCTGTGTTCGGGGTCACTCACCTCCCAACTAGCATGCACATATAGCAGCAACCTGGGAGGTGTCTGGCTAAGCATAAATTATTCATGCCACCAAAGACACACCGCCACGCCATCCAGGAGATGCCACTTCTCTTCAAAGTCTGCTGCACTTTCCACCAGGCCACTCAGGCTGCTAGTATTTCCATATTAACAGGTTCCTCTAGTACACTTGCCCCCAAACGTTTGGTCCAGCCCCCAACCTGGTACATTCCGCTGAGCCTGCTAACCTTAATACTGCTGCTCTTGGAGCATTCATTCCTACCACAGTCATTGTGACTTTAAAGCTCCTAAGAGCACTAGCCAGTATAATCACTGTTCAGCATCATATTTGATGATTTTTGTCTGTCAGTGTAATATTTTGTAGTGTGGTGAAATAATGACTTGACATTTGAAATCAAATTAAATTGATAGCATTACTGCACTGGGCATGCAGTCTCTACTCGATAACACTTAAAACTACCTTAAAGCCCCAGCTTAGTGTATTTACCCTAAGTTATTCATCAGGCCATCACCATGCTAGTCCCATTAATAGTTGTGCTCGTGCCACATCACAACATGGTGGTGTACCGAGCCCCTATTAAACACAACACCTCTCACGACACAACCCAATACCTGTCATATCCTCAACCCCCACCCCAGCTGGGATGCTCATCTATTTTCACGCATGCTCTCCTATTACCTCAAAAACTAGTCAGGCTATATCAATTAGTTCATGATAGTCCAGTTTCATCTATACCCTGCACCCAAACGACCTTCCCAAGTAATGCCCCTTATCAATACTCCTGCCAAGAAAGAGCTTATATTTATGCAGTATTATTAAAAAACTCATAACATTGTGCCTGTTATGTCCAGGAACACAGAAATAAACCCAGGCCCCACCTCTCCTATACTTCCCTACAGACTTTGCATCAGCACCAGGCCTCCAAATGATGCTGGTCGGTGTCTGCAGTCTCATGAACGAAACAGATCCAGTAAAAGTTTGGGTGACGCACAGACCCTGATGTTTTAGTAGTGACGGAAACCTGGCTCAAGAGCAGCATTACAGACCAACAAATAACACTGCTGTCCTACAACACCTTAGACTGGACAGGCAGTCAAGTTGGGGGATTATTTATGTAAATTCCAAATTCATTGCCACCAAAATCGCTATTACCAGACCCAAGGAATTCAACTTTCTGGCCGTAAGACTCTCCCTGCACCCATCCGAAACAATCAACATCATTGGCTGTTACAGACCACCAGTGGGGGTGTGTGTAGAACTACTGCCAACCCTCAGGAACATCATAGAAACTAACTCTAATGAATCCATCTTTCTTGGTGACCTAAACATGGACTGGTTGTCCCCTAGAGCAAATACACTAAAGGACTTTTGTGATCAGCTCATCTCAGACCCTACAAGATTCAACATCAAAATACCTCTAAAAGCTCCATATTAGATTTGATACTTATAAACAGACCACATAAAACTGCACATACAGCTGCCTCCACAATGATCTTGGTGATCACAACACTGTTATCTGTACAAGAAGCCTAGGAAATTGCCCATCCCACTCCACGTTCTTCAAAAGCGATGTTTCCATAAATTCAAACCTGGAAGTTACATAGCAGACCTCCTAGATACAAACTGGCAAAACTTCTACCTGACTACTTCACTAGATGAGGCTGTTAATATCCTTAATACTAACTTCACAAACCTAGCAAATAAGCATGCCCCATTCGTTAAATGTAGGATGAAAAGGCCTTGTATCCTTTGTTTACATCTGACCATAAAGCAGCCCTCACCCAAAGGGATAAACTATGTGCCAAGGCAACGCCATCTAAAGCTCCGCAGACTGTCTGGCCTTTAGAATCTCGAGAAATGCTTCTAACAAGCTGGTTAGAGTAACCAAATCAACCTATTACATGGAAACTATTGAGGGTGCCAAGGGTAACTCAACCAAGATCTGGCAAACCACCAAAGCTGTTGAAGGACAGAGAACCCCGCTTGCAATCCCCATCAAAATTATAACACAAGGTACCACGATCTCGGACCAGGACACTATTCTAGAAACACTAAATGAGCACTTTGCAACAGCAGGCCTAGCATTTGACTCTCCTCCCAGCTGCCAAGCTTGTTGATGACTCCTCGACTCGGACTTCTGTTTCTCACCAGTGACTTTTAAGCAAGTCGAGGACCTATTAATAAAATTAGATATAAAAAAAAGTGCAGGAGCAGACGGAATCGAGTCTTTCTTCCTAAGGCTAGGGTACCACTTTCTGACTGCCCCACAGCACATATTTTCAACTTATCAATCACATCTGAACGGTCCCATCCTGCTGGAAAACAGCTTTTGTTTAACTCAGGAAACCCCTGTGACTGTAATTATTACAGACTGATTTCCATCTTGCCTGCCCTGTGAAGCTCCTAGAAAAGTTTGTCAATAATCAGCTGAAGGATCACCTAGAAAATCTAATTTATTTAACCCTCACCAATCCCGCTTCTGGCAAAACCACAGTATGGTGTCAGCTCTAGCCAAAGTGACAAATGATGGGTTCACTGCCCTGGTTAATAAAAACTCTACTGGAACCGTCTTCCTAGACCTAAGCAAGGCACTGACATGGTCGATCATAACGCCTGTTAGCCACACTCAAAGACCTTGGACTGAATAACTACTCACTAAACTGATTCACTAGCTATCTTAGTGGTCGACTCCAATGCATCAAAACCAACAGACTCCTTTCCTCTTCCCTACCGATAACTAGAGTGTACCCCAGGGATCCATTCTTGGACCCCTGTTATTCAAATTTACATCAAATCCTTAGTGACAACATCCATAACTCCAGACTCCACTTTTTGCATGTGATACTGTCCTTATACATCCAAACCCTTATTGTCAGATATTGTCACAAAACTACAGTCTGATTTTGTCAGATGGAACGAAACCTGCTAAGATCAAGACTATTATTAAACGACAAGAAAACTAAAATGATGTACTTTTTACCCCCGTCCCCAACTTCTATGTGGACAGACCACACCAGCGCCTATATAACCTTACTAGGAGACTCACTAGAGTCAGTAGATCAATTCAAATACCCAGGGGTATGGTTAGACAGCAAACTATCCTTCGGATACCACACTGAATGCCTCGCTAGGAAACTGAAAACAAGACTGGTTTTTTCTACAGAAACAAATCTCCTTTCCTTAGATATTAGGAAAAGGCTGGTTCAAGCCACCTTTATTTCCTTACTCGACTACGCGGATATAATTTATAATAGTAGCACAGTAACCAACCTTTATAAGCTTGATATCGTGTTTCACTGCACAATCCACTTTATAACTAATGCACCCTACAGAACCCACCATTGGGCCCTTTACGCAGCTGTAGGATGGGCTTCCTGGCCACAAGAAAGATGCTACACCTTAGTATCTGGGCTCTTAAAATATTTCAGAACAAAGTCCCTTCCTACATTGCCTTCCTTTGTCATCATTATCGTAGTTCCTATGCCCATAGAAAAATGCTTTCATACTACTAAAAGTACCCAAATTCCACACACTTTATGGTAAAGCTGCATTTAGCCATGTAATCCTGTTCACCTGGAACAAACTATAAGCCACACTAAAACTTCCCAAACTGGTCTCCTTAAATGTATTTAAAACCCTGGCAACAAGGGCTTAGAGAATTTGCCACTGCCAAAGCACCTAGTAGCCCTCCAAGTGGAGAAAGCGTTATAGTCTCATAAAGCACTTGAATGTAAACTTCTTTCATGTTTCCTTTTCTCCTTTTCTGCCTGTTAGCTTAATTCCTGAAATGTATATCATTTAGCCATAACTCCCTCTACTGTGCACTGTTTACCTGTCTCAACACTGTTCGAACTTGATGTATCACAATTGCACTATACTGTACTGCATTGTAATAGTGTGTATACTTTGTACCAAGTTGTCCTACCAGGACTTCCTTGAAATGAGCGCGCTCAATGGACTTTCCTGCAAATAAACGTGAACTACTGCAGTGATGTGAAACAGCATGCCTCCCGGAGAAGAGCATCCAATACATGTGCTGTATTCCACACTGCCTGACTCTGCTCCTGACATCCCAATCCAGGCCACCGGCATGCCACAGCGCTGTCCCATTGCTCCACCTGCAGAACCACCTTTTGATAAAATACTTTAATAAAATAAAACTACAGTAAATAATTATTCTAATATCAGGGATACTTTCTTTGTAAATGTAGCAGGAAACTCATTGAAAATGATAATCAACCAATTCAAAAATCAATATACGGGCACTATAATACACAGAATGCCCTACTAAATAATGGTAAAATTCACTTTATTATGCAATGGCAATTGTTTCACCAAGTTTAAAACTGTAAACAAAAATAGTTTCCTTTAAAATCTCTAGTTCCGTACACACCAAACCTAAAAAGGAGCTTAACTACACACAATATCATCAATGGAACTGGTACCCCAGATATAGAACCATATCCTTACGGTACAGTGTTTCTATTTACTGAAATTCACCCATTCATGTACATCATCATACTAATCGACACTGGACTTGGGTATTACACTTTGGCTTGCTGCCAGTTCAAGCAGGGTATTCTGGGACTGTACATGAAACTCCGCCTCCAGGTGCAGCACAATGTACAGCCACATGCCTCTGAGCTCACCACAGTTCACAGAGCTTTTAAATAAAAAGGAGTCTCGAGTTAACAAGAGACAAAGTGTGGTCCCCACTGTGGATACAGGAGGCTTCTGGGCACAAAGATGGGTAGGCGCACACATCTGCCTCCCTGGTTACCATGGGGACACAGCATGTACCAGTACTGGCACTCTTAGATCCTCTACTTATGACACTGTGTACTTGCAGCTAACAGCGCCCATGGTGCTGCGGCAAGGCAATGTGGGGAGGTCTGGCTAGGCATGCTCCAGGGAGACCAAATATTGTGTGTGTGTGTTGCTTAACACAGAGTTTACTCGTAAGCTGCCCAGGACTGATTTTTTTTTTGGGGTAAATTCTTTGGTAATTGGGTAAGGCCCAATAGGCAAAACTGTCTGTTTTCAGGGCAACCAGTAGCACTGGGGAGGTAAGTGACTTGCTCAGAATCTCACAATATGTAAGTGGAGGTTGTAGGAATCAAACCCAGGTCTGCTAGATGCACCAAGCTCATTCACAGCTCATTACTCTAACCTCTAGGCTATACTGCCAACCCCAAACTGTTTGCAATATGTAAACAAAATAAAGTCTACCATCACATATCTCTCATGTGACAATAGGAACGTGTCAGGCACAGCCTAACAAGTGGAAACAAAGTGAATTAAGCATGGAGCCTGAAATACCCCCAGCCTAGACGGAGGGATGGTGCCTTCCTGGTTAGCTCTAAGGTGCACTAAAAGTCACCTGCCCAGAGTACACAGGGCCTATGAAGAAAATAGAATCTTCAGCTTTCAGTGACATTATCAGTCCACTGCCATTACAAGCACCAGATTAATAAAATAAAAAGGATTTGACCAGATCTTCCTAAACTGGCTTTGTGACAGTCTGGTATTGCCAGGTTAGTTTACGTTTACCTGCACAACTTTAACTGGCTGCAACAGGTAAATAAAAATAAAGTCCACCACTACAGATCTCTTGAGCAGCAATAGGAAATGTAGCAGACACAGTCTAACAAGTGGGAAACGAAGTGAAACAAATCAGAGAATTCAAAAACAAATTCCTAACATTATAGTTGCTGACATTAAGTCAGCCAGGTAGGAGGGTGAGGAGGGTGGTCATATCAACAGTTACCGACTTCTCAGTCTCGTATTTAGAACCATAAACCCACATATACCACATCCAGTTGTGAGTCAGCCTCCTTAGCACAAGAAGTGTGAGATTAAAAATGTTTCCATTTTCTAAACATAAACCAGAAATGGTTGCACATTTATGACAACAGTAAATAAGACTGTACCACCGTTGGACTGTGTGGGTGGCTCATGTAATGCAGCAAATGGTTAACTTTGAACCTCGCTGTTGGGGGTATTCTGCCTTGCTTACAATTTACATCAATTATAACAGTTATGACAACTAACGTACATTAGTCTCCATACTTGGCCCTATCTTGCATATAGTTATTTTACCTGTTTTCTGTTGTATGTGTTCTCAAGTAAAGAGTATAAAAAGGAAATGGTTTTACATGCATGGACACAACATTTCTAGCTTGCAGAAATGCTGCACTGTACCAGTCCAGACACACAGTTGTAATACATGGGTCCTATTGTTTTGCCAGGAGAACGCTGCAGCACTGAACACTCGTAATTGCAGTGCTCTGATGTCAAGAAGTCTTAATATTATTGATCTGATGTCAGAACGATGTTTTTACGATTTTGATCAATGTTTCACAGACTCCTGTCACTGTATGAAACCAGTATTTGAAACTGTGACAGGAGCTATGGAGATGATCATGGGGAGTGCTGACAAGAGTGAAAGTAAGCGGTTGCACTCTGAATTAATAAGTCAGAGGCTTGCCAAACTTACTTCTCTTCCCTTATTTAAAACCCTTGATGGTTCTACACTTGAGGATGTCTCCTCCATTAACTACCTTGGGGTCTGCCTTGACCAGCATCTTGATTTCTCTGTGTATCAATGCAATTCACCATAAGCTTCATCCTAAGCTTGGTACTTTGTACAGAAACAGAGCGTATTCTGCTTCCTGCCCACGAGAACGGTACTAAAATGATCCTTCCAATTTTGACAACACTATTCTGTTGGCAATCATGTTCATATGACTTAGTCTACTACAGTGCCCTAAAACCTCCTTTGCCAGACTGGACCCCCATTTCATGCTTTCTGCCACTTTGCTTTAGGATTGTCCCATCATACTCATCATTACTCTCTTTACTCAGCTCCTACTTTCACTTCCCTTGATGCTGGACACCTTTTCCACTGCACCTCTTGTTTTGTCCAAATTCTGGTTTGGCAACTTTCCTCTTATCTCAAATCCTTCTTTCCCTCATCCTTCCTCGTACCTTCTTTGCAACAATAGTTTCCATTCTCTTAATATCCCTACTACAAAATCTATTGTTGGTCAATCTGCTTTTCTTACTGCTTTCCTAAACTCTGGCCCTTCCTTCCCTTTCTATTCGTTCTGCCTCTTCTTCCTCCTCCTCCCTAAGGTCTCTTCTTTCTGATTTTTATCATCCTACTTGCAACTTGCTTTGACCCTCCTCCTTTCTCTATACTCTAGTTCTTGCCTCGTATTGTTGTTGTTCCGTTTTTTGTTTTGTTTTATTTCTGTTTATATTGTCAGTGCTTTAATTCTCTAGTTTTCGCCTTCATTTACTCTTTGCCTTACATTTTGATTCTGCTTGTTTTACTTATTTTGTATTTACCTTATTTTTATACTATTAGATAGCTAGATAAGTAAATATGAAGTGCCCATTCCTGGGACTCTAGGCACCGTACAATAAAAACAACAATACAAAATCCATTTATTTAAAATCAAACAAAAACCCCACACACAGGCCGTGCGTCGCAGCGGTTGGATTTCCACCTGGGATGCCAGCAACCCGGGTTGAGATGGACTCAGGATGCTGGAGGGCTGGCCGGGGAGAGTGGCTTGGCGTACCCGCGACAGCTCGCCCTCTCCAGGTGGGTGGGGGCCAGAATTCCCATGACTTGTCTGACCTGAGTGGGCATGGGGTACTACAAGCCCCATTGGGAAGGGGCGGCAAAGACGACGCTGTGGACGTCCAGCGCTGAGTCGTGACGCCAGGGGCTGCCACGGCGATGGGAAGAAAATGGTGGAAACGCTCCCAGCACCGGGAAGGCGGGCTGCCTGAAGCGTGCCTCCAATGTGCCCCACTCACCCAGTCACCTCGGACCGACAAGAAATGAGTAGCTCAGGATGTTGAGGCCTCACCTTGTCCCCGCTGGGGTAAACTGGCTCCATGGGGCATGGAGGTAGGTGGGTAGAGCAGGAGGATGATTCCTTGGCAGCCCCGGAAGGTCAGGGCTGGCAGGACGGGAGTACAAATTGCAATTTCAAAAAAAAAAAAAAAAAACACACATGCATAATAAAATCATTATAAATACAGACAACCATCCAGCTATAATTCATAAGAGAATCGGTCAATAAAAGCCAGTTGGAACAGGTATGTTTGTAATCCTTTTAAAGGCTTCTACCGAGGGCCTTCAAATAATCAGGTAAGGAGTTCCACAGGGTAGGCCTTGTGCCATTAATCTCTGTCTCCCGAATGCCACAACCTAACCTGGGAACCCCAAGGAGCCTCCTCGGCAGACAGAGTGCCTGGGCCGGACGGTAAGGAACAAGGAGATCTTGCAAATAGACAGGACCCCCTAGATATATCTCCTCCCTCTCTTCCAGGACTCATCTGGAAATGGGATGTTATCAGCTCAGTATGTACTTCCTGGTGAAACCTTTAAATAAATAAGTTACAACTAATTTCAGCAGCATTTTTTTATAATGTAATGTGAGAAATGTGCAGGGGAGCTGCTTCCGCAAGAGTGAAAGTGAGTGGCTCACAGTTGAGGGTGGGGTGTCACACTGGTTGAAAGTGAGAATCATGTTTGGGGTCAGAATGGTGGTGGTCAGAGAGAGTGAGTGAGTGAGCTGAAACAGGTTGGAGCGATGGCGATCAGAACAAATGATTTAAAAGCATTTTTAAATGCTGCTTCTTGTGAAAAAACAATTAGAAAACTGTTAATTTAAACTAAGATAAAGAGACATGTATTACCAAAAAAAACAACAAATGGCTCTCTATTGGTCACAGAGCAGCAACTCCATCTGGGATTCTGATAACTATAAACCTCTCGGCATTGCTCTCGAGGTTCATGATGTCATCAGACTCCTCAGTGGAGTTACATAAGGAACAAGACTTACACGATGAGGTGTGGTTTATGGCCTGATAAAAGCACGCCCCAGGTGTGTAATAGGAGCACGAGGCGATACGAGTGCCTTAGCACCGAAAATGCTCTTATTAGCCATAAACCACACCTTGGAGTGTCATTCCACTTATAAAATAGGCCTCCCAGTAAAGAAGGTAATTTAAAAAGTGCACATAAATAGTGTACATAAAATGGCAAAAAGGTGATGATATCAGTAGGAAAAAAGTGGTCCATGGCGTTGTCTTTGAATGCATGCTTTATTTAAGTCACTAAAAGGTGTTGGTGTCTGTCTGTCTTTACCCTCCACCCAGCCACAGACAAACACTCGACTTTTTTCCCTTAGTTTGCCCACCCAGTTTCACTTTCAGTGAGCGGAATGATCGTGTACCATATGGGCTGACATATTTAGTGTGACGTTGCTTGGCAAAACATTTTTGTATATGTGTGTACTTTTCTTTTGGTTAATCTTTGTGTGTTTCATTCACTTTTCGTTATATTTATGTTAAGCGAATGGCCTGACTGGGAACAAGCGTGTCCCTTTGCAGCCGCCATTGACGGTGGTTTACTGGTTCACAGCTCTCAAACCGTAACCATGTCTGAGGTACAACCTGAAATAGTAACTTCCGGTTTGTTATGGCTCATTGTGTTGTGGGCAGGATGATGTGTGTGTGGGACTGAGTCCGGGATGGCAAAATGGTCATGTGTGCTTGGTAGACTGTGGAGTAATGGGACCAAGAGCTAGAGCTGAGAGACAGGCAGACCTGGAAGAAACAAAGCAACAGCGAGTAAAACAAAATCATATAATGTACAGGTTTAGGGCTTGTGCAGGAAGGGGAAGCCAGAATAGACTTTGGTTTGTTTTTGTTTTTGCGATATGCCACTGCTCTCCCAGTTCCGTCGGATGCTAGCTGAGGAGCTACAGTGGGAGAGCAGTGGCACAGACTGATTTTACCGTGCTGCGCTTTCAGCTGGAAGAAGTAGTCGGGTTGTAAGGTTACGTCCTGATAAGGACACGGCTGGAAAAGGCTTCCAGCCAATCAGGATTTAAGAAATGTTTTGCCCATTTTATAATATTCCGTAACGGACAAAAAGCCATCAGTTCTATTTGTACACATATATTATCATTAGCGATACAGACATGAAGGCCACCCAGTGGTCCAGGAGAAGCACTAAGTGCTTCCGTGCAGAGGATCTGGGTTCAGGAGCGGCCCTGGGAAGTCCATCGGGCAGCCAGGGAGCGGGTGGCACTGCTGCACAGTAACATTTCCAGCCTGTGGAGAGGTGTCTGGATTCTAGCGTCATAAAATCCTCCCTGGTGTGTCAAGGAGCTTGTCTCCCTGCAGGATGTCATTATGCGTGACCGGTGACGTGCAGGGGATACACGTCCTGCACTTTGGGGGTAGGAAGAAAGGAAAAAACAAAACAATGTGCACCACCAGCTGGGAATAATGGAATCAGTACCCTCGGGTTCCTCCCCATGTGGATCCCTGCCAGACAGATGACTGACAAAGTGGTGTCTGGGACTGGGGACACTGGAATAAAGGAGCCTGACACAGGCAAAGGTTGCCAAAAAGCTATATAGCAGAAAAAAATAAAAAAGAGATACTGTAGAGGACGCACCTGATTTCCAATTTTTCAATGTCCTCTTCCTCTACCTGAAACTGGGACTTTCTGGTATAGCTGCTGGACCGTGTCACCTGAATTAGAGAGAATTTAAGTGAATTTCTGTTTGGACTGTGCCATACAGCTCATACTCATCAGACTGAAAATGTGTCTCAAACCTAGTACTTCCTGCACAACAGGAATATATTTAAATACCACAAAAAGCTTGCATAAAAATTGCTTTACTCCTCAGGGCTATTACATTTTGAGTTGAAAGCAGCAGTAAATAAAAAGACCCTGTGCATGTGGGCAGAGAAGAAAGATACTTACCAGTAACTGTGGTTCTTCTAGTGGTCTTTTCATAGCTTCACATACTGAGAAAGCCTGGTTCAAGGAGCGGTGCAGAACAATCATATCGCATTCAAACCATGCTACGTTCACTACCCTTACACCATAAGCAAGGTTTCCTCCAACATTCAGATTTTCTCACTGAATGAGAGAAGCACTCTTAAAGAGTGTTCAAGCCTGTGCCAAAGTGCAAACAGCACAGCCAGGATGAATGGGTGTGTGGCGTATTGATGAATATCACTAGAAGAAACATGGTTCCACGTAACCTTTATTCTAGCAACATGAATTCATAACAGTCACACACGCTGCAGAGACTACTCATCTGATATTAGGCGGAAATGCCACAGCTATTTAGGAAACAGTCATTTCACCGTGCCCCAGTAACACAGTCCAATAGAAGTAACTATCCAACGAGTCTAGTTTCCTAGCAACAACATGACTCTGAACATTCTTTCCTATCCTATCATTCCTTTTTTGTCCCCACCCCTTTTTGCCCCATTCTTCACCCTACCACACCCCTTCAATGATGGGGTTTCCAGGCTGCAGAATTCTTTCAGTAAGAAGGGCACGTGAGTGGCTCCCTTCACGACCAACACTAATGCTGCTTCTTGGCTGACCGGCAAGGGAAGCGTGAATGCCATGCAGCCGTTCCCTCCATCTCAAGGGAGCCAAGCACTTCACCTCCACGACACATCCAGCCCTTGGGACTGCACTAAACCCAGTCTTACATGCGGGCAGTGCAAGCTGCCACCTTGTCAAGGGCCAGCCTGACGACATTCTTCCTTAGAAAATCTAGATGGCTGGATCTGTAGCACCACAGCTTGCTATGCTGCGCCAAGGCACACAACAAACCTGGTGTCATTCAGGGGCTGGATTGGGGACGGAGGACAGCTTTACTTCCTCAGCTGGGGAGGGGGAGTGCTGTGTCCCACTACTTGGTTGCCACCTGGTGGTAAGTGCACATAAATGGGAGACGCAGTCTTCTCCATCTGAGAGACAAAGAACAGTTACATAAGAACTTACTGTAACAGTAGATCTTCATGGGGATCTCAGTCATCAGGTCACACTGTAGGAACTTTACAGTCAGCGAAACATGATACATACTTAAATTTTCAACAGTACAACTGGGGGCCACGCCATCAATGTCATCAACCCTATAAAGGCATGAGTGGCCTGGCTCCTCCTTGGTTCTTTCTCCCAGAGACAAAGGTAGCTCCAGCCATGGGGGGACCAAGAGAGAGAGGTACCAGGCCTAAATGAAAGGCTGGATACACCAGACAGCCAGTTCCTGTACAACAGCTCCAAGAAGGGGGATGGTGGGAGGAAAAGCAGACATGATGACTGAGATCCTTGATGATTTACTGTTACAATAAGTTCTTACGTAACTGTTCCATCTTCTTCGGCAGTATCTCAGTCATCAGGTCACACCGTAGGGAATGAGTCCCAAGCAGTTACAGGTGCAACGGTCTTGGAGGAAGGCCAACCGTGAACTTAAGACAGGAGGCCCTGCATCACAGCCCTGCCACTATCTGCACAGGCTCTTGAGGCAATGTCCAGACTGTTAGTGCTTGGTAAAGTATGGATGGTACTCCAGGTGGCCTGACAGATGTCAGTGGCGAGACCTCTGGAAACAAGCCACAGAGGGAGCCATGTCTCTTGTAGAATGAACTTTTACCATTCTAGGCAATTCTTTGCCATACTTGTAACAGAACACAATGAAATTCGCCAACCTTTTAGATAAACATTGCTTAGAAACGAAAGAGCCCTCTCTAACAGGGAAAGAAACAAACAACTGCTTTGATTTTCTACATTCCATGGTGCTAAGTAGATAGTACTTCTAAGTTCTGTGTACATCCAACGATGCAGCAGTGCTTCTCTGGATTGCCACACTTGGGAAAATAAACAGGAAGGTGGCTGAGTGTAAACTCAGAGACCACCTTAGAGAGAAACTTAGGATCTGTGCAAAAATGGACCCTGTCTTTGTGAAAATCAAATAAGGCTCCTCATAAAAGAGGGCCTGAAGCTCTGAAAGTCTTCAAGCAGAAGCAATGGCAACTAAAAGAACACTTTCCAAGGGAGAAAGCATAGCTCCTAAGTTGCAGCTGGCTCAAAAGGCGACAGGACAACTTCTCCGATACAAAATTAAATCCCAAGCCAGGACAGGAGAACAGATTAGGGTTTCAGATGCAGGATGCCCCTTATAAAGGTATGGGAGACATCCAGCTGAGCTATCGTGCAGTCACCCATGGGCTCATGAACAGCGAAACAGCCAAAGGTGCACCTTGAGGGAAGAGTACTGGAGACCTGAGTCAGACAGCAATCAGGTTGTCCAGGATCTGGCTCACTGGACAGGTGAAAGGTTCAGATTATGTCTGGCAGCTCAGATGGCAAACAGCTTCCACTTCATGGCACACGTGGCTCAAGTGGAAGGCTTCCGGTGGCCACCAGGACATCCACTACTTTGTTGGAACTCCAAACCTGGAGATGGCTACATACTCAGGAGCCAAGCATGCAGATGGAGAGACCTGAGGTTGGGATGGACCAGGGTGCCCTGATCCTAGGTCAGCAGGTTCCTGCAAAGGGAGATGAGCTGGAGGTTCCACTGCCAGCTGCTGCAGCAGGGAAAACCATATCTGGCAGGGTCAGAATGGAACTACCAGAATCATGCTGGTCCCCGCCATCTGCAATTTGATGAGGACCCTCAGAATTAAAGGTAATGGAGGAAATGCATAGAGAAATCTCCCGCTACAGGAGAGTGACAACATGTCTTGCCAGAAAACTCCAGGCCCTGGATTGAGCGAGCACAAATTGGGCAGTTTTATGTTGAGTGAGGATGAAAAGGCCCAACTCTGGATGACACCATCTGCTGAACAACTCTTTACGAAGGATGAGAGAAGCTCCACTCATGTATACTGGGCTGAGTCCAGATGAGGCTGTCCACCACAGTGTTTAACACACCTGGGACATGGACCGATGAAAATGTCAGACCATGATCTAACACTCAATACCACAATCTCATTGCCTCCTGCACAGGTGGTATGAATGAGTCCCCCACTTGCTGATGTAGTACACTATACTGACACTGTCTGACTGCAACAGCAGCTGAACCAGAGCAAGGTGGTTCTGAAAGATGGTGTAGAGCACCACCCGCATCTCCAGGACATTGATATGCACAGAGGCCTCAACCTAAGACCGGGAGCACTGGGTTTGAAAGGGACCCAGGTGAGGCTCCTCAGCCTGATCGAGAAGCATCCATGGTGAGGATCTGCTATGGAGGAGATATCTGGAATGGGACTTCCTACAGCAGGTTCAAGGGTCCATCCACCACTGGAGCACTTTATGAACTGAGGAGACCAGCATCAACTGGTCTAACTCGTCTGTGCGTTGGTCCCATTGCACTCGGAGAGTCCACTGGAGGATGTGCATATAGAGTCTGGCAGAAGAACTTTGGAAATGTCAGCCGCCATTAGACTCAACAGTCTCAGGTACAACCTGGCAGGAGGGGGGAATCGCTCTAGTCCATCTCCTGAGCCTGGGCTATAAAGCACTCTGGCCTGTTCTGAGGTAGGAAGGCCTTCCCTGCACCAAGTCTAGAACCACCCATATGTATTGCAGTGTTTGGGATGGCATCACAACCAACTTGGGTAGACTGACTGTAATGCCAAGGAGAGGAACAACAATAGAGTTCTCTCCAGAGTCCACAGGAGTTGTTCCCTGACAGGGTCTTTAGCAGCCAATCGTCCAGGTAGGAGAAAAATTATAGTCCCTCCCTTCTGAGGGCTGCAGCCACTGCTGCTAAGCACTTGGTAAAACCCATGGCACAGAGGACAAGCTAAATGGCAGCACCTTGAATTGGTAATGCTCACCCTGAAACAGAAAGCAGAGAAACCTCCTGTGAGGGGAGGGCCGAGATGTGCAAGCAGGTGTCCTGCATGTCCAGTGAACAGAGCCAGTTGTCTGTCTTGAGAAGAGGCATCAGGCCTGGCAAAGTTTTCATCCTGAGCGTTCAGTACTGGATGTACAAACTGAGTCCTTTAGGTCTAAAAGCGGGCCTCAGATCTCCGTTTTTGGGAACCAGGAAAAACCTGAAATAGAACCCCTTGTTTCTCTGGCGCCTGGTAATGGCTCAGTGGCCTGCTTGCACAGAAGAGCCTGTACCTCCTCCCGGAGAACAGACAGGTGAGCATGGGGGTGTAAGAGGAGGACAGGGAGGGTTTCTGGGGCTGCTCCATGGCTCCAGCGTGTGACCCTTTCTATGATTTGCAGAATCCAGGCATCCAAAGTAATGGTTCTCCACTGACTTAAATGGAGGGAGCACTGACCTCAGACCACCACCTCTTGGTGGGGGACCAGAAGAGGGAGGTCTGGCAAGGCGTCAAGCAGGCGGATCCAGCTAAGAGAGCTGGTCTATCGCTTAGTGGATGCTTGGCCGTGGCTCCTGCATTGGAGGGGTGGGCAAAGAACGGAGGCTCTGTTTGCCCTGGGGCCAAGAGGCTGCTCCAGCTCTACTGGATGCCTTGTGAAAAAGGGGAGGGGTGCTGGCTACCCTTAGGCTGTGTATGGTAGAGGAGTGGACAGACTTTATAACCCTGCTGGATGCCTGCAAATCATTAATGATGTCTTGGACATCAGGCCTAAAGAGCTTAGTGCCATTAAAAGGGCATTAAGCACCATCTGCAGAACATCAGCAACAAAGCCGAGACCCTCAGCCAGGAGTGCCTATATAGGCAGATGCCGGTGACAGCAGCCCTGGCAACAGTGTCCAAGATATCATAGAGGGCCCGAGGAGGTGCATGCTAACATCTTCAGCAGTCTGAAAGCAACTGAGAAGCTCCTGCTTCTGTGTACTATCTGGAAGAACCTGAGTGGCAACTTGCCCTTCTTCCAGTTGGAGTTCTGTACTTTACCATATGAGACAGGTAACTGGCAATTCTCAGCCCAAGGGTGGAGAAGGCATAAACCCTCTTGCCCCAAAGGTCTATCCTAAGAGACCCTTTGTCCAGGGAAGAGAACTAAGGTGCTTAGGCGCCTTAGACGTGTCAATGAGCTGCCTTGATGACTGTCACAAGCGTATTCCACGGGTCCAGGCCTCTGCTCCCACAGTGTTAAACCTTGAAGTGCAATATGTGAACAGGAGTAACCCTCCTGTCTATTTGGGTCCGAACAACTACCAGTCTCGAGTCCTGGGGTCAAATATGAACCCTGTTTCGCTAGTACGCCAGGTAACAGGTCCAGATATCACTCCCTTTCAGGGAAATGCAGTGCAATACTTAACCAGCGGGCACACAATCTGGTTCACAATTCCCCTTTTGACTCAATTGAGACCTAGGTACTCTTCTAATCTTGGTGCATATGGTAACACACTGTAAGTGCTTAACAGTTCTGTCAGAATTATCAATACTGTCCCAGCATTCACATTCAAAATGAAGAAAAGGCTTAGGTAGGATTTTCAATGAAAACAAAGTTTACTAAAATTAAAAATAGTAAATGAAATACAAAACACAGAACATGTAACATTTAGGTACAGTCATAAAAAACTAAATGGACAATTACAAACCAAACGCCTTTTTACTTAGTAACTAATCCTACCCTAGTTTCAATTAGCAATTAGTGGTGGTTAAATTACCTAACAGAAGTGCTTCTCGAGGTGTGTTCTTTCACAAGTCCAGAAATCAAAAATCACTATGTCCCTCAGCCTTGGCAATATCTGAGAGGAAAAAGGGTCCCACCCAGCTTGTGAGGGTCACAGCTCAGTGGTGATGCTGGCTGTGAAGTCACTCACATTTCCTGCATACCAAATGATAGTCACAGGCATCTGCATTGTTGCTAGCATCCTCTAAAATACATATATATACTTTTTTTTTTAATTAGTAAGCCTGCTTTATGGCAGGTCAGAATTACCTTTGATCTTCAGAGGAACTTCCTGACAGCTATTTCTCCTGTTTGTGAGAAATCTAACAGGTATCTGTCAGAAGTTGCTTTCCTCCTAATAGGTCATAAAATGCAATACTTTATACAAGTGGCTGGTTTACAACCTATACAAACTGGTTTCTACAGGAAGCTCTTAATTAGATTTTCCACTCAGAAAGAGAAATGGAAATTACGTACTTACCGTAGTTCTTGATCTTTTGGACGAAGTCTCCACCACTCATTCACACTAATGGGTCTACACTGGGCGCTAGGACCCTGTGGGAGCCAAAAATCTTTAGGAGAGCCAGTGCTGGGATAGGACCACGCATGCTTGGCTCACGAGACTAGCTGCGCTGCATAAGCTATCTCGGCGTTGACCTCCAACCACCTCAGTACCTTTGACTGAGGAGATGCAGCATAAACTAACGAAGAAAACCTAACCCTAACTTCCGGGCATGTGAGGCCTGGATGACACTTGTAAGAGGGTCAATTCAACAATGTCTTAAGGTGAGCTCAGGAATGGTGGGTGAGCATGTGAATGAGTGGTGGAGACTTCATCCAAGAAGATCAAAATTACAGTAAGTACGCAATTTCCATAACTTCCTGGATTAAAAGTCTCCACCACCCATTTACACTACTGGAAGAGTACCAAGCTAAAAACTTCCCGAGTATGGTGGTAGGAGACAGAGCTCACTCAGGACAGAAGTCCATAAGGATTGTCTGCAAAGAAAGTTAACTGTCAGGCATGGACATTCAAAACATAGTGCTTTACAAAGGTATGCACTGAGCTCTAACTCGCCGCCTTGCAGATATCTGCAATGGGTACATTACTAATCTCTGCCAGGAAAGCCACAACCGCTCCTGTAGAGTGGTGAGAACCTGGCCTTCCAACTTGAGCTGTGTCACAGATTAGTAGTGTTGAAGACATGCTACTAGCCAAGCAGAAATACATCTCATGGCAACAGGCTGACTCAGCTAAGGCATTCGAATGATACAATAGTTGCTCGATTGCATATCTCTTCATTCTGTCGATGCAGAATCTCAGAACCTTAACATTCAGAGAGATAAAGGCGTGCTTTCCTTCATTCTGGAGTTAATGAAGTAAGCAGGAAGAAGCAAAACTTGACTAACAGTAACTGAGCCAGTGACATGTTGTCTACTGGCTCAAGACAGTTCAACGAGCAGAAGTGGACATTCTCCATGATCTGCGTTTGACAGGTCCATGAGGCACCCCAAAATTTACTTGGTGGGCAACCAAAAGGGGCCAGATGGAACTTTGCCACCAGATGGTGAAGTGTGACCACTTAGCCGCAAAGTCCTCCTGGTGGAAGGTCTATAAGGCCTGAGAAGATTTCTCGACTGCCTGGAAATCCAAAACGTGCCCACTTTCATCTCCTCTGGAGCCCGCATGGAGATGAAGGAGCACGGAAGGATGGACCAAAGTCCCTGTATCAGAGGGTCCGCCATAGAGGAGTTGTCTAGAGGAACTTCTGACCGATTATTTATGCAAATGATATCTGCAAGGCCAGTCTCGGATGATGAGAATCATCCTGCCCTCGTTGCCTACAACTTAAGCAGCACCTTCTGAACTAAGGGAAGAGGAGGAAAGTGTACAGGAACATCTTGTCTACAGCAAAGCATCCTGACAGAAAACACAACAGTCTGGATTTCTGAAGCAGGATAGAGGCAGATTTAGCTGAACGTAGAGAGAACCAGGTCCGGACTGCCCACTCATGAATAGCAACTGCACAATAACTGAACTGACACAACGTGCCCAAGGCATCACTCTCACCTCCCCACGGCCTTCCTGCACAGAGGGTAGGGAGAGGCTTCACCCTGCTTGTTGATGAAAACATCACAATTTTATCATCTGTCCGAGTGGGATCACTTCACGGCAGAGGGCCTCCTTCAGGACTTTGAAAGCATATAAGACAGCTCTCATCTCTAAGAAATTTATGAAGATGATGCTCCTCCTCCTGGCTCCACACCTGAATGTGGAGGTCTTGACAGTGAGCTCCCCAAACAATCAGGAGTGCAACCTTGGTGATGTTGATCTGGGATTTAGAGGTAAGGTTAGACCAGGCAGAAGCTGGGCCAACTGCATCTACCGATCTACCATGTAAGCAATTTTGCCCGGGGTTCTGTCATTCATGTAGAGTATTGTGGATACATGGTCGGAGACCACTATTTGTTGCGGACTGAGGCATAAGTCCCAGCTTCCGCTTCCATCAAAAAGTGCTCAGACAGAGTCGCTTTTCCATGAAGTAACGAGACATCTGAAGATGTAATTTCTTCTGTTCTCTGGAAGGAAGAACCCTTACCCTGGAGGAATCCAGGAGGGCTCCTGTGAAAAGGAGCTGCTGGAAAGTTGAATTTGGCACCTTCCCTGAATCAGAAAACCCTCCTGGAAGAAAGCAACTGAGAAGTTGTGGCAATTGCTTCCTGAGACTCTAGCCCAGATGGGCTGGCTCAGAGCCAAATGTCCAGGAAGTGAAGGCTTGAATACGAGGTTGTAGTGAGCGCCCCTGAACGGTTTAACCTTCAAGGTCGAGAAATGTGAACGCTGCCTGTTATCTTGGAACCAGCAAAGGAAGTAGGAACCTGTGTTCCAACTCGCCATGGAATAACCTGTACTGCTCTGAGGCCCGTCTCTCAGAGGAAAGAGGGTCTGACAGAGAGGCAAACAGACTGGGCTGCCGCCTGGTCTAGGGAAAACTCTGTGAAATTGGGAGCGATCCTCTCGGACAATCCTGATGAGCCACAGGTCCACTGGATTGGACTTCCACTAGTTATAAACCAAATCAGGTGCCCCCACTACCGCCAAGAGGTGTCCACTTCAGACAGCTGAGGTGGGATCTGAGCCGGATCCACGGGATGGTACTGGTGCTTCGGCCCTGTGCCCTCTGCTGTGATTTTTTTTTTTTTTGCAGTTAAGGAGTTGGTTCCTGACAAAGGCTTCCAGGCCTCTACCTTGAAAGGACTGCCTGTTACGAGAATGACGATGGTGCTGTCCCTCTGAGAGGCAGCAGGAGTCTGAGTGCCCTCAGAGCTCAATCTGAGGGTTAAACCAATAATCACTGTCAAGGAGATGTTAATCACCTGCTGCCAATGGTAGCCACCTTAGGAGCAGTGTCACAGGGTCAATAAAAGCTTTTAACTGATTACTGGGCTATATGCCCCTAGCAATTGAATTTAGTGTGTTCCACAGGGTGTACTTGTACTGAGGAATATAGGAACTCCGGACACAGAAGTCTACTTTGGTCTACAGATGAAGTCTGAAATGTTATGGTGGACCCCATATCCCAGAGGAAAAACTGAAAGAAGATCTTCCATCACAGGCTCTGCTGATACAGAAGGCTTGCATTCCAGCCTCTAAAATGAGTCATCCGCTGCATCTCCAACAAAGTAGGACAAGAACAGACTCATCCAGATCCACTTCTACCCCAGAAAAACCTCCAAAGGAAGGTCCAGGCCAGAATCGCAAGAGACACCACCACCCAGAATGGCGTCAAGAGTTTGGCACCATTCACGGCACTGGCACCACATGCGGTGCCAGCACAAGCGGTGTCAGGCATACTGGCCCTAGACCTGTAGAAAAAAAGGGGAGAAGGAAAGCAGTACCATGCTGGCCCCTGCAGAGGAAAGGTGAGGGGTAGGCACGCAGGGTTGGCGTCGATGGCGCTGGCACTGGAGAAGGCACTGCAGCATCCTGCCCACCCGACTTGGCTGTGGCCCAGTGGCTCAGGTCCAAGGCCTCTGGAACCGGGTCCATTGGCCAAATCAACTGGGCAGACATCGCACTCCTGCTCTAAAAGAGCAGCCCAGAGGTGAAACTGCTCACGGAGCCTCATCGAGGACAGAGACAGGGCCCAGTGTTGAAGATCGCGGCCGTAAGACGGAGCCAAAGAGAGCCCACCAGTCGGGTCAGGCCTACCGCTCGCCACCACCAACAATCCCGTGCGGCAGCGTACCAGAGGGTGACCTCGAGCAGTACTGTTTCTTCTTCCACTGACAGGAGGAAGAAGAGCTTTAAGTCGAGCCAGGTCCCGATCGAGGTTAGGAATGGACCCACTGTTTTTGTGCTTGGGGTGGACTGTCCCCCGAGCACTGGTCTGCCATGGTCAGACCCTCCTCCACAAAGGGCGGTGGACCAGACACAGCCCCACTGCTATCACAGCTTTCAAACAGTCTCCCTGCCATCACCGCTACCGTCTAAGGTTGACTCCGTTGATGGCAGGCTGAGAATTTCTTCCTCTTCTTCTTGTTCATCCTCTTCTCTTTTTTTTTTTTTTTTTAAATAAGAACACTAAAAGTAATAAATTAATTGAATACTGAGCAGCTATAGCTGCTGTCGTATAGATGAAGACTTGACTCCCGGCAGGCGGGCGTCATCGTCTCCGAAGTGTACTCAACAGCAGGAGAAAATGAACTTAGGCGGTTGGAGGATCGATGCCAAGACAGCCTATATGGTGTGAGCTAGTCTTGTGGTACCGCATATGCACAGTCCAATGCCTGCGCTGGCCCTCCTGAAGATTTTGGCTCCTGCAGGGTCCTAGTGCCTCTGGCGTAGTCCCATTAGTGTGAATGAGTGGTGGAGACTTTTAGTCCAGGAAGATCAGTATTTTTGGGAAAGTCCAAGGTCCCACGATGCCTTGTGCTGACTGCCATACTTTCCAAGCAGAAATTCAAGGAGACATATATTTATCACAAATATAATTATGGTACCAATAATAACAATCAGATTGGCTAAGCATCACAATGACCACTGAATCAGTCTCCATCTGGGCAGTGTAGTAAGTAAACCCTGGAGTATGATAAAGCTTATCTGCCCTACGAGTCATAGCTGGCACCATGTCTGGTCTGTGCCAGGCTGTAGTGACAGCATTCCTCAATGCAGGTAAAATAGGAGGGAGACGCCAGATCTCCAAGAAGTCCACCAGATCCTTTCTGGTGACATCTTCCCCTCCTCAGTGTGGAAACTCATGGCTGAGGGCAATTGTTTCATCGCACTGAAAAATGTGGGTCCTCAGGAGGAGAACTAGGGTATGCTTGACAGTGTCCTCGCTAACAGAGGAGGCCGTGGACCTGTCAGAAGAAAAGACCTCTTCTTCCTCCTTATCAGGAAGAATGAGGTCAGGTGGTACTCCTCTTTGATGCTGATCTCCTCTACATAGAAACATAGACTTTGACAGCAGATAAGGACCGCTTGGCCCATCTAGTCTGCCCATTTCCCTACCTACAGGATAGGCAGCAAATCCTAGTTAACCAACAGCCTATTTCTTCCTACCCCACACAAGAATTGCCTTATGTCTGTCCCATGCATTCTTGAATTCTCCCACAGTTTCAGACCCCACAACCTCCTCAGGAAGGCTGTTCCATGCATTCACTGCCCTCTCTGTGAAATAATACTTCCTCACATTGCCCCTGAACCGCCCTCCTTCTATCTTTAAATTGTGTCCCTTGTTCTTGTAAGTCTATTTTTCTGAAAGATGCTACCTTCTTGGACTTTGTTGATTCCACTGAGGTACTTAAAGTTTCTATCATGTCCCCCTCTCCTTCTTTCCTCAAGGGATACATATTAAGCTCCTTTAGTCTCTCCTCATACGGCTTCTCTTGCAGACCCTGCACCATTTTAGTTGCCCTCCTCTGGACTACCTCTATCCTGTCTATGTCCTTGCGGAGATGGGGCCTCCAGAACTGGACACAGTACTCCAGATGGGGTCTCACCAACTGTCTGTACAGAGGGATAACAACTTCCTGTTTTCTGCTGCTGATGCCTCCCTATACATCCCAGTATAACCCCAGCCCTCCCTACTGCCTTCTCCACATTGCTTTCTAACCTTAAGGTCACCTGATACGATTACCTCAGGTCCCTTTCCTTTTTGTTGTTGTTACTACCTCCCACCATTGTGTTATTCTTCCCCTGGTTCTTGTTTCCCAGGTGCATTATTTTGCACTTCTTGCATTGAATCCTAGCTGCCATACTTCTGACCATTCCTCCAATCTTGCCAAGTCCCTTTTCATCCTTTCCATGCCTCCTTGTGTATCAACCCTGTTGCAGATCTTGTGTCATCTGCAAAAGGCATACTTTTCCTTCCAGTCCCTCTGCAATGTCACTGATGAAGACATTAAAAGGACTGGACCCAGTACTGAACCCTGCAGTACCCCACTAGTAACCCCTCTTTCTTCAGAGTGGACTCCATTTACAATTACCTTCTGTGTCCTGTTGTGCAGCCAATGTTTTACCCACTCTACCACCCTGGGACCCACTCCCAGGCTGGTTAATCTGACTATTAATCTTTTGTGTGGGATTGTGTCAAATGCCTTGCTAAAGTCTAGGTAGGCCATGTCCACAGCCCCTCCCTGGTCTACTACTTTGGTCACCCAGTCAAAGAAATATATTAGATTTGTCTGACATGACCTTCCCTGTAGAACCCATGCTGCCTTGGGTCCTGTGCTCCACTGGCCTCTAGGTACTCAACTATTCTTTCCTTCAGAAGTGACTCCATCACTTTCCCTACCACAGAGGTCAGACTGACAGGTCTGTAGTTTCCTGCCTCTGTCTTGGTCCCACTTTGTGAAGGGGAATCACATCTGCCTTCCTCCAGTCCTCGGGTACGCACCATCCTCCCATGACAATCCATGTCCAATGACAGAACCACCCACGGTCAACAGGGGCATGAGCCACAGCTGTCGTCGGTGAAGTGGGCCTATATGCGCCTAACTGGTGAATGATCACCGAGGTAAACTTTGGCTAGTAGTATTTCATTCAGGTCGATAAGAGTCGAGGATTGCATCGATATTGGGGTGTCGATAGAACAGGGATCAACAACCAGCCTGATGGGCCCTGTGAATCTGAAGAGCCTGTTGCCCTGGCAACAGAGGTCAGGTCTCAATGGAAGGGCCATTTATGACGAGCCGTCGTCGACTACGGAGGAGTCTATGATCATCTGCCCTGTGAATTGGGTGGATGTGCTCTCGTATGGGTCTGGAGGACACAGAGACTTGGACAGTGACTTTATGTATTGGTGCAGCCGTAGCCAATGAACCCCAGATGAAGGAGTAGAGGCTGTTGAGAAACAGACTGCTGCCAGGGGGCAGTCTCAATCTCTGTCTTTTCTCACTCTCCCCCGCCTCGAGGACATTTCTCGAGCCTTAGAGGCCTGAAAGCTTGATGATCCTGTCGGAGATTGAGGGCTGGGATCCTGGAGGAGCCCTGCCTAGAAGTGTCTGCTTGTTGCTTGCACAGGACATTTTTTAAAGCCTTTTGCATCACCTGAGGGTTGTTTGAATAAACTTCTAGCACAGCTCACAGTCAGAAACTTCATGGTCAGGCCCAAGACAGCAGACACACACAGAATGTTAGTCGGTGGAGACAATCATCTTTCCAAAGCGAAGAAAGAGGAGGTCAAAGGATGAACTCTTGACAAAAACAAAATGAATGAATCTCTTTTCAAAAAGATTCTAAAAGTAATAGGTAAGAAAACCATTGTGCAAAACTGCGTCGGAGCTTTCCGAGTACCCATGCGAACAAGTCGATGGTCGGAAAGAACTGAGAGAGGTGGGGCTGCTCAAGCCTTTACAGGGTTGATGATGTCACTGGCATGGGCAGCCCCAGTTGTACTCGCTGAAAATCTTCTGTGGATCCTGCTTCACCGACGGTGAAGTTCCTACAGTGTGACCTGATGACTGAGATACCCCGAAGAAGATCTGAAGGACCAAATACCTAATTCGCTGGGACAGCACCAGCACCACCAACACATAGCCAACAGGCCACACCATCAACCACAAATGTGGTCCTGTGAATGTGATGGATAACCTGTAAGGCCACAGGAGGGTTGCTAACGAGGTTCAGGTTGCCTCTCGGTACAGGGATGGAGCAGACCAGGGTCACACAAAAAAGTTACACAGAAAAATATCTAGGTTGACAGTAAAAGCTATTCTTTCTTTAAAACAAATGCACGTGCTTATTCAGTTCACATGAAGAGAGAAAAAGAAGAAAGACTCGTTAAAATAAAGCATGGGTTAGTAAGACACTGTGCTGTACAGTCTTATTTTGTCAGATTACTAAAATTACATGGTTTACCTCAAAATAAAAGGTCTCATCAAAGTGTGGGTTGCTTGTTCTCTCTTTACTTTTGTCTTCCTTTGGTCAGACCTAATCCAATGACAGAAATGCAGATCGTCATACAGAAAACTCGTCCTTGCTACTTTCAGAATGGGTCATAAATGACAATACAGACTCTTTCTCCAAACAGAATCCACACAGCCAAGCAACAATACAGTTTATATGTGTTGTGATTAATGTAAAGTATTACATCGTTCAATCTGAGCGAAAGGGCTTTGTCAGCCCAAACTGTGCGAGTTGATGCATCATGCATATACTATAAAACTGTAAAACTTTCTATAATTACTGGTGACCATCCTGTGTCAACCTAAAACCAGTACTCTTCAAATACCATAATACATGGCTGTGACAGCATAACCGTGTGTTCTGGCATTTCATAACACCCTGCTCACCCTTCTCACTCATTCACTCTGTGTGTGTCGTCACTGAACCCTCCAGCCCACCAAAACCATTTTATTTTTTAACATTTTTTAAAACCTGGCTGGTTGATCCTGCCATTTCTACCACGCCTGAGTTTAAAATAAACAGAAGGCATGGCTGAAAAGAAAAATTACCGCCATAGTAATGTTGTTTCTTCTAATGGAGTCTTGCTGTATTCAGACATAATGCAGTTAGCCCCAGCACTTGAACTGCCCGAAGAGGAAAGTGTTAACTCTATGCAGAAGCATAGAGCGTTGAGCTCAAGCTCGGTTTCCAAACCTCTGTCTGTGGTACTTCCCAGTGTAACTGTCAGATTCTTATGCACACTAACATACTACACATGGAAATTGTTCAACATATAGCCAAAGGGCAAAAATTATTTTGGGCCCAAAGACTCAAGTCGAGAACCCAAGAAGGAAAGGTAGTGACAATATTTAAGTATAAAACACCAGAAAAATAACAACAACATCCACCCCACCCAAGATGGAGGTACAAGGTACACCCTGAGGTGCAACACTGTACCTGCCAGCCCACTTCCCAAAAACAGGTTCTGAGAGGGAGGCAGTGGGGGGGTCTGAATACAGCAAGATTCTATTAGAAAACAACATTACTATGGTGAGCAATTTTTCTTCAAACAACATGAAGTCTTGTTGTATTCGGACATAATGCAGACTACCAAGCAGTTCCCTATGGAGGAGGGAATGCAGAACCTACTTTGGGAAGAGGCTTTTCAGTACTGCTGTGCAAACCTAGCATCACTCCTAGCCTGGATGTCCAGGGTAGTGTAGTAAAAGTATGTACTGTTTCCAGGTGGCTTTACAGATCTCTAGCAAAGGTATATCTCTAGCCGCAGCTAGAGAAGCAGCTGTACCCCTAGTCGTAATGAGCCCTCAGGCCTGAAGGGGCGTCCACCCAACTTGTCACAACAGAATTGTATACAAAAGCAATCCACCTGGCAATAGTTCTTTTAGTGGCAGGCTTACCTTTCCCATTTCACCATAAGTGAGAAACAATTGAAGACAGTCATTTCTATGTGCCTTAGTATGCTCAATGTAGTAGCTAAGGGCCCTCTTAACATCCAGACTGTGTAACCTTCTTTCACCTGAAGAAGAATGATCAATGAAAAACACAGGGAGCGATACAGACTGGTTCAGATGAAAACCGATACCACTTTGGGCAAGAACCTCCTACTGGTTCTTAGGACCACTTTGTCCCTATGGAAGGAGATGAAGTCAGGTTCAACTGACAGAGCCTGTAACTCACTAATCCGCCTGGCAGAAGTAATAGCTACCAGGAACACAGTTTTCCAGGTCAAGTACTTCAATTGAGACGACCAGAGGTTCAAGGCTGGCTGCATAAGCTGAGCAATGCAGACATTAAGATCCCAGTGGAGTGGGCTCCCTAAAGGGAGGGTTAATGTAACCAGGCCCTTGAAAAACTTTCTGAAAACAGGATGAGATGCCAGGGAAGAGCCCTTCCCTGCTGAGAGAAATGCAGAGACAGCTGCTAGATGAACCTTCAGAGTGCCAGGCCTAAGGCCTAGGACATTCAGATGAACTAGATAGTCTAAGGTTGTGGAAATGCCTGCATAATCAGGAAGGATGCCTTTCTGAGAGCACCAAATACTGAACCTTTCCATTTTGAGTTGTAAGTTTTCTAGTAGGTGGTTTCCTGGAGATGTTCAGAATATCCAGAACTCCCTGAGAGAGATGTAGTGCTGCATATTCTAACTCTTCAAGAGCCAGGCCTTGAGATTGAGAGACTGGAGATCGGGTACCAGATCCGCCCCTGGGAGGAGGACAGAGATTGTATGTCTGGGGCAGAGACGGGACATGACACCGACAAGGACAGCAGTAGAGGATACCACGGCTGTCTGGCCCAATCTGGAGCCACCAGTATCACTGTGCAGGGTAGAGTCCTGATCTTGATCAGAACTCTGAACAGCAGAGGGAAGCGAGGAAGGCATACAGAAACCTGCCTTCCAGTCCAAAATGAGAGCATCCTGGGGAACCGCCCCAGAACTGGAGGTCTGCAACAAAACAGAGGAAGTTGATGATTGTCCGGTGCTGCAAAGTGATCTATCTCTGGAGAGCCCCACCTGGAGAAGATGACCTTCAGGATGTGAGGATTCAGGGGACCATTCGTGATGTCCTGTGGAGAATTCTACTCAGAGCATCTGCTAGTCGTTGTCCTTCCCTGGAAGGTGAACTGCTACCAGAGAAGTCTAAAGAGAATAGGCCAGAGACCACAGCTTCATGGCCTCTGTGCATAAGGCCGAGGACCGAGTGCCTCCCTGTTTGCTGATGTACCACATTGTGGTGGTGGTGTCTGTCCTGACTTGGACCAGCTTGCCCTTGACTGAATCTGAGAAGCTCTGCAGGGCTAGGAAAACTGCCCTGAGTTCCAGGAGACTGCTATGAAGGAGAGACTCTTGTGGAGACCAGACCCTTGAGCTGTCAAGGCTCCTAGGTGGTCTCCCACCCTAGGAGAGAAGCATCCATAGTTAGAACTACTGATGGGACTTGAGGGAGAAATGGAACTCCTTGTCTGAGGTTGTCCTGGTCCAGCCACCACTGGAGAGCTTGGACCAGAGTCTGAGTAACTGGGATCAGTTTGGTAAGTGAATCCTTCTTTTGAGACCAAAAGACCTTAGATGAAACTGAACATCCCTCATCTGGAACCTTGCTTCCTGCACCACTGCCGTGGGACGCTGCCATGTGGCTCAGGAGCTGAAGGAACTGTCTTGCTGGGCAGGAGATCTGAGGTCGAAAGGAGGAAGTAGATCCACTAGGGTTTTCACCCTTGCCAGGGAAGGAAGGCTTTTGCCTGTACAGTGTCCAACTCTATGCCTATAAAGTGAGAAGCTGAACTGGTTCGAGGACAGACTTTTGAAGATTGAGAAAACCCCAAGGAGCTGAGTAGGTCCTGGGTAGTTTGAAGAGCTGACTTGACTTGTAAAGGTGACTGACCTACTAAGAGCCAGTCGTCCAGATACGAGGCGATGGTGATACCCTGTCTTCTGAGGTGAAGCCGCCACTACTGCAAGGCACGTTGCTGAACACCTTTGGAGCTGATGTTAGCGAATGGCATAGCTCTGAATTGGTAATGGCCTGAAGGCAACTCTTAACCAGAGGTATTTTTGTGGGAGCACCTGATAGGAACATGGAAGTAGGCATCCTTGAGGTCCAGAGATGCTAGCCAATCCCCAGGCCTTAGAGAGGGAAGGATTATTCCCAGAGTTGCTATTTTGAATTTGGGCTTTGAAATGTGTTTGTTCAAATACCTTAGGTCTAGGATGGGACGCCACTACCCTGTTTTCTTTGGGGTAAGGAAGTACCTGGAGTACAGTCCTTTTCCCTGTGCTGAGTAGGAACTTCTCTATAGCTCTGAGAGCTAGAAGAGAGAAACCTCTGCCTCTAGGGCAATGGTTTCTGACAGTGATGCAGGTGGAAAGACTTGGCCCTCTTTTTGGAAATTTTGAAGCTGAGAGCCAGTCCCTGGCTTACTACTTCAGGACCCACTTGTCTGAGGTCACAGACTTTCAGGCCCGGAGTAGTAAGCCGGCCTGCCTCCTACTGGAAATGGGGAGTCAACTCGTGTCTGCTTGGCAGGAGACTTAGACTGAGAGGAGGAGGAGCAGCTCTGCTCATCCCCTCCTGCCCCTCCCTCTGAAGAACTCCCTCTGTGGGAAGGGAGAGGAGGCCTGGGCTTGGTAAAAGGCCTTTGAAAGGGCCTGCCCCTGCCCCTAGACTGCTGCTTGTGCAGAGTGGCTTGCCTTCTTTGGCCTGTGCACTCCTGTATGTGGTCCTGTATTCATCCATTTTCTTCATGTAAGCCTCTGCCTGCTCCCAAACAGAGCTGCTACCTACTACAGGAAAATCCATAGCCTTAGTCTGGTATCCTGTGAAAGGCTAGTACATCTGAGCCAAGCATGTCTTCTGAGAGACACAGATGTAGCCATGACTCTAGATGACACATCACTGGAGTCCACAGGAGCATTTTGGATGCCTCAATTCCATCAGTAGCCACCTCCTCCAGCTCCTTGTCTAGCTGGGAAAGACCTGTTTAGCCAGTTCCAGAACCGTATCCATCTGGATTTCTGGTACCTGGCTGTGTAGGCCATATAAGTAGCCTGCCTGAGTCCCAAAGAGGATGCCAAATACTGTTTTTGGGCCATGGCATCCACTTTCCTGGAGTCCTTATCCGGGGTGTGAAGCCAAAGGAATGTTAGCCCTGTCACAGGCTGCAGCCTGCACTAACCCAACATGGCTGCAATGACTATAAAAGAACTCCGCTGAGCCTGATAACAAATACCTCCTGTCCATTTTCTTATCCACAGGAGGTACTGAATTAGGGGTTTGTAAAATTTTGTCTGTCTGTTTCCTCAAGGATTTATAAAGAGGGATAGACAGTCTTTTGGACTCTGGGATGTCCATCATTTCCACAAAATCAGGTTCTTCATCCTTCCGTAGCTTCAACCAAGGGAAGCTGTAGTGTTTCTGCCACCTTTTGTAGAAGAAAAATGTGAAGAGGACTCAGACAGCCTGGGAGGAGAGACACCTGAGGGCCTGTCTGGGGAGATGTCCGTTCAATGGGCACATCCAGACCCCCTGGTCATCATCATTATCCTCGGGATAGTCGTCTTCCTCCCACTCCTCAATAATAAGCATCTGGATCACAATCTGGAGGAGGCGGATCCTGACCGGACGACCACCTAACCAGCGGTACCAGTTGGACGGAACCGGTCCTAAGCGGTGAACAATGCTGTCGGCTTGGCTATTCGTCCGTGGTTGGAGAGTGCGATGCGGATCGAACCAGCAGACTTAAGCTTCTTTTGTGGAACCAATCCCTCGGGTCGGTTTTCTTTGCCGAGGAGGTATCGCCTAGGTCAGTAGGCACCTCCTCAGGTTCGCCACAACCAAACAATGCTGGCCATCTGGATCTATGGACTTCTCGGCCTCCCTTTCCTTCAGCCTACTCAGTCTTCTGTCTAGAGTGGATTTAGGAAGTTTTACAGATTTGGCAGTTTGACTTGAGGTGGTCAAACCCCAGACAATAAACACAGATGAGGTGGGGTCAGCCTTAGCAAAGGCCTCCCCACACTCAGTACAGTGTTGAAACCCAGTGGGACGGTTTCGTCCTGGGTTTCTCAGACATGGCCAACCTAACAAATTACCCTATTGCAGCTTTCAAGCCAGGTAATACAATAACCGATCGGTTACAAACCGTGTCACTGGCTTTTAAAGAACCGGCAAAAAGCCGGTTCTTTTGGAAACCAATCGGTACTGGAACACCACTCTAATCCCAGAAATAAAATTAAACAGAATGGGTCGGTTCCAAACCGGACCGACTGGAAAGAAACTGAAGAAAAGAACAATTTCCAACTTTTCACAGAAAAAACAGTCACTACCTATCTACACACTACCAGTACCGTAGATAGAGGGCTGGAATCCAAAATAAAAATTATATGGTTTAAACCAAACGCTTTACTTTTACTGAACCGAGCAGAGGAAATCTCCAGAGCAACTTCACTGTTAGGTGGATTAAAGAATCTGACGGTTACACTGGGAAGTACCACAGACAGAGGTTTGAAACCAAGCTCGAGCTCAACGTTCTGTGCGTCTACATAGAGTTAACTCTTTCCTCTCGGGGCAGTTCAAGTGCTGGGGCTAACTGCATTATGTCTGAATACAGCAAGACTTCATGTTGTTTGAATGAATCATTTTGATCCAGACCACCATCCTGGTAAAATAGAAAACAGCAATTTAAAAGAAAGAAAGAAACTCAAGGCATTGAGCCACATACCTCTCAACCTCTTACTTCATGAATGAGGGACAAAGATTAGAAAAATCAGACACATCTTAGAAATTGGTAACATTCACTCAGAAAGCTGATAGAAAAGTGGATTAGTGTAAGATGAATTTTCTGAAGAAAACAAATCTGTAACTTTAACGTTTGACACTATTTTGCGCTAACAATCCCACTGTTTAGTCACAAAACTGAAATTTTACCGGGGCAGAGGAAAATTTTGAGGCAAAATCAGGGATGCCCTGAAATCAGGGACAACTGAGAGATAATGAGCTGCACTCTTATTTCCGCTGGTTGCGCCTTTACATGTGCCAGTGAAAAGACCACGTTGAGAGTCTCTGCTTATTTTAAAATCAAAAGCATTACAGAAATCTACCAGGTAAGTTAATCAATAATAAATGAAGTGGCTTGGGAGGTGGAGGGTATGGACAACACACAGGAGCACAATGCTAGCATCAGTTTCAGTGGAGACTATCTGGGTACATGGGGTGGGGACATAAAGACAACTTAGAAAGTAGTGTAGGATGAAACACGTATCTGTGTCTTCTGGTCTCACTCTTTGCAGACCGTACGAGGTGCGCCTTTGGCATCATGCATTGCTGCTTAAAGCAGAACCAGCCTAAATGTTCATGGTGATTTACATATATATTCCATGAGGCTTTGCATTACGGGGTATGTGTGATTTTGCATTACACTGAAACCTGGCTTTGTTGCCAATGCCCTTTTGGGTAACCTTGCCTTAGTGCTTTTTACTGAGATCTGCTGTCTTTTAGTTTTAATTTTTGTTTTGTTTTTTACCTATACCCCCACACCGTGTGTGATGCTGTAATACATACATATTTACCACCAGTTATTATGCCGAGAGGCACTACAGAGTTGAAATAAAAGGCTTTTACAGAGTCCCCACTGAAACTCAGTATATGCTTGCTGGTAGTCTCCCTTTAATGAAATCATTTTAGGAGCGATTATCTGCGCTGTCTTCCACATGGAGGATGGGTTTATTTACAAAAGTTAAAAGCTAAGAACATAGATTAAGCCTCATTTTTACAGGTAAGCAGCTAAACTATTTAACAGATGGAGGTGTCCTTTACAAAGCTATGGAGCCAGATTTTGCGATCTTGGGCACGATAAAATAATGGTTTAGATGTCCTTGAACTCCAAAGTGGAGGACAACCAAGCCCAGGCGCTTGATCACAACAGGTCTTTATCAAGGGTTGAGGTGCCGGGCACCTTACCTCACTCTATGCCAGCGACCAGGGTTCTGGATTGGACCTGGGCACTCAGGGGCTGGTCAGGTCCAGGAGGACTGAGTATCCATAGGACAGCTCTCGTGTTTCAGAAAGGGAGGACGGCCCATCCTGCAGCTTGCCTGCCACCTAGAGGAATCTAGGTAGCTGCACCGTGGGACAGCTAGGAAGGAAACCCTACATTCCAAAGCTGGGGAATCTCATGGAGGTGGAGAACACACAATGCATCACTGAAAGCACGAGGTCCTACTGGGAGAAAATCAGAGATAAAAACCTCCAACCACAGCATGGTGACAGCCCAGTCTCGCAGAGGCCCACACCAATGACTGGGTCCCTCTGATCATGGCTAAGAGGCAGGACCCACCAGAGAAGGTAAGTCCCAAAGATGTTGGATGATGGGGCCACAGTGACCGTCCAGATGGGGGTGGTGAGAAGTGTAGGGAGATAAACAGCTGTGCAAGGGATTTGATTGCCCTCCAGTGGCCGAGAGAGGAGAGGGGCCCCAGAAAGAGGTAAACCCAGAATTCATGTTGGGAAGAGAGGAACACTGGGATGGTGGCAGGCAGGGTGTAAACGGAAGGAGTTTAGCCAGCAGAAGGAAGAACACCTTGAGCACCTGGAGGAGGGAGCACCTGGGAGATGAGAAGGTAACAAAAAGAAATACTGTACATAAAACAAAGGGGAAAAGGTAGATGTCAGCATCAGAAGCTGTTCACCGTGACCTCATGCAAATCTGTCCACCTTTCCTCACCCAAATGTGAGAAACAGTCCTCAAATGTGGAGAAAATGTGGGACACATCATACAAATTTTAAGAGCTCAAGCTCAGAACACAATGTAGAAAGTTGCACTTTAATGTTCACAGACTTTTCCTTTCATTGGTAAGAAAGACTAATGAAAGCTTTTATTTTAAAATCTTTGTGTAAATGGGGGACCGATGGCACAATGAGTAGCACATCTTGCTCCCGTGCTGGCGACCCAGGTTTGGGAGCAGACCTGGGAGATGGTGCAGCGCCAAAGGGTTGGGATAGCCCTGCCACTCAGCAGAGCTCCCAGTCGGGAAGGGATGACACTAGGTTCTACTGCTGCAGCGACCTCTGTGGTGGACTGAGGAGCTTGTCTCCTTTGCAGGGGTTCACAGTATGGATATGAGGCCTGACTTAGCATTGCCAAGGTCAGGGGAAGTAGATGAGATACAAGGGGATGGGGAGAAACTGCCAGAAAATAACATGTGCCTCTGTCGCCTGTATGATGGTTACCAGTACTCTTGGGAGTCACTCCACAGGGATTCCTACTGGTTTGACAGTGGGGGTGACAGATGGAGCGAAAAGGTCGCTGGAAGGGCCTAAATGTCGGGCAAAGGTAGCAGTGAGGAGGGCAAAAAGCTCTATGGCAAACAAAAAAATCTTTGTGTAAAATATGGAACGTACTGCCTCAATGTGGGACAAAAGGATACTGACAGGTAAAATCAGGAACTGTCCTTTGTAATATGGGGCTGATGAGTGTTTGCCCTTGCTGATGAGGGCTGGTGTTGGTAACACATTTCTAGACAAGAGAGGTTAGGGATAAACAGTATAGTAAAAAATACTGTGGGGCCGCCCCGGTGGCTTAACCACAGTGCATTGCGGGTGACCAGAGTCTGGGAGCGAGCTCAAGTCACTGCATCGGGAGGCAGGGCTGAGGCAGCAGTGCATCTCAGCCAGAGAGGGTCAGTGGCAAGTTCCGCAACACAATGATCCCTGGGGCTGCAGAATCAGATGCTTGGGTGCCAGACCATGCAAAAGACTATGCCCATATTGGGAGAGGTGGGAAGGAGCAAACAAATGAGTAACAAAAAAAGAAAAACACTTCCTTTGATCAATATATTGCTGCAAGAGCCGACCACCTCAGTCACACAGAAGGTGGACTGACTTGACCGGGCTGTTTCACCTCCTCCTCTTGCTGCAAGAGGTGACCTCTGCTGCCAAGTCACGCTTTTATGCAGATGACCTTGTGCTAGTGGCCCATGCTCGTAATGCTGCTGACCTTAACTAGTGCCTATCTGAAGACTTCAGCAGAGTCTCGCCTGGATTACCAACCATAGACTGGTATTGAATCCTAACAAAACTCAGGCCATGCTCTTTGGTTCCACGGCCAAGTTAAAAGCCCCATCAGCTATGCTCAAAATAGCTTAGGATGGAGGCTCCCTGTTGCCAACAGCGAGCTCAATTAAATATCTTGGGGTCACCTCGACCCACAACTTGACATGGGAAGCCATATCCAAAACATCTGCAGAACCACCAGGTGTAAGCTTGGCCTTGCCTACAGGGCCAAATACAACCTGACTCAGGAGGCCAGTGGCATTTTGAAAGTGCTTCTCCCTCCCTTAGTTATGGATACCATCTATTTGCCAGGTCACCCAAATCCATCTCAATCGGTGGAACACGGCATATAATGATATCTGTTGGTTTGCACTTGCTGCTCCCAAACTCACCCACCGATGTGAGCTCTATGACAAACTCAGCTGGCTCCCCTGAGGAATTCCTGATCCTTGTGTAGGAAACTTCACCAGGAAAGTGCCTGCACGGGCATACTGTCGGGACTGGCGCATCTCCTCCCAAAACTGGACGCCATCCCCTACCAGCTCAGGTCACAGACCGCCGAGTTGCTTAAAGTTCCCCTACTCGGACCCTTATGGGGGATCGTGACTTTGCCGCTTTTGTGCCTAGGCTCTGGAACTCCATTCGGACTCTGTTCGCTCTGCCCTTCCCATGGGACCTTTCGCTCCTCCTGTGGTCCCACCTAAAACAAACGACAAGATGTGACTGCTCTAGTCTCTGTAATGTAATACTCTGCAGTCCACTATTGTCCACTCTGAGTCCATGATGGTCTATGAAATATGTATTCAGTGATTCTAATGTCTATCTAAGTCCTGTAACAATTTGTACTATGTGTGGCAGTATCTCTGCCCTTATACAAGCGTTGTTACAGCTGTTTTACTGTATCATGCTGTTTCTCCAATGTTGCCATGTATGTATACTGTATGTTTTGTGCTCTCCCAGTCGTTCCTGAAAATAGGCATACTACTTGTCTAGTGTACTTACCCGTAAACAAAAGCTAAATAAATAAATAAATAAGAGCCGACCACCTCCACCCACACAGAGAAGGCAGACTGGCTCTGACGGGCTGTTCTCCCTCCTCCTCCTCCAAGAGCCGACAGTCCTCCGCCACATAGAAGGCGGATCGACGCCTTAACCGGCAGTTTCTCCTCCTCCTGCTGCTGCAAAGCCGATCACCCTCCGCCACACAGAAGGTGGACTGATGCCCCTGACCGGGCTGTTCCTCCTCCCTGCTGCAAGAGCCGACCGCCTCCGCCACATAGAAGTTACGCATCGAGTCAAATCCATCTAGCTCTGTTCAAACTTTGGCACCTTTTCCACTGGCAGAGTACACTGGCTCATGCAGTTCTCCATTTCCCTGCTCTCTCTCAGGACTTGAATACTGCTCTAAGGGACCCTGCTACTGAAAGCAGAATTTTGTAAGGGCAGCATTTGTTATCTTAAACTTTTAACTGATGTGGGACCCTGTTACCAACTGTAGGATTTTGTAAGGGCATAAGAAGAACCCTGCCAGCCACCCACCTCCATCCCACCCTATCCGAACCTTTACTTATATAGAAGAAATTAAGTCACATGATTGCTTGGTGTCCTATTGGGCAAAACCTAAGTGCCCACTTTACCATTTGTCTCTTGTATCTCTCAGCCTCTAGGGGCATCGCTTTTCTCTAACACACAATATAAAAGAAACCTGAGCTGACCAAGCCCACTAAATCCTAAAAGCTATTCGATTAAGTGTTTTCTAGCAATTAATTTTCATCCCCATAAAGTGTGCTACTTATATAATTTTTAACAGTTTTTCTGCAGATCTCTTGCCTATGTAGCCTTCTTTATTGAACAACAAGCTCCACCAAGACCACCTGGTACAGTGGAACCCACTTATAACGACATCCTATTTGCCACAAAATATGTTCTTATAAGCAGGCTGTTCTTACAGATGGGCTACTGTTATAGCGAGAAAATCCCATGCAATTTTCTATTCCGGCCACAAGGTGGAGTGTTGCTGCTACAAATAAATACGCAATACAGTACTGTAATACTGATAGAAAACTTTACTGACACAGTATTTAAATAATTAAAACAGTAAATTGCCTCAAAGTGCATAAAGACACAAGTTAGTTGTCAAAATAATCAGTAATCTTAAGCTGTCTGGCATTTTCAGAGTTAACTCATCTAAATATGAATCTAGAGCATAAAGGATGCCAGATCAGCTAATGGCTTACTCAGAATGTACTGCCTTATCTTTGACATGCAAGTTTTAATGTCCATATTTACTGGTGTTTCAGGGACGTCCACATCTATTGAGTCCTCATCATCCGACGGCTCTTTTCTTTGGTGTGAGGATGTCACGGTTATTCCTCCTCGTGATTGAGCTTGTTGTTTCAATTTCGCATCACACCGAACATAATTTTCAAACTCCTTCTGAGTGAGCATCCACTGTCTTTTCTCCACCAGCTTCTTGAAAACATTCACACCAAACTCCTTTGCTATGTCCTCCGTTTGTTGAAGGGTTGCTGAGGCATTCAATTATGGATAGCTTCTGTGATAAAGTAAGCGCCGTTCTTTTGCTTCCTTTTGAGGGTGTTAGTTTGTTTCGCCATGTCTTTTCACCGTTACTGCCACAGGATGAATGGGATCAGGAAACAATGGAAAGGCAGCACATTTAACAGGTAAAGCAATGCAGAAATGCTCAGAGTGCTGCAGCTAATCATTTCCTATTCACTCCTAGCCGCATACTAAGGAATGTGTTAACGTGTTAATCTCCTGTGCTGAGAGGTGTGAGCTAAGTCAGTGACACAGTTTGTTTCAGTCGCTGACAGCTATCATATCAGACAAAGAAGCTGAAGACAGATGTTGTTTTAACTGGGCTGATTGTTATTATAAGCGGGGTTTCACTGCATAGGAATACATGGAGGAAAATCGGGACATCAGAGCAATGTTCTTATAACCGAGATGTTCCACTAACCGATGTTCTTATAAGTGGGCTCCACTGTAAAACAATTATTATTTAGCAGCCCAGACAATCTTGATTATACTATAATCATGTTATTAGTAGTTCTGCTATTTTTCACATCCCATAATCATTAACAATGACAAGGAGCTTACTTCCTATGCCCATGCTTCTTTTCAAGTCTGGACCTATCTACTATCAATAGTCTTCACTCCACATGGGATTACCATTCAAGGGTATACACACTTTTACTTGTCTCTAGTAGGCTGCCAACCTTCCAGGCTATCTTTTCATGTGTGCAACACTGCACTTTAACCCCCTTGTGGTACAAAATCCTTAGCCTTACTGTACCACAAGCATGAACATCCAACATAAACTGCACAATATCTCCATGAAACTCTGGCTACGGCAAATTATTTTATGCTTCTTCTATGCTCAGGAAACACAGAACTCAACCCAGGACCCATCCCCACTTTAGCGTCACCTACTAATTTTGCCTCAGTCAAGGGATTAAAGCTTATGCTCATTAACATTTGTACTCTTCAGAAGAAATTGACTGAAGTACAATTCTGGATATCCCATACCAACCTGGACTTTCTGATATTAACAGAAACATGGCTAAAGGCTTCTGTCCCCAGTCAAGCTGCGGCTATCCCATCCTATTCCACGTTCGATGACGACAGACCCGGGGAGGTGGTCATTTACATCAATGATAGGCCCTCACATCACCCCTCATGCTCTCTCAGCATCTAAGGAATTTGAGTGCCTGACGATAGCATTATCCATCTCATCTATAGAAACAATTAATATAATAGGGTGTTACAGACCACCTGCAGGGGGACTAGATTTAATAACCCATTTATACAACAGCTCCAATGAATCAATAATATTAGGTGACTTTGACCTAGATTGGCGCAGTCCCAAGTCCAGACCATTAAAAGACCTTTGTAATGACCTAGGTCTAACTCAAGTAATCACAGGGATCACTAGGCCAAATTAAAGAAGCCACACAATTGGTACTTTTGACTTAGTTATCACAAATAGATCACACAAAATCCTACAAGAAGCTGTCTTCCATAACGATCTTAGTGATCACAATATTACATGATATTACATTATGCCTAAGAAACATGCCAAACCCACCCACACTGGTAAATGCATCACTAAGAAGTCTTAGGAAATTCAATGCTGCAGAATTCCTAGCTGACCTGAGGGATATCAATTGAGTCGTTCTACCTGGCACAGACTATTAGCGAGGCCACAATGTCAGACTGATGTTTTGTTTTATCTGTAATTATTGTAAGGCACCTTGAATTTGAGAAAGGCATGGTATAAATAAAGTTTTATTATTATTACATTCAATACTACTCTAAGTGGAATTATTCATAAACATGTCCCATTGATTACTTGTAGAGTTAAAAATGCATCATGCCCCTGGTTTAATTGAGACATTAAAAGCCCTGCAAAAAGAGATCCGCTCTTGGCCACTCACTGCAAGGCGCACCAAATCCCTCAAGGACTCAACTTCTTTCAAGGCCTGCTGCAATGCCTGTACTAAATTAGTATGACGCATCAAGGAAAAGTACTATCTGAATATCCTGGAATCAGCTAAAGACAACCCAGCAAAAATATGGCACACCTTTAAGTTGATACAGAAGGTTGTGATGTTCCCATCTTTACCTGACAAAATTAATATCCAAGGTTCTACCATTAACGATAAATCATTAATACTCGATAAATTCAACAAGCACTTTGTGATGGTAAGACTTGCTTTTGACTCATCACCAGCAGCTTCCATATGCCCCTCTGCCTCTACCCTCACATTGGTTCATAGGTCCGCCACTTCTGCCTCCTTTTCCTTCACTACCATCTCTTTCAAACAAGTGGAAGATCTACTACTTAAGCTTGACACTAAAAAGAGCGCCTAAGCAGATAATATTGACTCTTTTCCTAAAGATCGGTTATCATTATCCAACAGCCCTATCACCCATCTATTTAACTTGTCACTAACTGAGGGCACAGTACCCCGATTAGAAAATTGTGCATACTTTGCCCCAATTTAAGTCTGGTGATCCCCTACGACTTGAACAACTACAGGTCAATTTCTATCCTATCAGTTCCAGCGAAGCTCTTGGATAAATTGGTTAGTGTGCAGGTGTAACCTCCTTTGTTCCCAGGGGTTACTAGAATCCCAGTTAAAACCAGTGAAAGGCACAGTGAAATGCCAGTTAAATGGGTTTCATGCTGTCATGCTCTGGTTTCGGTCTCAGCTGAGCTGGAGGATGATGTAATCATAGAACTCTCGCAGCGGCATAAGCCACACTCTTTGCCAGCTCTAAGGAGATAGCTTTAGAATGTTCAGTTAGAGTGGAATCAATCTTGAGTAGGAGTTCCAGGAGGAGGCTGCAGCTTGCTGTGCAGCTCCTCACCTAGCTCTGACAGAGGTACCTCTTTGTTTTTGGTAGTTTGTTCTCACCCTAGAAGAAGAACACAGAAGACAGTGACTGAAGTGGTGGAGACCTTGCCAAGTGGGTTTCCTTTGCAACATCTCAGGAGGGATGGGGCGATCTTCAGGGTTCAGGGCAATCCCTTCAGTCCAGTCTGTCTGGTGAAGCTGCCTTTGTACAACTTCAGAACTGTGAGTACAACTTTGTGTAAGCCTAGGAGGAGCACCTGCAATACCTATGGTGAATTTCTCTGACAAAGGGACCCTGTCACCTAGACTGTATCTGTTTTAAAAGTGTCTGCCTACATTTGGAGTCTAGTGAGAGACTGTCCAAGTACAGAACTTTTAACTTTCTGACACCTTAGAGGGCTGTCATGTAGTGTGTTAAGTGTGAAAACATTTCAAGATAGCATCTACAAGTTTCTATGAGGTGTTATTAACCAGATGAATGGCTGAGTATAAACTTGGAAGCAAAGGTGGGAGACCCCATCTGGAGTAACCAGTTTACCTCTCCGGGTTCAGTTTGGGCACCAGTTCAATTTTCACTCAGTGCATTTGGCCAGTGCCTCATGGAAATAGTTACCCAGATGTGGGTTTTGGATTCTGTATTTCAGTTCAACTCAGTATAGTGAGTGATGGAAGATTTTGAGCCTAGATGTGCTCTTTTGTGGTCACATGTACTACCTTCATTCCTCATGAAATGTGAAAGTGTCCTAGTACTGGCAGTTTGTGCTTAGTCAATGGAAAATGTACCAGTAACTGGCCGTGTGTGCCAATCTCCATTTTCAGAACCATAGTGTTTGCTGTTTGTGTATTTACCCTATGTTAAATGTGAATGTCAGGAATTTCTGTACTCTGGAGAATCTGCAACACCAGTATATGTAGCCCCTATGGGGGTCCATCTTTGCTTTGTGATTATTCCTACTCTGTTACGTGAATAAAAGCCACACTCTAGAATCCCAGCCTGGTTTGGACAGTATTGTTATTGCTTCCATTATGTCTGGATTTACTGGTGCCCCTGTGCAGAAGTGCAAACCTAGCACAATTATGAGCAAACATTTTCTCCCAGGGACCTGGGTTGCTGGCCATAGTAATTAGACCCACCAGGTGTGTGCCATGTTATTTATTTATTTATTACAATCTAGGAATTAATACCATTGAGCCATATCTCTTTTTACAAAGGTTCCACGGCAGTAGGGTACAAACAAGACAAAATTAAACAAAAAGCAACAAATTATGAAGCAGCATTAAACAGTATTAAGCAGCTCAGTTATGGCATCATGGAACAAAAATACTTGAGTAACACATACTGGGTGATTTAAGAATTCAACAGAGAAAACAAGGGAGGAGGAGAGAGGAGCAAGGAGTGGCAGGCGTGGGAGACTAGTGCAACTCACATCTTCGTCAAAGTGATCAGGGACGGGAGGCTAAGCAAAAAGTCTAGGGGAAATTTAATTGAAGCAGTCGCAAGAGCTGGAGGCTGTGAGGTAGAAGATGTAGCCTATATTTGAATAATCCTAGGGAGGTGGAGGTGGCGCAAGTGCTGAGGGCATTATACCAGCTGGGTGCACAGTGGGCAAGGATCTTTAGCCCTGAATGGTGCAGCATCGGGGGATCTGGGAAGCTGACGTTCTGAACTTCTGGTGAAAGCAGGGGTTGGTATTAGGGCATAGGTCTTGGATACAAGGTGGAGTGAGGCTCAAGGTCGATTTTTCGCCATCAAGCAGGAAAGGTACTTAAGCGATTGGAGAGTTGTAACCATCCCATTTGAGCGAGAGCCTATATGTATGAGGGGCATCTTTGGGCACCAGTGAGCAGCCGACAGGCCTTGTTAAGGAGGTTGTTATGCGCCTGAGAGCTGTAGTTGAGGCAGAGCCATAAATAATTACGCCATAGTCTCATGACAGAGATGACAGCTTTGGATAGCAAACTCAGTTTCAGTATAGGATACCAATGCTTGGTTCACAATTTTCACAATACTATCAATGTGGGTCCCAAAGGACAGGCAGGGATCGAGAGAGATTCCAAGGTATTTAAATGATGACACTTGTTCGAGGGTATTTCCTGAGTAGGTATTGGTTGCCTGTCTGTGATAGCAGGCTTAGAAAAAAAAAGGTGTGTACTTGTTATGTAAACCCCATCCTCTCTTTTGCCCATGGATGCCATGTGGTGAGAGAAGCAGCCCTGCTAGTTAAACAAGGGAGGCTGGCGAGGGTTACAAAAATGGGGTCTCGTCCGACAATGTGTTTTAAATTTGGGAGAAAACAAGAGATGTTTGCTCAGGTTGTGGCTAAGCATTCTGTTTGTCTGGCAGTCGACTGCCCAAAACTAGAAGCTATGCATATAAGGAGCTTGCCCAGAGTAGTGCTATCCGTATGTGCCACTGTGTGCCTGTTGTTCAAGTGCTGCTGTGATTGTAGCCAACATTTGCCAAGGAGCTGTAAAACCAAATAGTGTGTGCCCTTGTCCTGCATCAATTAGAATGTTTACCAGCATTACTTTTCAAGTAGTGACAGAAAAAGTATTGTGGACTTTGGGCAGCAAACAGAAATTGTGACCTGAAAAGTTTCTCAATCTTGCTGTGTGAAGTGGGAGTCGCTCAAAGAAACAGCCAAGAAAAATGGTTCAAAAATGGTGCTCCCACCGTGCAAAAGTTCAGTGGAGAAAAAAAGTTGTTTTGCAGTTTAAATTTTGCCTGCTCATGATCGCCATGAAGGAAAAGCACGAGAAGTGAGAGAGGCTCATCTGCATGGCGTCGAGTGATTGGTGAGACAGCAATCAGTCTCGCCCGCTAGCCAGCTTCAGAGTTCTGCCCAGTGTTCGAGAGAGAGAGAGAGCGAGTGGTGTGCAAGCTGGCAGCAGGAGAATCGTCATGGTGATTGTAAACATTCCAAATCTGTAATATACAGACTATTTCTGTGTAAGTTCAGGCTCAACCCATAATCTGATCGACTAGGAAGAAAGTGTGGTGTTAGTAGTGACAATCGGTGGGATCACCAGCCAGCTTCAACCCAGAGGCCTTCCAGGATTGGTTTTAGGCCGAGATGTTTCATCTGAGAGCAAGCCAGCTACTGATTCAGTGAGTACCATTCAGCAAAACTGAGCTCAAACTGTGTTGTGATTTTTGAAAGCCAGCTGAATCTGTGTGTAAACAGTGCGATTGTTTTGCAAAGAAGGACTATAAAGTAAAAATCAAAACTCGGCAAGAATTCTAAGCAATAGACTGTGAGCATGGACTATGGATTCAGCAACAGTATGATTTTCTGAGCAATTAGAGACTGTGCATTGTATGAGAGGGCTGCAACAAGCAGGCAATCCTGTTCAAGAAATACTGTAGCTTTAGTGACTTTAAGCAAGTAAAAATTGATTGAAAGCTAATCAGAAAGTCCATAAATCTTGTAGATGTGCTGAGGAAGAAAAGCAGTGCAGTCAGTACAATTTGAGCAAAATTTATCAGCATGCAGTAAATCGATGCACAATGGCTTGAGTCAGATACAGACTGTTGGTGCACTAGAGTGCTGCCACCGCCATTACAGGGTGGGGCAGTAATGTAAACACAGCAGCAGTGATCCATTTGTGAGACTGTTTCAAGTATAGTGAACTCAGTAATAACAGTGAACTTTGAGTGTTTATTTACAGTCATGGCTTGGGACCATCCGCTACGGATCATGCCCAGGCTATGATAGCTGAAGAGGATACCAAACTTAAAGAAACTGAGCAATGTTTCTATAGTGAAAGTCTGCCTCCTCATCTTGTGATTACCAGATACCCTGTGAGTATGCATAATGTGCCTCAAGGCTGGAAGGAACATATTCACAATTCCTCACTGTTCAGGGTGTTTAGAGAAACAAGGTCTGTCCAAGACACCTAAAATTTGTTTGGCTCCCACTTGGACAAAGCTACAAGATCCTGCAGTAGCAGCACACAGCACCAGGTTGAACCTGTTGGGGAGGTCCAGCAGAGTGTGGCACAAAGGACGAGGTGTAGATTTACTGCGAAGCAGATTCCTCGTGATGTCTCCATGACTGTGTCGCAGATGGGACGTACGGAGGAGAGTCAGTAAATCCATGAGAGAGGGTCCTAGACCTAGCCTCGTTGGAGAGGATGAGGTTCAAGAAATTTTAGAATGGGAGGTGTCTACTTCGCGCCCACTGAAGAGTGGACTGTCTCAGGAGTGAGGATGACTGCTCACTCCTGGGCCCAAATCCTAAGTGAGGAGGGGAAGAAGTGTATTTCTCTGTTGGCGTCTCTGTATACGGCCTCAAGCTCTTGCCTCGGAGGAACCAGAAGGAGAAGCTGGTGACTCCACAGCTCTGCCCTCACAAGGGGTCATGGACAAGTTCTACATAGCTTTGAGTATGCAACGCTGGCAAAACCAGTATACTGGCTGCCCCAAGCCAGGCCAAGGTTCATAGACCGATGAAGAGTTGCAAGGAGGAAAGACTGGTTCGTAGGAAGGGAAATGAAATCTATGAAATGTCCTTTCCTCGGAGAGTCTGGGAGGAGATTGAGAAAACAGGAGAGCCTGGCTAGTGGAAGAAGCAACTAAAGAACTGCATCCAGATGCAACTCGTTATATCAGAGACAAAGTTATCAGAGACAAGCTTAAGTTCTGGAAGTTGGGCAGGACATTGTTCATAGATACTGTATCGATTGGGGACAATAAAAGAAACGAGACTTTCCGTAACATAAATTATGAAGCACCCAGATGGGGTCATAATTCTTGCACCTGACCACCTGTGGTACTACCCTCAATGTTACCATCGTCCTGAGAATATGCCCTGTTTAACCAGAAGGAAAAAGAGCAGTGGTAGCAAGTGTCTACCATCCAGTCATTACCGTACCCATGTTGTTCCACCAGTCTGGTGTTCCAGGATCAAAGTGCATCCAGATTCGTCAGCCTCTACAGTGTGCCTTTCAATTTCATCACCTGGGACTTGGATGACATCAACCCAGCTGTTTCTTTTCTGTTCCAAGGTTCCATATTCTAGATGACATCAGTCCAGCAGTTTCAGTTCATCATCCTGTTTTCCTGAAGATTTCCACCCAGCTGTATCCGAAAAATGCTGCCAGGAGAGTCTTGGCTGGAGAACCAGGTGCTGTCCATTTTTTGTTCTTCAAGGACTGGTAAGTCCGGACTTTTCTTACTTTAGTGACATTGCAATACACATCACCACCTGGCAGACTACAGACTGTTGAACTGTCCACAAAGATTCTTACCTTTGGGATTACAGTACTTCGAAACTGTGCTTCACCAGGCTCCAGCACAAGAGAGACTCTTCATGGATCTTGCCTTCGGGCACCATTGTTGCCATTAGTGTGGACATTTAGGCCTTCCATCCCAAAAGGTGTATTGTACATAATGTTGATATTTTCTACTGTTTCCTACTTTTCTAAAAATATTTTTGGGATTCTCAGTGTTTTGATGGTATGGGTTATTGTTGTTATACTGTGTGTTTTGCAGATTTGGGTGTGTTTGGCTTTTCTCTTTCAGGTGGATCCTGGTGAAGAAAGAAAAGAGGCCGGAGGGACTCATCGGAGTTCCTTTGTGCTTTTAAGTGTTTTTAAGTATAGTAGTTGTTAACATGTGTTAACCTTTTGCTTCCACAGGTGTATTTGTGGGGAATGTGGGAGTGTAATGCTTATATATAGTGATAGCTCTGTGATTTTGGTTTGCAGGTGTCCTGAGCTGTGGGGAGGTCCTCCCTTTGGGTAAGTTTCTGGTTAGACAGGTTTTCACTATAGGGCTGGGGGACAGACCAGCCGGAGACGCAGTACTGGTCTATTAGGGCTATGCTCTGGACAGTTCTTCAGGGCCATTGGTTATCCATAAAAAGATTGTAGTGTAGGGGCTGATGCATCAGCTAATGGCCTCTGGGCCCTTAGTGTTGCCTGCCTGGGGACAGTCATTTTCCTGGCTGAGGGTGGGTGTAACCCCTTGTTCCCAGGGTTACTAGAATCCCAGTTAGAACCAGTGGCAGGCAGGGAAAGGCATAGTGAAATGCCAGTTAAATGGGTTTCACGCGGTCATGCTCTGATTTCGGTCTCAGCTGAGCTGGAGGATGATGTAATCTTAGAACTCTCACAGCGGCATAAGCCACACTCTTTGCCAGCTCTAGGGAGATAGCTTTAGAATGTTCAGTTATAGTGGAGTCAGTCTTGAGTAGGAGTTCCAGGGAGGCTGAGCTTGCTGTGCAGCTCCTCACCTAGCTCTGACAGAAAAGCTACCCCTTTGTTTTAGGTGGTCTGTTCTCACCCTAGAAGAAGAACACAGAAGACAGTGACTGAAGTGGTGGAGACCTTGCCAAGTGGGTTTTCTTCTGCCCCATCCAAGGAGGGATGGGGGCGAGGTTCAGGGCAATCCCTCAATCCAGTCTGTCTGGTGAAACTGCCATTATACAACTTCAGAACTGTGAGTACCACTTTTGTGTAAACCTAGGAGGGGCACCTGCAATACCTATGGTGAATTTCTCTGACAAAGGGACCCTGTCACCTAGACTGTATCTGTTTTAAAAGTGTCTGCCTTCATTTGGAGTCTAGTGAGAGACTGTTCAAGTACAGAACTTTTAACTTTCTGACACCTTAAAGGGTTGTCAGGTAGTATGTTAAGTGTGAAAAACATTTCAAGATAGCATCTACAAGTTTCTATGAGGGTGTTATTGATCAGATGAATGGCAGAGTATAAACTTGGAAGCAAAGGTGAGAGATTCCCCATCTGGAGTAACCAGTTTACCTCTCAGAGTTCAGTTTGGGCACCAGTTCAATTTTCAGTCAGTGCATTTGGCCAGTGCCTCATGGAAATAGTTACCCAGATGTGGGTTTTGGATTCTCTGTTTTCCGTTCCCCTCAGTACAGTGAGTGCTGGAAGATTTTGAGCCTGGATGTGCTCTTTTGTGGTCATATGTACGCCTTCATTCCTCATGAAATATGGGAAAGTGTCCTAGTACTGGCCGTGGTGTGCCTAGTCGATGGGAAATGTACCAGTAACTGACCGTGTGTGCTAATCTCCATTTTCAGAACCAGAGTGCTTGCTGTTTTGTGTCTTTACCCTATGTTGAATGGGAATGTCAGGAGTTTCTGTACTCTGGAGAATCTGCAATACCCGGTATGTAGCCCTGTGAGTCCATCTTCTTTGTGATTATTCCTACTCTATTCGTGAATAAAGCCACACTCTAGAATCCCAACCTGGTTTGGACAGTATTATTGCTTCTATTGTGTCTGGATCTACTTGGGTGCCCTGTCCAGAAGTGCAAAATGAGCACAATTATGAGCAAACGTTTTCTCCCAGGGACCTGGGATGCTGGCCGTGGTTAACTAGTCCCACCAGGTGTGTGCCATGTAGCCACACTTGGTTGCCTGTCTGTGATAGCAGGCTCAGAAAAGAAATGTCGTACCCATTACGTTAACCCCTCTCTTTTTGCCCCTAGAGCGTTATGTGGTGAGAGGAGCAGCCCTGCTAGTTAAACAAGGGGGCGGTCGGGGTTACACGGCACGGAGTTCCTAGAATCACACAAGATAATCAACCTCTGCAGTCTGGATTCAGACAACATCACAGCACTACATCTGCCTTGGCAAAAGTAACAAACGACTCGTTTGAGGCTGCTGATGCTAAACTGGTAACAGGGTCTTTTTTTCTTGGATCTCAGCCAAGGCTCGATTTTTCTGCAGCAATTTGGGTCTAAATTCTGGAAAGACCTCCTGTTGCTACAGAACTTCTGTGGCATTAGTTTCATATTTCTGTGGAAATTCTGGGGCAGTAGTTGGGGGCTTTGGAGCAGTCAGCATCCCCCAGCTAGGGAAAAATGTTAAGTTTTGGGGCTGGGAACTACAAATTAGAGCAGGTTGCCAATTAACTCCTGAATTCTTAATATTAGAAAATTAAAAAATTCACCCCATCCATGTCTTAGCCCAATCACCCTCTTCACTAGCCTAGAGAGTCCCAAGACAGACAAATTTGATTAATATTTTCATTGGTTATCACATGCTGTGATCCTCATCCTTCTAGTTTTATAACTTGGCCAGAATGCAGTTTCTCATTTCAACAGTGCTTTCTCATGTTGTTCACAACACTTCTGGGACAGAAACCGAATTCAGGCTCAGTGGTGAAAGTAGAAGGATGAGGATCACTACAAGTATGGGACCTGATTAAAATATTTCTATTTCAAATAAAGTACTCAAGGAGGTTCTCAGGGTGGGGGAGGGCGGAGGGTGGGGGGCTGATCTGGATGGGGCGGAGGAATTCCTGTTTTGATTTTTAAGGTAAAGCCCTAGCAGACAAACTAATGGGCAGGGGTTGTTCCAAAATGCTTTTCAGATTTTTGTTTTAAATTCCACAGAATTCCAAAAGCATTCTGCAGAATTTAATATAAACCATGGAATAGTTTTCAGGGGTTTATATGATCTATGGAATAACACTAGTTTATATGTATCAATGGAATAATTTTCCTTCATCAGAGTCAATGTAAACTCAAGATCTGTTTTACTCACAGTTTCTGACTCTTCATTCTAAAAAAAAAAAAAGTATTATGCTTTGTCTCCTAATCGGCCAGCCCCCATTGTTCGAGCTACACATTTTAAGAGTTTCCCATAGAAAGGGCATGAGACCACGATCAAGCGCCTTTTCTGCATCTAAGCTAATAAAAACCGCTGGGATTTGTCTGGTTAGATACAAATTCTTGTAGTAGTAAGACTCTCTGAATGTTGTCTGATGTATTCCTACTCTTAATGAATCCAGATTGGTCAGGATGTATTATGTTAGGGATTATGTTTTCAAGTCTTGTAGCAAGAATAGCCATATACATTTTATAATCAATGTTTAAAATTGAGATTGGCCTATAAGATCTAGGGTCAACAGGGTCTTTATTAGGTTTTATTATTGGTGCTATAGTTGCATAGTCCCATGGCGGGGGACCGCCCTGGGAAATCCGTTGGAAGAGCAAGGAGTTTTGGGGTTAGATCTTTTTGAATTTTTGTACCATTCCAGTATATAGTCATCTGGACCTGGGCATTTTCCTGTTTTAATATTTTTAATTACCTCCTCTATTTCCAGTGGAGAAATTGGAGCTTTTAGGGAGTTGATCTGGAGAGGGGTAAGGGTTAGTAAATTTGCTTGTTTCAAAATGGTATCATATCGGCGATTAGGTGCATGGCGGGGATAAAGTTTAAAAAGTAGTCTGTAAAGGCTTTTGGGATGTGTGCCACTGTATGGTGAGTCTGTCCTGAGAAGGGATTTTAAGACGGAGTATTGTAGACTATTAATTCTATGTTTCTTTTTATCCGCTAGGAAGAAGATGGGAGATTCGTCCGGACCATGCAACTCCCCTCCGAGGCAGACCCTGAGGTTCATCAATAAGCAGTTAACATTTTGATATTTGTGGTTCAATAAAGCGTGCTTACAATAAATTGTTCCATTGTGTACGTGTCCCCGATTTGGCATCTCTTTAGGTGCCACAACAAACAGTTGATCAGGTGTCCATTAACTAGGACTAAAACAAGAATAAAGATAACCTACAACTATTCCTAGAAACTATTAGGAAATGTAAGAAGTGGAGTTTGATTGGAGCAAGTTTAGTATGCATAGTAGTTTCAGGAATAAACCTATGTACATTTGACCTCCAGTTGGGAAGAGCTCATCTGGAGCTTCTCCTGAATTCTCCTATCTAAAGGGATCTATTGGACCTCTGGTGGAAAAAGGGTTCTTAACCTGGTCCCGAATAAAATAGCCTTCAGGCACAGGAACAGAGCCCCAAAGGAGTGATATCAAGATCACTCCTAGAGTGGTCCGTTATCTTTGTTTTGCTGAGAAGAAAGAATACACCAATAGGTAAACTCACTACCTTTGTCAGTCTAGGTAGGATGTTTAGGGAGGTACACACTGGTAGTAACTGGGGTAAAGAGACCTAACTTTAATTAAGTCTCAGTTTGAGATTAGAGGGTGGAGGCCTCAAGGAGTTATAGGGTTGTTTTGGGCCGGGTGGGGAACACCATGTGCATCGTGCCACCAATCCCAGGACCCAGGTCTTCCATGGGTGGCCCAGAGTGGTCAACGCCCCTCAAAACATCCATCGAGGTTCTAAGAGGAGGCGGGTGATCAAACTCTAGGGTGTGGGTGTCGGCCTAAGGCCAGTTTATAGAACTGGAGAAGAGGGCTATGTAAGTTGGATCTCTCAGGCGAGGATCCTCTGCACCGACAATCAGCCAGGCAGTCCCAAAGCACGTGGCAGGAGCTGATGGCCATGCAGTTCACAGGGGGCTGGAATTCTCTGGACTTGCTTGATGAGAGAATATCCGTAGATAGGTAGTCTCTTGTGTATTCAAAGGAGGGTGCCCCAGGGAGGGCCAGAAATAAGTGACCCCCGGTGATGACCTCCTCACCCACCAAGATCATCGACCCAACAAAGGGGTAATGTCCTAAGATCGGGTCTGTTATAGGCATAGGAAGCTTAAGTAAGGATACATAGAGAGAAGAGGAGGCGTCAGAAGGTTGTGTTGGACACCCCCCCTACCTCCGTCGTATCCGTAAGGGCAAGCAAGGATTTTGATTAGGTGACTTTGCATTGCCACCCTTTGTCTCTGACTGTCAACTCACAGAATTTAGTGGTTATAAATGAGGACTGCCCGACTCAGCAGGGAGTTCATAAGGGACCCCTAGCCCTCCAAAAAGCCAAAGCTGAAGGAGTACTTATCTCCCTGACCGAGGCAATAAGTTCTGTGCTTAATTGGGGAGACTAATTGCATTCCTGGGACTCAATCAGTCCGTGAGCCACCAAGGAAGGGGAGGATCCCCACCACCCGTCTCAGTTCCAGAAGAGGTATGATGGCTGGCGATAGAGGAGGAGGAGAGGGCCGGTTTCTTAAATACCTGGCCCAAGAAAAGGACATGGCTACACCGTCTGTTCACTGGGGGGCCTCTTGTACCACCGTGTCTGAGGACTTAAGGAGGGGCAGGGGCGAAGAGGCGCCTAATAAAAGACTGGTCAGGACATTCAAAGGCCAAGAAAACCTAGGCAAAAAAAGTATGTGGGAGAACCCTATGTCAAACTCCCATTAGTTCTGTGCAGAGGAGTGCAGCGACAGTGAGAGCCTTGGGGATTGCTCAGCTCACCCCCAGATTGACCCCTCGGTGGAGACAGGGGCAGATCCCCAGGACCAACCCAGAAAGAGCAGTAGCAGGAGTGTTGAGGGCAGGCACCGGAGGCGGGAGAGGAACCAAGGGCAGAAGAAGTCAGCCGGGATCAGCGTTCCCCTCAGGGAACACGACCTCTCGTCGACCTAGGAATCCACCAGCAAGTAAGCCCACCCCTCATCCAGACATCTATACAGCCTCGGAGTGACGCTGATAAAGGGCAACCTCACTGCGGACGGATAGTCAGATCTGAGATTCCTAGCGTCTCATGGAGGAGAACACACCCCATCACACCAGCTCTCCATTGAGCAGGCAGGATCCGTATCATTCGAGACCGGCCCTCCAAGCAGGTCTAAGACCTCGCAGGGCTGCAGCATGCCAAAGTGATCACCCAGCAGAGGGGAGCCACCATCTGGTCAGACCGAGCAAGCCCAAAATGGCGAGCCAACCATAAAAGGAACACCCTTCAAAACCAATCCCCGCCCCACCCAGCAGTATCTCCCAGGAAGGTATTCATCTTGGGCTCGGCCAAGAAAATTGCTGAAAGCCAAGAGTAAATTATAAAATATAGGGTTGACCAGTCCACATCACAGTTCATGTTCTCATTTTTTTTTTTTAAAGGGTAGGACTTGTGTTTTGCATCGGGGTGGGGCGTAGTCCAGAAGACCCAGCTCTAAGTACAGAGACATGGGAGAGAGCAAGGACCAACCCAGCTACCCACAGTCGAGCAGTCATGAAGACTTAGAATTTCGAGTTGGGAAACATCCCCAATCCAAGAATCATGTGAGTCACCTAGGCTGATCTCAGACAAATATTGGGAGTTTTAAACTTAATTAAGAGTGTGCCTTGACTCCTCTTTTGCGAAGCTCCATCCTGGCATCACGGTCCTGCCTCACCTCCCCAGCCCTCCACCCACACCTTGCTCCAGCACTACTCGGACCACTCCACTCACCCCAATCAGGTCAGTCTCCTCACTGCGATCTCAAATTGGATTAACTGAATTGCGATATTGTTGAAGCTGTAGAAGTTCTGGGATCTTCAAGGATGATTGTGAGTCTTGGTGTTTTGTTGTCTTGGAGTTCGCTTAGCGTTGGGTCATCGTCTCCTGTATTTTTCAGAAATAACGCCTCTTGATTGTAGGTCTGTGGCTGCTTCACTGGCTGAAGAGTAGATTTGGGTTCCTGAGGCAAGGTGGCCCACCAGTTTGGCAGAATAGGGGTCTTAAAGCGTATTTGTTTAGCTCTGAGAATTGGAAAGAGAGGCCATATCTCTGCACTTTCACTGAGTCAGGGGCATAATCATTATCCAACAATAGGCGAGACTGTCCCACACATCATCCTTCCGTTTGCCATGCTTTAGCTAGGAGCATCTTCTTGTCGAGCAGAGATAGATATCTGTTCTGTAAGGATGTTTCTGTCGTCTCCAGCTCGTCTAGCCGTGTGGGAATTCGTTGTAATCTGATGGTCAGCTTCAGATATTCAAGATTCCAGGTGAGTTATATCTTGTCTGAGGTTTTTGAGTGAATCTCTTCTTCTCCTCTGAAGTCAGCGATGGCTTGTAAGATGGTGTCTGCAGTAGCTTCTGTGATCTTTTGGTCGACTTTGGTTTTGTAGCTTCTTTTCTGAGCTCTGGGTATTTTTACTGTAGGCCTCGCCATCATCAGACTGCATTTAAATCTAGTTCTGCATTTTTGATCGTGGAACCGATTCAAGATGCCTTAAGCCATGCTGCTATTATTAACGTGACGATGATAGTAGGAACATGGTTATACTCAGATTTTAGCAATATGTTTGTTTTGTTAATTTATGAAGGCAGGAGCTCACCGTAAATGCTATTTCAAGGAGGCATACAGAACGGAAGTCCCACTGACTAACCTTTTAATAAATCATGGGAGGATGGTGTGGTACCTGAGAACTGGAGGAGGCGGATGTGATTCCCTTCACAAAAGTGGGAGCAAGACAGAGGCAGGAAATTACAGACCTGTCAGTTTGACCTCAGTGGTAGGAAAATGATGGAATCACTTCTGAAGGAAAGAATTGTTAGTACCTAGAGGCCAGTGGGGCACAGGACCCAAGGCAGCATAGATTCATAGCAGGAAGGTCACGTCAGACAAATCTAATTAATTTCATTGACTGGGTGACCAAAGTAGTAGACCAGGGAGGGCTGTGGACATGGCCTACCTAGGCTTTAGCAAGGCATGTGACACAGTCCCACAAAAGATTAATAAACAAATTAGCCAGCCTGGGAGTAGGTCCCAGGGTGGTAGCCTAGGTAAAACACTGGCTGGACAACAGGACACAGCGGGTAATAGTAAATGGAGTCCACAGTGAAGAAAGGAGGGTTACTAGTGGGGTACCCAGGGTTCAGTACTGGGGCCGTTCCTTTTAATGCCTTTACAAGTGACATTGCAGAGGGTCTGGAAGGAAAGTATGTCTCTTTGCAGATGACACAAAGATCTGCAACAGGGTTGATATGGAAGGTGGGGTGGAAAGGGATTTGGCAAGGTTGGAGGAATGGTCAAAGGTATGGCAACTAGATTCAAGCAAAAAGAAGTGCAAAGTAATACACCTAGGAAACAAAAACCCAGGTGAAGAGTACCAGTGGGGGTGAGATACTGACAACAACAAAATGGAAAGGGACCTGGGGGTAGTCATATCAGATGACCTAAAGGTGGGCCAGCAATGTGAGAAGGCAGTAAGGAGGCTGGGGGTATACTGGGATGCATAGGGAGGCATCACCAGTAAAACAACAAGAAGTTGTTGGCCCTTGTAAAGACAGTTGGTAAGACCACATCTGAGTACTGTGTACAGTTTGGGGACCCAATCTCTGCAAGACATAGACAATGTGGAGGCTGTCCAGAGGAGGGCAACTAAAATGGTGCAGGGTCTGCACCAGAAGACATATGAAGAACCACTAAAGGAGCTTAAGATGTATAGCATCGAGGAAAGGAGGGAGAAGGGGACATGATAGAAACTTTCAAATACTTCAAGGAATCAACAAAGTCCAAGAGGGTAGCATCTTTCAGAAAAAGATGTGCAAGAACAAGGGGCACAATTTGAAGATAGAGAGAGCGCTCAGAAGTAATGTGAGGAAGCATTTTTTCACAGAGAGGTTGTAGATGCATGGAACAGCCTTCCTGAGGAAGTCGTAGAGTCAAAAACAGTGGAGGAATTCAAAAATGCATGGGACAGACATAAGGCAATTCTAGTGGGGGGTAGGAGGAAGTAAGCTGTTGGTTAACTAGGATCTGCAGCTTATCTGTTAGGTAGGAAATGGGCAGAATAGGTAGGCCATGCGGTCCTTACCTGCCGGGCCAAATTCTATGTTTCTATGTTATCCACCCAACTTATCTAATGCTTCCTCCAATCTCTGCCCCAGCCACCCATCATCACCCTTTTGGTGATGTACTTGAAATAGTAGATCAGTTCAAATACCTGGGCTTCTTGCTCAACTCACATCTATCTGTTGTTCCACATATTGAAGTCTTATTAAAAACTGAAAATGAGACTCTGTTTATTCTTCAGGAACAAAAGACTATTCTTGAGGGCCTCTAGAATGACTTTAGTACAAATCACATTTTGCCATTACCAGATTATGCAGATATCCTATATACCGGATATCCTATACAACAACTTTGCTTCTATCTATCCGAACAAATTGGATGTTCTATATCGAGCTATCTGCTTTATTGCCAATGCCCTAGCTAGGACCCATCACTGCACCCTTTACAAGGAGATGAACTGGACCTCACTGGTGATCAGGAGACTAGTACACATCTACATACGGACATATAAAGCCCTACTAAACAAACTGCCTAATTATATCGCCACTCTCCTTCAACGCACGATAGCTTATATGCCCTAAGGAAGTGCAACTACATCTCCCTAGAGATACCTAAAGTACAAACTCGATATGATAAAGCTGCTATTAGCTATGCACTCCCTCATTATGGAACAAGCTTCAAACAATGCTAAAATTCCAAACCCTGACCACACTGAATGCTTTCAAAACCTAATAAAAGAAATGCACTAATGAGAACTGTCACTGCCTCTAACCCTCCATTTTACCTGTCTCTCCCTCCCACGGAGCTATACATTATATTTTTCGAGCTGACCATGTCTTGTGTGTCCTAGCTATGAGTATTTTTCCCCATAGGCCTGTAAATCTGTGGGGACTCCCTCTGACCCATGCCTCTATAGTTGGTCAATATTTATTTGGTGTTGCTCATATCTTTCATGACTGAAATGTGAACACCCTTCATCATATGCTGCCCTCATGAATACCTTTTTGTAGATATATTTATTGTACATATTACATATATTGTATACGTTGTATTTTATCCTTGTTCTGTACCATTCTTTACCTTGTGTTGGTATAATATGACTGCACTTTATGTTCTGTATTCTGTTGGCTTGTATTTCTTTCATGATGATTTGTACAAGGGACATCCTTGCAAATGAGCTTGCTCAATGGATATTATCCTTCACAATAAACTTGGAACTTGATATGATGGTTTGGTCTTTGGTACTCCCTGGGTCCTGCTGGCACTGGCTCCTACTCCACATAATGAACCTCCTCAGAGGAGGACAGCTCCCACTGGAGCCCTTGCCTGGGAGGGTAAGCTATAGGGCTAACCAGGGTCCAGGGAGTCAGAGATTCTGAGGCTTGGGCCGAGATACAGCAACAAATTCACAAAACCCTAGCACACACCTTCTCAGAATGGTGCACAGCACAGGACAAGCACAGGAGGAGGCGAAAGTGGTGTACTCTCAGGGTAGCCTGAAAACATTTAATACCTGCAGTATACACAGTTTAAGCGCCCGGTGCTTAAGTGGAAACACCACTGTTAGGAGAAATTACGCTTTGTGCATTTGGAGTCTAACTGTCTGCTTTGACCCCTTAAAGAACGAAAGCAGTTGGGCTCCAAATGCGCACGGGTGGCTTCTCTGTAACAGTGGTGCTTGCACTTTTAGCACTGGGCACATTAACCTATGTATACTAATAAATATTCTGAATGCTACTCCTGAGAGCACGCTCTCCTTCATTTCCTGAATGAGTATATCCCTGGGATCAGGTTATATCTCAGGCAAGATGCAAGAGGTCAGGAAGAATATGAAAAGGACAAAAAAAAAAAACATTCAAAAACAGCATTTGAAAAAATATCATTCACCATGCTCTTCTATGGAATGCACCCCCACACACACACACACACTCCACTATAGTTACATCACAAAACATCAGACCACGGGGCAGAGCCAGGGATAAGGGAGTGGAAAGAGATTGTGCAGTTAGCCCTCAAGTGCAAATTATGATCCCTTCTCTTTTTGGACAGTATTCTGTAAAACTCTAAAAGTGACTACAAAGGAGCTCCCATGAAGGTAAGGGAGCACCTCTTTTACTCTGCACCACTGAGAAAGGTTCTGTTAAAGAATTATATTTTATTATGAACTGTTCCCACAGCTGTACCTCCCTCCATCCAGAAGGGCTAAAATGTCAGAATAAATTCTTTATCAACCACACAGTCTAGTAATGCTTTAAGCACTTCTGTGCATGCAGCTGTTAAGAGCTTTTTTCTTTAGTAACAGGATGTTATCATGTTTAATCATTGTGTCAAGCGTTATCTTCACCAGTTTCACAGTTATCTTACTATCATGTGACGGACATAAAAAATTTAAAGCAGTATCTTTTAACATTAAATAAAATATATCCATGTGAGTAACTTTGTTTTATTAAGACAAAAATTAAAAACAATTACCTAGAAGGGCCTATGAGAGAGACGGTTGCATAGGGTCACAGCTTTGTCCGTTTATAAGAGGTAATCCTTGGCATTCTATTACGCTGAAATGAAAAAACAAAAACAGATTAGTCCTGTACCATTTGTTCCCCTAATTACTTAGTTACAGAGACCAATGACATCAGTTGAGCTGAAGACTACAATGCAGCGGAACAAACTGGCATCAGCTGATGTGACAGTGTTGGTTTCATTGAAGTCTTCAGCTCAGCTGATGTCATGGATTCTGGAACTGCTAAATAATTTAAATAATGCAATGGGGTTGCAAAGAACATTAATAAGGGGCTCTAAGCAAGATAAAAATAGGACTACTTCAAAACAAACAATACTAAATAGACTTCACACATGCCTAAATTTACAATTATATTAAACCATGTAAACAACATTGCTTATATTCCCTTAACGATCTCCTCAAAGGACAGCACCCCTAGCACTACCCTGAGGTACAAGCATTTAGGTTAAGAGCTCAAGTCTGAGTGTGGGACTAGAACACATGACCTTCTCGCAAATGTAGATGTGAAACTAAATGTACCATGCTAACAGAAGCTGCACAGTGACAAAATGGGCTGAGAGTCTCCAAAACTTTCAGAACAGCACAAGAGATATGTCTAAATCCTTTCTAAAAACTTCAGCTTCTAAAGCGGGCGTAGCTCTTTCTCTAGGATGATACAGTTCCTCACATTCCTCACAGACCAGAGGAGGTGATATTAAGGGATGCACTGCGAACAGTGTGTGGGAAAGGATTGGCACATGTTATACAGCCACCCCTCCTACAGCAGGTTCACGAGTGTTGAAACAATGGCTTGTCTGTTAGGACACATCTCCTTTCATCCCTCTCTGCTTGGAACAATAACAGATCCAAAGCAAGTCCCCTCCTGCCACTGTTTCAAATGCGGAGATCCCCAGCTCTGGATGTACCAGCTAAGGAGGTGGGAGATGGGAGAGTCAGGCGGAAACAGAGATGACAAGGTCACCAGATCAGATTTCTTTGGGTGCTCTTGCTTGGGCACTAGAAGGAGGGACCAGAAGAGACCATCATTTCTACCATGGCCTTGCTGACGGTAGACTCAATTACCTTGGGCAGCAGGCTGACAGAAGAAGCCCCAATCACAACCTATAATAGAAGCGGGATACAGGAATTAACAGACCTTAAGAGTCATTTAGAAGTCTGAAGGCCACGTAGGGCCTCTTCAAAATCATGGCCAAACAATTCTGACCCTTTAAAGGGATCATCCATAACTTTCAATGGCTTTAATGCAAGGAAATACTCGAGTGCTTGCTGCGGCATCACCTTTAGGGAGGCAGTATAGCGCAGTGGTTTAAGGCTCTGAGCTGCAAATCTGGAGACCTGGGTTTGAATCCCAGCCCCACTTGCATACTGTGTGCTGAAGCTCTGGCAAATCTCAAAGTGCTCACATTGTGAGACAAGCTCAGACAGCACAAAAAAACCACGTGTGTCTTTCTTGTAAATTTTATATACATGCTTTTATCTAAACAAAGGCTCTTTGGACTTCACCAGCATATGATAGTAAGCTAAATAAAACTAAAATAACAAACGGCAATAACTTGGTTGATGGGGTTCCTTCAGCAGGTTCAACGAGGATGTCTGACAGTAAGAGAAAGAACTGAGGAGTGATGGGACTGCTCACATCATATACACATCGATGCTGCAGTCACTGTGGGTGGCCCCAGCTAGAAAAAGTTTCAAGTGGTCCTGTCGCCAATGGCTCACAGTTCCAAAGGTGTGGCCTAATGGAGGAGATATCCTCAGTGAAGATCACAGACTGAATAGTAGCTGGGGGAGGGTTCATGTCACAAAGCAGTACCTCCTGCTTGCAGGCTCAAGGTTGGAATATGGTTCTTTGTCTATGAGGACACAGCTTCCCATATCCCTCTCTGCCTGGGATGTGGTGCTATAACACAGCCTGAACAGTAGAGGTGGTGGTGCTGCATATCACACAGCAGCACATCCTGCCTGCAGCAGGGTCATGAGTGGACTATGGCTTTCTCTATGAGGACTTACAGCTCTTCAAATCCCTCTCTGCCTGGGATGTAGTGCTACAACACAGCCTAAAATGTACTATGTCAGGGAAGGGGACTGGTGCATATCACAGAGCAGCACCTCCTGCTACCAGTTGCTGGGGAGGAATATGTTTTTTTCTCTATGCAGACACAGCTCACCATATCCCTCTCTGCCCTTAGGCTGGTGCTACAACACAGCCAGAACAGTAACTCGTAGAGTGGAGTGGGTGCATATCACACAGCAGCATCTCCTGCCTGTTGCAGATTGATGAGTGAACTTGGTTCTTGTCTGTGAGGATGCTGCCCCCACCCCACCCCATCCCTCACAAACTGGGTGAGGTACCATGACACAACTCACACAGAGTGCGGAGGATGGGGACAGGGAGATGAAGAGAAGCAGAAAGTTCTTTCCAATTTATCGTAAGTCTTTTATTCTACACTTCTCAAGACAGCAACGTCACTATAACTTGTCATTCTCATTAGCTGCCATCAACAGAACACCCCAGCCAAAAGATACCTCATCTCAGGGGCTTACTTGGGATAAATAATCATAAAAAAGAATTAATTGAAGCTTTTGGGTAGCATGTATCTATAGCACATGTGCAAGTTCTTGCATACAATGTGTGGGATAAGCACAAGAGCTAAAATCTCTCAAGGGTCAGCTACGGCTTCCTCCCTTCTGAGGAACAGGTACTGCAGGAACGAAAAAAAAAAACATCATGAAATGTGAGCAGAACAGGGCTGCATTGCTGACTCAGAATAAATGAGGTCCCCTGTAGAAAGACAAATATTTCTGAAATTATGCCATTTCAGATGCCATGCATACAGTGAATACAAACACACAGTTACTGAAAAAGCAACGTTAGCTGATGAAACCTATGAGCAGGCTTGCAGAACTGTTAGGAGGATAGAGTTTTGCAAGATGATGTTTCAGAGAAACCACAGTGGTTAGCAAAGGGCTCATCTTCCTGTTATGTGAATTAGTCTGGTCTCTAGCATCACATCCTTTGACAGAGACCACCAGTCAAGTATGAACAGTGTGAATGAAAGGGTAAACAAACAGGTCTGTTAGTTGAGAAAAAACAATACCCAGCAGACTTTAATTCATAAAAGTCTTGAGGTGTGATGAAACGACAGCAGACTGATTTAACAACGAGCTCTCACTTCTGTGAATCATGTATGTATTTTGCATAGAAACAAAATATGAACTATCTGCTAATTGACCTGGTGTGTACCTCTTATTATGATGAACTGTTAAGCATACTACTGTAAATTGCTATCTATATAGAATATATTTTATAAGCTTGAACAAACTCGCTTCAAGAGAATCACAGGGTGTCCTGGGTAGCAGTGTTGGAGAAAAGCCCTATAAATTAACAACGTCTACACAGAAAAGTACAGTTATGTAAGAACCTATCGTAACAGTAGATCTTTGAGAGAGCTCTTGCAGTAGGTAATAACCTTGAGGACTCGCCCCCAGGCGTCAGGACCACACGAAACTTTAGCTAGCAGTGTCTACAGGGGGACCCGCACCGATATCAATGGACCGACATCAGCGTGACACCATACAGTGGGATGGTACCTGCCCACCTTCCAGTTCTCCCACGGAGACTTCCAAACAGGGCAACAGGAGAGCAGAGAAAGAGGCTCCTGGAGCCAAAATAAGCTCATAGAGGAAGAGCAGCTGAAGATGGGGGAAGGAGGGGGAAAAAGGTTACTACTGCAACAACCTCTCTCGAAGATCTACTGTTACAGTACATTCTTACATAGGTGCAATAATCTTACTTTGAAAGGGCTCTTACAGTAGCTAATCTCCTTGCGGTCAGAGTCCCAAGCAGCGTGAATCACAAGGAACTGAAACAAGGAGCCAGGAAAGGTCTGCAGAGAGGCACAGAAATTAGGACAGAAGGCCTTGGAGAACAGCTAGACCAAAGCCAGCCCCTGCGCCTAGAGGCAATGTCCAGATTGTAATGCTTGGTGAAGGTGTGGACAGAACTCCAAGTGGCTGCCGCACAGATGTCAGTGGCAGACACATTCCTGAAACAAGCAGCAGAAGCAGCCATTTCTCTAGTAGAATGCCCTTAATCCTCCCGGGAGGGTTTTACCAGATTTCTGGTAACAGTGCACATTACAGTTTGCCAACCACTTGGATACACACTGTTTGGAAACTGCTGCACCCTCCCTTTGGATACAAAAGAAACAAAAAGCTGATCCGATTTTCAGACAGACTTAATATGCTTAGTGCAGTAATGCAAAACTCCGTGAACATTTAAAGTATGCAGAATTGTCTCACCCTGATTGGAAATCTCAGGGTAATACACCAGCAGTTGAACAGACTGATTCAGCGTGAACTCAGAAATCACTTTTGGCAAAAACTGAGGATTGGTACGCATGAGCCACCCGATCTCTGTGAAAAATCAAATAAGGCTCCTTACATATCAGGGCCTGAAGCCTAAGGGTGGCTGAGGGTGAGAGGAGACCTAGCCTGGTCCCGGTGCTTCTCCTTGTCCCTCTTCTTGTGTTTGTAGGAATCAGTAGGAGAGGATGAAGTGCTCCTCAGTGTCTGCAGCTCTTTTTCATGGTGGCCATCTTCTTTTTCACAAGTGGGCCTCGAAGACCTGCTGGCGGCGCTTCCCGTATGGCCTGGTTGAAGCTCAGTCAGGCCTTACAATCCCTCAGTCTTGTGCTCCGGGCCTAGGCAGAAGAGGCACCAGGTGTGAGAGTCCTTATCTAGGAGCTGTGTACTGCAGTAAACTCACTTGTTTTCATGCTACTCGACGGAAGCGGAGAAGGAATGCACAAGATACGTTTTGCAAAATAAATAAAGAAAAGATAAATGGATCCTCATCCGAAATGGCAGTCGAACTGAAGCAAGGAATCCGCGAGGTCCAAGCGTACACAGGTCGGCGGCTGGAATGAACTGGAAGGTGGGCGTGGGGACTGCTCACTATATAGTGTCCGCTGATGTCGGTCACATAACGTCAAGTGGCGGTCTCCACCAGACATTGCTAGTTAAAAGTTTCCGTGTGGTTCTGACACCAGGAGCAGTCCTCAGGTTATTACCTACTGCAACAACCCTCCTGAAGTAAGATCTTGTTAGTTCCTGCTTCTGAAGCAGGGGTTCTGAACTGATGGACCTTGTGCCCCTTCAACCTTGGTTTGTTACTATGTTGTACAGTTGGACCTTTTCCCCAGTCAGAAAAGGGAAAGTTAATTACCAGTAACTCTTGATCTTCTTCAGTATGTCCCGTATACAGCCACGCTCTTTGGACTCCACAAAGTTAGAAATTTTGGAGCTGATGGTACCAACGTCCAGTGCTGGCAATAAAGTGACACTGATCCCAACTACCTCTGTGGTTCCTCCCCATGAGAAGAAGAAAGGAAAGGGAAGAATCAAAGTAAAGAGGACATAGAAGAAGAAAGGGTATGCAAAGGACCATTTATATACACAGAACAAAAGAAAACCGTGATCCTTGTCACTCGGGCTCTTCCTTCTCTCACTCGTCCTTCCCAGACAGTTCACAGGTATGGACAGAAGGCTCCTGATTAGGACTTCTGGAAGCACCATCCCCTCCCTCAAACTCCACGTAATCACTAGTATTGATTAAATTTGAACTCTCTCCTCAATAAGGGCACAATTTTAAGTTCGGAACTGGTTGTAGTTCCTTTTTCCCAAAGTTTGCCAGTGTTCTTAAAGCTGACTAACCTAACTGGGTCTGTTGTGAGCAATGAGTTAATGTATTCTTCCTTGTATTAACAGTAGCTATAATATAAAACGGATTGGCGTTTCATCCAGAAAAACTATATGAGAGGAAGCGGTCTCAGGAATGGGTAAAAGTATGTTGTTAGCTATTAGACTTGTACCCTCTAGTCTACCTTTGGGTAGGGAAGGACATCTTCATCCATGAATGAAATGTAACTAAATGGCTGGATGTATGAATGAAATGAATAAAGCCGACTTAAAAAAAAAAAAAAAAGAATAGAATTAAAATAAGACCAGGACACAACAAAAACATGCTGACAGACACTACTAGCGCCAGACCAGGGAATAACCAGGCAAGAACCCTGCCAGTGAGGTAGAGAAAATACATCAAGTAATGCCAGGATGGGATACTGCCTTCAAACCATGTCAGAAACTGCATGTACAATTATAATATATTTTTAAATATATTTTTGACACCCCAAACCACCCGTCTTAAACTTTGCACAGTATGGCAAGAACCAAGCACTACAAAACTGCACACATAGTCTCAGCCCGCTTGTGCTGAGTCATACAAATCACAGTATTTAAGTTCACGATATCGGGAATTTATAAAGTAGGCACAAAGGCAACATGTTCAAGAGAAGCAGACCAAGAGTCTAGTCCAAATGATCATTTATCGAGGATTGCAGGAGGATCGAGTGTGGGTGACTCTAAGGAAATACTAAGAAGACTGATATATAAGGAAGTAACTTTGCTGTCAGTCTTCTTCATACTACCACACTCTTGGTCAAGTAACATGCAGTACCCTATGGAAGACTACATGGGAGGTGGGCGTAACTGATAATCAGGTGTATGAGCATTACCACAAAATGAAGCAAACATGAAAGCCCATTGCACCCTGACACACACTGGAAGGGGGAGAAAAGAGACCAGAGGACAAACACTGATGTAGCCTTAAATGTTCAGGCTAAGCGCTTCCCAAAAATGGGACTGGAAACAGGAATGACCATTTAGTACTCCTTCAGAGCCAGAGTGAAGTGAACAAAAGAAGGATGGAAGCCTGGACCAGCCAGAAGAACTGTCCCAAAACAGCGAGGCCTGGGCCCTGAAATTTAAAGCAGGTTGGAAGACTGCAGAATTGCTATGGGTAGATGCCCAAGCTACACTTAGAAGAGCAACAAAAGGATACCTCGTCAAAGGTCAGTCAACAGCTTGAGTATACAGAGTCAAATGGAAGAGGCGTAGCTAGGCACATCTGTAGATGCAGACCCCTGATGCTCGTGCACTACCGTATCTCAGAGGTATCATAAGCTGCTCTGCTTGTTCCTAAAAGGAATGTGGGGCTTGAAATACTAGACTCAAGAGTTGCTGCTTAGCAGTAGGGTCCGTACAGTCATTGTGCAAACAACTGCAGCTCCTCCCAAAGACAACTGTTTTACTAGTAGTAAACAAGGCACAAATTCTCAATCCTGAAGAAAATTAATGCAGAGGTATACCCTTCTACCAAACACATCTAATTTTCTTTACCCTTCTACCAAACACATCTAATTTTCTAGATTCAAGAGTAAGTGTGTAGGGTGCCACAGTCTGTTGTCCTCTATGATCTTGAAAGAGGCAATATGGTATGCACATTTGGGCAACATAATGGAAGTACTCATTTGATTTACTTAGTTAACAAAGTAAGTTCACCAGAATATGCATTCCTTTCACAGAAGCTACCTGGGACACTTCAAGTGACATGACATCGCTTTAGGTACCTTTAGACATGACTGTAAGTGTTAAAGGTTGCCTCCATGCTGCCTTTGCTGCAGCCTCGATCAATGACTGGACAGCCAGGACACAGTCCCTGTGATGAAAGGGAGATGTAGGTATGGGCATAAACTGAGATAACCCTTGTCCAGGATTAACCTGCTGAAAGACTCCAAATGTAGGATCCCTTGCATCATTACACTCTACTGATTGAAAGCAGCATCTTCCAGCAGTGAGGTGAACATAAATGGGCGACTAGAGCATTATCCGATAAGAATAATATTCATCAGGAGTCCTGTGACATATGAATCTTAGGGCGGAGTTTGGCAGAGGGACAGAGCCTAAAGACAATGATAAAACCTTACAAGCTCTAGGAACCCCCAAGGTGTGTGCATTGTTAGGAGGTTGTAGCAAACCAGCAGCAGCAGAAAATAGCAGCCAAGATTGAGGGTCGGAGACCACGGTATCCCGTAGCACAATATGGGGCTCCTTGGTGGATCACATGTACTCTGACC